>JAYJMM010000113.1:1270000-2540000 GCA_037349105.1 Limnomonas spitsbergensis
GCCCCCCCGACACTGGTTACATTTTCTGAGGGCAGGACCCTCTACCTAACTGTGAACTGCGTGTGCACGCTTGAGTAGGAGTAGGATGACCGCAGTTTAAAGCACTGCCTTTTCTGACGGACGTTTTAACCCAACTCTTTATAAACGGACAGTGATGATACTGTAGTCCCAAACTGATTCTATCTCGGAGACTATTGCCAATCTGAGCCCCCCAAATGAGCAAGGTTAGAGCATATAAATGCACAAACCTGAAGGATTGGGGGGCTAAAAGAGTGGAAATGCTCGATCGTAACCCTAAACCCCTATATGGGGCGTAAAGGAGCTAAGCTCTTGAAAGACCTTTAGTCGGCAAAGTTTTTCCTCTTGCGTCTGAGCTTGAAACCCCTCTAACTTTCGAACCCACCCACCCTAACCTCCGCTTTAACTTCTGATGCTCCTCGGTTACATGGAGCACCTCTTTGGCCAGCTGCTATTGGGCTGTTCACTGCGCTCCAAAGCGTCAGTTTTCCCCTCTGAAGACTTGCTAATCGTCTCTGGTTCAGTGCTAGCAGATTTAGTTTGCTCCGAAACTGGCCCCCCGACACTGGTTACACTGTTTGAGGGCAGAAACCTCTACCTAACTGTGAGCTGCTTGTGCAAGCTTGAGGAGTAGGATGACCGCAGTTTGAAGCGTCGACTTTTCAGACGGACGTTTTAACCCAGCTCTTTAAAAACGGGCAGTGATGATACTTTAGTCCCAAACTGAATCTATCTCGGAGACTACCTATTGCCAATCTGCGCCCCTCAAATATAGTATTTAACAGCGACCCTCAACTTGAAGAGTTGCCAAGTAAAGATCTAGCAAAGCCCCGGCAGTGGAATTCCGGGTAAGCCGTGTGGAGAGACATGACGATCAAAGTTGAGGAATTATAAAAACATATTGATTGTTACATGTGCATTTGGATCAACGGTGGTGGTCGGACCGCGTGCATGCCAAGTGTTGACAAAAGTAAAGTTGTGGATCAGTGGATTGCTGAGTCCAAGTTTTAAGGGTTATATGATTGT
The DNA here is from genome assembly GCA_037349105.1 of Limnomonas spitsbergensis. Lineage (NCBI taxonomy): Eukaryota > Viridiplantae > Chlorophyta > Chlorophyceae > Chlamydomonadales > Limnomonas > Limnomonas spitsbergensis. The sequence goes on from JAYJMM010000113.1 coordinate 1,271,045, forward strand.
GCGAAGGTTAGCTATTCTTGAGTAGCAACGTGACGTGAGCTGAGAGGATCTCCGAGCCTGACGTGCGATGTGAGGAGCGTGGATCTTGGAGCCCCATTGCATCAGAAGGTCAGGGAGAGTTAGGGGGCACGGCTTAAAGACCGCCATTAAGCATGGTTTAAAAATGCAGGCTTGACAGTGGCCCCATCGGAGGATCCAATTTCAAAAGGGACAGCTTGAGTGTGCTCGCGGTACATGCTCAAGGACAGCAAGGTACACTGATCCAAGGGGAGTGCGGATCTAGATTGCATGAATTCCCAACTGAGATGGCGAGCGTTCACCATGCCGCAGTTGGCAAAATAACAGAGGCGTGCCTGACCCAAGCCGGACCCTGACCGGACCCTACACCAGAACGGACCATGGACCTGAACGGACCCCGACCCTAAGTGGACATTGATTTTGATCAGACCCTGACCCTGAGCGGACCTTGAATCCCTCATGCCAACACATAAGGAGCGCGCATGTGACTAACTGCCGCCTAAAGGCCGGAATTCGAGAAACGGCAGGAATTCCGGAACCGGAAAGGAAGGCAGTACGCAGCTGTCATGATAACGGTAGTATCGAGTGACAGCACTTTCTCCATTGGGCCCATGCAGTACTTGGCTTGGTTACTCTTGACCATAATGGACCGCAACTACAACTGATTACATAAATACATGTACCGGTCTGAGCCCTTGGCATGGTCGCAGTTCAGAGCTGGGCTATCACTGGTTGCGAGGCTGGGTATTGTCATGCTCCGTATGGAGGACATAAGTGCCCAACTAAGCTTCATTGAATCCTCATCAGCTCTCCTCATGTTTGAGATCATGGCCATGCTACAATGCGCATGACTTCATATTGCCGCTTTTGCGCCAACTCAGATTCAGCTTTGCACGTTATCTTCTTTGTTTTGAACACGATAAATGGTATACATACTATTTTATTATGGTTGAAGGTCCAGCGGCCATTCACCTCCGGGGCCTTCCTGTCGTCGCCCCGGTTAAGATTGAAGCACCAGCTGAGTGGCCCGGGCCAAAAGGGGAAGGTCGGCCGCCTAGGCCGCAATCCATTGCCATTCCGCGGGAGCAGCTGATGCCGTCGCGATTCACTCCAAGGGCAACACCGGCGACCACGGTGCACGGCATTCTGCTTTCCCAATCCCCGCCCAATCAGCCATGCCCCCCCCGGAGGATAGAGCCGCAGCTTAGAAGGAGTGTCTGGACCACCATATCAAGGCATACAATACAGAGGCATTCTGCCGGAGCCTGCCCTCTAGGGATGACCTATATATCATGATGTACGGGCTGCGAGGCACACCTCATCAGGCGGCCTTGAAGGAGGCGACCAGGGAGGTTCCATACTTCGCGGACCAATGGTTCCCACGACAACATGTTGATCATGATATGTCCGGTACAACGAAGTTAAAGCCAATCGGCGACCGAAGATTTTGGGACGAAATGAATAAAAGCCGAAAGTCCCGGTAGGGGCTTTCTGCGGGAACCGAAAGAAAAAAAGGGTGACTACGGCCGTAGGCCGCAAGTTATCGACGGTTGGGTTTGGCCGAAGGCCGAAGCCTGGCTGCGTTTTTGCCGATGTGTCGCCGACGTTTTTTCAACTTTGAACATTGAACAAGCTCGACCATACGAAAGTGGTCGGGTTTGCAAGCGATGGTGCATCCGTTTTCACCGGCACCCTCAATGGTGTGGCCAAGCTTTTGAGACATGATATCACATGGCTGGCTGCAGCCCACTGTGTGGCCCATCTATGTCATATGATCATGATTTCTGCCAAGAATCACGTCCGTGCTAAGCCATCCATGTTTGATATAAGAATAACAAAACACGGCCGAACAAAAACAAAAACCGTTTCGGCGTCATCCGAGAAAATGGAATTGGCTGAAAAAAATGTTTGGACCTTCGGATGGTCCAAGAAACGACCAAGACGGTCGAAGAAAAAAAATGGCAGTTTCGGCGGTATCCGAAAAGAAAAAGACGACTGTCGGCTGGATCCGAAACTTTAAAAGGGGCGTATAACTTACTTGGCCACGTGAGGGTCTCCAAAAGATACACGGTGAGTGAACATCCACGTGATCTCCCGGTACGCGCCCCGAAAGCTAAGGCAAGAGGCCCATAGCCGAACAAGCTTTACATATCCATAATCCAGAAAGCTGCCTTACGCGTACGATCTTGCGACCAGCGTGTAGTCACTGAGCTCACCCGTAGGCGTCCGTCACTGTCGTGAGGAAGAAGTCTGCCACGGATATGAAACGCCTTTCCTGTGTCCTTAAAAAAGGACAACGCGGTTTTTGCATGAACAACCTCGGTCACTAGTTCATGCTTACGTTGCTTGCGTTGTGAATCTGTTTTTTATTTGGAAAGCCAAATTCTGCCCTTGATAGACTGAAAATAGCATTTAGCAGCGACCCTCAACTTGGAGAGTTGCCAAGTAAAGATCTAGCAAAGCCCCGGCAGTGGAATTCCGGGTAAGCCGTGTGGAGAGACATGACGATCAAAGTTGAGGAATTATAAACCCAACTTGATTGTTACATGTGCATTTGGATCAACGGTGGTGGTCGGACCGCGTGCATGCCAAGTGTTGACAGAAGTAAAGTTGTGGATCAGTGGATTGCTGAGTCCAAGTTTGAAGTGTTTTAGGGCTGTATGTACGAAGGTAAGCAATTATTGAGTAGCAACGTGACGCGAGATGAGAGGATCTCCGAGCCTGACGTGCGATGTGAGGAGCGTGGATATTGGAGCCCCATTGCATCAGAAGGTCAGGGAGAGTTAGGGGACACGGCTTAAAGACCGCCATGAAGCATGGTTCTAAAAAGCAGGAGTGTCAGTGGACCCATCGGAGGATTCCATTTTCAAAAGGGACTGCTTGAGTGTGCTCGCGGTACCAGTGCGCAGGGACATCAAGGTACAGTGATCCAAGGGGAGTGCGGATCTAGATTGCATGAAGTCCCAACTTAGATGGCGAGCGTTCACCATGCCGCAGTAGGCAAAATAACAGAGGCGTGCCATACCCAAGCTGGACCCTGACCTAACCCTACACCAGAACGGACCATGGACCTGGACGGACCCCGACCCTAAGTGGACATTGATCGTGAGAAGACCCTGACCCTGAGCGGACCCTGACTCCCTCATGCCAACACATAAGGAGCGCGCATGTGACAAACTGCCGCCTATAGGCCGGAATTCGATAAACGGCAGGAATTTCGGAACCGGAAAGGAAGGCAGTACGCAGCTGTCATGATAACGGTAGTATCGAGTGACAGCACTTTCTCAATAGGGCACATGCAGTACTTGGCTTGGATTACTCTTGACCATAATGGACCGCAACTACACCTCATTCCATAAATACATTTACTGGTCTGAGCCCTTGGCATGGTCGCAGTTCAGAGCTGGGCTATCACTGGCTGCGATGCTGGGTATTGTCATGCTACGTGTGGAGGACATAAGTGCCCAACAAAGCTTCATTGAAACCTCATCAACTCTTCTCATGTTTGAGATCATGGCCATGCTACTGTGCGCGGGACTTCAGATTGCCGCTTTTGCGCCAACTCAGATTCAGCTTTGCACGTTATCTTCTTTGTTTTGCACACGATAAATGGTATACATACTCGTTTATTATGGTTGAAGGTCCAGCGGCCATTCACCTCCGGGGCCTTCCTGTCGTCGCCCCGGTTAAGAATGAAGCACCAGCTGAGTGGCCCGGGCCAAAAGGGAGAGGCCGGCCGCCTAGGCCGCAATCCATTGCCATTCCGCGGGAGCAGCTGATGCCGTCGCGATTCACTCTAAGGTCAACACCAGCGACCACGGTGCACGGCATTCTGCTTTCCTAATCCCCGCCCAATCAGCCATGCCCCCCCCGGTGGATAGAGCCGCAGCTCAGAAGGAGTGTCTGGACCACCATATCAAGGCATGAAATACAAAGGCATTACGCCGGATCCTGCCCTCTAAGGATGACCTATATTTCATGATGGACGGGCTGCGAGGCACATCCCAACTGGCGGCCTTGAAGGAGGCGACCTGGGAGGTTCAATACTTCGCGGACCAATGGTTCCCACGACAACATGTTGATCATGATATGTCCGGTACAACGAAGTTAAAGCCAATCGGCGACCGAAGATTTGGGACGAAATGAATAAAAGCCGAAAGACCCGGTAGGGGGTTTCTGCGGGAGCCGAAAGAAAAAAGGGTGACTACGGCCGTAGACCGCAAGTTATCGACGGTTGGGTTCGTCCGACGGCCGAAACCTGACTGCGTTTTTGCCGATGTGTCGCCGACGTTTTTGAACTTTCAAGCTCGACCATACAAAAATGGTCGGGTTGCAAGCGATGGTGCATCCGTTTTCACCGGCACCCTCAATAGTGTGGCCAAGCTTTTGAGACATGATATCCCATGACTGGTTGCAGTCCACTGTGTGGCCCATCTATGTCATATGATCATGATTTCTGCCAAGAATCACGTCCGTGCTAAGCCATCCATGTTTGATATAAGAATAACAAAACACGGCCGAACAAAAACAAAACCGTTTCGGCGTCATCCGAGAAAATGGAATTGGCTGAACAAAAGTTTGGACCTTCGGATGGTCCAAGAAACGACCAAGACGGTCGAAGGAAAAAAATGGCAGTTTCGGCGGTATCCGAAATGAAAAAGACGACTTTCGGCTGGATCCGAAACTTATAAAGGGGCGTATAACTTACTTGTCCACGTGAGGGTCTCCAAAAGATACACGGTAAGTGAATTCCCACGTGATCTCTCGGTACGCGCCCCGGAAGGTAAGGCAAGAGGCCCATAGCCGAACAAGCTTTACTTATCCATAATCCAGAAAGCAGCCTAACGTGTACAATCTTGCGACCAGCGTGTAGTCACTGAGCTCACCCGTAGGCGTCCGTCACTGTCGTGAGGAAGAAGTCTGCCACGGATATGAAACGCCTTTCCTGTGTCCTTAAAAAAGGACCGCGTTTTTTGCCTGACCAGCCAGTCACCAATTCCTGCTTACGTTGTTTGCGTTGTGAATCTGATTTTTTGTTTGGAAAGCCAAATTCTGCCCTTGATAGACTGAAAATAGCATTTAGCAGCGACCCTCAACTTGAAGAGTTGTCAAGTAAAGATTTTGCAAAGCCCCGGCAGTGGAATTCCGGGTAAGCCGTGTGGAGAGACATGACGATCAAAGTTGAGGAATTATAAACCCAACTTGATTGTTACATGTGCATTTGGATCAACTGTGGTGGTCGGACCGCGTGCATGCCAAGTGTTAACATAAGTAAAGTTGTGGATCAGTGGATTGCTGAGTCCAAGTTTTAAGGGTTATATGATTGTGCGAAGGTTAGCTATTCTTGAGTAGCAACGTGACGTGAGCTGAGAGGATCTCCGAGCCTGACGTGCGATGTGAGGAGCGTGGATCTTGGAGCCCCATTGCATCAGAAGGTCAGGGAGAGTTAGGGGGCACGGCTTAAAGACCGCCATTAAGCATGGTTTAAAAATGCAGGCTTGACAGTGGCCCCATCGGAGGATCCAATTTCAAAAGGGACAGCTTGAGTGTGCTCGCGGTACCTGCTCAAGGACAGCAAGGTACACTGATCCAAGGGGAGTGCGGATCTAGATTGCATGAATTCCCAACTGAGATGGCGAGCGTTCACCATGCCGCAGTTGGCAAAATAACAGAGGCGTGCCTGACCCAAGCCGGACCCTGACCGGACCCTACACCAGAACGGACCATGGACCTGAACGGACCCCGACCCTAAGTGGACATTGATTTTGATCAGACCCTGACCCTGAGCGGACCTTGAATCCCTCATGCCAACACATAAGGAGCGCGCATGTGACTAACTGCCGCCTAAAGGCCGGAATTCGAGAAACAGCAGGAATTCCGGAACCGGAAAGGAAGGCAGTACGCAGCTGTCATGATAACGGTAGTATCGAGTGACAGCACTTTTTCCATTGGGCCCATGCAGTACTTGGCTTGGTTACTCTTGACCATAATGGACCGCAACTACAACTGATTACATAAATACATGTACCGGTCTGAGCCCTTGGCATGGTCGCAGTTCAGAGCTGGGCTATCACTGGTTGCGAGGCTGGGTATTGTCATGCTCCGTATGGAGGACATAAGTGCCCAACTAAGCTTCATTGAATCCTCATCAGCTCTCCTCATGTTTGAGATCATGGCCATGCTACTGTGCGCGGGACGTCATATTGCCGCTTTTGCGCCAACTCAGATTCAGCTTTGCACGTTATCTTCTTTGTTTTGAACACGATAAATGGTATACATACTATTTTATTATGGTTGAAGGTCCAGCGGCCATTCACCTCCGGGGCCTTCCTGTCGTCGCCCCGGTTAAGATTGAAGCACCAGCTGAGTGGCCCGGGCCAAAAGGGGAAGGTCGGCCGCCTAGGCCGCAATCCATTGCCATTCCGCGGGAGCAGCTGATGCCGTCGCGATTCACTCTAAGGGCAACACCGGCGACCACGGTGCACGGCATTCTGCTTTCCCAATCCCCGCCCAATCAGCCATGCCCCCCCCGGAGGATAGAGCCGCAGCTTAGAAGGAGTGTCTGGACCACCATATCAAGGCATACAATACAGAGGCATTCTGCCGGAGCCTGCCCTCTAGGGATGACCTATATATCATGATGGACGGGCTGCGAGGCACACCTCATCAGGCGGCCTTGAAGGAGGCGACCAGGGAGGTTCCATACTTCGCGGACCAATGGTTCCCACGACAACATGTTGATCATGATATGTCCGGTACAACGAAGTTAAAGCCAATCGGCGACCGAAGATTTTGGGACGAAATGAATAAAAGCCGAAAGTCCCGGTAGGGGCTTTCTGCGGGAACCGAAAGAAAAAAAGGGTGACTACGGCCGTAGGCCGCAAGTTATCGACGGTTGGGTTTGGCCGAAGGCCGAAGCCTGGCTGCGTTTTTGCCGATGTGTCGCCGACGTTTTTTCAACTTTGAACATTGAACAAGCTCGACCATACGAAAGTGGTCGGGTTTGCAAGCGATGGTGCATCCGTTTTCACCGGCACCCTCAATGGTGTGGCCAAGCTTTTGAGACATGATATCACATGGCTGGCTGCAGTCCACTGTGTGGCCCATCTATGTCATATGATCATGATTTCTGCCAAGAATCACGTCCGTGCAAAGCCATCCATGTTTGATATAAGAATAACAAAACACGGCCGAACAAAAACAAAAACCGTTTCGGCGTCATCCGAGAAAATGGAATTGGCTGAAAAAAAAGTTTGGACCTTCGGATGGTCCAAGAAACGACCAAGACGGTCGGAGAAAAAAAATGGCAGTTTCGGCGGTATCCGAAAAGAAAAAGACGACTGTCGGCTGGATCCGAAACTTTAAAAGGGGCGTATAACTTACTTGGCCACGTGAGGGTCTCCAAAAGATACACGGTGAGTGAACATCCAAGTGATCTCCCGGTACGCGCCCCGAAAGCTAAGGCAAGAGGCCCATAGCCGAACAAGCTTTACATATCCATAATCCAGAAAGCTGCCTTACGCGTACGATCTTGCGACCAGCGTGTAGTCACTGAGCTCACCCGTAGGCGTCCGTCACTGTCGTGAGGAAGAAGTCTGCCACGGATATGAAACGCCTTTCCTGTGTCCTTAAAAAAGGACAACGCGGTTTTTGCATGAACAACCTCAGTCACTAGTTCATGCTTACGTTGCTTGCGTTGTGAATCTGTTTTTTTATTTGGAAAGCCAAATTCTGCCCTTGATAGACTGAAAATAGCATTTAGCAGCGACCCTCAACTTGAAGAGTTGCCAAGTAAAGATCTAGCAAAGCCCCGGCAGTGGAATTCCGGGTAAGCCGTGTGGAGAGACATGACGATCAAAGTTGAGGAATTATAAACCCAACTTGATTGTTACATGTGCATTTGGATCAACGGTGGTGGTCGGACCGCGTGCATGCCAAGTGTTGACAGAAGTAAAGTTGTGGATCAGTGGATTGCTGAGTCCAAGTTTGAAGTGTTTTAGGGCTGTATGTACGAAGGTAAGCAATTATTGAGTAGCAACGTGACGCGAGATGAGAGGATCTCCGAGACTGACGTGCGATGTGAGGAGCGTGGATATTGGAGCCCCATTGCATCAGAAGGTCAGGGAGAGTTAGGGGACACGGCTTAAAGACCGCCATGAAGCATGGTTCTAAAAAGCGGGAGTATCAGTGGAGCCATCGGAGGATTCCAATTTCAAAAGGGACAGCTTGAGTGTGCGTGCGGTACCAGTGCTCAGTTACATCAAGGTACAGTGATCCAAGGGGAGTGCGGATCTAGATTGCATGAAGTCCCAACTTAGATGGCGAGCGTTCAACATGCCGCAGTAGGCAAAATAACAGAGGCGTGCCATACCCAAGCTGGACCCTGACCTAACCCTACACCAGAACGGACCATGGACCTGGACGGACCCCGACCCTAAGTGGACATTGATCGTGAGAAGACCCTGACCCTGAGCGGACCCTGACTCCCTCATGCCAACACATAAGGAGCGCGCATGTGACAAACTGCCGCCTATAGGCCGGAATTCGATAAACGGCAGGAATTTCGGAACCGGAAAGGAAGGCAGTACGCAGCTGTCATGATAACGGTAGTATCGAGTGACAGCACTTTCTCAATAGGGCACATGCAGTACTTGGCTTAGTTACTCTTGACCATAATGGACCGCAACTACACCTCATTCCATAAATACATTTACTGGTCTGAGCCCTTGGCATGGTCGCAGTTCAGAGCTGGGCTATCACTGGCTGCGATGCTGGGTATTGTCATGCTACGTGTGGAGGACATAAGTGCCCAACAAAGCTTCATTGAAACCTCATCAACTCTTCTCATGTTTGAGATCATGGCCATGCTACTGTGCGCGGGACTTCAGATTGCCGCTTTTGCGCCAACTCAGATTCAGCTTTGCACGTTATCTTCTTTGTTTTGCACACGATAAATGGTATACATACTCGTTTATTATGGTTGAAGGCCCAGCGGCCATTCACCTCCGGGGCCTTCCTGTCGTCGCCCCGGTTAAGAATGAAGCACCAGCTGAGTGGCCCGGGCCAAAAGGGAGAGGCCGGCCGCCTAGGCCGCAATCCATGGCCATTCCGCGGGAGCAGCTGATGCCGTCGCGATTCACTCTAAGGTCAACACCGGCGACCACGGTGCACGGCATTCTGCTTTCCCAATCCCCGCCCAATCAGCCATGCCCCCCCCGGAGGATAGAGCCGCAGCCCAGAAGGAGTGTCTGAACCACCATATCAAGGCATGAAATACAAAGGCATTACGCCGGATCCTGCCCTCTAAGGATGACCTATATATCATGATGGACGGGCTGCGAGGCACATCCCAGCTGGCGGCCTTGAAGGAGGCGACCTGGGAGGTTCAATACTTCGCGGACCAATGGTTCCCACGACAACATGTTGATCATGATATGTCCGGTACAACGAAGTTAAAGCCAATCGGCGACCGAAGATTTTGGGACGAAATGAATAAAAGCCGAAAGACCCGGTAGGGGGTTTCTGCGGGAGCCGAAAGAAAAAAGGGTGACTACGGCCGTAGACCGCAAGTTATCGACGGTTGGGTTCGTCCGACGGCCGAAACCTGACTGCGTTTTTGCCGATGTGTCGCCGACGTTTTTGAACTTACAAGCTCGACCATACAAAAATGGTCGGGTTGCAAGGGATGGTGCATCCGTTTTCACCGGCACCCTCAATAGTGTGGCCAAGCTTTTGAGACATGATATCCCATGACTGGCTGCAGTCCACTGTGTGGCCCATCTATGTCATATGATCATGATTTCTGCCAAGAATCACGTCCGTGCTAAGCCATCCATGTTTGATATAAGAATAACAAAACACGGCCGAACAGAAACGAAACCGTTTCGGCGTCATCCGAGCAAATGGAATTGGCTGAAAAAAAGTTTGGACCTTCGGATGGTCCAAGAAACGACCAAGACGGTCGAAGGAAAAAAATGGCAGTTTCGGCGGTATCCGAAATGAAAAAGACGACTTTCGGCTGGATCCGAAACCTAAAAGGGGCGTATAACTTACTTGGCCACGTGAGGGTCTCCAAAAGATACACGGTAAGTGAATTCCCACGTGATCTCTCGGTACGCGCCCCGGAAGGTAAGGCAAGAGGCCCATAGCCGAACAAGCTTTACTTATCCATAATCCAGAAAGCAGCCTAACGTGTACAATCTTGCGACCAGCGTGTAGTCACTGAGCTCACCCGTAGGCGGCCGTCACTGTCGTGAGGAAGAAGTCTGCCACGGATATGAAACGCCTTTCTTGTGTCCTTAAAAAAGGACAACGCGTTTTTGCCTGACCAGCCAGTCACCAATTCCTGCTTACGTTGTTTGCGTTGTGAATCTGATTTTTTGTTTGGAAAGCCAAATTCTGCCCTTGATAGACTGAAAATAGCATTTAGCAGCGACCCTCAACTTGAAGAGTTGCCAAGTAGAGATCTAGCAAAGCCCCGGCAGTGGAATTCCGGGTAAGCCGTGTGGAGAGACATGACGATCAAAGTTGAGGAATAATAAACCCAACTTGATTGTTACATGTGCATTTGGATCAACGGTGGTGGTCGGACCGCGTGCATGCCAAGTGTTAACAGAATTAAAGTTATGGATCAGTGGATTGCTGAGTCCAGGTTTGAAGTGTTTTAGGGCTGTATGTACGAAGGTAAGCAATTCTTGAGTAGCAACGTGACGTGAGATGAGAGGATCTCCGAGCCTGACGTGCGATGTGAGGAGCGTGGATATTGGAGCCCCATTGCATCAGAAGGTCAGGGAGAGTTAGGGGACACGGCTTAAAGACCGCCATGAAGCATGGTTCTAAAAAGCAGGAGTGTCAGTGGACCCATCGGAGGATTCCAATTTCAAAAGGGACTGCTTGAGTGTGCTCGCGGTACCAGTGCTCAGGGACATCAAGGTACAGTGATCCAAGGGGAGTGCGGATCTAGATTGCATGAAGTCCCAACCTAGATGGCGAGCGTTCACCATGCCGCAGTAGGCAAATAACAGAGGCGTGCCAGACCCAAGCTGGACCCTGACCTAACCCTACACCAGAACGGACCATGGACCTGGACGGACCCCGACCCTAAGTGGACATTGATCGTGAGAAGACCCTGACCCTGAGCGGACCCTGAATCCCTCATGCCAACACATAAGGAGCGCGCATGTGACAAACTGCCGCCTATAGGCCGGAATTCGATAAACGGCAGGAATTTCGGAACCGGAAAGGAAGGCAGTACGCAGCTGTCATGATAACGGTAGTATCGAGTGACAGCACTTTCTCCATTGGGCCCATGCAGTACTTGGCTTAGTTACTCTTGACCATAATGGACCGCAACTACACCTCATTCCATAAATACATTTACTGGTCTGAGCCCTTGGCATGGTCGCAGTTCAGAGCTGGGCTATCACTGGCTGCGATGCTGGGTATTGTCATGCTACGTGTGGAGGACATAAGTGCCCAACAAAGCTTCATTGAAACCTCATCAACTCTTCTCATGTTTGAGATCATGGCCATGCTACTGTGCGCGGGACTTCAGATTGCCGCTTTTGCGCCAACTCAGATTCAGCTTTGCACGTTATCTTCTTTGTTTTGCACACGATAAATGGTATACATACTCGTTTATTATGGTTGAAGGCCCAGCGGCCATTCACCTCCGGGGCCTTCCTGTCGTCGCCCCGGTTAAGAATGAAGCACCAGCTGAGTGGCCCGGGCCAAAAGGGAGAGGCCGGCCGCCTAGGCCGCAATCCATGGCCATTCCGCGGGAGCAGCTGATGCCGTCGCGATTCACTCTAAGGTCAACACCGGCGACCACGGTGCACGGCATTCTGCTTTCCCAATCCCCGCCCAATCAGCCATGCCCCCCCCGGAGGATAGAGCCGCAGCCCAGAAGGAGTGTCTGAACCACCATATCAAGGCATGAAATACAAAGGCATTACGCCGGATCCTGCCCTCTAAGGATGACCTATATATCATGATGGACGGGCTGCGAGGCACATCCCAACTGGCGGCCTTGAAGGAGGCGACCTGGGAGGTTCAATACTTCGCGGACCAATGGTTCCCACGACAACATGTTGATCATGATATGTCCGGTACAACGAAGTTAAAGCCAATCGGCGACCGAAGATTTTGGGACGAAATGAATAAAAGCCGAAAGACCCGGTAGGGGCTTTCTGCGGGAGCCGAAAGAAAAAAGGGTGACTACGGCCGTAGACCGCAAGTTATCGACGGTTGGGTTCGTCCGACGGCCGAAACCTGACTGCGTTTTTGCCGATGTGTCGCCGACGTTTTTGAACTTACAAGCTCGACCATACAAAAATGGTCGGGTTGCAAGGGATGGTGCATCCGTTTTCACCGGCACCCTCAATAGTGTGGCCAAGCTTTTGAGACATGATATCCCATGACTGGCTGCAGTCCACTGTGTGGCCCATCTATGTCATATGATCATGATTTCTGCCAAGAATCACGTCCGTGCTAAGCCATCCATGTTTGATATAAGAATAACAAAACACGGCCGAACAGAAACGAAACCGTTTCGGCGTCATCCGAGCAAATGGAATTGGCTGAAAAAAAGTTTGGACCTTCGGATGGTCCAAGAAACGACCAAGACGGTCGAAGGAAAAAAATGGCAGTTTCGGCGGTATCCGAAATGAAAAAGACGACTTTCGGCTGGATCCGAAACTTATAAAGGGGCGTATAACTTACTTGGCCACGTGAGGGTCTCCAAAAGATACACGGTAAGTGAATTCCCACGTGATCTCTCGGTACGCGCCCCGGAAGGTAAGGCAAGAGGCCCATAGCCGAACAAGCTTTACTTATCCATAATCCAGAAAGCAGCCTAACGTGTACAATCTTGCGACCAGCGTGTAGTCACTGAGCTCACCCGTAGGCGGCCGTCACTGTCGTGAGGAAGAAGTCTGCCACGGATATGAAACGCCTTTCTTGTGTCCTTAAAAAAGGACAACGCGTTTTTGCCTGACCAGCCAGTCACCAATTCCTGCTTACGTTGTTTGCGTTGTGAATCTGATTTTTTGTTTGGAAAGCCAAATTCTGCCCTTGATAGACTGAAAATAGCATTTAGCAGCGACCCTCAACTTGAAGAGTTGCCAAGTAGAGATCTAGCAAAGCCCCGGCAGTGGAATTCCGGGTAAGCCGTGTGGAGAGACATGACGATCAAAGTTGAGGAATAATAAACCCAACTTGATTGTTACATGTGCATTTGGATCAACGGTGGTGGTCGGACCGCGTGCATGCCAAGTGTTAACAGAATTAAAGTTATGGATCAGTGGATTGCTGAGTCCAGGTTTGAAGTGTTTTAGGGCTGTATGTACGAAGGTAAGCAATTCTTGAGTAGCAACGTGACGTGAGATGAGAGGATCTCCGAGCCTGACGTGCGATGTGAGGAGCGTGGATATTGGAGCCCCATTGCATCAGAAGGTCAGGGAGAGTTAGGGGACACGGCTTAAAGACCGCCATGAAGCATGGTTCTAAAAAGCAGGAGTGTCAGTGGACCCATCGGAGGATTCCAATTTCAAAAGGGACTGCTTGAGTGTGCTCGCGGTACCAGTGCTCAGGGACATCAAGGTACAGTGATCCAAGGGGAGTGCGGATCTAGATTGCATGAAGTCCCAACCTAGATGGCGAGCGTTCACCATGCCGCAGTAGGCAAATAACAGAGGCGTGCCAGACCCAAGCTGGACCCTGACCTAACCCTACACCAGAACGGACCATGGACCTGGACGGACCCCGACCCTAAGTGGACATTGATCGTGAGAAGACCCTGACCCTGAGCGGACCCTGACTCCCTCATGCCAACACATAAGGAGCGCACATGTGACTAACTGCCGCCTATAGGCCGGAATTCGATAAACGGCAGGAATTTCGGAACCGGAAAGGAAGGCAATACGCAGCTGTCATGATAACGGTAGTATCGAGTGACAGCACTTTCTCCCATGGGCACATGCAGCACTTGGCTTAGTTACTCTTGGCCATAATGGACCGCAACTACACCTCATTCCATAAATACATTTACTGGTCTGAGCCCTTGGCATGGTCGCAGTTCAGAGCTGGGCTATCACTGGCTGCGAGGCTGGGTATTATCATGCTACGTGTGGAGGACATAAGTGCCCAACAAAGCTTCATTGAAACCTCATCAACTCTTCTCATGTTTGAGATCATGGCCATGCTACTCTGCGCGGGACTTCAGATTGCCGCTTTTGCGCCAACTCAGATTCAGCTTTGCACGTTATCTTCTTTGTTTTGCACACGATAAATGGTATAAATAATCGTTTATTATGGTTGAAGGCCCAGCGGCCATTCACCTCCGGGGCCTTCCTGTCGTCGCCCCGGTTAAGAATCAAGCACCAGCTGAGTGGCCCGGGCCAAAAGGGAGAGGCCGGCCGCCTAGGCCGCAATCCATTGCCATTCCGCGGGAGCAGCTGATGCCGTCGCGATTCACTCTAAGGGCAACACCGGCGACCACGGTGCACGGCATTCTGCTTTCCCAATCCCCGCCCAATCAGCCATGCCCCCCCCGGAGGAAAGAGCCGCAGCCCAGAAGGAGTGTCTGGACCACCATATCAAGGCATGAAATACAAAGGCATTACGCCGGATCCTGCCCTCTAAGGATGACCTATATATCATGATGGACGGGCTGCGAGGCACATCCCAACTGGCGGCCTTGAAGGTGGCGACCTGGGAGGTTCCATACTTCGCGGACCAATGGTTCCCACGACAACATGTTGATCATGATATGTCCGGTACAACGAAGTTAAAGCCAATCGGCGACCGAAGATTTTGGGACGAAATGAATAAAAGCCGAAAGACCCGGTAGGGGGTTTCTGCGGGAGCCGAAAGAAAAAAGGGTGACTACGGCCGTAGACCGCAAGTTATCGACGGTTGGGTTCGTCCGACGGCCGAAACCTGACTGCGTTTTTGCCGATGTGTCGCCGACGTTTTTGAACTTACAAGCTCGACCATACAAAAATGGTCGGGTTGCAAGGGATGGTGCATCCGTTTTCACCGGCACCCTCAATAGTGTGGCCAAGCTTTTGAGACATGATATCCCATGATTGGCTGCAGTCCACTGTGTGGCCCATCTATGTCATATGATCATGATTTCTGCCAAGAATCACGTCCGTGCTAAGCCATCCATGTTTGATATAAGAATAACAAAACACGGCCGAACAGAAACGAAACCGTTTCGGCGTCATCCGAGCAAATGGAATTGGCTGAAAAAAAGTTTGGACCTTCGGATGGTCCAAGAAACGACCAAGACGGTCGAAGGAAAAAAATGGCAGTTTCGGCGGTATCCGAAATGAAAAAGACGACTTTCGGCTGGATCCGAAACTTATAAAGGGGCGTATAACTTACTTGGCCACGTGAGGGTCTCCAAAAGATACACGGTAAGTGAATTCCCACGTGATCTCTCGGTACGCGCCCCGGAAGGTAAGGCAAGAGGCCCATAGCCGAACAAGCTTTACTTATCCATAATCCAGAAAGCAGCCTAACGTGTACAATCTTGCGACCAGCGTGTAGTCACTGAGCTCACCCGTAGGCGGCCGTCACTGTCGTGAGGAAGAAGTCTGCCACGGATATGAAACGCCTTTCTTGTGTCCTTAAAAAAGGACAACGCGTTTTTGCCTGACCAGCCAGTCACCAATTCCTGCTTACGTTGTTTGCGTTGTGAATCTGATTTTTTGTTTGGAAAGCCAAATTCTGCCCTTGATAGACTGAAAATAGCATTTAGCAGCGACCCTCAACTTGAAGAGTTGCCAAGTAGAGATCTAGCAAAGCCCCGGCAGTGGAATTCCGGGTAAGCCGTGTGGAGAGACATGACGATCAAAGTTGAGGAATAATAAACCCAACTTGATTGTTACATGTGCATTTGGATCAACGGTGGTGGTCGGACCGCGTGCATGCCAAGTGTTAACAGAATTAAAGTTATGGATCAGTGGATTGCTGAGTCCAGGTTTGAAGTGTTTTAGGGCTGTATGTACGAAGGTAAGCAATTCTTGAGTAGCAACGTGACGTGAGATGAGAGGATCTCCGAGCCTGACGTGCGATGTGAGGAGCGTGGATATTGGAGCCCCATTGCATCAGAAGGTCAGGGAGAGTTAGGGGACACGGCTTAAAGACCGCCATGAAGCATGGTTCTAAAAAGCAGGAGTGTCAGTGGACCCATCGGAGGATTCCAATTTCAAAAGGGACTGCTTGAGTGTGCTCGCGGTACCAGTGCTCAGGGACATCAAGGTACAGTGATCCAAGGGGAGTGCGGATCTAGATTGCATGAAGTCCCAACCTAGATGGCGAGCGTTCACCATGCCGCAGTAGGCAAATAACAGAGGCGTGCCAGACCCAAGCTGGACCCTGACCTAACCCTACACCAGAACGGACCATGGACCTGGACGGACCCCGACCCTAAGTGGACATTGATCGTGAGAAGACCCTGACCCTGAGCGGACCCTGAATCCCTCATGCCAACACATAAGGAGCGCGCATGTGACAAACTGCCGCCTATAGGCCGGAATTCGATAAACGGCAGGAATTTCGGAACCGGAAAGGAAGGCAGTACGCAGCTGTCATGATAACGGTAGTATCGAGTGACAGCACTTTCTCCATTGGGCCCATGCAGTACTTGGCTTAGTTACTCTTGACCATAATGGACCGCAACTACACCTCATTCCATAAATACATTTACTGGTCTGAGCCCTTGGCATGGTCGCAGTTCAGAGCTGGGCTATCACTGGCTGCGATGCTGGGTATTGTCATGCTACGTGTGGAGGACATAAGTGCCCAACAAAGCTTCATTGAAACCTCATCAACTCTTCTCATGTTTGAGATCATGGCCATGCTACTGTGCGCGGGACTTCAGATTGCCGCTTTTGCGCCAACTCAGATTCAGCTTTGCACGTTATCTTCTTTGTTTTGCACACGATAAATGGTATACATACTCGTTTATTATGGTTGAAGGCCCAGCGGCCATTCACCTCCGGGGCCTTCCTGTCGTCGCCCCGGTTAAGAATGAAGCACCAGCTGAGTGGCCCGGGCCAAAAGGGAGAGGCCGGCCGCCTAGGCCGCAATCCATGGCCATTCCGCGGGAGCAGCTGATGCCGTCGCGATTCACTCTAAGGTCAACACCGGCGACCACGGTGCACGGCATTCTGCTTTCCCAATCCCCGCCCAATCAGCCATGCCCCCCCCGGAGGATAGAGCCGCAGCCCAGAAGGAGTGTCTGAACCACCATATCAAGGCATGAAATACAAAGGCATTACGCCGGATCCTGCCCTCTAAGGATGACCTATATATCATGATGGACGGGCTGCGAGGCACATCCCAACTGGCGGCCTTGAAGGAGGCGACCTGGGAGGTTCAATACTTCGCGGACCAATGGTTCCCACGACAACATGTTGATCATGATATGTCCGGTACAACGAAGTTAAAGCCAATCGGCGACCGAAGATTTTGGGACGAAATGAATAAAAGCCGAAAGACCCGGTAGGGGCTTTCTGCGGGAGCCGAAAGAAAAAAGGGTGACTACGGCCGTAGACCGCAAGTTATCGACGGTTGGGTTCGTCCGACGGCCGAAACCTGACTGCGTTTTTGCCGATGTGTCGCCGACGTTTTTGAACTTACAAGCTCGACCATACAAAAATGGTCGGGTTGCAAGGGATGGTGCATCCGTTTTCACCGGCACCCTCAATAGTGTGGCCAAGCTTTTGAGACATGATATCCCATGACTGGCTGCAGTCCACTGTGTGGCCCATCTATGTCATATGATCATGATTTCTGCCAAGAATCACGTCCGTGCTAAGCCATCCATGTTTGATATAAGAATAACAAAACACGGCCGAACAGAAACGAAACCGTTTCGGCGTCATCCGAGCAAATGGAATTGGCTGAAAAAAAGTTTGGACCTTCGGATGGTCCAAGAAACGACCAAGACGGTCGAAGGAAAAAAATGGCAGTTTCGGCGGTATCCGAAATGAAAAAGACGACTTTCGGCTGGATCCGAAACTTATAAAGGGGCGTATAACTTACTTGGCCACGTGAGGGTCTCCAAAAGATACACGGTAAGTGAATTCCCACGTGATCTCTCGGTACGCGCCCCGGAAGGTAAGGCAAGAGGCCCATAGCCGAACAAGCTTTACTTATCCATAATCCAGAAAGCAGCCTAACGTGTACAATCTTGCGACCAGCGTGTAGTCACTGAGCTCACCCGTAGGCGGCCGTCACTGTCGTGAGGAAGAAGTCTGCCACGGATATGAAACGCCTTTCTTGTGTCCTTAAAAAAGGACAACGCGTTTTTGCCTGACCAGCCAGTCACCAATTCCTGCTTACGTTGTTTGCGTTGTGAATCTGATTTTTTGTTTGGAAAGCCAAATTCTGCCCTTGATAGACTGAAAATAGCATTTAGCAGCGACCCTCAACTTGAAGAGTTGCCAAGTAGAGATCTAGCAAAGCCCCGGCAGTGGAATTCCGGGTAAGCCGTGTGGAGAGACATGACGATCAAAGTTGAGGAATAATAAACCCAACTTGATTGTTACATGTGCATTTGGATCAACGGTGGTGGTCGGACCGCGTGCATGCCAAGTGTTAACAGAATTAAAGTTATGGATCAGTGGATTGCTGAGTCCAGGTTTGAAGTGTTTTAGGGCTGTATGTACGAAGGTAAGCAATTCTTGAGTAGCAACGTGACGTGAGATGAGAGGATCTCCGAGCCTGACGTGCGATGTGAGGAGCGTGGATATTGGAGCCCCATTGCATCAGAAGGTCAGGGAGAGTTAGGGGACACGGCTTAAAGACCGCCATGAAGCATGGTTCTAAAAAGCAGGAGTGTCAGTGGACCCATCGGAGGATTCCAATTTCAAAAGGGACTGCTTGAGTGTGCTCGCGGTACCAGTGCTCAGGGACATCAAGGTACAGTGATCCAAGGGGAGTGCGGATCTAGATTGCATGAAGTCCCAACCTAGATGGCGAGCGTTCACCATGCCGCAGTAGGCAAATAACAGAGGCGTGCCAGACCCAAGCTGGACCCTGACCTAACCCTACACCAGAACGGACCATGGACCTGGACGGACCCCGACCCTAAGTGGACATTGATCGTGAGAAGACCCTGACCCTGAGCGGACCCTGACTCCCTCATGCCAACACATAAGGAGCGCACATGTGACTAACTGCCGCCTATAGGCCGGAATTCGATAAACGGCAGGAATTTCGGAACCGGAAAGGAAGGCAATACGCAGCTGTCATGATAACGGTAGTATCGAGTGACAGCACTTTCTCCCATGGGCACATGCAGCACTTGGCTTAGTTACTCTTGGCCATAATGGACCGCAACTACACCTCATTCCATAAATACATTTACTGGTCTGAGCCCTTGGCATGGTCGCAGTTCAGAGCTGGGCTATCACTGGCTGCGAGGCTGGGTATTATCATGCTACGTGTGGAGGACATAAGTGCCCAACAAAGCTTCATTGAAACCTCATCAACTCTTCTCATGTTTGAGATCATGGCCATGCTACTCTGCGCGGGACTTCAGATTGCCGCTTTTGCGCCAACTCAGATTCAGCTTTGCACGTTATCTTCTTTGTTTTGCACACGATAAATGGTATAAATAATCGTTTATTATGGTTGAAGGCCCAGCGGCCATTCACCTCCGGGGCCTTCCTGTCGTCGCCCCGGTTAAGAATCAAGCACCAGCTGAGTGGCCCGGGCCAAAAGGGAGAGGCCGGCCGCCTAGGCCGCAATCCATTGCCATTCCGCGGGAGCAGCTGATGCCGTCGCGATTCACTCTAAGGGCAACACCGGCGACCACGGTGCACGGCATTCTGCTTTCCCAATCCCCGCCCAATCAGCCATGCCCCCCCCGGAGGAAAGAGCCGCAGCCCAGAAGGAGTGTCTGGACCACCATATCAAGGCATGAAATACAAAGGCATTACGCCGGATCCTGCCCTCTAAGGATGACCTATATATCATGATGGACGGGCTGCGAGGCACATCCCAACTGGCGGCCTTGAAGGTGGCGACCTGGGAGGTTCCATACTTCGCGGACCAATGGTTCCCACGACAACATGTTGATCATGATATGTCCGGTACAACGAAGTTAAAGCCAATCGGCGACCGAAGATTTTGGGACGAAATGAATAAAAGCCGAAAGACCCGGTAGGGGGTTTCTGCGGGAGCCGAAAGAAAAAAGGGTGACTACGGCCGTAGACCGCAAGTTATCGACGGTTGGGTTCGTCCGACGGCCGAAACCTGACTGCGTTTTTGCCGATGTGTCGCCGACGTTTTTGAACTTACAAGCTCGACCATACAAAAATGGTCGGGTTGCAAGGGATGGTGCATCCGTTTTCACCGGCACCCTCAATAGTGTGGCCAAGCTTTTGAGACATGATATCCCATGATTGGCTGCAGTCCACTGTGTGGCCCATCTATGTCATATGATCATGATTTCTGCCAAGAATCACGTCCGTGCTAAGCCATCCATGTTTGATATAAGAATAACAAAACACGGCCGAACAGAAACGAAACCGTTTCGGCGTCATCCGAGCAAATGGAATTGGCTGAAAAAAAGTTTGGACCTTCGGATGGTCCAAGAAACGACCAAGACGGTCGAAGGAAAAAAATTGCAGTTTCGGCGGTATCCGAAATGAAAAAGACGACTTTCGGCTGGATCCGAAAGTTATAAAGGGGCGTATAACTTACTTGGCCACGTGAGGGTCTCCAAAAGATACACGGTAAGTGAATTCCCACGTGATCTCTCGGTACGCGCCCCGGAAGGTAAGGCAAGAGGCCCATAGCCGAACAAGCTTTACTTATCCATAATCCAGAAAGCAGCCTAACGTGTACAATCTTGCGACCAGCGTGTAGTCACTGAGCTCACGCGTAGGCGTCCGTCACTGTCGTGAGGAAGAAGTCTGCCACGGATATGAAACGCCTTTCCTGTGTCCTTAAAAAAGGACCGCGTTTTTGCCTGACCAGCCAGTCACCAATTCCTGCTTACATTGTTTGCGTTGTGAATCTGATTTTTTGTTTGGAAAGCCAAATTCTGCCCTTGATAGACTGAAAATAGCATTTAGCAGCGAAACTCAACTTGAAGAGTTGCCAAGTAGAGATCTAGCAAAGCCCCGGCAGTGGAATTCCGGGTAAGCCGTGTGGAGAGACATGACGATCAAAGTTGAGGAATTATAAACCCAACTTGATTGTTACATGTGCATTTGGATCAACGGTGGTGGTCGGACCGCGTGCATGCCAAGTGTTAACAGAATTAAAGTTGTGGATCAGTGGATTGCTGAGTCCAAGTTTGAAGTGTTTTAGGGCTGTATGTACGAAGGTAAGCAATTCTTGAGTAGCAACGTGACGCGAGATGAGAGGATCTCCGAGCCTGACGTGCGATGCGAGGAGCGTGGATATTGGAGCCCCATTGCATCAGAAGGTCAGGGAGAGTTAGGGGACACGGCTTAAAGACCGCCATGAAGCATGGTTCTAAAAACAGGAGTGTCAGTGGACCCATCGGAGGATTCCAATTTCAAAAGGGACTGCTTGAGTGTGCTCGCGGTACCAGTGCTCAGGGACATCAAGGTACAGTGATCCAAGGGGAGTGCGGATCTAGATTGCATGAAGTCCCAACTTAGATGGCGAGCGTTCACCATGCCGCAGTAGGCAAATAAAAGAGGCGTGCCAGACCCAAGCGGGACCCTGACCTAACCCTACACCAGAACGGACCATGGACCTGGACGGACCCCGACCCTAAGTGGACATTGATTGTGAGAAGACCCTGACCCTGAGCGGACCCTGACTCCCTCATGCCAACACATAAGGAGCGCGCATGTGACTAACTGCCGCCTATAGGCCGGAATTCGATAAACGGCAGGAATTTCGGAACCAGAAAGGAAGGCAATACGCAGCTGTCATGATAACGGTAGTATCGAGTGACAGCACTTTCTCCCATGGGCACATGCAGTACTTGGCTTAGTTACTCTTGACCATAATGGACCGCAACTACACCTCATTCCATAAATACATTTACTGGTCTGAGCCCTTGGCATGGTCGCAGTTCAGAGCTGGGCTATCACATGTTGCGAGGCTGGGTATTGTCATGCTACGTGTGGAGGACATAAGTGCCCAACAAAGCTTCATTGAAACCTCATCAACTCTTCTCATGTTTGAGATCATGGCCATGCTACTGTGCGCGGGACTTCAGATTGCCGCTTTTGCGCCAACTCAGATTCAGCTTTGCACGTTCTCTTCTTTGTTTTGCACACGATAAATGGTATAAATACTCGTTTATTATGGTTGAAGGCCCAGCGGCCATTCACCTCCGGGGCCTTCCTGTCGTCGCCCCGGTTAAGAATGAAGCACCAGCTCAGTGGCCCGGGCCAAAGAGGAGAGGCCGGCCGCCTAGGCCGCAATCCATTGCCATTCCGCGGGAGCAGCTGATGCCGTCGCGATTCACTCTAAGGGCAACACCGGCGACCACGGTGCACGGCATTCTGCTTTCCCAATCCCCGCCCAATCAGCCATGCCCCCCCCGGAGGATAGAGCCGCAGCTCAGAAGGAGTGTCTGGACCACCATATCAAGGCATGAAATACAAAGGCATTACGCCGGATCCTGCCCTCTAAGGATGACCTATATATCATGATGGACGGGCTACGAGGCACATCCCAACTGGCGGCCTTGAAGGTGGCGACCTGGGAGGTTCAATACTTCGCGGACCAATGGTTCCCACGACAACATGTTCATCATGATATGTCCGGTACAACGAAGTTAAAGCCAATCGGCGACCGAAGATTTTGGTACGAAATGAATAAAAGCCGAAAGACCCGGTAGGGGCTTTCTGCGGGAGCCGAAAGAAAAAAGGGTGACTACGGCCGTAGACCGCAAGTTATCGACGGTTGGGTTCGTCCGACGGCCGAAACCTGACTGCGTTTTTGCCGATGTGTCGCCGACGTTTTTGAACTTACAAGCTCGACCATACAAAAATGGTCGGGTTGCAAGGGATGGTGCATCCGTTTTCACCGGCACCCTCAATGGTGTGGCCAAGCTTTTGAGACATGATATCCCATGACTGGCTGCAGTCCACTGTGTGGCCCATCTATGTCATATGATCATGATTTCTGCCAAGAATCACGTCCGTGCTAAGCCATCCATGTTTGATATAAGAATAACAAAACACGGCCGAACAGAAACGAAACCGTTTCGGCGTCATCCGAGCAAATGGAATTGGCTGAACAAAAGTTTGGACCTTCGGATGGTCCAAGAAACGACCAAGACGGTCGAAGGAAAAAAATGGCAGTTTCGGCGGTATCCGAAATGAAAAAGACGACTTTCGGCTGGATCCGAAACTTATAAAGGGGCGTATAACTTACTTGGCCACGTGAGGGTCTCCAAAAGATACACGGTAAGTGAATTCCCACGTGATCTCTCGGTACGCGCCCCGGAAGGTAAGGCAAGAGGCCCACAGCCGAACAAGCTTTACTTATCCATAATCCAGAAAGCAGCCTAACGTGTACAATCTTGCGACCAGCGTGTAGTCACTGAGCTCACGCGTAGGCGGCCGTCACTGTCGTGAGGAAGAAGTCTGCCACGGATATGAAACGCCTTTCCTGTGTCCTTAAAAAAGGACAACGCGTTTTTTGCCTGACCAGCCAGTCACCAATTCCTGCTTACGTTGTTTGCGTTGTAAATCTGATTTTTTGTTTGGAAAGCCAAATTCTGCCCTTGATAGACTGAAAATAGCATTTAGCAGCGACCCTCAACTTGAAGAGTTGCCAAGTAAAGATCTAGCAAAGCCCCGGCAGTGGAATTCCGGGTAAGCCGTGTGGAGAGACTAGACGATCAAAGTTGAGGAATTATAAACCCAACTTGATTGTTACATGTGCATTTGGATCAACGGTGGTGGTCGGACCGCGTGCATGCCAAGTGTTAACAGAAGTAAAGTTATGGATCAGTGGATTGCTGAGTCCAAGTTTGAAGTGTTTTAGGGCTGTATGTACGAAGGTAAGCAATTCTTGAGTAGCAACGTGACGCGAGATGAGAGGATCTCCGAGCCTGACGTGCGATGCGAGGAGCGTGGATATTGGAGCCCCATTGCATCAGAAGGTCAGGGAGAGTTAGGGGACACGGCTTAAAGACCGCCATGAAGCATGGTTCTAAAAAGCAGGAGTGTCAGTGGACCCATCGGAGGATTCCAATTTCAAAAGGGACTGCTTGAGTGTGCTCGCGGTACCAGTGCTCAGGGACATCAAGGTACAGTGATCCAAGGGGAGTGCGGATCTAGATTGCATGAAGTCCCAACTTAGATGGCGAGCGTTCACCATGCCGCAGTAGGCAAATAACAGAGGCGTGCCAGACCCAAGCTGGACCCTGACCTAACCCTACACCAGAACGGACCATGGACCTGGACGGACCCCGACCCTAAGTGGACATTGATCGTGAGAAGACCCTGACCCTGAGCGGACCCTGACTCCCTCATGCCAACACATAAGGAGCGCGCATGTGACTAACTGCCGCCTATAGGCCGGAATTCGATAAACGGCAGGAATTTCGGAACCGGAAAGGAAGGCAGTACGCAGCTGTCATGATAACGGTAGTATCGAGTGACAGCACTTTCTCCCATGGGCACATGCAGTACTTGGCTTGGTTACTCTTGACCATAATGGACCGCAACTACACCTCATTCCATTAATTATATTACTGGTCTGAGCCCTTGGCATGGTCGCAGTTCAGAGCTGGGCTATCACTGGCTGCGATGCTGGGTATTGTCATGCTACGTGTGGAGGACATAAGTGCCCAACAAAGCTTCATTGAAACCTCATCAACTCTTCTCATGTTTGAGATCATGGCCATGCTACTGTGCGCGGGACTTCAGATTGCCGCTTTTGCGCCAACTCAGATTCAGCTTTGCACGTTCTCTTCTTTGTTTTGCACACGATAAATGGTATAAATACTCGTTTATTATGGTTGAAGGCCCAGCGGCCATTCACCTCCGGGGCCTTCCTGTCGTCGCCCCGGTTAAGAATGAAGCACCAGCTGAGTGGCCCGGGCCAAAAGGGAGAGGCCGGCCGCCTAGGCCGCAATCCATGGCCATTCCGCGGGAGCAGCTGATGCCGTCGCGATTCACTCTAAGGGCAACACCGGCGACCACGGTGCACGGCATTCTGCTTTCCCAATCCCCGCCCAATCAGCCATGCCCCCCCCGGAGGAAAGAGCCGCAGCCCAGAAGGAGTGTCTGGACCACCATATCAAGGCATGAAATACAAAGGCATTACGCCGGATCCTGCCCTCTAAGGATGACCTATATATCATGATGGACGGGCTACGAGGCACATCCCAACTGGCGGCCTTGAAGGAGGCGACCTGGGAGGTTCCATACTTCGCGGACCAATGGTTCCCACGACAACATGTTGATCATGATATGTCCGGTACAACGAAGTTAAAGCCAATCGGCGACCGAAGATTTTGGTACGAAATGAATAAAAGCCGAAAGACCCGGTAGGGGCTTTCTGCGGGAGCCGAAAGAAAAAAAGGTGACTACGGCCGTAGACCGCAAGTTATCGACGGTTGGGTTCGTCCGACGGCCGAAACCTGACTGCGTTTTTGCCGATGTGTCGCCGACGTTTTTGAACTTACAAGCTCGACCATACAAAAATGGTCGGGTTGCAAGAGATGGTGCATCCGTTTTCACCGGCACCCTCAATAGTGTGGCCAAGCTTTTGAGACATGATATCCCATGATTGGCTGCAGTCCACTGTGTGGCCCATCTATGTCATATGATCATGATTTCTGCCAAGAATCACGTCCGTGCTAAGCCATCCATGTTTGATATAAGAATAACAAAACACGGCCGAACAGAAACGAAACCGTTTCGGCGTCATCCGAGCAAATGGAATTGGCTGAAAAAAAGTTTGGACCTTCGGATGGTCCAAGAAACGACCAAGACGGTCGAAGGAAAAAATGGCAGTTTCGGCGGTATCCGAAATGAAAAAGACGACTTTCGGCTGGATCCGAAACTTATAAAGGGGCGTATAACTTACTTGGCCACGTGAGGGTCTCCAAAAGATACACGGTAAGTGAATTCCCACGTGATCTCTCGGTACGCGCCCCGGAAGGTAAGGCAAGAGGCCCACAGCCGAACAAGCTTTACTTATCCATAATCCAGAAAGCAGCCTAACGTGTACAATCTTGCGACCAGCGTGTAGTCACTGAGCTCACCCGTAGGCGGCCGTCACTGTCGTGAGGAAGAAGTCTGCCACGGATATGAAACGCCTTTCCTGTGTCCTTAAAAAAGGACAACGCGTTTTTTGCCTGACCAGCCAGTCACCAATTCCTGTTTACGTTGTTTGCGTTGTAAATCTGATTTTTTGTTTGGAAAGCCAAATTCTGCCCTTGATAGACTGAAAATAGCATTTAGCAGCGACCCTCAACTTGAAGAGTTGCCAAGTAAAGATCTAGCAAAGCCCCGGCAGTGGAATTCCGGGTAAGCCGTGTGGAGAGACTAGACGATCAAAGTTGAGGAATTATAAACCCAACTTGATTGTTACATGTGCATTTGGATCAACGGTGGTGGTCGGACCGCGTGCATGCCAAGTGTTAACAGAAGTAAAGTTGTGGATCAGTGGATTGCTGAGTCCAAGTATGAAGTGTTTTAGGGCTGTATGTACGAAGGTAAGCAATTCTTGAGTAGCAACGTGACGTGAGATGAGAGGATCTCCGAGCCTGACGTGCGATGTGAGGAGCGTGGATATTGGAGCCCCATTGCATCAGAAGGTCAGGGAGAGTTAGGGGACACGGCTTAAAGACCGCCATGAAGCATGGTTCTAAAAAGCAGGAGTGTCAGTGGACCCATCGGAGGATTCCAATTTCAAAAGGGACTGCTTGAGTGTGCTCGCGGTACCAGTGCTCAGGGACATCAAGGTACAGTGATCCAAGGGGAGTGCGGATCTAGATTGCATGAAGTCCCAACTTAGATGGCGAGCGTTCACCATGCCGCAGTAGGCAAATAACAGAGGCGTGCCAGACCCAAGCTGGACCCTGACCTAACCCTACACCAGAACGGACCATGGACCTGGACGGACCCCGACCCTAAGTGGACATTGATCGTGGGAAGACCCTGACCCTGAGCGGACCCTGACTCCATCATGCCAACACATAAGGAGCGCGCATGTGACTAACTGCCGCCTATAGGCCGGAATTCGATAAACGGCAGGAATTTCGGAACCGGAAAGGAAGGCAGTACGCAGCTGTCATGATAACGGTAGTATCGAGTGACAGCACTTTCTCCCATGGGCACATGCAGTACTTGGCTTGGTTACTCTTGACCATAATGGACCGCAACTACACCTCATTCCATTAATTATATTACTGGTCTGAGCCCTTGGCATGGTCGCAGTTCAGAGCTGGGCTATCACTGGCTGCGATGCTGGGTATTGTCATGCTACGTGTGGAGGACATAAGTGCCCAACAAAGCTTCATTGAAACCTCATCAACTCTTCTCATGTTTGAGATCATGGCCATGCTACTGTGCGCGGGACTTCAGATTGCCGCTTTTGCGCCAACTCAGATTCAGCTTTGCACGTTCTCTTCTTTGTTTTGCACACGATAAATGGTATAAATACTCGTTTATTATGGTTGAAGGCCCAGCGGCCATTCACCTCCGGGGCCTTCCTGTCGTCGCCCCGGTTAAGAATGAAGCACCAGCTGAGTGGCCCGGGCCAAAAGGGAGAGGCCGGCCGCCTAGGCCGCAATCCATGGCCATTCCGCGGGAGCAGCTGATGCCGTCGCGATTCACTCTAAGGGCAACACCGGCGACCACGGTGCACGGCATTCTGCTTTCCCAATCCCCGCCCAATCAGCCATGCCCCCCCCGGAGGAAAGAGCCGCAGCCCAGAAGGAGTGTCTGGACCACCATATCAAGGCATGAAATACAAAGGCATTCCGCCGGATCCTGCCCTCTAAGGATGACCTATATATCATGATGGACGGGCTACGAGGCACATCCCAACTGGCGGCCTTGAAGGAGGCGACCTGGGAGGTTCAATACTTCGTGGACCAATGGTTCCCACGACTACATGTTGATCATGATATGTCCGGCACAAATGAATAAAAGCCGAAAGACCCGGTAGGGGCTTTCTGCGGGAGCCGAAAGAAAAAAGGGTGACTACGGCCGTAGACCGCAAGTTATCGACGGTTGGGTTCGTCCGACGGCCGAAACCTGACTGCGTTTTTGCCGATGTGTCGCCGACGTTTTTGAACTTACAAGCTCGACCATACAAAAATGGTCGGGTTGCAAGGGATGGTGCATCCGTTTTCACCGGCACCCTCAATAGTGTGGCCAAGCTTTTGAGACATGATATCCCATGATTGGCTGCAGTCCACTGTGTGGCCCATCTATGTCATATGATCATGATTTCTGCCAAGAATCACGTCCGTGCTAAGCCATCCATGTTTGATATAAGAATAACAAAACACGGCCGAACAGAAACGAAACCGTTTCGGCGTCATCCGAGCAAATGGAATTGGCTGAAAAAAAGTTTGGACCTTCGGATGGTCCAAGAAACGACCAAGACGGTCGAAGGAAAAAAATGGCAGTTTCGGCGGTATCCGAAATGAAAAAGACGACTTTCGGCTGGATCCGAAACTTATAAAGGGGCGTATAACTTACTTGGCCACGTGAGGGTCTCCAAAAGATACACGGTAAGTGAATTCCCACGTGATCTCTCGGTACGCGCCCCGGAAGGTAAGGCAAGAGGCCCACAGCCGAACAAGCTTTACTTATCCATAATCCAGAAAGCAGCCTAACGTGTACAATCTTGCGACCAGCGTGTAGTCACTGAGCTCACCCGTAGGCGTCCGTCACTGTCGTGAGAAAGAAGTCTGCCACGGATATGAAACGCCTTTCCTGTGTCCTTAAAAAAGGACAACGCGTTTTTTGCCTGACCAGCCAGTCACCAATTCCTGTTTGCGTTGTTTGCGTTGTAAATCTGATTTTTTGTTTGGAAAGCCAAATTCTGCCCTTGATAGACTGAAAATAGCATTTAGCAGCGACCCTCAACTTGAAGAGTTGCCAAGTAGAGATCTAGCAAAGCCCCGGCAGTGGAATTCCGGGTAAGCCGTGTGGAGAGACTAGACGATCAAAGTTGAGGAATTATAAACCCAACTTGATTGTTACATGTGCATTTGGATCAACGGTGGTGGTCGGACCGCGTGCATGCCAAGTGTTAACAAAAGTAAAGTTGTGGATCAGTGGATTGCTGAGTCCAAGTTTGAAGTGTTTTAGGGCTGTATGTACGAAGGTAAGCAATTCTTGAGTAGCAACGTGACGTGAGATGAGAGGATCTCCGAGCCTGACGTGCGATGTGAGGAGCGTGGATATTGGAGCCCCATTGCATCAGAAGGTCAGGGAGAGTTAGGGGACACGGCTTAAAGACCGCCATGAAGCATGGTTCTAAAAAGCAGGAGTGTCAGTGGACCCATCGGAGGATTCCAATTTCAAAAGGGACTGCTTGAGTGTGCTCGCGGTACCAGTGCTCAGGGACATCAAGGTACAGTGATCCAAGGGGAGTGCGGATCTAGATTGCATGAAGTCCCAACTTAGATGGCGAGCGTTCACCATGCCGCAGTAGGCAAATAACAGAGGCGTGCCAGACCCAAGCTGGACCCTGACCTAACCCTACACCAGAACGGACCATGGACCTGGACGGACCCCGACCCTAAGTGGACATTGATCGTGAGAAGACCCTGACCCTGAGCGGACCCTGACTCCCTCATGCCAACACATAAGGAGCGCGCATGTGACTAACTGCCGCCTATAGGCCGGAATTCGATAAACGGCAGGAATTTCGGAACCGGAAAGGAAGGCAGTACGCAGCTGTCATGATAACGGTAGTATCGAGTGACAGCACTTTCTCCCATGGGCACATGCAGTACTTGGCTTAGTTACTAGGGACTTCAAAAGGGACTGCTTGAGTGTGTTCGCGGTACCAGTGCTCAGGGACATCAAGGTACAGTGATCCAAGGGGAGTGCGGATCTAGATTGCATGAAGTCCCAACTTAGATGGCGAGCGTTCACCATGCCGCAGTAGGCAAATAACAGAGGCGTGCCAGACCCAAGCTGGACCCTGACCTAACCCTACACCAGAACGGACCATGGACCTGGACGGACCCCGACCCTAAGTGGACATTGATCGTGAGAAGACCCTGACCCTGAGCGGACCCTGACTCCCTCATGCCAACACATAAGGAGCGCGCATGTGACTAACTGCCGCCTATAGGCCGGAATTCGATAAACGGCAGGAATTTCGGAACCGGAAAGGAAGGCAGTACGCAGCTGTCATGATAACGGTAGTATCGAGTGACAGCACTTTCTCCCATGGGCACATGCAGTACTTGGCTTAGTTACTCTTGACCATAATGGACCGCAACTACACCTCATTCCATAAATACATTTACTGGACTGAGCCCTTGGCATGGTCGCAGTTCAGAGCTGGGCTATCACTGGCTGCGATGCTGGGTATTGTCATGCTACGTGTGGAGGACATGAGTGCCCAACAAAGCTTCATTGAAACCTCATCAACTCTTCTCATGTTTGAGATCATGGCCATGCTACTGTGCGCGGGACTTCAGATTGCCACTTTTGCGCCAACTCAGATTCAGCTTTGCACGTTATCTTCTTTGTTTTGCACACGATAAATGGTATAAATACTCGTTTATTATGGTTGAAGGCCCAGCGGCCATTCACCTCCGGGGCCTTCCTGTCGTCGCCCCGGTTAAGAATGAAGCACCAGCTGAGTGGCCCGGGCCAAAAGGGAGAGGCCGGCCGCCTAGGCCGCAATCCATTGCCATTCCGCGGGAGCAGCTGATGCCGTCGCGATTCACTCTAAGGGCAACAACGGCGACCACGGTGCACGGCATTCTGCTTTCCCAATCCCCGCCCAATCAGCCATGCCCCCCCCCCGGAGGATAGAGCCGCAGCCCAGAAGGAGTGTCTGGACCACCATATCAAGGCATGAAATACAAAGGCATTACGCCGGATCCTGCCCTCTAAGGATGACCTATATATCATGATGGACGGGCTGCGAGGCACATCCCAACTGGCGGCCTTGAAGGAGGCGACCTGGGAGGTTCAATACTTCGCGGACCAATGGTTCCCACGACAACATGTTGATCATGATATGTCCGGTACAACGAAGTTAAAGCCAATCGGTGACCGAAAGTTTTGGGACGAAATGAATAAAAGCCGAAAGACCCGGTAGGGGGTTTCTGCGGGAGCCGAAAGAAGAAAAGGGTGACTTCGGCCGTAGACCACAAGTTATCGACGGTTGGGTTCGTCCGACGGCCGAAACCTGACTGCGTTTTTGCCGATGTGTCGCCGACGTTTTTGAACTTACAAGCTCGACCATACAAAAATGGTCGGGTTGCAAGAGATGGTGCATCCGTTTTCACCGGCACCCTCAATAGTGTGGCCAAGCTTTTGAGACATGATATCCCATGACTGGCTGCAGTCCACTGTGTGGCCCATCTATGTCATATGATCATGATTTCTGCCAAGAATCACGTCCGTGCTAAGCCATCCATGTTTGATATAAGAATAACAAAACACGGCCGAACAGAAACGAAACCGTTTCGGCGTCATCCGAGCAAATGGAATTGGCTGAAAAAAAGTTTGGACCTTCGGATGGTCCAAGAAACGACCAAGACGGTCGAAGGAAAAAAATGGCAGTTTCGGCGGTATCCGAAATGAAAAAGACGACTTTCGGCTGGATCCGAAACTTATAAAGGGGCGTATAATTTACTTGGCCACGTGAGGGTCTCCAAAAGATACACGGTAAGTGAATTCCCACGTGATCTCTCGGTACGCGCCCCGGAAGGTAAGGCAAGAGGCCCATAGCCGAACAAGCTTTACTTATCCATAATCCAGAAAGCAGCCTAACGTGTACAATCTTGCGACCAGCGTGTAGTCACTGAGCTCACCCGTAGGCGTCCGTCACTGTCGTGAGGAATAAGTCTGCCACGGATATGAAACGCCTTTCCTGTGTCCTTAAAAAAGGACAACGCGTTTTTTGCCTGACCAGCCAGTCACCAATTCTTGCTTACGTTGTTTGCGTTGTGAATCTGATTTTTTGTTTGGAAAGCCAAATTCTGCCCTTGATAGACTGAAAATAGCATTTAGCAGCGACCCTCAACGTGAAGAGTTGCCAAGTAAAGATCTAGCAAAGCCCCGGCAGTGGAATTCCGGGTAAGCCGTGTGGAGAGACATGACGATCAAAGTTGAGGAATTATAAACCCAACTTGATTGTTACATGTGCATTTGGATCAACGGTGGTGGTCGGACCGCGTGCATGCCAAGTGTTAACAGAAGTAAAGTTGTGGATCAGTGGATTGCTGAGTCCAAGTTTGAAGTGTTTTAGGGCTGTATGTACGAAGGTAAGCAATTCTTGAGTAGCAACGTGACGCGAGATGAGAGGATCTCCGAGCCTGACGTGCGATGTGAGGAGCGTGGATATTGGAGCCCCATTGCATCAGAAGGTCAGGGAGAGTTAGGGGACACGGCTTAAAGACCGCCATGAAGCATGGTTCTAAAAAGCAGGAGTGTCAGTGGACCCATCGGAGGATTCCAATTTCAAAAGGGACTGCTTGAGTGTGCTCGCGGTACCAGTGCGCAGGGACATCAAGGTACAGTGATCCAAGGGGAGTGCGGATCTAGATTGCATGAAGTCCCAACTTAGATGGCGAGCGTTCACCATGCCGCAGTAGGCAAATAACAGAGGCGTGCCAGACCCAAGCTGGACCCTGACCTAACCCTACACCAGAACGGACCATGGACCTGGACGGACCCCGACCCTAAGTGGACATTGATCGTGAGAAGACCCTGACCCTGAGCGGACCCTGACTCCCTCATGCCAACACATAAGGAGCGCGCATGTGACAAACTGCCGCCTATAGGCCGGAATTCGAGAAACGGCAGGACTTTCGGAACCGGAAAGGAAGGCAGTACGCAGCTGTCATGATAACGGTAGTATCGAGTGACAGCACTTTCTCCCATGGGCACATGCAGTACTTGGCTTGGTTACTCTTGACCATAATGGACCGCAACTACACCTCATTACATTAATTCTATTACTGGTCTGAGCCCTTGGCATGGTCGCAGTTCAGAGCTGGGCTATCACTGGCTGCGAGGCTGGGTATTGTCATGCTACGTGTGGAGGACATAAGTGCCCAACAAAGCTTCATTGAAACTTCATCAACTCTTCTCATGTTTGAGATCATGGCCATGCTACTGTGCGCGGGACTTCAGATTGCCGCTTTTGCGATAACACAGATTCAGCTTTGCACGTTATCTTCTTTGTTTTGCACACGATAAATGGTATAAATACTCGTTTATTATGGTTGAAGGCCCACCGGCCATTCACCTCCGGGGCCTTCCTGTCGTCGCCCCGGTTAAGAATGAAGCACCAGCTGAGTGACCCGGGCCAAAAGGGAGAGGCCGGCCGCCTAGGCCGCAATCCATTGCCATTCCGCGGGAGCAGCTGATGCCGTCGCGATTCACTCTAAGTTCAACACCGGCGACCACGGTGCACGGCATTCTGCTTTCCCAATCCCCGCCCAATCAGCCATGCCCCCCCCGGAGGATAGAGCCGCAGCCCAGAAAGAGTGTCTGGACCACCATATCAAGGCATGAAATACAAAGGCATTACGCCGGATCCTGCCCTCTAAGGATGACCTATATATCATGATGGACGGGCTGCGAGGCACATTCCAACTGGCGGCCTTGAAGGAGGCGACCTGGGAGGTTCAATACTTCGTGGACCAATGGTTCCCACGACTACATGTTGATCATGATATGTCCGGCACAACGAAGTTAAAGCCAATCGGCGACCGAAGATTTTGGGACGAAATGAATAAAAGCCGAAAGACCCGGTAGGGGCTTTCTGCGGGAGCCGAAAGAAAAAAGGGTGACTACGGCCGTAGACCGCAAGTTATCGACGGTTGGGTTCGTCCGACGGCCGAAACCTGACTGCGTTTTTGCCGATGTGTCGCCGACGTTTTTGAACTTACAAGCTCGACCATACAAAAATGGTCGGGTTGCAAGGGATGGTGCATCCGTTTTCACCGGCACCCTCAATAGTGTGGCCAAGCTTTTGAGACATGATATCCCATGACTGGCTGCAGTCCACTGTGTGGCCCATCTATGTCATATAATCATGATTTCTGCCAAGAATCACGTCCGTGCTAAGCCATCCATGTTTGATATAAGAATAACAAAACACGGCCGAACAGAAACGAAACCGTTTCGGCGTCATCCGAGAAAATGGAATTGGCTGAAAAAAAGTTTGGACCTTCGGATGGTCCAAGAAACGACCAAGACGGTCGAAGGAAAAAAATGGCAGTTTCGGCGGTATCCGAAATGAAAAAGACGACTTTCGGCTGGATCCGAAACTTATAAAGGGGCGTATAATTTACTTGGCCACGTGAGGGTCTCCAAAAGATACACGGTAAGTGAATTCCCACGTGATCTCTCGGTACGCGCCCCGGAAGGTAAGGCAAGAGGCCCATAGCCGAACAAGCTTTACTTATCCATAATCCAGGAATTAAAAAAGGACAACGCGTTTTTTGCCTGACCAGCCAGTCACCAATTCCTGCTTAAGTTGTTTGCGTTGTGAATCTGATTTTTTGTTTGGAAAGCCAAATTCTGCCCTTGATAGACTGAAAATAGCATTTAGCAGCGACCCTCAACGTGAAGAGTTGCCAAGTAAAGATCTAGCAAAGCCCCGGCAGTGGAATTCCGGGTAAGCCGTGTGGAGAGACATGACGATCAAAGTTGAGGAATTATAAACCCAACTTGATTGTTACATGTGCATTTGGATCAACGGTGGTGGTCGGACCCCGTGCATGCCAAGTGTTAACAGAAGTAAAGTTGTGGATCAGTGGATTGCTGAGTCCAAGTTTGAAGTGTTTTAGGGCTGTATGTACGAAGGTAAGCAATTATTGAGTAGCAACGTGACGCGAGATGAGAGGATCTCCGAGCCTGACGTGCGATGTGAGGAGCGTGGATATTGGAGCCCCATTGCATCAGAAGGTTAGGGAGAGTTAGGGGACACGGCTTAAAGACCGCCATGAAGCATGGTTCTAAAAAGCAGGAGTGTCAGTGGACCCATCGGAGGATTCCAATTTCAAAAGGGACTGCTTGAGTGTGCTCGCAGTACCAGTGCTCAGGGACATCAAGGTACAGTGATCCAAGGGGAGTGCGGATCTAGATTGCATGAAGTACCAACTTAGATGGCGAGCGTTCACCATGCCGCAGTAGGCAAATAACAGAGGCGTGCCAGACCCAAGCTGGACCCTGACCTAACCCTACACCAGAACGGACCTTGGACCTGGACGGACCCCGACCCTAAGTGGACATTGATCGTGAGAAGACCCTGACCCTGAGCGGACCCTGACTCCCTCATGCCAACACATAAGGAGCGCGCATGTGACTAACTGCCGCCTATAGGCCGGAATTCGATAAACGGCAGGAATTCCGGAACCGGAAAGGAAGGCAGTACGCAGCTGTCATGACAACGGTAGTATCGAGTGACAGCACTTTCTCCCATGGGCACATGCAGTACTTGGCTTGGTTACTCTTGACCATAATGGGTCAACAACTACACCTCATTCCATAAATACATTTACTGGTCTGAGCCCTTGGCATGGTCGCAGTTCAGAGCTGGGCTATCACTGGCTGCGAGGCTGGGTATTGTCATGCTACGTGTGGAGGACATAAGTGCCCAACAAAGCTTCATTGAAACTTCATCAACTCTTCTCATGTTTGAGATCATGGCCATGCTACTGTGCGCGGGACTTCAGATTGCCGCTTTTGCGCCAACTCAGATTCAGCTTTGCACGTTATCTTCTTTGTTTTGCACACGATAAATGGTATAAATACTCGTTTATTATGGTTGAAGGTCCAGCGGCCATTCACCTCCGGGGCCTTCCTGTCGTCGCCCCGGTTAAGAATGAAGCACCAGCTGAGTGACCCAGGCCAAAAGGGAGAGGCCGGCCGCCTAGGCCGCAATCCATTGCCATTCCGCGGGAGAAGCTGATGCCGTCGCGATTCACTCTAAGGTCAACACCGGCGACCACGGTGCACGGCATTCTGCTTTCCCAATCCCCGCCCAATCAGCCATGCCCCCCCCCGGAGGATAGAGCCGCAGCCCAGAAGGAGTGTCTGGACCACCATATCAAGGCATGAAATACAAAGGCATTACGCCGGATCCTGCCCTATAAGGATGACCTATATATCATGATGGACGGGCTGCGAGGCACATCCCAACTGGCGGCCTTGAAGGAGGCGACCTGGGAGGTTCAATACTTCGTGGACCAATGGTTCCCACGACTACATGTTGATCATGATATGTCCGGCACAACGAAGTTAAAGCCAATCGGCGACCGAAGATTTTGGGACGAAATGAATAAAAGCCGAAAGACCCGGTAGGGGCTTTCTGCGGGAGCCGAAAGAAAAAAGGGTGACTACGGCCGTAGACCGCAAGTTATCGACGGTTGGGTTCGTCCGACGGCCGAAACCTGACTGCGTTTGTGCCGATGTGTCGCCGACGTTTTTGAACTTACAAGCTCGACCATACAAAAATGGTCGGGTTGCAAGGGATGGTGCATCCGTTTTCACCGGCACCCTCAATAGTGTGGCCAAGCTTTTGAGACATGATATCCCATGACTGGCT
Source organism: Limnomonas spitsbergensis (assembly GCA_037349105.1). Taxonomy (NCBI): domain Eukaryota; kingdom Viridiplantae; phylum Chlorophyta; class Chlorophyceae; order Chlamydomonadales; genus Limnomonas; species Limnomonas spitsbergensis. Next base: position 1,307,798 of record JAYJMM010000113.1, read on the forward strand.
GCAGTCCACTGTGTGGCCCATCTATGTCATATGATCATGATTTCTGCCAAGAATCACGTCCGTGCTAAGCCATCCATGTTTGATATAAGAATAACAAAACACGGCCGAACAGAAACGAAACCGTTTCGGCGTCATCCGAGAAAATGGAATTGGCTGAACAAAAGTTTGGACCTTCGGATGGTCCAAGAAACGACCAAGACGGTCGAAGGAAAAAAATGGCAGTTTCGGCGGTATCCGAAATGAAAAAGACGACTTTCGGCTGGATCCGAAACTTATTAAGGGGCGTATAATTTACTTGGCCACGTGAGGGTCTCCAAAAGATACACGGTAAGTGAATTCCCACGTGATCTCTCGGTACGCGCCCCGGAAGGTAAGGCAAGAGGCCCATAGCCGAACAAGCTTTACTTATCCATAATCCAGGAATTAAAAAAGGACAACGCGTTTTTTGCCTGACCAGCCAGTCACCAATTCCTGCTTAAGTTGTTTGCGTTGTGAATCTGATTTTTTGTTTGGAAAGCCAAATTCTGCCCTTGATAGACTGAAAATAGCATTTAGCAGCGACCCTCAACGTGAAGAGTTGCCAAGTAAAGATCTAGCAAAGCCCCGGCAGTGGAATTCCGGGTAAGCCGTGTGGAGAGACATGACGATCAAAGTTGAGGAATTATAAACCCAACTTGATTGTTACATGTGCATTTGGATCAACGGTGGTGGTCGGACCCCGTGCATGCCAAGTGTTAACAGAAGTAAAGTTGTGGATCAGTGGATTGCTGAGTCCAAGTTTGAAGTGTTTTAGGGCTGTATGTACGACGGTAAGAAATTCTTGAGTAGCAACGTGACGTGAGATGAGAGGATCTCCGAGCCTGACGTGCGATGTGAGGAGCGTGGATATTGGAGCCCCATTGCATCAGAAGGTCAGGGAGAGTTAGGGGACACGGCTTAAAGACCGCCATGAAGCATGGTTATAAAAAGCAGGAGTGTCAGTGGACCCATCGGAGGATTCCAATTTCAAAAGGGACTGCTTGAGTGTGCTCGCGGTACCAGTGCTCAGGGACATCAAGGTACAGTGATCCAAGGGGAGTGCGGATCTAGATTGCATGAAGTCCCAACTTAGATGGCGAGCGTTCACCATGCCGCAGTAGGCGAAATAACAGAGGCGTGCCAGACCCAAGCTGGACCCTGACCTAACCCTACACCAGAACGGACCATGGACCTGGACGGACCCCGACCCTAAGTGGACATTGATCGTGAGAAGACCCTGACCCTGAGCGGACCCTGACTACCTCATGCCAACACATAAGGAGCGCGCATGTGACTAACTGCCGCCTATAGGCCGGAATTCGATAAACGGCAGGAATTTCGGAACCGGAAAGGAAGGCAGTACGCAGCTGTCATGATAACGGTAGTATCGAGTGACAGCACTTTCTCCCATGGGCACATGCAGTACTTGGCTTGGTTACTCTTGACCATAATGGGTCAACATCTACACCTCATTCCATAAATACATTTACTGGTCTGAGCCCTTGGCATGGTCGCAGTTCAGAGCTGGGCTATCACTGGCTGCGAGGCTGGGTATTGTCATGCTACGTGTGGAGGACATAAGTGCCCAACAAAGCTTCATTGAAACTTCATCAACTCTTCTCATGTTTGAGATCATGGCCATGCTACTGTGCGCGGGACTTCAGATTGCCGCTTTTGCGCCAACTCAGATTCAGCTTTGCACGTTATCTTCTTTGTTTTGTACAAGATAAATGGTATAAATACTCGTTTATTATGGTTGAAGGTCCAGCGGCCATTCACCTCCGGGGCCTTCCTGTCGTCGCCCCGGTTAAGAATGAAGCACCAGCTGAGTGACCCAGGCCAAAAGGGAGAGGCCGGCCGCCTAGGCCGCAATCCATTGCCATTCCGCGGGAGAAGCTGATGCCGTCGCGATTCACTCTAAGGTCAACACCGGCGACCACGGTGCACGGCATTCTGCTTTCCCAATCCCCGCCCAATCAGCCATGCCCCCCCCGGAGGATAGAGCCGCAGCCCAGAAGGAGTGTCTGGACCACCATATCAAGGCATGAAATACAAAGGCATTACGCCGGATCCTGCCCTCTAAGGATGACCTATATATCATGATGGACGGGCTGCGAGGCACATCCCAACTGGCGGCCTTGAAGGAGGCGACCTGGAAGGTTCAATACTTCGTGGACCAATGGTTCCCACGTCAACATGTTGATCATGATATGTCCGGCACAACGAAGTTAAAGCCAATCGGCGACCGAAGATTTTGGGACGAAATGAATAAAAGCCGAAAGACCCGGTAGGGGCTTTCTGCGGGAGCCGAAAGAAAAAAGGGTGACTACGGCCGTAGACCGCAAGTTATCGACGGTTGGGTTCGTCCGACGGCCGAAACCTGACTGCGTTTGTGCCGATGTGTCGCCGACGTTTTTGAACTTACAAGCTCGACCATACAAAAATGGTCGGGTTGCAAGGGATGGTGCATCCGTTTTCACCGGCACCCTCAATAGTGTGGCCAAGCTTTTGAGACATGATATCCCATGACTGGCTGCAGTCCACTGTGTGGCCCATCTATGTCATATGATCATGATTTCTGCCAAGAATCACGTCCGTGCTAAGCCATCCATGTTTGATATAAGAATAACAAAACACGGCCGAACAGAAACGAAACCGTTTCGGCGTCATCCGAGAAAATGGAATTGGCTGAACAAAAGTTTGGACCTTCGGATGGTCCAAGAAACGACCAAGACGGTCGAAGGAAAAAAATGGCAGTTTCGGCGGTATCCGAAATGAAAAAGACGACTTTCGGCTGGATCCGAAACTTATTAAGGGGCGTATAATTTACTTGGCCACGTGAGGGTCTCCAAAAGATACACGGTAAGTGAATTCCCACGTGATCTCTCGGTACGCGCCCCGGAAGGTAAGGCAAGAGGCCCATAGCCGAACAAGCTTTACTTATCCATAATCCAGGAATTAAAAAAGGACAACGCGTTTTTTGCCTGACCAGCCAGTCACCAATTCCTGCTTAAGTTGTTTGCGTTGTGAATCTGATTTTTTGTTTGGAAAGCCAAATTCTGCCCTTGATAGACTGAAAATAGCATTTAGCAGCGACCCTCAACGTGAAGAGTTGCCAAGTAAAGATCTAGCAAAGCCCCGGCAGTGGAATTCCGGGTAAGCCGTGTGGAGAGACATGACGATCAAAGTTGAGGAATTATAAACCCAACTTGATTGTTACATGTGCATTTGGATCAACGGTGGTGGTCGGACCCCGTGCATGCCAAGTGTTAACAGAAGTAAAGTTGTGGATCAGTGGATTGCTGAGTCCAAGTTTGAAGTGTTTTAGGGCTGTATGTACGACGGTAAGAAATTCTTGAGTAGCAACGTGACGTGAGATGAGAGGATCTCCGAGCCTGACGTGCGATGTGAGGAGCGTGGATATTGGAGCCCCATTGCATCAGAAGGTCAGGGAGAGTTAGGGGACACGGCTTAAAGACCGCCATGAAGCATGGTTCTAAAAAGCAGGAGTGTCAGTGGACCCATCGGAGGATTCCAATTTCAAAAGGGACTGCTTGAGTGTGCTCGCGGTACCAGTGCTCAGGGACATCAAGGTACAGTGATCCAAGGGGAGTGCGGATCTAGATTGCATGAAGTCCCAACTTAGATGGCGAGCGTTCACCATGCCGCAGTAGGCGAAATAACAGAGGCGTGCCAGACCCAAGCTGGACCCTGACCTAACCCTACACCAGAACGGACCATGGACCTGGACGGACCCCGACCCTAAGTGGACATTGATCGTGAGAAGACCCTGACCCTGAGCGGACCCTGACTCCCTCATGCCAACACATAAGGAGCGCGCATGTGACTAACTGCCGCCTATAGGCCGGAATTCGATAAACGGCAGGACTTTCGGAACCGGAAAGGAAGGCAGTACGCAGCTGTCATGATAACGGTAGTATCGAGTGACAGCACTTTCTCCCATGGGCACATGCAGTACTTGGCTTGGTTACTCTTGACCATAATGGGTCAACATCTACACCTCATTCCATAAATACATTTACTGGTCTGAGCCCTTGGCATGGTCGCAGTTCAGAGCTGGGCTATCACTGGCTGCGAGGCTGGGTATTGTCATGCTACGTGTGGAGGACATAAGTGCCCAACAAAGCTTCATTGAAACTTCATCAACTCTTCTCATGTTTGAGATCATGGCCATGCTACTGTGCGCGGGACTTCAGATTGCCGCTTTTGCGCCAACTCAGATTCAGCTTTGCACGTTATCTTCTTTGTTTTGCACACGATAAATGGTATAAATACTCGTTTATTATGGTTGAAGGTCCAGCGGCCATTCACCTCCGGGGCCTTCCTGTCGTCGCCCCGGTTAAGAATGAAGCAACAGCTGAGTGACCCAGGCCAAAAGGGAGAGGCCGGCCGCCTAGGCCGCAATCCATTGCCATTCCGCGGGAGAAGCTGATGCCGTCGCGATTCACTCTAAGGTCAACACCGGCGACCACGGTGCACGGCATTCTGCTTTCCCAATCCCCGCCCAATCAGCCATGCCCCCCCCGGAGGATAGAGCCGCAGCCCAGAAGGAGTGTCTGGACCACCATATCAAGGCATGAAATACAAAGGCATTACGCCGGATCCTGCCCTCTAAGGATGACCTATATATCATGATGGACGGGCTGCGAGGCACATCCCAACTGGCGGCCTTGAAGGAGGCGACCTGGGAGGTTCAATACTTCGTGGACCAATGGTTCCCACGTCAACATGTTGATCATGATATGTCCGGCACAACGAAGTTAAAGCCAATCGGCGACCGAAGATTTTGGGACGAAATGAATAAAAGCCGAAAGACCCGGTAGGGGCTTTCTGCGGGAGCCGAAAGAAAAAAGGGTGACTACGGCCGTAGACCGCAAGTTATCGACGGTTGGGTTCGTCCGACGGCCGAAACCTGACTGCGTTTTTGCCGATGTGTCGCCGACGTTTTTGAACTTACAAGCTCGACCATACAAAAATGGTCGGGTTGCAAGGGATGGTGCATCCGTTTTCACCGGCACCCTCAATAGTGTGGCCAAGCTTTTGAGACATGATATCCCATGACTGGCTGCAGTCCACTGTGTGGCCCATCTATGTCATATGATCATGATTTCTGCCAAGAATCACGTCCGTGCTAAGCCATCCATGTTTGATATAAGAATAACAAAACACGGCCGAACAGAAACGAAACCGTTTCGGCGTCATCCGAGAAAATGGAATTGGCTGAACAAAAGTTTGGACCTTCGGATGGTCCAAGAAACGACCAAGACGGTCGAAGGAAAAAATGGCAGTTTCGGCGGTATCCGAAATGAAAAAGACGACTTTCGGCTGGATCCGAAACTTATTAAGGGGCGTATAATTTACTTGGCCACGTGAGGGTCTCCAAAAGATACACGGTAAGTGAATTCCCACGTGATCTCTCGGTACGCGCCCCGGAAGGTAAGGCAAGAGGCCCATAGCCGAACAAGCTTTACTTATCCATAATCCAGGAATTAAAAAAGGACAACGCGTTTTTTGCCTGACCAGCCAGTCACCAATTCCTGCTTAAGTTGTTTGCGTTGTGAATCTAATTTTTTGTTTGGAAAGCCAAATTCTGCCCTTGATAGACTGAAAATAGCATTTAGCAGCGACCCTCAACGTGAAGAGTTGCCAAGTAAAGATCTAGCAAAGCCCCGGCAGTGGAATTCCGGGTAAGCCGTGTGGAGAGACAGAAAGAAAGAAAACTACGCCCCGTGGGGGGCGTGAGAGTTAAGGAAACAGCGCAGCCTGGGCCGAAGCCACATCCGCGCCGTTACCGTGAGAAAAATAAGACACATCATAATTAGTTACGGCGGCTTGCGGTTTTGATTAATTTTCCCACCGATTTGAGCAGGTCCAGTGGGGCAGTATTCAATTCTTCTCCTGGTCTGCACGATGCTATGTAGGTATTTAATAGCTTGCACATGCATTTTCTGTGCACATTTTTTCGCATGGTAGGTGGACAAGCCCAATTGTTGCATGCTCTGAAGGGTGTGCTCGAGATAGACTGTGCCTGACGTCCCGATTAAGACGGGGACAAGCTTGATATTGCATTGCCTATATCCACTTTGCATGAGTTTCTCAATGAGGAGGGCATGCTGGTTTTTGCAAGCTACAAGCTGGGTTTCTGGCAGGGTATCTCTGGAGTATTTGAACTCAATGACATAAATGGTGGTGTCTGCTTTGTTAGCTTTGTGTTGGACAAGCATGATGTCGGGTTGCAGCTTCTTTTTCTCCCCAGGCTCCGTATTGAGCCCTAGTAACATGTCTTTCGGGACCCTGTTGCACGACATTACAGGTGCGCATGCCTTTTCACATTTGTGTGCTGATCCAAGGTCAGCCATGACGAGGTCTCCCCCCATGCTGCCCTTCGAAATGGCCCTTAGCAATATCCGTCCAGTGTGGTGGTGCCGTTCAGTGTACATTTTCCCCATTTCCGGGTGTTGGCATCCCCCGGTGATATGTCCAGCACTGTCCGGATGTCCACACAACGGGCACTTGTCTGTGTTGCTTTTGCCGTACCTGTGCGCCAGCTTGTTATTCCATAGACAGCCATGCCTCCACTTCAGCGTATTCTTCCGTTCGGATTGAGTGATGGCAGGATGATACATGAAGCTGTTGCTGATTGCACCATCAGCTTTGGCCTTTATCTTTTGCCAGCCCTGGAAGTACACGCCAGTCGTGTCGGACTGCCCCAGTCTGCGTCTCTCATGCATGTGAGTGTGGAGTGCCCCCCTTAGGTTTTCAAGGCTCTGGGGCATTGTATCAGTGGTGTCCTCGATAGACTTGCTGGGCCTGCTGAACAGCCAGTAACTGTTTTGGTACGAGGGTTCGGGGGAAACATTCACCGTCATGTCACACTTTCCTTCGAGCGTTGCTGCTTTCTTTGCGACTGCGTCCACTGTTTCGTTGCCGATATCCCCATTATGGGCCTTTACTTTATAGAACTCAACCGGCACATTTTCACGCGTCAGTTCGCGTAACTTCTTCGCGATGTCTTCAAGCATGTCCCTATGTTTGTGATAGAGCAGCCTATCCGGGAATCTGATAGCCGTTCGGACTTGGTATAATGCTGTGGCGCTGTCGACCGCAATTTTATGCTGCTGCTTTTCCAAGGCTCCGGAAATCCCTGCGAGCTCGGCCCTTGTGATCGTGTTCGTTGGTCCTTTTCCTGCTGGGTCGATCGTGAAGTTTCTCTGGCCTTCTGCCGCATCAGGTATAAAGAGGCCGGCACCAGTCTTCTGAATTTTTCCTATGGGGAGGGTGACGTCGATGCAGCTGCCGTCTGTGTAGGCAATCTTCCTCCAGTCGTGCCTCAGTTGGCTGTTATCACAGCCGAAGTCGCGAGAGATGCCCTGTGTTGTCATGACTGCTTCTGCCCAGTGTGGGAGGATCTCATCCGAGGGCATTTCGAGGAAGGAGCGGGGTGCTTTAAAATGGGTCCCGTCTGCTTGCTCGGTTGGGTCAGCTCTTGCATGGGCCCAGCATGTTCCGAGGTCCTGAGGGATGGTGTTGTTTTCTCTGTGGCTTGTTAGTCGGGGTTGATGTTTTGCCGCCTTGTCTGAGGTATGTGAGGCTTCAAGCGCTATCTTCAGGTCCTCTGACAGTCGTTGTGCCATGTAGGGATCCCATGTTGTGGCACACTTTGGATTTGGGGATCTGGCCGAGGAGTTCCAAACAAGGATGATGTCCATGCAGCACTTCCCTTTAGGCTGGGGTGTTGCTCCTTGCGTCCATTGCTCGTCTTGTGATAGGGGGAAGGGTGAGCCAGAGGTGCTGGCAATGTGCGTGCAGTATTGCGGATATTTGTCAAGCCATTTCTGAAATGCTGGTTTTCCTGGTGACCGCAATGTCCTCGGCAGGAACATGACGGTGGCTGTTGGGGAATCTGCATGGTGGGCAGACCAGAGGGCCCAGCGTACAGCTTTGTCTAGTGATGGATCGTCGTGGTCGGGGAATGCATGTGAGTAACCGGTCCACTTGTGTTTGTATGCATCAATTTGTGCCCCGAAGGCTTGGTCTCTTTGGTGCATGCTCCAGTACCTGGTTTTATGGCCTCTTACATTTAGTGGACTTGCAAATCTTTCCTTGTCTGTATTAAAATATGAGTCTATCACTGAGCGGAGGGGGTCCGGTATGCTCCATTGGTCATGTTGTTGTTTGGTCTGGGCCTTTGTCCCTTGCTTGTATCTAATGATCAAGTCTATTATCTCCTCCTCAAATGAGGAGGGAGGAGGGGTCATGTTTTTATGCATATCCATGCGCTCTGCTTTGTCATATAACTGTCTAAGGATTATCAGTCTGTCTAGGGTGATCGTGCCTACGCATTTGCCATTGCCTTTATAGACACATGCCATGTCGGTCTCACGCGTCTGCGTTACGCTTTCCTTGTCCCATACCTCTATCTTCCTTATCTCTATTTTGCATTCTCCCGTCGGGTGGATGTCAAGCTGCGGGTTAATGGGTTCCATTTCAAAACTCACTAGACCTCTGACGGGGTCTCCCATTGAAGTAATCCATGGGTCTGCTTGTGTGTCATGAAATCCTTGCCTCGCAAGGTTTGGCATGTGAGCATCCAGAGCAGCCGTGCATAGTCTTGATGGGGGCTGGTCTTGGTTCTCTTTTTTCCATTGCCGTAAGAGCTCAGCTATGTTTTTATTGGCACTTAGTGTGTCTTCGGGTTCCCAGCTGGGGTTCCAGTGGACCTCCACTAGGGTATCAGTGAGATCTGTGTCGTGGCTTGAGTTAGCAGTACATGCTGGACAGTGCCAGGATTCTGAGTCTGGCCTCCAGCCCCTGGTTTGACCTATGCATTGCACATGGTAGTATTTGTTGCATTCGTCGCAAACTATGACGTCATCTTGGCAGTTGGATTCAGAGTCATATTCAAGACTGTTGGGGCTCCAGCACACTTCACATGCCGCAATCGAAGCCCATTCGTGTGGGGGTAGGTCAAGCCCGTGGGTGAGGTCCTTTCTTGAACGTACGGTGGTGCTTGCAGTTGTGTACCCCGCAAGTTGGTGGTAGTGGAGAGCCCATTCTTCTATTATGCTTGGAAGCCAAGCTACCTGATACTGGATTTGAGTGATTATTTCTTTTTTAATATCATCTTTCCTGTTCTTCTTAGTGACCATGCGCCATCCAGTTATGCCTGCCACCTGGTGGGTGTGCCCGTACATGTGTTGGACTACAGTGGCAGCCCTGTCACCATCCGTACGTCGGCGAGGTGCATTATTAAAGATGAGATCTGCCTGCTCCTGTTTGTACGCGTGATTTTGGCACTTGCATGTACCCGTGGCGTGTGTGTGAGCAACGGTTGGCGCTTGGGTGTCTTTTCGGAGCAGGCTCTTGCGAGGCGAGGCATGTTCCCGCTGTCTTTTTCTGGCCTTGTCTCTGTGGAGTGTGGGGTCTTTATGCGTTGGCTTGCTTTTTGTGCGTATTTTTTCGGCGTTGACGGCTTCTGTAGTTGCAATTGCTGTCTGGTTGGGTGTTGGTTGCTGCCCTGTTTCTTTGAGGGCTGTTTGCCTCGCAAGGAACTCAGTTATCAGTCTTTGGTCGGGGTGCTTGACGGCTGGGAATGGTATTATCGTGGGTTGGGAGTGTGTTGCTAGGGCAGTGATGTGCATATTTTCTGGGTGGATTTTCCGTAGTGGCTTGTCCAGAATTAGAGAATTGTTTCTCTTTCTTAGCAGGGCGAGTACGTCGTTGTCGTGTCCTGGGCCCTCATGTAGGAGAGATGAGAGGCGGTTGAGTGCTGCAATGTGCTTGGCTTTCACATGTCTGCCATAGAGGAGTTTGAGACTGCGTCCGCTGATCACATGTGTGCCTCCTGGCTCGATAAGCTCTGTGAGTAGTTCGATTCCGAGTTTGAACAGTGGTTGGAGGAATGCACATGGGACTTGCCATGCGTGTGTTGGGTTGAGGGGATTCAGCTTTTTGAGGGCTTGGACTATTTCAGGGGATTGCGTGAATTGTGCCATGTTGTCTTTCATGATCAGTAGGTCGTTGTCGATGATATGTGAGAGCTGACGCGCCCGTAGGCAATATTTAGATTGTTGTGAGTCTTTCAGACCTATGTAGCAGCCCCCGAGGAGTTGCAGTTGTTTGTCCAGCAGTGCTTTGGTGACTGTGCCCATGCGGCCTTTGTCCCGCAAGGATTCAATAAGGAGGGATGCATTTTTCCTGGCATACTCGGTTGCCAGAGATTCACAGCCCAGTCCAAAAGAGGCGACATCTTCTTGAACTGTGGCGGTTCCTACACTCCTTGGTAAGCCGTTTGCTTTCTTCACTGCCATGCTAAGAATGTTGTCGAGGATTTTAAGGTCTGTCCCAGTGCACGGGGTTATACCAAACGTGTTGGTGATTGCTGGCTTGATTGTATTGTTTATTATATTCTGGATCTGCCTGGGTGTTGCATGAGAAGCTTGTAGCTCCTCTATTTTATTTCTGGCCTTTTTTATGAGTTCCACGTGTTGGAATTTCCAGTCGAGTGTCATTGTGAGTTCAGCTCCAAGGTATCTGAAAGGTTTTGTAGGTTCGAGGTACTGAACATTTCCCCCCTGGACTTTCACCGAGTTTTCAAGTTGTCTCCGGACTTGTGTAAGAGGGTTCGTATTGCCGTATTGCCTGCTCAAAATGTTTTGGTATAGTACCCCTGACACCTGGGTTTTACCGTTATTGACTTTCATTTTAGCCCAGTCTGAGTACATGCTAAGCTTATCTGCTTGGACATGCAGGTCAGACAGCTTATTCGTGAGGATGGACAGGTCATCAGCGTATGCTGCACTACTCAAAGATTGCTCGAGGCGAGTGTTGGCGTCTTCCAAGCACCCGAACATGTACCCACGGCCCCCGACCTGGAGCCAGCGGAGGAGGGGCTCGATATATATGAGGAATAGGAAGGGTGAGAGGGTGTCCCCTTGGATACTTCCTCTCTCTACGGGGATGGCTTTTGTGAGCTCTGCACCCCATCTCACTTGGGTAGTTGCTCCAGTGTAGAGGTTCTTGATAACGTCTATAGCATCTGTTGGGAAACCAAGATCATACATAATCATCAGGAGTTGGTCATGATCAATCATATTGAAAGCCGATGTGAAGTCCACTTGGAGGTTGTAAATATTTTGTCCTGTGAGGCGAGCATCCTCGAGTGCCATAACCAGCATCTGCAGTTGGTCCATGGTACTTGCACTCCTCCTGAAACCTTTTTGGGTGGAGCTTAGTATAAGATGTTTCTCTGCAAAGTCAGTCTGTGCCTTTGTTTGTAGGCGTGTCCATAACTTGTAGAGGGCGTTCAACAGCCCAATAGGTCTTTTCTTTTCCACTAGGGTCGGGTCTGTCCCTTTCTCAAGTTGGTGTGTGATGCTTTGCTTCCAATCGTCGGGTGTGATGGAGGTCGCCCACATGATGATCATTAGCATGTGCATGCAATCTTTGAAGTCGACAGGCATCATTTTCAGCAGTTCATTTACTACTCCGTCGGGGACAGGGGTTTTCCCGTTACTCAAGGTGTAGAGGCAGTCTTCGAATACCGTGCGGTCTTTGATGACGTGATGCAGCCATGGCCTCTTAGTCAGCCTTGTGGCTGGGGTCTCTAGTTGGAATTTGTCGGGCCCCTGTGTCCACGGGTATTGCCGGGGGAGGTCGCTGGGGTGGTACTTTCTGTGTTTTGGGCCTGAGGGTGGCTGGAGGAGCTTAGTATAGTGTTGCTCGACGATCTTGATCATTTTCTGGGCGTCATCGGTGACTGTGTTTGTGGGTGTGGAGAGACATGACGATCAAAGTTGAGGAATTATAAACCCAACTTGATTGTTACATGTGCATTTGGATCAACGGTGGTGGTCGGACCCCGTGCATGCCAAGTGTTAACAGAAGTAAAGTTGTGGATCAGTGGATTGCTGAGTCCAAGTTTGAAGTGTTTTAGGGCTGTATGTACGACGGTAAGAAATTCTTGAGTAGCAACGTGACGTGAGATGAGAGGATCTCCGAGCCTGACGTGCGATGTGAGGAGCGTGGATATTGGAGCCCCATTGCATCAGAAGGTCAGGGAGAGTTAGGGGACACGGCTTAAAGACCGCCATGAAGCATGGTTATAAAAAGCAGGAGTGTCAGTGGACCCATCGGAGGATTCCAATTTCAAAAGGGACTGCTTGAGTGTGCTCGCGGTACCAGTGTTCAGGGACATGAAGGTACAGTGATCCAAGGGGAGTGCGGATCTAGATTGCATGAAGTCCCAACTTAGATGGCGAGCGTTCACCATGCCGCAGTAGGCGAAATAACAGAGGCGTGCCAGACCCACGCTGGACCCTGACCTAACCCTACACCAGAACGGACCATGGACCTGGACGGACCCCGACCCTAAGTGGACATTGATCGTGAGAAGACCCTGACCCTGAGCGGACCCTGACTCCCTCATGCCAACACATAAGGAGCGCGCATGTGACTAACTGCCGCCTATAGGCCGGAATTCGAGAAACGGCAGGAATTTCGGAACCGGAAAGGAAGGCAGTACGCAGCTGTCATGATAACGGTAGTATCGAGTGACAGCACTTTCTCCCATGGGCACATGCAGTACTTGGCTTGGTTACTCTTGACCATAATGGGTCAACATCTACACCTCATTCCATAAATACATTTACTGGTCTGAGCCCTTGGCATGGTCGCAGTTCAGAGCTGGGCTATCACTGGCTGCGAGGCTGGGTATTGTCATGCTACGTGTGGAGGACATAAGTGCCCAACAAAGCTTCATTGAAACTTCATCAACTCTTCTCATGTTTGAGATCATGGCCATGCTACTGTGCGCGGGACTTCAGATTGCCGCTTTTGCGCCAACTCAGATTCAGCTTTGCACGTTATCTTCTTTGTTTTGCACACGATAAATGGTATAAATACTCGTTTATTATGGTTGAAGGTCCAGCGGCCATTCACCTCCGGGGCCTTCCTGTCGTCGCCCCGGTTAAGAATGAAGCACCAGCTGAGTGACCCAGGCCAAAAGGGACAGGCCGGCCGCCAAGGCCGCAATCCATTGCCATTCCGCGGGAGAAGCTGATGCCGTCGCGATTCACTCTAAGGTCAACACCGGCGACCACGGTGCACGGCATTCTGCTTTCCCAATCCCCGCCCAATCAGCCATGCCCCCCCCGGAGGATAGAGCCGCAGCCCAGAAGGAGTGTCTGGACCACCATATCAAGGCATGAAATACAAAGGCATTACGCCGGATCCTGCCCTCTAAGGATGACCTATATATCATGATGGACGGGCTGCGAGGCACATCCCAACTGGCGGCCTTGAAGGAGGCGACCTGGGAGGTTCAATACTTCGTGGACCAATGGTTCCCACGTCAACATGTTGATCATGATATGTCCGGCACAACGAAGTTAAAGCCAATCGGCGACCGAAGATTTTGGGACGAAATGAATAAAAGCCGAAAGACCCGGTAGGGGCTTTCTGCGGGAGCCGAAAGAAAAAAGGGTGACTACGGCCGTAGACCGCAAGTTATCGACGGTTGGGTTCGTCCGACGGCCGAAACCTGACTGCGTTTTTGCCGATGTGTCGCCGACGTTTTTGAACTTACAAGCTCGACCATACAAAAATGGTCGGGTTGCAAGGGATGGTGCATCCGTTTTCACCGGCACCCTCAATAGTGTGGCCAAGCTTTTGAGACATGATATCCCATGACTGGCTGCAGTCCACTGTGTGGCCCATCTATGTCATATGATCATGATTTCTGCCAAGAATCACGTCCGTGCTAAGCCATCCATGTTTGATATAAGAATAACAAAACACGGCCGAACAGAAACGAAACCGTTTCGGCGTCATCCGAGAAAATGGAATTGGCTGAAAAAAAGTTTGGACCTTCGGATGGTCCAAGAAACGACCAAGACGGTCGAAGGAAAAAATGGCAGTTTCGGCGGTATCCGAAATGAAAAAGACTACTTTCGGCTGGATCCGAAACTTAAAAAGGGGCGTATAACTTACTTGGCCACGTGAGGGTCTCCAAAAGATACACGGTAAGTGAATTCCCACGTGATCTCTCGGTACGCGCCCCGGAAGGTAAGGCAAGAGGCCCATAGCCGAACAAGCTTTACTTATCCATAATCCAGGAATTAAAAAAGGACAACGCGTTTTTTGCCTGACCAGCCAGTCACCAATTCCTGCTTAAGTTGTTTGCGTTGTGAATCTAATTTTTTGTTTGGAAAGCCAAATTCTGCCCTTGATAGACTGAAAATAGCATTTAGCAGCGACCCTCAACGTGAAGAGTTGCCAAGTAAAGATCTAGCAAAGCCCCGGCAGTGGAATTCCGGGTAAGCCGTGTGGAGAGACATGACGATCAAAGTTGAGGAATTATAAACCCAACTTGATTGTTACATGTGCATTTGGATCAACGGTGGTGGTCGGACCCCGTGCATGCCAAGTGTTAACAGAAGTAAAGTTGTGGATCAGTGGATTGCTGAGTCCAAGTTTGAAGTGTTTTAGGGCTGTATGTACGACGGTAAGAAATTCTTGAGTAGCAACGTGACGTGAGATGAGAGGATCTCCGAGCCTGACGTGCGATGTAAGGAGCGTGGATATTGGAGCCCCATTGCATCAGAAGGTCAGGGAGAGTTAGGGGACACGGCTTAAAGACCGCCATGAAGCATGGTTATAAAAAGCAGGAGTGTCAGTGGACCCATCGGAGGATTCCAATTTCAAAAGGGACTGCTTGAGTGTGCTCGCGGTACCAGTGCTCAGGGACATGAAGGTACAGTGATCCAAGGGGAGTGCGGATCTAGATTGCATGAAGTCCCAACTTAGATGGCGAGCGTTCACCATGCCGCAGTAGGCGAAATAACAGAGGCGTGCCAGACCCAAGCTGGACCCTGACCTAACCCTACACCAGAACGGACCATGGACCTGGACGGACCCCGACCCTAAGTGGACATTGATCGTGAGAAGACCCTGACCCTGAGCGGACCCTGACTCCCTCATGCCAACACATAAGGAGCGCGCATGTGACTAACTGCCGCCTATAGGCCGGAATTCGAGAAACGGCAGGAATTTCGGAACCGGAAAGGAAGGCAGTACGCAACTGTCATGATAACGGTAGTATCGAGTGACAGCACTTTCTCCCATGGGCACATGCAGTACTTGGCTTGGTTACTCTTGACCATAATGGGTCAACATCTACACCTCATTCCATAAATACATTTACTGGTCTGAGCCCTTGGCATGGTCGCAGTTCAGAGCTGGGCTATCACTGGCTGCGAGGCTGGGTATTGTCATGCTACGTGTGGAGGACATAAGTGCCCAACAAAGCTTCATTGAAACTTCATCAACTCTTCTCATGTTTGAGATCATGGCCATGCTACTGTGCGCGGGACTTCAGATTGCCGCTTTTGCGCCAACTCAGATTCAGCTTTGCACGTTATCTTCTTTGTTTTGCACACGATAAATGGTATAAATACTCGTTTATTATGGTTGAAGGTCCAGCGGCCATTCACCTCCGGGGCCTTCCTGTCGTCGCCCCGGTTAAGAATGAAGCACCAGCTGAGTGACCCAGGCCAAAAGGGACAGGCCGGCCGCCAAGGCCGCAATCCATTGCCATTCCGCGGGAGAAGCTGATGCCGTCGCGATTCACTCTAAGGTCAACACCGGCGACCACGGTGCACGGCATTCTGCTTTCCCAATCCCCGCCCAATCAGCCATGCCCCCCCCGGAGGATAGAGCCGCAGCCCAGAAGGAGTGTCTGGACCACCATATCAAGGCATGAAATACAAAGGCATTACGCCGGATCCTGCCCTCTAAGGATGACCTATATATCATGATGGACGGGCTGCGAGGCACATCCCAACTGGCGGCCTTGAAGGAGGCGACCTGGGAGGTTCAATACTTCGTGGACCAATGGTTCCCACGTCAACATGTTGATCATGATATGTCCGGCACAACGAAGTTAAAGCCAATCGGCGACCGAAGATTTTGGGACGAAATGAATAAAAGCCGAAAGACCCGGTAGGGGCTTTCTGCGGGAGCCGAAAGAAAAAAGGGTGACTACGGCCGTAGACCGCAAGTTATCGACGGTTGGGTTCGTCCGACGGCCGAAACCTGACTGCGTTTTTGCCGATGTGTCGCCGACGTTTTTGAACTTACAAGCTCGACCATACAAAAATGGTCGGGTTGCAAGGGATGGTGCATCCGTTTTCACCGGCACCCTCAATAGTGTGGCCAAGCTTTTGAGACATGATATCCCATGACTGGCTGCAGTCCACTGTGTGGCCCATCTATGTCATATGATCATGATTTCTGCCAAGAATCACGTCCGTGCTAAGCCATCCATGTTTGATATGAGAATAACAGAACACGGCCGAACAGAAACAAAACCGTTTCGGCGTCAACCGAGAAAATGGAATTGGCTGAAAGAAAAGTTTGGACCTTCGGATGGTCCAAGAAACGACCAAGACGGTCGAAGGAGAAAAATGGCAGTTTCGGCGGTATCCGAAAAGAAAAAGACGACTTTCGGCTGGATCTGAAACTTTAAAAGGGGCGTATAACTTACTTGGCCACGTGAGGGTCTCCAAAAGATATACGGTAAGTGAATTCCCACGTGATCTCTCGGTACGCGCCCCGGAAGGTGAGGCAAGAGGCCCATAGCCGAACAAGCTTTACTTATCCATAATCCAGATAGCAGCCTAACGTGTACGATCTTGCAACCAGCGTGTAGTCACTGAGCTCACCCGTAGGCGTCCGTCACTGTCGTGAGGAAGAAGTCTGCCACGGATATGAAACGCCTTTCCTGTGTCCTTAAAAAAAGACAACGCGTTTTTTGCCTGACCAGCCAGTCACCAGTTCCTGCTTATGTTGTTTGCGTTGTGAATCTGATTTTTTGTTTGGAAAGCCAAATTCTTCCCTTGATAGACTGAAAATAGCATTTAGCAGCGACCCTCAACTTGAAGAGTTGCCAAGTAAAGATCTAGCAAAGCCCCGGCAGTGGAATTCCGGGTAAGCCGTGTGGAGAGACATGACGATCAAAGTTGAGGAATTATAAACCCAACTTGATTGTTACATGTGCATTTGGATCAACGGTGGTGGTCGGACCGCGTGCATGCCAAGTGTTGACAGGAGTAAAGTTGTGGATCAGTGGATTGCCGAGTCCAAGTTTGAAGTGTTTTAGGGATGTATGTACGACGGTAAGCAATTCTTGAGTAGCAACGTGACGTGAGATGAGAGGATCTCCGAGCCTGACGTGCGATGTGAGGAGCGTGGATATTGGAGCCCCATTGCATCAGAAGGTCAGAGAGAGTTAGGAGACACGGCTTAAAGACCGCCATGAAGCATGGTTCTAAAAAGCAGGAGTGTCAGTGGACCCATCGGAGGATTCCAATTTCAAAAGGGACTGCTTGAGTGTGCTCGCGGTACCAGTGCTCAGGGACATCAAGGTACAGTGATCCAAGGGGAGTGCGGATCTAGATTGCATGAAGTCCCAACTTAGATGGCGAGCGTTCACCATGCCGCAGTAGGCAAATAACAGAGGCGTGCCAGACCCAAGCTGGACCCTGACCTAACCCTACACCAGAACGGACCATGGACCTGGACGGACCCCGACCCTAAGTGGACATTGATCGTGAGAAGACCCTGACCATGAGCAGACCCTGACTCCCTCATGCCAACACATAATGAGCGCGCATGTGACTAACTGCCGCCTAAAGGCCGGAATTCGAGAAACGGCAGGAATTCCGGAACCGGAAAGGAAGGCAATACGCAGCTGTCATGATAACGGTAGTATCGAGTGACAGCACTTTCTCCCATGGGCACATGCAGTACTTGGCTTGGTTACTCTTGACCATAATGGACCGCAACTACACCTCATTACATGAATATATTTACTGGTCTGAGCCCTTGGCATGGTCGCAATTCAGAGCTGGGCTATCACTGGCTGCGAGGCTGGGTATTGTCATGCTACGTATGGATGACATAAGTGCCCAACAAAGCTTCACTGAAACCTCATCAACTCTCCTCATGTTTGAGATCATGGCCATGCTACTGTGCGCAGGACTTTAGATTGCCGCTTTTGCGCTAACTCAGATTCAGCTTTGCACGTTATCTTCTTTGTTTTGCACACGATAAATGGTATACATACTCGTTTATTATGGTTGAAGGTCCAGCGGCCATTCACCTCCGGGGCCTTCTTATCGTCGCCCCGGTTAAGAATCAAGCACCAGCTGAGTGGCCGGGGCCAAAAAGGAGAGGCCGGCCGCCTAGGCCGCAATCCATTGCCATTCCGCGGGAGCCGCTGATGCCGTCGCGATTCACTCTAAGGGCAACACCGGCGACCACGGTGCACGGCATTCTGCTTTCCCAATCCCCGCCCAATCAGCCATGCCCCCCCCGGAGGATAGAGCCGTAGCTCAGAAGGAGTGTCTGGACCACCATATCAAGGCATGAAATACAAAGGCATTACGCCGGATCCTGCCCTCTAAGGATGACCTATATATCATGATGGACGGGCTGCTTGAGTGTGCTCGCGGTACCAGTGCTCAGGGACATCAAGGTACAGTGATCCAAGGGGAGTGCGGATCTAGATTGCATGAAGTCCCAACTTAGATGGCGCGCGTTCACCATGCCGCAGTAGGCAAATAACATAGGCGTGCCAGACCCAAGCTGGACCCTGACCTAACCCTACACCAGAACGGACCATGGACGTGGACGGACCCCGACCCTAAGTGGACATTGATCGTGAGAAGACCCTCACCCTGAGCAGACCCTGACTCCCTCATGCCAACACATAAGGAGCGCGCATGTGACTGACTGCCGCCTAAAGGCCGGAATTCGAGAAACGCCAGGAATTCCGGAACCGGAAAGGAAGGAAGTACGCAGCTGTCATGATAACGGTAGTATCGAGTGACAACACTTTCTCCCATGGGCACATGCAGTACTTGGCTTGGTTACTCTTGACCATAATGGACCGCAACTACACCTCATTACATGAATACATTTACTGGTCTGAGCCCTTGGCATGGTCGCAGTTCAGAGCTGGGCTATTACTGGCTGCGAGGCTGGGTATTGTCATGCTACGTATGGAGGACATAAGTGCCCAACAAAGCTTCACTGAAACCTCATCAACTCTCCTCATGTTTGAGATCATGGCCATGCTACTGTGCGCGGGACTTCAGATTGCCGCTTTTGCGCCAACTCAGATTCAGCTTTGCACGTTATCTTCTTTGTTTTGCACACGATAAATGGTATAAATACTCGTTTATTATGGCTGAATGTCCAGCGGTCATTCACCTCCGGGGCCTTTCTGTCGTCGCCCCGGTTAAGAATGAAGCACCAGCTAAGTGGCCCGGGCCAAAAGAGAGAGGCCATTCCGCGGGCGCAGCTGATGCCGTCGCGATTCACTCTAAGGGCAACACCGGCGACCACGGTGCACTGCATTCTGCTTTCCCAATCCCCGCCCAATCAGCCAGGCCCCCCCCGGAGGATAGAGCCGCAGCTCAGAAGGAGTGTCTGGACCACCATATCAAGGCATGAAATACAAAGGCATTCCGCCGGATCCTGCCCTCTAAGGATGACGTATATATTATGATGGACGGGCTGCGAGGCACATCCCAACTGGCGGCCTTGAAGGAGGCGACCTGGGCGGTTCAATACTTCGCGGACCAATGGTTCCCACGACACCATGTTGATCATGATATGTCCGGCACAACGAAGTTAAAGCCAATCGGCGACCGAAATTTTGGGACGAAATGAATAAAAGCCGAAAGTCCCGGTAGGGGCTTTCTGCGGGAGCCGAAAGAAAAAAAGAGTGACTACGGCCGTAGGCCGCAAGTTATCGACGGTTGGGTTCGTCCGACGGCCGAAACCTGACTGCGTTTTTGCCGATGTGTCGCAGACGTTTTTTGAACTTACAAGCTCGACCATACAAAAATGGTCGGGTTTGCAAGGGATGAAGCATCCGTTTTTACCGGCACCCTCAATGGTGTGGCCAAGCTTTTGAGACATGATATCCCATGGCTGGCTGCAGTCCACTGTGTGGCCCATCTATGTCATATGATCATGATTTCTGCCAAGAATCACGTCCGTGCTAAGCCATCCATGTTTGATATGAGAATAACAGAACACGGCCGAACAGAAACAAAACCGTTTCGGCGTCAACCGAGAAAATGGAATTGGCTGAAAGAAAAGTTTGGACCTTCGGATGGTCCAAGAAACGACCAAGACGGTCGAAGGAGAAAAATGGCAGTTTCGGCGGTATCCGAAAAGAAAAAGACGACTTTCGGCTGGATCTGAAACTTTAAAAGGGGCGTATAACTTACTTGGCCACGTGAGGGTCTCCAAAAGATATACGGTAAGTGAATTCCCACGTGATCTCTCGGTACGCGCCCCGGAAGGTGAGGCAAGAGGCCCATAGCCGAACAAGCTTTACTTATCCATAATCCAGATAGCAGCCTAACGTGTACGATCTTGCAACCAGCGTGTAGTCACTGAGCTCACCCGTAGGCGTCCGTCACTGTCGTGAGGAAGAAGTCTGCCACGGATATGAAACGCCTTTCCTGTGTCCTTAAAAAAAGACAACGCGTTTTTTGCCTGACCAGCCAGTCACCAGTTCCTGCTTATGTTGTTTGCGTTGTGAATCTGATTTTTTGTTTGGAAAGCCAAATTCTGCCCTTGATAGACTGAAAATAGCATTTAGCAGCGACCCTCAACTTGAAGAGTTGCCAAGTAAAGATCTAGCAAAGCCCCGGCAGTGGAATTCCGGGTAAGCCGTGTGGAGAGACATGACGATCAAAGTTGAGGAATTATAAACCCAACTTGATTGTTACATGTGCATTTGGATCAACGGTGGTGGTCGGACCGCGTGCATGCCAAGTGTTGACAGGAGTAAAGTTGTGGATCAGTGGATTGCCGAGTCCAAGTTTGAAGTGTTTTAGGGATGTATGTACGACGGTAAGCAATTCTTGAGTAGCAACGTGACGTGAGATGAGAGGATCTCCGAGCCTGACGTGCGATGTGAGGAGCGTGGATATTGGAGCCCCATTGCATCAGAAGGTCAGAGAGAGTTAGGGGACACGGCTTAAAGACCGCCATGAAGCATGGTTCTAAAAAGCAGGAGTGTCAGTGGACCCATCGGAGGATTCCAATTTCAAAAGGGACTGCTTGAGTGTGCTCGCGGTACCAGTGCTCAGGGACATCAAGGTACAGTGATCCAAGGGGAGTGCGGATCTAGATTGCATGAAGTCCCAACTTAGATGGCGAGCGTTCACCATGCCGCAGTAGGCAAATAACAGAGGCGTGCCAGACCCAAGCTGGACCCTGACCTAACCCTACACCAGAACGGACCATGGACCTGGACGGACCCCGACCCTAAGTGGACATTGATCGTGAGAAGACCCTGACCATGAGCAGACCCTGACTCCCTCATGCCAACACATAATGAGCGCGCATGTGACTAACTGCCGCCTAAAGGCCGGAATTCGAGAAACGGCAGGAATTCCGGAACCGGAAAGGAAGGCAATACGCAGCTGTCATGATAACGGTAGTATCGAGTGACAGCACTTTCTCCCATGGGCACATGCAGTACTTGGCTTGGTTACTCTTGACCATAATGGACCGCAACTACACCTCATTACATGAATATATTTACTGGTCTGAGCCCTTGGCATGGTCGCAATTCAGAGCTGGGCTATCACTGGCTGCGAGGCTGGGTATTGTCATGCTACGTATGGATGACATAAGTGCCCAACAAAGCTTCACTGAAACCTCATCAACTCTCCTCATGTTTGAGATCATGGCCATGCTACTGTGCGCAGGACTTTAGATTGCCGCTTTTGCGCTAACTCAGATTCAGCTTTGCACGTTATCTTCTTTGTTTTGCACACGATAAATGGTATACATACTCGTTTATTATGGTTGAAGGTCCAGCGGCCATTCACCTCCGGGGCCTTCTTGTCGTCGCCCCGGTTAAGAATCAAGCACCAGCTGAGTGGCCGGGGCCAAAAAGGAGAGGCCGGCCGCCTAGGCCGCAATCCATTGCCATTCCGCGGGAGCAGCTGATGCCGTCGCGATTCACTCTAAGGGCAACACCGGCGACCACGGTGCACGGCATTCTGCTTTCCCAATCCCCGCCCAATCAGCCATGCCCCCCCCGGAGGATAGAGCCGTAGCTC
The DNA here is from genome assembly GCA_037349105.1 of Limnomonas spitsbergensis. Classification (NCBI taxonomy): domain Eukaryota; kingdom Viridiplantae; phylum Chlorophyta; class Chlorophyceae; order Chlamydomonadales; genus Limnomonas; species Limnomonas spitsbergensis. The sequence continues at coordinate 1,329,988 of JAYJMM010000113.1, forward strand.
AGAAGGAGTGTCTGGACCACCATATCAAGGCATGAAATACAAAGGCATTACGCCGGATCCTGCCCTCTAAGGATGACCTATATATCATGATGGACGGGCTGCTTGAGTGTGCTCGCGGTACCAGTGCTCAGGGACATCAAGGTACAGTGATCCAAGGGGAGTGCGGATCTAGATTGCATGAAGTCCCAACTTAGATGGCGCGCGTTCACCATGCCGCAGTAGGCAAATAACATAGGCGTGCCAGACCCAAGCTGGACCCTGACCTAACCCTACACCAGAACGGACCATGGACGTGGACGGACCCCGACCCTAAGTGGACATTGATCGTGAGAAGACCCTCACCCTGAGCAGACCCTGACTCCCTCATGCCAACACATAAGGAGCGCGCATGTGACTGACTGCCGCCTAAAGGCCGGAATTCGAGAAACGCCAGGAATTCCGGAACCGGAAAGGAAGGAAGTACGCAGCTGTCATGATAACGGTAGTATCGAGTGACAACACTTTCTCCCATGGGCACATGCAGTACTTGGCTTGGTTACTCTTGACCATAATGGACCGCAACTACACCTCATTACATGAATACATTTACTGGTCTGAGCCCTTGGCATGGTCGCAGTTCAGAGCTGGGCTATTACTGGCTGCGAGGCTGGGTATTGTCATGCTACGTATGGAGGACATAAGTGCCCAACAAAGCTTCACTGAAACCTCATCAACTCTCCTCATGTTTGAGATCATGGCCATGCTACTGTGCGCGGGACTTCAGATTGCCGCTTTTGCGCCAACTCAGATTCAGCTTTGCACGTTATCTTCTTTGTTTTGCACACGATAAATGGTATAAATACTCGTTTATTATGGCTGAATGTCCAGCGGTCATTCACCTCCGGGGCCTTTCTGTCGTCGCCCCGGTTAAGAATGAAGCACCAGCTAAGTGGCCCGGGCCAAAAGAGAGAGGCCATTCCGCGGGCGCAGCTGATGCCGTCGCGATTCACTCTAAGGGCAACACCGGCGACCACGGTGCACTGCATTCTGCTTTCCCAATCCCCGCCCAATCAGCCAGGCCCCCCCGGAGGATAGAGCCGCAGCTCAGAAGGAGTGTCTGGACCACCATATCAAGGCATGAAATACAAAGGCATTCCGCCGGATCCTGCCCTCTAAGGATGACGTATATATTATGATGGACGGGCTGCGAGGCACATCCCAACTGGCGGCCTTGAAGGAGGCGACCTGGGCGGTTCAATACTTCGCGGACCAATGGTTCCCACGACACCATGTTGATCATGATATGTCCGGCACAACGAAGTTAAAGCCAATCGGCGACCGAAATTTTGGGACGAAATGAATAAAAGCCGAAAGTCCCGGTAGGGGCTTTCTGCGGGAGCCGAAAGAAAAAAAGAGTGACTACGGCCGTAGGCCGCAAGTTATCGACGGTTGGGTTCGTCCGACGGCCGAAACCTGACTGCGTTTTTGCCGATGTGTCGCAGACGTTTTTTGAACTTACAAGCTCGACCATACAAAAATGGTCGGGTTTGCAAGGGATGAAGCATCCGTTTTTACCGGCACCCTCAATGGTGTGGCCAAGCTTTTGAGACATGATATCCCATGGCTGGCTGCAGTCCACTGTGTGGCCCATCTATGTCATATGATCATGATTTCTGCCAAGAATCACGTCCGTGCTAAGCCATCCATGTTTGATATGAGAATAACAGAACACGGCCGAACAGAAACAAAACCGTTTCGGCGTCAACCGAGAAAATGGAATTGGCTGAAAGAAAAGTTTGGACCTTCGGATGGTCCAAGAAACGACCAAGACGGTCGAAGGAGAAAAATGGCAGTTTCGGCGGTATCCGAAAAGAAAAAGACGACTTTCGGCTGGATCTGAAACTTTAAAAGGGGCGTATAACTTACTTGGCCACGTGAGGGTCTCCAAAAGATATACGGTAAGTGAATTCCCACGTGATCTCTCGGTACGCGCCCCGGAAGGTGAGGCAAGAGGCCCATAGCCGAACAAGCTTTACTTATCCATAATCCAGATAGCAGCCTAACGTGTACGATCTTGCAACCAGCGTGTAGTCACTGAGCTCACCCGTAGGCGTCCGTCACTGTCGTGAGGAAGAAGTCTGCCACGGATATGAAACGCCTTTCCTGTGTCCTTAAAAAAAGACAACGCGTTTTTTGCCTGACCAGCCAGTCACCAGTTCCTGCTTATGTTGTTTGCGTTGTGAATCTGATTTTTTGTTTGGAAAGCCAAATTCTGCCCTTGATAGACTGAAAATAGCATTTAGCAGCGACCCTCAACTTGAAGAGTTGCCAAGTAAAGATCTAGCAAAGCCCCGGCAGTGGAATTCCGGGTAAGCCGTGTGGAGAGACATGACGATCAAAGTTGAGGAATTATAAACCCAACTTGATTGTTACATGTGCATTTGGATCAACGGTGGTGGTCGGAACGCGTGCATGCCAAGTGTTGACAGGAGTAAAGTTGTGGATCAGTGGATTGCTGAGTCCAAGTTTGAAGTGTTTTAGGGATGTATGTACGACGGTAAGCAATTCTTGAGTAGCAACGTGACGTGAGATGAGAGGATCTCCGAGCCTGACGTGCGATGTGAGGAGCGTGGATATTGGAGCCCCATTGCATCAGAAGGTCAGGGAGAGATAGGGGACACGGCTTAAAGACCGCCATGAAGCATGGTTCTAAAAAGCAGGAGTGTCAGTGGACCCATCGGAGGATTCCAATTTCAAAAGGGACTGCTTGAGTGTGCTCGCGGTACCAGTGCTCAGGACATCAAGGTACAGTGATCCAAGGGGAGTGCGGATCTAGATTGCATGAAGTCCCAACTTAGATGGCGAGCGTTCACCATGCCGCAGTAGGCAAATAACAGAGGCGTGCCAGACCCAAGCTGGACCCTGCCCAAACCTACACCAGAACGGACCATGGACCTGGACGGACCCCGACCCTAAGTGGACATTGATCGTGAGAAGACCCTGACCATGAGCAGACCCTGACTCCCTCATGCCAACACATAATGAGCGCGCATGTGACTAACTGCCGCCTAAAGGCCGGAATTCGAGAAACGGCAGGAATTCCGGAACCGGAAAGGAAGGCAATACGCAGCTGTCATGATAACGGTAGTATCGAGTGACAGCACTTTCTCCCATGGGCACATGCAGTACTTGGCTTGGTTACTCTTGACCATAATGGACCGCAACTACACCTCATTACATGAATATATTTACTGGTCTGAGCCCTTGGCATGGTCGCAATTCAGAGCTGGGCTATCACTGGCTGCGAGGCTGGGTATTGTCATGCTACGTATGGATGACATAAGTGCCCAACAAAGCTTCACTGAAACCTCATCAACTCTCCTCATGTTTGAGATCATGGCCATGCTACTGTGCGCGGGACTTTAGATTGCCGCTTTTGCGCTAACTCAGATTCAGCTTTGCACGTTATCTTCTTTGTTTTGCACACGATAAATGGTATACATACTCGTTTATTATGGTTGAAGGTCCAGCGGCCATTCACCTCCGGGGCCTTCCTGTCGTCGCCCCGGTTAAGAATCAAGCACCAGCTGAGTGGCCCGGGCCAAAGAGGAGAGGCCGGCCGCCTAGGCCGCAATCCATTGCCATTCCGCGGGAGCAGCTGATGCCGTCGCGATTCACTCTAAGGGCAACACCGGCGACCACGGTGCACGGCATTCTGCTTTCCCAATCCCCGCCCAATCAGCCATGCCCCCCCCGGAGGATAGAGCCGCAGCTCAGAAGGAGTGTCTGGACCACCATATCAAGGCATGAAATACAAAGGCATTACGCCGGATCCTGCCCTCTAAGGATGACCTATATATCATGATGGACGGGCTGCTTGAGTGTGCTCGCGGTACCAGTGCTCAGGGACATCAAGGTACAGTGATCCAAGGGGAGTGCGGATCTAGATTGCATGAAGTCCCAACTTAGATGGCGCGCGTTCACCATGCCGCAGTAGGCAAATAACATAGGCGTGCCAGACCCAAGCTGGACCCTGACCTAACCCTACACCAGAACGGACCATGGACGTGGACGGACCCCGACCCTAAGTGGACATTGATCGTGAGAAGACCCTCACCCTGAGCAGACCCTGACTCCCTCATGCCAACACATAAGGAGCGCGCATGTGACTGACTGCCGCCTAAAGGCCGGAATTCGAGAAACGCCAGGAATTCCGGAACCGGAAAGGAAGGAAGTACGCAGCTGTCATGATAACGGTAGTATCGAGTGACAGCACTTTCTCCCATAGGCCCATGCAGTACTTGGCTTGGTTACTCTTGACCATAATGGACCGCAACTACACCTCATTACATGAATACATTTACTGGTCTGAGCCCTTGGCATGGTCGCAGTTCAGAGCTGGGCTATCACTGGCTGCGAGGCTGGGTATTGTCATGCTACGTATGGAGGACATAAGTGCCCAACAAAGCTTCACTGAAACCTCATCAACTCTCCTCATGTTTGAGATCATGGCCATGCTACTGTGCGCGGGACTTTAGATTGCCGCTTTTGCGCTAACTCAGATTCAGCTTTGCACGTTATCTTCTTTGTTTTGCACACGATAAATGGTATACATACTCGTTTATTATGGTTGAAGGTCCAGCGGCCATTCACCTCCGGGGCCTTCCTGTCGTCGCCCCGGTTAAGAATCAAGCACCAGCTGAGTGGCCGGGGCCAAAAAGGAGAGGCCGGCCGCCTAGGCCGCAATCCATTGCCATTCCGCGGGAGCAGCTGATGCCGTCGCGATTCACTCTAAGGGCAACACCGGCGACCACGGTGCACGGCATTCTGCTTTCCCAATCCCCGCCCAATCAGCCATGCCCCCCCCGGAGGATAGAGCCGTAGCTCAGAAGGAGTGTCTGGACCACCATATCAAGGCATGAAATACAAAGGCATTACGCCGGATCCTGCCCTCTAAGGATGACGTATATATCATGATGGACGGGCTGCGAGGCACATCCCAACTGGCGGCCTTGAAGGAGGCGACCTGGGCGGTTCAATACTTCGCGGACCAATGGTTCCCACGACACCATGTTGATCATGATATGTCCGGCACAACGAAGTTAAAGCCAATCGGCGACCGAAATTTTGGGACGAAATGAATAAAAGCCGAAAGTCCCGGTAGGGGCTTTCTGCGGGAGCCGAAAGAAAAAAAGAGTGACTACGGCCGTAGGCCGCAAGTTATCGACGGTTGGGTTCGTCCGACGGCCGAAACCTGACTGCGTTTAGCCGATGTGTCGCAGACGTTTTTTGAACTTACAAGCTCGACCATACAAAAATGGTCGGGTTTGCAAGGGATGAAGCATCCGTTTTTACCGGCACCCTCAATGGTGTGGCCAAGCTTTTGAGACATGATATCCCATGGCTGGCTGCAGTCCACTGTGTGGCCCATCTATGTCATATGATCATGATTTCTGCCAAGAATCACGTCCGTGCTAAGCCATCCATGTTTGATATGAGAATAACAGAACACGGCCGAACAGAAACAAAACCGTTTCGGCGTCAACCGAGAAAATGGAATTGGCTGAAAGAAAAGTTTGGACCTTCGGATGGTCCAAGAAACGACCAAGACGGTCGAAGGAGAAAAATGGCAGTTTCGGCGGTATCCGAAAAGAAAAAGACGACTTTCGGCTGGATCTGAAACTTTAAAAGGGGCGTATAACTTACTTGGCCACGTGAGGGTCTCCAAAAGATATACGGTAAGTGAATTCCCACGTGATCTCTCGGTACGCGCCCCGGAAGGTGAGGCAAGAGGCCCATAGCCGAACAAGCTTTACTTATCCATAATCCAGATAGCAGCCTAACGTGTACGATCTTGCAACCAGCGTGTAGTCACTGAGCTCACCCGTAGGCGTCCGTCACTGTCGTGAGGAAGAAGTCTGCCACGGATATGAAACGCCTTTCCTGTGTCCTTAAAAAAAGACAACGCGTTTTTTGCCTGACCAGCCAGTCACCAGTTCCTGCTTATGTTGTTTGCGTTGTGAATCTGATTTTTTGTTTGGAAAGCCAAATTCTGCCCTTGATAGACTGAAAATAGCATTTAGCAGCGACCCTCAACTTGAAGAGTTGCCAAGTAAAGATCTAGCAAAGCCCCGGCAGTGGAATTCCGGGTAAGCCGTGTGGAGAGACATGACGATCAAAGTTGAGGAATTATAAACCCAACTTGATTGTTACATGTGCATTTGGATCAACGGTGGTGGTCGGAACGCGTGCATGCCAAGTGTTGACAGGAGTAAAGTTGTGGATCAGTGGATTGCTGAGTCCAAGTTTGAAGTGTTTTAGGGATGTATGTACGACGGTAAGCAATTCTTGAGTAGCAACGTGACGTGAGATGAGAGGATCTCCGAGCCTGACGTGCGATGTGAGGAGCGTGGATATTGGAGCCCCATTGCATCAGAAGGTCAGGGAGAGTTAGGGGACACGGCTTAAAGACCGCCATGAAGCATGGTTCTAAAAAGCAGGAGTGTCAGTGGACCCATCGGAGGATTCCAATTTCAAAAGGGACTGCTTGAGTGTGCTCGCGGTACCAGTGCTCAGGGACATCAAGGTACAGTGATCCAAGGGGAGTGCGGATCTAGATTGCATGAAGTCCCAACTTAGATGGCGAGCGTTCACCATGCCGCAGTAGGCAAATAACAGAGGCGTGCCAGACCCAAGCTGGACCCTGCCCAAACCTACACCAGAACGGACCATGGACCTGGACGGACCCCGACCCTAAGTGGACATTGATCGTGAGAAGACCCTGACCATGAGCAGACCCTGACTCCCTCATGCCAACACATAATGAGCGCGCATGTGACTAACTGCCGCCTAAAGGCCGGAATTCGAGAAACGGCAGGAATTCCGGAACCGGAAAGGAAGGCAATACGCAGCTGTCATGATAACGGTAGTATCGAGTGACAGCACTTTCTCCCATGGGCACATGCAGTACTTGGCTTGGTTACTCTTGACCATAATGGACCGCAACTACACCTCATTACATGAATATATTTACTGGTCTGAGCCCTTGGCATGGTCGCAATTCAGAGCTGGGCTATCACTGGCTGCGAGGCTGGGTATTGTCATGCTACGTATGGAGGACATAAGTGCCCAACAAAGCTTCACTGAAACCTCATCAACTCTCCTCATGTTTGAGATCATGGCCATGCTACTGTGCGCGGGACTTTAGATTGCCGCTTTTGCGCTAACTCAGATTCAGCTTTGCACGTTATCTTCTTTGTTTTGCACACGATAAATGGTATACATACTCGTTTATTATGGTTGAAGGTCCAACGGCCATTCACCTCCGGGGCCTTCCTGTCGTCGCCCCGGTTAAGAATCAAGCACCAGCTGAGTGGCCCGGGCCAAAGAGGAGAGGCCATTCCGCGGGCGCAGCTAATGCCGTCGCGATTCACTCTAAGGTCAACACCGGCGACCACGGTGCACTGCATTCTGCTTTCCCAATCCCCGCCCAATCAGCCAGGCCCCCCCCGGAGGATAGAGCCGCAGCTCAGAAGGAGTGTCTGGACCACCATATCAAGGCATGAAATACAAAGGCATTCCGCCGGATCCTGCCCTCTAAGGATGACGTATATATTATGATGGACGGGCTGCGAGGCACATCCCAACTGGCGGCCTTGAAGGAGGCGACCTGGGCGGTTCAATACTTCGCGGACCAATGGTTCCCACGACACCATGTTGATCATGATATGTCCGGCACAACGAAGTTAAAGCCAATCGGCGACCGAAATTTTGGGACGAAATGAATAAAAGCCGAAAGTCCCGGTAGGGGCTTTCTGCGGGAGCCGAAAGAAAAAAAGAGTGACTACGGCCGTAGGCCGCAAGTTATCGACGGTTGGGTTCGTCCGACGGCCGAAACCTGACTGCGTTTTTGCCGATGTGTCGCAGACGTTTTTTGAACTTACAAGCTCGACCATACAAAAATGGTCGGGTTTGCAAGGGATGAAGCATCCGTTTTTACCGGCACCCTCAATGGTGTGGCCAAGCTTTTGAGACATGATATCCCATGGCTGGCTGCAGTCCACTGTGTGGCCCATCTATGTCATATGATCATGATTTCTGCCAAGAATCACGTCCGTGCTAAGCCATCCATGTTTGATATGAGAATAACAGAACACGGCCGAACAGAAACAAAACCGTTTCGGCGTCAACCGAGAAAATGGAATTGGCTGAAAGAAAAGTTTGGACCTTCGGATGGTCCAAGAAACGACCAAGACGGTCGAAGGAGAAAAATGGCAGTTTCGGCGGTATCCGAAAAGAAAAAGACGACTTTCGGCTGGATCTGAAACTTTAAAAGGGGCGTATAACTTACTTGGCCACGTGAGGGTCTCCAAAAGATATACGGTAAGTGAATTCCCACGTGATCTCTCGGTACGCGCCCCGGAAGGTGAGGCAAGAGGCCCATAGCCGAACAAGCTTTACTTATCCATAATCCAGATAGCAGCCTAACGTGTACGATCTTGCAACCAGCGTGTAGTCACTGAGCTCACCCGTAGGCGTCCGTCACTGTCGTGAGGAAGAAGTCTGCCACGGATATGAAACGCCTTTCCTGTGTCCTTAAAAAAAGACAACGCGTTTTTTGCCTGACCAGCCAGTCACCAGTTCCTGCTTATGTTGTTTGCGTTGTGAATCTGATTTTTTGTTTGGAAAGCCAAATTCTGCCCTTGATAGACTGAAAATAGCATTTAGCAGCGACCCTCAACTTGAAGAGTTGCCAAGTAAAGATCTAGCAAAGCCCCGGCAGTGGAATTCCGGGTAAGCCGTGTGGAGAGACATGACGATCAAAGTTGAGGAATTATAAACCCAACTTGATTGTTACATGTGCATTTGGATCAACGGTGGTGGTCGGAACGCGTGCATGCCAAGTGTTGACAGGAGTAAAGTTGTGGATCAGTGGATTGCTGAGTCCAAGTTTGAAGTGTTTTAGGGATGTATGTACGACGGTAAGCAATTCTTGAGTAGCAACGTGACGTGAGATGAGAGGATCTCCGAGCCTGACGTGCGATGTGAGGAGCGTGGATATTGGAGCCCCATTGCATCAGAAGGTCAGGGAGAGTTAGGGGACACGGCTTAAAGACCGCCATGAAGCATGGTTCTAAAAAGCAGGAGTGTCAGTGGACCCATCGGAGGATTCCAATTTCAAAAGGGACTGCTTGAGTGTGCTCGCGGTACCAGTGCTCAGGGACATCAAGGTACAGTGATCCAAGGGGAGTGCGGATCTAGATTGCATGAAGTCCCAACTTAGATGGCGAGCGTTCACCATGCCGCAGTAGGCAAATAACAGAGGCGTGCCAGACCCAAGCTGGACCCTGCCCAAACCTACACCAGAACGGACCATGGACCTGGACGGACCCCGACCCTAAGTGGACATTGATCGTGAGAAGACCCTGACCATGAGCAGACCCTGACTCCCTCATGCCAACACATAATGAGCGCGCATGTGACTAACTGCCGCCTAAAGGCCGGAATTCGAGAAACGGCAGGAATTCCGGAACCGGAAAGGAAGGCAATACGCAGATGTCATGATAACGGTAGTATCGAGTGACAGCACTTTCTCCCATGGGCACATGCAGTACTTGGCTTGGTTACTCTTGACCATAATGGACCGCAACTACACCTCATTACATGAATATATTTACTGGTCTGAGCCCTTGGCATGGTCGCAATTCAGAGCTGGGCTATCACTGGCTGCGAGGCTGGGTATTGTCATGCTACGTATGGAGGACATAAGTGCCCAACAAAGCTTCACTGAAACCTCATCAACTCTCCTCATGTTTGAGATCATGGCCATGCTACTGTGCGCGGGACTTTAGATTGCCGCTTTTGCGCTAACTCAGATTCAGCTTTGCACGTTATCTTCTTTGTTTTGCACACGATAAATGGTATACATACTCGTTTATTATGGTTGAAGGTCCAACGGCCATTCACCTCCGGGGCCTTCCTGTCGTCGCCCCGGTTAAGAATCAAGCACCAGCTGAGTGGCCCGGGCCAAAGAGGAGAGGCCATTCCGCGGGCGCAGCTAATGCCGTCGCGATTCACTCTAAGGTCAACACCGGCGACCACGGTGCACTGCATTCTGCTTTCCCAATCCCCGCCCAATCAGCCAGGCCCCCCCCGGAGGATAGAGCCGCAGCTCAGAAGGAGTGTCTGGACCACCATATCAAGGCATGAAATACAAAGGCATTCCGCCGGATCCTGCCCTCTAAGGATGACGTATATATTATGATGGACGGGCTGCGAGGCACATCCCAACTGGCGGCCTTGAAGGAGGCGACCTGGGCGGTTCAATACTTCGCGGACCAATGGTTCCCACGACACCATGTTGATCATGATATGTCCGGCACAACGAAGTTAAAGCCAATCGGCGACCGAAATTTTGGGACGAAATGAATAAAAGCCGAAAGTCCCGGTAGGGGCTTTCTGCGGGAGCCGAAAGAAAAAAAGAGTGACTACGGCCGTAGGCCGCAAGTTATCGACGGTTGGGTTCGTCCGACGGCCGAAACCTGACTGCGTTTTTGCCGATGTGTCGCAGACGTTTTTTGAACTTACAAGCTCGACCATACAAAAATGGTCGGGTTTGCAAGGGATGAAGCATCCGTTTTTACCGGCACCCTCAATGGTGTGGCCAAGCTTTTGAGACATGATATCCCATGGCTGGCTGCAGTCCACTGTGTGGCCCATCTATGTCATATGATCATGATTTCTGCCAAGAATCACGTCCGTGCTAAGCCATCCATGTTTGATATGAGAATAACAGAACACGGCCGAACAGAAACAAAACCGTTTCGGCGTCAACCGAGAAAATGGAATTGGCTGAAAGAAAAGTTTGGACCTTCGGATGGTCCAAGAAACGACCAAGACGGTCGAATGAGAAAAATGGCAGTTTCGGCGGTATCCGAAAAGAAAAAGACGACTTTCGGCTGGATCTGAAACTTTAAAAGGGGCGTATAACTTACTTGGCCACGTGAGGGTCTCCAAAAGATATACGGTAAGTGAATTCCCACGTGATCTCTCGGTACGCGCCCCGGAAGGTAAGGCAAGAGGCCCATAGCCGAACAAGCTTTACTTATCCATAATCCAGATAGCAGCCTAACGTGTACGATCTTGCGACCAGCGTGTAGTCACTGAGCTCACCCGTAGGCGTCCGTCACTGTCGTGAGGAAGAAGTCTGCCACGGATATGAAACGCCTTTCCTGTGTCCTTAAAAAAAGACAACGCGTTTTTTGCCTGACCAGCCAGTCACCAGTTCCTGCTTATGTTGTTTGCGTTGTGAATCTGATTTTTTGTTTGGAAAGCCAAATTCTGCCCTTGATAGACTGAAAATAGCATTTAGCAGCGACCCTCAACTTGAAGAGTTGCCAAGTAAAGATCTAGCAAAGCCCCGGCAGTGGAATTCCGGGTAAGCCGTGTGGAGAGACATGACGATCAAAGTTGAGGAATTATAAACCCAACTTGATTGTTACATGTGCATTTGGATCAACGGTGGTGGTCGGAACGCGTGCATGCCAAGTGTTGACAGGAGTAAAGTTGTGGATCAGTGGATTGCTGAGTCCAAGTTTGAAGTGTTTTAGGGATGTATGTACGACGGTAAGCAATTCTTGAGTAGCAACGTGACGTGAGATGAGAGGATCTCCGAGCCTGACGTGCGATGTGAGGAGCGTGGATATTGGAGCCCCATTGCATCAGAAGGTCAGGGAGAGTTAGGGGACACGGCTTAAAGACCGCCATGAAGCATGGTTCTAAAAAGCAGGAGTGTCAGTGGACCCATCGGAGGATTCCAATTTCAAAAGGGACTGCTTGAGTGTGCTCGCGGTACCAGTGCTCAGGGACATCAAGGTACAGTGATCCAAGGGGAGTGCGGATCTAGATTGCATGAAGTCCCAACTTAGATGGCGAGCGTTCACCATGCCGCAGTAGGCAAATAACAGAGGCGTGCCAGACCCAAGCTGGACCCTGACCTAACCCTACACCAGAACGGACCATGGACCTGGACGGACCCCGACCCTAAGTGGACATTGATCGTGAGAAGACCCTGACCATGAGCAGACCCTGACTCCCCCATGCCAACACATAATGAGCGCGCATGTGACTAACTGCCGCCTAAAGGCCGGAATTCGAGAAACGGCAGGAATTCCGGAACCGGAAAGGAAGGCAATACGCAGCTGTCATGATAACGGTAGTATCGAGTGACAGCACTTTCTCCCATGGGCACATGCAGTACTTGGCTTGGTTACTCTTGACCATAATGGACCGCAACTACACCTCATTACATGAATATATTTACTGGTCTGAGCCTTTGGCATGGTCGCAATTCAGAGCTGGGCTATCACTGACTGCGAGGCTGGGTATTGTCATGCTACGTATGGATGACATAAGTGCCCAACAAAGCTTCACTGAAACCTCATCAACTCTCCTCATGTTTGAGATCATGGCCATGCTACTGTGCGCGGGACTTTAGATTGCCGCTTTTGCGCTAACTCAGATTCAGCTTTGCACGTTATCTTCTTTGTTTTGCACACGATAAATGGTATACATACTCGTTTATTATGGTTGAAGGTCCAGCGGCCATTCACCTCCGGGGCCTTCCTGTCGTCGCCCCGGTTAAGAATCAAGCACCAGCTGAGTGGCCGGGGCCAAAAAGGAGAGGCCGGCCGCCTAGGCCGCAATCCATTGCCATTCCGCGGGAGCAGCTGATGCCGTCGCGATTCACTCTAAGGGCAACACCGGCGACCACAGTGCACGGCATTCTGCTTTCCCAATCCCCGCCCAATCAGCCATGCCCCCCCGGAGGATAGAGCCGTAGCTCAGAAGGAGTGTCTGGACCACCATATCAAGGCATGAAATACAAAGGCATTACGCCGGATCCTGCCCTCTAAGGATGACCTATATATCATGATGGACGGGCTGCTTGAGTGTGCTCGCGGTACCAGTGCTCAGGGACATCAAGGTACAGTTATCCAAGGGGAGTGCGGATCTAGATTGCATGAAGTCCCAACTTAGATGGCGCGCGTTCACCATGCCGCAGTAGGCAAATAACATAGGCGTGCCAGACCCAAGCTGGACCCTGACCTAACCCTACACCAGAACGGACCATGGACCTGGACGGACCCCGACCCTAAGTGGACATTGATCGTGAGAAGACCCTCACCCTGAGCAGACCCTGACTCCCTCATGCCAACACATAAGGAGCGCGCATGTGACTAACTGCCGCCTAAAGGCCGGAATTCGAGAAACGCCAGGAATTCCGGAACCGGAAAGGAAGGAAGTACGCAGCTGTCATGATAACGGTAGTATCGAGTGACAGCACTTTCTCCCATGGGCACATGCAGTACTTGGCTTGGTTACTCTTGACCATAATGGACCGCAACTACACCTCATTACATGAATACATTTACTGGTCTGAGCCCTTGGCATGGTCGCAATTCAGAGCTGGGCTATCACTGGCTGCGAGGCTGGGTATTGTCATGCTACGTATGGATGACATAAGTGCCCAACAAAGCTTCACTGAAACCTCATCAACTCTCCTCATGTTTGAGATCATGGCCATGCTACTGTGCGCGGGACTTTAGATTGCCGCTTTTGCGCTAACTCAGATTCAGCTTTGCACGTTATCTTCTTTGTTTTGCACACGATAAATGGTATACATACTCGTTTATTATGGTTGAAGGTCCAGCGGCCATTCACCTCCGGGGCCTTCCTGTCGTCGCCCCGGTTAAGAATCAAGCACCAGCTGAGTGGCCGGGGCCAAAAAGGAGAGGCCGGCCGCCTAGGCCGCAATCCATTGCCATTCCGCGGGAGCAGCTGATGCCGTCGCGATTCACTCTAAGGGCAACACCGGCGACCACAGTGCACGGCATTCTGCTTTCCCAATCCCCGCCCAATCAGCCATGCCCCCCCGGAGGATAGAGCCGTAGCTCAGAAGGAGTGTCTGGACCACCATATCAAGGCATGAAATACAAAGGCATTACGCCGGATCCTGCCCTCTAAGGATGACCTATATATCATGATGGACGGGCTGCTTGAGTGTGCTCGCGGTACCAGTGCTCAGGGACATCAAGGTACAGTTATCCAAGGGGAGTGCGGATCTAGATTGCATGAAGTCCCAACTTAGATGGCGCGCGTTCACCATGCCGCAGTAGGCAAATAACATAGGCGTGCCAGACCCAAGCTGGACCCTGACCTAACCCTACACCAGAACGGACCATGGACCTGGACGGACCCCGACCCTAAGTGGACATTGATCGTGAGAAGACCCTCACCCTGAGCAGACCCTGACTCCCTCATGCCAACACATAAGGAGCGCGCATGTGACTAACTGCCGCCTAAAGGCCGGAATTCGAGAAACGCCAGGAATTCCGGAACCGGAAAGGAAGGAAGTACGCAGCTGTCATGATAACGGTAGTATCGAGTGACAGCACTTTCTCCCATGGGCACATGCAGTACTTGGCTTGGTTACTCTTGACCATAATGGACCGCAACTACACCTCATTACATGAATACATTTACTGGTCTGAGCCCTTGGCATGGTCGCAATTCAGAGCTGGGCTATCACTGGCTGCGAGGCTGGGTATTGTCATGCTACGTATGGAGGACATAAGTGCCCAACAAAGCTTCACTGAAACCTCATCAACTCTCCTCATGTTTGAGATCATGGCCATGCTACTGTGCGCGGGACTTTAGATTGCCGCTTTTGCGCTAACTCAGATTCAGCTTTGCACGTTATCTTCTTTGTTTTGCACACGATAAATGGTATACATACTCGTTTATTATGGTTGAAGGTCCAGCGGCCATTCACCTCCGGGGCCTTCCTGTCGTCGCCCCGGTTAAGAATCAAGCACCAGCTGAGTGGCCGGGGCCAAAAAGGAGAGGCCGGCCGCCTAGGCCGCAATCCATTGCCATTCCGCGGGAGCAGCTGATGCCGTCGCGATTCACTCTAAGGGCAACACCGGCGACCACGGTGCACGGCATTCTGCTTTCCCAATCCCCGCCCAATCAGCCATGCCCCCCCCGGAGGATAGAGCCGTAGCTCAGAAGGAGTGTCTGGACAACGAAGTTAAAGCCAATCGGCGACCGACATTTTGGGACGAAATGAATAAAAGCCGAAAGTCCCGGTAGGGGCTTTCTGCGGGAGCCGAAAGAAAAAAAGAGTGACTACGGCCGTAGGCCGCAAGTTATCGACGGTTGGGTTCGTCCGACGGCCGAAACCTGACTGCGTTTTTGCCGATGTGTCGCAGACGTTTTTTGAACTTACAAGCTCGACCATACAAAAATGGTCGGGTTTGCAAGGGATGAAGCATCCGTTTTTACCGGCACCCTCAATGGTGTGGCCAAGCTTTTGAGACATGATATCCCATGGCTGGCTGCAGTCCACTGTGTGGCCCATCTATGTCATATGATCATGATTTCTGCCAAGAATCACGTCCGTGCTAAGCCATCCATGTTTGATATGAGAATAACAGAACACGGCCGAACAGAAACAAAACCGTTTCGGCGTCAACCGAGAAAATGGAATTGGCTGAAAGAAAAGTTTGGACCTTCGGATGGTCCAAGAAACGACCAAGACGGTCGAAGGAGAAAAATGGCAGTTTCGGCGGTATCCGAAAAGAAAAAGACGACTTTCGGCTGGATCTGAAACTTTAAAAGGGGCGTATAACTTACTTGGCCACGTGAGGGTCTCCAAAAGATAT
Organism: Limnomonas spitsbergensis; assembly: GCA_037349105.1. Taxonomy (NCBI): domain Eukaryota; kingdom Viridiplantae; phylum Chlorophyta; class Chlorophyceae; order Chlamydomonadales; genus Limnomonas; species Limnomonas spitsbergensis. The sequence goes on from JAYJMM010000113.1 coordinate 1,345,692, forward strand.
ACGGTAAGTGAATTCACACGTGATCTCTCGGTACGCGCCCCGGAAGGTAAGGCAAGAGGCCCATAGCCGAGCAAGCTTTACTTATCCATAATCCAGATAGCAGCCTAACGTGTACGATCTTGCGACCAGCGTGTAGTCACTGAGCTCACCCGTAGGCGTCCGTCACTCTCGTGAGGAAGAAGTCTGCCACGGATATGAAACGCCTTTCCTGTGTCCTTAAAAAAGGACAACGCGTTTTTTGCCTGACCAGCCAGTCATCAGTTCTTGCTTATGTTGTTTGCGTTGTGAATCTGATTTTTTGTTTGGAAAGCCAAATTTTGCCCTTGATAGACTGAAAATAGCATTTAGCAGCGACCCTCAACTTGAAGAGTTGCCAAGTAAAGATCTAGCAAAGCCCCGGCAGTGGAATTCCGGGTAAGCCGTGTGGAGAGACATGACGATCAAAGTTGAGGAATTATAAACCCAACTTGATTGTTACATGTGCATTTGGATCAACGGTGGTGGTCGGAACGCGTGCATGCCAAGTGTTGACAGAAGTAAAGTTGTGGATCAGTGGATTTCTGAGTCCAAGTTTGAAGTGTTTTAGGTATGTATGTACGACGGTAAGCAATTCTTGAGTAGCAACGTGACGTGAGATGAGAGGATCTCCGAGCCTGACGTGCGATGTGAGGAGCGTGGATATTGGAGCCCCATTGCATCAGAAGGTCAGGGAGAGTTAGGGGACACGGCTTAAAGACCGCCATGAAGCATGGTTCTAAAAAGCAGGAGTGTCAGTGGACCCATCGGAGGATTCCAATTTCAAAAGGGACTGCTTGAGTGTGCTCGCGGTACCAGTGCTTAGGGACATCAAGGTACAGTGATCCAAGGGGAGAGCGGATCTAGATTGTATGAAGTCCCAACTTAGATGGCGAGCGTTCACCATGCCGCAGTAGGCAAATAACAGAGGCGTGCCAGACCCAAGCTGGACCCTGACCTAACCCTACACCAGAACGGACCATGGACCTGGACGGACCCCGACCCTAAGTGGACATTGATCGTGAGAAGACCCTGACCCTGAGCAGACCCTGACTCCCTCATGCCAACACATAAGGAGCGCGCGTGTGACTAACTGCCGCCTAAAGGCCGGAATTCGAGAAACGGCAGGAATTTCGGAACCGGAAAGGAAGGCAGTACGCAGCTGTCATGATAACGGTAGTGTCGAGTGACAGCACTTTCTCCCATAGGCCCATGCAGTACTTGGCTTGGTTACTCTTGACCATAATGGACCGCAACTACACCTCATTACATGAATACATTTACTGGTCTGAGCCCTTGGCATGGTCGCAGTTCAGAGCTGGGCTATCACTGGCTGCGAGGCTGGGTATTGTCATGCTACGTATGGAGGACATAAGTGCCCAACAAAGCTTCACTGAAACCTCATCAACTCTCCTCATGTTTGAGATCATGGCCATGCTACTGTGCGCGGGACTTCAGATTGCCGCTTTTGCGCCAACTCAGATTCAGCTTTGCACGTTATCTTCTTTGTTTTGCACACGATAAATGGTATACATACTCGTTTATTATGGTTGAAGGTCCAGCGGCCATTCACCTCCGGGGCCTTCCTGTCGTCGCCCCGGTTAAGAATCAAGAACCAGCTGAGTGGCCGGGGCCAAAAAGGAGAGGCCGGCCGCCTAGGCCGCAATCCATTGCCATTCCGCGGGAGCAGCTGATGCCGTCGCGATTCACTCTAAGGGCAACACCGGCGACCACGGTGCACGGCATTCTGCTTTCCCAATCCCCGCCCAATCAGCCATGCCCCCCCCGGAGGATAGAGCCGTAGCTCAGAAGGAGTGTCTGGACAACGAAGTTAAAGCCAATCGGCGACCGACATTTTGGGACGAAATGAATAAAAGCCGAAAGTCCCGGTAGGGGCTTTCTGCGGGAGCCGAAAGAAAAAAAGAGTGACTACGGCCGTAGGCCGCAAGTTATCGACGGTTGGGTTCGTCCGACGGCCGAAACCTGACTGCGTTTTTGCCGATGTGTCGCAGACGTTTTTTGAACTTACAAGCTCGACCATACAAAAATGGTCGGGTTTGCAAGGGATGAAGCATCCGTTTTTACCGGCACCCTCAATGGTGTGGCCAAGCTTTTGAGACATGATATCCCATGGCTGGCTGCAGTCCACTGTGTGGCCCATCTATGTCATATGATCATGATTTCTGCCAAGAATCACGTCCGTGCTAAGCCATCCATGTTTGATATGAGAATAACAGAACACGGCCGAACAGAAACAAAACCGTTTCGGCGTCAACCGAGAAAATGGAATTGGCTGAAAGAAAAGTTTGGACCTTCGGATGGTCCAAGAAACGACCAAGACGGTCGAAGGAGAAAAATGGCAGTTTCGGCGGTATCCGAAAAGAAAAAGACGACTTTCGGCTGGATCTGAAACTTTAAAAGGGGCGTATAACTTACTTGGCCACGTGAGGGTCTCCAAAAGATATACGGTAAGTGAATTCACACGTGATCTCTCGGTACGCGCCCCGGAAGGTAAGGCAAGAGGCCCATAGCCGAGCAAGCTTTACTTATCCATAATCCAGATAGCAGCCTAACGTGTACGATCTTGCGACCAGCGTGTAGTCACTGAGCTCACCCGTAGGCGTCCGTCACTCTCGTGAGGAAGAAGTCTGCCACGGATATGAAACGCCTTTCCTGTGTCCTTAAAAAAGGACAACGCGTTTTTTGCCTGACCAGCCAGTCATCAGTTCTTGCTTATGTTGTTTGCGTTGTGAATCTGATTTTTTGTTTGGAAAGCCAAATTTTGCCCTTGATAGACTGAAAATAGCATTTAGCAGCGACCCTCAACTTGAAGAGTTGCCAAGTAAAGATCTAGCAAAGCCCCGGCAGTGGAATTCCGGGTAAGCCGTGTGGAGAGACATGACGATCAAAGTTGAGGAATTATAAACCCAACTTGATTGTTACATGTGCATTTGGATCAACGGTGGTGGTCGGAACGCGTGCATGCCAAGTGTTGACAGAAGTAAAGTTGTGGATCAGTGGATTTCTGAGTCCAAGTTTGAAGTGTTTTAGGTATGTATGTACGACGGTAAGCAATTCTTGAGTAGCAACGTGACGTGAGATGAGAGGATCTCCGAGCCTGACGTGCGATGTGAGGAGCGTGGATATTGGAGCCCCATTGCATCAGAAGGTCAGGGAGAGTTAGGGGACACGGCTTAAAGACCGCCATGAAGCATGGTTCTAAAAAGCAGGAGTGTCAGTGGACCCATCGGAGGATTCCAATTTCAAAAGGGACTGCTTGAGTGTGCTCGCGGTACCAGTGCTTAGGGACATCAAGGTACAGTGATCCAAGGGGAGAGCGGATCTAGATTGTATGAAGTCCCAACTTAGATGGCGAGCGTTCACCATGCCGCAGTAGGCAAATAACAGAGGCGTGCCAGACCCAAGCTGGACCCTGACCTAACCCTACACCAGAACGGACCATGGACCTGGACGGACCCCGACCCTAAGTGGACATTGATCGTGAGAAGACCCTGACCCTGAGCAGACCCTGACTCCCTCATGCCAACACATAAGGAGCGCGCGTGTGACTAACTGCCGCCTAAAGGCCGGAATTCGAGAAACGGCAGGAATTCCGGAACCGGAAAGGAAGGCAGTACGCAGCTGTCATGATAACGGTAGTGTCGAGTGACAGCACTTTCTCCCATAGGCCCATGCAGTACTTGGCTTGGTTACTCTTGACCATAATGGACCGCAACTACACCTCATTACATGAATACATTTACTGGTCTGAGCCCTTGGCATGGTCGCAGTTCAGAGCTGGGCTATCACTGGCTGCGAGGCTGGGTATTGTCATGCTACGTATGGAGGACATAAGTGCCCAACAAAGCTTCACTGAAACCTCATCAACTCTCCTCATGTTTGAGATCATGGCCATGCTACTGTGCGCGGGACTTCAGATTGCCGCTTTTGCGCCAACTCAGATTCAGCTTTGCACGTTATCTTCTTTGTTTTGCACACGATAAATGGTATACATACTCGTTTATTATGGTTGAAGGTCCAGCGGCCATTCACCTCCGGGGCCTTCCTGTCGTCGCCCCGGTTAAGAATCAAGCACCAGCTGAGTGGCCGGGGCCAAAAAGGAGAGGCCGGCCGCCTAGGCCGCAATCCATTGCCATTCCGCGGGAGCAGCTGATGCCGTCGCGATTCACTCTAAGGGCAACACCGGCGACCACGGTGCACGGCATTCTGCTTTCCCAATCCCCGCCCAATCAGCCAGGCCCCCCCCGGAGGATAGAGCCGCAGCTCAGAAGGAGTGTCTGGACCACCATATCAAGGCATGAAATACAAAGGCATTACGCCGGATCCTGCCCTCTAAGGATGACCTATATATCATGATGGACGGGCTGCGAGGCACATCCCAACTGGCGGCCTTGAAGGAGGCGACCTGGGCGGTTCAATACTTCGCGGACCAATGGTTCCCACGACACCATGTTGATCATGATATGTCCGGCACAACGAAGTTAAAGCCAATCGGCGACCGAAGATTTTGGGACGAAATGAATAAAAGCCGAAAGTCCCGGTAGGGGCTTTCTGCGGGAGCCGAAAGAAAAAAAGGGTGACTACGGCCGTAGGCCGCAAGTTATCGACGGTTGGGTTCGTCCGACGGCCAAAACCTGACTGCGTTTTTGCCGATGTGTCACCGACGTTTTTTGAACTTACAAGCTCGACCATACAAAATTGGTCGGGTTTGCAAGGGATGGTGCATCCGTTTTCACCGGCACCCTCAATGGTGTGGCCAAGCTTTTGAGACATGATATCCCATGGCTGGCTGCAGTCCACTGTGTGGCCCATCTATGTCATATGATCATGATTTCTGCCAAGAATCACGTCCGTGCTAAGCCATCCATGTTTGATATGAGAATAACAGAACACGGCCGAACAGAAACAAAACCGTTTCGGCGTAAACCGAGAAAATGGAATTGTCTGAAAAAAAGTTTGGACCTTCGGATGGTCCAAGAAACGACCAAGACGGTCGAAGGAAAAAAATGGCAGTTTCGGCGGTATCCGAAAAGAAAAAGACGACTTTCGGCTGGATCCGAAACTTAAAAAGGGGCGTATTACTTACTTGGCCACGAGAGGGTCTCCAAAAGATACACGGTAAGTGAATTCCCACGTGATCTCCCGGTATCTTGCGACCAACGTATAGTCACTAAGCTCACCCGTGGGCGACCGTCACTGTCGTGAGGAAGAAGTCTGCCACGGATATGAAGCGCCTTTCTTGTGTCCTTAAAAAAGGACAACGCGGTTTTTGCCTGAACAACCTCAGTCACCAGTTCCTGCTTACGTTGTTTGCGCTGTGAATCTGATTTTTTGTTTGGAAAGCCAAATTCTGCCCTTGATAGACTGAAAATAGCATTAAGCAGCGACCCTCAACTTGAAGAGTTGCCAAGCAAAGATCTAGCAAAGCCGCGGCAGTGGAATTCCGGGTAAGCCGTGTGGAGAGACATGACGATCAAAGTTGAGGAATTATAAACCCAACTTGATTGTTACATGTGCATTTGGATCAACGGTGGTGGTCGGAACGCGTGCATGCCAAGTGTTGACAGAAGTAAAGTTGTGGATCAGTGGATTTCTGAGTCCAAGTTTGAAGTGTTTTAGGTATGTATGTACGACGGTAAGCAATTCTTGAGTAGCAACGTGACGTGAGATGAGAGGATCTCCGAGCCTGACGTGCGATGTGAGGAGCGTGGATATTGGAGCCCCATTGCATCAGAAGGTCAGGGAGAGTTAGGGGACACGGCTTAAAGACCGCCATGAAGCATGGTTCTAAAAAGCAGGAGTGTCAGTGGACCCATCGGAGGATTCCAATTTCAAAAGGGACTGCTTGAGTGTGCTCGCGGTACCAGTGCTTAGGGACATCAAGGTACAGTGATCCAAGGGGAGAGCGGATCTAGATTGTATGAAGCCCCAACTTAGATGGCGAGCGTTCACCACGCCGCAGTAGGCAAATAACAGAGGCGTGCCAGACCCAAGCTGGACCCTGACCTAACCCTACACCAGAACGGACCATGGACCTGGACGGACCCCGACCCTAAGTGGACATTGATCGTGAGAAGACCCTGACCCTGAGCAGACCCTGACTCCCTCATGCCAACACATAAGGAGCGCGCGTGTGACTAACTGCCGCCTAAAGGCCGGAATTCGAGAAACGGCAGGAATTTCGGAACCGGAAAGGAAGGCAGTACGCAGCTGTCATGATAACGGTAGTGTCGAGTGACAGCACTTTCTCCCATAGGCCCATGCAGTACTTGGCTTGGTTACTCTTGACCATAATGGACCGCAACTACACCTCATTACATGAATACATTTACTGGTCTGAGCCCTTGGCATGGTCGCAGTTCAGAGCTGGGCTATCACTGGCTGCGAGGCTGGGTATTGTCATGCTACGTATGGAGGACATAAGTGCCCAACAAAGCTTCACTGAAACCTCATCAACTCTCCTCATGTTTGAGATCATGGCCATGCTACTGTGCGCGGGACTTCAGATTGCCGCTTTTGCGCCAACTCAGATTCAGCTTTGCACGTTATCTTCTTTGTTTTGCACACGATAAATGGTATACATACTCGTTTATTATGGTTGAAGGTCCAGCGGCCATTCACCTCCGGGGCCTTCCTGTCGTCGCCCCGGTTAAGAATCAAGCACCAGCTGAGTGGCCGGGGCCAAAAAGGAGAGGCCGGCCGCCTAGGCCGCAATCCATTGCCATTCCGCGGGAGCAGCTGATGCCGTCGCGATTCACTCTAAGGGCAACACCGGCGACCACGGTGCACGGCATTCTGCTTTCCCAATCCCCGCCCAATCAGCCATGCCCCCCCCGGAGGATAGAGCCGTAGCTCAGAAGGAGTGTCTGGACAACGAAGTTAAAGCCAATCGGCGACCGACATTTTGGGACGAAATGAATAAAAGCCGAAAGTCCCGGTAGGGGCTTTCTGCGGGAGCCGAAAGAAAAAAAGAGTGACTACGGCCGTAGGCCGCAAGTTATTGACGGTTGGGTTCGTCCGACGGCCGAAACCTGACTGCGTTTTTGCCGATGTGTCGCAGACGTTTTTTGAACTTACAAGCTCGACCATACAAAAATGGTCGGGTTTGCAAGGGATGAAGCATCCGTTTTTACCGGCACCCTCAATGGTGTGGCCAAGCTTTTGAGACATGATATCCCATGGCTGGCTGCAGTCCACTGTGTGGCCCATCTATGTCATATGATCATGATTTCTGCCAAGAATCACGTCCGTGCTAAGCCATCCATGTTTGATATGAGAATAACAGAACACGGCCGAACAGAAACAAAACCGTTTCGGCGTCAACCGAGAAAATGGAATTGGCTGAAAGAAAAGTTTGGACCTTCGGATGGTCCAAGAAACGACCAAGACGGTCGAAGGAGAAAAATGGCAGTTTCGGCGGTATCCGAAAAGAAAAAGACGACTTTCGGCTGGATCTGAAACTTTAAAAGGGGCGTATAACTTACTTGGCCACGTGAGGGTCTCCAAAAGATATACGGTAAGTGAATTCACACGTGATCTCTCGGTACGCGCCCCGGAAGGTAAGGCAAGAGGCCCATAGCCGAGCAAGCTTTACTTATCCATAATCCAGATAGCAGCCTAACGTGTACGATCTTGCGACCAGCGTGTAGTCACTGAGCTCACCCGTAGGCGTCCGTCACTCTCGTGAGGAAGAAGTCTGCCACGGATATGAAACGCCTTTCCTGTGTCCTTAAAAAAGGACAACGCGTTTTTTGCCTGACCAGCCAGTCATCAGTTCTTGCTTATGTTGTTTGCGTTGTGAATCTGATTTTTTGTTTGGAAAGCCAAATTTTGCCCTTGATAGACTGAAAATAGCATTTAGCAGCGACCCTCAACTTGAAGAGTTGCCAAGTAAAGATCTAGCAAAGCCCCGGCAGTGGAATTCCGGGTAAGCCGTGTGGAGAGACATGACGATCAAAGTTGAGGAATTATAAACCCAACTTGATTGTTACATGTGCATTTGGATCAACGGTGGTGGTCGGAACGCGTGCATGCCAAGTGTTGACAGAAGTAAAGTTGTGGATCAGTGGATTTCTGAGTCCAAGTTTGAAGTGTTTTAGGTATGTATGTACGACGGTAAGCAATTCTTGAGTAGCAACGTGACGTGAGATGAGAGGATCTCCGAGCCTGACGTGCGATGTGAGGAGCGTGGATATTGGAGCCCCATTGCATCAGAAGGTCAGGGAGAGTTAGGGGACACGGCTTAAAGACCGCCATGAAGCATGGTTCTAAAAAGCAGGAGTGTCAGTGGACCCATCGGAGGATTCCAATTTCAAAAGGGACTGCTTGAGTGTGCTCGCGGTACCAGTGCTTAGGGACATCAAGGTACAGTGATCCAAGGGGAGAGCGGATCTAGATTGTATGAAGTCCCAACTTAGATGGCGAGCGTTCACCATGCCGCAGTAGGCAAATAACAGAGGCGTGCCAGACCCAAGCTGGACCCTGACCTAACCCTACACCAGAACGGACCATGGACCTGGACGGACCCCGACCCTAAGTGGACATTGATCGTGAGAAGACCCTGACCCTGAGCAGACCCTGACTCCCTCATGCCAACACATAAGGAGCGCGCGTGTGACTAACTGCCGCCTAAAGGCCGGAATTCGAGAAACGGCAGGAATTCCGGAACCGGAAAGGAAGGCAGTACGCAGCTGTCATGATAACGGTAGTGTCGAGTGACAGCACTTTCTCCCATAGGCCCATGCAGTACTTGGCTTGGTTACTCTTGACCATAATGGACCGCAACTACACCTCATTACATGAATACATTTACTGGTCTGAGCCCTTGGCATGGTCGCAGTTCAGAGCTGGGCTATCACTGGCTGCGAGGCTGGGTATTGTCATGCTACGTATGGAGGACATAAGTGCCCAACAAAGCTTCACTGAAACCTCATCAACTCTCCTCATGTTTGAGATCATGGCCATGCTACTGTGCGCGGGACTTCAGATTGCCGCTTTTGCGCCAACTCAGATTCAGCTTTGCACGTTATCTTCTTTGTTTTGCACACGATAAATGGTATACATACTCGTTTATTATGGTTGAAGGTCCAGCGGCCATTCACCTCCGGGGCCTTCCTGTCGTCGCCCCGGTTAAGAATCAAGCACCAGCTGAGTGGCCGGGGCCAAAAAGGAGAGGCCGGCCGCCTAGGCCGCAATCCATTGCCATTCCGCGGGAGCAGCTGATGCCGTCGCGATTCACTCTAAGGGCAACACCGGCGACCACGGTGCACGGCATTCTGCTTTCCCAATCCCCGCCCAATCAGCCAGGCCCCCCCCGGAGGATAGAGCCGCAGCTCAGAAGGAGTGTCTGGACCACCATATCAAGGCATGAAATACAAAGGCATTACGCCGGATCCTGCCCTCTAAGGATGACCTATATATCATGATGGACGGGCTGCGAGGCACATCCCAACTGGCGGCCTTGAAGGAGGCGACCTGGGCGGTTCAATACTTCGCGGACCAATGGTTCCCACGACACCATGTTGATCATGATATGTCCGGCACAACGAAGTTAAAGCCAATCGGCGACCGAAGATTTTGGGACGAAATGAATAAAAGCCGAAAGTCCCGGTAGGGGCTTTCTGCGGGAGCCGAAAGAAAAAAAGGGTGACTACGGCCGTAGGCCGCAAGTTATCGACGGTTGGGTTCGTCCGACGGCCAAAACCTGACTGCGTTTTTGCCGATGTGTCACCGACGTTTTTTGAACTTACAAGCTCGACCATACAAAATTGGTCGGGTTTGCAAGGGATGGTGCATCCGTTTTCACCGGCACCCTCAATGGTGTGGCCAAGCTTTTGAGACATGATATCCCATGGCTGGCTGCAGTCCACTGTGTGGCCCATCTATGTCATATGATCATGATTTCTGCCAAGAATCACGTCCGTGCTAAGCCATCCATGTTTGATATGAGAATAACAGAACACGGCCGAACAGAAACAAAACCGTTTCGGCGTAAACCGAGAAAATGGAATTGTCTGAAAAAAAGTTTGGACCTTCGGATGGTCCAAGAAACGACCAAGACGGTCGAAGGAAAAAAATGGCAGTTTCGGCGGTATCCGAAAAGAAAAAGACGACTTTCGGCTGGATCCGAAACTTAAAAAGGGGCGTATTACTTACTTGGCCACGAGAGGGTCTCCAAAAGATACACGGTAAGTGAATTCCCACGTGATCTCCCGGTATCTTGCGACCAACGTATAGTCACTAAGCTCACCCGTGGGCGACCGTCACTGTCGTGAGGAAGAAGTCTGCCACGGATATGAAGCGCCTTTCTTGTGTCCTTAAAAAAGGACAACGCGGTGTTTGCCTGAACAACCTCAGTCACCAGTTCCTGCTTACGTTGTTTGCGCTGTGAATCTGATTTTTTGTTTGGAAAGCCAAATTCTGCCCTTGATAGACTGAAAATAGCATTAAGCAGCGACCCTCAACTTGAAGAGTTGCCAAGCAAAGATCTAGCAAAGCCGCGGCAGTGGAATTCCGGGTAAGCCGTGTGGAGAGACATGACGATCAAAGTTGAGGAATTATAAACCCAACTTGATTGTTACATGTGCATTTGGATCAACGGTGGTGGTCGGAACGCGTGCATGCCAAGTGTTGACAGAAGTAAAGTTGTGGATCAGTGGATTTCTGAGTCCAAGTTTGAAGTGTTTTAGGTATGTATGTACGACGGTAAGCAATTCTTGAGTAGCAACGTGACGTGAGATGAGAGGATCTCCGAGCCTGACGTGCGATGTGAGGAGCGTGGATATTGGAGCCCCATTGCATCAGAAGGTCAGGGAGAGTTAGGGGACACGGCTTAAAGACCGCCATGAAGCATGGTTCTAAAAAGCAGGAGTGTCAGTGGACCCATCGGAGGATTCCAATTTCAAAAGGGACTGCTTGAGTGTGCTCGCGGTACCAGTGCTTAGGGACATCAAGGTACAGTGATCCAAGGGGAGAGCGGATCTAGATTGTATGAAGTCCCAACTTAGATGGCGAGCGTTCACCATGCCGCAGTAGGCAAATAACAGAGGCGTGCCAGACCCAAGCTGGACCCTGACCTAACCCTACACCAGAACGGACCATGGACCTGGACGGACCCCGACCCTAAGTGGACATTGATCGTGAGAAGACCCTGACCCTGAGCAGACCCTGACTCCCTCATGCCAACACATAAGGAGCGCGCGTGTGACTAACTGCCGCCTAAAGGCCGGAATTCGAGAAACGGCAGGAATTCCGGAACCGGAAAGGAAGGCAGTACGCAGCTGTCATGATAACGGTAGTGTCGAGTGACAGCACTTTCTCCCATAGGCCCATGCAGTACTTGGCTTGGTTACTCTTGACCATAATGGACCGCAACTACACCTCATTACATGAATACATTTACTGGTCTGAGCCCTTGGCATGGTCGCAGTTCAGAGCTGGGCTATCACTGGCTGCGAGGCTGGGTATTGTCATGCTACGTATGGAGGACATAAGTGCCCAACAAAGCTTCACTGAAACCTCATCAACTCTCCTCATGTTTGAGATCATGGCCATGCTACTGTGCGCGGGACTTCAGATTGCCGCTTTTGCGCCAACTCAGATTCAGCTTTGCACGTTATCTTCTTTGTTTTGCACACGATAAATGGTATACATACTCGTTTATTATGGTTGAAGGTCCAGCGGCCATTCACCTCCGGGGCCTTCCTGTCGTCGCCCCGGTTAAGAATCAAGCACCAGCTGAGTGGCCGGGGCCAAAAAGGAGAGGCCGGCCGCCTAGGCCGCAATCCATTGCCATTCCGCGGGAGCAGCTGATGCCGTCGCGATTCACTCTAAGGGCAACACCGGCGACCACGGTGCACGGCATTCTGCTTTCCCAATCCCCGCCCAATCAGCCAGGCCCCCCCCGGAGGATAGAGCCGCAGCTCAGAAGGAGTGTCTGGACCACCATATCAAGGCATGAAATACAAAGGCATTACGCCGGATCCTGCCCTCTAAGGATGACCTATATATCATGATGGACGGGCTGCGAGGCACATCCCAACTGGCGGCCTTGAAGGAGGCGACCTGGGCGGTTCAATACTTCGCGGACCAATGGTTCCCACGACACCATGTTGATCATGATATGTCCGGCACAACGAAGTTAAAGCCAATCGGCGACCGAAGATTTTGGGACGAAATGAATAAAAGCCGAAAGTCCCGGTAGGGGCTTTCTGCGGGAGCCGAAAGAAAAAAAGGGTGACTACGGCCGTAGGCCGCAAGTTATCGACGGTTGGGTTCGTCCGACGGCCAAAACCTGACTGCGTTTTTGCCGATGTGTCACCGACGTTTTTTGAACTTACAAGCTCGACCATACAAAATTGGTCGGGTTTGCAAGGGATGGTGCATCCGTTTTCACCGGCACCCTCAATGGTGTGGCCAAGCTTTTGAGACATGATATCCCATGGCTGGCTGCAGTCCACTGTGTGGCCCATCTATGTCATATGATCATGATTTCTGCCAAGAATCACGTCCGTGCTAAGCCATCCATGTTTGATATGAGAATAACAGAACACGGCCGAACAGAAACAAAACCGTTTCGGCGTAAACCGAGAAAATCCAAAAGGGCCTTTCTGTCGTCGCCCCGGTTAAGAATGAAGCACCAGCTGAGTGGCCCGGTCCAAAAGAGGGAGGCCGGCAGCCTAGGCCGCAATCCATTGCCATTCCGCGGGAGCAGCTGATGCCGTCGCGACTCACTCCAAGGGCAACACCGGCGACCACGGTGCACGGCATTCTGCTTTCCCAATCCCCGCCCAATCAGCCATGCCCCCCCCGGAGGATAGAGCCGCAGCTCAGAAGGAGTGTCTGGACCACCATATCAAGGCATGAAATACAAAGGCATTACGCCGGATCCTGCCCTCTAAGGATGACCTATATATCATGATGGACGGGCTGCGAGGCACATCCCAACTGGCGGCCTTGAAGGAGGCGACCTGGGCGGTTCAATACTTCGCGGACCAATGGTTCCCACGACACCATGTTGAACATGATATGTCCGGCACAACGAAGTTAAAGCCAATCGGCGACCGAAGATTTTGGGACGAAATGAATAAAAGCCGAAAGTCCCGGTAGGGGCTTTCTGCGGGAGCCGAAAGAAAAAAAGGGTGACTACGGCCGTAGGCCGCAAGTTATCGACGGTTGGGTTCGTCCGACGGCCAAAACCTGACTGCGTTTTTGCCGATGTGTCGCCGACGTTTTTTGAACTTACAAGCTCGACCATACAAAAATGGTCGGGTTTGCAAGGGATGGTGCATCCGTTTTCACCGGCACCCTCAATGGCGTGGCCAAGCTTTTGAGACATGATATCCCATGGCTGGCTGCAGTCCACTGTGTGGCCCATCTATGTCATATGATCATGATTTCTGCCAAGAATCACGTCCGTGCTAAGCCATCCATGTTTGATATAAGAATAACAAAACACGGCCGAACAGAAACAAAACCGTTTCGGCGTCAACCGAGAAAATGGAATTGGCTGAAAGAAAAGTTTGGACCTTCGGATGGTCCAAGAAACGACCAAGACGGTCGAAGGAAAAAAATGGCAGTTTCGGCGGTATCCGAAAAGAAAAAGACGACTTTCGGCTGGATCCGAAACTTAAAAAGGGGCGTATTACTTACTTGGCCACGAGAGGGTCTCCAAAAGATACACGGTAAGTGAATTCCCACGTGATCTCCCGGTATCTTGCGACCAACGTATAGTCACTAAGCTCACCCGTGGGCGACCGTCACTGTCGTGAGGAAGAAGTCTGCCACGGATATGAAGCGCCTTTCTTGTGTCCTTAAAAAAGGACAACGCGGTTTTTGCCTGAACAACCTCAGTCACCAGTTCCTGCTTACGTTGTTTGCGCTGTGAATCTGATTTTTTGTTTGGAAAGCCAAATTCTGCCCTTGATAGACTGAAAATAGCATTAAGCAGCGACCCTCAACTTGAAGAGTTGCCAAGCAAAGATCTAGCAAAGCCGCGGCAGTGGAATTCCGGGTAAACCGTGTGGAGAGATTTGACGATCAAAGTTGAGGAATTATAAACCCATATTGATTGTTACATGTGCATTTGGATCAACGGTGGTGGTCGGACCGCGTGCATGCCAAGTGTTGACAGAAGTAAAGTTGTGGTTCAGTGGATTGCTGAGTCAAAGTTTTAAGTGTTCTAGGATTGTGCGAAGGTAAGCAATTCTTGAGTAGCAACGTGACGCGATCTGAGAGGATCTCCGAGCCTGACGTGCGATGTGAGGAGCGTGGATATTGGAGCCCCATTGCATCAGAAGGTCAGGGAGAGTTAGGGGACACGGCTTAAAGACCGCCATGAAGCATGGTTCTAAAAAGCAGGAGTGTCAGTGGACCCATCGGAGGATTCCAATTTCAAAAGGGACAGCTTGAGTGTGCTCGCGGTACCAGTGCTCAGGGACATCAAGGTACAGTGATCCAAGGGGAGTGCGGATCTAGATTGAATGAAGTCCTAAGTTAGATGGCGAGCGTTCACCATGCCGCAGTAGGCACAATAACAGAGGCGTGCCAGACCCAAGCTGGACCCTGACCTAACCCTACACCAAAACGGACCCTGGACATGGACGGACCCCGACCCTAAGTGGACATTGATCGTGAGAAGACCCTGACCCTGAGCAGACCCCGACTCCCTCATGCCAACACATAAGGAGCGTGCATGTGACTAACTGCCGCCTAAAGGCCGGAATTCGAGAAACGCCAGGAATTCCGGAACCGGAAAGGAAGGCAGTACGTAGCTGTCATGATAACGGTAGTGTTATGATAACGGTTGTGTTATTTACTGCCTTCATAGGCCATATATGCTGTATAACTGCCGATCTGACTCACAAAATCCACCACCCCGACATGTCTTATCTCAGACACCCAGAGGCATCAGATCCCTGCCCTTCCGATGTCACAACCCCCCATACCTCAGACATCTCCCTGCCCGAAACCTTTGATCCTCGCCCTCCCCAAACCTATGACATTTCTCTCCACGAAACTTCGGATCCCTGCCCCCCTCAGACCTCTGACACTTTCCTCCCCGAGACCTCTGATCCCTGCCCCCCCCAAACCTCTGACATTTTCCTCCACGAGATCACTGATCCCTGCCCCCCTCTATCTGGCACCTCAACTCTTCCCCCGCCCGAGTCCCATGCTCTCCACTCGTCCGAACTATTGGACCTATATTCAACAACCGAGCCCTCTAATCACTCCACCCCCGATGTTCCTAACCTAGGCCCCCTTGACAATTCTGACCTTGACTCACCCGGGGACCCCAATCATAGACCCTCAGAAACTTCTGACCTCTCCCCCCCTG
Organism: Limnomonas spitsbergensis; assembly: GCA_037349105.1. Classification (NCBI taxonomy): domain Eukaryota; kingdom Viridiplantae; phylum Chlorophyta; class Chlorophyceae; order Chlamydomonadales; genus Limnomonas; species Limnomonas spitsbergensis. The sequence goes on from JAYJMM010000113.1 coordinate 1,361,062, forward strand.
AGGTCCGAAACCCTTGTCCCTCCAAGACCTCTGCTCTTAGCTCAAAAAAAAGAAAGAAAAAGGAAAACAAATCGAAAACTGAGAAAAGAAAATCTGACTTGCGCCACATGCAACATAAATCAGCTAGAAATAACTACATCAAAATCAAGTATATTCATTTTGCGCATACGAATGCTCTCAGATGGGGCCTAAAATCCAAGATGGGCAAGCAGATTCGGCACATATGGAAACAGCCTTTTCCAGTGAAGGGATTCAAAAGGCTCGTGAAGAATATGCCCCCTAGATACGTAAGTACGCCCACCTCCCGCTGCCAAAGTAAAAAGGCCCCTAAGGTCGAAGAGGCTAACTATAATGATGGATGCACAGTCTCCGAAACATGTTCTTGCCCTCCCCGCCCCCCCTCCACCCCCCAATTCTTCCCCCCCGGAGATCCCAAATTCCACCATACTCGAGACCGATCTTGGCCCCCCTGATACCTCTGACCTCTGCCCCCTCGACACCGCCTCTGGTCTCTGTTCCCCGGAGACCCCTGGCCCAAAAAACTCCAGGACCCATGATGCCGGCCCCCCCAAGATGTTCAACCCCAGCCCCACCGAGGCCCCTGACTATCCTGCCTTCCGTGAGACCTCTGACCCTGGCACCACAAGATTCAGTTCCACGCATCTGACGCCCACCTCCCTCTGTAGCTGTAAGAATACGTTTAATCCGGTCGGGGTTGCTAAACCACGTCCCCATAAAAACAAGGCTGCAAACCAAATCCAAACAAGAATTACCCCGATCGACAAACTTTTGGCAGAAGAGCACCAGCTGAAAGCTGACTATACGTATAAATTTGTAGTAGGTGACTGCTACTTCGACTGCTTGCAGTACCTCACTGGATACCCCAGCTTAAAGCTGAGACAAGCCGGCATCCTCAGCCTCCGGCATTCCATAGCAGCGAGTCTCGAAGACGCAATTACAAAAATCTTCAACATGCGCACGGTCAGACAAAGTGCCAATATGTCCCCAAGACAATACATGGATGCCATGCAAAAGAGCGGAGCAAACGCAGGACTCTGGGCTGACACCCTCATCGTCCACTTTACAGCACTGGCCATTCACACGAAGGTCCTCGTCTACATGCTTGATCGCAACGGACACATGAACGTACAGACCTGGGGGGCACAAGAAACTGACCCGGTATTGGGTGAACCCAAAGAGGTCAGGATTATGTTCTCAGGCCCGATGGACGCAGGGCACTACACACCCCTCCTTCCTTTAAACACGAGCCTACCGGGGGCAGCCAACGCTATAAGCGACGAAGCCACACATACCCTCCTTAATCAGCTACACGAGAAGGTTATCAAGGACCACACAGCAGAGGTGCCCCATACAGACCAACTAGAAAACATCATCCGGCGTCTGGCTGCGGATGCTGAAACGGGCCATGCACTAGAGATGCAAAACAAGACCGACGAGCTTGAGCAACAGGTGGCATTCATCTTCCCACAAATCCCTGCAGACAATGAATCCAGAGCGCAACTGAGGGCAACCATAGTAAAAGTAATAGATCACATGCACGCTGCTGCCAACCGCGGCCGGACGGCGATTGCAGATCTCAGACTTGAACGCCGGACCTACGCCCCATCTAAAAAAGAAGACTCAGATAGCGACTTCGAGATCCTAGAAATGCAGACTAAACTGCAGGAGGCGAACATGACTCGGAACAACAACAAAAGGCCTGCAATGGTCCCAGTGGGGGGGAAACAAACAAGAATACAGCCTCCGGGGAAGATACAAAATATTAAACGGACAAAAATAAACAATATTCCGACCGCCCCGCATCCCACGGTCGATGCTGGATATAGCCCCCCCGCCCCCTTAACAGGGCAATATAACCCTGATAAAACAAAACCAAAGAAAACTATAATGGAGAAAAGAAGCTATATCAGAAAAATTATAAAGAAAAGACAAATTAAAACTCCAGGAGAGGACGAGCAAAACAAAAAACGAATGATCCAAACCCTGATGTCAGCATTTGTAAAAGCCACGACTCCCCAGACAAGGAAGGCACCAGAACATTTGATACCAGAAGAAGAAGCTGACAAAAACAAAGTGAAACCACAAGAGGAAGCTGACAAAAATAAAATAAATAACGAGGACGACCAGCAAAAAGTCAACAAAAACACGACACACACTACTAACGGCCAAATGCACGCGGACGAATTCATGTCACCCCAGACCCTCACCTTCTTAACCGCGAATGTTCAAGGCATGTACCACGCCACACATGACATTGCCCAGACCATCATCACACACAAACCAGATATACTTGTCCTTACTGAGCTGAATCTGAAGGCAAAACACAAGAGAGCCGGCTGGGTGAAAGAGACCCTGCGGGGCTACCAATACTGGGCATCCACCCACACTGACAGCAGACGAGCTAGCCGTGGGGTGATCATAGCCGTAAAAGACCACATTGCAACCATAGGAAGAGCGACACAAACAGAGGGGGACACATGCCAAGGGCGCCTAGTGCACGTCACCCTAAATCTCCCCCACTCCAAACCAATAGGGATCACTGGGGTGTATGCCCCAGCAGGAGTAGCAGGAGACACATTAGAAGAGGGAAAAGAGAGAGAAATGATCTACACCCGAATCCAAACCATCTTCGAAACAGAAAAAGAGAAAAATAACTGCACGTGCCACTTTTTGGCAGGTGACTGGAACGCTGCTCTACTCCCCGGTGACCGTAGCAGCAAACACACTTACAAAAAAGATCTCCAACATCAAACGTTCTGCCGCACCCACAAACTGGCACCCCTAGACGCAGACCGTACAAGCCTCCGTGCCCCAACCTACACACATACCAACATAGGAAATGGTGATAGGACGACAAGCAGAATCGACGATATCCTGACAAACCTAGACATTGCTACAATGGACTGTAAGACGTCAGTCCTTTCTGAGGGCACTCTATCAGACCATAACCCACTTCTCGCAACCGTCCAACTCAAAAATACAGACATCTTCATTCCATCAGAAAGACCGCAAGTTATACAGGAGCCCACCCGTGTCCTAAACAGACCGATATCCACCCCTGACAAAGAAGCTTTTTCCAAGCAAATAGCCAGCTTCTCTGAAGGTACTGGGCGTCAGACCCAAGCTCTGCACACGAAGCTACAAAACATCATAGACACAGAAATCACGCCGTACTTCACAAAAATAGAGGCCGAAGACGGGAAAATTAGCAACCGCTTGGCCACTATCCAGGGGGGAAATGCGGAAACGGCTGTCAACAACCTCGGTGCAGAGCTCACAACAATTCTTCAAGCCGGACAACAAATTGCCATGCTAACATGCAGCAGCAAAATGACAAATCCCTCAGGAATCCACTACCGGAAACGAGGTACCTCTGAAAAAGGGCAAGCCTCGCCGAACAGCTGGAAGCCACCAGGAAGCTTTACAAAGACATGCACGAGCTGGACATCAGTACCCCCGATGCAGCGCAAAAAATGATGGAAACCGAACAGGATCTTCCAGAAGGCCTCCTGGCGAAATGGCGAGATGTGTCCAACATTGACACCAACTCTGAACTAGACGGCCGTCAGATCATGCTACAGATCACAAAAGGCGTCAGATCTGATATTATAAAACTGGACCAGGAACATAACCACGACAGTCTGCAGAAAGCTAAGGAGAGTATCCGACACCTCATTGATAAGAAACCTAAACTGGCCAACCGACTAATCTTCAAAAAAAGAACATCCGGAACTACCTACAAAGCACTCCGAGATCCAACCACAAACACAGTCACCGATGACCCCCAGAAAATGATCAAGATCGTCGAGCAACACTATACTAAGCTCCTCCAGCCACCCTCAGGCCCAAAACACGGAAAGTACCACCCCAGCGACCTCCCCCGGCAATACCCGTGGACACAGGGGCCCGACAAATTCCAACTAGAGACCCCAGCCACAAGGCTGACTAAGAGGCCATGGCTGCATCACGTCATCAAAGACCGCACGGTATTCGAAGACTGCCTCTACACCTTGAGTAACGGGAAAACCCCTGGCCCCGACGGAGTAGTAAATGAACTGCTGAAAATAATGCCTGTCGACTTCAAAGATTGCATGCACATGCTAATGATCATCATGTGGGCGACCTCCATCACACCCGACGATTGGAAGCAAAGCATCACACACCAACTTGAGAAAGGGACAGACCCGACCCTAGTGGAAAAGAAAAGACCTATTGGGCTGTTGAACGCCCTCTACAAGTTATGGACACGCCTACAAACAAAGGCGCAGACTGACTTTGCAGAGAAACATCTTATACTAAGCTCCACCCAAAAAGGTTTCAGGAGGAGTGCAAGTACCATGGACCAACTGCAGATGCTGGTTATGGCACTCGAGGATGCTCGCCTCACAGGACAAAATATTTACAACCTCCAAGTGGACTTCACGTCGGCTTTCAATATGATTGATCATGACCAACTCCTGATGATTATGTATGATCTTGGTTTCCCAACAGATGCTATAGACGTTATCAAGAACCTCTACACTGGAGCAACTACCCAAGTGAGATGGGGTGCAGAGCTCACAAAAGCCATCCCCATAGAGAGAGGAAGTATCCAAGGGGACACCCTCTCACCCTTCCTATTCCTCATATATATCGAGCCCCTCCTCCGCTGGCTCCAGGTGGGGGGCCGTGGGTACATGTTCGGGTGCTTGGAAGACGCCAACACTCGCCTCGAGCACTCTTTGAGTAGTGCAGCATACGCTGATGACCTGTCCATCCTCACGAACAAGCTGTCTGACCTGCATGTCCAAGCAGATAAGCTTAGCATGTACTCAGACTGGGCTAAAATGAAAGTCAATAACGGTAAAACCCAGGTGTCAGGGGTGCTATACCAAAACATTTTGAGCAGGCAATACGGCAATACGAACCCTCTTACACAAGTCCGGAGACAACTTGAAAACTCGGTGAAAGTCCAGGGGGGAAATGTTCAGTACCTCGAACCTACAAAACCTTTCAGATACCTTGGAGCTGAACTCACAATGACACTCGACTGGAAATTCCAACACGTGGAACTCATAAAAAAGGCCAGAAATAAAATAGAGGAGCTACAAGCTTCTCATGCAACACCCAGGCAGATCCAGAATATAATAAACAATACAATCAAGCCAGCAATCACCAACACGTTTGGCATAACCCCGTGCACTGGGACAGACCTCAAAATCCTCGACAGCATTCTTAGCATGGCAGTGAAGAAAGCAAACGGCTTACCAAGGAGTGTAGGAACCGCCACAGTTCAAGAAGATGTCACCTCTTTTGGACTGGGCTGTGAATCTCTGGCAACCGAGTATGCCAGGAAAAATGCATCCCTCCTTATTGAATCCTTGCGGGACAAAGGCCGCATGGGCACAGTCACCAAAGCACTGTTGGACAAACAACTGCAACTCCTCGGGGGCTGCTACATAGGTCTGAAAGACTCACAACAATCTAAATATTGCCTACGGGCGCGTCAGCTCTCACATATCATCGACAACGACCTACTGATCATGAAAGACAACATGGCACAATTCACGCAATCCCCTGAAATAGTCCAAGCCCTCAAAAAGCTGAATCCCCTCAACCCAACACACGCATGGCAAGTCCCATGTGCATTCCTCCAACCACTGTTCAAACTCGGAATCGAACTACTCACAGAGCTTATCGAGCCAGGAGGCACACATGTGATCAGCGGACGCAGCCTCAAACTCCTCTATGGCAGACATGTGAAAGCCAAGCACATTGCAGCACTCAACCGCCTCTCATCTCTCCTACATGAGGGCCCAGGACACGACAACGACGTACTCGCCCTGCTAAGAAAGAGAAACAATTCTCTAATTCTGGACAAGCCACTACGGAAAATCCACCCAGAAAATATGCACATCACTGCCCTAGCAACACACTCCCAACCCACGATAATACCATTCCCAGCCGTCAAGCACCCCGACCAAAGACTGATAACTGAGTTCCTTGCGAGGCAAACAGCACTCAAAGAAACAGGGCAGCAACCAACACCCAACCAGACAGCAATTGCAACTACAGAAGCCGTCAACGCCGAAAAAATACGCACAAAAAGCAAGCCAACGCATAAAGACCCCACACTCCACAGAGACAAGGCCAGAAAAAGACAGCGGGAACATGCCTCGCCTCGCAAGAGCCTGCTCCGAAAAGACACCCAAGCGCCAACCGTTGCTCACACACACGCCACGGGTACATGCAAGTGCCAAAATCACGCGTACAAACAGGAGCAGGCAGATCTCATCTTTAATAATGCACCTCGCCGACGTACGGATGGTGACAGGGCTGCCACTGTAGTCCAACACATGTACGGGCACACCCACCAGGTGGCAGGCATAACTGGATGGCGCATGGTCACTAAGAAGAATAGGAAAGATGATATTAAAAAAGAAATAATCACTCAAATCCAGTATCAGGTAGCTTGGCTTCCAAGCATAATAGAAAAATGGGCTCTCCACTACCACCAACTTGCGGGGTACACAACTGCAAGCACCACCGTACGTTCAAGAAAGGACCTCACCCACGGGCTTGACCTACCCCCACACGAATGGGCTTCGATTGCGGCATGTGAAGTGTGCTGGAGCCCCAACAGTCTTGAATATGACTCTGAATCCAACTGCCAAGATGACGTCATAGTTTGCGACGAATGCAACAAATACTACCACGTGCAATGCATAGGTCAAACCAGGGGCTGGAGGCCAGACTCAGAATCCTGGCACTGTCCAGCATGTACTGCTAACTCAAGCCACGACACAGATCTCACTGATACCCTAGTGGAGGTCCACTGGAACCCCAGCTGGGAACCCGAAGACACACTAAGTGCCAATAAAAACATAGCTGAGCTCTTACGGCAATGGAAAAAAGAGAACCAAGACCAGCCCCCATCAAGACTATGCACGGCTGCTCTGGATGCTCACATGCCAAACCTTGCGAGGCAAGGATTTCATGATACACAAGCAGACCCATGGATTACTTCAATGGGAGACCCCGTCAGAGGTCTAGTGAGTTTTGAAATGGAACCCATTAACCCGCAGCTTGACATCCACCCGACGGGAGAATGCAAAATAGAGATAAGGAAGATAGAGGTATGGGACAAGGAAAGCGTAACGCAGACGCGTGAGACCGACATGGCATGTGTCTATAAAGGCAATGGCAAATGCGTAGGCACGATCACCCTAGACAGACTGATAACCCTTAGACAGTTATATGACAAAGCAGAGCGCATGGACATGCATAAAAACATGACCCCTCCTCCCTCCTCATTTGAGGAGGAGATAATAGACTTGATCATTAGATACAAGCAAGGGACAAAGGCCCAGACCAAACAACAACATGACCAATGGAGCATACCGGACCCCCTCCGCTCAGTGATAGACTCATATTTTAATACAGACAAGGAAAGATTTGCAAGTCCACTAAATGTAAGAGGCCATAAAACCAGGTACTGGAGCATGCACTAAAGAGACCAAGCCTTCGGGGCACAAATTGATGCATACAAACACAAGTGGACCGGTTACTCACATGCATTCCCCGACCACGACGATCCATCACTAGACAAAGCTGTACGCTGGGCCCTCTGGTCTGCCCACCATGCAGATTCCCCAACAGCCACCGTCATGTTCCTGCCGAGGACATTGCGGTCACCAGGAAAACCAGCATTTCAGAAATGGCTTGACAAATATCCGCAATACTGCACGCACATTGCCAGCACCTCTGGCTCACCCTTCCCCCTATCACAAGACGAGCAATGGACGCAAGGAGCAACACCCCAGCCTAAAGGGAAGTGCTGCATGGACATCATCCTTGTTTGGAACTCCTCGGCCAGATCCCCAAATCCAAAGTGTGCCACAACATGGGATCCCTACATGGCACAATGACTGTCAGAGGACCTGAAGATAGCGCTTAAAGCCTCACATACCTCAGACAAGGCGGCAAAACATCAAACCCGACTAACAAGCCACAGAGAAAACAACACCATCCCTCAGGACCTCGGAACATGCTGGGCCCATGCAAGAGCTGACCCAACCGAGCAAGCAGACGGGACCCATTTTAAAGCACCTCGCTCCTTCCTCGAAATGCCCTCGGATGAGATCCTCCCACACTGGGCAGAAGCAGTCATGACAACACAGGGCATCTCTCGCGATTTCGACTGTGATAACAGCCAACTGAGGCACGACTGGAGGAAGATTGCCTACACAGACGGCAGCTGCATCGACGTCACCCTCCCCATAGGAAAAATTCAGATGACTGGCGCCGGCCTCTTTATACCTGATGCGGCAGAAGGCCAGAGAAACTTCACGATCGACCCAGCAGGAAAAGGACCAACGAACACGATCACAAGGGCCGAGCTCGCAGGGATTTCCGGAGCCTTGGAAAAGCAGCAGCATAAAATTGCGGTCGACAGCGCCACAGCATTATACCAAGTCCGAACGGCTATCAGATTCCCGGATAGGCTGCTCTATCACAAACATAGGGACATGCTTGAAGACATCGCGAAGAAGTTACGCGAACTGACGCGTGAAAATGTGCCGGTTGAGTTCTATAAAGTAAAGGCGCATAATGGGGATATCGGCAACGAAACAGTGGACGCAGTCGCAAAGAAAGCAGCAACGCTCGAAGGAAAGTGTGACATGACGGTGAATGTTTCCCCCGAACCCTCGTACCAAAACAGTTACTGGCTGTTCAGCAGGCCCAGCAAGTCTATCGAGGACACCACTGATACAATGCCCCAGAGCCTTGAAAACCTAAGGGGGGCACTCCACACTCACATGCATGAGAGACGCAGACTGGGGCAGTCCGACACGACTGGCGTGTACTTCCAGGGCTGGCAAAAGATAAAGGCCAAAGATGATGGTGCAATCAGCAACAGCTTCATGTATCATCCTGCCATCACTCAATCCGAACGGAAGAACACGCTGAAGTGGAGGCATGGCTGTCTATGGAATAACAAGCTGGCGCACAGGTACGGCAAAAGCAACACAGACAAGTGCCCGCTGTGTGGACATCCGGACAGTGCTGGACATATCACCGGGGGATGCCAACACCCGGAAATGGGGAAAATGTACACTGAACGGCACCACCACACCGGACGGATATTGCTAAGGGCCATTTCGAAGGGCAGCATGGGGGGAGACCTCGTCATGGCTGACCTTGGATCAGCACACAAATGTGAAAAGGCAGGCCCACCTGTAATGTCGTGCAACAGGGTCCCGAAAGACATGTTACTAGGGCTCAATACGGAGCATGGGGAGAAAAAGAAGCTGCAACCCGACATCATGCTTGTCCAACACAAAGCTAACAAAGCAGACACCGCCATTTATGTCATTGAGTTCAAATACTCCAGAGATACCCTGCCAGAAACCCAGCTTGTAGCTTGCAAAAACCAGCATGCCCTCCTCATTGAGAAACTCATGCAAAGTGGATATAGGCAATGCAATATCAAGCTTGTCCCCGTCTTAATCGGGACGTCAGGCACAGTCTATCTCGAGCACACCCTTCAGAGCATGCAACAATTGGGCTTGTCCACCTACCATGCGAAAAAATGTGCACAGAAAATGCATGTGCAAGCTATTAAACACCTACATAGCATCGTGCAGACCAGGCGAAGAATTGAATACTGCCCCACTGGACCCGCTCAAATCGGTGGGAAAATTAATCAAAACCGCAAGCCGCCGTAACTAATTATGATGTGTCTTATTTTCTCACGGTAACGGCGCGGATGTGGCTTCGGCCCAGGCTGCGCTGTTTCCTTAACACTCACGCCCCCCACGGGGCGTAGTTTTCTTTCTTTCTTTCGGTAGTATCGAGTGACAGCACTTTCTCCCATGGGCACATGCAGTACTTGGCTTGGTTACTCTTGACCATAATGGACCGCAACTACACCTCATTACATAAATACATTTACTGGTCTGAGCCCTTGGCATGGTCGCAATTCAGAGCTGGGATATCACTGGCTGCGAGGCTGGGTATGTCATGCTACGTATGGAGGACATAAGTGTCCAAAAAAGCTTCACTGAAACCTCATCAACTCTCCTCATGTTTGAGATCATGGCCATGCTACTGTGCGCGGGTCTTCAGATTGCCGCTTTTGCGCCAAATCAGATTCAGCTTTGCACGTTATCTTCCTTGTTTTGCACACGATAAATGTTATAAATACTCGTTTATTATGGTTGACGGTCCAGCGGCCATTCACCTCCGGGGCCCTCCTGTCGTCGCCCCGGTTAAGAATGAAGCACCAGCTGAGTGGCCCGGGCCGAAAGGGAGAGGCCGGCCGCCTAGGCCGCAATCCATTGCCATTCCGCGGGAGCAGCTGATGCCGTCGCGATTCACTCTAAGGTCAACACCGGCGACCACGGTGCACGGCATTCTGCTTTCCCAATCCCCGCCCAATCAGCCAGGCCCCCCCCGGAGGATAGAGCCGCAGCTCAGAAGGAGTGTCTAGACCACCATATCAAGGCATGAAATACAAAGGCATTCCGCCGGAGCCTGCCCTCTAGGGATGACCTATATATCATGATGGACGGGCTGCGAGGCACATCCCAACTGGCGGCCTTGAAGGAGGCGACCCGGGCGGTTCAATACTTTGCGGACCAATGGTTCCCACGACAACATGTTGATCATGATATGTCCGGCACAACGAAGTTAAAGCCAATCGGCGACCGAAGATTTTGGGACGAAATGAATAAAAGCCGAAAGTCCCGGTAGGGGCTTTCTTAGGGAGCCGAAAGAAAAAAAGGGTGACTACGGCCGTAGGCCGCAAGTTATCGACGGTTGGGTTCGGCCGACGGCCGAAACCTGACTGCGTTTTTGCCGATGTGACGCCGACGTTTTTTGAACTTACAAGCTCGACCATACAATAAATGGTCGTGTTTGCAAGGGATGGTGCATCCATTTTCACCGGCACCCTCAATGGTGTGGCCAAGCTTTTGAGACATGATATCCCATGGCTGGCTGCAGTCCACTGTGTGGCCCATCTATGTCATATGATCATGATTTCTGCCAAGAATCACGTCCGTGCTAAGCCATCCATGTTTGATATAAGAATAACAAAACACGGCCGAACAGAAACAAAACCGTTTCGGCGTCAACCGAGAAAATGGAATTGGCTGAAAGAAAAGTTTGGACCTTCGGATGGTCCAAGAAACGACCAAGACGGTCGAAGGAGAAAAATGGCAGTTTCGGCGGTATCCGAAAAGAAAAAGACGACTTTCGGCTAGATCCGAAACTTAAAAAGGGGCGTATAACTTACTTGGCCACGTGAGGGTCTCCAAAAGATACACGGTAAGTGAATTCCCACATGATCTCTCGGTACGCGCCCCGGAAGCTAAGGCAAGAGGCCCATAGCCTAACAAGCTTTACTTATCCATAATCCAGAAAGCAGCCTAATTTGTACGATCTTGCGACCAGCGTGTAGTCACTGAGCTCACCCGTAGGCGTCCGTCACTGTCGTGAGGAAGAAGTCTGCCACGGATATGAAGCGCCTTTCTTGTGTCCTTAAAAAAGGACAACGCGGTTTTTGCCTAGACAACCTTAGTCACCAGTTCCTGCTTACGTCGTTTGCGCTGTGAATCTGATTTTTTGTTTGGAAAGCCAAATTCTGCCCTTGATAGACTGAAAATAGCATTTAGCAGCGACCCTCAACTTGAAGAGTTGCCAAGTAAAGATCTAGCAAAGCCCCGGCAGAGGAATTATACACCCAACTTGATTGTTACATGTGCATTTGGATCAACGGTGGTGGTCGGACCGCGTGCATGCCAAGTGTTGACAGAAGTAAAGTTGTGGATCAGTGGATTGCTGAGTCCAAGTTTGAAGTGTTTTAGGGCTGTATGTACGACGGTAAGCAATTCTTGAGTAGCAACGTGACGTGAGATGAGAGGATCTCCGAGCCTGACGTGCGATGTGAGGAGCGTGGATCTTGGAGCCCCATTGCATCAGAAGGTCAGGGAGAGTTAGGGGACACGGCTTAAAGACCGCCATGAAGCATGGTTCTAAAAAGCAGGAGTGTCAGTGGACCCATCGGAGGATTCCAATTTCAAAAGGGACTGCTTGAGTGTGCTCGCGGTACCAGTGCTCAGGGACATCAAGGTACAGTGATCCAAGGGGAGTGCATATCTAGATTGCATGAAGTCCCAACTTAGATGGCGAGCGTTCACCATGCCGCAGTAGGCAAATAACAGAGGCGTGCCATACCCAAGCTGGAACCTGACCGGACCCTACACCAGAACGGACCATGGACCTGGACGGACCCCGACCCTAATTGGACATTGATCGTGAGAAGACCCTGACCCTGAGCAGACCCTGACTCCCTCATGCCAACACATAAGGAGCGCGCATGTGACTAACTGCCGCTTATAGGCCGGAATTCGAGAAACGCCAGGAATTCCGGAACCGGAAAGGAAGGCAGTACGTAGCTGTCATGATAACGGTAGTATCGAGTGACAGCACTTTCTCCCATGGGCACATGCAGTACTTGGCTTGGTTACTCTTGACCATAATGGACCGCAACTACACCTCATTACATGAATACATTTACTGGTCTGAGCCCTTGGCATGGTCGCAATTCAGAGCTGGGCTATCGCTGGCTGCGAGGCTGGGTATTGTCATGCTCCGTATGGAGGACATGAGTGCCCAACAAAGCTTCACTGAAACCTCATCAACTCTCCTCATGTTTGAGATCATGGCCATGCTACAGTGCGCGGGACTTCAGATTGCCGCTTTTGCGCCAAATCAGATTCAGCTTTGCTCGTTATCTTCTTTGTTTTGCACACGATACATGGTATACATACTCGTTTATTATGTTTGACGGTCCAGCGGCCATTCACCTCCGGGGCCTTTCTGTCGTCGCCCCGGTTAAGAATCAAGCACCAGCTGAGTGGCCCGGGCCAAAAAAGGGAGGCCGGCCGCCTAGGCCGCAATCCATTGCCATTCCGCGGGAGCAGCTGATGCCGTCGCGATTCACTCTAAGGGCAACACCGGCGACCACGGTGCACGGCATTCTGCTTTCCCAATCCCCGCCCAATTAGCCAGGCTCCCCCCGGAGGATAGAGCCGCAACTCAGAAGGAGTGTCTGGACCACCATATCAAGGCATGAAATACAAAGGCATTCCGCCGGATCCTTCCCTCTAAGGATGACCTATATATCATGATGGACGGGCTGCGAGGCACATCCCATCTGGTGGCCTTGAAGGAGGCGACCCGGGCGGTTCAATACTTTGCGGACCAATGGTTCCCACGACAACATGTTGATCATGATATGTCCGGCACAACGAAGTTAAAGCCAATCGGCGACCGAAGATTTTGGGACGAAATGAATAAAAGGGCTTTCTGCGGGAGCCGAAAGAAAAAAATGGTGACTATGGCCATAGGCCGCAATTTATCGACGGTTGGGTTCGGCCGACGGCCGAAACCTGACTGCGTTTTTGCCGATGTGTCGCCGACGTTTTTTTGAACTTACAAGCTCGACCATCCGAAAATGGTCGGGTTTGCAAGCGATGGTGCATCCGTTTTCACCTGCACCCTCAATGGTGTGGCCAAGCTTTTGAGACATGATATCCCATGGCTGGCTGCAATCCACTGTGTGGCCCATCTATGTCATCTGATCATGATTTATGCCAAGAATCACGTCCGTGCTAAGCCATTCATGTTTGATATAAGAAAATCAAAAAACGGCCGAACAGAAACAAAACCGTTTGGCGTCAACCGAAAAAAAATGGAATTGGCTGTAAGAAAAACTGGACCTTCGGATGGTCCAAGAAACGACCAAGACGGTCGAAGGAAAAAATTGCAGTTTCGGCGGTATCCAAAAAGAAAAGACGACTTTCGGTTGGATCCGAAACTTAAAAAGGGGCGTATAACTTACTTGGCCACGTGAGGGTCTCCAAAAGATACACGGTAAGTGAATTCCCACATGATCTCTCGGTACGCGCCCCGGAAGCTAAGGCAAGAGGCCCATAGCCTAACAAGCTTTACTTATCCATAATCCAGAAAGCAGCCTAATTTGTACGATCTTGCGACCAGCGTGTAGTCACTGAGCTCACCCGTAGGCGTCCGTCACTGTCGTGAGGAAGAAGTCTGCCACGGATATGAAGCGCCTTTCTTGTGTCCTTAAAAAAGGACAACGCGGTTTTTGCCTAGACAACCTCAGTCACCAGTTCCTGCTTACGTTGTTTGCGCTGTGAATCTGATTTTTTGTTTGGAAAGCCAAATTCTGCCCTTGATAGACTGAAAATAGCATTTAGCAGCGACCCTCAACTTGAAGAGTTGCCAAGTAAAGATCTAGCAAAGCCCCGGCAGTGGAATTCCGGGTAAGCCGTGTGGAGAGACATGACGATCAAAGTTGAGGAATTATAAACCCAACTTGATTGTTACATGTGCATTTGGATCAACGGTGGTGGTCGGACCGCGTGCATGCCAAGTGTTGACAGAAGTAAAGTTGTGGATCAGTGGATTGCTGAGTCCAAGTTTTTAAGTGTTTTAGGGCTGTATGTACGAAGGTAAGCAATTATTGAGGAGCAACATGACGCGATCTGAGAGGATCTCCGAGCCTGACGTGCGATGTGAGGAGCGTGGATCTTGGAGCCCCATTGCATCAGAAGGCCAGGGAGAGTTAGGGGACACGGCTTAAAGACCGCCATGAAGCATGGTTCTAAAAAACAGGAGTGTCAGTGGACCCATCGGAGGATTCCAATTTCAAAAGGGACTGCTTGAGTGTGCTCGCGGTACCAGTGCTCAGGGACATCAAGGTACAGTGATCCAAGGGGAGTGCAGATCTAGATTGCATGAAGTCCCAACTTAGATGGCGAGCGTTCACCATGCCGCAGGTGGCAAAATAACAGAGGCGTGCCATACCCAAGCTGGAACCTGACCGGACCCTACACCAGAACGGACCATGGACCTGGACGGACCCCGACCCTAAGTGGACATTGATCGTGAGAAGACCCTGACCCTGAGCAGACCCTGACTCCCTCATGCCAACACATAAGGAGCGCGCATGTGACTAACTGCCGCCTATAGGCCGGAATTCGAGAAACGCCAGGAATTCCGGAACCGGAAAGGAAGGCAGTACGTAGCTGTCATGATAACGGTAGTATCGAGTGACAGCACTTTCTCCCATGGGCACATGCAGTACTTGGCTTGGTTACTCTTGACCATAATGGACCGCAACTACACCTTATTACATAAATACATTTACTGGTCTGAGCCCTTGGCATGGTCGCAATTCAGAGCTGGGATATCGCTGGCTGCGAGGCTGGGTATTGTCATGCTCCGTATGGAGGACATGAGTGCCCAACAAAGCTTCACTGAAACCTCATCAACTCTCCTCATGTTTGAGATCATGGCCATGCTACAGTGCGCGGGACTTCAGATTGCCGCTTTTGCGCCAAATCAGATTCAGCTTTGCACGTTATCTTCTTTGTTTTGCACACGATAAATGTTATAAATACTCGTTTATTATGTTTGACGGTCCAGCGGCCATTCACCTCCGGGGCCTTTCTGTCGTCGCCCCGGTTAAGAATCAAGCACCAGCTGAGTGGCCCGGGCCAAAAAAGGGAGGCCGGCCGCCTAGGCCGCAATCCATTGCCATTCCGCGGGAGCAGCTGATGCCGTCGCGATTCACTCTAAGGGCAACACCGGCGACCACGGTGCACGGCATTCTGCTTTCCCAATCCCCGCCCAATTAGCCAGGCTCCCCCCGGAGGATAGAGCCGCAGCTCAGAAGGAGTGTCTGGACCACCATATCAAGGCATGAAATACAAAGGCATTCCGCCGGATCCTTCCCTCTAAGGATGACCTATATATCATGATGGAAGGGCTGCGAGGCACATCCCATCTGGTGGCCTTGAAGGAGGCGACCCGGGCGGTTCAATACTTTGCGGACCAATGGTTCCCACGACAACATGTTGATCATGATATGTCCGGCACAACGAAGTTAAAGCCAATCGGCGACCGAAGATTTTGGGACGAAATGAATAAAAGGGCTTTCTGCGGGAGCCGAAAGAAAAAAATGGTGACTATGGCCATAGGCCGCAATTTATCGACGGTTGGGTTCGGCCGACGGCCGAAACCTGACTGCGTTTTTGCCGATGTGTCGCCGACGTATTTTTGAACTTACAAGCTCGACCATTCGAAAATGGTCGGGTTTGCAAGCGATGGTGCATCCGTTTTCACCTGCACCCTCAATGGTGTGGCCAAGCTTTTGAGACATGATATCCCATGGCTGGCTGCAGTCCACTGTGTGGCCCATCTATGTCATCTGATCATGATTTATGCCAAGCATCACGTCCGTGCTAAGCCATCCATGTTTGATATAAGAATATCAAAAAACGGCCGAACAGAAACAAAACCGTTTGGCGTCAACCGAAAAAAAATGGAATTGGCTGAAAGAAAAACTGGACCTTCGGATGGTCCAAGAAACGACCAAGACGGTCGAAGGAAAAAATTGCAGTTTCGGCGGTATCCAAAAAGAAAAGACGACTTTCGGTTGGATCCGAAACTTAAAAAGGGGCGTATAACTTACTTGGCCACGTGAGGGTCTCCAAAAGATACACGGTATGTGAATTCCCACATGATCTCTCGGTACGCGCCCCGGAAGCTAAGGCAAGAGGCCCATAGCCTAACAAGCTTTACTTATCCATAATCCAGAAAGCAGCCTAATTTGTACGATCTTGCGACCAGCGTGTAGTCACTGAGCTCACCCGTAGGCGTCCGTCACTGTCGTGAGGAAGAAGTCTGCCACGGATATGAAGCGCCTTTCTTGTGTCCTTAAAAAAGGACAACGCGGTTTTTGCCTAGACAACCTCAGTCACCAGTTCCTGCTTACGTTGTTTGCGCTGTGAATCTGATTTTTTGTTTGGAAAGCCAAATTCTGCCCTTGATAGACTGATAATAGCATTTAGCAGCGACCCTCAACTTGAAGAGTTGCCAAGTAAAGATCTAGCAAAGCCCCGGCAGTGGAATTCCGGGTAAGCCGTGTGGAGAGACATGACGATAAAAGTTGAGGAATTATAAACCCAACTTGATTGTTACATGTGCATTTGGATCAACGGTGGTGGTCGGACCGCGTGCATGCCAAGTGTTGACAGAAGTAAAGTTGTGGATCAGTGGATTGCTGAGTCCAAGTTTTTAAGTGTTTTAGGGCTGTATGTACGAAGGTAAGCAATTATTGAGGAGCAACATGACGCGATCTGAGAGGATCTCCGAGCCTGACGTGCGATGTGAGGAGCGTGGATCTTGGAGCCCCATTGCATCAGAAGGCCAGGGAGAGTTAGGGGACACGGCTTAAAGACCGCCATGAAGCATGGTTCTAAAAAGCAGGAGTGTCAGTGGACCCATCGGAGGATTCCAAAAGGGACAGCTTGAGTGTGCTCGCGGTACCAGTGCTCAGGGACATCAAGGTACAGTGATCCAAGGGGAGTGCAGATCTAGATTGCATGAAGTCCCAACTTAGATGGCGAGCGTTCACCATGCCGCAGTAGGCAAAAAAACAGAGGCGTGCCATACCCAAGCTGGACCCTGACCTAACCCTACACCAGAACGGACCATGGACCTGGACGGACCCCGACCCTAATTGGACATTGATCGTGAGAAGACCCTGACCCTGAGCAGACCCTGACTCCCTCATGCCAACACATAAGGAGCGCGCATGTGACTAACTGCCGCCTATAGGCCGGAATTCGAGAAACGCCAGGAATTCCGGAACCGGAAAGGAAGGCAGTACGTAGCTGTCATGATAACGGTAGTATCGAGTGACAGCACTTTCTCCCATGGGCACATGCAGTACTTGGCTTGGTTACTCTTGACCATAATGGACCGCAACTACACCTCATTACATAAATACATTTACTGGTCTGAGCCCTTGGCATGGTCGCAATTCAGAGCTGGGCTATCGCTGGCTGCGAGGCTGGGTATTGTCATGCTCCGTATGGAGGACATGAGTGCCCAACAAAGCTTCACTGAAACCTCATCAACTCTCCTCATGTTTGAGATCATGGCCATGCTACAGTGCGCGGGACTTCAGATTGCCGCTTTTGCGCCAAATCAGATTCAGCTTTGCACGTTATCTTCTTTGTTTTGCACACGATACATGGTATACATACTCGTTTATTATGTTTGACGGTCCAGCGGCCATTCACCTCCGGGGCCTTTCTGTCGTCGCCCCGGTTAAGAATCAAGTACCAGCTGAGTGGCCCGGGCCAGAAAAGGGAGGCCGGCCGCCTAGGCCGCAATCCATTGCCATTCCGCGGGAGCAGCTGATGCCGTCGCGATTCACTCTAAGGGCAACACCGGCGACCACGGTGCACGGCATTCTGCTTTCCCAATCCCCGCCCAATCAGCCAGGCTCCCCCCGGAGGATAGAGCCGCAGCTCAGAAGGAGTGTCTGGACCACCATATCAAGGCATGAAATACAAAGGCATTCCGCCAGATCCTTCCCTCTAAGGATGACCTATATATCATGATGGACGGGCTGCGAGGCACATCCCATCTGGTGGCCTTGAAGGAGGCGACCCGGGCGGTTCAATACTTTGCGGACCAATGGTTCCCACGACACCATGTTGATCATGATATGTCCGGCACAACGAAGTTAAAGCCAATCGGCGACCGAAGATTTTGGGACGAAATGAATAAAAGGGCTTTCTGCGGGAGCCGAAAGAAAAAAAGGGTGACTATGGCCGTAGGCCGCAATTTATCGACGGTTGGGTTCGGCCGACGGCCGAAACCTGACTGCGTTTTTGCCGATGTGTCGCCGACGTTTTTTTTAACTTACAAGCTCGACCATCCGAAAATGGTCGGGTTTGCAAGCGATGGTGCATCCGTTTTCACCTGCACCCTCAATGGTGTGGCCACGCTTTTGAGACATGATATCCCATGGCTGGCTGCAGTCCATTGTGTGGCCCATCTATGTCATCTGATCATTATTTATGCCAAGAATCACGTCCGTGCTAAGCCATCCATGTTTGATATAAGAAAATCAAAAAACGGCCGAACAGAAACAAAACCGTTTGGCGTCAACCGAAAAAAAAGGAATTGGCTGAAAGAAAAACTGGACCTTCGGATGGTCCAAGAAACGACCAAGACGGTCGAAGGAAAAAATTGCAGTTTCGGCGGTATCCGAAAAGAAAAGACGACTTTCGGCTGGATCCGAAACTTAAAAAGGGGCGTATAACTTACTTGGCCACGTGAGGGTCTCCAAAAGATACACGGTAAGTGAATCCCCACGTGATATCCCGGTGCGCCCCCCGGAAGCTAAGGCGAGAGGCCCATAGCCGAACAAGCTTTACTTATCCAGAGTCCAGAAAGCAGCCTAATTTGTACGATCTTGCGACCAACGTGTAGTCACTAAGCTCACCCGTGGGCGACCGTCACTGTCGTGAGGAAGAAGTCTGCCACGGATATGAAGCGCCTTTTCTGTGTCCTTAAAAAATGACAACGCGGTTTTTGCCTGAACAACCTCAGTCACCAGTTCCTGCTTACGTTGTTTGCGCTGTGAATCTGATTTTTTGTTTGTAAAGCCAGATTCGGCCCTTGATAGACTGAAAATAGCATTTAGCACCGACCCTCAACTTGAAGAGTTGCCAAGCAAAGATCTAGCAAAGCCCCGGCAGTGGAATTCCGGGTAAGCCGTGTGGAGAGACATGACGATCAAAGTTGAGGAATTATACACCCAACTTGATTGTTACATGTGCATTTGGATCAACGGTGGTGGTCGGACCGCGTGCATGCTAAGTGTTGACAGAAGTAAAGTTGTGGATCAGTGGATTGCTGAGTCCAAGTTTGAAGTGTTCTAGGATTGTGCGAAGGTAAGCAATTATTGAGGAGCAACGTGACGCGATCTGAGAGGATCTCCGAGCCTGACGTGCGATGTGAGGAGCGTGAATCTTGGAGCCCCACTGCATCAGAAGGTCAGGGAGAGTTAGGGGACACGGCTTAAAGACCGCCATGAAGCATGGTTCTAAAAAGCAGGAGTGCCAGTGGACCCATCGGAGGATTCCAATTTCAAAAGGGACTGCTTGAGTGTGCTCGCGGTACCAGTGCTCAGGGACATCAAGGTACAGTGATCCAAGGGGAGTGCGGATCTAGATTGCATGAAGTCCCAACTTAGATGGCGAGCGTTCACCATGCCGCAGTAGGCAAATAACAGAGGCGTGCCATACCCAAGCTGGACCCTGACCTAACCCTACACTTGAACGGACCATGGACCTGGACGGACCCCGACCCTAAGTGGACATTGATTTTGAGCAGACCCTGACCATGAGCAGACCCTGACTCCCTCATGCCAACACATAAGGAGCGCGCATGTGACTAACTGCCTCCTAAAGGCCGGAAATCGAGAAACGCCAGGAATTCCGGAACCGGAAAGGAAGGCAGTACGCAGCTGTCATGATAACGGTAGTATCGAGTGACAGCACTTTCTCCCATGGGCACATGCAGTACTTGGCTTGGTTACTCTTGACCATAATGGACCGCAACTACACCTCATTACATAAATACATTTACTGGTCTGAGCCCTTGGCATGGTCGCAATTCAGAGCTGGGCTATCGCTGGCTGCGAGGCTGGGTATTGTCATGCTCCGTATGGAGGACATGAGTGCCCAACAAAGCTTCACTGAAACCTCATCAACTCTCCTCATGTTTGAGATCATGGCCATGCTACAGTGCGCGGGACTTCAGATTGCCGCTTTTGCGCCAAATCAGATTCAGCTTTGCACGTTATCTTCTTTGTTTTGCACACGATACATGGTATACATACTCGTTTATTATGTTTGACGGTCCAGCGGCCATTCACCTCCGGGGCCTTTCTGTCGTCGCCCCGGTTAAGAATCAAGTACCAGCTGAGTGGCCCGGGCCAGAAAAGGGAGGCCGGCCGCCTAGGCCGCAATCCATTGCCATTCCGCGGGAGCAGCTGATGCCGTCGCGATTCACTCTAAGGGCAACACCGGCGACCACGGTGCACGGCATTCTGCTTTCCCAATCCCCGCCCAATCAGCCAGGCTCCCCCCGGAGGATAGAGCCGCAGCTCAGAAGGAGTGTCTGGACCACCATATCAAGGCATGAAATACAAAGGCATTCCGCCAGATCCTTCCCTCTAAGGATGACCTATATATCATGATGGACGGGCTGCGAGGCACATCCCATCTGGTGGCCTTGAAGGAGGCGACCCGGGCGGTTCAATACTTTGCGGACCAATGGTTCCCACGACACCATGTTGATCATGATATGTCCGGCACAACGAAGTTAAAGCCAATCGGCGACCGAAGATTTTGGGACGAAATGAATAAAAGGGCTTTCTGCGGGAGCCGAAAGAAAAAAAGGGTGACTATGGCCGTAGGCCGCAATTTATCGACGGTTGGGTTCGGCCGACGGCCGAAACCTGACTGCGTTTTTGCCGATGTGTCGCCGACGTTTTTTTTAACTTACAAGCTCGACCATCCGAAAATGGTCGGGTTTGCAAGCGATGGTGCATCCGTTTTCACCTGCACCCTCAATGGTGTGGCCACGCTTTTGAGACATGATATCCCATGGCTGGCTGCAGTCCATTGTGTGGCCCATCTATGTCATCTGATCATTATTTATGCCAAGAATCACGTCCGTGCTAAGCCATCCATGTTTGATATAAGAAAATCAAAAAACGGCCGAACAGAAACAAAACCGTTTGGCGTCAACCGAAAAAAAAGGAATTGGCTGAAAGAAAAACTGGACCTTCGGATGGTCCAAGAAACGACCAAGACGGTCGAAGGAAAAAATTGCAGTTTCGGCGGTATCCGAAAAGAAAAGACGACTTTCGGCTGGATCCGAAACTTAAAAAGGGGCGTATAACTTACTTGGCCACGTGAGGGTCTCCAAAAGATACACGGTAAGTGAATCCCCACGTGATATCCCGGTGCGCCCCCCGGAAGCTAAGGCGAGAGGCCCATAGCCGAACAAGCTTTACTTATCCAGAGTCCAGAAAGCAGCCTAATTTGTACGATCTTGCGACCAACGTGTAGTCACTAAGCTCACCCGTGGGCGACCGTCACTGTCGTGAGGAAGAAGTCTGCCACGGATATGAAGCGCCTTTTCTGTGTCCTTAAAAAATGACAACGCGGTTTTTGCCTGAACAACCTCAGTCACCAGTTCCTGCTTACGTTGTTTGCGCTGTGAATCTGATTTTTTGTTTGTAAAGCCAGATTCGGCCCTTGATAGACTGAAAATAGCATTTAGCACCGACCCTCAACTTGAAGAGTTGCCAAGCAAAGATCTAGCAAAGCCCCGGCAGTGGAATTCCGGGTAAGCCGTGTGGAGAGACATGACGATCAAAGTTGAGGAATTATACACCCAACTTGATTGTTACATGTGCATTTGGATCAACGGTGGTGGTCGGACCGCGTGCATGCTAAGTGTTGACAGAAGTAAAGTTGTGGATCAGTGGATTGCTGAGTCCAAGTTTGAAGTGTTCTAGGATTGTGCGAAGGTAAGCAATTATTGAGGAGCAACGTGACGCGATCTGAGAGGATCTCCGAGCCTGACGTGCGATGTGAGGAGCGTGAATCTTGGAGCCCCACTGCATCAGAAGGTCAGGGAGAGTTAGGGGACACGGCTTAAAGACCGCCATGAAGCATGGTTCTAAAAAGCAGGAGTGCCAGTGGACCCATCGGAGGATTCCAATTTCAAAAGGGACTGCTTGAGTGTGCTCGCGGTACCAGTGCTCAGGGACATCAAGGTACAGTGATCCAAGGGGAGTGCGGATCTAGATTGCATGAAGTCCCAACTTAGATGGCGAGCGTTCACCATGCCGCAGTAGGCAAATAACAGAGGCGTGCCATACCCAAGCTGGACCCTGACCTAACCCTACACTTGAACGGACCATGGACCTGGACGGACCCCGACCCTAAGTGGACATTGATTTTGAGCAGACCCTGACCATGAGCAGACCCTGACTCCCTCATGCCAACACATAAGGAGCGCGCATGTGACTAACTGCCTCCTAAAGGCCGGAAATCGAGAAACGCCAGGAATTCCGGAACCGGAAAGGAAGGCAGTACGCAGCTGTCATGATAACGGTAGTATCGAGTGACAGCACTTTCTCCCATGGGCACATGCAGTACTTGGCTTGGTTACTCTTGACCATAATGGACCGCAACTACACCTCATTACATGAATACATTTTCTGGTCTGAGCCCTTGGCATGGTCGCAATTCAGAGCTGGGCTATCACTGGCTGCGAGGCTGGGTATTGTCATGCTACGTATGGATGACATAAGTGCCCAACAAAGCTTCACTGAAACCTCATCAACTCTCCTCATGTTTGAGATCATGGCCATGCTACTGTGCGCGGGACTTCAGATTGCCGCTTTTGCGCCAAATCAGATTCAGCTTTGCACGTTATCTTCTTTGTTTTGCACACGATAAATGGTATAAATACTCGTTTATTATGGCTGAATGTCCAGCGGTCATTCACCTCCGGGGCCTTTCTGTCGTCGCCCCGGTTAAGAATGAAGCACCAGCTAAGTGGCCCGGGCCAAAAGAGAGAGGCCATTCCGCGGGCGCAGCTGATGCCGTCGCGATTCACTCTAAGGTCAACACCGGCGACCACGGTGCACTGCATTCTGCTTTCCCAATCCCCGCCCAATCAGCCAGGCCCCCCCCGGAGGATAGAGCCGCAGCTCAGAAGGAGTGTCTGGACCACCATATCAAGGCATGAAATACAAAGGCATTCCGCCGGATCCTGCCCTCTAAGGATGACGTACTGTAGCAACCTGAGTTGCTAAAGAATATTATATGTGTATTTCCGTGTAAAGAGCCCCGCCTCGCTCTATACTGTCTGTGTCTCCATGATATCTCCCTCATCATTCTACACAGTCCATGCTATACCAAGGCGTCCCTTGGTACGTCTTGTACAGCCTTAGAACCAAGTAGCTGGAACGCTACATACCCCCCAACTTTGAAACAAAACCACTATGGTGGGAAAAAGGATCAAGAAGCGGAAGGTAATGGCTGAAAAGGTCTGGATTTGCTATCAGCCGTACGAGCTGCGCAAACAAATGATCAGGGTGCAGACCTGTCAGGTCATTACATGGCGTTCACCAATTGTAATGATGAGCAATATGATGCATCATAAGCTCAAGGAGGGACACATGTTGTAATCCCAATGTATTCCCAATAAGCTTTGAGTGTAGCTCCATCCTCAGTTAGAGCAATAGAGGACTCAAGCTCCCATGAGTTATGCTCTGGTCCAAATCCTTTCCATTTGACCAGGCACTCACGGGCCTTACGCACGCCGGACCTTCTGTGGTCCAGGATACGTTCAATGGTGAATGTTGGTAATCCGTCAACGATGACCGGATCCGGGGGCTGCACTCGCCCATCACTCACGTATGGCTTTAACTTGGATACATGAAACACTGGATGAACCCGCAACGTATTGGGAAGGTCCAGGCGGTATGCCAAGCTAGTGCCAGAAAGCTTTGCCGCAATTGGGAAGGGCCCAATCCATTTAGGCAAAAGCTTAGGAGTACTCTGCTTCCCTGAAGCTCGCTTCAGTTTTATGAACTTCGTGTTTAAAAGCACCAAGTCTCCCAGCTCAAAGGAAACCGCACGGTGATGAAGGTCATAATAAGTCTTCTGACGTTGTTGAGCAGCCACTAAATGTTGTTTAGCAATGGCTAGATTCTCAGACATGCGGGAAGCAAATTCTGCAGCCGAAGGGACGTTCGTCCCAACAGGCATGACCGTTAATGGTAACCGTGGGTCCCGGCCGGTATTGAACCGGAAAGGTGTCGTACCAATAGACTCATGGAAAGAGTTATTGATAGCAAATTCAGCAGTGGCGAGACAACTGTCCCACTCGGTGTGCTCAAGATGCCCGACATAGTGGCGTAGCATATCCTCGAGAACTCGATTCACCCGTTCCGTTTGACCATCACTTTGTGGATGAAAAGCAGTAGATCGGCTATGTTTGGTACCGATTAACCTTAAGAGTTCAGTCCAAAATTTTCCCGTAAAGACGGAGCCGCGATCCGAAACCATGTCCAATGGCAGGCCGTGATGTTTCCACACATAATCAACAAATAACTGTGCAGTAGCCTTACTGTCCACAGTAGATTTGCATGGGGCTAAATGGACCATTTTTGTAAGTCTGTCCACAAAGACGATGATTGAATCAAAACCTTTCTTTGAACGGGGAAGTTGCTGAATAAAATCCATGCTAACCGAATCCCAAGGTGCATCAGGAATAGCCAAAGGTTGAAGTAAACCCCCTGGAAGCTGATTAGAGCTTTTATTCCGTTGGCAGCATGCACAGGATCGGACATACCGTTGAATGTAACCTTTCATGTCAGGCCACGAGAACCGTCGACTGACAGCTCGGTATGTTTTTGTAAAACCCACATGCCCACTGTAGGGTGCATCGTGCATCTCAAACAGAATTTGCCTTCTGATGTTTTCAACATCCGGCACCATCAGTTGATGGTTGCGCCACCATAACCCATCTCTCAATTCGAGCACGTTGGTGTGCTCAGCAATAGAAAACCATGGATCAGATGTATACCCTTGGTGCAAAAGTGACACAATGTCGACTTCCATATCAGTAGTAGGCATGGCATCCTCGCGTATAATGACGACAGGGTTGTCAGCTGTTGCTGTCGGTGGAAGTTGAACATCGTCAACAACTGTTGCTTCAAGATCTGGAGACCCCATAGCCCCCCGTTTTCTTGTTGCAAGAGGAAGTGGCCAGATGGAAGGTGGGACAGTGGCAGCTGGATCCAATCTCGTTTGCCTTCTTGTGACAATTGTTTTGAGGCATGGCATAAAATCAGGGTGTCGGGATAACGGGTCAGCCACATTAGTGACACCCTGTCGCCATTCCCATTTGAAGTTGAATCGTTGTAAGTATTCACTCCACCGACATTGTCTTCGCGACAAGTTCGGTTGCGTCTGCAAATGAACCAGGGGGTTGTGATCAGTGATCACTTTGAATTCAAGACCTTCGAGCATGTAACGCCAAGTATTAAGGGCGTGTATGACTGCCCACAACTCCTGATCCCCGGTGGTCCAGTTGAGTTCTGCAGAGGTAAGTTTCTTACTCTCAAAAGCGATGGGTCGCCCAAACTGAGTAATAATCGCTCCGATACCCCGAATGGATGCATCACAGATAACTTCAATTTCCATAGGATTGTTGTAATCTGGCATTGCCAAAACGGGTGCATGAATGAGGGCTTCTTTGACTTTGTCAAAAGCTACCTGGCATTCTGTGGACCAATCCCACGCAATATCCTTTCGTGTCAGATTGGACAATGGCGCGATCATGGAAGCGTAGTTTCGTAAGTATTTACGGAAGTAATTGGTAAGCCCTGTGAAAGAACGTATGTCTTTCACCGTTGTCGGGATTGGCCAATTTTTTACAACCTCAACTTTTGCAGGATCCACCTTGATGCAGTCGGATCCAACGATGTGACCAAGGAATTTGATTTCCTGTTGTTCAAATTGGCACTTTTTGAGTTTGACATAAAGCTTGTTATCCTCAAGGATCTGCAGGATTTTGCCAAGGTGGATTTCATGCAATGCAGCTGTTTTACTGTAGCAAATAATATCGTCCAGATATACTGCCACAAATTCACCTAAGTGTTCTTTGAAGATACGTTGCATAAAGGATTGGAATCCGATTGGTGCATTTTTTAGCCCCATGGGCAAAGTGCGCCATGCATATGTACCGAACGGTGTGATAAACTGCGTTTTGGGGATGTCATTTGCATGCAGCGGGAGCTGCCAATAGCCGCTGACCAAATCCATGGAACTGAAATATTTGCAGCCTTGTAGCTGGTCAAACATATCATCTGCTCTCGGGTGGTATCCCTTCATGGCAATTGTCTGACTATTTAGCATTCTGTAGTCCACTGTAAACCGGAGTGACCCGTCTGGTTTAGCGGCAAAGACGATAGGACTTCCCCATGGCGATGTGCTAGGGATAATCAGTCCTCGTTTTAGAAGATCGCCCACTTGTTTTTCCACCTCCAGTCGTTCTACGGGACTTAACCGGTAGGACGGACGGAACACTGGTTTGTTTCCAGGCTCAAGCTGAATAAGTTCTGGGAGAACGTTAAGCTGACCTGGCATGTGTATACTATCTTGAAAGACACCGCGGAATTTTTCCAACACTGCTTTTATTTTTGGTGTGGTAGTATTGGGGAACTCGACTTGTGTGGGTCGTGTTTGCAAATCCGGATCGTGCAGGTCGGCACAATCTGTAGCACTGACATATGGATGGATACCGGTGTCAATGACATTGACCATGAATAAAGGCACCTTCTTTCGTTGCAAACGCTTCATTTGAACGTAATTAATCATGGGTTGAACCCCAGTGTCCGGCAAGTCTTGTGACGGGATTGGTGTGAGGTGAGTCACAAAACCCTGGCCGTTTTTCAGAAGGCAAGTACCATTTTCATAGGACAAAGTAGCTTTTTCTTGTCGAAGCCAATCATCACCTAGGATTACATCCATGGATGGTCCAAGATCCACAACAAAAGCATCAATGATTTTTCTGTACCTGATTCCATTGGCTGCCTTGATGCGTATGGTGGCCCGACACCTAGAGTGAGTTGTAGTGTGTGTACCATCTGCCAATTCAACCACTCTATGATCAGGTAAGCAATGTAACCCGGCATCATCCACTTTTCTTTTATTTACAAAACAATGGGAAGCACCGGAATCAATTGTCAAATTTGCTGATGAGCCATTCACACTGCCTGTGAATCTCATAGTCAAACTTGGTGCAGTCCTAATGGCTTTCACCTGTACTGGTGAGTAAGCTGGATCAAAGTAAACTGCCATAGGAAATTTAATCCCTCTAGAACATTTCTCCTCTCCGGATGCTGTTAAATCGTAAAACAAAGGATACCCCTCAGGGTACACTGCCAGCTTCCGCATGCCTTGCAACAGAGGTTCCCATTCAGCACCTGGCCATTCGGGCACTAAGAAACATGCGGATAGAGAGGATGGATTCCTCCCCTTCTCATCAAAATATCTACTGATGCACTGGCGTATCAAAGGAAACGGTGGATTGGCCCACACGTGATTATTAACCAATGACTCTGTGAAGAAAGACTTGGCTGGACAACAGAATGGTTTGCACAGAGCATTAGCACCATCATCATCACTGAACCCATCTAAAGTGAAGAGTTTACCAGTCAACTCTTGCAATCGCAAAAACTCAATTCTATTGATCAACCGACCATTCCCATGCGGTTGTTTGCAGGCTAGCTGATGCTCTAACCCGCCTTCTCACTTCCTGTGGTTAGGGCACCCGTATTGGTGCTTGCCCCCAGTCCACTCGCACCGAGCACACACACCATTGTAGTTGTTGGTGTGACCCTGGTGTTGCTGTTGCTGGTGTGGTCCCTGGCTTGGGCCTCTGCCACCACCACGTCCTCCACGTCCCATGTTCTGGTTGGTACCGCCTCGGCCACCGCCACGTCCACCTGCCGGGGGCTGTGGAGCAGGAGGGTAGGGATCTGATTTAGGCACAACCGTAGCCCCTTTCAGTGAGGTCGGATTTCTTTCTCCCCAAGAAACATTGCGCTTAGGGAAGGGTGCATGCCCTTTATGATCCCCTTTAGGGGTTGCATGTGAACCCGCTCGTTGTTGCAGGTCAATGGTGATGACATGTTCAGCACACTTCTTCCAATCATTCCATCTGAGACCGGTGACAGGGTCTACATGTGACAGCTCTTTGTGCTTGTCAGCTAGACCCTTCCAAAACAAATTGAATAGGTCAGGATCAGTAGGGCTAGGGGCACCCGCCCTGTTGATCAGGGTCTTGATGGTGTGCACATATTCAGTGACTGATTGGTTGTTTTGCTTGATCTCAAATAGGTCCTGCCGAGCAATCACTGCCCGGTTTGGCTTGCTGTAATGGGAAGTAAGGCAGTCACAAAATTGTTCCCATGTGATGATTTGTCCCGACAGCTGGATTGGCTTAGCTGTATCGAGGTAGGTATCGAGTGCTTTACCCCCCAACAATTGCATACCATGGGCAGGCCAAGCCACCCGGGGAATGAAGTTTCCTGTCATGTAACTTTCAAACACAAACAAAGCATCCTCAATCCGCTCATTTTCATTCCCATGAAATTTTTGAGGGAGTGGGACTTTGATCCCCCCTCGACCAGGATTGTGACTGGTATTTTCGTGCACCTGTTTCCCCGTATCATTGGCACTAACCTCCGGTGCAGCGAAGTCCACCTCCAGATCTCCCGGTGCCGCCATGGCGGCCGCCAGCTCGGCGGCCTGCCGGTTGCGGAGATCTTGGATCGCAACCCGACGTCTGTCCTCGGATGCCCGAAGGCCAGCCACCCGGGCGGACTCCTCTGCTGCCAGCTGCTGGCGTTGGGCCATGCTAGCCGCTCGGTTTGCCTCCGTCTGCGCGATGACCGCTGCCTGGCGTAGAGTCAGGTTGCGCCTGGCCATGGCGATGGCATCTGCCTCCTCTGCAGCCGCAGCCGCTACTGCTGCCTCCTCTACTGCTGCTGCTTCTGCTGCCCGCTGAGCTACTGCAGCCGCCTCCAGGGCGCTAGCCCTCCCGTTGGGATCCGCCACCTCGGCGTTCACCCAGTTCATGAGCCCCACGCAAGCCTCGCCCATCTTGTCCTGGAGCTCTTCTGACTCCTCATCCTCATCCGCCAGGATAATGGCATCCCGGGCGGCAATGAGCAAGTCAAGACCCTTCCGAGTCAAGCTGATGTCCTCATATGCGGGGATGAGACCCTTGTGCTGCCACTCACTTGAGAGCATGATGTCTACCCATGCCCTCTTGTTCTCCGTGGCCTTAAGCTCCCTGCTCAGCCACCTTGTTTCATGTCCGTGATCCCTTGACGACCCGGGCGTTGCCCATACTTTTGGGGGTAGGTGCGTCGTAGGCACCGATGCCCTGTGTGATGCTGCACGCAAGTCCAGTTGCACTTCCGGGGCTGCTGCTGCCGGGGCCTGTGTTAGGGCGCGAATCACTAGTT
This sequence comes from Limnomonas spitsbergensis, assembly GCA_037349105.1. NCBI lineage: Eukaryota > Viridiplantae > Chlorophyta > Chlorophyceae > Chlamydomonadales > Limnomonas > Limnomonas spitsbergensis. Next base: position 1,391,087 of record JAYJMM010000113.1, read on the forward strand.
GTTTCAGCTCTGCCACGTCGTCCCCCATCGTAGCCAGCTTTGCAACGATGGCCGTTTCAAAACGATCCATGCGATCTGCGGCATCCTCTGTGTCCGTTGCGATCTGCAGGAAACGCTTCCGTGAGGCTTTGGCTAAAGTGGATAAGGTTAACTTAACGACTCCAGACCTAGGCCCTGTCCGAGGAATGTCAGCATGCCTATCCTGTGTCTGCCTCATTCTCACCACTTTTTGGGCAGGTCCAGAGAGCTCTTCGCCCTGTCGTTTGCCCGTGGCCGTGTCTTCTGCCTCCTTGGGCGTCGAGGTCGCGCTAGTGCTCTTTCCGTTTTTATTCTTTGTCATAGTGATACGATTGTGTCAAGTATATAGGTGTTTGTCTTTCACAGCCTATTTGACTGATCGCCAACGCTGAATCTGCCTCGCTGGCAGCTTACGCCCTTTCAAAGGTCGCTTGTTCCCTGCCGTGGAAACGAGCCAGGGAAATTTCGTCTTGTCAAATATGAATCTGTTTGTGCTCTAGCACTGGTTGAGTGTGCTCTAGCACAGACGTGTTCTGACACGCTCAGCCAACGTGTCCTGACACGCGCCCGCGAGTTTCTGAACTCGTAGAGGGCTAAACAACGTGTTCTGACACGCGCCCGCGAGTTTCTGAACTCGTAGAGGGCTAAGCAACGTGTTCTGACACGCGCCCGCGAGTTTCTGAACTCGTAGAGGGCTAAGCAACGTGTTCTGACACGCGCCCGCGAGTTTCTGAACTCGTAGAGGGCTCTATGAGGAAGATCACCACGCGTAGTGTGACTCCCTAGGTCCGTGTGACCGAAGCGAACTCTGTCGCCCCACCACAGCTTCTGTAAACCAATGTAGCAACCTGAGTTGCTAAAGAATATTATATGTGTATTTCCGTGTAAAGAGCCCCGCCTCGCTCTATACTGTCTGTGTCTCCATGATATCTCCCTCATCATTCTACACAGTCCATGCTATACCAAGGCGTCCCTTGGTACGTCTTGTACAGCCTTAGAACCAAGTAGCTGGAACGCTACACGTATATATCATGATGGACGGGCTGCGAGGCACATCCCAACTGGCGGCCTTGAAGGAGGCGACCTGGGCGGTTCAATATTTCGCGGACCAATGGTTCCCACGACACCATGTTGATCATGATATGTCCGGCACAACGAAGTTAAAGCCAATCGGCGACCGAAGATTTTGGGACGAAATGAATAAAAGCCGAAAGTCCCGGTAGGGGCTTTCTGCGGGAGCCGAAAGAAAAAAAGGGTGACTACGGCCGTAGGCCGCAAGTTATCGACGGTTGGGTTCGTCCGACGGCCGAAACCTGACTGCGTTTTTGCCGATGTGTCGCAGACGTTTTTTGAACTTACAAGCTCGACCATACAAAAATGGTCGGGTTTGCAAGGGATGAAGCATCCGTTTTTACCGGCACCCTCAATGGTGTGGCCAAGCTTTTGAGACATGATATCCCATGGCTGGCTGCAGTCCACTGTGTGGCCCATCTATGTCATATGATCATGATTTCTGCCAAGAATCACGTCCGTGCTAAGCCATCCATGTTTGATATGAGAATAACAGAACACGGCCGAACAGAAACAAAACCGTTTCGGCGTCAACCGAGAAAATGGAATTGGCTGAAAGAAAAGTTTGGACCTTCGGATGGTCCAAGAAACGACCAAGACGGTCGAAGGAGAAAAATCGTGGGGATCTTTGCCACCTTTCCCGGGTTTCTTTTGGTGTCTTTACTTTTCTTGAACCCTTCGCTCTTTTTCAGGGTTGTTTTCTTTCGGGTGCGAACAACCATCGGCGTGTCAGTGCGACAACGCACGGTATGCAACAACTTTTTCTAACACCAGCAGGTATCGAACTCGCGACCTCCGCTTGATCAGCATCGTCGGTGCTAGGCTGTAAGCGACTGACACCAGTACGGCATTAGTCACGGTCGATTGGGTAGGTGGCGGGCGAGAGGTGTCATCGCCGCGCGGCCAAAAAGCTTCACGAATACACATCGCCTACACCCGACGTTGAGTAAAATATAACCACATTGCTAAAGCGCTGCTTTCAATCGAGGCCGCACTTGCGGCATAACACTGCGTTGCCACCCAGGCCGTGCATGACGGCATCGCCACTCGTTTCGGTATGTAGCATGGGTGGTTGGCCGGCGAGAGATGTCATCGGCCCCCAATTCGCAGCGACTGTAGTAACTTTTCGAATACATATCGCCTACACTCGACGTTGAGTGCATTAGAATCACAATGTCAATGCGCATCTTTTGATCGCCTGCCCGGTGCCTGCTGAGCGTCGTGAGCTGTCCAGGCCGGCATAGTAGGTTCTGCTGCGCGTTTTTTTTTTTTTTTTTTTTTTTTTTTTAGTCATTTTTTTTTTCTAGGCACACTTTTTTTACAGTCTCCCATGAAGGAGATCCCTAAAAATGGCAGTTTCGGCGGTATCCGAAAAGAAAAAGACGACTTTCGGCTGGATCTGAAACTTTAAAAGGGGCGTATAACTTACTTGGCCACGTGAGGGTCTCCAAAAGATATACGGTAAGTGAATTCCCACGTGATCTCTCGGTACGCGCCCCGGAAGGTAAGGCAAGAGGCCCATAGCCGAACAAGCTTTACTTATCCATAATCCAGATAGCAGCCTAACGTGTACGATCTTGTGACCAGCGTGTAGTCACTGAGCTCACCCGTAGGCGTCCGTCACTCTCGTGAGGAAGAAGTCTGCCACGGATATGAAACGCCTTTCCTGTGTCCTGAAAAAAGGACAACGCGTTTTTTGCCTGACCAGCCAGTCACCAGTTCTTGCTTATGTTGTTTGCGTTGTGAATCTGATTTTTTGTTTGGAAAGCCAAATTTTGCCCTTGATAGACTGAAAATAGCATTTAGCAGCGACCCTCAACTTGAAGAGTTGCCAAGTAAAGATCTAGCAAAGCCCCGGCAGTGGAATTCCGGGTAAGCCGTGTGGAGAGACATGACGATCAAAGTTGAGGAATTATAAACCCAACTTGATTGTTACATGTGCATTTGGATCAACGGTGGTGGTCGGAACGCGTGCATGCCAAGTGTTGACAGAAGTAAAGTTGTGGATCAGTGGATTGCTGAGTCCAAGTTTGAAGTGTTTTAGGGATGTATGTACGACGGTAAGCAATTATTGAGTAGCAACGTGACGTGAGATGAGAGGATCTCCGAGCCTGACGTGCGATGTGAGGAGCGTGGATATTGGAGCCCCATTGCATCAGAAGGTCAGGGAGAGTTAGGGGACACGGCTTAAAGACCGCCATGAAGCATGGTTCTAAAAAGCAGGAGTGCCAGTGGACCCATCGGAGGATTCCAATTTCAAAAGGGACTGCTTGAGTGTGCTCGCGGTACCAGTGCTCAGGGACATCAAGGTACAGTGATCCAAGGGGAGTGCGGATCTAGATTGCATGAAGTCCCAACTTAGATGGCGAGCGTTCACCATGCCGCAGTAGGCAAATAACAGAGGCGTGCCAGACCCAAGCTGGACCCTGACCAAACCCTACACCAAAACGGACCATGGACCTGGACGGACCCCGACCCTAAGTGGACATTGATCGTGAGAAGACCCTGACCATGAGCAGACCCTGACTCCCTCATGCCAACACATAAGGAGCGCGCATGTGACTAACTGCCGCCTAAAGGCCGGAAATCGAGAAACGCCAGGAATTCCGGAACCGGAAAGGAAGGCAGTACGCAGCTGTCATGATAACGGTAGTATCGAGTGACAGCACTTTCTCCCATGGGCACATGCAGTACTTGGCTTGGTTACTCTTGACCATAATGGACCGCAACTACACCTCATTACATGAATACATTTACTGGTCTGAGCCCTTGGCATGGTCGCTATTCAGAGCTGGGCTATCACTGGCTGCGAGGCTGGGTATTGTCATGCTACGTATGGATGACATAAGTGCCCAACAAAGCTTCACTGAAACCTCATCAACTCTCCTCATGTTTGAGATCATGGCCATGCTACTGTGCGCGGGACTTCAGATTGCCGCTTTTGCGCCAAATCAGATTCAGCTTTGCACGTTATCTTCTTTGTTTTGCACACGATAAATGGTATAAATACTCGTTTATTATGGCTGAATGTCCAGCGGTCATTCACCTCCGGGGCCTTTCTGTCGTCGCCCCGGTTAAGAATGAAGCACCAGCTAAGTGGCCCGGGCCAAAAGAGAGAGGCCATTCCGCGGGCGCAGCTGATGCCGTCGCGATTCACTCTAAGGTCAACACCGGCGACCACGGTGCACTGCATTCTGCTTTCCCAATCCCCGCCCAATCAGCCAGGCCCCCCCCGGAGGATAGAGCCGCAGCTCAGAAGGAGTGTCTGGACCACCATATCAAGGCATGAAATACAAAGGCATTCCGCCGGATCCTGCCCTCTAAGGATGACGTATATATCATGATGGACGGGCTGCGAGGCACATCCCAACTGGCGGCCTTGAAGGAGGCGACCTGGGCGGTTCAATATTTCGCGGACCAATGGTTCCCACGACACCATGTTGATCATGATATGTCCGGCACAACGAAGTTAAAGCCAATCGGCGACCGAAGATTTTGGGACGAAATGAATAAAAGCCGAAAGTCCCGGTAGGGGCTTTCTGCGGGAGCCGAAAGAAAAAAAGGGTGACTACGGCCGTAGGCCGCAAGTTATCGACGGTTGGGTTCGTCCGACGGCCGAAACCTGACTGCGTTTTTGCCGATGTGTCGCAGACGTTTTTTGAACTTACAAGCTCGACCATACAAAAATGGTCGGGTTTGCAAGGGATGAAGCATCCGTTTTTACCGGCACCCTCAATGGTGTGGCCAAGCTTTTGAGACATGATATCCCATGGCTGGCTGCAGTCCACTGTGTGGCCCATCTATGTCATATGATCATGATTTCTGCCAAGAATCACGTCCGTGCTAAGCCATCCATGTTTGATATGAGAATAACAGAACACGGCCGAACAGAAACAAAACCGTTTCGGCGTCAACCGAGAAAATGGAATTGGCTGAAAGAAAAGTTTGGACCTTCGGATGGTCCAAGAAACGACCAAGACGGTCGAAGGAGAAAAATCGTGGGGATCTTTGCCACCTTTCCCGGGTTTCTTTTGGTGTCTTTACTTTTCTTGAACCCTTCGCTCTTTTTCAGGGTTGTTTTCTTTCGGGTGCGAACAACCATCGGCGTGTCAGTGCGATAACGCACGGTATGCAACAACTTTTTCTAACACCAGCAGGTATCGAACTCGCGACCTCCGCTTGATCAGCATCGTCGGTGCTAGGCTGTAAGCGACTGACACCAGTACGGCATTAGTCACGGTCGATTGGGTAGGTGGCGGGCGAGAGGTGTCATCGCCGCGCGGCCAAAAAGCTTCACGAATACACATCGCCTACACCCGACGTTGAGTAAAATATAACCACATTGCTAAAGCGCTGCTTTCAATCGAGGCCGCACTTGCGGCATAACACTGCGTTGCCACCCAGGCCGTGCATGCCGAGCATCGCCACTCGTTTCGGTATGTAGCATGGGTGGTTGGCCGGCGAGAGATGTCATCGGCCCCCAATTCGCAGCGACTGTAGTAACTTTTCGAATACATATCGCCTACACTCGACGTTGAGTGCATTAGAATCACAATGTCAATGCGCATCTTTTGATCGCCTGCCCGGTGCCTGCTGAGCGTCGTGAGCTGTCCAGGCCGGCATAGTAGGTTCTGCTGCGCGTTTTTTTTTTTTTTTTTTTTTTTTTTTTAGTCACTTTTTTTTTCTAGGCACACTTTTTTTACAGTCTCCCATGAAGGAGATCCCTAAAAATGGCAGTTTCGGCGGTATCCGAAAAGAAAAAGACGACTTTCGGCTGGATCTGAAACTTTAAAAGGGGCGTATAACTTACTTGGCCACGTGAGGGTCTCCAAAAGATATACGGTAAGTGAATTCCCACGTGATCTCTCGGTACGCGCCCCGGAAGGTAAGGCAAGAGGCCCATAGCCGAACAAGCTTTACTTATCCATAATCCAGATAGCAGCCTAACGTGTACGATCTTGTGACCAGCGTGTAGTCACTGAGCTCACCCGTAGGCGTCCGTCACTCTCGTGAGGAAGAAGTCTGCCACGGATATGAAACGCCTTTCCTGTGTCCTGAAAAAAGGACAACGCGTTTTTTGCCTGACCAGCCAGTCACCAGTTCTTGCTTATGTTGTTTGCGTTGTGAATCTGATTTTTTGTTTGGAAAGCCAAATTTTGCCCTTGATAGACTGAAAATAGCATTTAGCAGCGACCCTCAACTTGAAGAGTTGCCAAGTAAAGATCTAGCAAAGCCCCGGCAGTGGAATTCCGGGTAAGCCGTGTGGAGAGACATGACGATCAAAGTTGAGGAATTATAAACCCAACTTGATTGTTACATGTGCATTTGGATCAACGGTGGTGGTCGGAACGCGTGCATGCCAAGTGTTGACAGAAGTAAAGTTGTGGATCAGTGGATTGCTGAGTCCAAGTTTGAAGTGTTTTAGGGATGTATGTACGACGGTAAGCAATTCTTGAGTAGCAACGTGACGTGAGATGAGAGGATCTCCGAGCCTGACGTGCGATGTGAGGAGCGTGGATATTGGAGCCCCATTGCATCAGAAGGTCAGGGAGAGTTAGGGGACACGGCTTAAAGACCGCCATGAAGCATGGTTCTAAAAAGCAGGAGTGCCAGTGGACCCATCGGAGGATTCCAATTTCAAAAGGGACTGCTTGAGTGTGCTCGCGGTACCAGTGCTCAGGGACATCAAGGTACAGTGATCCAAGGGGAGTGCGGATCTAGATTGCATGAAGTCCCAACTTAGATGGCGAGCGTTCACCATGCCGCAGTAGGCAAATAACAGAGGCGTGCCAGACCCAAGCTGGACCCTGACCAAACCCTACACTTGAACGGACCATGGACCTGGACGGACCCCGACCCTAAGTGGACATTGATCGTGAGAAGACCCTGACCCTGAGCAGACCCTGACTCCCTCATGCCAACACATAAGGAGCGCGCATGTGACTAACTGCCGCCTAAAGGCCGGAATTCGAGAAACGCCAGGAATTCCGGAACCGGAAAGGAAGGCAGTACGCAGCTGTCATGATAACGGTAGTATCGAGTGACAGCACTTTCTCCCATGGGCACATGCAGTACTTGGCTTGGTTACTCTTGACCATAATGGACCGCAACTACACCTCATTACATGAATACATTTACTGGTCTGAGCCCTTGGCATGGTCGCAATTTAGAGCTGGGCTATCACTGGCTGCGAGGCTGGGTATTGTCATGCTACGTATGGATGACATAAGTGCCCAACAAAGCTTCACTGAAACCTCATCAACTCTCCTCAGGTTTGAGATCATGGCCATGCTACTGTGCGCGGGACTTCAGATTGCCGCTTTTGCGCCAACTCAGATTCAGCTTTGCACGTTATCTTCTTTGTTTTGCACACGATAAATGGTATAAATACTCGTTTATTATGGCTGAATGTCCAGCGGTCATTCACCTCCGGGGCCTTTCTGTCGTCGCCCCGGTTAAGAATGAAGCACCAACTAAGTGGCCCGGGCCAAAAGAGAGAGGCCATTCCGCGGGCGCAGCTGATGCCGTCGCGATTCACTCTAAGGTCAACACCGGCGACCACGGTGCACTGCATTCTGCTTTCCCAATCCCCGCCCAATCAGCCAGGCCCCCCCCGGAGGATAGAGCCGCAGCTCAGAAGGAGTGTCTGGACCACCATATCAAGGCATGAAATACAAAGGCATTCCGCCGGATCCTGCCCTCTAAGGATGACGTATATATCATGATGGACGGGCTGCGAGGCACATCCCAACTGGCGGCCTTGAAGGAGGCGACCTGGGCGGTTCAATATTTCGCGGACCAATGGTTCCCACGACACCATGTTGATCATGATATGTCCGGCACAACGAAGTTAAAGCCAATCGGCGACCGAAGATTTTGGGACGAAATGAATAAAAGCCGAAAGTCCCGGTAGGGGCTTTCTGCGGGAGCCGAAAGAAAAAAAGGGTGACTACGGCCGTAGGCCGCAAGTTATCGACGGTTGGGTTCGTCCGACGGCCGAAACCTGACTGCGTTTTTGCCGATGTGTCGCAGACGTTTTTTGAACTTACAAGCTCGACCATACAAAAATGGTCGGGCTTGCAAGGGATGAAGCATCCGTTTTTACCGGCACCCTCAATGGTGTGGCCAAGCTTTCGAGACATGATATCCCATGGCTGGCTGCAGTCCACTGTGTGGCCCATCTATGTCATATGATCATGATTTCTGCCAAGAATCACGTCCGTGCTAAGCCATCCATGTTTGATATGAGAATAACAGAACACGGCCGAACAGAAACAAAACCGTTTCGGCGTCAACCGAGAAAATGGAATTGGCTGAAAGAAAAGTTTGGACCTTCGGATGGTCCAAGAAACGACCAAGACGGTCGAAGGAGAAAAATGGCAGTTTCGGCGGTATCCGAAAAGAAAAAGACGACTTTCGGCTGGATCTGAAACTTTAAAAGGGGCGTATAACTTACTTGGCCACGTGAGGGTCTCCAAAAGATATACGGTAAGTGCATTCCCACGTGATCTCTCGGTACGCGCCCCGGAAGGTAAGGCAAGAGGCCCATAGCCGAACAAGCTTTACTTATCCATAATCCAGATAGCAGCCTAACGTGTACGATCTTGTGACCAGCGTGTAGTCACTGAGCTCACCCGTAGGCGTCCGTCACTCTCGTGAGGAAGAAGTCTGCCACGGATATGAAACGCCTTTCCTGTGTCCTGAAAAAAGGACAACGCGTTTTTTGCCTGACCATCCAGTCACCAGTTCTTGCTTATGTTGTTTGCGTTGTGAATCTGATTTTTTGTTTGGAAAGCCAAATTTTGCCCTTGATAGACTGAAAATAGCATTTAGCAGCGACCCTCAACTTGAAGAGTTGCCAAGTAAAGATCTAGCAAAGCCCCGGCAGTGGAATTCCGGGTAAGCCGTGTGGAGAGACATGACGATCAAAGTTGAGGAATTATAAACCCAACTTGATTGTTACATGTGCATTTGGATCAACGGTGGTGGTCGGAACGCGTGCATGCCAAGTGTTGACAGAAGTAAAGTTGTGGATCAGTGGATTGCTGAGTCCAAGTTTGAAGTGTTTTAGGGATGTATGTACGACGGTAAGCAATTCTTGAGTAGCAACGTGACGTGAGATGAGAGGATCTCCGAGCCTGACGTGCGATGTGAGGAGCGTGGATATTGGAGCCCCATTGCATCAGAAGGTCAGGGAGAGTTAGGGGACACGGCTTAAAGACCGCCATGAAGCATGGTTCTAAAAAGCAGGAGTGCCAGTGGACCCATCGGAGGATTCCAATTTCAAAAGGGACTGCTTGAGTGTGCTCGCGGTACCAGTGCTCAGGGACATCAAGGTACAGTGATCCAAGGGGAGTGCGGATCTAGATTGCATGAAGTCCCAACTTAGATGGCGAGCGTTCACCATGCCGCAGTAGGCAAATAACAGAGGCGTGCCAGACCCAAGCTGAACCCTGACCAAACCCTACACTTGAACGGACCATGGACCTGGACGGACCCCGACCCTAAGTGGACATTGATCGTGAGAAGACCCTGACCATGAGCAGACCCTGACTCCCTCATGCCAACACATAAGGAGCGCGCATGTGACTAACTGCCGCCTAAAGGCCGGAATTCGAGAAACGCCAGGAATTCCGGAACCGGAAAGGAAGGCAGTACGCAGCTGTCATGATAACGGTAGTATCGAGTGACAGCACTTTCTCCCATGGGCACATGCAGTACTTGGCTTGGTTACTCTTGACCATAATGGACCGCAACTACACCTCATTACATGAATACATTTACTGGTCTGAGCCCTTGGCATGGTCGCAATTCAGAGCTGGGCTATCACTGGCTGCGAGGCTGGGTATTGTCATGCCACGTATGGATGACATAAGTGCCCAACAAAGCTTCACTGAAACCTCATCAACTCTCCTCATGTTTGAGATCATGGCCATGCTACTGTGCGCGGGACTTTAGATTGCCGCTTTTGCGCCAACTCAGATTCAGCTTTGCACGTTATCTTCTTTGTTTTGCACACGATAAATGGTATACATACTCGTTTATTATGGTTAAAGGTCCAGCGGCCATTCACCTCCGGGGCCTTCCTGTCGTCGCCCCGGTTAAGAATCAAGCACCAGCTGAGTGGCCCGGGCCAAAAAGGAGAGGCCGGCCGCCTAGGCCGCAATCCATTGCCATTCCGCGGGCGCAGCTGATGCCGTCGCGATTCACTCTAAGGGCAACACCGGCGACCACGGTGCACTGCATTCTGCTTTCTCAATCCCCGCCCAATCAGCCAGGCCCCCCCCGGAGGATAGAGCCGCAGCTCAGAAGGAGTGTCTGGACCACCATATCAAGGCATGAAATACAAAGGCATTCCGCCGGATCCTGCCCTCTAAGGATGACGTATATATCATGATGGACGGGCTGCGAGGCACATCCCAACTGGCGGCCTTGAAGGAGGCGACCTGGGCGGTTCAATACTTCGCGGACCAATGGTTCCCACGACACCATGTTGATCATGATATGTCCGGCACAACGAAATTAAAGCCAATCGGCGACCGAAATTTTGGGACGAAATGAATAAAAGCCGAAAGTCCCGGTAGGGGCTTTCTGCGGGAGCCGAAAGAAAAAAAGGGTGACTACGGCCGTAGGCCGCAAGTTATCGACGGTTGGGTTCGTCCGACGGCCGAAACCTGACTGCGTTTTTGCCGATGTGTCGCAGACGTTTTTTGAACTTACAAGCTCGACCATACAAAAATGGTCGGGCTTGCAAGGGATGAAGCATCCGTTTTTACCGGCACCCTCAATGGTGTGGCCAAGCTTTCGAGACATGATATCCCATGGCTGGCTGCAGTCCACTGTGTGGCCCATCTATGTCATATGATCATGATTTCTGCCAAGAATCACGTCCGTGCTAAGCCATCCATGTTTGATATGAGAATAACAGAACACGGCCGAACAGAAACAAAACCGTTTCGGCGTCAACCGAGAAAATGGAATTGGCTGAAAGAAAAGTTTGGACCTTCGGATGGTCCAAGAAACGACCAAGACGGTCGAAGGAGAAAAATGGCAGTTTCGGCGGTATCCGAAAAGAAAAAGACGACTTTCGGCTGGATCTGAAACTTTAAAAGGGGCGTATAACTTACTTGGCCACGTGAGGGTCTCCAAAAGATATACGGTAAGTGAATTCCCACGTGATCTCTCGGTACGCGCCCCGGAAGGTAAGGCAAGAGGCCCATAGCCGAGCAAGCTTTACTTATCCATAATCCAGATAGCAGCCTAACGTGTACGATCTTGTGACCAGCGTGTAGTCACAGAGCTCACCCGTAGGCGTCCGTCACTCTCGTGAGGAAGAAGTCTGCCACGGATATGAAACGCCTTTCCTGTGTCCTTAAAAAAGGACAACGCGTTTTTTGCCTGACCAGCCAGTCACCAGTTCTTGCTTATGTTGTTTGCGTTGTGAATCTGATTTTTTGTTTGGAAAGCCAAATTTTGCCCTTGATAGACTGAAAATAGCATTTAGCAGCGACCCTCAACTTGAAGAGTTGCCAAGTAAAGATCTAGCAAAGCCCCGGCAGTGGAATTCCGGGTAAGCCGTGTGGAGAGACATGACGATCAAAGTTGAGGAATTATAAACCCAACTTGATTGTTACATGTGCATTTGGATCAACGGTGGTGGTCGGAACGCGTGCATGCCAAGTGTTGACAGAAGTAAAGTTGTGGATCAGTGGATTGCTGAGTCCAAGTTTGAAGTGTTTTAGGGATGTATGTACGACGGTAAGCAATTCTTGAGTAGCAACGTGACGTGAGATGAGAGGATCTCCGAGCCTGACGTGCGATGTGAGGAGCGTGGATATTGGAGCCCCATTGTATCAGAAGGTCAGGGAGAGTTAGGGGACACGGCTTAAAGACCGCCATGAAGCATGGTTCTAAAAAGCAGGAGTGTCAGTGGACCCATCGGAGGATTCCAATTTCAAAAGGGACTGCTTGAGTGTGCTCGCGGTACCAGTGCTCAGGGACATCAAGGTACAGTGATCCAAGGGGAGTGCGGATCTAGATTGTATGAAGTCCCAACTTAGATGGCGAGCGTTCACCATGCCGCAGTAGGCAAATAACAGAGGCGTGCCAGACCCAAGCTGGACCCTGACCTAACCCTACACCAGAACGGACCATGGACCTGGACGGACCCCGACCCTAAGTGGACATTGATCGTGAGAAGTCCCTGACCCTGAGCAGACCCTGACTCCCTCATGCCAACACATAAGGAGCGCGCATGTGACTAACTGCCGCCTAATGGCCGGAATTCGAGAAACGGCAGGAATTCCGGAACCGGAAAGGAAGGCAGTACGCAGCTGTCATGATAACGGTAGTATCGAGTGACAGCACTTTCTCCCATAGGCCCATGCAGTACTTGGCTTGGTTACTCTTGACCATAATGGACCGCAACTACACCTCATTACATGAATACATTTACTGGTCTGAGCCCTTGGCATGGTCGCAGTTCAGAGATGGGCTATCACTGGCTGCGAGGCTGGGTATTGTCATGCTACGTATGGAGGACATAAGTGCCCAACAAAGCTTCACTAAAACCTCATCAACTCTCCTCATGTTTGAGATCATGGCCATGCTACTGTGCGCGGGACTTCAGATTGCCGCTTTTGCGCCAACTCAGATTCAGCGTTGCACGTTATCTTCTTTGTTTTGCACACGATAAATGGTATAAATACTCGTTTATTATGGCTGAATGTCCAGCGGTCATTCACCTCCGGGGCCTTTCTGTCGTCGCCCCGGTTAAGAATGAAGCACCAGCTAAGTGGCCCGGGCCAAAAGAGAGAGGCCATTCCGCGGGCGCAGCTGATGCCGTCGCGATTCACTCTAAGGTCAACACCGGCGACCACGGTGCACGGCATTTTGCTTTCCCAATCCCCGCCCAATCAGCCATGCCCCCCCCGGAGGATAGAGCCGCAGCTCAGAAGGAGTGTCTGGACCACCATATCAAGGCATGAAATACAAAGGCATTCCGCCGGATCCTGCCCTCTAAGGATGACGTATATATCATGATGGACGGGCTGCGAGGCACATCCCAACTGGCGGCCTTGAAGGAGGCGACCTGGGCGGTTCAATACTTCGCGGACCAATGGTTCCCACGACACCATGTTGATCATGATATGTCCGGCACAACGAAGTTAAAGCCAATCGGCGACCGAAATTTTGGGACGAAATGAATAAAAGCCGAAAGTCCCGGTAGGGGCTTTCTGCGGGAGCCGAAAGAAAAAAAGGGTGACTACGGCCGTAGGCCGCAAGTTATCGACGGTTGGGTTCGTCCGACGGCCGAAACCTGACTGCGTTTTTGCCGATGTGTCGCAGACGTTTTTTGAACTTACAAGCTCGACCATACAAAAATGGTCGGGTTTGCAAGGGATGAAGCATCCGTTTTTACCGGCACCCTCAATGGTGTGGCCAAGCTTTTGAGACATGATATCCCATGGCTGGCTGCAGTCCACTGTGTGGCCCATCTATGTCATATGATCATGATTTCTGCCAAGAATCACGTCCGTGCTAAGCCATCCATGTTTGATATGAGAATAACAGAACACGGCCGAACAGAAACAAAACCGTTTCGGCGTCAACCGAGAAAATGGAATTGGCTGAAAGAAAAGTTTGGACCTTCGGATGGTCCAAGAAACGACCAAGACGGTCGAAGGAGAAAAATGGCAGTTTCGGCGGTATCCGAAAAGAAAAAGACGACTTTCGGCTGGATCCGAAACTTTAAAAGGGGCGTATAACTTACTTGGCCACGTGAGGGTCTCCAAAAGATATACGGTAAGTGAATTCCCACGTGATCTCTCGGTACGCGCCCCGGAAGGTAAGGCAAGAGGCACATAGCCGAACAAGCTTTACTTATCCATAATCCAGATAGCAGCCTAACGTGTACGATCTTGCGACCAGCGTGTAGTCACTGAGCTCACCCGTAGGCTTCCGTCAGTCTCGTGAGGAAGAAGTCTGCCACGGATATGAAACGCCTTTCCTGTGTCCTTAAAAAAGGACAACGCGTTTTTTGCCTGACCAGCCAGTCACCAATTCCTGCTTGCGTTGTTTGCGTTGTGAATCTGATTTTTTGTTTGGAAAGCCAAATTCTGCCCTTGATAGACTGAAAATAGCATTTAGCAGCGACCCTCAACTTGAAGAGTTGCCAAGTAAAGATCTAGCAAAGCCCCGGCAGTGGAATTCCGGGTAAGCCGTGTGGAGAGACATGACGATCAAAGTTGAGGAATTATAAACACAACTTGATTGTTACATGTGCATTTGGATCAACGGTGGTGGTCGGAACGCGTGCATGCCAAGTGTTGACAGAAGTAAAGTTGTGGATCAGTGGATTGCTGAGTCCAAGTTTGAAGTGTTTTAGGGATGTATGTACGACGGTAAGCAATTCTTGAGTAGCAACGTGACGTGAGATGAGAGGATCTCCGAGCCTGACGTGCGATGTGAGGAGCGTGGATCTTGGAGCCCCATTGCATCAGAAGGTCAGGGAGAGTTAGGGGACACGGCTTAAAGACCGCCATGAAGCATGGTTCTAAAAAGCAGGAGTGTCAGTGGACCCATCGGAGGATTCCAATTTCAAAAGGGACTGCTTGAGTGTGCTCGCGGTACCAGTGCTCAGGGACATCAAGGTACAGTGATCCAAGGGGAGTGCGGATCTAGATTGCATGAAGTCCCAACTTAGATGGCGAGCGTTCACCATGCCGCAGTAGGCAAATAACAGAGGCGTGCCAGACCCAAGCTGAACCCTGACCTAACCCTACACCAGAACGGACCATGGACCTGAACGGACCCCGACCCTAATTGGACATTTATCGTGAGAAGACCCTGACCCTGAGCAGACCCTGACTCCCTCATGCCAACACATAAGGAGCGCGCATGTGACTAACTGCCGCCTAATGGCCGGAATTCGAGAAACGCCAGGAATTCCGGAACCGGAGAGGAAGGCAGTACGTAGCTGTCATGATAACGGCAGTATCGAGTGACAGCACTTTCTCCCATGGGCACATGCAGTACTTGGCTTGGTTACTCTTGACCATAATGGACCGCAACTACACCTCATTACATGAATACATTTACTGGTCTGAGCCCTTGGCATGGTCGCAGTTCAGAGATGGGCTATCACTGGCTGCGAGGCTGGGTATTGTCATGCTACGTATCGAGGACATAGGTGCCCAACAAAGCTTCACTGAAACCTCATCAACTCTCCTCATGTTTGAGATCATGGCCATGCTACTGTGCGCGGGACTTTAGATTGCCGCTTTTGCGCCAACTCAGATTCAGCTTTGCACGTTATCTTCTTTTTTTTGCACACGATAAATGGTATAAATACTCGTTTATTATGGTTGACGGTCCAGCGGCCATTCACGTCCAAAAGGGCCTTTCTGTCGTCGCCCCGGTTAAGAATGAAGCACCAGCTGAGTGGCCCGGGCCAAAAGGGGGAGGCCGGCAGCCTAGGCCGCAATCCATTGCCATTCCGCGGGAGCAGCTGATGCCGTCGCGATTCACTCTAAGGGCAACACCGGCGACCACGGTGCACGGCATTCTGCTTTCCCAATCCCCGCCCAATCAGCCATGCCCCCCCCGGAGGATAGAGCCGCAGCTCAGAAGGAGTGTCTGGACCACCATATCAAGGCATGAAATACAAAGGCATTCCGCCGGATCCTGTCCTCTAAGGATGACCTATATATCATGATGGACGGGCTGCGAGGCACATCCCAACTGGCGGCCTTGAAGGAGGCGACCCGGGCGGTTCAATACTTTGCGGACCAATGGTTCCCACGACAACATGTTGATCATGATATGTCCGGCACAACGAAGTTAAAGCCAATCGGCGACCGAAGATTTTGGGACGAAATGAATAAAAGGGCTTTCTGCGGGAGCCGAAAGAAAAAAATGGTGACTATGGCCGTAGGCCGCAATTTATCGACGGTTGGGTTCGGCCGACGGCCGAAACCTGACTGCGTTTTTGCCGATGTGTCGCCGACGTTTTTTTGAACTTACAAGCTCGACCATCCGAATATGGTCGGGTTTGCAAGCGATGGTGCATCCGTTTTCACCTGCACCCTCAATGGTGTGGCCAAGCTTTTGAGACATGATATCCCATGGCTGGCTGCAATCCACTGTGTGGCCCATCTATGTCATCTGATCATGATTTATGCCAAGAATCACGTCCGTGCTAAGCCATCCATGTTTGATATAAGAATATCAAAAAACGGCCGAACAGAAACAACACCGTTTGGCGTCAACCGAAAAAAAATGGAATTGGCTGAAAGAAAAACTGGACCTTCGGATGGTCCAAGAAACGCCCAAGACGGTCGAAGGAAAAAATTGCAGTTTCGGCGGTATCCGAAAAGAAAATACGACTTTCGGCTGGATCCGAAACTTAAAAAGGGGCGTATAACTTACTTGGCCACGTGAGGGTCTCCAAAAGATACACGGTAAGTGAATTCCCACATGATGTCTCGGTACGCGCCCCGGAAGCTAAGGCAAGAGGCCCATAGCCTAACAAGCTTTACTTATCCATAATCCAGAAAGCAGCCTAATTTGTACGATCTTGCGACCAGCGTGTAGTCACTGAGCTCACCCGTAGGCGTCCGTCACTGTCGTGAGGAAGAAGTCTGCCACGGATATGAAGCGCCTTTCTTGTGTCCTTAAAAAAGGACAACGCGGTTTTTGCCTAGACAACCTCAGTCACCAGTTCCTGCTTACGTTGTTTGCGCTGTGAATCTGATTTTTTGTTTGGAAAGCCAAATTCTGCCCTTGATAGACTGAAAATAGCATTTAGCAGCGACCCTCAACTTGAAGAGTTGCCAAGTAAAGATCTAGCAAAGCCCCGGCAGTGGAATTCCGGGTAAGCCGTGTGGAGAGACATGACGATCAAAGTTGAGGAATTATGAACCCAACTTGATTGTTACATGTGCATTTGGATCAACGGTGGTGGTCGGACCGCGTGCATGCCAAGTGTTGACAGAAGTAAAGTTGTGGATCAGTGGATTTCTGAGTCCAAGTTTTTAAGTGTTCTAGGATTGTGCGAAGGTAAGCAATTATTGAGGAGCAACATGACGCGATCTGAGAGGATCTCCGAGCCTGACGTGCGATGTGAGGAGCGTGGATCTTGGAGCCCCATTGCATCAGAAGGCCAGGGAGAGTTAGGGGACACGGCTTAAAGACCGCCATGAAGCATGGTTCTAAAAAACAGGAGTGTCAGTGGACCCATCGGAGGATTCCAATTTCAAAAGTGACAGCTTGAGTGTGCTCGCGGTACCAGTGCTCAGGGACATCAAGGTACAGTGATCCAAGGGGAGTGCAGATCTAGATTGCATGAAGTCCCAACTTAGATGGCGAGCGTTCACCATGCCGCAGGTGGCAAAATAACAGAGGCGTGCCATACCCAAGCTGGACCCTGACCTAACCCTACACCAGAACGGACCATGGACCTGGACGGACCCCGACCCTAAGTGGACATTGATTTTGAGAAGACCCTGACCCTGAGCAGACCCTGACTCCCTCATGCCAACACATAAGGAGCGCGCATGTGACTAACTGCCGCCTATAGGCCGGAATTCGAGAAACGCCAGGAATTCCGGAACCGGAAAGGAAGGCAGTACGTAGCTGTCATGATAACGGTAGTATCGAGTGACAGCACTTTCTCCCATGGGCACATGCAGTAATTGGCTTGGTTACTCTTGACCATAATGGACCGCAACTACACCTCATTACATAAATACATTTACTGGTCTGAGCCCTTGGCATGGTCGCAATTCAGAGCTGGGCTATCGCTGGCTGCGAGGCTGGGTGTTGTCATGCTCCGTATGGAGGACATGAGTGCCCAACAAAGCTTCACTGAAACCTCATCAACTCTCCTCATGTTTGAGATCATGGCCATGCTACAGTGCGCGGGACTTCAGATTGCCGCTTTTGCGCCAAATCAGATTCAGCTTTGCACGTTATCTTCTTTGTTTTGCACACGATACATGGTATACATACTCGTTTATTATGTTTGACGGTCCAGCGGCCATTCACCTCCGGGGCCTTTCTGTCGTCGCCCCGGTTAAGAATCAAGCACCAGCTGAGTGGCCCGGGCCAAAAAAGGGAGGCCGGCCGCCTAGGCCGCAATCCATTGCCATTCCGCGGGAGCAGCTGATGCCGTCGCGATTCACTCTAAGGGCAACACCGGCGACCACGGTGCACGGCATTCTGCTTTCCCAATCCCCGCCCAATCAGCCAGGCTCCCCCCGGAGGATAGAGCCGCAGCTCAGAAGGAGTGTCTGGACCACCATATCAAGGCATGAAATACAAAGGCATTCCGCCGGATCCTTCCCTCTAAGGATGACCTATATATCATGATGGACGGGCTGCGAGGCACATCCCATCTGGTGGCCTTGACGGAGGCGACCCGGGCGGTTCAATACTTTGCGGACCAATGGTTCCCACGACAACATGTTGATCATGATATGTCCGGCACAACGAAGTTAAAGCCAATCGGCGACCGAAGATTTTGGGACGAAATGAATAAAATGGCTTTCTGCGGGAGCCGAAAGAAAAAAGGGTGACTACGGCCGTAGGCCGCATGTTTTCGACAGTTGGGTTCGGCCGAAGGCCGAAGCCTGACTGCGTTTTTGCCGATGTGTCGCCGACGTTTTTTGAACTTTGAACTTTGAACAAGCTCGACCATACAAAAATGGTCGGGCTTGCAAGCGATGGTGCATCCGTTTTCATTCGCACCCTCAATGGTGTGGCCAAGCTTTTGAGACATAATATCCCATGGCTGGCTGCAATCCACTGTGTGGCCCATCTATGTCATCTGATCATGATTTCTGCCAAGAATCACGTCCGTGCTAAGCCATCCATGTTTGATATAAGAATATCAAAAAACGGCCGAACAGGAACAAAACCGTTTCGGCGTCAACCGAAAAAAATGGAATTGGCTGAAAGAAAAATTGGTCCTTCGGATGGTCCGAGAAACGACCAAGACGGTCGAAGGAAAAAATGGCAGTTTCGGCGGTATCCGAAAAGAAAAGATGACTTTCGGCTGGATCCGAAACTTAAAAAGGGGCGTATAACTTACTTGGCCACGTGAGGGTCTCCAAAAGATACACGGTAAGTGAATCCCCACGTGATCTCCCGGTGCGCGCCCCGGAAGCTAAGGCGAGAGGCCCATAGCCGAACAAGCTTTACTTATCCATAGTCCAGAAAGCAGCCTAACATGTACAATCTTGCGACCAACGTGTAGTCACTGAGCTCACCCGTAGGCGTCCGTCACTGTCGCGAGGATGAAGTCTGCCACGGATATAAAGCGCCTTTCCTGTGTTCTTAAAAATGACAACGCGGTTTTTGCCTGACCAGCCTCAGTCACCAGTTCATGCTAACGTTGTTTGCGCTGTGAATCTGATTTTTTTTTGGAAAGCCAAATTCTGCCCCTAACAGACTGAAATTAGCATTTAGCAGCGACCCTCAACTTGAAGAGTTGCGAAGTAAAGATCTAGCAAAGCCTCGGCAGTGGAATTCCGGGTAAGCCGTGTGGAGAGACTTGACGGAATTATAAACCCAACTTGATTGTTACATGTGCATTTGGATCAACGGTGGTGGTCGGACCGCGTGCATGCCAAGTGTTGACAGAAGTAAAGTTGTGGATCAGTGGATTGCTGACTCCAAGTTTTAAGTGTTCTAGGATTGTGCGAAGGTAAGCAATTCTTGAGGAGCAACGTGACGTGAGCTGAGAGGATCTCCGAGCCTGACGTGCGATGTGAGGAGCGTGAATCTTGGAGCCCCACTGCATCAGAAGGGCAGGGAGAGTTAGGGGGCTCGGCTTAAAGACCGCCATTAAGCATGGTTTAAAAACAGATTGGCAGTGGACCCATCGGAGGATTCCAATTTCAAAAGGGACAGCTTGAGTGTACTCGCGGTACCATCTCAAGGACAGCAAGGTACACTGATCCAAGGGGAGTGCGGATCTAGATTGCATGAAGTCCCAACTGAGATGGCGAGCGTTCACCATGCCGCAGTAGGCAAAATAACAGAGGCGTGCTTGACCCAAGCCGGACCCTGACCGGACCCTACACCAGAACGGACCATGGACATGAACGGACCCCGACCCTAAGTGGACATTGATCTTGAGCAGACCCTGACCCTGAGCGGACCCTGACTCCCGCATGCCAACACATGAGGAGCGCACATATGACTAACTGCCGCCTAAAGGCCGACATTCTAAAAACGTCAGGACTTCCGGAACCGGAAAGGAAGGCAGTATACAACTGTCAATTAACGGTAGTATCGAGTGACAACACTTTCTCCATTGGGACCATTCAGTACTTGGCTTGGTTACTCTTGACCAAAATGGACCGCAACTACAACTCATTACATAAATACATGTACCGGTCTGAGCCCTTGGCATGGTCGCAGTTCAGAGATGGGCTATCACTGGTTGCGAGGCTGGGTATTGTCATGCTCCGTATGGAGGACAGAAGTGCCCAACTAAGCTTCATTGAATCCTCATCAGCTCTCCTCATGTTTGAGATCATGGCCATGCTACTGTGCGCAGGACTTCAGATTGCCGCTTTTGCGCCAAATCAGATTCAGCTAGTTGCACGTTATCTTCTTTGTTTTGCACACGATACATGGTATAAATACTCGTTTAATATGGTTGACGGTCCAGCGGCCATTCACCTCCGGGGCCTTCCTGTCGTCGCCCCGGTTAAGATTGAAGCACCAGCTGAGTGGCCCGGGCCAAAAGGGGGAGGCCGGCCGCCTAGGCCGCAATCCATTGCCATTCCGCGGGAGCAGCTGATGCCGTCGCGAATCACTCCAAGGGCAACACCGGCGACCACGGTGCACGGCATTCTGCTTTCCCAATCCCCGCCCAATCAGCCAGGCCCCCACCCAAGGGAATAGAGCCGCAGCTCAGAAGGAGTGTATGGACCACCATACAGCAGAGTTGCTGCATATCTCAAGTGATGCAGTGGACCACTTCGGCAGGCGGCTCTGTCTCGCACATGTTCCATGACGGAGTGCCAGCTGCTGCTAAAGCAAAGCTGAGCAAGTTCGTTATGACAGTGCCCGGGTACCTCAGCATGTCGGATGAAGATCAGATCGCCGTACTGACACAGCAATTGGTGTTGTGGGAGAAGTGTGCCCTGGAAATGGGGGACCTGGGAGGTGCAAGCCTCCAGCAGATGGCCAACAGCGGGCCTAGCCAGGGGGAGGCGCAGTCCAACATGGGAAGAAGAGAGAGAACAGGGCAGTGTGAGATGCGGACGCGCCTTGAAGGGGCAGTGATCCCC
This sequence comes from Limnomonas spitsbergensis, assembly GCA_037349105.1. Classification (NCBI taxonomy): domain Eukaryota; kingdom Viridiplantae; phylum Chlorophyta; class Chlorophyceae; order Chlamydomonadales; genus Limnomonas; species Limnomonas spitsbergensis. The sequence continues at coordinate 1,412,479 of JAYJMM010000113.1, forward strand.
GCAGGCTCAGCCGCTGTCCAGCAACTGCGGATTGATGGCAAGCCCAAAGGAGTTACATGGGCAGGCCAATCTGGGGCACCAAATTACAGCGCGGGAGGCGCTATGGGGGCAACCAAGGCATGCTACCAGTGTGGCAGCACGGCGCACCTGGCCAGGGACTGCAGGGTGCCCAGGGCCAGGGATGAGCGCATGCTTGCGCCACTGGCTACTGACATAACAGCTGGGCAGGCCAGGCCGCCGCAGCAGCAGTACCATCTACCGCCGAGGCCGCAGCAGGGACAGGCTGCATTCAGGCCGTACGAGCGGAATCAGAATAACAAGCAGTACCAAAGGCATGGGCCTGGCCAGGGGGGTCAGGCCCAACAGTCGGCACACGTGTCGCACCTAAGCAGCCCAACGGGGCAGGTTGAGCCAGAAGGCTGGCACCAGACGATGGCCGAGATGCTCAGCGAGTCTGTGGCACTAATGACGCAGGTTGGGCTGGTGCCCAAGCCTGCGGAATTTAAACAGGCGGCTCACAACGCCCGCCCTAGGTCGTTTCTGCCTGAACCTTGCCAGGAGGAGGAACCTGAGCGCAGTCTCATGGAGCCTGCCTCCAGGAAGGGAGCAAAGAGGCTGGTGTTGAGTAAATTGGCTGATGATATGTCTGACATCCGTCTGCATGTGTTCAGGCTGAACGAGAGGCTGACATCGTTGTCCTTCGCCACTATGCCCATGGGTCCAGACGACCACCGTGGTGAGGCCAGTAGGGGCAGGCAGGAGAGAAAGGCTGCGACAGCTGCTCCCAAGCTGCAGTACTTTCGGAACGACAGGAGCAATCTGGAGCAATGTGTGGGACTTATGGTCAAAGGCAAAGTTCTGGTGGCTCGGAAGGCCCTCATGGACTCAGCGTGCTCATGTCACGGTATCACTGCCAGCATCGCTGAACAGTTAGTACCCATGGGGGCTGAGCTGATCCGTACGGATGAGAAAATCCGTACCACAGACAATGCAGGGGCAGATTTGTATGGCGTGCTCTTCATTTATGTGGTGTACGGATACGGTGGGCCCAATGCCATTATGGAGCCCAAAGTGGTCAGAGTCGTTAAGACGCCACCCGACGCGTATGAACACTTGGTAGAGACCCGGAGTTCCTCAAGTACAACGGGGTATTGGAGGCAGCAGGCATGCTGACCTTACGCCCCAGAGAGGGTCCCCAGAAGGCACGAGGGTTCAGGGACCTCACGCTGCCGCTGGTGCAGGCATCCCCAGAAGGGGGGTACCATGCAGCAGCGGTAGCATGGGCCGGAATCCAGTGTGGATTTGCGAAACAAGAGAGGTGGCCTGCGGCCAGTATTGAAGAAGAACATGAACCACTCTTACAGCATGCCATGTCAACACGCGCAGGTGTCGCCATCAGGGCTGGACAAGAGGTGGGACAGAGCCGCGGGAGAGCCGCAGATGCAGGCAGGAGCATGCTCCGTGGGGGTCCACAGGAGGCCCCTTCAAGGCCACACCAGCACAGGTAGGTGCATGCTGGGGCCGCAACAGCCGCGCCTAGGGAAGGCAAGGAGGCAGCAAAGGCTGCTGCATCACAGCAGAGCCGGGCAGCAGTAGGGGCAGTGACCGCTGCTGCAGTATCAGAGGATACGCACAAGGCGCGCCAGGCAGCGGCAATGCCCAAGGCATAGAAGGAGGTTATCAGGAGATGCTTGGCAGCAAGCCCAGGCCACCCATGCGTCTTGTGCGGGACGCCAGGCCAGAACTCACCAGAAGAGTGCGAGTTGAGAATACTAGCACTGACTCAGCACAGGGACCCTGCGGAAGCCCCGGTGGCCTCGCCAGCAGCAACGCCGAGGGTGGCCTTCGGCGCGGCTGCTGCAGGGAGAGCTGCCATCTCGGGACCAACGCTTCGCTCGGAGGTGCGAGTGCCCAGCAGAGGCGAGAGGGCCAATACGGAGCAGCTGCCCAGGCCGTAGCAAGAAGGCAGCCAAAGCAGGCGCACTGCGGAGACACCGCCAGCTGTGGCTGGGTCGAGCGCACAAACGCAAGAGGCCAAAGGTGGCGGTGGAGGAGTCACCCCAGAAGCAGGAGGCAAAGCGCGGGGCGCAACAAGGCAGCACAATAATGCGGACCGCGGCCAGGGAGAGCCTGGCAGCGAGGACGAGGAGGAAGAGGAAGAGGAAGGCGATGAGGAGAGGGCCCATGAGGCAAGGCCTAGCAGAAAATTCAGGGACACGGACAGGCTGCGCAGCCAGGTGGAGTACCTGCAGAAAGATCTAAAATGGAAGGAAGAGCAGTTGTACCGCCAGGCGGTTGCTTCAGCTGAATACCTGCGCCTGCAGCATGCCAGGTGGACAAGCATCCAGGATGCCAATGAGCGGCTCACCGAGGTGCAGCAGCAGTACGTCTTGCGCGCAGATCAGCTGCGAGAGATGTACAAGGTTATCGGAGATCAGCAGGCGAGGCAGACGCTGAACCAGGGGAACCCACCCCCGGCCCCTGTAGACCCGGAGTTTGCAGCATGTATCCAAGAAATGTTCCGTACTGCATCTCCTTGGGAGAACACGGACGAGGAAAGTGATCATCCCGGTCAGGGTGAGCAGCAAGGGACAGAGGAAAAGGACCCTGGTCAGAAAGGATCAGTGGACGACGACAGGGCCAGGGGGGCCAGTGAGGAGGCACGCGCGCAGCGAATGGGGAGAGCTCCCGCGGCTGCAAAAGGGAGCCAGGAGCCCAGAGAGCGCAGCATGAGCGCGCTGAGGACCCACGGCGGGGAGCGCCACGGGGTGGTGCCTACGCCCGAGGCTAGGACCCAGCGGTCAGACCACGCTACCAGATCACACAACCCGCCTGACGAACAGGGCAGGGGCAGGAGGCAGCAGTCGGCCAGCAAGGAGCGCAGGAGCCAGCCCAGAGGCAGGTTCCAGGAGCGAGGCCCAGGGGCCAAGCCAGGGCACACAGGCGAGAAGAGAAAGAGCAGGACAGGAGGAGGGCCTCCGGCCAGAGTCCGCCGGGCATGGCCCAGGCAGGGCGAGGCTGGACGGGAGGACGACAGAGCGTCCTCGGACCCCACGATGGGGGAGTATGCTTCACGTGCTTGAAGCCGGGGCACTACGCAAATGCGTGCCCAAAGCAAGGTGATGCCTTGCAGGCAGGCGGGAGCAGCCGCCTTGACCAGCTGCGAGCACCAGCAGGCCCAGAACGGGGCTTGGGGGCCAGGGGGCCTGGCAGCAGCCAGGAAGCCTCAGAAGAGCGCATGCGGCAGGCCTATGAGGCTGCCCAGGGGATCTCATACGCAGACTGGAGAGAGCAGCAGGCTGCAGCTGGACCGAGCACGCTGCCGGGCCCGCCAGGATAGCCGGGGCCAGCAGAGCAGTCAGAGGATCCCAGGTGGGCAGGCCAAGAGAGGCACATTTGCCTGATGTCTATCCACGGGGGATATGACCATGACGCAGGCACGGCCCAGGTTGAGAGCAACCAGGTGGCAGAAGTGCCTGTGGCCTTCCAGGGGGTGCCAGAGGGGCAGGTGGCCCAGCAAAAGCACCACTGGAAGATGGCGGTTGAGTCACTGGCAATGAACCATTACGGTACTATGTCAGCAGGGTCAGCCAGATTTATAGAACATGCAGTTGGGTTCCTGAGAGACCTCCAGCATAGGGGGTGCCCGGCCTCGTGTGAGGGGTGGCCCAGAATGTTCCTAATATTCATGGACAAAGAGTGGGCGGACTACCATGTCCAGATGGATGAGATTGATAGAATGGCGTGGGAGGCCATGCACCCGCGCGGAGTAGAAGAGTGGGAGGCCAGTTCTAGTGAAGACAGCTCCAATTCCGCGGATACAGACTCAGAGCCTCGGGGCGATACGCCAGTGCATGAGGAGGGGTCTGCCTTGTTCTGTCCAGGTACACCGTGCGGGCAAAGCGGCACAGAAGGCGAGGTAGCGGGAGCAGCCGCCAAGACCCTGGCTCCACTCAGCGTGCGGGTTTGCCGCCCAGGGGGCAGATGGGCCGCAGCGATGAGCCAAGAGGAGGATACAGCGGGGCCCATCAGGACCCATCATAGTACCACCTCTAGGTACAACCCTGGAGGATGGGAAGAGGCGGCCAGAGAGCCGCAACGCAACCGCGGCAGGGACTGGAAGTCCGCTGGTTGGAGCGAGGATTTCCAGTATGACCAGGCTGGTGAGGACCGCCGCGACAGGTCTAGAAGCAGAGAGCATATTCACCCCATGCCAGAACCGCCTAGCCCGCCAGAGAGCAGGTGCTTTGTGCAATGGTACCGTCTGGGGGAAGAGATGCCAGAGGCGTCAACTACGGAGGCCATGATTACGCTGCCAGCAGATTACAAGGACGGGCTGTGTAGGTTGCAAAACCACAGGCTACTGGCAGGCAGGGAGCAGACATGCGTCAACATAAGAGCTGCCATGCAGGCAGTGGCCAGGCTGATCTTCCCGTGGGACACAGTGACTGCGGTGCTGCTGATTGCAGCAATCAAGGGGTACATCCGGCCCGAAAAGGTGATGGCAGAATACATGCAGATGGAGTGGGCACACCCCATCTATGCATACTGCGTTCATGAGCTGGTGGGCCTTGCGATCAGAGAAGGCATCACAGCAGTGGATGCAGCCGACAGGTCACGCCCAGAAGTACCTGACAGCGCGCGCACAGAGGGAGTGTGGCAGGGCGCGCTGCCAAGGTTCATGTGCACGCCGTGGGCGGAGGACTGCGTCCATCAGTTGATGGAGCATCCCGGCCTGAGAGACCACGCCTTCTACGTACCCGTGCAGGCGATAGCCGCAGGAGGGCACGGGAGGGGCGATGGGTCGGCGGTAGGAAGCTATGACGGTGCAGGGCTGTGCCACTACGGCATGCCCAGGCGATGCGAGGTCACAATTGAGGCGGCAATCCCCATTCCCAGGGTGGTCGCGGGCCAAGCTGTACCATAGGGAGTGGCTCCTGGGGAGGCCAGGGCAGCCATCCCGGTGCAGCAGCTGGTGTCGTACTACTACGAGGAGGTGCAGGAGGGATAAATGCCCGTTTCATCGGCATGGATCCACATGCACGCAGCTCTGGATGACCAGCCGGTCTTCCTGTTCGCAAGGAGCGAAGGGAATGTCGCAATTACCAAGTGCGCATCGGTTGAGGAGGCGGAGTTCCACGCACACACGCATGCCAGGGGAGCAGACCCAGCAACGTGGGCGGTCATGTCGATGGCGCTGCAAAGGTTCCTGCTACCGGGACAGCTGTCAGCAGCCATGCGCCATGTGTGGGGAGTGGATGATCAGTGGGCGCCTGTGGAGATGGTGGACTGCCCCACATGGAAATATAAGACCCAGCTGTCACCATGAGATGGGTCCATGTGGGAAGGAGAAGAGGAGCTGGCGAGCTCACCGTTCGCGTTGGAACGGTTGGAGGCATGCGTGCACCAATGGGTGCGTTGGGAGAGGAGAGCATGGCGTAACAACAGGGCCAACAACGTTGCGCCTTATTGGCAGGCGGACGTCATGACAGTGCAGCTGTGAAGGCAGGCGCACCCTGCTGGGGTGCGCACACTGCACCCCCGTTCAGGGGGACGGTATCAGACACTTACGAGGAAGAGCTGGAGGAGCTGCGGAACCAACCCGAGCTGGGTCGCTGGACAGTGGGCAGATGGGGGGCCCGCAGATGGGACCCCAACTCTGACAGCGACGGACCGTCCCAGGAACCGTTCGAGCTGCCGGAACCGTTCCATGCAGCGTTTGTCACTACACTCGGTGAAACAGCATCCTCATGGGAATGGCTTGAACCAATGGCAGAGATGGAGGTGTCAGCACTGGAGACTGAGCCCAGGGATCGGGCGGAGCCCCAGACACTCTCGGGCAGTAACAGCAGGACAGTGGCAGGGGAACCAGGCCGCGGGAACCGTGGGTTCCGCGAGGGGTTTTATCCCAGCCATGAGGACACGAGTCTACTAGGAGGGGAGAGCGAAGACCCTTCGGAGAGGCCGCCACCACTGGTGGAGGATTCAGACCCAAGAGGAGGAGTGGTACATTAGCAGAGCTCAGTACCCTGACCGGTTCAGCATCACCAGGGCAGAGGCCCGGGATGCAGACAGGAGGGAGAAGCCAGCCGACACGGGCCCATGACCAAGGAGTCCAGGGCGGAACCTCGAGGAGGAGATGGAACAATTGCGACAGGATTGGATGAACTGTGTAAATCAGGAGAGGGCCGCCCTCGAGGAAAAGGGATGCAGCCGCAAAAAGGAGCTTGAGAATGGGGCGCGCCAGTCCGCAGTGGGGGTGAACCCGCGGCAGGCAGCAGCTCCACAAACCTCAGCTCCAGGGGACGCAGGAGCCTGTGTGGCAGGCAGTGACCGCCCAGGGGGTGCCCAGCCCAGCACGCCGGTACCGGCATGGGCAAGGGAACCCTGGGGTGACCCAGCAATGTACAGGGGCGCTGGACGGCAGCGCTGAGGAGCTTTGTAGTTCAGCTGGACGAGCAGAGAAGGCAGTACATGGGCCTGCAAGGAGCAGACCAGGAATTAAGCACCAGCAGCACAGCCATGGTCAAGTCCAGCCTGCTGTTCCAACTAAGGGCGTTGCCAGAGCCCGATACGGACCCAAGGATGGGAGGGTACAACCAGGCGCTGAATGATCTGCAAGAGGATTTGGCTGTCAAAATATCAGCTCTCAGACAAAGGGGAGCTGAGGGAGTCATCGCCCAACAGCTAGCAGGTGGCTGCTGCAGCCAGGCGCCAGGGATGCATCAGCCCAGGCCAGAGAGCCGGGCTGGAGGCGCAGCCATAGAGGGGGACAGCCAAACCAGCTACAGCGGTGTGGACTATCAGGCTATGCAGCTGGCCAACGCTATGAGAGGCAGGAGACAGTGCGCGGGACCAGAAGGGTCCGCATGCGCAGGCGGCAGCGGGGCAGCGCCGCGCCCTGCTCACAGGCAGGGGCAGCAGGCAAAAGGCCGCAAGGGACACACAACAGGGGCGTGGCCAGAGGGGGCCGACGCAGCCTGGGCTGACACGGCCGATTTGCAGGGGAAGAAGTCAAAGAAGGCTAGGCGGCGCGCAAGGAAGGCGCAGAGGAAGGCCGCGGACAGGGACCGTGGCAGCAACGGGGTTGCCCAGTCCAACCGGTCAGGATCAGCCAGGTGGACCTGGAGATCACGTGGGCCAGAGAGCATCAGAGGCCAGAGCAGGCTGCGGAGCCACACGTAACGCAGCCCACGGCGCACCAGCCGCAGGAAACTGCGCGGCAGCTGCCAGCATGCAGAGGACTCCTCACTTGTACAGCATTTGCGGGGATCCTTACGGGGACGCTCCAGCTGGTACTGATGTGGCTCCTGCTGTCAATGTGTGTCCCGGGTGCGCAAGCCACCGGGCAAGGAGTACGAGGTGGAGGGTTCACAGCAAGCCAGGGGGCGTTTGTGTCCGGTCGGGTAGCGGCAGCAAAGCTTACATCTGGCTGGTTGCGCCCGCCAGCTGTCATCCCTATGGGGGATGCCAGCAGGGCTGGGGGCGCCTACAGCCAGCATGAGGACTGGCAACGCAGCAACAGTACTGGCGAGGAAGCGCCGCCCGCGGAGGTCGACCCGCAGGCGGCGGAGATGATCGACATGTTCCAGCCGGGGGGAGTGGTGGAACCACCCTCGGAGTACGTCAAAACAAAGGAGGGGTGGCTGCTAGGCAAGCACCCTGACTTCACTGCGGAACAGCAGGAGAACCTTGAGCAGAGCCTCAGGGACCGCCAAGGAGCATTCGCTTACTCCATGGAGGATCTACCGGGCTACTGCGGCACGCAGGGAGTGGACACAATGTGCCTGCCGGTCCAGGCTGTTCGGACCATGGAGGCAGAGGGAGTGGTCCTTTTCGAGCCCTTTGGAGGTATGTGCTCAGGACTGGAAATGATCCTCAGGGCAGGTATCCCAGTGGTGCGGTATCTGTATGCTGATATCTGTCAGGAAGTGAGGGAGATAGCTGGGGGTCGCCTGGTGCAATTGCACAAGCGGTATCCCCAGTTGCTCCCAGTAAAAGCGTTTGATGATGCGTTCATAGCGCTGCCCCAAGATATGTATGCCATTACGGCGGAGCACCTCCAGGGGTCAGGCGCCCAGTACGGGCGCCAATGGTTCATGGTGGCAGGCTGGGAGTGCCAGGATCTCTCATCAGCAGGCAAGGGGCGTGGGCTCGCAAGGGAAAGAAGCAAGTCTTTCTTCCCGTTAGTCAAGCTGTTGGGCACGTTGCAAATCCTGCAGAGGCCTAGGCCGCCCGTATACCTGATTGAAAATGTAGCGATGCAGTTAAATCAGAGGAGCGCAAAGGCCAGTGTGGATGCTTTTCATGAGGTGTGCAGGGTCCTGGGGACAGCTGCACTGTTTGATGCGGTGCAGGTGGGGTCTTACGCCCACCGCACGCGAAACAATTGGGGAAACATCGCCCCATCAGCGGATATTGAGTATGTGATCTGTGCCTCAGAAAGGCCCCACGAGGGGGTCGTAGACGACATTCTGGACAAGGGCAGCAGGGCCCAAGTCGTCGCATGCCCAGACAATGGGGGGTATCGCATCAATGTGACAGGACAGCCCATGAGGGTGCTGCCCCGCTTGATGGAGACCCCCGCATCATATTCTTTCAGGAACGGGCAAAATGGGATGGTGTACAGGCACATGGGGGACATGCAGGAGCCCAATGCAAATGAACGTGAACGTGCCATGGGGTACGTTGTGGGGTCCACGATGCCAAGCCCAGACTTCCCAGAGGCTGCCAGGAGGGCAGCCCTGGGCAGGTGCATGGATTAATGGGCACTGGAAGCATGGCTCAATGTAGTACTTGAGTGTGCTAAAATCATACCAGGGGAAATGGTGCGCAGAGAACGGCTGCCGGGCCCGGACAGGGATCCCGCGCTTAGTGCAACATTAAAGTCCAGCCACTACGCCCTTGCTACAGCAGGAGACGCGTGCTCTGACAGTGGGGAAGTGGCCGCGTCATACAGGCAGTGCCTGGGAGAATCCGCTGCGGCAGATTGGGCCGACGCAGCGCAAGAACCAAGTGGGAACACGCCTATGACAAAAGCAGATGCTGGCAGCGATGTGAACGGGGACAAAGGGGGTGAGAGAGACCCGCCAGTGTGTCCTGCAGGACCATTGGCCAGGGTGGATGGGTGGTCAGATGAGCCTGTGTTGCGGTATCTCCGCGAGAAAACACATGCTCCAGGAACAGAGCTAGGAGAACATACCAGGGTACAACGCAGGGCCGCTCCATTCCAGTGGGAATCAGAGAGGGGAGGAGTGCTGATGAGGCTCATGCCCGACGGTAGACGTTGCGTGGTGCCCAGGCCAGAGGACAGGCTAGCAGTGATCCAGGAGGCCCATGCTGGTACTAGCCATTTTGGCAGTCACCGCACGGCTTTCATGGTCATGGTCATGGCAACACTGGTCATGGTCATGGCAACACTGGTGGCGGGGGCTCGGAGCAGCAGTCAAGAAGGTGGTGCATGAATGTGGTGTGTGTGATAGGGTCAGGGTGTACAAATTCAATCACACACAGCCCGAACTGCACCCACTACCCATTGAGGGGTTGTTTTTCCGATGGGGAGTGGACCTGTGTGGACCATTCACGACCACTCACAGGGGCAATCGGTTTGTGATGGTGTGTGTGGAGCATTACTCCAAATGGGTGGAGTTGATCCCCATTCCAAGCAAGGCGTCTGATGTGACGGCCTTGGCTTTCTTTCAAAATGTAGTCGCAAGATTCGGGGGCTGCGCAGAGGTGGTGACAGACCAGGTAACAGAGTTCCAGGAAGAGTTCCATGACATGTTGCTGGACTGCTTCATTGATCACCGCACCACTTCTGCCAACCATCCCCAGGCAGACGGGCTGTCCGAGAGGGCTGTCCAGACCCTCAAGGCAGGCCTGCGTAAGTGCTGCGAAGAGGGCAGCAGCGACGAGTCCTAGGACAAAATGGTGCCTTGGGTGGCCCTAGGCTGCCGCTGCTCGCCGCAGCAGGCCACGTGCATGGCGCCATATGAGGTCTTGTTTAGGCAGAGGCCCACCTTTCCATCCAGAGTGGGGGCGGACCTGTGGAACACAGCCAAGGTGGCAACGGTGGAGGAAGCGGCAGACCTGCTCTTGGCCAGAGTGGCCAGGATCAAGGAGGCACTGCCAATCGCGGGTGAGCATCTGAAAATTGCGCAGCACCGCGACAAGCTGCGTTATGCACGCATCCGTGGGGGAGGATACGTTCCCCAGGTCAGGCGCTTCGCAGAGGGAGATTACGTGTATGTGAGGTACTCATCAGAGCGCCGCAGCCTCGATCCCAAGGCTAGGCCTGAGAAACTAAGGGTGAAGAAGCTGGGGGCGACGGGAACCTTGGTTCTGGAGGGGGCAGATAGCCTCACAGTGACAGAGAACGCTGTCAACTGTTCTCCGTTCCACTTGCCCAACCTAAGGGGAGTGGTGGATTTCAGTGGAACCAGGCCCAATAACAGCCTGTCTTGCGAGGTGTGCCAGCTGCCTGATCGCGGGGAAGTGATGCTTTTGTGCGATGTCTGCAACACAGGTTGGCACATGGGTTGCTTGGTAACAGCACTCGAAGAGGTGCCTGAGGGCGAGTGGTTGTGCCCAAGATGCACGCCTGAAGACGAAGGAGCTGGGCCCGCTGCGATAGCAGGGCCCGCTACGGAAGACCTCAGTGTGGTGGTCCAGGGGCGGCCTAGCCCAGCAGCTAGAGCGGCCGCTAGAGCAGGCCCGGAGTCCGATGTCATGGACAAGCCTGAGGTGGAAGTTATGGCCACCAACCCAGCAACGAGGCAAATGGAGCGGGGCATCGCAAGGCCAATGGCGAACGGGTTGTACGACATCTCGTACACCACTGGCAGGGGAGAGGCCAATGTCACCCCGAGGGCAGTTGCGAGAAGGGCTAAGGTGGCCAAGGAAGCAGCAAGGGAGGAAGAAGAGTCAGCAATTGAAGGGTTTACTAAGGCCTAAAACTCAGGGAAGGCCGAGCCCAGAGCGGCAAGGCCGCTGAGCACTTGACGGTACCCACGCTGTAACCGGCAAGGAGCGGGCAAACGCATGCGTAGCAAAAGATACCTTCCGGCGCAGCGCGGCTTGTCCTAGTACCCGGCAGGCAGTGGGCCGGCGGCCAACGAGCCGAAGGCTGGAAATGCAAGATTGGGACTATGCTATGGCAGCGACGTAGTACAAATTTGTTTCTCAAGAACCGTAGCAGCAAGGCTGCGGTAGTACATACGCTGGAGACGATGGATGAAGAGAATTAGTCAATTCGTGTGATGATAACACAGCGGGGGGCAGGATCCCGCTGCTTCCGCGCAATTATTGCGCATTAGCAGCTGAGGCTCTGTGAAATTTTTCTTTTGAAGAAGGCCTGAACCAGGCAGATTTGATAAGACGATTTGAGCTTCTAAGTACATATTTTCCAGAAGTTTCTTTCAGTACCACCCCTTTTTCCGGCTCCCCGCGCATGCCTGGAGGGCTTAACACTGGGGAGCGGGGGGCGAGTAAAGTAGTAAGGGCGGTACCCACGAGACAGGGACACCCAGACAGGCCCTAGACAGGAAGACTCTCCTACTAGGGCTGGGCCTTACAGTTATCCTGTTAACAGCTCTTGTATGTAGTACAAGGAGCCTGCGTGTACGGCGCTGTACCGTATTTGTGAGTAGAGGACGCCTCTCTAAGGCGCCCTGTCCGGAGTTCACGGTATTTACCATATTATTGCAGTTACTGCTTTATGGTGCGACATGGGTCTTAGTTTCTTCTCTTCTCCCTTCTGATCTGTGGGGCGCCCTCGCGGCCAAGCAGGGTGAGATACGCTTGCTGCAGTGGGATTGTTGTTGAAGGCTAGTCTTTAGTGGAACTCAGGTGTCGGACTTGGTCTTCTTTGCCTTCCCGGCCTTTCCTTTTGTGCTTTCCCCACCCATCTTCCTTTTGGTCCCGATTCCCCCCCCCCCTCTCTTCTGAACAGTTGGGCGCCCACGCGGCAGAGCTTTGTGCGGGCCAAGAGGTGTAACGTAATTGACTGACCCTGGTATGGATGGCTGATATGAAGGTGTTACATCCTCATTGTGTTGGCTGACGGCATGCATCTTATTGCTGTGCCCATGACATCTTCACAAGCTTTCAAGATAACGTCAGCATTATTACGATTCAGAGATATGCTACTGTTCACATGATTAACATGTCACTAACGTTACAGCTTTGGGCCCTACTCAAAAAGTCTCGGCCGCGTGGGGCGTGGGCGCCCGACTGTCTGGTTGGGAGAAAAGGCCCACATGATTAACATGTCAATGACGTAACACCTGAAGCCATGCCCATAAAGGCTCGGCCGCGCGGGCGCCCATCTGTCCCGTTGGGGGCGGAAATAAACGGCAAGAGGAGAAAAAAATGATCTAACATGTTTAGGGGCCTTTTTCAGGAAGATAACCAGGCCTTGTCCCCTTGGTTGAACTGATGACTTCATTGTTTGTGCTGGGCATAGGCATAGATGGACTACTGGACGACAGTACCCTCAGTTCACTCATACATATGTAAGATGGCAAACAAGATTTTGAGTCCCGCCAGGTGTAATATTTTATCAGTGGTACTCTGAAGTCCTCGCTTGTGAGCTCAAACCCTGCTCAAACCCTGCACCCTGAAAAATGCTTAATCCATGCAGCCTGGAAAATTTGAACCATGTAACATCTTAAGTCTTAGACAACTTTCCATCCAGAATGCCGTAAAACGCCTTAGACTCCGCGCACCCCAAAAAAAAGTTTTTTTCCGTCGCGCACCTAAACAGAATTTAAAAACGGTTGCGCAGCGACGACATTTTAATTTGATTTACGCCGCGCAGCACGAACTTTACTTTAACATCACTGAGAATAATTTAAATTTCCGTGCGCGCAGCACTTGCAGCCAGTACAGTGAAACTCAGTTAAAACTTCGTTTGATGCTAGCAGGGACAGCACACGGTCAGCAATACTCCGCGTACCGTAGTCGTCACCCTCCTCCTCCGCCGGTTCCTGGCCTCAGGAAACGTATGGCTATTAGGGCCCGATGGGCTCAGTGGTACTACGTTACTTGGCAGTACACCCTGAGGTCTGCGGTTCGAAACCTGTCTATGTTCATTTACCGTGCCCCAGTGAAAACGTCTAGCACTTAGTTAAATGTGCCCCGGGGAACGTCGTGAGCGGGCTACCCTACCAACTTGGATGAGCTGCTGTGGATCGAGTGATTCTCACGCCTCTTGCTTCGGCGGAGGATGAGTCTTTCTTCTTTCTGATACCCGAAATGTCAGCAGTCGTCAGCACCCGTCTCTGCCTCCAGGATCGAGCTTCGCAACGGGGACTGGCGTAAGGATCACTCGACGGATGTCAAATCAAACAGTCGCGCGCTAGCGCGCGAATTTTTGTAAAAAATGCTGTTTTTAATTCATACCGCGCACCCCAAAAATAGTTATTTGGGCACCTGACTGACGCTCCGCGCAGCGGCAATTTTTGAATTAATATTAGCGCAGCCATGTCCGCGCACCCCAATAATTATTTAATTACGAGCGGAGTCAAAGACGTTATACGGTATGTCAAATACTATCTGGCCTTGTGCACGAGGGACCTTCATGGCGTGCGCGCCATCAGCAAGCTCTCCGTAAGCTGCACAAGTAAAACCAATGCACCCCCATTAGGTCCCTTCCCATGCAGCCCTTGTGAGCCCTTCATGGAGTTGAAGCACTTCCGACAGGTCTTGGTCTTGTACACGGGCGGGGGCTGGCGCCCATTTCCCCCATTCCCCCATTTCCGCTTCCTTTCGGCTCTTGCAGCTGTTGCTGCCATCGGCCCTGCCAATCGCGGCCCCTGCCCATACAGATGCTGGCTGGGTCCTGCAAGCTGCGCCCCCTGCCCATACAGCTGCTAGCTGGCTCCTGCAAGTTGCGGCCCCTGCCCGTGCAGCTGCTGGCTGGCTCCTGCAAGTTGCGGCACCTGCCCATACAGCTGCTCGCTGGATCCTGCAAGCTTCGGCCCCTGCCCATACAGCTGCTGGCTGGCTCCTGCAAGTTGCGGCCTCTGCCCATACAGCTGCTGGCTGGCTCCTACGAGTTGCGGCCCCTGCCTAAGCAGCTGCTCGCTGGCTCCTGCAAGCTGCGGCTCCTGCCCATACAGCTGCTAGCTGGCTCCTGGAAGCATTTGCAAACATTTTTTGAAACATAACCCACCCATGCTTCACATGAAGCTTGTGGATATTCTCCAGAACCTCATGGCAGAAGATGCCGAAGTTGTGGTGTCCCCGGTTGATTCCAGCTTTCACGTTGACGTGCTCGAGATGCTCGCTAAGCAGATGGGCGGTGAGCTCCAACCCCACATGCCGGCCAGCCAGAAGTTCACCCAGGTAGCGGTGGGCACCCTCCAGCTGGCTGCTGGAACGGATCGGGCGATAGCGTGACAGGGGCAGTGAGTCGCCAGCCTTGTTGCCAGGGTCAATGATGTTGTACATCTGCTCCACAGGCCGAGGATCACAGATAAAGCCATCCTGAATGAGCTGGATGGTGTTCTGACGGACGCTCCTAGGTCAGCCAAGCAGGTGCTTGTCAATGGCACCCCCGCAGTGGACCTCGCTGCGCCCTCGAGCCAGGCCCACACCACCTCGATGTTGGCCTCCAGTTTGTGGGGCTGCTGATACCACACTGACTTCTGGATGAAGATCTGCTTTTAGTACCAATTGGCATGCTGCTGCCGGTGCAGCACACATTGCTCCAGCATCCACTTCTCATCGTCTTGCTGGTGCTGATGGAACAAAGCAACATCCTCCTCATGCAATTGGTAGAAGGCTTGGCTGAGTTTGGCCATGAGCTGGCTCAGCAAAGGCCAGTCCTTGGGCACCAGCCTCGTCCACAGCTGCTGGATGTGGAACACGTCCTCATGCAACTGGATGCCGGAGAACTGCCGCAGCCACGGAGCACCCAAATGATGACTGTCCAGATACAGGTGTTTGATGCCACTGTCCCCTAGGTAGCGGCCAGCGATGCGCGCGATCTCCTCCTCCACCTCGTCAGGCGGCTGCGATTGTGTCAGGTACAGGGCGCCGAACTCCCCATGCCGCTGAAGCTTTTAAAGTCTCTATACGTTGTCTTAGTGATTTGCTGGTCTGGTTCTACCTTGCTAAGCGCCCATTTACGGAGAGTTTCGGACACTGTGTTATTCTGCCGATCGTCTTGAGGGCTGTCATCCTCCACTGCAGCCATACATGCTACGAAATGCCAATATAATTACATAAAGGGACTCAGGGAACACTAGGAATGAGAAAAAACGGAGCAGGATCGGGCCAGAGAACTTCGTTCGTGAGGCCATCTTCATACACAACTTCGCTCGTGGCCTTGCCACGTCGGTTGGTAGCTTCACGCCTCGTTCACTTGACGCCGCCACGTCAGCAGGAACTTCGCTCGTCGTTCATTTGGATGCCCCGAGCCATACATCAAGCCCCCAAAAAATGGGGCCGTATATGTGTACCGTGTTTCGTGACTACATTTTATAAAGGAGCCGATCAACCAGGTTATCAAGCGGCCACATTGTAAAGCAGTCCATTGTCTCATACGGTGCGCAACGCTCCACACGGTGAAATGCCCTCTATTTTTTCGACAATTTTAATAAATATCCGTTCTTATCTTGGTTGTACCCTCTTACTAATCGCGTCTGCCACCTTCGTTCGCGCGCACCAGCACCAAATCGCCACCCGGCCGCATCTTCGACAACAACTCCACCCGTTCTGCATGGATGAACATGCTTCAGGAACACCAATGCACCGAAGCGTCTCGACCCATGAACCAGATGGTAAGCGTGGTCATATTGCTGATCCAAGGCACGATGCCACCCTTGCATTAATGCCTCCGTGGCTGGGCCCCGTCTCACTTCTGACTGCAGGCACATGATGCAGGAACCTGCTTGAGTGGCGTTGGATGCATATTTGTCACGCTGTGTCTTGCAGCCTGCCTCCCGACACCCATCTACTGACCTGGTTTCCCTCCTTCCGTAGGCGGCAAAGGGCCCTCAGGTCTAGCTCCAGCTGATCAGAAGCTAATAATGTCCTTGCCCCGCACATTCGTCTCAGAGGAGCAGAGGGCCGTTTGCCCTCAGGCCTGGCAGACGGAATACGCACGGCTCCACAGTAGCATCCTGGGACAGCCGACAGCCTCCCGTCGCATGTTAATCGTTGAGGGCGGTGCGGGCATGGCCGACCGCATGATTTCAGCGGTCACGGGTTTCTTCCTAGCCTTGCTGACTGACCGTGCATTTGTAATAAACTGGAATTACCGAGAAGGATCCCCTGCCCTCGAGGAAGGCTTTACGCAGCCAAACATTAACTGGACGTACTCCAGGTCTTTCATCGACAGCCTCCCGGCAAGCCTCGTCCATCGCATTACTTACTCTGGCAACAAGACAATGATCCAAGATATGTTCGCAAGGCGAGACTTCTCGAAACTGCAGCATGCCAGTGCCAATGTCATAATATTTTCAGGCAACCAAGGTGAAACCTCAGGCCTCGTCAACAATTGTATGTTTAGGGTTTATGGTTTGTATGCGTGAGGTTCAGGGTTTGTATGCATGATGTTCAGGGTTTGTATGCGTGAAGTTCAACTAGTTTAGCTGATGTTCAACAAGCCTCAGGCCTGGTCAACAGTTGTATGTTTAGGGTCTAGGTGAAACCTCAGGCCTCGTCAACAGTTGTATGTTTAGGGTTAAGGGTTTGTATGCGTGATGGTTAGGGTTTGTGTGTGTGAGGTTCAACTAGTTTAGCTGAGGTTCAACAAGTGTAAGTGAGGTTTAACTACCAGCCTCTTGACCATAAGCAACTTTCCAAAATTTCCCGACAGCTGAATCGTTCTAAAAATCCCAGCAAGACTCACATGTACACATCACTTCGGCCGCAATTCCCAGGCTTGCCCAGCAGGCATGCTGCTTGTGCCTCTGGTTGGGGGCAAATTGGGCCTTTGGTGGAGCGGCCTGTTGAAGGTGGTCTAACGGTACCGAGCATAGAACACTGGTGTCCACACACACACCGGTTTTGTTTACTCATGTCCTGGGCTGTCATTATGCCATGTCCCTACTTACACCAACCCTCCTGCCTAACCACATAAAACACAGCCCTCTACACAAGCTTCAGTATGACCTCGCCCCATGTGTAGTAGTCTGACCCCGCCTGCCCATCCACATGTGAGTGGATAGCCTGGGTGGGAGAAAGATATGTGGAAATAAAATGCCCAAAACCAGAGGTACATCATAGAAGGGCAGAAGTTCAGGCGTTACTACCACCTGAGGTGCCCGGCACACCAAGCACACGGCCTCAAGCAATCAACATGCTGTCCTCCATGTTTCCTGTTTGCGTAGGCCAACTCGATTTCTTGTTTAGCAACCCGCACTACAAGCAACAACTGTATGGCTTTGGCCTTAGACCCGAGACAGCATACGGATGCGCATTCAACTTCTTGTTTGAGCCTACAGAATCAGCAATCAGGTGAGCAGATGTCCCGGCATGTCTAAATTTTAGGTAGCACTGTACCTTTGGACCACCCCTAG
Source organism: Limnomonas spitsbergensis (assembly GCA_037349105.1). NCBI lineage: Eukaryota > Viridiplantae > Chlorophyta > Chlorophyceae > Chlamydomonadales > Limnomonas > Limnomonas spitsbergensis. The sequence goes on from JAYJMM010000113.1 coordinate 1,430,007, forward strand.
GAGGCCACCCTACGACCACTAATTGGCCCCAACCTGGACAGGTCTCTGGCCGGAGGCCCAAACAGCGTCCCTCGCCACCCTTAGGGCCTTGGGACGGAGGCCGGAGTGTACCTAGCAAGGATGTGAACATTGCTAAAAGAAAGATTGATCCCAGCATGTTTAGTTTGCTTTGCTCTTAATTAGTTGCATGCGTCCCCAACTAGGATGCTTGATCTATATTACAGCAACAGTTACATGCCCTATGTTCACTCTACCATTTTTTGTGTATCTGTCCTTATATTTTTCTGTTACTTGACCTCTGAAAATGCACACTGAATGGTTGCGTTACATGGCAACGTAGTGCTTGATGCACTCTGCCCATTTTACCCCCATTTATCTCCTTGTCTCATGTTGGCCGGCTCCCACCTTACCTGATGCTGCCCGACTCCCATTGATCACCAGGTCTGTCCTTGACCCGTACACGGTCTTGTCTTCCAAGAGCTGGGGTGTAGTCAACCCTGCCAAGAAAAACATATCGATAGGCATCCAGGTATGTTACTATGTTGTATTTCATTGTTGCCGGCAAGGTCTTGACGACGAGGTTACCAGCATCTAATTTGCACTTAACCCTGAACCCTCAAATCATCATGAAACCGTGTAAGGTCGGAACTTTGCCCGTCTCTTCACAAGCAGCCAAAACTGGAGAGCAGAAGAGTATTCTTGTATCTGGCCATATAGCCCAACCCAGCGACCTCCCTCCCATCGCACTTGTCCTTGTCCTAGCATGCTGACCCTCCCTATCAGGAGCATGTAACCTCAGCCCCGCACATTTATCTTGCTCCTGACCTTGCCTCCCTCCTCATGCTGCTTTTCCCACCCGCATGCCTCCAAGCAGTGTTTATTTTCATGAGAAGTGAGTACCAATTGATCACCTTGGACATAACTACCTATGGCCGTCAATCAAAAGCCTGATTGGCCCCCAACCCGGACTAGACTCCGGCTTGTGATTATATCCGGAGCCTAACGCCGGAGTCTACATTGTAGCTGACGTATAGCGTACATGCAGCTGAGCCTCAATCAAAGTGTCTGTGATTTAATGGGAAAGGCCATGTTTTGGGTGATTATGGTTGACGAGTTCCATAGCTACATTCATCGCCCATACTGCTTCTTCTTGCCCCTTCATTGTGCACCTTGCTCCCCAACGCTCGCCAGGCTCGCGTTGGAGATCACGTGCTTGGGAACAAGATTTGCGACGTCGGCCCTTGCCACGAGGAGGTCGCACTTTTGTTTAAGTGTGCACAGGAGCTGGAGGATGATCTCAATAAGGATGGTGAGTCCAACCGCATATCCACATGGATTGTTGAATGTCCGTTTCTTATTTGAATATGTGGCTTGTTATTTCAGCCAGTACTCAGTACTTTCGAACCACCTTTGGAAGTCCACCGATTTCCCCCAACTGTGCCCGGTCACCGGCCGGAGGCCATAGCAACTAGCCAGGCCACACATGGGGCTTGTGTCTGGAGACTAGAGTGTGTCAAACCTCGGTCGCCAAAGTACTACTTGTGGATTTTAATGTTCATGTCTGCCACACATTCCTTGGCTATGGCAGGTTTGCATTCAAACAAATAAGCATGTCTACCATCGATGAGTATGGTGCCACTGTATGTACAGGCGAGTTCAACGTCATTTGGTACCTGATATCGGACTGCATGGCCCTGCGTGCAAGCGCCAAGCGCATGTTTGGGGACAAGCTCCTCACGTCCTTGGACGTGAAAGTTGCGCATACATGGGATCCGCTTAGCTCGACAAGCCATGTCCTCGGTTTCCAAACTGCTGTCGGAGAAAATTGGTTGCTGGGCATGACCGACTACCATGTCCTCTCGCTTTACAGCTCCTTCGGTCTCCTTTCGGTGCTCCGGAGCCTCCAATTCCGCCATTCGTTTGCCATCTCATCTGCTGGCGTTGGCTGGAATAAACCAGGCGCGGATCGCGACGTGAAGAGGGGTCCAAGGAACAACCGGCGGTGCCGTGCTGAGGACTACGATCCGTTCCACACTGTTTCAACTAGCTACTTCATTAGGGTCTAGCCGTCCATACTCCATTTGTATGATCTGGACTAAAGACCAGTAACTTGCCTGGTGTGAGTGGAGCCTATCTACTCTTGTTATATGGCCAAGACGAAGAGCAAATCATGTAGGGTTCGTGGATCCCTGATTATTTGTCTCTGAGCGATTTTTAGGAGGGCCACAAGTAGTACCGTCATTGACCAATTTTTAAGACGAACTGTATTTGCATGAGCGGATCAAACAAGATCCAGTATTGTTAGATGCAGCGGGGACCCAAAAGGAATCATAGAGCTGGTGGAGTGGCCATTTCCCTAAAATGGTCCTGAGGTGGACATCGTGCACTGAATATGACTAAACCGCACATTTTGGTGTATTGCTCGTTGTTTTGCCTCGGGGGTGCGAGCCAACGTATACTAGCCAACTTATAATTACTTCATACGATGTGCCAGCCTCTCTGCACACGCTTAGTGCTTCTTGCACCATCTTATACTCTGCAATCGTAACTGTCAGAGCAACCCAAGTCTGAAGAGGCATCACCTCCACCAATGATGGGTATCAGTTGTATATACCCGAATAGGAGCTTGCAAAATTGGTTGTGGCAACACCGGACCCACTTTGTGTGGCAATATTTGCAGACCGCTTGTGGAGTAATGAACCCAGTTCAATATTGCGCATGCTTGCCTGTAATAAATAGTTAGGTCGGATTGTGTGAATGTTTTTGCTTGCGAAAGAAATTGCCATGGCAACGGGAGTACTGAACCCGGGTTTTGGCTTGCAAGAAAGCGAAGGAGGTTGAATCTTTTCAAGTGGGAATTGTATAGTTTGTCCCGAGAGAGGGGGCACAAATAAACGGAAGACACCCCATCCTAGAAAATTTTACAACTTGACGAGAAGCTTTCCAAATCTGATCTTGTATTGTTTTTGGCCCAGGGGGCTGGAGATATTGAGAAGGAAGATCTTTATGCGGAAAAACAGCGGGCGCGTGGCCAGGCCGAGATGGTCACGGTCATGATTACGGTCGGTGTACCGCAGGCGGCACGCCCAACGAGGGTGTCTGGCGAGACTGCTGCATCACAGGAGCCCCCGATTCTAGGTCTGAGGGTGTCGAGTGAGGCTGCCACAGCATTGGAGCACCCAAGGGCCCACCGCGACGCGATCAGGGACCTCATGCGGAATAATGTCGGTGCCAAGTGCATACTCTGCGGGCTGGCTTCCGCTCACGAGGACCAGTTGTGCGAAGACAGGCTCCAGCGAGCCTTCCGAGAAGGGGAGAGGGCTGGGGAGAGGCCGAGCATGCCAATCACCAGGCTGCCAGCGAAGCAACCAGAGGTTAGGGCGCATGCAGCCGAGCAACGGCCCAGGAGAGGCAACAGGCCCGAAGAAGGAGGGTCCCAAAGAGCTGCCAGTGGCCGGCGGCAGCAAGGCCGCAAGAGGGCATGGGGCCGAGGAAGGGCCATCCAAGGAGGAGGAAGGCCTGGTCGGGAGACCCCTGAGTGAGCTCAGGGAAGCCCCGTGCCAAAGGGCGGTGCATGGCGGCTGGAAGAGGCGGGACCCAAAAGTCAGCAGCGCAATGCCGGTAGGCCTACCCGGGACGACAGGCCTAGCCAGGAGGGCAGGCGCCAGCCGGAGTTAGCGGGGGCGCTATCCCTGTCGTTGCACCACGACTCAGTCGCGCATTTCGTAAGGGCAGAGAAGGATGACGAGTCAGAAGAGGTGGAGGAAAACATGACGATCGCCAAGCTGAGGGCCCAGAACGAAGGCCCACAGACGGAGCTCAGGAGGAAAGACCAAGCCATGATTGAGTCCTTGGATGACACATGAACTTTTCTGAGGCTGGCGGTGCGCCGTTGGTGCCACATCAAGCAGATGTCAGAAACATTCCGTAGCTTCATGAAGGAGCTCGACGACCGCGTCTGGGACGCCACAAGGCTCCGCGATTCAAACCATGAGAGGTGGGAGCCAGCAAATGCCCGAATGGAGGCGCGCATGGCGCCCGAGGACATGCATGAGCTGCATGACATGCAGGAGCAGCATGAATTGCTAGAGCGGCAGAGAAGCAGGATAGGCGGTCGATCAGAAGAGCTCACGCGGTTCCCGTGGGAGGAAGAACGTGAGGTGGAGGGCGACCACGGGGAGGAAGGAAGGGTTGAGCCAATCGGGGGCGTTGGGGCCCGCAAAGAGGCCGCCCCTGAGTCTAGCTCCCCCTCCTTGAGGGCCCTCCATGATAAAATAAAGAACCCAACAACGCTGTCCCTCCCCGGGGGGGAGTCCGCCGGAGAACAGGAAGCTCAGGAAGACGAGCCAGATGGAGAAAGGGAGGCTCGAGCGGGCCAGAAGGACGGCCAGCAGACAAGGCAGCCAGCGCCAACAGAGAAGGGGTGAGGCCCCCAGAACGCGCGGTCGGAGCGCCTAGGGCGAGCCAGGGAGGGGCCGAGAGCAGGTCCTTCTAGAGCACCAACTGCCCACACCTGAGGCCAAGGCCCGGCCCCAACAGCCACTGGCCAGAGGCGGAAGCCCGGGCAGGGTGCACCACGACCGTGACAGAAGCCGGGAGCGGCGGACTGACAGCGCTGGCAGAGGGCATTACGCTAGAGACCACAGCAACATCTTCGACTGCTGCTACAGTCACCTTCGGAAGGGTCGACCCATCAGGCAATCATGTCAACAGTAGAGAATAGTCAGGTAAGTAGTCCAGGATACTTATCTTAAATACATCGACTGATTCCCAGGTTTACAGCTGGGAATTCGAGTCTCAATAGCAGTGATCAGGAATTTGTCATATTCCTGAAGTCACAGCACTTTTCTAAGAAAGAAATAGTCCGACTGGTCGCGCCTCCACTTGTCTGTAAACAGATCGACTCTAAGAGTCAACTCAAGTAGGTGCCAGAAATCGTCTGTCGACCACTTGACCGATCACAAGGAGTACTTTTCAGTACTCTGGAACCTTTCTTGTCAACAACCATGACTAGTTTCATGACTGACGAATCAGAAGATGAACATGGCAGTGCAATGTCTGTTCAGGCCAAGTATGATCAAGATTTAGAGATTGCGATCATCAAATAGAAACTAGAGGATATGACTGCGCATGACCAAATCCATTTGTTAATGCGAGCTCAGGTCTGAGATCAAGGCGGTTTGATAACCACTGATTTGCCATACTTAAATAAGAATGAGCAAAGAAGCCTACGCAACGCGATTAGACATGCTAAGCAATGCGAGGCTGATAGTAAACGTAGGATGAACCATGAGCATAGGGAGGTTTCGGAAAGGAACGCTACTAAAGAAAAAATGGCACTACTCGAAGCTGAGCTTGCTTTGCAGGAGGAAGAGGAAATTGCTTACTGGAAGTTACAGAGTGACTATAACTGGGCGGCGATTGAATTAGCAAAGACCCCAAAGATTATGAGGATCCCTGTTGATGACGACAATTATAACGAAAGGATCCCCTTTTCTGTAATGGAAAATCCTGCTTACAGTCTTAAAAAGTCTCAAGCCGATTATTCTGCCAGTAAGCTTCAACAATGTGCATACCTCATGAAGAGATCTGGGCAAACTAATGGGCATAGTGATTTACTGCATGTCAAACGTGAGAAAGGCTATCAAGGGGGAGCACCCGTATTGCATATTACCGTAAATAATATAAGAGCAGATGGGACCTTCTCACGAAGCTGCGGTAGTTTCAATGACACCTCAGTCATAGGTAACAGAGACCAAGCGGCAGGAATCGAGCACATCACTCTGAAAGGGAACTATGTCCTAGGTCAAAGGAAGATGACTACAACGAAAAATACTGGGTATACGTCGGTGGCCAATGCGTCCAGCAACCCGCCGCCACCGACTTCACAAACTCCAATCAGTGGACAACCACTTAACCAGGACATTGCTGGAGTAGACCGAGGGGTAAAAAAAACGTGGGGATCTTTGCCTCCTTCCCCGGGTTTCTTTTGGTGTCTTGACTTTTCTTGAACGCTTCGCTCTTTTTCAGGGTTGTTTTCTTTCGGGTGCGAACAACCATCGGCGTGTCAGTGCGATAACGCACGGTATGCAACAGCTTTTTCTGCCACCAGCAGGTATCAAACTCGCGACCTCGGCTTGATCAGCATCGTCGGTGCTAGGCTGTAAGCGACTGACACCAGTACGGCATTAGTCACGGACGATTACGTTGGGTGGGTGGCGGGCGAGAGGTGTCATCGCCGCGCGGCCAAAAAGCTGTTCGAATACATATCGCCTACACCCGACGTTGGGTACAATCGAATCGCATTGCTAATGCGCTGCTCTTGATCGAGGCCGCGCTTGCGGTAGAACACTTCGTGGCAACCCACCCTTGGCCTGTGCCTGCGGAGCGTCGTCAGCCGTCGCGACAGCATAGTAGGTTTGGTGTGCGTTTTTAGGGATCTCCTTCATGGGAGACTGTAAAAAAAGTGTGCCTAGAAAAAAAAAACTAAAAAGTGACTAAAAACAGTGACTAAAAAGAAACGCAACAGAACCTACTATGCCGGCCTGGACGGCTCACGACGCTCAGCAGGCACCGGGCAGGCGATCAAAAGATGCGCATTGACAGTTGATTCTAATGCACTCAACGTCGGGGGTAGGAGATATGTATTTGAAAAGTTATTGCAGTCGCTGTGAATTGGGGGCCGATGACATCTCTCGCCGGCCAACCACCCATGCCACATACCGAAACGAGTGGCGACGCTCGGCATGCACGGCCTTTGTTGCAATGCAGTGTTACGCTGCAAGTGCGCCCTCGATTGAAAGCAGCGCATTAGCAATGTGGTTATATGTTACTCAATGTCGGGTGTAGGCGATGTGTATTCGAAAAGCAATCGCACATTATGCACTTCGCGGCGATGACGTCGCTCACCGGCCACCTACCCAAACTAACTGCCCGTGAGTAATGCCGTACATGTGTCAGTCGCTTATCGCCTCGCACTGACGAGACTTATCAAGCGAAGGTCGCGAGTTCGATACCTGCCGGTTGCAGAAATAATTATCGCAGACTGTGCGTTATAGCACTGACACGTCGATGGTTGTTCAACCCTGAAAGAGTGCGAAGGGTTCAAGAAAAAGAAAAGACACAGAAAGAAACCCGGGGAAGGTGGCAAAGATCCCCATTTTTTTTTCCAGTCCCTTTTTTTTTCTAGGCACACTTTTTTTCAGTCTCACATAAAGGAGATCCCTAACAAAAAAACAGTCTGACGTGCCCCAACGTTATTCTAGAGAAGAAAAAGAGAAGTTTCATGTCAGGGAAAACGAGCCCTTGAGCCCAAATCAATTAGAACAACTTAAAATTCAGAATGATCGTTATGCTAAAGCGGCACGTGACAACCCACCTGAATTATCGTTCGCTCTCCCAAATACTGGAATCAAAGATGAAGATTTTGCATGTGGTCAACGTAACGGTCCCTCTGCTAACGCCTCTCACTCCTATAAAAATTAAGTTAAACGTGAGCTACCCCAAAAAACCAGTGGCTTAGGACAATTTGCAAATTCCGAAGTAGTAGTACCTCGCAAAGATGAGGTAGTGGGAGTTGAGACCGCCATGCAGAATCCTGTAAACGCGCCTCACGATGTTCTGACACATAAAGAGTTTGAAGGTGTGCCAGCCAATGATCCTGATTGCTTGCTCGTGGTCAAGACTCGAGCTGATTAGTAAGCTTGAGAGGACTATGCTAGAGATCGCACAACCACATACTAAGGGTTACTTTATGCTTGTGCCTCAAGAGGAGCACATTCTCAAGGCCCTCATAGACATTCCGGACCAAAGTAGGGTGAGAAGCAATAAACTTGCATTCTTCTGGTTAAACAAACTAATGGCAGTCGACGAGTTCATGGACGATAGCTTAAAGAGTTCTTTGTTTATAGCCATGCACAGCCATGAGGAGCTGCCTCCCGCCATGAAACCGCATGAGCAATGGCAAGGTGAAATTACCACGCACAGTCATGCAGAGCTACCTTCCGTTAGCATGGCGCACGAGGTGATATACTCAGAAACTCCCTTCTCCACACATCCCCCAACGCATGTCATCATCAATGTGTGCTCCTCCAAAGCCAAGCCCATGCAGGAAACTGATTATGTTGAGAAGTACAAGACCACACGAGATGGAGAGGGCAACCGCATGCCGCGTTCCTCCGGGCCCATCCTGATTGACAGTGCTCCACGAATTTGGTCATTCACGGCTTCAAAGGTGAAGGGTTTGTTTGGGGAAGGCCTAGACAAACACACTGATGTTCCTAAGATTCAAGACAGATACATCCGTCCCGATGACACGGGTGGGGGTATGCAACCTACAAGGCATACAGCTGAGACTTCCTTGGACAGTTACCCGGTCAGTCAAGAGCATGTCATTGAAACAGAAGAGCTCAGTGAGATTTCCACAGGCCTAGAGACTCTGGTGCGCATGGTGCATGAGGTACACCGACAGAGTGGGGATTTCATAATGAAATCATGGGGGCCTAGAAGACAGGTTTTAATGGCTTCTCAGCTATGCTTTGAGCAAGGCAAACCTCCATTTGAAATTAAAATTCCTATCACGCCCTGTCAGTCACCCCTTCGTCAGTCACCCCTTCGATCCAAGCACATAAACAAGTCGTTTGAAAATGTGGACCATGCAGAGTGTGATCCGAACCAGTTCACACTTTCATCCGCACAGAGCATTGCGAAGTCGGAGCTTAGCCATATGTGAATTGACACCAGTCAGGGTGTGAGTGAGTGTGTACAGTTTGTACCCGTCTCTACCCCATTTGTGATGCATGATCACTGCCAGATGCTTGTCCACTGCGAGATGTTTGACCGCTTTGAGACGCGTGTTCCCTCCCTTCCTACCCAAAGCCAGGGTGTACACCTTCTTCGTGCAGCCCTGGATAAACCAACGCTTAAGGGTTTCCACAGCTCCCACCTTCGGTAGCGTGGCAGCGTCATGCTGATGTTCGGTTGACTTGTCCTTGGTCAATGTCAGGTTGCTAACTTCTTTTGTTTCCTTCTCGCATGGTGACCCATGCAATGAATGTAGCACTGCCCGTTATAACAGTTGGATGGTGCCTCTAGAGGCTAGTTATAATGCCGCTGTTGTCCTTGCCTTCTCAACTTTGATTGACTCTCTAAGATATATGTACGATGTGTATTGCAATCTGCTATGCTGTACATCATGTTGATACGAACAACGTGTTCATACCTGCTGGTTACTACATGTTTGTTCACACTGGTGGTACGCCCCCAAATGTTCACACATACAACATATTGCATCATCTGGTGGTACTCACCTGCTCATACTTGCGTGTTCACACCTAGTTGTACGTACTCCCAGTTCACACTTGGATGTTGACCATAAATGTTACAACTATCGTGATGTGCTGTCTTTTTCAGTAGACATATTCGCAAACACTAACTCCTAATTCCTGATAGGACTGTTATATGTGCAGTCTCCTGCATGACTGCTAAGCATGCCTATTGTCCAGCTCAAAGCTGGTTTATGATCACAGCTCAGAGCAGGGGGGGGATGTCTGTACATAAGCATGCTTTATTTTTCTTTGCTTAAAACTTTCCCCTACCCATGGTTCCTCCCATGTGCAGAATGGTCCAGTGAGTTATCAATCGCCAACTGAATGCAACGCACACCGCAGCGCACACCGTATTGAGCAAGCTTTAACATGATACTACTGCATGCCTGCAGAGTACTACTTCAGACTCCTCAAACCGGTGTAGTTAACCCTCGTCGCGTGATGTCTCAAATGCATTTTATATGTGCTATGTCTGACGATACTGTTAAGGCAACCAAAAGAGTACTCAGGCTAGTAGAACGCCATGTACTGCAGTTCTATCAGAGTTGGGGATGTACTGGGACTTATAATTGGGGACTGTGATGACCCTGATGTGCAGCAACATCACCTATTCCAGCAACAGCAGCAGCATCTTGCTGAAAAGAAGAAAATCAATAACTAAGAAAGAGACATGTTAGCTAACTGGGACCAGGCAAATATTAGAGAGTTCGCTGGTTATGAGTTTCGTTCTGGTCCCGCGTGGTCCCCATCTTTAGGGGGCCCCGGGATGCGCTCTGGGCTCCCACGTGTCGGGGGCCCCGGGCCAAGCCGTGAGTCTCCACCTGTCGGAAACTCCGGCAGAACAGCTACTGTGCCTCCATTTGTCGGAGGCCAGAGCCCTATGAATCCTCCACCTGTCGGAGGTTCCAGAAGAGTTGAAGGGCCCCCATATGTCGGGGGCCCCATCTTCATTGATGAGCCTCTTAATGTCGGAGGCTCCCTTAGCAACCGTGGGCCCTCACATGTCGAGGGCCCCGGACATAGCATTAGGCTTCCAATTGCCGGAAGCTCTAGCAGAGGCCCAGCTGGTGGCTATTCGCAATTCTTTAGCGTTGGAGAGCTGGGGATTTCAGTGTGAACCTCTGTTGAATGGGATCTAATTCCCTCCCAGCTTCTCCAACTCTATGGAGTAGCTCAGGATGCGGAGGCCGTGATTGAGTTCTGGCATGAGCAGTCGACCCGTTTCGGAGAGGACTGCGTTGCTATTCAGCAAAGGCGCCTAATTTGGCGGCTGCTCTGCAAATTGTCCCCGGGCCATGTTTTCGATGATGAAATGGAGGTTTTCAGAGTTGTCCTTAGCTTTGTCAAAGGTCGCCACACTGAATATGCCTTTATGTCAGATCTGGTGGTTGCGCAGTCTGAAGCTGACAGCCTCATGAACATAGACCGTCGCTGGAAATTTTCGCAGTTCAAATGACTGTTACGTAATGGAATTAAAAACAACCGCTACTTTTATTGCGATTCAGACTCTTCTGCTAGTAAGATAGCAATGTATAGAGTAAGGTTACTTCACCAACAATATCCTACACCTTTGGATACAGATGTGTGCCTCAATTCCTTCACTGACCCTCCGCAGGATGTAAACAAGATCCAAGAGTCAAGTCTTCTTAACATCGGCTTTGTAGACGGGTGTCAATGGCTGCTGTGTGCATGATTTATGTGTTCTGACCTTTCTTCTGCTGGGTTAAAAACTGGATTACATGGTACTAAAAGTTCTACTTTCTTCCCACTTCTCAAGATATTGGGTACGACTCAAGCTCTACAAGTTAATCAAGCTCCTGTGATTTATTTTATAGAGAACACAGCAATACAATTCGCCAAGGGTCAATCTGCTGACATGCGTTAATCATTTACTAAATTATGTGAGCGTCTGGACATCCCTGTTACATTTGACGTTGTTGCTGTTGGTGCTTTTGCTCACTGGTTAATAAATTATTGGTGCAACATCTGTGCGCCTACTGCCTTGCAATTGATCTGAATTCCTTTGTCAGGGATCCTGATCTTAGACTTGCAGATGTTCTGGAGCCCAACCGTCAGGCGCAACTGTGCACATTGGAGCACCGCTATCCTTACCACGCTGTCAACAAAAAATGCCACCTACTTCAAGTGTTACCTACTCTGGTTGCATGAGTTCACTCATGGGCCTTCAGCAGAGACGGTGCGGGGCTAGTTTGGGAAGACAACAAACTGTTTGACCTAACTATTAAAAAAACGTAACGGATTCTTGGCTATGCACATCACTGCACTTCAGGCAATGGTGCTTCTTTCGATGCTAGACACAAAATCAATATATGAGCTTTTGATGCAAACGCCGTAAGTCATCTTATTGCTGCCAGCTTTGCATATAGAGCTGCTGATATCGTGCAGCCCTCGCAACAGAATTTAGTTGCTGCAGTTTCTTGCCTAGAGCTGGGGGGGGGACGAAATCCTGATCAAAATTGGACAAAGTTAGTTGCATTAGTAGCTGACATGATTTTTCATGCAGCTCAGGCAGAAGCTGCATAATTGTCTGAGGCAGACACTCACACCTGTTAATGAGGAAGATGATGTTGACATTAATGCAAAGGGTGGAGGGTGCAATTTATCGCGTTGTTGCACCCAAAATTGCTGTTGCACCCAAAATTTTTGCTGCACCCAACCATCATAAATTAACCTTGATTCCGGTACCACTGAGAATGGGGGCAAGGGATAGGCAACCCGTTCGTTTAATGTGCTGTCCTCTTTGTCCTCATGTCCTATTGCTTTGTGCTGACTTGATCTTGCATACAGCTCAAACATTAGCTGCTGAGTTGATATATGTAGTAGTGTTAAGCAACATGTTCGGTCGGTGAAAAGTGCCTAAGTGCGGTACCAACATAAAACGCTAGTTTTGAAAATAAATTAGATATGTACCTGCCTTGGAGTGATATGTGTACTGTGTAACTGTACATACGGGTAATGGTGCTAATTTGAGTCATGCTAGCCACTCTGACCTTGAGACTCAGTGATGATTCCAAATGCGGTGGGAAAACTACCACTGCCATGTGCTAAAATTACCTGGTCAGTGAAATTTTGGCATAATTACGGCCAAAAGTCATAGATCCTGCCTGGTAACCATTTATGGTTGGAAGAAGCTATGTTCGTTGTTTAGCATTGTGATACGCCGCTCTATTCTAAAAGTGCGGCCTATATCTTACCTCTATCTGACAGCTAGGTGCTGAAGGACTGCGTGTACTCTGCTGCCATACATGTTGGGGTTGTAATGTCAGGCCCAGTGTGGTCCTACCGGTGCCGCCGCAAGGATGGGATACCCAGAGATGGGACAGTTTTAAAGCATGACCCGCTTCCCATGCCGCTTGTATGATCATGATGATCTGAGAATTTAAACTTCTGTTAGATTGTGATTTACACCCTGTGTCAATCATAATCCTATGCGTATAGATCAATTGATTATATAAATCATTTAATTGTACTGTGACACATGTGTGATTTCACACTTTTAAATGAGTTCACACTTACGCATGTTCCTGTTGAATTTGGCTATGTTGAGTACCTTGCTGCATTATGTACCCAAATTAAAGCTTTCTTACTGTATCTGCTTTAGCCCGCAAGATCTGTTGTGGAGAATGATACCTTGAAGACTAAGGCCCCAACGCAACGGCGCCTGGGGACCACAGCCCCATTCGGAATCAGTCCAGGGTCCTCGCCAATTACGGAGCTAGATAAAAATAGCATCAGCCACTGCCCTGGGATATTTCTGGCAAGTCTTGAAACGTTTCTCCAGAGCTGGCTTAATTTGTGGAAGGTTCCTCAACTAGAACTGATTGGCTTTTGCAATTTAGAACTCTAGTTACCATAGGCATTTGACAACTGCTGCCAATCTTAAGATTTTGCGTGCATCCCACGCACGGCTGATGTTAGTTTAGATTTTAGCAATTGCTTGTACTTGAGCTTGCTACGATTATTTTTGGTTAAAGACAGTCTCAAGGCTTTCATCAGTAATTGTGCTGATCTGTTTTAGCAGTAACCTTGAACCAAGGTTTATTCAGATGATTTGCTTTTCAGCTGTTCAATGATTGAAATACTTAAAATTGCGCAACCGTAAAATTAGGTTAATCTGATTTTTTAGGTTTTTCCCTCGGGATTTTCCACCATTTTTGACAGTCCTCAATAAGTGTTTCCTTCGTCCCTTATTTCGGACTGGGGGGAGGAGTGAAAGGATGTCTTTCATGCTTGCGCAGTCAATTACTCGGCACAGCCATTAGCCCCGACAGCTGTCATGCTGAATCAGCGCACCGCGTGTATTACTGAATTATCAGTTCCTTGTTTAAGGATTCTTGCTGCTTAACTCTGTGTACGGAACTGCTGTTGCAGTTACACCTAGTGTTTTCTCTGTATGTCAGAGAAGTGTGTATTTTCACACTTTTGCCTCCTTCTTAGTGGCTGCTTGGTTTTCTGCAGCCACTGTTTCTTTCTTACTCGAAGCCCTGATTTCGTTATCACCCTTTCATCTGAAGTTACATAGTCACTCCTCATCGAGCAAGCACAAACACTGCTCACTTTATTCCAGCAAGCACAAACACTGCTCGAATATCGATCCATCATACAGAACAAGCACCAAATTGTTCGACCCCTTCATTCTAAGCAATCACAAACACTCCTTAGCCTTGGAGGTCTTCTCTTGATATTTCGGCCCTAATCAGGCATTCTCCAGCCTTCCAGTTGGTTTACCACCACCAACTCCATCAACACTTCACCAACAGCCAGTCCATAGGCTCCAAGTCGACTCCCTGATAGATCATCAAGCGAGTCCCCCCATCTGAAGATCGCCAACAAGCTACTTGAAATCGAAAATCATCGTACCCTGTCACCAGTGTACTACATCTTCGACTGCTGCTACAGTCACCTTCGGAAGGGTCTACCCATCAGGCAATTCTGTCAACAGTAGAGAATAGTCAGGTAAGTAGTCCAGAGGATACATATCTTAAATACATCGACTGATTCCCAGGTTTACAGCTGGGAATTCGAGTCTCAATAGCAGTGATCAGAAATCTGTCACATTTCTTAAGTCACAGCACTTAACTCGGCGCAGCCCTTAGCCCCGACAAAATAAAAATGTGGACCTTCGGATGGTCCAAGAAACGACCAAAACGGTCGAAGGAAAAAAATGGCAGTTTCGGCGGTATCCGAAAAGAAAAAGACGACTTTCGGCTGGATCCGAAACTTAAAAAGGGGCGTATAACTTACTTGGCCACGTGAGGGTCTTCACAAGATACACGGTAAGTGCATTCCCACGTGATCTCCCGGTACGCGCCCTGGAAGCTAAGGCGAGAGGCCCATAGCCAAACAAGCTTATCCACAATCCAGAAAGCAGCCTAACGTGTACGATCTTACGACCAAAGTGTAGTCACTGAGCTCACCCGTAGGCGTCCGTCACTGTCGTGTGGAAGAAGTCTGCCACGGATATGAAGCGCCTTTCCTGTGTCCTTAAAAAAGGACAACGCGTTTTTGCCTGACCAGCCTCAGTCACCAGTTCCTGCTTACGTTGTTTGCGCTGTGAATCTGATTTTATGTTTGGAAAGCCAAATTCTGCCCTTGATAGACTGAAAATAGCATTTAGCAACGACCATCAACTTGAAGAGTTGCCAAGTAAAGATCTAGCAAAGCCCCGGCAGTGGAATCCGGGTAAGCCGTGTGGAGAGACTTGACGATCAAAGTTGAGGAATTATAAACCCAACTTTTTGTTACATGTGCATTTGGATCAACGGTGGTGGTCGGACCGCGTGCATGCCAAGTGTAGACAGAAGTAAAGTTGTGGATCAGTGGATTGCTGAGTCCAAGTTTTAAGTGTTTTAGGGCTATGTGTGCGAAGGTAAGCAATTCTTGAGTAGCAACGTGACGCGAGCTGAGAGGATCTCCGAGCCTGACGTGCGATGTGAGGAGCGTGGATCTTGGAGCCCCATTGCATCCGAAGGTCAGGGAGAGTTAGGGGACACGGCTAAAAGACCGCCATGAAGCATGGTTCTAAAAAGCAGGAGTGCCAGTGGACCCATCGGAGGAATCCAATTTCAAAAGGGACAGCTTGAGTGTGCTCGCGGTACCGATGCTCGCGAACAGCAAGGTACAGTGATCCAAGGGGATTGCGGATCTAGATTGCATGAAGTCCCAACTTAGATGGCGAGCGTTCACCATGCCGCAGTAGGCAAAATAACAGAGGCGTGCCATACCCAAATCGGACCCTGACCGGACCCTAAACCAGAACGGACCATGGACCTGAACGGACCCCGACCCTAAGTGAGCATTGATATTGAGCAGACCCTGACCCTGAGCGGATCCTGACTCCCTCATGCCAACACATAAGGAGCGCGCATGTGACTAACTGCCGCCTAAAGGCCGGAATTCGAGAAACGTCAGGAATTCCGGAACCGGAAAGGAAGGCAGTACGCAGCTGTCGTGATAACGGTAGTATCGAGTGACAGCACTTTCTCCCATGGGCCCATGCAGTACTTGGCTTGGTTACTCTTGACCAAAATGGACCGCAACTACACCTCATTACATAAATACATTTACTGGTCTGAGCCCTTGGCATGGTCGCAATTCAGAGCTGGGCTATCACTGGCTGCGAGGCTGGGTATTATCATGCTCCGTATGGAGGACAGAAGTGCCCAACAAAGCTTCACTGAAACCTCATCAACTCTCCTCATGTTTGAGATCATGGCCATGCTACTGTGCGCGGGACTTCAGATTGTCGCTTTCGCACCAACTCAGATTCAGCTTTGCACGTTCTCTTCTTTGTTTTGCACACGATACATGGTATAAATACTCGTTTATTATGGTTGACGGTCCAGCGGCCATTCACCTCCGGGGCCTTCCTGTCGTCGCCCCGGTTAAGAATGAAGCACCAACTGAGTGGCCCGGGCCAAAAGGGGGAGGCCGGCCGCCTAGGCCGCAATCCATTGCCATTCCGCGGGAGCAGCTGATGCCGTCGCGATTCACTCTAAGGGCAACACCGGCGACCACGGTGCACGTCATTCTGCTTTCCCAATTCCTGCCCAATCAGCCAGCCCCCCCCCCCGGAGGATAGAGCCGCAGCTCAGAAGGAGTGTCTGGACCACCATATCAAGGCATGAAATACAAAGGCATTCCGCCGGATCCTGACCTCTAAGGATGACCTATATATCATGATGGACGGGCTGCGAGGCACATCCCAACTGGCGGCCTTGAAGGAGGCGACCTAGGCGGTTCAATACTTCGCGGACCAATGGTTCCCACGACAACATGTTGATCATGATATGTCCGGCACAACCAAGTTAAAGCCAATCGGCGACCGAAGATTTTGGGACGAAAACAATAAAAGCCGAGAGTCCCGGTAGGGGCTTCCGCAGAAAGAAAAAAAGGGTGACTACGGCCGTAGGCCGCAAGTTATCGACGGTTGGGTTCGGCCGACGGCCGAAACCTGACTCCGTTTAGCCGATGTGTCGCCGACGTTTTTTGAACTTACAAGCTCGACCATGCAAAAATGGTCGGGTTTGCAAGCGATGGTGCATCCGTTTTCACCGGCACCCTCAATAGTGTGGCCAAGCTTTTGAGACATGATATCCCATGGCTGGCTGCAGTCCACTCTGTGGCCCATCTATGTCATATGATCATGATTTCTGCCAAGAATCACGTCCGTGCTAAGCCATCCATGTTTGATATAAGAATAACAAAAAACGGCCGAACAGAAACAAAACCGTTTCGGCGTCAACCGAGAAAATGGAATTGGCTGGAAAAAAAGTTTGGACCTTCGGATGGTCCAAGAAACGACCAAGACGGTCGAAGGAAAAAATGGCAGTTTCGGCGTTATCCGAAATGAAAAATACGACTTTCGGCTGGATCCGAAACCTAAAAAGGGGCGTATAACTTACTTGGCCACGTGAGGGTCTCCAAAAGATACACGGTAAGTGAATTCCCACGTGATCTCCTGGTACGCGCCCCATGAGCTAAGGCAAGAGGCCCATAGCCGAACAAGCTTTACTTATCCATAATCCAGAAAGCAGCCTAACGTGAACGATCTTGCGACCAGCGTGTAGTCACTGAGCTCACCCGTAGGCGTCCGTCACTGTCGTGAGGAAGAAGTCTGCCACGGATATGAAGCGCCTTTCCTGTGTCATTAAAAAAGGACAACGCGGTTTTTGCCTTAACAACCTCAGTCACCAGTTTCTGCTTATGTCGGGGCTAATGGCTGCGCAAGCAAATGACTGCGCAACAGCTTCAGTGAAAAGAACTAAAAAGGAGTAACCCCCTTTCAGTAGAAAAGTGCTGTGACTTCAGGAATATGACAGATTCCTGATCACTGCTGTTGAGACTCGAATTCCCAGCTGTAAACCTGGGAATCAGTCGATGTATTTAAGATAAGTATCCCCTGGACTACTTACCTGACTATTCTCTACTGTTGACAAGATTGCCTGATGGGTCGACCCTTCCGAAGGTGACTGTAGTAGCAGTCGAAGATGTAGTACACTGATGACAGGGTACGATGATCTTCAGTGGGAAGTCGCTTGTAGGCGATCTTCAGATGGGGAGACTCGTTTGATGATCTATCAAGGAATCGACTTGGAGCCTCTGGATTGGCTGTTGATGAAGTGTTGATGGAGTTGGTGGTGGTAAACCTGCTGGAAGGCTGGAGAATGCCTGATAAGGGCCGAAATATCAAGAGAAGACCTCCAAGACTAAGCAGTGTTTGTGCTTGCTCAGACTGAAGGGTCGAACGGTGTTGGTGCTTGTTCTGTATGATGGATCGATATTCGAGCAGTGTTTGTGCTTGCTGGAATAAAGTGAGCAGTGTTTGTGCTTGCTCGATGAGGAGTGACTATGCAACTTCAGATTAAAGGGTGATTACGAAATCAGGGCTTCAAGTAAGAAAGAAATAGTGGTTGCAAGAGACGAAACAGCCACTTTAGGAGACAATAGAAGTGTGAACAACACACTTCACAGACAATCAGAGCAAGCACAGAAGTGTGACTGTGACAACAGTTTCACACACAGAGTTCAACAGCAGAGATCCTTAGTTCAAGAAAAGATAAACCAATAATACGCACGGTGCACTAGTTCAGCATGACAGCTGTCGGGGCTAATGGCTGCGCAAGCAAATGACTGCGCAACAGCTTCAGTGAAAAGAACTAAAAAGGAGTAACCCCCTTCCAGTCCCCCCCCAGCCTGAAATAAGAACCTTATAGAAGGATGACAAGAAAAGGGGAACCAGCAATC
This sequence comes from Limnomonas spitsbergensis, assembly GCA_037349105.1. NCBI lineage: Eukaryota > Viridiplantae > Chlorophyta > Chlorophyceae > Chlamydomonadales > Limnomonas > Limnomonas spitsbergensis. Next base: position 1,448,600 of record JAYJMM010000113.1, read on the forward strand.
GTGTCTTTTATAACGCAGTTCATCCAAGTTCAAAAGCACCTTTTGCGCCAACTCAGATTCAGCTTTGCACGTTCTCTTCTTTGTTTTGCACACGATAAAATGGTATAAATACTCGTTTATTATAGTTGAAGGTCCAGCGGCCATTCACCTCCGGGGCCTTCCTGTCGTCGCCCCGGTTAAGAATGAAGCACCAGCTGAGTGGCCCGGGCCAAAAGGGGGAGGCCGGCCGCCTAGGCCGCAATCCATTGCCATTCCGCGGGAGCAGCTGATGCCGTCGCGATTCACTCTAAGGGCACACCGGCGACCACGGTGCACGTCATTCTGCTTTCCCAATCCCCGCCCAATCAGCCAGCCCCCCCCCGGAGGATAGAGCCGCAGCTCAGAAGGAGTGTCTGGACCACCATATCAAGGCATGACATACAAAGGCATTCCGCCGGATTCTGACCTCTAAGGATGACCTATATATCATGATGGACGGGCTGCGAGGCACATCCCAACTGGCGGCCTTGAAGGAGGCGACCTGGGCGGTTCAATACTTCGCGGACCAATGGTTCCCACGACAACATGTTGATCATGATATGTCCGGCACAACCAAGTTAAAGCCAATCGGCGACCAAAGATTTTGGGACGAAAAGAATAAAAGCCGAAAGTCCCGGTAGGGGCTTCCGCAGAAAGAAAAAAAGGGTGACTACGGCCGTAGGCCGCAAGTTATCGACGGTTGGGTTCGGCCGACGGCCGAAACCTGACTCCGTTTAGCCGATGTGTCGCCGACGTTTTTTGAACTTACAAGCTCGACCATGCAAAAATGGTCAGGTTTGCAAGCGATGGTGCATCCGTTTTCACCGGCACCCTCAATAGTGTGGCCAAGCTTTTGAGACATGATATCCCATGGCTGGCTGCAGTCCACTCTGTGGCCCATCTATGTCATATGATCATGATTTCTGCCAAGAATCACGTCCGTGCTAAGCCATCCATGTTTGATATAAGAATAACAAAAAACGGCCGAACAGAAACAAAATCATTTCGGCGTCAACCGAGAAAATGGAATTGGCTGGAAAAAAAGTTTGGACCTTCGGATGGTCCAAGAAACGACCAAGACGGTCGAAGGAAAAAATGGCAGTTTCGGCGTTATCCGAAATGAAAAATACGACTTTCGGCTGGATCCGAAACTTAAAAAGGGGCGTATAACTTACTTGGCCACGTGAGGGTCTCCAAAAGATACACGGTAAGTGAATTCCCACGTGATCTCCCGGTACGCGCCCCGGAAGGTAAGGCAAGAGGCACATAGCCGAACAAGCTTTACTTATCCATAATCCAGAAAGCAGCCTAACGTGTACGATCTTGCGACCAGCGTGTAGTCACTGAGCTCACCCGTAGGCGTCCGTCACTGTCGTGAGGAAAAAAACTGCCACGGATATGAAGCGCCTTTCCTGTGTCATTAAAAAATGACAACGCGTTTTTGCCTGACCAGCCTCAGTCACCAGTTCATGCTTACGTTGTTTGCGCTGTGAATCTGATTTTTTGTTTGGAAAGCCAAATTCTGCCCTTGATAGACTGAAAATAGCATTTAGCAACGACCCTCAACTTGAAGAGTTGCCAAGTAAAGATCTAGCAAAGCCCCGGCAGTGGAATTCCGGGTAAGCCGTGTGGAGAGACTTGACGATCAAAGTTGAGGAATTATAAACCCAGCTTGATTGTTACATGTGCATTTGGATCAACGGTGGTGGTCGGACCGCGTGCATGCCAAGTGTTGACAGAAGTAAAGTTGTGGATCAGTGGATTGCTGAGTCCAAGTTTTAAGTGTTTAGGACTGTGCGAAGGTAAGCAATTCTTGAGTAGCAACGTGACGCGAGCTGAGAGGATCTCTGAGCCTGACGTGCGATGTGAGGAGCGTGGATCTTGGAGCCCCATTGCATCCGAAGGTCAGGGAGAGTTAGGGGACACGGCTTAAAGACCGCCATGAAGCATGGTTCTAAAAAGCAGGAGTGTCAGTGGACCCATCGGAGGATTCTAATTTCAAAAGGGACAGCTTGAGTGTGCTCGCGGTACCGATGCTCACGAATAGCAAGGTACAGTGATCCAAGGGGAGTGCGGATCTAGATTGCATGAAGTCCCAACTTAGATGGCGAGCGTTCACCATGCCGCAGTAGGCAAAATAACAGAGGCGTGCCAGACCCAAGCTGGAGTGCTGGACCCTGACCGAACCCTAAACCAGAACGGACCATGGACCTGGACAGACCCCGACCCTAAGTGGACATTGATCGTGAGAAGACCCTGACCCTGAGCAGACCTTGACTCCCTCATGCCAACACATAAGGAGCGCTCATGTGACTAACTGCCGCCTAATGGCCGGAATCCGAGAAACGGCAGGAATTCCGGAACCGGAAAGGAAGGCAGTACGCAGCTGTCATGATAACGGTAGTATCGAGTGACAGCACTTTCTCCCTTGGGCCCATGCAGTACTTGGCTTGGTTACTCTTGACCAAAATGGACCGCAACTACACCTCATTACATAAATACATTTACTGGTCTGAGCCCTTGGCATGGTCGCAATTCAGAGCTGGGCTATCACTGGCTGCGAGGCTGGGTATTGTCATGCTCCTTATGGAGGACAGAAGTGCCCAACAAAGCTTCACTGAAACCTCATCAACTCTCCTCATGTTTGAGATCATGGCCATGCTACTGTGCGCGCCAACTTAGATTCAGCTTTGCACGTTCTCTTCTTTGTTTTGCACACGATACATGGTATAAATACACGTTTATTATGGTTGCTTCACACCGTTCCCAGTCTGACATGTGAAGAAGAAAATAAAGGAAAATACTCTTGGTGTTGTAACGAAAACCTCACATGACATGGTACCTAGATCTGATGCAAACTGTGACTATGTCCCTAATTTCACGGAAATCTATTTGCCATGTCTTCCTATTGCAATAATCGGATGAAGGCAAACTCGGAGCACCATGATGCCTGAAAGTTGTCGTCTCGGGAAAAAGAGGCATAGCCAAGGTTTGCAAGATGGAGGAATAAGACCGATGTGTGCATGGATTTGATAGGACCTTCCATGTGAATCTCAACCGCAATCTGCATTGGTAGGGTCTCCATTCTCTGCATGTGAGAGGATTCAGAATAGTCAATAGTCCACAATTTAAAATGGAAGCAATCCAAATACTGGCAGTTGCAAATCAGGTAGATGCATCGAGAAGGAAATTCAAATGCGGCAAATGGGCAGGCTAACGGTTGAAAAACGAATATTCCTTGTGATTCCGCTTCACCCATCTTGCTTGAATCTATCAAATGGTTCCTTTATGGCTGAAGGCGGGCGTTCATGAAGAGGTCAAACCCTAACAAATATACGTGAACAAATCATTTCTTGTCAAGTCAGGGAAAAGGGATTACAACTGCCATTGAACAGAGGAGCGGGCCGAAATGTTTGATGTTCAATGCTACCGTATGTATGCATGCCTATCGTGCTTTAGTCACACCAACCCTCATGTTCTGCATAATCACCTGGTGCAATCCGTGTAGTACAGAAAACTCCGCTCCTTCAATGTCTATTTTGAGGGCATCCACTTTCTTGTGACCTGCAAATGCCGTTTGAGTTGTGCATTAGCTCCTCTCATGGGTGAAGAGCGTGTTGCCTAAAATTTGTCAAGTATTGCGCATAATTGTTGCAATCAGGCAGATTCGATTATGGCAAGTTCTTGAGTTTGAAAGAAAAGTGAATACACAATATAGCAAATCATGCAGCCAGGCGGCCAATCATGGAATCTCCATCACTAACCAAGAGTTCTTGTAGCATCATCCCATGTCTTCTGGCCAGGTGCAGATCCAAAACACCAAGGGTAGTAGAAATGACGTGTGGGGTGAATCGGTTTTCCATCATAGGTGCAATCAAATGTGTATACGTCACAGGCGGTTGAATTGAGCACGGACTCCTCAAATTGGAAGTCACCGTTGCTACCCATGCTGTAGACAATGCATGACGGCTCCGATGTGCCTAGATCACAGAGGAATTTCCGTCCGTCTTCTTGGGCTGAAACGCGTTGCGCCTCTGCGTCAGAATTGTAGTAGGCTATGGGGCCCGCCATTTCCAGGGTGTGAAGGCCTCCGTATTTTCTCAAGGGCCGCTCAGGGGGGCAGCTAGCAACATTGGGGTACAAATCAAACCATTGTCCGTCCTTGATTCCTTCATACTGGTATCCAAATTCACAGGGCGCATTCCCCAGCAACTCTGACAGCAGCTTTCTCTTGAAAATTGTAAGCTTGGCCAATGAAAAATCACTGTAATCTCCTGGGTAGATGGGCGTCATCTTCTTGCGGGTGGGTATGTGTGAAGGTGACTTGTGTGTGCAGCCATGTCGATCTTCATTTATATCAAGCGATTCCTCATGTTTGCTAGGAAGCCCAGCAGATGGTATAGCTAGCGTCAATGAGATAGAAAGGAGAAACACCGATAGGGCAAACGAGGGATGTCGCATGCTGATGCGTGTACACCGTGAGGGACTGGGGAAACCTGCGGTAGCCAATAGCAGAAATACGAATGCTCGAGTTCAGATTCAAGAAAATGTCCCAGAAGAGATGACAAATTTTGCCTCATTGACCTATATCGATAAATACTGCCATGGACGAAGGAAGGACCGGAACGTATGTTTTGAATTATGCAAGAATAACAAAATGCGTTTCCTCGGCTCATCATAAGAGTTAGCCCAATCAGCTATCTGAGGTTCAGTCACGATGAGTCACGTCCGCATACAAAAAACTGCGCTCCGATCTAACTGTAAACGGCCTAGTACAGGCGATCAGGCCAAGGCCAAACACAAGACTTGAACATACCAAGCAGGACAAACATATGTAGCTCACCAATATTTCGAGTAAGCCGAATGCGTCCGCTATAATGTAGCCGATTGACCGTGAAGAAAAGATAAGAATAGTGAACGCCGAATGGTGAACAAACTCACCATTGTTTAGAATAATCGGCAGGATGGCGACATGAAATGTTGCCGTACGCGACCCTATACAGCCGTATGCCGGTACACAGTGACAAAGGGTGGCACCAGCTATGTCCTGGCGGCATGACGTCATTCATGATTCATCGTCCCACACTCTTTTCTTATGCACGAGCAGAACCCGACGATAATATATATGTATACGAATGTCTGTGTCCTGTTCGCTATCCATGCCTTTGTGCTGTTCTTGTATTTGCGCTGCTAGCCGCTGGTTTGCGCTCAACCTGATTAGCGCTGCCCTTGCTTTCGCGCTGCCGTTGTATCTGGTTCGCTAGCTGTTTTGCGCTGCTCTTTGTACCTGGTTCCTCTGCTCTATCTTTGTGGCTCCTTTGCGCTGCTCTTGAATCTGCTACTGTCACCGACTCACTGGTTCGCTACCTGGTTTGCGCTGGTCTGTGCAGCTGTTTTGCGCTGCTGTATTTGAGCTGCTCTCTGTAGCGCTGTCCTTGTGTTTCCGCTGCCATTATAGCTGGTTGCTACCTGATCTGCGCTGCTCTTTGTGGCTGGTTTGCTACTTGATCTGCGCTGCTGTTTGTAGCTGGCTTGCGCTGTTGTATATGCGCTGCTCTTTCTAGCTGGTTTGCGCTGTTCTTGTATTTCCGCTGCTGCCTGGTTTACGCTCCTCTGCCGCCGGATTCCTCTGGATGGGGCATGATGTGGCTGCGCTAAGTCTAACACGAAATCCGCGTCACGCTGCTCTTCTATTACGCTCCTCTCGTTTTGCGCTTCCAGCTCCATTAACGTACCAGGATCATGCCATCCACTATTCAATTGCCTTGACGACCGAGCACCGCCATACACAGCCTTGTTTTATGGTTACCACGCCTGCCCATTATTCTGCACAATGTGCGCAACTTATCCTTTCCTGCCAGGAAAACAGACCCTATCGGGATAACACTTCACGGCCGACGAGGGTTTGATCCCTGGATCCCCAACATTCCTTGAGCACATCTGCACGACAGCACGAGAGCAGTGCACGGAGGCAGCCGCGAACAGGAGTTGTGTCATCTCATTTGCTTATAATTATAGGCAGGTTAGCAACATAGACTGTTGCCGTACGCGACGCTATACAGCCGTATGACGGTACACGGTAGCGAATGGGGGCGCTTGCGATACCTTGGCGGCATGGCAGCAGTCATCGGTCCGCATTTTCCCCTTATGCACGAGCTTATATACCCCGACAGAGGTCATTGCATGTTCGCAGTCCTTGTTTTTGCGCTCCTCCTATATTTGTGCTGCAAGCTGATTTGCGCTTTACCTGTTGTGTGCTGCTCTTTGTATCTGGTTTGAGCCGCTCTTGTAATTGCTATGCTCTCGTAGCTGCTTCGCTCGCTGGTTTGCGCTGCGCTTTGAACATGGTTCGCGCTGCTGTATTTGCGCTGCTCTTTGTAGCTGATTTGCGCTGCTCTTGTGGCTGGTTTGTTACCCAACAGAGGTCTATGTCCTGTTCGCAGTCCTTGTCTGTGCGCCCCTCCTATATAACAAGGTAGCACAATACGGCAAAACCTGTTTCGTATCCGGAGCGGATCGCTGCTCCGCTCCGGATACGGCAATACTGCTCCGATCCGGCTCACCATGCAAGGATTTTTTCCGCAGCCCTTCCGGGCTGCATGGCACACGAGCGGCTTTGACGCCTTAGGGGGCGGCTTCAGGAACCACGCGATAGTACGCCCATACAACAGGCGTTGGTAACCTTTGCGATCAATCATTTGGCTGTTTTAAGGGACAGCGAAGTTCGAAAGCAACGAAACACGTCGTGACTACGGTACGGTATCCGAGCCATATTCGAATCGTCCGATCGATCAGCAATTCAGCAATTCACGAGCTAAGAAAACCCAGCCTTCGTCCGGGGAACCTGAGCCAAAGTTGCCAAATTCTGCATACCGACGGTATCAGGCGAGGTTGCAGATTTGAAGGGGATATTAGTGATGCATGACAACTACCAACGGGGTTGTTATTGTTTGTACAGTTCAGGAGGTGGGGACTGCGTCAATCATTGACTGTTTGCAACAGCATTTTGCATGGTCATAAGCCCTAACTAATATGCATGCATGCATGCTGCATGGATGAATGGTTACTTTGGGGCCAGTAGGGGGGGGGGCATCTGGGCATGCATGGGGGCTGTCTGCTGGTCTGCAATTATTTTCATGTCTTTATATGCCAGTATGTGCCTAAAACAAGTTTTGACTGCAAAGTACTGATACTCCTAGCCCGCCGTATCGAAGCGGAGCTGAGCGGACTGGAGCAGTAGCGTATCCGGATTGTGCTAACTTGCTATATAAGTGGGTTCCTTTGTCACAAGTCTCGTGTGAAGGGTCAACCGGTAGAATAGGAGATTCCACTTCATTGTTTGTGTGCCGAGTGGCCAGATAAGTTTTGACATACTAGACCTACTAGACATGTAAGACCTATATCGGTGACCTCCTAGACCTCCTAGACCTCCTAGATCTCCTAGACCTCCTAGACCTATATGATCTTAAACCTCCTATACCTCCTAGACATTCTATACCTACTAGACCTTTAGACCTACTAGGCCCGTTGACCTACTAGACCCGTAGACCCGTAGACCTACTAGACCTACTAGACCTACTAGACCCATAGACCTACTAGACTCCCGGCCGTAGACATGTAGACCCGTAGATCTACTAGACCATGGCTACTAGACCTACTAGACCCATAGACCCGTAGACCTACTAGACCTACTATGTCACGACGTATGACTGCACCGTGCGTTTGACTGCGCCAACTGCTTTTTCGGTTGGAAGTTATGTGTGAACTTGTACAAGTGTGTTTGCCGTCTTAGAAGATCCCGAACTGGGTCCTTTACTTTTTCTTTCTTACTTGATTTCACGGCCTTCAATAGACTCTTAACGTTTCCAGCTATTGTTCTTGAATATCGATCTGCAAGTTAATCGTCACTCAAAGTCTTACTAAGGGGAAACTGGCAGAGCAGCTAGGCCAACAGCGACCCTATAAGCATCAACAAATCTCCTGATACGAAGCTGGCAGTGCATTTAGGCCAACAGTCGACTATTTGCAGCAATTAGAGTTATTCATGCCTCTTAACAAGGCATATCTCCAGCCCTACAGCTGGATATTACCCCCAACCAACCATCACATCTCCAACCTACAGCCTTTCCTTTGGCTCCAAGTCGACCATCTGATTTATCAGAGATATCTTCAGTCACCAGAAGTCGCCAAGCAAGCGACTCACCACAGCAGATCAACGGCCACAATCGCCCAAGATCGTCCCAGGAAACCTATAAGTACCTCAAGAGTCGAGGCTTTACGAGATCCTGTCAACAGTATCGAAGAAGTCCAGGTGAAGTAGCAAGAGCTATCACCTGTTATCGAGCTGAGTTCACTGAGTTACAGCAGTGGATCGAGAAGCTCCTACTATAAGCTCTGTAGGAGTTTATTAGTACTCGTTTACACAACTAGACCTACTATACCCTTAAACCTACTAGACCCTCAAGACATCTAGACATACTAGACATACTAGACCTCCTAGACCTCCTAGACCGATATGATCCGAGGCCTCCTAGACCTCCTAGACCGCTTTGGCTATGGAAATCGGCCACTTGTACAAAACGAGCGGACATTCAGATACCGGTATTTTTTTGAGCGAGACAACTACTAAGCGACTGACCCACGAAACGCTACCGAAACGCTACCGAAAAACATCGCTACCGAACAACATCGCCGACACTTTGTGAAAGACAGACGAAAGGCTCCCGAAAAACTTGACATCGATAGCGAAAGATAAGCGAGATTGGTAAGCGCTGGCTACGGAAAATAGGATTTTAAACGGATAATCGGGGAAAGTCGTAATTCACACAGCCCACTATTATCCCTTACCACGCTTCGGAACAACGTCGCGAAAGCTTCGCGAACGATTGTCGAAAGGTTACCGAAAAACTTGTCAGCGACCCTGCGAAAAATAAGCGAAACTGGTAAACGATGTCTGCGGAAAACATTCGCCATTTAACGGACTTACGGGCGAAAAGTCGGAATTCAGACGTTTTCATACTTTTGGCACGGTGAATACTTCACGCAGTACGTGCATGATCCATTGCATCAATTATTATTTCAATTGGAGAAGTTTGATTTTTCACTCAGTCAGCCACATACACATTTACCCCCCTAATATCCCTTACTTTACGCTACGCTTCACACGGGAAAATCCCTTACGTTATGTAACAGGACAGCCGATAGGCTGACCTCGTTATTAGCCTTTGTTGGGGATGTGGGTTCGAATCCCACTGGAGCTACCTGAGTGACTGGTAAAACCTCTCGGCGATTTGTGTGCGTTTACGTACGCGCCGTAGCCAGTCATGAGGGAAATCGCAAAGTACAAGAGGTACCGACGAGTGACTGATCCACAGTTAAGAAAATGTCCTGCTAGTTCGAACGTACTGCCAAATTGTAGTGCCAAATCGTAGTAATTAGTAAATACCGACTTCCCGCATAACTGCCAGTAACTTGTGTGACCATACTGGAATTGTGTATGGATTGGATGATAAGCTTTGCCCTTAGGTTAGCTCATTTAGCCTTCCTAAGTGCAGGCCTCTAAGACCCCCCAAACTCGCGCGCAGGATTCGTCCTTGATTTGAGTCGACCGTCGCGTTCTGACGGCCTACGTTTGGACAATCCCGTCTACCCGCGCTTGCCGAGGCCCGAGGTAGCTACCTCCGTGTACAATAATGGTCACGCTTGCTTCCTGTTTTTGCCCGTAACTGCGGACGGCCCTTTTCACCTTGGCAAGACAGTCCCTGCCCGGTTCCTGATCAAAGGCTCACCCCAATCCCTCTTTGTTTGCAGGGTATCTTGCCCTGCCGGGCCCGGGGGTCCTGCTTGGACGGCCCATCCCCCAGCCCGCCCCTTCCTCAGGGGAAATCCCCCTTCTCCTCGGGGGGCGCTCGCCTGGGGCTCTCGTCTGGCGCTCCGCATGCACCCCCTTTCCAACACTTCCTTGGTGACGTTGTGCTAGCGCAACTCGCTGCTCGCTCTGGGCAACGTCCCCTTCTCGCTCGGCCCACCCTGGCGCCTTCCTCCGCCCATGATCTATACACTGCGGCTTTGGGACAAGCCGCCAGCGTGATGAGCCACAGCAACGTGGCTACTACTGTCGCCCGCCGTCTCACCGTGGGCGAAGAACTCTCCACCTGGTTGGGCGCGCTACCCCTTCAAGCCGGGTACCCCAACACCCTTCACACAGCCCGTCCCCAGGAGCTGTTGGTGTTCATGCAGAGCCACTACATCACTGCCCATGCCGGCAGCCGCGTGCCCGGCCGTGAGGAGCTTGTGGCGTCCCCCCAAGGGGTTTCGTGCTGCTTCAGCCATTTGTCCACGCTCTTTGAGAGCCTTGGCCGCCGTGGGCCCTATGATGGGGCCACCGGGCTCGGTAACCCTTGCCTCAGCGTGGAAGTGAAGCAATACAAACAAGGCTATCAGCGGGACATGTGGCAGGCCGGGTACCAAGAGACCTCCGCCGTCCCTTTGACCGGCCCTACCGTGGCCCGGTTGGTTGCCCACTTCGACCAGCTAGGGGTCGCCAGCTCGTCTGTCTACGAACGCATCACCTACGCCCGAGACTCCCTGATGGTCCTCTACTCATGGACCAGCGCTATGCGCGGCAAAGATGGGGGCCAGCTCTGCCTTGCTGACCTCCACCACTCGGACTCCCGCCCGATCTACCCCGGGTCCTATAGCCCTGGTGTCGCCGTGCCCAGCTCGCTCTTGATCCTCCCTACCCACGGGACCAAAACCAACAAGCGAAGTCGGATTCACCAGCACCCCGTGCTCGTTCACCTTGCCGTTGACCCTGCTATGTGCTTCATCCGCCGCCTGTGGGCCTACCTTGCCTTGTGCTACCCCACCGAGCATGCCGTGACGCATTTCATCTTTCGCCCATGGACCTCTTTCCGGGGCAACTTCAAAGAGGCCCCTTACAGCAGCTCCTCCTTCAACGACCTGGTCAAGTCGGCTCTGCTCAAGCTCGGCGTTTACACGGGCGAGACCGCTCACGGCTTCCGCCGAGGTGCCTTGCAGGCTACTGCTGCTGCGGGGAGCCCCGAGCCCAGTCGGCTGGCGGCTGCAGTGCAAGGCGGCATCAAGACCCCTAGCATCCTTGACCGCTACTTAGATCCTTATCGTCACCTAGGCCGCCTCAAGCGAGGTGCTCCCTAGTTCCTTGCTGTTGGATGAATCCGGCCCGTGGGCCTTGTGCCTAGTCTGACCTTGGGGCGTGTAGCCTGCTAGAGGTCAAACTCGCTTTCTTACGCCTCCCCCTCATTCCTTAACTAAGGTTTAAGAAAAGTGTGGGTGGGTGGGTGGAACTTTTCTTCTTTACGGGAAGCTGGGCCGATCAGAGCTTTGTAAAACCAACTTGACTTTACAAAGTAACCTTCCCGTGTCCGTCCCTGTCCTTACTCCACCAGGTCACACCCTGGTCGGTCTCTCACACTTCGAGGGGTACAGTTATGGACAGGCCCTTAGGTAAATCGCATTAAGAAAATGTCCTGCTAGTTCGAACGTACTGCCAAATTGTAGTGCCAAATCGTAGTAATTAGTAAATACCGACTTCCCGCATAACTGCCAGTAACTTGTGTGACCATACTGGAATTGTGTATGGATTGGATGATAAGCTTTGCCCTTAGGTTAGCTCATTTAGCCTTCCTAAGTGCAGGCCTCTAAGACCCCCACCACACCGGCTACAAGCCGGCTCCCAACCCATTACACCTGGAGGGGGGGTTCCACCACCCACCCCCCATTCAGGCAATCGGACTCTCGGACTCCGCTCCTAATCCCATAGCACGTAGAAAGCCTGTACCTTGTACCTAGGGACTTTTGGCATCCTTTGCCCCACCGGCACCAAACCTCCTGGGACGAACAAGTCGCTCCTCATGGGCAGGGTCACTACCGCTCGGACCGGGATCTCGCTCCAAAGCGCCACCCATGGCCTCGGCCAGGAGGGGGCGATGATGATGCAGTCTACCCGTTGATCTTTGACCGTCCTCAAAATCTGCGCCATCTTGTCGAAAGGTCCGTTTACATAGGCCATGTGCCTCAGCCCCGAAGCTGGCTCCTCGTCCCACCTCTGGAGGAAAGCGTCGATCCCTTTGCACCCTGGGCCCAGGTACATGGAAAAGTAGTAACCCGGCACCTTGGAGTTAGTCGGCGACGCGAAGACGTCCAAGGTGGGCGTTCTCCCCTCTAAGACCCTGTGGCTGAGCAACCGGGCGTACTCCTCCGGGTGCAGCGACCAGTCCGTGTTATCCTCCACCTTGGTAAAGTCGTCAGCCTGTTGTTGCTCTGCGTCATGTCTCGGCCTCCAAATGACCTCGAGCTGGGTGTCTAGCCTCTCGCACAAGAGCCGGATGCTCCGTACGATCGGGAAGGTGCGCTCGTTGCCCTTCATCCCCATGATGCCCTGCATCCCCGTCTGGCTGTCCGTGCAATACTGGATCCGCTTGCCTCCCAGGAGGCCCGGAAGCTGCTCGTTCAGCGTGCCCAAGACCTTCCCGAGGACGCTCAACTCCCTGGCCGTGCTCGACCACTCATTCCTTGCCACCGCCTCCATCTCTTCCGTTGTAAACGGTACTATGATGGGTGCCCCCAACTCCCCGTCCGGGGTGTAAGCTGCGAGCGCTGTCCCTGACGCATCCCCCAACACCCGGATGGCTACCGAGCGTTGCGCCCACCGTTTGCCCACTCCTGCCGAGCGCTTCATTAGCTCCACCAACAGTAGCATGTCTGCCTTGAGGGCAGCGGGGGAGGGGTAGACTTGGTCCCACCGGGTTCTGCCCTGCATAGCCTTCATAAAGGCCCTGGCCATCAACGGCGCCAACTCCAAAGCCGGGCTTAGAGCCATGACCCTGCCCGCCAACTTCGCAATGGTTCGGTCTGTGATCGTCTCCAACTCCATCAGCTCCTCCACCTGGTCCTCCAGCCTCGAGGCCTTGCCCTCCGGAATGCGGAAGGCCCGTTCCTTGATGTCTACCAACATACCCAGGAACAAAGCGAGTTGGGTAGGCACCAACTGGCACTTGGGAAGGCTGAGGTACCAGCCTAAGCTCTCCAAAAGCTGGCACATCGCGTCGCACTGGAAAGCCGTCCTGGCCTCGCCCCTCTGCATGCTGAGTTGGTCGTCTATCAGGGCCGTCATCCTGAAGCCCATCTCCCTCAGGGGGCGGTAGATCTCCTGCTTGATCATCGTGTACACATAGCAGGCCGGTGCCACCCCGAACGGCAAATGCGTGAAGCAATAGACTCGTCCCTCGAAATGGAAAGCGAGATACTTCCACATCGCCGGGTGCAAGGCACATTGCCAATAGCCGCTCTTATCGTCGGTAGTGAAGGCAAAGTCGCCCTCCTCCGCTAGGTGTGGGATCTCACCCAGCCGCTCGTACTGCACAGGCTGGTAGCGGAAGAACAAATTGGGGTACATAGGGTTAAGGCATAACCTCAGCTTGGGCGCCTTGTCGTCCACCACTCTCAGCCCATTCACCACTACCGGAGGCTCCTCCGCTGCCCACTCCTTGATCACCCCTTTCTCCAACATGCCCGCTAGCTCCTCCTTGGTGAAAGCGTTGTACTCCGCCGTGCTTTGGTGGTTGGGAAAGCGTACCCTGAGCGGTTTGTCCCCCGCGAGGAAGCTGTCCACATCCGCGCCGTGCGGCAGAGCCCTTCTCAACATGGACCGTACTATCTCTACCTTCTTCTTGTGGAAAGGGGCTGCTTGTTGCGCCTGGTGCTCGACCTCCACCATCGGGCAATAAATGCCCTCCCTCACCCACCGCAAGACTTGCCGGGCTGACCTAGAGGAGTTGCCGGAGAGGCTAAAGTAGGCCTCCCACACTTCGCTTCGCTCCCTTAAGCCACCGGCTTTAAAGGCAGCCGTAGGCCCGCCAACAAGTGCTCCATTCTCCCTTCCGCCATACTAGGTTCCCAATCGCCTTCCCTGGCTAGCTTCTGGAGATCACTCAGTGCCTTGGCCATGTCCCTTGTTGCTGAAGAAGGGGCTAGCCCTAAGGGGGCCAGTTTTCCGAAGCCCCGCTGAGGGAGGAGCGGTGTACATAACTGCTCGCTGGTCGCGAAAGGGTCGAGGAGCAAATCTACCATCTCCCCGCCCATGGCCCTCCACTCATCTGCGTCCTCAAGTCTCTCCTCCCTGCTACTCTCCGAAACCAGCGGCCGGGTTTCTGCATCCCTGTTTACAAATCAACAGAGGAGGCCTCTTGTCAGTAAAAATTATACCAAGGGTAGAGACCCGACAAACCAAGACGAAACCTCCAAACGTAGACCAGAAACGCCTAATACACCCCTAGGCCGTCCCGCATGAACGGGGTTGTAGAGCTTGCAAAACTACCCCGCCAGTTAGTTAGAAATTCGTTCCCACTCGTCCACGCACCGTGCGTTTTCCTTATGAACAAAACACAGCCCCTTGCCCCTCGCTTGAGACAATAAGAACCATACAAACCAGCTAAGTTCCTCTCCAAGGGGTTCGTGCTAACATGTTTCCCTATTGTAGCTCCTCCATCTAACGAGAGGGCGGGCGTAACATGCAAGCCAAATCAAACAAGCTCCTACATCTAAGAGGGCCGAGCGTGTACGTGCGAGTCTACCCAAATGCAGGTCGCCCCGTAAGAGCATGTTCCTGACCTCAGCCACTGCTTGCACGGTCCGGACGCCGCCGCCGGTGGCGGTCCTGCCCCCGCGCTCGGCCCCGCCCTCGGGCCGCCCCTTTGGTTGGCACCAAACGTAGGGCCCGCTGGCCCGGGAGGTGGCGGGATCTGGGGGAAAGGAAGCCTCTGCTGGTGCACCCCTCCCCTGGTTGAACCGCTGAAGGCACTTGCCAAGGAGGCGGCCATGGTGCGGTGTTGCGCCACTTGCTGCCTGGTGATCATCTCCTTCTCCACCACGTCCCCGACCATCGAGGTGACCGCATCTCCCAGTGCTGCGGCGTCTGCCTCCAGCCCCTGCCTAGCCTTCTGGAAGGTGGCTATCATACGGTTGCCGCTGATTTTCATCGCCACCCTGTAGCACGGCTGCGCTACCTCCTGGAGAGCTGCCAACCCGGTGTCAACGAAGTGTTGCAAAACGTTTTTGAGCAACATCTCCATCACCCTCGCCGCTGCAGCGGTGTACGCCTTCAGACCGTCCCGGGCTTGGTCCCTAGCCTTCCGGGTGGCTGAGTTGACCAGGTCATCGAATGCGACCAGCGAGCCCAACTCCAGTGCCTGGCGCATGCTGTCGCCCGCTATCTCCAGGCAATCACGCAGCAGCCTGATGCTGGACTCCATAGCTTCCTCCGCGAGTTGTTGCTCGTGTTGCACGTCCAACTCCCGAGCCCAAACCTCCTTGCCCCTCTTGGGTTGGTCCACCCGGGCCAGCCGACCCGGGGAGCTAGCGTAGAACTCCAGGGGTGGGCTTGGCCTGCCCGGCTCGCTCATCCTCATCAACTTCCGAGGCCCTTTAGGCGAATCGGGAGACAAGGCTAACGGGATCCTCTCGGCCGCTTTAGGTGCAGGCGCCCTCCTGCGCCCCGCAAGCTCCCGGCCCGGGCTGAACCGCTGGCCTCCAGCAAGGCCGTTGCTGACCCTCTGCAGATAGCGGGTGTCCCTAATCGGGTACCCCTCCGCGTTGGAGCCCCCCGGCTTATTAGCCTGATGCAACAGACAGGAGGAGGGAGGAAAAACAAAAACTCAACGCCTGAAAAGTAAGGGATACGGGGTTTGAACCCCCGACCTATTCCAGACCACCAGCTTGCGTCACTCTGTCACCGAGTTCCTGCGTCAGTCGGCATCGAACCCCAGACCTGAGCCGCACCTAAGTCACCGACCTAAGCCACTGAGACTAACTTTCTCCACACGTGGTCGACCGACTGGCCCGCTGGCCGCTCGTAAATCTACACCGATCTGGCCAGACGCTAACGACAGCAACGCATGGCCCGCTGGCTCACGCTAACAACCACATGGCCCGGAGGCCGCTCACGCGGTAACGAACGCTGGTTCAGCACTTCTCTTAAGTTAGCGACCACCAGCCCCGGCATGGGCACTGAAAGGCCCCCGCAAACCGCCCACTCTTAACAACTGGCCACCCTGGCCTCTAGCTTTTCTCCACCGACCTGGAGATTCATCTCGGCCTCCGCAAGGCGCTCCATGTCTAGCGCACCGCGCTCATCATCATCCCGCAGCAACCGCGCACTCTGAGGATGGAATGTCAAGACGCGCACAAATAAGGTCACGTCTCTCAAGATCATGGGCAAGATGTTGACATTTCGGCTCGCTACATTTCAATGCGTGACATGTAAAATAATGTGCGGACTGCCTTAGCCACGCAGCGAAAGGTTGGGAGCGACTCTTATCCACTCGGAGCTTCAGCATTTCTAGACATCGCGTGGCCTGTTGCATGCCTCGCTCGCTAACGAAAAGATCTTGAACTCCTCAAACGTCCCAGCACGGCGACACTGCAGCGCGCTGGCTCACACTAGCAACCAGAAACTTCGGACCTAACCATACCTCCTCCTCCTGCGCTTGTTCTTGCGCTTCTTGGGGCACTTCAGCCGCAGCCACCTCTTCGAAGGCTCCCTCCAGGCTTCCGGTCGCTACCTGGCGCCCGTCCTCATCTCCGTCCCTCTGGTCCGGGGTTGGCAACCTCGATCTTGTGGCCGTTGCTCTCCTCGACGGGAAAGGTGCCGCGGTCCTGTCTTTCGGCGGCAGTCTACTTGACATGCTGGATCTCAATGTCCAGGTAAACTTTTCTTCTTTACGGGAAGCTGGGCCGATCAGAGCTTTGTAAAACCAACGTGCCGAAACCCAACTCACACGCTCCCAAATCGCGACAGCCCGCTGGCCTCGCTACAACACAGCATACCATGGCCCGCTGGCGCACGCTGCAGAACACAGCCCGATTGGCTACCCATCGCTAAGTACCCGGCCCGCTGGCCGAGCTACTAAACAACGACACCGCATGGCCCGCTGGCGCACGCTACCAAAGCAAACTGGCCCGCTGCCTGCTCGTAAATCTACACCGATCTGGCCAGACGCTAACGACAGCAACGCATGGCCCGCTGGCTCACGCTAACAACCACATGGCCCGGAGGCCGCTCACGCGGTAACGAACGCTGGTTCAGCACTTCTCTTAAGTTAGCGACCACCAGCCCCGGCATGGGCACTGAAAGGCCCCCGCAAACCGCCCACTCTTAACAACTGGCCACCCTGGCCTCTAGCTTTTCTCCACCGACCTGGAGATTCATCTCGGCCTCCGCAAGGCGCTCCATGTCTAGCGCACCGCGCTCATCATCATCCCGCAGCAACCGCGCACTCTGAGGATGGAATGTCAAGACGCGCACAAATAAGGTCACGTCTCTCAAGATCATGGGCAAGATGTTGACATTTCGGCTCGCTACATTTCAATGCGTGACATGTAAAATAATGTGCGGACTGCCTTAGCCACGCAGCGAAAGGTTGGGAGCGACTCTTATCCACTCGGAGCTTCAGCATTTCTAGACATCGCGTGGCTTGTTGCATGCCTCGCTCGCTAACGAAAAGATCTTGAACTCCTCAAACGTCCCAGCACGGCGACACCGCAGCGCGCTGGCTCACACTAGCAACCAGAAACTTCGGACCTAACCATACCTCCTCCTCCTGCGCTTGTTCTTGCGCTTCTTGGGGCACTTCAGCCGCAGCCACCTCTTCGAAGGCTCCCTCCAGGCTTCCGGTCGCTACCTGGCGCCCGTCCTCATCTCCGTCCCTCTGGTCCGGGGTTGGCAACCTCGATCTTGTGGCCGTTGCTCTCCTCGACGGGAAAGGTGCCGCGGTCCTGTCTTTCGGCGGCAGTCTACTTGACATGCTGGATCTCAATGTCCAGGTAAACTTTTCTTCTTTACGGGAAGCTGGGCCGATCAGAGCTTTGTAAAACCAACTTGACTTTACAAAGTAACCTTCCCGTGTCCGTCCCTGTCCTGACTCCACCAGGTCACACCCTGGTCGGTCTCTCACACTTCGAGGGGTACAGTTATGGACAGGCCCTTAGGTAAATCGCATTACTATGACTCGGGGGAGGGTGCGCGTATCCCGTACGGGCAGGTTTACATACGGGTCGCCTATACCTAGGGATCCGTTAAATTCACGAACGATTGGAAACGACACGTAGTTCTTACTTCTTACTTAGCCTTTGTTATTGCGCTAGCCAATGCGCGTGTTTGACTGTCCTTGTTGACCCCTATTTGTGAACCGACCGCGGTCACTGTCATCGTTGTACATGGCGTGTGTCATGCGTGTGCCATGTACCTTGCAGTTTCAACCGCATGCACCTGTCGGTTACCGGCTGCGTGTCCTATTTAGTATTGATCTTTGTTATGTTCTATGAGAACAATGTAGTCTAATATGTATCCCGTTGTAACAAGAGAGCTTGCCACCGTCCCTCGTCTCCCGGATCGGTCCCCGAGTTTCCCACAACGCATGCAATCAGTACGTTGCATCACAGGAGACGCTCCTGTGTCACGTTGCGCTACACTTCACACGGGAATTTATGCTACTACCGGTACCTTGTTTGCGCTCTACCTGTTGTGCACTGCTCTTTGTAGCTGGTTTGTGCCACTCTTGTAATTGCGTTGCTCTTGTACCTGCTTCGCTAGCTGGTTTGCGCTGCTCTTTGCACCTGCTTCGCGCTGTCTTATTTGCGCTGCTCTGTGTACCTGCACTTGTATCTGCATTGCTCTTGTACCTGGTTTGCTAGCTGCTATGCGCTGCCCTTAGTAGCTGGTTAGCGCTGTTGTATTTGCGCTGAACTTGGTAACTAGTTTGCGCTACCCTTGTATTTCCGCTGCCCTTGTACCTTGTTTGTTACTTGGTTTGCGCTGCTCGTTGTACCTGGTTTGCGCTATTGTATTTGTTTCAGTACCTGGCCCATGAAGCACCATTCAAGGCCGTCCTACAACTTCTGATATCGCCTTGACTGCTTTTTCTTCCACATACTATACCCTAAAAGTGCCATATTTTGCATTGCTCCTATTTTGAGCAATGCAAAAATACTTCGCATCAACGCTCCAACAGCGTGGACAACTTCGTCCTCATGTTTAAATTTCCATCTTTTAGGTTTGAAGACTCCTTTTCGCCCGTTCCTGCTGCCATGGCCGACGCATATCCTTTACATGAGCCTCATTTGAATCTTTCCCGCGTAGAAGTTGGCACCGATCTGGCCAACCCACTGGCGAATGTCGACGTGTGCCCCCTAGTAGTCCCTCCGATCGCCTGGGCTATCGTTTAGCAGCGGCCTGAATTTGCTACACCCAACTTCGACATGGCTAGGGCACGCATGGCTGCACGTACCTTGCAACAGTTTGTCAAGCAGGACTATCATGCTAAGCGAGACAAGTAGACAGAACACTGTAGATACACGAAGCGATAAGGCAAATGCCCGACAGGCTGTTCACTAGGAAGATTCGGTCTCAGCCGTACCCGAACACATTCCGGAGACAAGTGGAATTGCGTTTCAAGTGTTTTCAGCCTGCGTGGCTGAAGCCTCGCCCAACCAGATAAACCGCCACCGGAACGTGTTCCGTCGAGCGCCCTAGTGGAATTGGGCCCCCAGAGGGGTCGCCGGGAAAATCATGCCTCGCCGGGTACGGATAAGCGTGACAGCGAGGCTTGACTCCATTTTATCACTTGGTTATCACTCTCAGTCGCTCTCGCAATTCGTTTGATTCGGCTCTTTCTTTCTTTCTTTCTTTCTTTCTTTCTTTCTTTCTTTCTTTCTTTCTTTCTTTCTTTCTTTCTTTCTTTCTTTCTTTCTTTCTTTCTTTCTTTCTTTCTTTCTTTCTTTCTTTCTTTCTTTCTTTCTTTCTTTCTTTCTTTCTTTCTTTCTTTCTTTCTTTCTTTCTTTCTTTCTTTCTTTCTTTCTTTCTTTCTTTCTTTCTTTCTTTCTTTCTTTCTTTCTTTCTTTCTTTCTTTCTTTCTTTCTTTCTTTCTTTCTTTCTTTCTTTCTTTCTTTCTTTCTTTCTTTCTTTCTTTCTTTCTTTCTTTCTTTCTTTCTTTCTTTCTTTCTTTCTTTCTTTCTTTCTTTCTTTCTTTCTTTCTTTCTTTCTTTCTTTCTTTCTTTCTTTCTTTCTTTCTTTCTTTCTTTCTTTCTTTCTTTCTTTCTTTCTTTCTTTCTTTCTTTCTTTCTTTCTTTCTTTCTTTCTTTCTTTCTTTCTTTCTTTCTTTCTTTCTTTCTTTCTTTCTTTCTTTCTTTCTTTCTTTCTTTCTTTCTTTCTTTCTTTCTTTCTTTCTTTCTTTCTTTCTTTCTTTCTTTCTTTCTTTCTTTCTTTCTTTCTTTCTTTCTTTCTTTCTTTCTTTCTTTCTTTCTTTCTTTCTTTCTTTCTTTCTTTCTTTCTTTCTTTCTTTCTTTCTTTCTTTCTTTCTTTCTTTCTTTCTTTCTTTCTTTCTTTCTTTCTTTCTTTCTTTCTTTCTTTCTTTCTTTCTTTCTTTCTTTCTTTCTTTCTTTCTTTCTTTCTTTCTTTCTTTCTTTCTTTCTTTCTTTCTTTCTTTCTTTCTTTCTTTCTTTCTTTCTTTCTTTCTTTCTTTCTTTCTTTCTTTCTTTCTTTCTTTCTTTCTTTCTTTCTTTCTTTCTTTCTTTCTTTCTTTCTTTCTTTCTTTCTTTCTTTCTTTCTTTCTTTCTTTCTTTCTTTCTTTCTTTCTTTCTTTCTTTCTTTCTTTCTTTCTTTCTTTCTTTCTTTCTTTCTTTCTTTCTTTCTTTCTTTCTTTCTTTCTTTCTTTCTTTCTTTCTTTCTTTCTTTCTTTCTTTCTTTCTTTCTTTCTTTCTTTCTTTCTTTCTTTCTTTCTTTCTTTCTTTCTTTCTTTCTTTCTTTCTTTCTTTCTTTCTTTCTTTCTTTCTTTCTTTCTTTCTTTCTTTCTTTCTTTCTTTCTTTCTTCATGGCTGACAAACCCCGCCATGTCGGCAGCAAAGATCTTGCAGGCGAAGAGATGGGCAAAGATATTGCAGGCAAAGAACATGGCAAAGAGCTGCGCAAGGAGCAAAGATTAACACAAAGAGCAACGCAAAGAGCATCACAAAGAGCAGAGTGCAGTGCAAACATAGAGCAGAATGCAGCGCACAGAGCAGGGTGCAGCGCAAAGAGCAGCGCAAAGACAAGAGCAGCGCAAAGAAGAAAGAACTGCACAGAGATAGGTGCAGTGCAAAGAGCAAAGAGCAGCGCAAGGAGTAGCATAGAGAGCAAAGAACAGCACAAAGAGCAGCGCAAAGAACAGCGCAAAGAGCAGATCAAAGAGCTGCACAAAGAACAGCGCAAAGAGCAGATCAAAGGGCAGCGCAAAGGGTAAGCGCAAGAGCAGAAGTGCTTGACAGGCTGTAATGCAAAGAGATTTGGTTTCGCCCGTACCCGAACACATCGCAGGCTCAGGTGGAATTGCATTTGCCGTATTCCCATGCCCTCTGTTTCCAACCAGAAAACCCGCCACCGGGATTAATCCCGGCGAGGCGAAAGTGGAACTGGGGTCTATGCCTCGTCGATGACCAGGTTTAAGCTATTCTGTGAGTTGGTTGCCTCTAAGTTTAAGGAACCATCTCGGCGCGAAAGATCGTTCGTCATTACAGACGCCATTTCTATTGCCAGATCGAAATAAGCGGCGACACTTGTGGTTCCGAGGTCACGAATCGTCGCAACATGGGTCGGCACCCCTAGATCAGACCTCTGTTGCTGTGAACTTCACGGCTTTCAATGGAAACAGTTTTGGTTTAAGGCGTGAAAAACTCGCAATTGCGAGCAACTGGATTCAAACCGCGCTGGTTTTAGGCGCAAGTGGAAACACCCCCTAAGTGGCGTAGCGGTTGGGGATGCAAAATTGCCAATGATCGAACCCGGGTTTATAAGACCGGGCGTCCGTCTGGCTCTGAAACCAATGTAACGATATGCCACTTCGAAGGGCATTGATCGTGTTGTAAAAGGATCTAGATGTATTGTGACGATCATAGGGGTATATATACCCTGGATCGCTACACATGGACTTGCTATTGACATTGTCATAGTTGCATGGGCATGACTGGATAACCTACATGGCGTGTATATTGGTTGGTCGCATGGCACGTATGTTCTTTCTTTCTTTCTTTCTTTCTTTCTTTCTTTCTTTCTTTCTTTCTTTCTTTCTTTCTTTCTTTCTTTCTTTCTTTCTTTCTTTCTTTCTTTCTTTCTTTCTTTCTTTCTTTCTTTCTTTCTTTCTTTCTTTCTTTCTTTCTTTCTTTCTTTCTTTCTTTCTTTCTTTCTTTCTTTCTTTCTTTCTTTCTTTCTTTCTTTCTTTCTTTCTTTCTTTCTTTCTTTCTTTCTTTCTTTCTTTCTTTCTTTCTTTCTTTCTTTCTTTCTTTCTTTCTTTCTTTCTTTCTTTCTTTCTTTCTTTCTTTCTTTCTTTCTTTCTTTCTTTCTTTCTTTCTTTCTTTCTTTCTTTCTTTCTTTCTTTCTTTCTTTCTTTCTTTCTTTCTTTCTTTCTTTCTTTCTTTCTTTCTTTCTTTCTTTCTTTCTTTCTTTCTTTCTTTCTTTCTTTCTTTCTTTCTTTCTTTCTTTCTTTCTTTCTTTCTTTCTTTCTTTCTTTCTTTCTTTCTTTCTTTCTTTCTTTCTTTCTTTCTTTCTTTCTTTCTTTCTTTCTTTCTTTCTTTCTTTCTTTCTTTCTTTCTTTCTTTCTTTCTTTCTTTCTTTCTTTCTTTCTTTCTTTCTTTCTTTCTTTCTTTCTTTCTTTCTTTCTTTCTTTCTTTCTTTCTTTCTTTCTTTCTTTCTTTCTTTCTTTCTTTCTTTCTTTCTTTCTTTCTTTCTTTCTTTCTTTCTTTCTTTCTTTCTTTCTTTCTTTCTTTCTTTCTTTCTTTCTTTCTTTCTTTCTTTCTTTCTTTCTTTCTTTCTTTCTTTCTTTCTTTCTTTCTTTCTTTCTTTCTTTCTTTCTTTCTTTCTTTTCTTTCTTTCTTTCTTTCTTTCTTTCTTTCTTTCTTTCTTTCTTTCTTTCTTTCTTTCTTTCTTTCTTTCTTTCTTTCTTTCTTTCTTTCTTTCTTTCTTTCTTTCTTTCTTTCTTTCTTTCTTTCTTTCTTTCTTTCTTTCTTTCTTTCTTTCTTTCTTTCTTTCTTTCTTTCTTTCTTTCTTTCTTTCTTTCTTTCTTTCTTTCTTTCTTTCTTTCTTTCTTTCTTTCTTTCTTTCTTTCTTTCTTTCTTTCTTTCTTTCTTTCTTTCTTTCTTTCTTTCTTTCTTTCTTTCTTTCTTTCTTTCTTTCTTTCTTTCTTTCTTTCTTTCTTTCTTTCTTTCTTTCTTTCTTTCTTTCTTTCTTTCTTTCTTTCTTCATGGCTGACAAACCCCGCCATGTCGGCAGCAAAGATCTTGCAGGCGAAGAGATGGGCAAAGATATTGCAGGCAAAGAACATGGCAAAGAGCTGCGCAAGGAGCAAAGATTAACACAAAGAGCAACGCAAAGAGCATCACAAAGAGCAGAGTGCAGTGCAAACATAGAGCAGAATGCAGCGGAGCAAAGAGCAGCGCAAGGAGTAGCATAGAGAGCAAAGAACAGCACAAAGAGCAGCGCAAAGAACAGCGCAAAGAGCAGATCAAAGAGCTGCACAAAGAACAGCGCAAAGAGCAGATCAAAGGGCAGCGCAAAGGGTAAGCGCAAGAGCAGAAGTGCTTGACAGGCTGTAATGCAAAGAGATTTGGTTTCGCCCGTACCCGAACACATCGCAGGCTCAGGTGGAATTGCATTTGCCGTATTCCCATGCCCTCTGTTTCCAACCAGAAAACCCGCCACCGGGATTAATCCCGGCGAGGCGAAAGTGGAACTGGGGTCTATGCCTCGTCGATGACCAGGTTTAAGCTATTCTGTGAGTTGGTTGCCTCTAAGTTTAAGGAACCATCTCGGCGCGAAAGATCGTTCGTCATTACAGACGCCATTTCTATTGCCAGATCGAAATAAGCGGCGACACTTGTGGTTCCGAGGTCACGAATCGTCGCAACATGGGTCGGCACCCCTAGATCAGACCTCTGTTGCTGTGAACTTCACGGCTTTCAATGGAAACAGTTTTGGTTTAAGGCGTGAAAAACTCGCAATTGCGAGCAACCGGATTCAAACCGCGCTGGTTTTAGGCGCAAGTGGAAACACCCCCTAAGTGGCGTAGCGGTTGGGGATGCAAAATTGCCAATGATCGAACCCGGGTTTATAAGACCGGGCGTCCGTCTGGCTCTGAAACCAATGTAACGATATGCCACTTCGAGGGGCATTGATCATGTTGTAAAAGGATCTAGATGTATTGTGACGATCATAGGGGTATATATACCCCGGATCGCTACACATGGACTTGCTATTGACATTGTCATAGTTGCATGGGCATGACTGGATAACCTACATGGCGTGTATATTGGTTGGTCGCATGGCACGTATGTTGCGTGCACATGTGCCATTTAGGGCCTCATCCACCAACTTACCCTCGAGATCCTTCAACTTCGGTTGTGCCCTCTGAGGCATGAGGCACCAAATCGTTCAAGGCTGCTCTGGCCCTAGTCGCAGCAATCCCTCCGTTCCCA
This sequence comes from Limnomonas spitsbergensis, assembly GCA_037349105.1. Lineage (NCBI taxonomy): Eukaryota > Viridiplantae > Chlorophyta > Chlorophyceae > Chlamydomonadales > Limnomonas > Limnomonas spitsbergensis. The sequence continues at coordinate 1,473,155 of JAYJMM010000113.1, forward strand.
GCGGCCGCCGCGCCCTCCCTTTCCACAGCCTCGGCCTCCGCATTTGCTTTTTCAAGCTCCAGTTTGAAAGCCATGTTCATGGCTACGGTAGGATGTGCATGTCTTCATGCAGCTTTGCATCCTCCCTCTTGGCCGACCTGAAGGTCGCTAAGGCTGTCGCAACCTTCACTGCCCTGACTACAACTGCTTAAATGGAGAAAATGTGGCTTACATGGCCGTTGTAGCTGCTGCTTCCGCCTGTCTGGTTGCGCGGGATAACTTGCCAAATGAAGCATCAGTTGTTGTTCGTGCTGCATCAGCCTCCGCAATGCGGTAAGCCACTCGATTCATCTCCCATTTAGTCGTTGACGGCACTTGTCGCAATTTGAGTCTAGCAAGAACTCGTCTGGGTAACTCCGACCGGGCTTATTTTTGAGAAGATGACTTGCCGAGAGTGTGCGTAGGCTGGCAGATTTCCTTATCCATGCTTCTCCAGTCTTTTAAAATAATGCGCATGCGCTCTGCATGTGAAAAGAGGCCATGAGTTCAGCCCTGAGACGTGATTCGCGAGCCAGGGCCAATTGACACCGAGTGGATATGAGCGTTGTATATAGTGCGTTATGGTATACTTATAAAGCTATTCTGATAGATGATGCGTCGAAAGCCCATGTAAATTCAGGGGTGCATTGTTTTGCCCCAAAGTCCCGAAACCACCCTAGCTTCCCCCATACGGGAACACATTATTTTCCGCGGAGGGGGGGGGGAGGGGGCATTGAGCTATTGAGCTCATTGCCATCGTGGCCGTGATAATGTATACGTCATCACGACGTGTAGTGAGTGGTTATAGCCCAGATTTTATTACGGCTTATGCCTAGGGGGGAAGACCTTTGTATTGTGGAGTCTGCCTTTGTATGAACGGAGAAAGTGTGGCGATACAGATGTTGGCTTCATTCATTCAGATTACAAATATAATCCAGCCACCGAAGGCACTGCCAAAGTTCACTCATTATGGTGTCAAACACTAGACCTCTAGACCTAGCCATGGTTCCTAACAACGTTGTTCTTATCAGGATTTTGCCTCAACTGTGAAAATTGAGCAAATAAATTTGCAGGTAAGTACCGATACTCGGGTAAATAAAGGGACTTTTATTAACTCATAATTGAAGTGCATTTACTTAACGACCTGGTAGTTCACAAGTAAGCTGGCTGGTAACTTAAGGGGCGCGTTAAATTAACAAGTAATTAAGAGGGTGTAAATTGACAAATACATGAACAACTAAATTTCCGAAGGTAAATTAGCATGTAAATTTGCAGTAAGTTGGCAGGGCATGGCAGGAAAGTAAAGGGCACGTAATTTACCCTTAATTACACTAGAATGTAGGAGGGCTGTGCATATGCATCTTTGTTCTTGGTGGAGGACGACTGGGCGGATGAGTGGGCAGGGCACTAGGGACTAAGCGACATCGACTCAGGGCTTGGGCATTGAGTTGCGGTTTATTAGCAAATCTTCATCAACTGCGATGAATATCTGACATTTATGCGCCTCGCATGGCAGAAGATATCATACTAATTCAAATTGGGTGGAAGCAGCAACGCCCGATGACGACGACGCTTTCGACTTCACATTCCTCGCGTCGTCCCGACACCGGAAGATGTGTAGCTGACTCACTGGCTCGCTTTTCCCTTCATTGTTCCACTCAATGGGATACGTGTGTGTGGAACAGCCCATTACACAGCGCTGTATAGTCTAAAACATGCTTGCGATGATGTTGCTACTCACAGGGACGCGGGCGGGCCGCGGGCAGTGACGAGCATCGGTTGGCAGTGCCGAATGTGAAGAGTGTGAACACGGTTTTGAATCCCAGCTGTCAGCTGTAGCATGCACGCTCTCTGGCAGTCATCTATGTTCACTCTCTGACTCACGTTTCCTCTCGCTGGTCCACTCGATATGATATGATAGATGCAAGCAACTAAAGACACTAGTGATATATGTTATTATTACTTCGAGGTCGTGGTGACGAGCGTTGGCCAGCGATGACTGGTTGACGACGTGTCGGCTGCTGTCGGTTTGTACATCAAAATGGGCTCTTAAATCTACTGTGTTGCCGTACGCGAGGATTTGTACATCAAAATGGGCTCTTGAATAATAGACCGGGCCATTAAGACATCTTGTTCATTTCGTTTGCTTGGAATGGGACTTGTCCGCGTCCTTTCTTTTCTATATGACGTTAATCACTATTCGTTCTTTAACTTTTGATGTCTTTCCAGCGATTTGGCGTGGGTGGGGACAGCAAACAACGGCTATTTCGATGATGGAGCGAGCGATCTACAGTCACATCACCACAAGTAGTGATGGTTATATGTCCCGGTTTAATTCACAAGCAGTGGAATCAGGGGGGACACTTTATATTGGTGAGTCCGACCTCGTATGAAAGTTGTTTTGCGTTGCTGAGTTGGCTTCATGCAGAATAGTCTCCTATCAAACCGTTTACAAAGGAAACCCCAGCCATTAAGGCTATTGAGGCCACAGCCAAAGCTCGTCGAATACTTGTCACGCCATATGACTGCACCGTGCGTTTGACCGCGCCAACTCTTTTCGGTTGGAAGTCAGCAGTTAGTAACTGCAGTTCGTGTGAACTTGAATACGTGTGAGAGCCTACCAAGGCAAATCTCAGTTATGATCCGATACTTTAACTTTGTTACAGCAGTTCAGAGCCGAGCCACTCGTCCCTGTAAATATTGCTCTTGCAAGTCAATTGCCATCTCAAGTAGCAAAGTCTTTTGAGCCAACAAGCTGACCAGAGTGTCAGAAGTAGTTCCACATCATATCGCCCTGAGTCGACTTTGACCACAGTGTCAGCAGAAGCTCATCAGCTATATCGTTTTCTTGTCCTTAACAAAGGGATATTTACAGACCAGAGCGTCTGTATTTTACCACTAACCACCAACCCAACTCGTCCATACAACCTTCATTTTGACTACAAGTCGACCAGCTGAGTAATCAGAGCAGTCCTCATCCCAAAGCAGTCACTCATCAGTGACTCATCACCAGAAGATCTTCGACCACTATCGTCCAGGGTCGTCCCATTAGTCACGTGTACCTCTGAAAGTCGAGGCCAAGTGAACGCTGTCAATCAGCATTATCGAACGTCCAAGTGAGTAGTGTAGAACTATCGCATGTTGTCGAGCTGATATCACTGAGTTACAGCAGTGAGTCGAGAAGCTCCCCACTATAAGCTATGTGAGCGTTTATTAGTCTTTTGTTAATAATGAAAAATTCCGATTAGTCGCACCTCTAGTCGACTGTAGTGGAAATCGGTCGTCAAAACCGAAAAATGTGCAGAAAAGAAGAAAGTAGTCTTGGACCTAGTCATTTTGAGCGACCCTTTCCGAATGCACCAACGGCTTTCGCCATTCGCTGGAAGGTCACTGATAGGATCAAGTACACCCATTCGTTGTTAAGTACAATAGCAGCGTTTCAAGGATGTCTATAGCAGAGACATGGGCATGGAGGGGCACCCCTCCAACATTCGTGTGGATGAAGGCCATGCAAGCAATACAAGGGCTGCGAAGGCCATGAGGGCCTTAGAGGCAGTAGGTTCCAAGGTATCACGATATAGTAAGTCAGCATATCATATTCATATCGCTGGAGCGTTGACCATGTTTGTGTTGTTGCATTATCGCTTTCTACTTCCGTATCTGTCCACAGTCTAATAGGAGGGAATTTCGAGCTCCCAAGCCAAACCTCCCATGTTAACCCCATGATATGGTCTGTAAAAAATACTGTATCGGACGATATGATATGATATGATATGATGGCCCAAAAGACTATACCGTGCTACCTTGGTAGGTTCCTCAGCTGAGCCTATGGGTCAGCACTCAAACGTATTTGATGAACCTAAGGGTCAGTCAGAAGCTGGCAGGCGGCCAATCAGCAGGCAGAGTAGTAGGGCTAGCATGACCAGCAAGTCCAAAGTGGCTGAGTTGATGACATTGAAGTACCGTTCGTCAGCTGAGCAGAAATGCTTGTTGTTATTGGCAACCACAAATGCAGCAGTCAAGAAGCAGCTAGATGTGATGGAAATGATCCATGAAGGCCCAGATATGGATACATCTATCAGACCATGAGAGCTGAGAAGGCGGTGCTAGAGGAGGAGCGGCATGATACAATCCGACAAGGGCTGGCATCATCCCCTAAGACCACTCAAAAGATGATGAGGGGTATGGTCTGGCATTTTGTGTACGAGTGCCAGCCGGTCACTAGGGGGTGGTACCACCTTGGTTGTACCGCCTGGCATTCGTCGATATAGAGTACCCTTCTCAGCGGACCAGAGATAAAGCGCAGCTCGTCGTTGCAGACGCTTGCGTTCTACAGGGTTCAGCATGGGCAACATTGTGTCAGTGGTACGCCTCAAATATTGCGTAGCATTATTATCCAACCAGATATCTGCGAAGGAGCAAGACTCTTCCTCACGGGTCATGGGCTGCTCTATCAACTCAACCGCTAAGGACTGAGCTGCATGTAAGATCAGGGAATCTCCAACAGCAAACAAATGATTAAGCTGCTGAGATATCTGATCACCACCCCCCCCCCCCAGCTCCAGGCCTGAAGTGGCAAAGGAATGCGGGAGGAAATTATTGAAGGCATAAAAATTTTCCTGCGAAGTCGGAATCGCTGCAAAGCGGACTGCGAGGCCAACAGCAATCAGGTGACTGACAGCATTAGCATCGAAGGCTCCTCCTACTATCTTGTGACGCACAGAGAAGATCAGATCTTTGTCAGCTGTACAGTCAGCAGCATATCTCAGAGCACGTTCACGCTCATGTATGGTGAGAGCGTGTCTAGTGACAACTCATGTCTGATCTGTCTCCAAAACAAGCCCAGGTTCATATTCAGGGTTGGGACGGAACGCGTAAGATTCAATTCTTGCAACCATCGTAGGAAAAACCCTGAGGGGTTCATTCAAGATGTTGGCTGGATGATATGGGTACATGTTAACTTTGAAACATGTACGAGGTTCTCTTCCATGGTCCAATATGTCAGTCAGGCGCAATGTCTCATCACGTACGAAGGACATCATCACCATTTGAAGGATGTGGGGGAACATATATTCTGCCAATAGTTACGCATACGGTGGGCATAGCTGCCAACAGCAACTGCGACAAAGCAAACCGGATGTCCCAGCCTTTCTGTAAGCTCCTGGAACCCTTCTCGCATGGCCTGCGATTGGGCAATAGCGAATTGTACAGCAACATTCTCAATGAAATACATGGGTGGGCGTCTGCCCTGTTATATCTGCGAAGGATGGGGATGTGGGTTCGAATCCCACTGGAGCTACCTGAGTGACTGGTAAAACCTCTCGGCGATATGTGTGCGTTTACGTACGCGCCGTAGCCAGTCATGAGGGAAATCGCAAAGTAAAAGAGGTACCGACGAGTGACTGATCCACAGTTACTATGACTCGGGGGAGGGTGCGCGTATCCCGTACGGGCAGGTTTACCTACGGGTCGCCTATACCTAGGGATCCGTTAAATTCACGAACGATTGGAAACGACACGTAGTTCTTACTTCTTACTTCTTACTTCTTACTTCTTACTGTGTTGGAGAGATCCAAGAATCTTAATAAGAGGGAAGAAAGTAGAACTTTTCTCTCCATGAAGTCCAGTACGGTTCCCTGCAGAAGACATGCCAGTGCACATGAGTCCTGTTGTTAGCATTCATTGGGTGCCTTCAAGGCATCCAATGTCAATGAGATGTCTTTCATTCATGTCGTACACATCCTGCGGCAGGCGGTTGAATGTATTAACAATAGCGTCATGGCTAAGAAGATTGGGATATTCCTCCATGAGTAACGTTAGTCTGTGTTTAGCGCAGACTCTCGCACCATTATCAATGTCAGCATAGTAATAGTGGTTGATGCGGATGCCATTTCTTAGCATGCACTCTAATCCACCACACATGCCACCAAAAAGCTCAAGTAAAGGAAACACCTTCTTGCACAGCAGTAAGGATGCTGGTTTGAGGAACAAGTGTAGAATTAATTGACCGAATCCTTTTTCCCACTGGATTGCCCTCCTGTGAATGCTCCTGCACCCGTAGTGAAGTATAGTGAGAAGGGGGCAATTCCTGCAGGTGCAAGCGACATTCTTCAACCTGCGAAGAAGCTGTTCCTCTTAAGGCTTTCTGTTTCTGAGACAGGGAATCCATCTGCGGTACATGAATACGGGTGGAGAATGAAGCAATGCCATTTATCTCAAAATCAAAAGCAACTGTAGTATCAAATGCATTGAAGCAACTCATTTCATTCATGTCATCGGGATGCACAAGGGCAGTCGCTAATGAATGAATCTGGTTCGTAACAGATGGACCAAACGTGGGGGAAGGCAAATTGGCACGAGTTCTAGACAGCCCTGGCCACTCGTTCGGTAATGGAAAAGATACTTCAGCATCCTCAGCAATTACTTGTAATCCAGGAACAGCTAGCTCCTCATCAGGAGCTAGATCAGGATCAATTGCGGGGCCAAAGGGCTCTATGGCAAATCCCCACGGGACTGCACTCTGCGGAGTTCTTGACAAACACGCAACCATGAGAGAATACGCTCGTTTCGAGCTATTAGCAGTCAGGTCAGTGTCTACACCTGATCCACAGAACGCAGAGTGGTAGCAAAAGGGCCACGTCACCGCAAAGTGATACTTATTCGTGCCTGTCCAGTCCAGATCTGACTAGACAGGAAACCTGCTGGGGACATCGGCAACAATATGTTTAACACCTGGTTTATATTCAAGCTCATAGGAGAAAGGCGAGAGCATGACAGACCAGCGAGCGTTCTGCCCCTCTAACTCCTTGTTAGACATTAACCACGACAATCCTTTATGGTCACTTATTATCAAGAACGGTATTTTAGCCCCAAGCAGATAATAGCGGAGGCTCTCACTCCCCATACTGCGGCTAACATTTCACCCTTATAAGACCCATAATTAGCCTCATGCACATTGCAAGTCCTGCTAATGCAGGCTACCAGATATTCCTTCCCGTCATCATCCTTCTGACCCAGTACAGGTAACATTCCCTTCTGGGACCAATCTGTGTGAAGGATGTAACGGCTGTTTTTATCAGGCGTACGCAATGCGTTACCAGGCTTGCAGAGCTCATCTTTTAGGTGTTCCCATGCCTTATCCCTCTCAGCTTTCCACAGCCAAGGAGTGTCCTTTTTAAACAGCTCTGTAAGGGGGCTGGACATGACAGAAAAGTTAGGAACATAACATCGGTAATAATTAGCAAAGCCAATCACACGGCGCAGTTCATGCGCAGTGGTGGGCGTGGGTAAACCCTGATCGCTAGCACCTTGGTCTCACTAGGGGAGATACCTGTTGTTACAATCATGTGACCTAGGTATTCCAGGCTATTGAACAGAAACTTGCATTTTCCTGGGTGCACCTTCATCTGACATTTCTTGAGGGCGGCAAACAGGAGTCTAAGCGCCGCTTTATGCGACGCAATGTCTTTAGTAAAGACCAGGATATCATATATAAAACATACACAGCAGTGATCAAGACCTGCTTCCGTTATTACGGTATTCATAACCCTCTGAAAGTAGGCAGGCATATTAGTAAGACCCAAGGTATTACGGTTAGTTTGTCACGAGGTACCAGTGACCTTGAAGTATCACTGCACACAACAGTCACTAAAGGAGTGCTAGGAGCGCTTTACCAAGGGTGAACTGCTGTGCAGGAGCGATAATCTGTCTGGTAAGCAGATTATCCTCGACTTAATCCTCAGATTACTGCACTAACCTTTGATGATTCTTCCCTTACTGTTGACAGAAGTTACGAAGTGAAGTCGACCCTGGTGAAGATTGATGCACTGATGTCGACAGTTGACATGTTGGGGCGGCTTGGATCGGACTTGTGGACGAAGCTGCCCGAAGTGATGAAGAGTGTAGAGCTGAATGCACGACTCTTGATGGAGAAGATCAACTGAAGGTTCAGATGATCGACTTGGTAGCCAGGAAAGGCTGGAGAAGCAGCTTGTTGTGTCGACTTAAGTTCTAGAGATTGAGCTGAGAGCTCACAGTGTAGAGGTGTCAAGCGAGAGAGCAAGAAGAATGAGGAATGGAAGTAGAGGAGTTGGAACTAGAGATAGCGAATAAGTGTAGTGTGTAACTAGAGCTATTCGCACAGTGTAGTGTCCAGGCTTCAATACTTAATGATGTGGTCTTAAGAGCGAAAGGATCAGTGTAGAGTTAACTAGAGATCTCCTTCCAGTGTAGTTTCCTGGCCTTGATAAGGGGCCGAAATATCGCAGGTAGACAATTAGTCCCAGAACAGATTAAAAGCAGGGTGATTCAACTTCGTGTATACTTGAGTAAGAAGAGAAGAATGCCTGGAACGAGCTAGGCATTCTCGAAGTACCACAAAACATAATGGATCCGAAACCAAAAAGAATGTACAAGCCATCCATGAGTGCGGTGCACCCATACGTCGTGACAGCTGTCACGAGGTACCAGTGACCTTGAAGTATCACTGCACACAGCAGTCACTCCCCCCCCAATCCGAAATTCAGAAGGCGGAGCAATTATTAATAGAGGACTGTAAAAAGACCCTCTTAATCCTTGAGGTGGGCACAGCCATGCGAGATTACGGCTGATGTTTGACATATCATGCACGTCAAAATGCCTCTGTGCCCTCCACTCTAGCATATCAGGGATTAATACACGGATAAGCCGTGAGTGGACCAATTACAGGATGACCCTCGTGGGGAAACCTTGTAAGGTCTTGAGACAATCTACGATGATCCACTGCGATGATCCTCTCTGACATGGTTCCAAGACTCCATGCTCCACGACGCGTCCTTTATTGGCAGGCCTACCTATCCTGACACTCCACATTCCCCTCCGCATTATGCGCCCGTAACTCTCACCTCAGAACTACGCATTATGCGTCCCAAACCTCAATCTGCACATACGCATACCCACCCCAAAATCTCCTTTTGCACACCTCGCTTTATGCGCCCCAATTACTAGACCTGCCAGCGTAATCACGCCCCGACCCGATCTCCTCGCATCCCCTCTGCTACGCAGATTTCTCACGCAGACCTTTTCCCTAACCACATTTTGCACTCAGCACCCTGCCCCTACTCTTTGAGACACTACTTAACGCACTCTCACTACTTAACGCAACATGCGACCCATAACCTCCCGCGAAGCGAAAACTAAGATCCACACTCGTGCAACCCTACCAGACCCACTGGCCGTCCCACTAACCACTGTAGCGTCTGCTGCTCTGATGGCTAGCCTGCCCTGCAATTGTAGCTGCCATAACCACTCAAACCGCGCTGGTGCGCACTGCAAAAACCCTCTCTCTACCAAACAACAAACTACATGCGGGACCGCTAGCACAGCCACTGCACACACTATGTCAGCCAGTGCTGGTGATGGGTTGACAATGATGACGTGCATGCCGTGATGCTTGCCCAGGAACCGATACGATGTCAGCTGCATCGGGTTCAGGTAGTAGTCCGCCACTCCCGCAGCCCATCCGTAATTGGTGATCACACCTGGCCAGTGGTCCTCATACATGGCAGGGGAAACACCAGGCTCAGCGCACATAATAACAGTGCTTGGGGATAAACTCAAGTCAAGGACGTTACACAGGGTTTTCCATTCTCCTGTGGTTATTCCCAATGTATTAGCAGGGTGGCCCCCCCAGACATGTGCTAAGTGTGCCATTACCACTTGAGCAGCTGCGGTCCTTCCCGACCATACCCCTGGCATCAGCCAAGTCATACCATCCAGCTCGCTCTCAATGGTGGTCCAGTCCAGAAACATCGTGGGAACCAAGCGCTCACAAATGTCAGTGACATGTGCTTCAAGCCGCAACGGGAGTCTGTTTACCCGGACTGGCCGACCGCTTGGGCTGGTTAGCGGTGAAAACGGTGTCAGTTGTAGACCGTCCGCTGGCAACGTTGGTCGTTGAACAGGCAGCACTGCCGTCAACAATGCGGGTGACGGTGGCTCGCCGCTCGTCATGGGTGTAACCCGCCGAATAGTCCTGCCGTTGGGGATGGGCGGACGGACAACTAGTGTCTTTGGAGCAGCTGGTGGCTGTGGCGCCTTCAAGGTCACGTGCTTTAGCGTGACTCGCTTTACCGAGGGCTCCTCAGCCAGTGCTGCTGCACGTTGCGTCAGAAATGTGGGCGTAGCAATTCCTAAGACAAGGCATTGGTCACATACCCAACGACCTTTAGGCACTTTGGAAAGAGCAGGGGTCATACAGTAAATATGGCACCCTCTGTTGCATGCATCGCACAAGACTAGCAGCCTGTCCATATCAGGCAGCAAACATACTTCACATGGAGTGTCTAAGGGTGGACGCTGGTACTGCAGTGACGGGCCCCTCAACTCATCGATGGGCAGATGGCATGGTGCGCAGTTTATGGCATTTTCTGATATGGTGCGGCCGTCCCTACCAGCCAGCACCAGGACCCCACTAGGTCTGGCATCATGGACTCTAAGCACTACTGGCCTGGCTGCGTGGTGCAACCGATCTTCACTTCGGACGTACACAAACTGTCCCACCTGAAACTTTGCAATTTTGGGTAGATAGGCACCGCTGCGCAACTTGGCATACCTCAGTGTGTCTCGGTGCTGAGCAACCAGCAAGTTCTGCCCTGCCATGGCACACTCTTCTGCCATGATTTTAGCACGTTGCAACACATGCTCAGCAGCAAGATCTTCATTCAGGTAATCATCTTCTAATCCAGGCATCCGTCCCATGACATCAGGAGGGATAACTGGGTCACAGGCAAAGAGGAGTTGATAAGGGCTCATCTTAGTGCTCTGGTGTTTTGTCACTCGGTAACCTAATGCAATCCAGACAAGTACGTGTCCCAGGTCTGCACATGCTTAGCATCTTCGTGCAGGTGCCTCAGCAACGCAGTTTTGACTGTTTGAACTAGCATTTCTGCAGCCCCGTTAGCTTGGGGGTGATGAGGTGATGTGACTCTGTGATCTATTAATGCTCGCACTAGCAGTTCATCCATTTCACCTTGAAATTCGCCACCTTTGTCAGTAACGACTTCAGCGCCGGCCCCGTACCACTGCCTGTGCCCTGCTGGCCTTGCGCCTCAAGCGCCTATCCCTGAGTCCAGCCTTAACTACATTCAACCGCTGGCGCCAAATTCGCAAACGATGCATACACAGACTGCGCAGCAGAGGCGTACCGCCCAGGTCACCTAACCTAGGTTGGGCATGAAAGGGAGAGGCAATGCGGGGAACGGGGTACATGCGCAACACTTGCGTATACAACCCCCGATCCCTGCACCGCGCCCACCTTCACTCAGTTGAGGTCCCTCGAGTGGGAAGCCCGAGCAAGTCGTAGACATACGCTTTGATGGCCTCGTGATCGCCAAGCGGAGGCGAGTTGAGGTCGAGGAACGCCCGCCAGCACCTTGTGACAGCGTTCCACGAAGTTCCGTCATCGTCATCAGAGGCACCAGCGGCCCTGTCCACTGCAACGGCCCGCCGGAAGCACTTCAGCTGTCCGTGGTTGATCCACTCGTGGATGTTAGCCTCGGTAGTGGGCCTCGGCTCGCTGACTGCGGCTGCTGCGGCGGCTGCGGCTGCGGCTGCGGTTACGGCTGCGGCTGCGGTTGCAGCTGCGGCTGTGGTTGCAGCACGATGGAGCTGCCCTGCAGCCATGTAGTCGTCCATCCCGCTGTCTAAACGAGCTTCTAAGTCTGCGGCGGCAGCCTGTGCATCGCGAGGCGGCGCAGAATGCACAGGGGACCGGCGACGCGGGTCGGTCCCAGATGTGGAGGGCTGCGACTGCAAGTCCTCGTCGTAGTACTGTTCGGTACCACCCTGACCGCGTCCACCTCGACCGCGGCGGCGCCGCTGCATAAGCACCTCTGTCATGCTATCCCGAGCCTCCCGACGATACGCCTGTCTCTCGGAGTGAAACAGGCCAACAGACTGCCTCTTCATTGCGGCCCGTCGGATGGCCAGCGCATCCTGGCTGCCTCCACCGCCGCGTCCGTGGCTGCCGTGCTGTGATATCTGAAGCCGACAGAGTAAAGCGGGTTAGTACTCGACAGCATCGGCAAACTGCTCTGCCGGGGTGAGCACTATCTGAGCCGCCAGCTCTGTCATCCAGGGGTGGGGGTCTGAGCCATGCCACGGGCTGGGTGACGTCATGATCCCTGGGTACCATTCCTGCCACATGCCATATTCTATCAACAGGTCAGCGAGGACATAGCGATAGTAGTTGGCGCGCTGGTCATACTGTGTGGCCCATGTGGCCAGGGCTGCCCGGTAGTGCAGAATAAGGGTTGGCTGTGTAGGGCCGTGCAGTTCAGCATACGGCGCACAATTGTCAGGATTTTTAATTATATCCCTGATCTCCAGGTGACGTCCGCACAGAGCTAGGAGCAGGGGGGTGCTGACCAGACGGCACCGGGCCGCCTTTGACAGCACACGCGTGAGCATGCGGCGACCTTGCCCCCAGCGCCCCATGAAGCTGTCATACAAGGCTCGCCGCTCCCCCTCTAGGCTCTCATCAGGGTCTGCACCATCATACGTGTCCGCATATTCCGATTCATCAGAGGAGCTCGGGTCACCTCCCGGCTCAGGCGAAGAAGGGGGGTCAGCCGCGTCCGACAGCACACGACGGCGCTTAGGAGCAGCGCGTCTATCGGCAGTACGTGCCATCTGCACAGCAGGAAACCTAAATCACTCAGCCTAATGCAAGAGGACAGGCTGTAAACTAAGCGCTAAACTGCACTGGTTGAGAGGTTTAACTAATCCCCTAACAGGCATTACTATACCTTCTTGGAAGACCGGTACTTCATGCAAGCGTATTCAGCAATTCCAGGTTGAATAGAACCCCCCTTGGTGCCACAGGTGAACGTACTCACTTGTGAATGGGGCCAGCAAGGGATGGGGGAAACAGCACCATTATTTAATATAACATCACTTGTGATTCAGGTGTGAAGCAGGGAACTTCCCCCCCTCAGATGAGGAAGTATGACACAATCTGAATAACTGCGAGCTCTGAGAATCTGGTAACCTCTAAATGCATCATCAAGTAATTACTTGCTGTTGGGACTGCGAAGCACCACAGGCAAGTGCAGGACAATCGGCGGGTCAACAGACATCATGGTGAGAATTCCTTTTCCCACATCGTGAACCGAGGAGAAGGCTGCACCGTCTGGATTCCCTATCAGGACTGATAATGCGGCATTTGCAGGCTCACTTACTACTAGCAAGCAATGCGATGTGCGCAGCTCAGATTCGCCAAACCCATACGACACCACAACAGGTTCTGTGACCCCTAGGATCGTGCTCTTTCCATTGCTAGTATTCAAACCACATCATACGGAACGACAGGTATGTTAAGTCGTCTCGCCTCAACATCAGTGATCAGAAAGGCAGTTGGACCCAAAATCAAGCATCGCTTTCAGCGGAATTCTCTTCTCATTGTCGATCACCAGCCCCATGCACTCACTTGGACTGTTGATCGGGTTGGAGAAGTAAAACATGAGACCTGGGAGGGATCTGAAGTAATGTGAGACACTGGTCGCACACGCCATGAGAGCCGAAAGGATAACTGGGTCCGGATCAGGAATCGCACTTACCGTAAAAGACTCAAGGAAGACTCTCGGCTGACCAGAAGGTAACAAAAGGACGACAGGAATGCGCAAAGCGTGCTGTTGTGCAGTGATCTGATGAGGAGGACTCTTATATGACCCCGCACTACCAAGGGCGGCCGAAACCCTGACCTCACTGCCAGCAATAGGCTGCCACCTGGCGGAATGCGGACCGTGGGTACGAACGACACTTTGTACATTGTCTTTGTCGTCCACATGTGAACCCGCATCCTGCCGCACATCTACCTGTCTGACCCGACCCGTAGCTGCTCTGCAGCTGTCTTCTCTAACCGATGCAACAATGGTGGGCGACACAGTCTGGGGCACGCTTGCCGGTTTGGCAAACGTCTCCGGAAAAAAATCTGACCCTCCTTTAGCGTATTTATCTTTAACCATCCCTAAGGTGTAGGCCAGAGATGCGACCGAAAATTCCTTAGGGGAAAGCAGTCAGTTGCCCTGCATGAGATCCTGATCATCCTGGTGGTTAAACCCCTCAGGCAAGGCACCCCAGATGCCCTTACCTGCATGATCATATGCACCTGCCTGTGTTGAGTTGGCCGTGCCCTCAAACTTCCGCGCTACGATGTTCTCGTGTTTGAGGCGCTCTCCCTCATGGTGCTCCTTGAGAGCCAGGTTGGCCCACGCTTGCACCTGTCCAAAGTGGGACTCTGCAACAGTGGGAGGGCACTTGTCCCGGCCAGCAGGCCCGTTAGCCACACTCGCTCTGCCAATCTGTGCCCAGTCCTGAAATTCAGGCCATTGTGCGCACAGGTCAGTCCAGTGGTCCCCAAAACACAGTTTTGCAGATCCTGGGCCTCGGGGGTGGTCGGGGTGGCGCTGTTCATACCCTAGGGTTTGGGGGTATGGTTGCCCCGTAAGCCCTCGGGGTTCCTTGGGGAGGTGGCTGATTGCTCCCAGTCATTGAACGCCCCTGAGCTCCCTGGCCCCCTCTGGGTGGGTGGACTGTGGCTGGGTACACGGGTTTGGCATCCGCTGCATTATTCCACATGTGCCCTTCTCCATCAGCCTGGGCCTCAGGGGCCATGTCCAGCGACTCACCTTGGTCCAAACCCTCCGTGCTAATTGCGCCTGCATGACTTCGGGGTGTGCCCTTTGACGCAGCAGGGGCACTGTCAGAGGAAGCTGCCGCAGCAGATTTGGTGAGATTGTCCCACACACCAGCCTCAAAAGCGTGCTGAGCTGCCTGGACTACCTTGGCCAGCACCTTCACCGGTCCCTGAGTGAATATCCCCCCTTTAATGAAAGCGGTGTCACAAGCCGCCCTCAGGCTGGCTGGGAGCCCCTCTCTGACCACTGTTACCATAGCCCTGTTACTAGACACCCCTAGAAAGGCATCTTTGTTGCAGGCAAGGAAGGCATCATACGTGGTGCACACCCGCGTGGCAAACTGCACAGGGTTTTCATGCGGGGAGACAGTGGGATCTAGCGAGTTGGGCAATCCCATCTTCATGGCAGTGTGCCATAGCATCATCTCACCTTGGGTAGCCACATTGAGGTAGCGGTGGCCAACTGCCAGCACAGCATCAAAGAAGGTCCTCTTCCGCCCATTGGGTGACGGGTAGGGGACCTGTGACGCAGAACCCACTAGCTTCTTACCAAGTATATCAGACATGATCTCCACCGACTCATTTACCGGGGTTAGACCCCCACCATCAATACGGCAGCCTAGTTCTAACTGCAGGTGCCTTCCTCCCAGGGGACACAAGAGCGTCATGTCTGCAATATGCCCGCGCAAGAAGTCTACCCCCTGCTGGTTCGCCTTAGACAGTACCAGTTGAACTTGAACCGTGTAGGCCCGTCCCAGGATATTGTTAGAAGCAGCCGCATAGGCGTACATGCCCTTTGAGAACTCTCTCCACATTCCTTCAAGCGCTACCAACTCTGGCAAGTGCTTGGAATTGATGTGAGTTCGGTCACTGACCTGAACCTCATCATCAGAGTCGTACCCCTCAGCAGACCAATTGGGCCCGTTATATGCGTCCCCTGGTCTGTCTGGTCCGCCTGGTCCAGTAGGATACCCTGGGCCGCCTGGCCCTCCTGATCCACCAGTGTACCTGGAACCAGTTGGGTAGCCTGACCCCCTTGAGTTCCCATTTCCACCTAAATACGCAGGTCCACCGGAACTCCAAGACTTGTCATTGCCTGGTGACGGTCTACTAGGCCCATACTGCTGGTGACCCTGTTCATCACCCTAAGCACCTGACAGACCGTCCTGCCTCAAGCTGGAACTGCTGCCATTCTCTGATCTCACGACCTTTAAACAGGTCTTCAGCGGACTGGCCGCTACCGTGATCCTGGGGATGCGACCTCAACTCCTCAACGGGTCGCTCACCTGGCCTCTTGTCCATGTGGTCCAGAAAGGCTTGCAGAATCCGCATGAAATCACCGTTGGTGACTGCCCCATCATCCTCACCTTGGGCAACTGGGACCACCACATTCTGGCCCATGTCCAGTTGACGACCTTGGTGCTCAGAGTGCCGTCCCTTGTCTTTAACAGGTCTGGGCGCACTCTGATGCAGCCATGACTGCCCCTCCTCAACTGATCCGAATGACGTAGAGGTAGGTGTGGATATCATCTGCACCTCAGGTTCTGCCGGTGGTCTTGACGCGGTAGGTGTGACTGGTCTCAAGGCCAGTTCCAGCGACTCGGGTACATGCTTGACGATTGACTCACGTAAGGGAGCAGCTTCAATCTCCATCAGGGGTACCTGCAATACAGGTGCTGAGGAAAGGGCACACATCCCACTTCCTGCTGGTTCTTCAGCAACACGCAGCGACTTTACTGGCGTTCGCACGCTCTGGCATTTTTTGACAGCTGTAAAATACAGGGGGTTATCGACCATCCGTAGGCACAATTTCTCTCCATCACTGTATGACTCTGCCACCTTTTTCGGGGTACTATCCCTACATGTATCGGCGTTGAGGATACTTAGGTCCCGGTCTTCCATTTCTTCAGCCGCGCGTTGATCGGCTTCCCGTCGCTCTTCATCGAGCCGCGCAATTGCAGCAAGCGCGTCTGCGGTGATTCTACGATCATGCGCCTCCCTGGCTCTGGCCCTAACGGCAATTTGCTTCTGTGTCCTCAAGTATTCGTTGTTTTCGAACTCTTACAAGGCAGTGAGGACTGGGACGTGCGGGTCCCTTCCAGACGACGCAGCGGTATCCCGGCTAATCTTGGCCGCAACCTCCATGTCCTGATGGACCATGTTCTGCTTCTGAATGGCGACTTCCTTCTTAACCTCACGCGTGATAGCTCTTGTGTCCCGCGCTACTACATCCAGTTGAGCCTTGTCAAGCTCTGGGATGGTGGGCAGATCACCAGGCAGGGCTTTCTTGCCATTCCCAGCCTCATGACTCATACTGAGCTGAGCTAGATGGTACAGATCTCTTGCTTAATCAAGGATGCGTCTAGGATTTATCGACACTCGACCGATTCAAGCACCTTTTTAACGACTCGGTTACCAGCGAATTCGAGATGCTAACGAATCCGGATTCTTCTCTTCTTAAAGGAGTGCTAGGAGCCCTTTACCAAGGGTGAACTGCTGTGCAGGAGCGATAATCTGTCTGGTAAGCAGATTATCCTCGACTTAATCCTCAGATTACTGCACTAACCTTTGATGACTTTCCCCTTACTGTTGACAGAAGTTACGAAGTGAAGTCGACCCTGGTGAAGATTGATGCACTGATGTCGACAGTTGACATGTTGGGGCGGCTTGGATCGGACTTGTGGACGAAGCTGCCCGAAGTGATGAAGAGTGTAGAGCTGAATGAACGACTCTTGATGGAGAAGATCAACTGAAGGTTCAGATGATCGACTTGGTAGCCAGGAAAGGCTGGGGAAGCAGCTTGCAGTGTCGACTTAAGTTCTAGAGATTGAGCTGAGAGCTCACTGTGTAGAGGTGTCAAGCGAGGGAGCAAGAAGAATGAGGAATGGAAGTAGAGGAGTTGGAACTAGAGATAGCGAATAAGTGTAGTGTGTAACTAGAGCTATTCGCACAGTGTAGTGTCCAGGCTTCAATACTTAATGATGTGGTCTTAAGAGCGAAAGGATCAGTGTAGAGTTAACTAGAGATCTCCTTCCAGTGTAGTTTCCTGGCCTTGATAAGGGGCCGAAATATCGCAGGTAGACAATTAGTCCCAGAACAGATTAAAAGCAGGGTGATTCAACTTCGTGTATACTTGAGTAAGAAGAGAAGAATGCCTGGAACGAGCTAGGCATTCTCGAAGTACCACAAAACATAAAGGATCCGAAATCAAAAAGAATGTACAAGCCACCCCTGCGTGCGGTGCACCCATACGTCGTGACAAGTGTTCCAACACCTGTCATTCCACCAGAATGCAGTCATGTCCCTACATTCTTCAGATAGGGAAGTCTGACCGAATCCTGATTTCATATCACAAACAGAGAAGACAGTGCAACCCTCAGTCCTTCCGAACAATTCTTCAGGCAAGGGTTAAGGGTACACGTCGGGAGGTGTAAATGCGTTGATGCCTGTTGATGCTTTACCATAGTTAATACAACACCTTTTATCGGTCCATGCACCAATCACAACATCCTATTAGCAGCTATAACAGCCTCATGTATTATAAGGGGCCGTGCACACTCAGTGATAAATCCAGCTTCCATGAGAGGGGTCATGTGTTCATCCATGACCTCCTTTTCCATGGGAGACCTCCTGCGAGCTTTCCTAAGGATGATGCCTGGGGGCAAGATTATTGTCTCTCCAGGGGGACATATGGTGAAGGGAAGGACTGATCCTTCGTACCCTGTTAAATCAGACAATTTGTACGCACTTTGTGCCTGAATAATATCTCCCAGCTCATCTTGGAACTGCTGCCTCTCAGTCTCGCTTATACCAGAGTGATTGCCAAGAGTCCACCCCTGTTCCATCTTGAAATGCTTATCAGGCTCTATGGGGTCTGCTGGACTGTCTGGTGTCATATTATCTAACAACCAAGATCCCTCAATAGGGACACCTTCATGAGGTTCATCAGGTGACAGCAGGTCATTCAGCATGGAGGGATCTGTGTAATGCTGAACATCTGCTGCGTAAGACGTACCCATCTGCGTGACAAACGAGGGTCTTACTATTTCTCTTGCATACTGGTCTCGTGCAATGCTTCGAGTCAGGTCAAATACCTGAGCATGGGCATTGTGAGTTCTCATACTGTTAACAGGTGTGAACATAAAAGCTGTAACTATCATCCAAAGGTTCAACAGCCATTGCATGATAGTAGGTTGCATTATATGGAGGTGCCGAGTTCTGCGGGTGATAGCAGGTTCAGGACAGCGCACAGATTTACATGAATCAATCTTCAATGTCAGCTTATGCAATCGGTCAGACCTAAGCTGGTCGGCCTTAATCTTATCATCAGCGATCCTCTTTGCCCTGCGGAACCTTCTGACTCTCTTGGCCCAGAACTCAATAAGAATGGCAATACGCTTGGCACGCAGCTGTACAAGTTCCCTAGCTCTAGCACGACGCAGCCTAGGTTTGTTACCCAAACTCTGCAGAGGAACTACATAGGCAGAGCCCCTGAGGGAGTGCGCAGGTCGGAAATTAGGGTGACCGGTTCATTTGAGGAAGGGCCTCGTCACCACCGGACCTCCGGGCCCCATGCATGCCCTGAGGCTGTTGCATTAGCCCTTCAGTCTGGCTCCTTCGGCCGGCCGGGTTTTCACCTCTGCCGTCGTCGGAGCCGGAGGCGCCGCCAGTTGCCTTGTGCCTAGTTAAAGACGCGGCTTGGCGACACCTGTCGTCCATCCTGGCGGCAGCTGCTGCTCGATCCTTGATGAGCATCCAAGCTTGGACGTTGATGATCTTGTAGCCATCGCTGAGGATAGCCTTGTCGCTGACCAGCTGAGCATGGTCGCGTTCAGCCTTGCTGATCCTTGGCTGCTTGGGCATCTGAGGATGTGATAAATACTGAAGAGTTAGTCATCACATCATTTGATAATGAACAACACTCAAATGACCCCCCCCCCCCCCCCCCCCTCCCTAACCCGTCACAGCGGCACAGTTGTGACGGATTAGGGAACGGGAAAAAGAGTGCTGGGAAGTGGTCACAAAAAAAATATAGCAACATTCCTGTTAGTCATGTATGGACACAAATGATAGTATCATTGTTTGAAGTATTGCACAAGATAATCAACTGATATGCAATCTGGCATGTTCATCTGTTGATTACGAAAAGTATGTTGGAATTGGTCTATGTGAGGGACCATCACCAAACATCCAAGGAGACTTGGTGAATTTTACTGGCACATCAAATGTTCCATCAGGTTGCTGCACATCAGCAGGTCTACTTCTGTACACATGCATATCATGGTTTTCCATGAGGAAATCATCATCATCAGACAAAGGCTCCTCTGTTGGGCGGTATCGCCACTTAATGCTTGCCTCAGTCTCACATGCAACATTAAAGTCTGTAGGCAAAGGGAACTCGAACTCAGACATGGCAATATGCTTGCACCAGCCAAACAGTAGCTGATGACTGATAACGGCTACTTTTGCCCTTCGACAGGTCAGGTGTAACTCATTGATCCTGTCAGCCGCAAGATCTCTGAGGCATCAGAATCCTGGTCAAGTTCACCCCTAGCATCTTGTAAAAGTGTGATAATGGATGATAGTCTGGTCTCATGCTGTCTGATGACATCGTTGATTACATCAAAACGATATTGCGCAAGGGACTGGTTAGCAGGCTTGTTTGCTGCTATCCATGCTGATGGGTACAGTGCGCAAGCATCCTCAATGCTAAGCTCAACATCTCCCATACCAGGAATCCTCAATATAGAAGCCACAGCTGAGCCACCAATAAACTCAAGGCGGTAAGCCTTTCCAGACATCACCTTCGCGGCCTGCCTATACTGTGGACTAAAATGGTTTACACCAGAACTTATCCTGGCATGAGAAGTTCTCATGACAAATTAAATTCTGCCACAGAATTGTCACTACACCGTATTTAAACGGTAGTGGAGACACGCTAGTTGATCGCAGAAGTACTCACTTGTAGTACTTGGAAACTGCGCAAGCATTAATTGAAAGACAAAAGTTAATTTATCAGTGCAATTACCTAGAGGGGAGCAGGTTCAGGGCCATACACGATGGCTCCCGGAATGAGAGGCGTCGGCTCAGTTGGTCCAACTAGTGCGTCGCGCTCAAGGTTTTTTATGACGTCGGTAAACCAGGTGTGGGCATAGCGGTGCTGGAAGCAAGATGGTTCTTGAAAATGAAGGCCTTGCTGTGAGATCCAGGCCAGATACTCCATATGCAAGTTGTCATCCCAGCGAGGGTGCTGTAGCGCAGTCATTTGCATACACCAATCGAACAAGGTGTTGCGCTGTTGCAGATAAAGCAACCACTGCCCCCGCATGATACCGCCGTAATGCGTTAAAATCTTGCGCCCCATTGCAACTAGGTGCATCCTTGCTGTCGAGACGCCTTCGGACATGGTACCGAGTTGCGGGATGATGCCTATTCCCTGCAGGTGCGGAGTTATTACCCCATCCCGCATATATCCATTCCAGCTCACGTCATATACATCCAGAAGGCCTGCCCCTATGGCGAACATGACGTTCTGGTTTAACGACGCAGCTCTGGCAAATCCCAGCTGACACGTGACGATAGCCAGCTGCCCAGAAATAAGTATGGCAACACGTCGCGCTTTATCAGCATAGAGCGTTGCCATGTATGCTTGCTCAGTTTCCTCAAACTCAGTGAAATCCTTAACGATAATGGAGGCAACAACTCCATTTCGTTTCCCAAAGGGATTGGGTAGCTGCCAAACATAGGCCACCCTTCTTCTGACCATCTATGTAACCGGCCGTGAAAATCTGGACCAAGCCCGTCGACCAAAGTTTCCGGCTCTTCTCCAAGCCAAGACTGATGTGGGGGTGGTTCTAAGAAAGTCAAACCCGTTCGCATATCCATCTGTGTAAGATGACAAACACCAGAGGCGCTCAGCAACATACAATTAATCAGGAAGTCCACTACACCGTAAATCAGGATGTAGGACAGTCTGATGGGCTTGGTACTCACTTGAAAAGTAGATCTGCAGCAGTCAGCAGTGGAAACAAAGGTGATGAGTTATGTAACAAGCATCAACAATGGTCAGGCAAGCACTAGAAAGGGCAGCGCAATCCCCCCCCCCCAACTCAAGACGAAAATTTCGTTGACAGTTGAAAGCTGCCAATGTTGATAATCACTTATCGGATCGAATCGTGAATACTGGCAGTTCTAGACAATCTGAAGAACAGTTTGGCCGGAATGTGAGAATTCCTCTCGCAACATCATGAATAGCCCTGAAGTAGATGCTGTCAGGATTGCCAAATAGGGCCGTGAACGAATGAGAGGCCGCCCAGGCAACGACCAGAAAGCAGTGCTCATTGGTAAGTTCCACCGCCCCTGACCCATACGTAACAATTGGAGTAATGCCCATGCTCGTATCAACGCCACCACTAGTGGCCAATTTCATGGGGTAGGGTAAGACAGGAATGCCCAAACGCCTCGCCTCCCTATCAATTATCAAGTGGCAATTTGGCCCGAAGTCCAACATAGCCCTCAACAATTTAGGTCCGCCATCATAGATCAACCCGACTTGCTCACCTGGCGACTCGTCAGGGTTTGCAAAATATAACAGGGATCATGTAAGCGAACGAAAATATGCATCAATGTCCGAAGCGTTTGCAAGTAGGGCTTTCATGTGAATAGGATCAGGTGCAAGAAGCTCACCTACCAGGAAAGATTCCGGAGCAGGGGCAGAACTATCAGAAGCACCGTGAGTGTCGGAACGATCAAAATGGAGAGTTCTGGGAGTGCCGTTCAGTGAAACGAAGGAAAAAATGGCAGTTTCGGCGGTATCCGAAAAGAAAAGACGACTTTCGGCTGGATCCGAAACTTAAAAAGGGGCGTATAACTTACTTGGCCACGTGAGGGTCTCCAAAAGACACACGGTAAGTGAATCTCCACGTGATCTCCCGGTGCGCGCCCCGGAAGCTAAGGCGAGAGGCCCATAGCCGAACAAGCTTTACTTATTCATAGTCCAGAAAGCAGCCTAACATGTACAATCTTGCGACCAACGTGTAGTCACTGAGCTCACCCGTAGGCGTCCGTCACTGTCGTGAGGAAGAAGTCGCCCACGGATATAAAGCGCCTTTCCTGTGTCCTTAAAAAAGGACAACGCGGTTTTTGCCTGACTAGCCTCAGTCACCAGTTCATGCTAACGTTGTTTGCGCTGTGAATCTGATTTTTTGTTTGTAAAGCCAAATTCTGCCCTTAACAGGCTGAAAATAGCATTTAGCAGCGACCCTCAACTTGAAGAGTTGCCAAGTAAAGATCTAGCAAGGCCCCGGCAGTGGAATTCCGGGTAAGCCGTGTGGAGAGACTAGACGATCAAAGTTGAGGAATTATAACCCCATATTGATTGTTAGTTACATGTGCATTTGGATCAACGGTGATGGTCTGACCGCGTGCATGCCAAGTGTTGACAGAAGTAAAGTTGTGGATCAGTGGATTGCTGAGTCCAAGTTTAAAGTGTTATAGGATTGTGCGAAGGTAAGCAATTCTTGAGTAGCAACGTGACGTGAGCTGCGAGGATCTCCGAGCCTGACGTGCGATGTGAGGAGCGTGAATCTTGGAGCCCCACTGCATCAGAAGGTCAGGGAGAGTTAGGGGGCACGGCTTAAAGACCGCCATTAAGCATGGTTTGAAAAAATAGGATTGGCAGTGGACCCATCGGAGGATTCCAATTTCAAAAGGGACAGCTTGAGTGTACTCGCGGTACCTGCTCAATGACAGCAAGGTACACTGATCCAAGGGGAGTGCGGATCTAGATTGCATGAAGTCCCAACTGAGATGGCGAGCGTTCACCATGCCGCAGTAGGCAAAATAACAGAGGCGTGCCTGACCCAAGCCGGACCCTGACCGGACCCTACACCAGAACGGACCATGGACCTGAACGGACCCCGACCCTAAGTGGACATTGATCTTGAGCAGACCCTGCCCCTGAGCGGACCCTGACTCCCTCATGCCAAGACATAAGGAGCGCGCATGTGACTAACTGCCGCCTAAAGGCCGACATTCGAGAAACGTCAGGAATTCCGGAACCGGAAAGGAAGGCAGGACACAACTGTCATGATAACGGTAGTATCGAGTGACAACACTTTCTCCATTGGGCCCATTCAGTACTTGGCTTGGTTAATCTTGACCAAAATGGACCGCAACTACAACTCATTACATAAATACATTTACCGGTCTGAGCCCTTGGCATGGTCGCAGTTCAGAGCTGGGCTATCACATGTTGCGAGGCTGGGTATTGTCATGCTCCGTATGGAGGACAGAAGTGCCTAACTAAGCTTCATTGAAACCTCATCAGCTCTCCTCATGTTTGAGATCATGGCCATGCTATTGTGCTCGCATGACTTCAGATTGCCGCTTTTGCGCCAACTCAGATTCAGCTTTGCACGTTCTCTTCTTTGTTTTGCACACGATACATGGTATAGATACTCGTTTATTATGGTTGACGGTCCAGCGGCCATTCACCTCTGGCGCCTTTCTGTCGTCGCTCCGGTTAAGATTGAAGCATCAGCTGAGTGGCCCGGGCCAAAGGGGGGAGGCCGGCCGCCTAGGCCGCAATCCATTGCCATTCCGCGGGAGCTGCTGATGCCGTCGCGACTCACTCCAAGGGCAACACCGGCGACCACGGTGCACGGCGTTCTGCTTTCCCAATCCCCGCCCAATCAGCCAGGCCCCCCCCGGAGGATAGAGCCGCAGCTCAGAAGGAGTGTCTGGACCACCATATCAAGGCATACAATACAAAGGCATTCCGCCGGAGCCTGTCCTCTAGGGATGACCTATATATCATGATGGACGGGCTGCGAGGCACATCCCAACAGGCGGCCTTGAAGGAGGCGACCCGGGCGGTTCAAAACTTCGCGGACCAATGGTTCCCACGACAACATGTTGATCATGATATGTCCGGCACAACGAGGTTAATGCCGATCGGCAGCCGAAGATTTTGGGACGAAAAGAATAAAAGCCGAAAGTCCTAGTAGGGGCATTCTGCGGGAGCCGAAAGAAAAAAAGGGTGACTACGGTCGTAGGCCGCAAGTTATCGACGGTTGGGTTCGGCCAAAGGCCGAAGCCTGGCTGCGTTTTTGCCGATGTGTCGCCCACGTTTTTTGAACTTTGAACTTTGAACAAGCTCGACCATACGAAAATGGTCGGGTTTGCAAGCGATGGTGCATCCGTTTTCACCGGCACCCTCAATGGTGTGGCCAAGCTTTTGAGACATGATATCCCATGGCTGGCTGCAGTCCACTGTGTGGCCCATCTATGTCATCTGATCATGATGTATGCGAAGAATCACGTCCGTGCTAAGTTATCCATGTTTGATATAAGAAAAACAAAACAACGGCCGAACAGAAACAAAACCGTTTCGGCGTCAACCGAAAAAAAATGGAATTGGCTGAAAGAAAAATTGGACCTTCGGATGGTCCAAGAAACGACCAAGACGTTTGAAGGAAAAAATGCCAGGTTCGGCGGTATCCGAAAAGAAAAGACGACTTTCGGCTGGATCCGGAACCTAAGAAGGGGCGTATAACTTACTTGGCCACGTGAGGGTCTCCAAAAGATACACGGTAAGTGATTCCCCACGTGATCTCCCGGTGCGCGCCCCGGAAGCTAAGGCAAGAGGCCCATAGCCGAACAAGCTTTACTTATCCATAGTCCAGAAAGCAGCCTAACATGTACAATCTTGCGACCAACGTGTAGTCCCTGAGCTCACCCGTAGGCGTCCGTCACTGTCGTGAGGAAGAAGTCGCCCACGGATATAAAGCGCCTTTCATGTGTCCTTAAAAAAGGACAACGCGGTTTTTGCCTGACTAGCCTCAGTCACCAGTTCATGCTAACGTTGTTTGCGCTGTGAATCTGATTTTGTGTTTGGAAAGCCAAATTCTGCCCTTAACAGACTGAAAATCGCATTTAGCAGCGACCCTCAACTTGAAGAGTTGCCAAGTAAAGATCTAGCAAGGCCCCAGAAGTGGAATTCCGGGTAAGCCGTGTGGAGAGACTTGACGATCAAAGTTGAGGAATTATAAACCCATATTGATTGTTACATGTGCATTTGGATCAACGGTGGTGGTCGGACCGCGTGCATGCCAAGTGTTGACAGAAGTAAAGTTGTGGATCGGTGGATTGCTAATTCCAAGTTTAAAGTGTTCTAGGATTGTGCG
Source organism: Limnomonas spitsbergensis (assembly GCA_037349105.1). Taxonomy (NCBI): domain Eukaryota; kingdom Viridiplantae; phylum Chlorophyta; class Chlorophyceae; order Chlamydomonadales; genus Limnomonas; species Limnomonas spitsbergensis. The sequence goes on from JAYJMM010000113.1 coordinate 1,499,033, forward strand.
AAGGTATGCAATTCTTTAGTAGCAACGTGACGTGAGCTGAGAGCATCCCCGAGCCTGACGTACGATGTGAGGAGCGTGAATCTTGGAGCCCCACTGCATCAGAAGGTCAGGGAGAGTTAGGGGGCACGGCTTAAAGACCGCCATTAAGCATGGTTAAAAAAAACAGGATTGGCAGTGGACCCATCGGAGGATTCCAATTTCAAAAGGGACAGCTTGAGTGTACTCGCGGTACATGCTCAAGGACAGCAAGGTACACTGGTCCAAGGGGAGTGCGGATCTAGATTGCATGAAGTCCCAACTGAGATGGCGAGCGTTCACCATGCCGCAGTAGGCAAAATAACAGAGGCGTGCCTGACCCAAGCCGGACCCTGACCGGACCCTACACCAGAACGGACCATGGACCTGAACGGACCCCGACCCTAAGTGGACATTGATCTTGAGCAGACCCTGCCCCTGAGCGGACCCTGACTCCCTCATGCCAAGACATAAGGAGCGCGCATGTGACTAACTGCCGCCTAAAGGCCGACATTCGAGAAACGTCAGGAATTCCGGAACCGGAAAGGAAGGCAGGACACAACTGTCATGATAACGGTAGTATCGAGTGACAACACTTTCTCCATTGGGCCCATTCAGTACTTGGCTTGGTTACTCTTGACCAAAATTGACCGCAACTACATCTCATTACATAAAAACATGTACCGGTCTGAGCCCTTGGCATGGTCGCAGTTCAGAGCTGGTCTACCACAGGTTGCGAGGCTGGGTATTGTCACGCTCCGTATGGAGGACAGAAGTGCCCAACTAAGCTTCATTGAAACCTCATCAGCTCTCCTCATGTTTGAGATCATGGTCATGCTATTGTGCTCGCATGGTTTCAGATTGCCGCTTTTGCGCCAACTCAGATTCAGCTTTGCACGTTCTCTTCTTTGTTTTGCACACGATACATGGTATAGATACTCGTTTATTATGGTTGAAGGTCCTGCGGCCATTCACCCCCGGGGACTTTCTGTCGTCGCCCCGGTTAAGATTGAAGCATCAGCTGAGTGGCCCGGGCCAAAAGGGGGAGGCCGGCCGCCTAGGCCGCAATACATTGCCATTCCGCGGGAGCTGCTGATGCCGTCGCGACTCACTCCAAGGGCAACACCGGCGACCACGGTGCACGGCATTCTGCTTTCCCAATCCCCGCCCAATCAGCCAGGCCCCCCCCGGAGGATAGAGCCGCAGCTCAGAAGGAGTGTCTGGACCACCATATCAAGGCATACAGTACAAAGGCATTCCGCCGGAGCCTGCCCTCTAGGGATGACCTATATATCATGATGGACGGGCTGCGAGGCACATCCCAACAGGCGGCCTTGAAGGAGGCGACCCGGGCGGTTCAAAACTTCGCGGACCAATGGTTCCCACGACAACATGTTGATCATGATATGTCCGGCACAACGAGGTTAATGCCGATCGGCGGCCGAAGATTTTGGGACGAAAAGAATAAAAGCCGAAAGTCCCGGTAGGGGCTTTCTGCGGGAGCCGAAAGAAAAAAAGGGTGACTACGGTCGTAGGCCGCAAGTTATCGACGGTTGGGTTCGGCCAAAGGCCGAAGCCTGGCTGCGTTTTTGCCGATGTGTCGCCGACGTTTTTTGAACTTTGAACTTTGAACAAGCTCGACCATACGAAAATGTTCGGGTTTGCAAGCGATGGTGCATCCGTTTTCACCGGCACCCTCAATGGTGTGGCCAAGCTTTTGAGACATGATATCCCATGGCTGGCTGCAGTCCACTGTGTGGCCCATCTATGTCATCTGATCATGATGTATGCGAAGAATCACGTCCGTGCTAAGTTATCCATGTTTGATATAAGAAAAACAAAACAACGGCCGAACAGAAACAAAACCGTTTCGGCGTCAACCGAAAAAAAATGGAATTGGCTGAAAGAAAAATTGGACCTTCGGATGGTCCAAGAAACGACCAAGACGTTCGAAGGAAAAAATGTCAGGTTCGGCGGTATCCGAAAAGAAAAGACGACTTTCGGCTGGATCCGAAACATAAAAAGGGGCGTATAACTTACTTGGCCACGTGAGGGTCTCCAAAAGATACACGGTAAGTGATTCCCCACGTGATCTCCCGGTGCGCGCCCCGGAAGCTAAGGCAAGAGGCCCATAGCCGAACAAGCTTTACTTATCCATAGTCCAGAAAGCAGCCTAACATGTACAATCTTGCGACCAACGTGTAGTCCCTGAGCTCACCCGTAGGCGTCCGTCACTGTCGTGAGGAAGAAGTCGCCCACGGATATAAAGCGCCTTTCATGTGTCCTTAAAAAAGGACAACGCGGTTTTTGCCTGACTAGCCTCAGTCACCAGTTCATGCTAACGTTGTTTGCGCTGTGAATCTGATTTTGTGTTTGGAAAGCCAAATTCTGCCCTTAACAGACTGAAAATCGCATTTAGCAGCGACCCTCAACTTGAAGAGTTGCCAAGTAAAGATCTAGCAAGGCCCCAGAAGTGGAATTCCGGGTAAGCCGTGTGGAGAGACTTGACGATCAAAGTTGAGGAATTATAAACCCATATTGATTGTTACATGTGCATTTGGATCAACGGTGGTGGTCGGACCGCGTGCATGCCAAGTGTTGACAGAAGTAAAGATGTGGATCGGTGGATTGCTAATTCCAAGTTTAAAGTGTTCTAGGATTGTGCGAAGGTAAGCAATTCTTGAGTAGCAACGTGACGTGAGCTGAGAGGATCCCCGAGCCTGACGTACGATGTGAGGAGCGTGAATCTTGGAGCCCCACTGCATCAGAAGGTCAGGGAGAGTTAGGGGGCACGGCTTAAAGACCGCCATTAAGCATGGTTAAAAAAAACAGGATTGGCAGTGGACCCATCGGAGGATTCCAATTTCAAAAGGGACAGCTTGAGTGTACTCGCGGTACATGCTCAAGGACAGCAAGGTACACTGGTCCAAGGGGAGTGCGGATCTAGATTGCATGAAGTCCCAACTGAGATGGCGAGCGTTCACCATGCCGCAGTATGCAAAATAACAGAGGCGTGCCTGACCCAAGCCGGACCCTGACCGGACCCTACACCAGAACGGACCATGGACCTGAACGGACCCCGACCCTAAGTGGACATTGATCTTGAGCAGACCCTGCCCCTGAGCGGACCCTGACTCCCTCATGCCAAGACATAAGGAGCGCGCATGTGACTAACTGCCGCCTAAAGGCCGACATTCGAGAAACGTCAGGAATTCCGGAACCGGAAAGGAAGGCAGGACACAACTGTCATGATAACGGTAGTATCGAGTGACAACACTTTCTCCATTGGGCCCATTCAGTACTTGGCTTGGTTACTCTTGACCAAAATTGACCGCAACTACATCTCATTACATAAAAACATGTACCGGTCTGAGCCCTTGGCATGGTCGCAGTTCAGAGCTGGTCTATCACAGGTTGCGAGGCTGGGTATTGTCACGCTCCGTATGGAGGACAGAAGTGCCCAACTAAGCTTCATTGAAACCTCATCAGCTCTCCTCATGTTTGAGATCATGGCCATGCTAATGTGCGCAGGACTTCAGATTGCCGCTTTTGCGCCAACTCAGATTCAGCTTTGCACGTTCTCTTCGTTGTTTTGCACACGATACATGGTATAGATACTCGTTTAATTTGGTTGAAGGTCCTGCGGCCATTCACCCCCGGGGCCTTTCTGTCGTCGCCCCGGTTAAGATTGAAGCATCAGCTGAGTGGCCCGGGCCAAAAGGGGGAGGCCGACCGCCTAGGCCGCAATCCATTGCCATTCCGCGGGAGCTGCTGATGCCGTCGCGACTCACTCCAAGGGCAACACCGGCGACCACGGTGCACGGCATTCTGCTTTCCCAATCCCCGCCCAATCAGCCAGGCCCCCCCCGGAGGATAGAGCCGCAGCTCAGAAGGAGTGTCTGGACCACCATATCAAGGCATACAATACAAAGGCATTCCGCCGGAGCCTGCCCTCTAGGGATGACCTATATATCATGATGGACGGGCTGCGAGGCACATCCCAACAGGCGGCCTTGAAGGAGGCGACCCGGGCGGTTCAAAACTTCGCGGACCAATGGTTCCCACGACAACATGTTGATCATGATATGTCCGGCACAACGAGGTTAATGCCGATCGGCGGCCGAAGATTTTGGGACGAAAAGAATAAAAGCCGAAAGTCCCGGTAGGGGCTTTCTGCGGGAGCCGAAAGAAAAAAAGGGTGACTGCGGCCGTTGGCCGCAAGTTATCGACGGTTGGGTTCGGCCGAAGGCCGAAGCCTGGCTGCGTTTTTGCCGATGTGTCGCCGACGTTTTTTGAACTTTGAACTTTGAACAAGCTCGACCATACGAAAATGTTCGGGTTTGCAAGCGATGGTGCATCCGATTTCACCGGCACCCTCAATGGTGTGGCCAAGCTTTTGAGACATGATATCCCATGGCTGGCTGCAGTCCACTGTGTGGCCCATCTATGTCATCTGATCATGATGTATGCGAAGAATCACGTCCGTGCTAAGTTATCCATGTTTGATAGAAGAAAAACAAAACAACGGCCGAACAGAAACAAAACCGTTTCGGCGTGAACCGAAAAAAAATGGAATTGGCTGAAAGAAAAATTGGACCTTCGGATGGTCCAAGAAACGACCAAGACGTTCAAAGGAAAAAATGTCAGGTTCGGCGGTATCCGAAAAGAAAAGACGACTTTCGGCTGGATCCGAAACATAAAAAGGGGCGTATAACTTACTTGGCCACGTGAGGGTCTCCAAAAGATACACGGTAAGTGATTCCCCACGTGATCTCCCGGTGCGCGCCCCGGAAGCTAAGGCAAGAGGCCCATAGCCGAACAAGCTTTACTTATCCATAGTCCAGAAAGCAGCCTAACATGTACAATCTTGCGACCAACGTGTAGTCCCTGAGCTCACCCGTAGGCGTCCGTCACTGTCGTGAGGAAGAAGTCGCCCACGGATATAAAGCGCCTTTCATGTGTCCTTAAAAAAGGACAACGCGGTTTTTGCCTGACTAGCCTCAGTCACCAGTTCATGCTAACGTTGTTTGCGCTGTGAATCTGATTTTGTGTTTGGAAAGCCAAATTCTGCCCTTAACAGACTGAAAATCGCATTTAGCAGCGACCCTCAACTTGAAGAGTTGCCAAGTAAAGATCTAGCAAGGCCCCAGAAGTGGAATTCCGGGTAAGCCGTGTGGAGAGACTTGACGATCAAAGTTGAGGAATTATAAACCCATATTGATTGTTACATGTGCATTTGGATCAACGGTGGTGGTCGGACCGCGTGCATGCCAAGTGTTGACAGAAGTAAAGATGTGGATCGGTGGATTGCTAATTCCAAGTTTAAAGTGTTCTAGGATTGTGCGAAGGTAAGCAATTCTTGAGTAGCAACGTGACGTGAGCTGAGAGGATCCCCGAGCCTGACGTACGATGTGAGGAGCGTGAATCTTGGAGCCCCACTGCATCAGAAGGTCAGGGAGAGTTAGGGGGCACGGCTTAAAGACCGCCATTAAGCATGGTTAAAAAAAACAGGATTGGCAGTGGACCCATCGGAGGATTCCAATTTCAAAAGGGACAGCTTGAGTGTACTCGCGGTACATGCTCAAGGACAGCAAGGTACACTGGTCCAAGGGGAGTGCGGATCTAGATTGCATGAAGTCCCAACTGAGATGGCGAGCGTTCACCATGCCGCAGTATGCAAAATAACAGAGGCGTGCCTGACCCAAGCCGGACCCTGACCGGACCCTACACCAGAACGGACCATGGACCTGAACGGACCCCGACCCTAAGTGGACATTGATCTTGAGCAGACCCTGCCCCTGAGCGGACCCTGACTCCCTCATGCCAAGACATAAGGAGCGCGCATGTGACTAACTGCCGCCTAAAGGCCGACATTCGAGAAACGTCAGGAATTCCGGAACCGGAAAGGAAGGCAGGACACAACTGTCATGATAACGGTAGTATCGAGTGACAACACTTTCTCCATTGGGCCCATTCAGTACTTGGCTTGGTTACTCTTGACCAAAATTGACCGCAACTACATCTCATTACATAAAAACATGTACCGGTCTGAGCCCTTGGCATGGTCGCAGTTCAGAGCTGGTCTATCACAGGTTGCGAGGCTGGGTATTGTCACGCTCCGTATGGAGGACAGAAGTGCCCAACTAAGCTTCATTGAAACCTCATCAGCTCTCCTCATGTTTGAGATCATGGCCATGCTAATGTGCGCAGGACTTCAGATTGCCGCTTTTGCGCCAACTCAGATTCAGCTTTGCACGTTCTCTTCGTTGTTTTGCACACGATACATGGTATAGATACTCGTTTAATTTGGTTGAAGGTCCTGCGGCCATTCACCCCCGGGGCCTTTCTGTCGTCGCCCCGGTTAAGATTGAAGCATCAGCTGAGTGGCCCGGGCCAAAAGGGGGAGGCCGACCGCCTAGGCCGCAATCCATTGCCATTCCGCGGGAGCTGCTGATGCCGTCGCGACTCACTCCAAGGGCAACACCGGCGACCACGGTGCACGGCATTCTGCTTTCCCAATCCCCGCCCAATCAGCCAGGCCCCCCCCGGAGGATAGAGCCGCAGCTCAGAAGGAGTGTCTGGACCACCATATCAAGGCATACAATACAAAGGCATTCCGCCGGAGCCTGCCCTCTAGGGATGACCTATATATCATGATGGACGGGCTGCGAGGCACATCCCAACAGGCGGCCTTGAAGGAGGCGACCCGGGCGGTTCAAAACTTCGCGGACCAATGGTTCCCACGACAACATGTTGATCATGATATGTCCGGCACAACGAGGTTAATGCCGATCGGCGGCCGAAGATTTTGGGACGAAAAGAATAAAAGCCGAAAGTCCCGGTAGGGGCTTTCTGCGGGAGCCGAAAGAAAAAAAGGGTGACTGCGGCCGTTGGCCGCAAGTTATCGACGGTTGGGTTCGGCCGAAGGCCGAAGCCTGGCTGCGTTTTTGCCGATGTGTCGCCGACGTTTTTTGAACTTTGAACTTTGAACAAGCTCGACCATACGAAAATGTTCGGGTTTGCAAGCGATGGTGCATCCGATTTCACCGGCACCCTCAATGGTGTGGCCAAGCTTTTGAGACATGATATCCCATGGCTGGCTGCAGTCCACTGTGTGGCCCATCTATGTCATCTGATCATGATGTATGCGAAGAATCACGTCCGTGCTAAGTTATCCATGTTTGATATAAGAAAAACAAAACAACGGCCGAACAGAAACAAAACCGTTTCGGCGTCAACCGAAAAAAAATGGAATTGGCTGAAAGAAAAATTGGACCTTCGGATGGTCCAAGAAACGACCAAGACGTTCGAAGGAAAAAATGTCAGGTTCGGCGGTATCCGAAAAGAAAAGACGACTTTCGGCTGGATCCGAAACATAAAAAGGGGCGTATAACTTACTTGGCCACGTGAGGGTCTCCAAAAGATACACGGTAAGTGATTCCCCACGTGATCTCCCGGTGCGCGCCCCGGAAGCTAAGGCAAGAGGCCCATAGCCGAACAAGCTTTACTTATCCATAGTCCAGAAAGCAGCCTAACATGTACAATCTTGCGACCAACGTGTAGTCCCTGAGCTCACCCGTAGGCGTCCGTCACTGTCGTGAGGAAGAAGTCGCCCACGGATATAAAGCGCCTTTCATGTGTCCTTAAAAAAGGACAACGCGTTTTTTGCCTGACTAGCCTCAGTCACCAGTTCATGCTTACGTTGTTTGCGCTGTGAATCTGATTTTGTGTTTGGAAAGCCAAATTCTGCCCTTAACAGACTGAAAATAGCATTTAGCAGCGACCCTCAACTTGAAGAGTTGCCAAGTAAAGATCTAGCAAGGCCCCGGCAGTGGAATTCCGGGTAAGCCGTGTGGAGAGACTTGACGATCAAAGTTGAGGAATTATTAACCCATATTGATTGTTACATGTGCATTTGGATCAACGGTGGTGGTCGGACCGCGTGCATGCCAAGTGTTGACAGAAGTAAAGATGTGGATCGGTGGATTGCTAATTCCAAGTTTAAAGTGTTCTAGGATTGTGCGAAGGTAAGCAATTCTTGAGTAGCAACGTGACGTGAGCTGAGAGGATCCCCGAGCCTGACGTACGATGTGAGGAGCGTGAATCTTGGAGCCCCACTGCATCAGAAGGTCAGGGAGAGTTAGGGGGCACGGCTTAAAGACCGCCATTAAGCATGGTTAAAAAAAACAGGATTGGCAGTGGACCCATCGGAGGATTCCAATTTCAAAAGGGACAGCTTGAGTGTACTCGCGGTACATGCTCAAGGGCAGCAAGGTACACTGGTCCAAGGGGAGTGCGGATCTAGATTGCATGAAGTCCCAACTGAGATGGCGAGCGTTCACCATGCCGCAGTATGCAAAATAACAAAGGCGTGCCTGACCCAAGCCGGACCCTGACCGGACCCTACACCAGAACGGACCATGGACCTGAACGGACCCCGACCCTAAGTGGACATTGATCTTGAGCAGACCCTGCCCCTGAGCGGACCCTGACTCCCTCATGCCAAGACATAAGGAGCGCGCATGTGACTAACTGCCGCCTAAAGGCCGACATTCGAGAAACGTCAGGAATTCCGGAACCGGAAAGGAAGGCAGGACACAACTGTCATGACAACGGTAGTATCGAGTGACAACACTTTCTCCATTGGGCCCATTCAGTACTTGGCTTGGTTACTCTTGACCAAAATGGACCGCAACTACATCTCATTACATAAAAACATGTACCGGTCTGAGCCCTTGGCATGGTCGCAGTTCAGAGCTGGTCTATCACAGGTTGCGAGGCTGGGTATTGTCACGCTCCGTATGGAGGACAGAAGTGCCCAACTAAGCTTCATTGCATCCTCATCAGCTCTCCTCATGTTTGAGATCATGGCCATGCTAATGTGCGCAGGACTTCAAATTGCCGCTTTTGCGCCAACTCAGATTCATCTTTGCACGTTCTCTTCGTTGTTTTGCACACGATACATGGTATAGATACTCGTTTAATTTGGTTGAAGAACCTGCGGCCATTCACCCCCGGGGCCTTTCTGTCGTCGCCCCGGTTAAGATTGAAGCATCAGCTGAGTGGCCCGGGCCAAAAGGGGGAGGCCGGCCGCCTAGGCCGCAATCCATTGCCATTCCGCGGGAGCTGCTGATGCCGTCGCGACTCACTCCAAGGGCAACACCGGCGACCACGGTGCACGGCATTCTGCTTTCCCAATCCCCGCCCAATCAGCCAGGCCCCCCCCGGAGGATAGAGCCGCAGCTCAGAAGGAGTGTCTGGACCACCATATCAAGGCATACAATACAAAGGCATTCCGCCGGAGCCTGCCCTCTAGGGATGACCTATATATCATGATGGACGGGCTGCGAGGCACATCCCAACAGGCGGCCTTGAAGGAGGCGACCCGGGCGGTTCAAAACTTCGCGGACCAATGGTTCCCACGACAACATGTTGATCATGATATGTCCGGCACAACGAGGTTAATGCCGATCGGCGGCCGAAGATTTTGGGACGAAAAGAATAAAAGCCGAAAGTCCCGGTAGGGGCTTTCTGCGGGAGCCGAAAGAAAAAAAGGGTGACTGCGGCCGTTGGCCGCAAGTTATCGACGGTTGGGTTCGGCCGAAGGCCGAAGCCTGGCTGCGTTTTTGCCGATGTGTCGCCGACGTTTTTTGAACTTTGAACTTTGAACAAGCTCGACCATACGAAAATGTTCGGGTTTGCAAGCGATGGTGCATCCGATTTCACCGGCACCCTCAATGGTGTGGCCAAGCTTTTGAGACATGATATCCCATGGCTGGCTGCAGTCCACTGTGTGGCCCATCTATGTCATCTGATCATGATGTATGCGAAGAATCACGTCCGTGCTAAGTTATCCATGTTTGATAGAAGAAAAACAAAACAACGGCCGAACAGAAACAAAACCGTTTCGGCGTCAACCGAAAAAAAATGGAATTGGCTGAAAGAAAAATTGGACCTTCGGATGGTCCAAGAAACGACCAAGACGTTTGAAGGAAAAAATGTCAGGTTCGGCGGTATCCGAAAAGAAAAGACGACTTTCGGCTGGTTCCAAAACCTAAAAAGGGGCGTATAACTTACTTGGCCGCGTGAGGGTCTCCAAAAGATACACGGTAAGTGATTCCCCACGTGATCTCCCGGGGCGCGCCCCGGAAGCTAAGGCAAGAGGCCCATAGCCGAACAAGCTTTACTTATCCATAGTCCAGAAAGCAGCCTAACATGTACAATCTTGCGACCAACGTGTAGTCCCTGAGCTCACCCGTAGGCGTCCGTCACTGTCGTGAGGAAGAATTCGCCCACGGATATAAAGCGCCTTTCATGTGTCCTTAAAAAAGGACAACGCGGTTTTTGCCTGACTAGCCTCAGTCACCAGTTCATGCTAACGTTGTTTGCGCTGTGAATCTGATTTTGTGTTTGGAAAGCCAAATTCTGCCCTTAACAGACTGAAAATAGCATTTAGCAGCGACCCTCAACTTGAAGAGTTGCCAAGTAAAGATCTAGCAAGGCCCCGGCAGTGGAATTCCGGGTAAGCCGTGTGGAGAGACTTGACGATCAAAGTTGAGGAATTATAAACCCATATTGATTGTTACATGTGCATTTGGATCAACGGTGGTGGTCGGACCGCGTGCATGCCAAGTGTTGACAGAAGGAAAGTTGTGGATCGGTGGATTGCTAATTCCAAGTTTTAAGTGTTCTAGGATTGTGCGAAGGTAAGCAATTCTTGAGTAGCAACGTGACGTGAGCTGAGAGGATCCCCGAGCCTGACGTACGATGTGAGGAGCGTGAATCTTGGAGCCCCACTGCATCAGAAGGTCAGGGAGAGTTAGGGGGCACGGCTTAAAGACCGCCATTAAGCATGGTTAAAAAAAACAGGATTGGCAGTGGACCCATCGGAGGATTCCAATTTCAAAAGGGACAGCTTGAGTGTACTCGCGGTACATGCTCAAGGACAGCAAGGTACACTGGTCCAAGGGGAGTGCGGATCTAGATTGCATGAAGTCCCAACTGAGATGGCGAGCGTTCACCATGCCGCAGTAGGCAAAATAACAGAGGCGTGCCTGACCCAAGCCGGACCCTGACCGGACCCTACACCAGAACGGACCATGGACCTGAACGGACCCCGACCCTAAGTGGACATTGATCTTGAGCAGACCCTGCCCCTGAGCGGACCCTGACTCCCTCATGCCAAGACATAAGGAGCGCGCATGTGACTAACTGCCGCCTAAAGGCCGACATTCGAGAAACGTCAGGAATTCCGGAACCGGAAAGGAAGGCAGGACACAACTGTCATGATAACGGTAGTATCGAGTGACAACACTTTCTCCATTGGGCCCATTCAGTACTTGGCTTGGTTACTCTTGACCAAAATGGACCGCAACTACATCTCATTACATAAAAACATGTACCGGTCTGAGCCCTTGGCATGGTCGCAGTTCAGAGCTGGTCTATCACAGGTTGCGAGGCTGGGTATTGTCACGCTCCGTATGGAGGACAGAAGTGCCCAACTAAGCTTCATTGCATCCTCATCAGCTCTCCTCATGTTTGAGATCATGGCCATGCTAATGTGCGCAGGACTTCAGATTGCCGCTTTTGCGCCAACTCAGATTCAGCTTTGCACGTTCTCTTCGTTGTTTTGCACACGATACATGGTATAGATACTCGTTTAATTTGGTTGAAGGTCCTGCGGCCATTCACCCCCGGGGCCTTTCTGTCGTCGCCCCGGTTAAGATTGAAGCATCAGCTGAGTGGCCCGGGCCAAAAGGGGGAGGCCGGCCGCCTAGGCCGCAATCCATTGCCATTCCGCGGGAGCTGCTGATGCCGTCGCGACTCACTCCAAGGGCAACACCGGCGACCACGGTGCACGGCATTCTGCTTTCCCAATCCCCGCCCAATCAGCCAGGCCCCCCCCGGAGGATAGAGCCGCAGCTCAGAAGGAGTGTCTGGACCACCATATCAAGGCATACAATACAAAGGCATTCCGCCGGAGCCTGCCCTCTAGGGATGACCTATATATCATGATGGACGGGCTGCGAGGCACATCCCAACAGGCGGCCTTGAAGGAGGCGACCCGGGCGGTTCAAAACTTCGCGGACCAATGGTTCCCACGACAACATGTTGATCATGATATGTCCGGCACAACGAGGTTAATGCCGATCGGCGGCCGAAGATTTTGGGACGAAAAGAATAAAAGCCGAAAGTCCCGGTAGGGGCTTTCTGCGGGAGCCGAAAGAAAAAAAGGGTGACTACGGTCGTAGGCCGCAAGTTATCGACGGTTGGGTTCGGCCAAAGGCCGAAGCCTGGCTGCGTTTTTGCCGATGTGTCGCCGACGTTTTTTGAACTTTGAACTTTGAACAAGCTCGACCATACGAAAATGTTCGGGTTTGCAAGCGATGGTGCATCCGTTTTCACCGGCACCCTCAATGGTGTGGCCAAGCTTTTGAGACATGATATCCCATGGCTGGCTGCAGTCCACTGTGTGGCCCATCTATGTCATCTGATCATGATGTATGCGAAGAATCACGTCCGTGCTAAGTTATCCATGTTTGATATAAGAAAAACAAAACAACGGCCGAACATAAACAAAACCGTTTCGGCGTCAACCGAAAAAAAATGGAATTGGCTGAAAGAAAAATTGGACCTTCGGATGGTCCAAGAAACGACCTAGACGTTCGAAGGAAAAAATGTCAGGTTCGGCGGTATCCGAAAAGAAAAGACGACTTTCGGCTGGATCCGAAACCTAAAAAGGGGCGTATAACTTACTTGGCCGCGTGAGGGTCTCCAAAAGATACACGGTAAGTGAATTCCCACATGATCTCTCGGTACGCGCCCCGGAAGCTAAGGCAAGAGGCCCATAGCCGAACAAGCTTTACTTATCCATAGTCCAGAAAGCAGCCTAACATGTACAATCTTGCGACCAACGTGAAGTCCCTGAGCTCACCCGTAGGCGTCCGTCACTGTCGTGAGGAAGAATTCGCCCACGGATATAAAGCGCCTTTCATGTGTCCTTAAAAAAGGACAACGCGTTTTTTGCCTGACTAGCCTCAGTCACCAGTTCATGCTAACGTTGTTTGCGCTGTGAATCTGATTTTGTGTTTGGAAAGCCAAATTCTGCCCTTAACAGACTGAAAATAGCATTTAGCAGCGACCCTCAACTTGAAGAGTTGCCAAGTAAAGATCTAGCAAGGCCCCGGCAGTGGAATTCCGGGTAAGCCGTGTGGAGAGACTTGACGATCAAAGTTGAGGAATTATAAACCCATATTGATTGTTACATGTGCATTTGGATCAACGGTGGTGGTCGGACCGCGTGCATGCCAAGTGTTGACAGAAGGAAAGTTGTGGATCGGTGGATTGCTAATTCCAAGTTTAAAGTGTTCTAGGATTGTGCGAAGGTATGCAATTCTTGAGTAGCAACGTGACGTGAGCTGAGAGGATCCCCGAGCCTGACGTACGATGTGAGGAGCGTGAATCTTGGAGCCCCACTGCATCAGAAGGCCAGGGAGAGTTAGGGGGCACGGCTTAAAGACCGCCATTAAGCATGGTTAATAAAAACAGGATTGGCAGTGGACCCATCGGAGGATTCCAATTTCAAAAGGGACAGCTTGAGTGTACTCGCGGTACATGCTCAAGGACAGCAAGGTACACTGGTCCAAGGGGAGTGCGGATCTAGATTGCATGAAGTCCCAACTGAGATGGCGAGCGTTCACCATGTCACAGTTTGCAAAATAACAGAGGCGTGCCTGACCCAAGCCGGACCCTGACCGGACCCTACACCAGAACGGACCATGGACCTGAACGGACCCCGACCCTAAGTGGACATTGATCTTGAGCAGACCCTGCCCCTGAGCGGACCCTGACTCCCTCATGCCAAGACATAAGGAGCGCGCATGTGACTAACTGCCGCCTAAAGGCCGACATTCGAGAAACGTCAGGAATTCCGGAACCGGAAAGGAAGGCAGGACACAACTGTCATGATAACGGTAGTATCGAGTGACAACACTTTCTCCATTGGGCCCATTCAGTACTTGGCTTGGTTACTCTTGACCAAAATGGACCGCAACTACATCTCATTACATAAAAACATGTACCGGTCTGAGCCCTTGGCATGGTCGCAGTTCAGAGCTGGTCTATCACAGGTTGCGAGGCTGGGTATAGTCACGCTCCGTATGGAGGACAGAAGTTCCCAACTAAGCTTCATTGAAACCTCATCAGCTCTCCTCATGTTTGAGATCATGGCCATGCTAATGTGCGCAGGACTTCAGATTGCCGCTTTTTCGCCAACTCAGATTCATCTTTGCACGTTCTCTTCTTTGTTTTGCACACGATACATGGTATAGATACTCGTTTAATTTGGTTGAAGGTCCTGCGGCCATTCACCTCCGGGGCCTTTCTGTCGTCGCCCCGGTTAAGATTGAAGCACCAGCTGAGTGGCCCGGGCCAAAAGGGGGAGGCCGGCCGCCTAGGCCGCAATCCATTGCCATTCCGCGGGAGCTGCTGATGCCGTCGCGACTCACTCCAAGGGCAACACCGGCGACCACGGTGAACGGCATTCTGCTTTCCCAATCCCCGCCCAATCAGCCAGGCCCCCCCCCGGAGGATAGAGCCGCAGCTCAGAGGGAGTGTCTGGACCACCATATCAAGGCATACAATACAAAGGCATTCCGCTGGAGCCTGCCCTCTAGGGATGACCTATATATCATGATGGACGGGCTGCGAGGCACATCCCAACAGGCGGCCTTGAAGGAGGCGACCCGGGCGGTTCAAAACTTCGCGGACCAATGGTTCCCACGACAACATGTTGATCATGATATGTCCGGCACAACGAGGTTAATGCCGATCGGCGGCCGAAGATTTTGGGACGAAAAGAATAAAAGCCGAAAGTCCCGGTAGGGGCTTTCTGCGGGAGCCGAAAGAAAAAAAGGGTGACTACGGTCGTAGGCCGCAAGTTATCGACGGTTGGGTTCGGCCAAAGGCCGAAGCCTGGCTGCGTTTTTGCCGATGTGTCGCCCACGTTTTTTGAACTTTGAACTTTGAACAAGCTCGACCATACGAAAATGTTCGGGTTTGCAAGCAATGGTGCATCCGTTTTCACCGGCACCCTCAATGGTGTGGCCAAGCTTTTGAGACATGATATCCCATGGCTGGCTGCAGTCCACTGCATGTGGCCCATCTATGTCATCTGATCATGATGTATGCGAAGAATCACGTCCGTGCTAAGTTATCCATGTTTGATATAAGAAAAACAAAACAACGGCCGAACAGAAACAAAACCGTTTCGGCGTCAACCGGAAAAAAATGGAATTGGCTGAAAGAAAAATTGGACCTTCGGATGGTCCAAGAAACGACCTAGACGTTCGAAGGAAAAAATGTCAGGTTCGGCGGTATCCGAAAAGAAAAGACGACTTTCGGCTGGATCCGAAACCTAAAAAGGGGCGTATAACTTACTTGGCCGCGTGAGGGTCTCCAAAAGATACACGGTAAGTGAATTCCCACATGATCTCTCGGTACGCGCCCCGGAAGCTAAGGCAAGAGGCCCATAGCCGAACAAGCTTTACTTATCCATAGTCCAGAAAGCAGCCTAACATGTACAATCTTGCGACCAACGTGTAGTCCCTGAGCTCACCCGTAGGCGTCCGTCACTGTCGTGAGGAAGAATTCGCCCACGGATATAAAGCGCCTTTCATGTGTCCTTAAAAAAGGACAACGCGTTTTTTGCCTGACTAGCCTCAGTCACCAGTTCATGCTAACGTTGTTTGCGCTGTGAATCTGATTTTGTGTTTGGAAAGCCAAATTCTGCCCTTAACAGACTGAAAATAGCATTTAGCAGCGACCCTCAACTTGAAGAGTTGCCAAGTAAAGATCTAGCAAGGCCCCGGCAGTGGAATTCCGGGTAAGCCGTGTGGAGAGACTTGACGATCAAAGTTGAGGAATTATAAACCCATATTGATTGTTACATGTGTATTTGGATCAACGGTGGTGGTCGGACCGCGTGCATGCCAAGTGTTGACAGAAGGAAAGTTGTGGATCGGTGGATTGCTAATTCCAAGTTTAAAGTGTTCTAGGATTGTGCGAAGGTATGCAATTCTTGAGTAGCAACGTGACGTGAGCTGAGAGGATCCCCGAGCCTGACGTACGATGTGAGGAGCGTGAATCTTGGAGCCCCACTGCATCAGAAGGCCAGGGAGAGTTAGGGGGCACGGCTTAAAGACCGCCATTAAGCATGGTTAATAAAAACAGGATTGGCAGTGGACCCATCGGAGGATTCCAATTTCAAAAGGGACAGCTTGAGTGTACTCGCGGTACATGCTCAAGGACAGCAAGGTACACTGGTCCAAGGGGAGTGCGGATCTAGATTGCATGAAGTCCCAACTGAGATGGCGAGCGTTCACCATGTCACAGTTTGCAAAATAACAGAGGCGTGCCTGACCCAAGCCGGACCCTGACCGGACCCTACACCAGAACGGACCATGGACCTGAACGGACCCCGACCCTAAGTGGACATTGATCTTGAGCAGACCCTGCCCCTGAGCGGACCCTGACTCCCTCATGCCAAGACATAAGGAGCGCGCATGTGACTAACTGCCGCCTAAAGGCCGACATTCGAGAAACGTCAGGAATTCCGGAACCGGAAAGGAAGGCAGGACACAACTGTCATGATAACGGTAGTATCGAGTGACAACACTTTCTCCATTGGGCCCATTCAGTACTTGGCTTGGTTACTCTTGGCCAAAATGGACCGCAACTACATCTCATTACATAAAAACATGTACCGGTCTGAGCCCTTGGCATGGTCGCAGTTCAGAGCTGGTATATCACAGGTTGCGAGGCTGGGTATAGTCACGCTCCGTATGGAGGACAGAAGTTCCCAACTAAGCTTCATTGAAACCTCATCAGCTCTCCTCATGTTTGAGATCATGGCCATGCTAATGTGCGCAGGACTTCAGATTGCCGCTTTTTCGCCAACTCAGATTCATCTTTGCACGTTCTCTTCTTTGTTTTGCACACGATACATGGTATAGATACTCGTTTAATTTGGTTGAAGGTCCTGCGGCCATTCACCTCCGGGGCCTTTCTGTCGTCGCCCCGGTTAAGATTGAAGCACCAGCTGAGTGGCCCGGGCCAAAAGGGGGAGGCCGGCCGCCTAGGCCGCAATCCATTGCCATTCCGCGGGAGCTGCTGATGCCGTCGCGACTCACTCCAAGGGCAACACCGGCGACCACGGTGAACGGCATTCTGCTTTCCCAATCCCCGCCCAATCAGCCAGGCCCCCCCCCGGAGGATAGAGCCGCAGCTCAGAGGGAGTGTCTGGACCACCATATCAAGGCATACAATACAAAGGCATTCCGCTGGAGCCTGCCCTCTAGGGATGACCTATATATCATGATGGACGGGCTGCGAGGCACATCCCAACAGGCGGCCTTGAAGGAGGCGACCCGGGCGGTTCAAAACTTCGCGGACCAATGGTTCCCACGACAACATGTTGATCATGATATGTCCGGCACAACGAGGTTAATGCCGATCGGCGGCCGAAGATTTTGGGACGAAAAGAATAAAAGCCGAAAGTCCCAGTAGGGGCATTATGCGGGAGCCGAAAGAAAAAAAGGGTGACTACGGTCGTAGGCCGCAAGTTATTGACGGTTGGGTTCGGCCAAAGGCCGAAGCCTGGCTGCGTTTTTGCCGATATGTCGCCCACGTTTTTTGAAATTTGAACTTTGAACAAGCTCGACCATACGAAAATGTTCGGGTTTGCAAGCGATGGTGCATCCGTTTTCACCGGCACCCTCAATGGTGTGGCCAAGCTTTTGAGACATGATATCCCATGGCTGGCTGCAGTCCACTGCATGTGGCCCATCTATGTCATCTGATCATGATGTATGCGAAGAATCACGTCCGTGCTAAGCCATCCATGTTTGATATAAGAAAAACAAAACAACGGCCGAACAGAAACAAAACCGTTTCGGCGTCAACCGGAAAAAAATGGAATTGGCTGAAAGAAAAATTGGACCTTCCGATGGTCCAAGAAACGACCAAGACGTTCGAAGGAAAAAATGTCAGGTTCGGCGGTATCCGAAAAGAAAAGACGACTTTCGGCTGGATCCGGAACCTAAAAAGGGGCGTATAACTTACTTGGCCGCGTGAGGGTCTCCAAAAGATACACGGTAAGTGATTCCCCACGTGATCTCCCGGGGCGCGCCCCGGAAGCTAAGGCAAGAGGCCCATAGCCGAACAAGCTTTACTTATCCATAGTCCAGAAAGCAGCCTAACATGTACAATCTTGCGACCAACGTGTAGTCCCTGAGCTCACCCGTAGGCGTCCGTCACTGTCGTGAGGAAGAATTCGCCCACGGATATAAAGCGCCTTTCATGTGTCCTTAAAAAAGGACAACGCGTTTTTTGCCTGACTAGCCTCAGTCACCAGTTCATGCTTACGTTGTTTGCGCTGTGAATCTGATTTTGTGTTTGGAAAGCCAAATTCTGCCCTTAACAGACTGAAAATAGCATTTAGCAGCGACCCTCAACTTGAAGAGTTGCCAAGTAAAGATCTAGCAAGGCCCCGGCAGTGGAATTCCGGGTAAGCCGTGTGGAGAGACTTGACGATCAAAGTTGAGGAATTATTAACCCATATTGATTGTTACATGTGCATTTGGATCAACGGTGGTGGTCGGACCGCGTGCATGCCAAGTGTTGACAGAAGTAAAGTTGTGGATCGGTGGATTGCTAATTCCAAGTTTAAAGTGTTCTAGGATTGTGCGAAGGTATGCAATTCTTTAATAGCAACGTGACGTGAGCTGAGAGGATCCCCGAGCCTGACGTACGATGTGAGGAGCGTGAATCTTGGAGCCCCACTGCATCAGAAGGTCAGGGAGAGTTAGGGGGCACGGCTTAAAGACCGCCATTAAGCATGGTTAAAAAATACAGGATTGGCAGTGGACCCATCGGAGGATTCCAATTTCAAAAGGGACAGCTTGAGTGTACTCGCGGTACATGCTCAAGGACAGCAAGGTACACTGGTCCAAGGGGAGTGCGGATCTAGATTGCATGAAGTCCCAACTGAGATGGCGAGCGTTCACCATGTCACAGTTTGCAAAATAACAGAGGCGTGCCTGACCCAAGCCGGACCCTGACCGGACCCTACACCAGAACGGACCATGGACCTGAACGGACCCCGACCCTAAGTGGACATTGATCTTGAGCAGACCCTGCCCCTGAGCGGACCCTGACTCCCTCATGCCAAGACACAAGGAGCGCGCATGTGACTAACTGCCGCCTAAAGGCCGACATTCGAGAAACGTCAGGAATTCCGGAACCGGAAAGGAAGGCAGGACACAACTGTTATGATAACGGTAGTATCGAGTGACAACACTTTCTCCATTGGGCCCATTCAGTACTTGGCTTGGTTACTCTTGACCAAAATGGACCGCAACTACATCTCATTACATAAAAACATGTACCGGTCTGAGCCCTTGGCATGGTCGCAGTTCAGAGCTGGTCTATCACATGTTGCGAGGCTGGGTATTGTCACGCTCCGTATGGAGGACAGAAGTTCCCAACTAAGCTTCATTGAAACCTCATCAGCTCTCCTCATGTTTGAGATCATGGCCATGCTAATGTGCGCAGGACTTCAGATTGCCGCTTTTGCGCCAACTCAGATTCATCTTTGCACGTTCTCTTCTTTGTTTTGCACACGATACATGGTATAGATACTCGTTTAATTTGGTAGAAGGTCCTGCGGCCATTCACCTCCGGGGCCTTTCTGTCGTCGCCCCGGTTAAGATTGAAGCACCAGCTGAGTGGCCCGGGCCAAAAGGGGGAGGCCGGCCGCCTAGGCCGCAATCCATTGCCATTCCGCGGGAGCTGCTGATGCCGTCGCGACTCACTCCAAGGGCAACACCGGCGACCACGGTGCACGGCGTTCTGCTTTCCCAATCCCCGCCCAATCAGCCAGGCCCCCCCCGGAGGATAGAGCCGCAGCTCAGAAGGAGTGTCTGGACCACCATATCAAGGCATACAATACAAAGGCATTCCGCCGGAGCCTGCCCTCTAGGGATGACCTATATATCATGATGGACGGGCTGCGACCCAATCCCAACAGGCGGCCTTGAAGGAGGCGACCCGGGCGGTTCAAAACTTCGCGGACCAATGGTTCCCACGACAACATGTTGATCATGATATGTCCGGCACAACGAGGTTAATGCCGATCGGCGGCCGAAGATTTTGGGACGAAAAGAATAAAAGCCGAAAGTCCCAGTAGGGGCATTCTGCGGGAGCCGAAAGAAAAAAAGGGTGACTACGGTCGTAGGCCGCAAGTTATCGACGGTTGGGTTCGGCCAAAGGCCGAAGCCTGGCTGCGTTTTTGCCGATGTGTCGCCCACGTTTTTTGAACTTTGAACTTTGAACAAGCTCGACCATACGAAAATGTTCGGGTTTGCAAGCGATGGTGCATCCGTTTTCACCGGCACCCTCAATGGTGTGGCCAAGCTTTTGAGACATGATATCCCATGGCTGGCTGCAGTCCACTGTGTGGCCCATCTATGTCATCTGATCATGATGTATGCGAAGAATCACGTCCGTGCTAAGCCATCCATGTTTGATATAAGAAAAACAAAACAACGGCCGAACAGAAACAAAACCGTTTCGGCGTCAACCGAAAAAAAATGGAATTGGCTGAAAGAAAAATTGGACCTTCGGATGGTCCAAGAAACGACCAAGACGTTCGAAGGAAAAAATGTCAGGTTCGGCGGTATCCGAAAAGAAAAGACGACTTTCGGCTGGATCCGGAACCTAAAAAGGGGCGTATAACTTACTTGGCCGCGTGAGGGTCTCCAAAAGATACACGGTAAGTGATTCCCCACGTGATCTCCCGGGGCGCGCCCCGGAAGCTAAGGCAAGAGGCCCATAGCCGAACAAGCTTTACTTATCCATAGTCCAGAAAGCAGCCTAACATGTACAATCTTGCGACCAACGTGTAGTCCCTGAGCTCACCCGTAGGCGTCCGTCACTGTCGTGAGGAAGAATTCGCCCACGGATATGAAGCGCCTTTCATGTGTCCTTAAAAAAGGACAACGCGGTTTTTGCCTGACTAGCCTCAGTCACCAGTTCATGCTAACGTTGTTTGCGCTGTGAATCTGATTTTGTGTTTGGAAAGCCAAATTCTGCCCTTAACATACTGAAAATAGCATTTAGCAGCGACCCTCAACTTGAAGAGTTGCCAAGTAAAGATCTAGCAAGGCCCCGGCAGTGGAATTCCGGGTAAGCCGTGTGGAGAGACTTGACGATCAAAGTTGAGGAATTATTAACCCATATTGATTGTTACATGTGCATTTGGATCAACGGTGGTGGTCGGACCGCGTGCATGCCAAGTGTTGACAGAAGTAAAGTTGTGGATCGGTGGATTGCTAATTCCAAGTTTAAAGTGTTCTAGGATTGTGCGAAGGTATGCAATTCTTTAGTAGCAACGTGACGTGAGCTGAGAGGATCCCCGAGCCTGACGTACGATGTGAGGAGCGTGAATCTTGGAGCCCCACTGCATCAGAAGGTCAGGGAGAGTTAGGGGGCACGGCTTAAAGACCGCCATTAAGCATGGTTAAAAAATACAGGATTGGCAGTGGACCCATCGGAGGATTCCAATTTCAAAAGGGACAGCTTGAGTGTACTCGCGGTACATGCTCAAGGACAGCAAGGTACACTGGTCCAAGGGGAGTGCGGATCTAGATTGCATGAAGTCCCAACTGAGATGGCGAGCGTTCACCATGTCACAGTTTGCAAAATAACAGAGGCGTGCCTGACCCAAGCCGGACCCTGACCGGACCCTACACCAGAACGGACCATGGACCTGAACGGACCCCGACCCTAAGTGGACATTGATCTTGAGCAGACCCTGCCCCTGAGCGGACCCTGACTCCCTCATGCCAAGACACAAGGAGCGCGCATGTGACTAACTGCCGCCTAAAGGCCGACATTCGAGAAACGTCAGGAATTCCGGAACCGGAAAGGAAGGCAGGACACAACTGTTATGATAACGGTAGTATCGAGTGACAACACTTTCTCCATTGGGCCCATTCAGTACTTGGCTTGGTTACTCTTGACCAAAATGGACCGCAACTACATCTCATTACATAAAAACATGTACCGGTCTGAGCCCTTGGCATGGTCGCAGTTCAGAGCTGGTCTATCACATGTTGCGAGGCTGGGTATTGTCACGCTCCGTATGGAGGACAGAAGTTCCCAACTAAGCTTCATTGAAACCTCATCAGCTCTCCTCATGTTTGAGATCATGGCCATGCTAATGTGCGCAGGACTTCAGATTGCCGCTTTTTCGCCAACTCAGATTCATCTTTGCACGTTCTCTTCTTTGTTTTGCACACGATACATGGTATAGATACTCGTTTAATTTGGTTGAAGGTCCTGCGGCCATTCACCTCCGGGGCCTTTCTGTCGTCGCCCCGGTTAAGATTGAAGCACCAGCTGAGTGGCCCGGGCCAAAAGGGGGAGGCCGGCCGCCTAGGCCGCAATCCATTGCCATTCCGCGGGAGCTGCTGATGCCGTCGCGACTCACTCCAAGGGCAACACCGGCGACCACGGTGAACGGCATTCTGCTTTCCCAATCCCCGCCCAATCAGCCAGGCCCCCCCCCGGAGGATAGAGCCGCAGCTCAGAGGGAGTGTCTGGACCACCATATCAAGGCATACAATACAAAGGCATTCCGCTGGAGCCTGCCCTCTAGGGATGACCTATATATCATGATGGACGGGCTGCGAGGCACATCCCAACAGGCGGCCTTGAAGGAGGCGACCCGGGCGGTTCAAAACTTCGCGGACCAATGGTTCCCACGACAACATGTTGATCATGATATGTCCGGCACAACGAGGTTAATTCCGATCGGCGGCCGAAGATTTTGGGACGAAAAGAATAAAAGCCGAAAGTCCCAGTAGGGGCATTATGCGGGAGCCGAAAGAAAAAAAGGGTGACTACGGTCGTAGGCCGCAAGTTATTGACGGTTGGGTTCGGCCAAAGGCCGAAGCCTGGCTGCGTTTTTGCCGATATGTCGCCCACGTTTTTTGAACTTTGAACTTTGAACAAGCTCGACCATACGAAAATGTTCGGGTTTGCAAGCGATGGTGCATCCGTTTTCACCGGCACCCTCAATGGTGTGGCCAAGCTTTTGAGACATGATATCCCATGGCTGGCTGCAGTCCACTGCATGTGGCCCATCTATGTCATCTGATCATGATGTATGCGAAGAATCACGTCCGTGCTAAGCCATCCATGTTTGATATAAGAAAAACAAAACAACGGCCGAACAGAAACAAAACCGTTTCGGCGTCAACCGGAAAAAAATGGAATTGGCTGAAAGAAAAATTGGACCTTCCGATGGTCCAAGAAACGACCAAGACGTTCGAAGGAAAAAATGTCAGGTTCGGCGGTATCCGAAAAGAAAAGACGACTTTCGGCTGGATCCGGAACCTAAAAAGGGGCGTATAACTTACTTGGCCGCGTGAGGGTCTCCAAAAGATACACGGTAAGTGATTCCCCACGTGATCTCCCGGGGCGCGCCCCGGAAGCTAAGGCAAGAGGCCCATAGCCGAACAAGCTTTACTTATCCATAGTCCAGAAAGCAGCCTAACATGTACAATCTTGCGACCAACGTGTAGTCCCTGAGCTCACCCGTAGGCGTCCGTCACTGTCGTGAGGAAGAATTCGCCCACGGATATAAAGCGCCTTTCATGTGTCCTTAAAAAAGGACAACGCGTTTTTTGCCTGACTAGCCTCAGTCACCAGTTCATGCTTACGTTGTTTGCGCTGTGAATCTGATTTTGTGTTTGGAAAGCCAAATTCTGCCCTTAACAGACTGAAAATAGCATTTAGCAGCGACCCTCAACTTGAAGAGTTGCCAAGTAAAGATCTAGCAAGGCCCCGGCAGTGGAATTCCGGGTAAGCCGTGTGGAGAGACTTGACGATCAAAGTTGAGGAATTATTAACCCATATTGATTGTTACATGTGCATTTGGATCAACGGTGGTGGTCGGACCGCGTGCATGCCAAGTGTTGACAGAAGTAAAGTTGTGGATCGGTGGATTGCTAATTCCAAGTTTAAAGTGTTCTAGGATTGTGCGAAGGTATGCAATTCTTTAATAGCAACGTGACGTGAGCTGAGAGGATCCCCGAGCCTGACGTACGATGTGAGGAGCGTGAATCTTGGAGCCCCACTGCATCAGAAGGTCAGGGAGAGTTAGGGGGCACGGCTTAAAGACCGCCATTAAGCATGGTTAAAAAATACAGGATTGGCAGTGGACCCATCGGAGGATTCCAATTTCAAAAGGGACAGCTTGAGTGTACTCGCGGTACATGCTCAAGGACAGCAAGGTACACTGGTCCAAGGGGAGTGCGGATCTAGATTGCATGAAGTCCCAACTGAGATGGCGAGCGTTCACCATGTCACAGTTTGCAAAATAACAGAGGCGTGCCTGACCCAAGCCGGACCCTGACCGGACCCTACACCAGAACGGACCATGGACCTGAACGGACCCCGACCCTAAGTGGACATTGATCTTGAGCAGACCCTGCCCCTGAGCGGACCCTGACTCCCTCATGCCAAGACACAAGGAGCGCGCATGTGACTAACTGCCGCCTAAAGGCCGACATTCGAGAAACGTCAGGAATTCCGGAACCGGAAAGGAAGGCAGGACACAACTGTTATGATAACGGTAGTATCGAGTGACAACACTTTCTCCATTGGGCCCATTCAGTACTTGGCTTGGTTACTCTTGACCAAAATGGACCGCAACTACATCTCATTACATAAAAACATGTACCGGTCTGAGCCCTTGGCATGGTCGCAGTTCAGAGCTGGTCTATCACATGTTGCGAGGCTGGGTATTGTCACGCTCCGTATGGAGGACAGAAGTTCCCAACTAAGCTTCATTGAAACCTCATCAGCTCTCCTCATGTTTGAGATCATGGCCATGCTAATGTGCGCAGGACTTCAGATTGCCGCTTTTGCGCCAACTCAGATTCATCTTTGCACGTTCTCTTCTTTGTTTTGCACACGATACATGGTATAGATACTCGTTTAATTTGGTAGAAGGTCCTGCGGCCATTCACCTCCGGGGCCTTTCTGTCGTCGCCCCGGTTAAGATTGAAGCACCAGCTGAGTGGCCCGGGCCAAAAGGGGGAGGCCGGCCGCCTAGGCCGCAATCCATTGCCATTCCGCGGGAGCTGCTGATGCCGTCGCGACTCACTCCAAGGGCAACACCGGCGACCACGGTGCACGGCGTTCTGCTTTCCCAATCCCCGCCCAATCAGCCAGGCCCCCCCCGGAGGATAGAGCCGCAGCTCAGAAGGAGTGTCTGGACCACCATATCAAGGCATACAATACAAAGGCATTCAGCCGGAGCCTGCCCTCTAGGGATGACCTATATATCATGATGGACGGGCTGCGACCCAATCCCAACAGGCGGCCTTGAAGGAGGCGACCCGGGCGGTTCAAAACTTCGCGGACCAATGGTTCCCACGACAACATGTTGATCATGATATGTCCGGCACAACGAGGTTAATGCCGATCGGCGGCCGAAGATTTTGGGACGAAAAGAATAAAAGCCGAAAGTCCCAGTAGGGGCATTCTGCGGGAGCCGAAAGAAAAACAGGGTGACTACGGTCGTAGGCCGCAAGTTATCGACGGTTGGGTTCGGCCAAAGGCCGAAGCCTGGCTGCGTTTTTGCCGATGTGTCGCCCACGTTTTTTGAACTTTGAACTTTGAACAAGCTCGACCATACGAAAATGTTCGGGTTTGCAAGCGATGGTGCATCCGTTTTCACCGGCACCCTCAATGGTGTGGCCAAGCTTTTGAGACATGATATCCCATGGCTGGCTGCAGTCCACTGTGTGGCCCATCTATGTCATCTGATCATGATGTATGCGAAGAATCACGTCCGTGCTAAGCCATCCATGTTTGATATAAGAAAAACAAAACAACGGCCGAACAGAAACAAAACCGTTTCGGCGTCAACCGAAAAAAAATGGAATTGGCTGAAAGAAAAATTGGACCTTCGGATGGTCCAAGAAACGACCAAGACGTTCGAAGGAAAAAATGTCAGGTTCGGCGGTATCCGAAAAGAAAAGACGACTTTCGGCTGGATCCGGAACCTAAAAAGGGGCGTATAACTTACTTGGCCGCGTGAGGGTCTCCAAAAGATACACGGTAAGTGATTCCCCACGTGATCTCCCGGGGCGCGCCCCGGAAGCTAAGGCAAGAGGCCCATAGCCGAACAAGCTTTACTTATCCATAGTCCAGAAAGCAGCCTAACATGTACAATCTTGCGACCAACGTGTAGTCCCTGAGCTCACCCGTAGGCGTCCGTCACTGTCGTGAGGAAGAATTCGCCCACGGATATGAAGCGCCTTTCATGTGTCCTTAAAAAAGGACAACGCGGTTTTTGCCTGACTAGCCTCAGTCACCAGTTCATGCTAACGTTGTTTGCGCTGTGAATCTGATTTTGTGTTTGGAAAGCCAAATTCTGCCCTTAACATACTGAAAATAGCATTTAGCAGCGACCCTCAACTTGAAGAGTTGCCAAGTAAAGATCTAGCAAGGCCCCGGCAGTGGAATTCCGGGTAAGCCGTGTGGAGAGACTTGACGATCAAAGTTGAGGAATTATTAACCCATATTGATTGTTACATGTGCATTTGGATCAACGGTGGTGGTCGGACCGCGTGCATGCCAAGTGTTGACAGAAGTAAAGTTGTGGATCGGTGGATTGCTAATTCCAAGTTTAAAGTGTTCTAGGATTGTGCGAAGGTATGCAATTCTTTAGTAGCAACGTGACGTGAGCTGAGAGGATCCCCGAGCCTGACGTACGATGTGAGGAGCGTGAATCTTGGAGCCCCACTGCATCAGAAGGTCAGGGAGAGTTAGGGGGCACGGCTTAAAGACCGCCATTAAGCATGGTTAAAAAATACAGGATTGGCAGTGGACCCATCGGAGGATTCCAATTTCAAAAGGGACAGCTTGAGTGTACTCGCGGTACATGCTCAAGGACAGCAAGGTACACTGGTCCAAGGGGAGTGCGGATCTAGATTGCATGAAGTCCCAACTGAGATGGCGAGCGTTCACCATGTCACAGTTTGCAAAATAACAGAGGCGTGCCTGACCCAAGCCGGACCCTGACCGGACCCTACACCAGAACGGACCATGGACCTGAACGGACCCCGACCCTAAGTGGACATTGATCTTGAGCAGACCCTGCCCCTGAGCGGACCCTGACTCCCTCATGCCAAGACACAAGGAGCGCGCATGTGACTAACTGCCGCCTAAAGGCCGACATTCGAGAAACGTCAGGAATTCCGGAACCGGAAAGGAAGGCAGGACACAACTGTTATGATAACGGTAGTATCGAGTGACAACACTTTCTCCATTGGGCCCATTCAGTACTTGGCTTGGTTACTCTTGACCAAAATGGACCGCAACTACATCTCATTACATAAAAACATGTACCGGTCTGAGCCCTTGGCATGGTCGCAGTTCAGAGCTGGTCTATCACATGTTGCGAGGCTGGGTATTGTCACGCTCCGTATGGAGGACAGAAGTGCCCAACTAAGCTTCATTGAAACCTCACCAGCTCTCCTCATGTTTGAGATCATGGCCATGCTAATGTGCGCAGGACTTCAGATTGCCGCTTTTGCGCCAACTCAGATTCATCTTTGCACGTTCTCTTCTTTGTTTTGCACACGATACATGGTATAGATACTCGTTTAATTTGGTAGAAGGTC
This sequence comes from Limnomonas spitsbergensis, assembly GCA_037349105.1. Lineage (NCBI taxonomy): Eukaryota > Viridiplantae > Chlorophyta > Chlorophyceae > Chlamydomonadales > Limnomonas > Limnomonas spitsbergensis. The sequence goes on from JAYJMM010000113.1 coordinate 1,526,806, forward strand.
CTGCGGCCATTCACCTCCGGGGCCTTTCTGTCGTCGCCCCGGTTAAGATTGAAGCACCAGCTGAGTGGCCCGGGCCAAAAGGGGGAGGCCGGCCGCCTAGGCCGCAATCCATTGCCATTCCGCGGGAGCTGCTGATGCCGTCGCGACTCACTCCAAGGGCAACACCGGCGACCACGGTGCACGGCGTTCTGCTTTCCCAATCCCCGCCCAATCAGCCAGGCCCCCCCCGGAGGATAGAGCCGCAGCTCAGAAGGAGTGTCTGGACCACCATATCAAGGCATACAATACAAAGGCATTCCGCCGGAGCCTGCCCTCTAGGGATGACCTATATATCATGATGGACGGGCTGCGAGGCACATCCCAACAGGCGGCCTTGAAGGAGGCGACCCGGGCGGTTCAAAACTTCGCGGACCAATGGTTCCCACGACAACATGTTGATCATGATATGTCCGGCACAAGGAGGTTAATGCCGATCGGCGGCCGAAGATTTTGGGACGAAAAGAATAAAAGCCGAAAGTCCCAGTAGGGGCATTCTGCGGGAGCCGAAAGAAAAAAAGGGTGACTACGGTCGTAGGCCGCAAGTTATCGACGGTTGGGTTCGGCCAAAGGCCGAAGCCTGGCTGCGTTTTTGCCGATGTGTCGCCCACGTTTTTTGAACTTTGAACTTTGAACAAGCTCGACCATACGAAAATGTTCGGGTTTGCAAGCGATGGTGCATCCGTTTTCACCGGCACCCTCAATGGTGTGGCCAAGCTTTTGAGACATGATATCCCATGGCTGGCTGCAGTCCACTGTGTGGCCCATCTATGTCATCTGATCATGATGTATGCGAAGAATCACGTCCGTGCTAAGCCATCCATGTTTGATATAAGAAAAACAAAACAACGGCCGAACAGAAACAAAACCGTTTCGGCGTCAACCGAAAAAAAATGGAATTGGCTGAAAGAAAAATTGGACCTTCGGATGGTCCAAGAAACGACCTAGACGTTCGAAGGAAAAAATGTCAGGTTCGGCGGTATCCGAAAAGAAAAGACGACTTTCGGCTGGATCCGAAACCTAAAAAGGGGCGTATAACTTACTTGGCCACGTGAGGGTCTCCAAAAGATACACGGTAAGTGATTCCCCACGTAATCTCCCGGTGCGCGCCCCGGAAGCTAAGGCAAGAGGTCCATAGCCGAACAAGCTTTACTTATCCATAGTCCAGAAAGCAGCCTTACATGTACAATCTTGCGACCAACGTGTAGTCCCTGAGCTCACCCGTAGGCGTCCGTCACTGTCGTGAGGAAGAATTCGCCCACGGATATGAAGCGCCTTTCATGTGTCCTTAAAAAAGGACAACGCGGTTTTTGCCTGACTAGCCTCAGTCACCAGTTCATGCTAACGTTGTTTGCGCTGTGAATCTGATTTTGTGTTTGGAAAGCCAAATTCTGCCCTTAACAGACTGAAAATAGCATTTAGCAGCGACCCTCAACTTGAAGAGTTGCCAAGTAAAGATCTAGCAAGGCCCCGGCAGTGGAATTCCGGGTAAGCCGTGTGGAGAGACTTGACGATCAAAGTTGAGGAATTATTAACCCATATTGATTGTTACATGTGCATTTGGATCAACGGTGGTGGTCGGACCGCGTGCATGCCAAGTGTTGACAGAAGTAAAGTTGTGGATCGGTGGATTGCTAATTCCAAGTTTAAAGTGTTCTAGGATTGTGCGAAGGTATGCAATTCTTTAGTAGCAACGTGACGTGAGCTGAGAGGATCCCCGAGCCTGACGTACGATGTGAGGAGCGTGAATCTTGGAGCCCCACTGCATCAGAAGGTCAGGGAGAGTTAGGGGGCACGGCTTAAAGACCGCCATTAAGCATGGTTAAAAAATACAGGATTGGCAGTAGACCCATCGGAGGATTCCAATTTCAAAAGGGACAGCTTGAGTGTACTCGCGGTACATGCTCAAGGACAGCAAGGTACACTGGTCCAAGGGGAGTGCGGATCTAGATTGCATGAAGTCCCAACTGAGATGGCGAGCGTTCACCATGTCACAGTTTGCAAAATAACAGAGGCGTGCCTGACCCAAGCCGGACCCTGACCGGACCCTACACCAGAACGGACCATGGACCTGAACGGACCCCGACCCTAAGTGGACATTGATCTTGAGCAGACCCTGCCCCTGAGCGGACCCTGACTCCCTCATGCCAAGACACAAGGAGCGCGCATGTGACTAACTGCCGCCTAAAGGCCGACATTCGAGAAACGTCAGGAATTCCGGAACCGGAAAGGAAGGCAGGACACAACTGTTATGATAACGGTAGTATCGAGTGACAACACTTTCTCCATTGGGCCCATTCAGTACTTGGCTTGGTTACTCTTGACCAAAATGGACCGCAACTACATCTCATTACATAAAAACATGTACCGGTCTGAGCCCTTGGCATGGTCGCAGTTCAGAGCTGGTCTATCACATGTTGCGAGGCTGGGTATTGTCACGCTCCGTATGGAGGACAGAAGTTCCCAACTAAGCTTCATTGAAACCTCATCAGCTCTCCTCATGTTTGAGATCATGGCCATGCTAATGTGCGCAGGACTTCAGATTGCCGCTTTTGCGCCAACGCAGATTCATCTTTGCACGTTCTCTTCTTTGTTTTGCACACGATACATGGTATAGATACTCGTTTAATTTGGTTGAAGGTCCTGCGGCCATTCACCTCCGGGGCCTTTCTGTCGTCGCCCCGGTTAAGATTGAAGCACCAGCTGAGTGGCCCGGGCCAAAAGGGGGAGGCCGGCCGCCTAGGCCGCAATCCATTGCCATTCCGCGGGAGCTGCTGATGCCGTCGCGACTCACTCCAAGGGCAACACCGGCGACCACGGTGCACGGCGTTCTGCTTTCCCAATCCCCGCCCAATCAGCCAGGCCCCCCCCGGAGGATAGAGCCGCAGCTCAGAAGGAGTGTCTGGACCACCATATCAAGGCATACAATACAAAGGCATTCCGCCGGAGCCTGCCCTCTAGGGATGACCTATATATCATGATGGACGGGCTGCGAGGCACATCCCAACATGCGGCCTTGAAGGAGGCGACCCGGGCGGTTCAAAACTTCGCGGACCAATGGTTCCCTCGACAACATGTTGATCATGATATGTCCGGCACAACGAGGTTAATGCCGATCGGCGGCCGAAGATTTTGGGACGAAAAGAATAAAAGCCGAAAGTCCCAGTAGGGGCATTCTGCGGGAGCCGAAAGAAAAAAAGGGTGACTACGGCCGTAGGCCGCAAGTTATCGACGGTTGGGTTCGGCCAAAGGCCGAAGCCTGGCTGCGTTTTTGCCGATGTGTCGCCCACGTTTTTTGAACTTTGAACTTTGAACAAGCTCGACCATACGAAAATGTTCGGGTTTGCAAGCGATGGTGCATCCGTTTTCACCGGCACCCTCAATGGTGTGGCCAAGCTTTTGAGACATGATATCCCATGGCTGGCTGCAGTCCACTGTGTGGCCCATCTATGTCATATGATCATGATGTATGCGAAGAATCACGTCCGTGCTAAGCCATCCATGTTTGATATAAGAAAAACAAAACAACGGCCGAACAGAAACAAAACCGTTTCGGCGTCAACCGAAAAAAAATGGAATTGGCTGAAAGAAAAATTGGACCTTCGGATGGTCCAAGAAACGACCAAGACGTTCGAAGGAAAAAATGTCAGGTTCGGCGGTATCCGAAAAGAAAAGACGACTTTCGGCTGGATCCGGAACCTAAGAAGGGGCGTATAACTTACTTGGCCACGTGAGGGTCTCCAAAAGATACACGGTAAGTGATTCCCCACGTGATCTCCCGGTGCGCGCCCCGGAAGCTAAGGCAAGAGGCCCATAGCCGAACAAGCTTTACTTATCCATAGTCCAGAAAGCAGCCTAACATGTACAATCTTGCGACCAACGTGTAGTCCCTGAGCTCACCCGTAGGCGTCCGTCACTGTCGTGAGGAAGAATTCGCCCACGGATATGAAGCGCCTTTCATGTGTCCTTAAAAAAGGACAACGCGGTTTTTGCCTGACTAGCCTCAGTCACCAGTTCATGCTAACGTTGTTTGCGCTGTGAATCTGATTTTGTGTTTGGAAAGCCAAATTCTGCCCTTAACATACTGAAAATAGCATTTAGCAGCGACCATCAACTTGAAGAGTTGCCAAGTAAAGATCTAACAAGGCCCCGGCAGTGGAATTCCGGGTAAGCCGTGTGGAGAGACTTGACGATCAAAGTTGAGGAATTATAAACCCATATTGATTGTTACATGTGCATTTGGATCAACGGTGGTGGTCGGACCGCGTGCATGCCAAGTGTTGACAGAAGTAAAGTTGTGGATCGGTGGATTGCTAATTCCAAGTTTTAAGTGTTCTAGGATTGTGCGAAGGTATGCAATTCTTGAGTAGCAACGTGACGTGAGCTGAGAGGATCCCCGAGCCTGACGTACGATGTGAGGAGCGTGAATCTTGGAGCCCCACTGCATCAGAAGGTCAGGGAGAGTTAGGGGGCACGGCTTAAAGACCGCCATTAAGCATGGTTGAAAAATACAGGATTGGCAGTGGACCCATCGGAGGATTCCAATTTCAAAAGGGACAGCTTGAGTGTACTCGCGGTACATGCTCAAGGACAGCAAGGTACACTGGTCCAAGGGGAGTGCGGATCTAGATTGCATGAAGTCCCAACTGAGATGGCGAGCGTTCACCATGTCACAGTTTGCAAAATAACAGAGGCGTGCCTGACCCAAGCCGGACCCTGACCGGACCCTACACCAGAACGGACCATGGACCTGAACGGACCCCGACCCTAAGTGGACATTGATCTTGAGCAGACCCTGCCCCTGAGCGGACCCTGACTCCCTCATGCCAAGACACAAGGAGCGCGCATGTGACTAACTGCCGCCTAAAGGCCGACATTCGAGAAACGTCAGGAATTCCGGAACCGGAAAGGAAGGCAGGACACAACTGTTATGATAACGGTAGTATCGAGTGACAACACTTTCTCCATTGGGCCCATTCAGTACTTGGCTTGGTTACTCTTGACCAAAATGGACCGCAACTACATCTCATTACATAAAAACATGTACCGGTCTGAGCCCTTGGCATGGTCGCAGTTCAGAGCTGGTCTATCACATGTTGCGAGGCTGGGTATTGTCACGCTCCGTATGGAGGACAGAAGTTCCCAACTAAGCTTCATTGAAACCTCATCAGCTCTCCTCATGTTTGAGATCATGGCCATGCTAATGTGCGCAGGACTTCAGATTGCCGCTTTTGCGCCAACTCAGATTCATCTTTGCACGTTCTCTTCTTTGTTTTGCACACGATACATGGTATAGATACTCGTTTAATTTGGTTGAAGGTCCTGCGGCCATTCACCTCCGGGGCCTTTCTGTCGTCGCCCCGGTTAAGATTGAAGCACCAGCTGAGTGGCCCGGGCCAAAAGGGGGAGGCCGGCCGCCTAGGCCGCAATCCATTGCCATTCCGCGGGAGCTGCTGATGCCGTCGCGACTCACTCCAAGGGCAACACCGGCGACCACGGTGCACGGCGTTCTGCTTTCCCAATCCCCGCCCAATCAGCCAGGCCCCCCCCGGAGGATAGAGCCGCAGCTCAGAAGGAGTGTCTGGACCACCATATCAAGGCATACAATACAAAGGCATTCCGCCGGAGCCTGCCCTCTAGGGATGACCTATATATCATGATGGACGGGCTGCGAGGCACATCCCAACATGCGGCCTTGAAGGAGGCGACCCGGGCGGTTCAAAACTTCGCGGACCAATGGTTCCCACGACAACATGTTGATCATGATATGTCCGGCACAACGAGGTTAATGCCGATCGGCGGCCGAAGATTTTGGGACGAAAAGAATAAAAGCCGAAAGTCCCAGTAGGGGCATTCTGCGGGAGCCGAAAGAAAAAAAGGGTGACTACGGCCGTAGGCCGCAAGTTATCGACGGTTGGGTTCGGCCAAAGGCCGAAGCCTGGCTGCGTTTTTGCCGATGTGTCGCCCACGTTTTTTGAACTTTGAACTTTGAACAAGCTCGACCATACGAAAATGTTCGGGTTTGCAGGCGATGGTGCATCCGTTTTCACCGGCACCCTCAATGGTGTGGCCAAGCTTTTGAGACATGATATCCCATGGCTGGCTGCAGTCCACTGTGTGGCCCATCTATGTCATATGATCATGATGTATGCGAAGAATCACGTCCGTGCTAAGCCATCCATGTTTGATATAAGAAAAACAAAACAACGGCCGAACAGAAACAAAACCGTTTCGGCGTCAACCGAAAAAAAATGGAATTGGCTGAAAGAAAAATTGGACCTTCGGATGGTCCAAGAAACGACCAAGACGTTCGAAGGAAAAAATGTCAGGTTCGGCGGTATCCGAAAAGAAAAGACGACTTTCGGCTGGATCCGGAACCTAAAAAGGGGCGTATAACTTACTTGGCCACGTGAGGGTCTCCAAAAGATACACGGTAAGTGATTCCCCACGTGATCTCCCGGTGCGCGCCCCGGAAGCTAAGGCAAGAGGCCCATAGCCGAACAAGCTTTACTTATCCATAGTCCAGAAAGCAGCCTAACATGTACAATCTTGCGACCAACGTGTAGTCCCTGAGCTCACCCGTAGGCGTCCGTCACTGTCGTGAGGAAGAATTCGCCCACTGATATGAAGCACCTTTCATGTGTCCTTAAAAAAGGACAACGCGGTTTTTGCCTGACTAGCCTCAATCACCAGTTCATGCTAACGTTGTTTGCGCTGTGAATCTGATTTTGTGTTTGGAAAGCCAAATTCTGCCCTTAACAGACTGAAAATAGCATTTAGCAGCGACCCTCAACTTGAAGAGTTGCCAAGTAAAGATCTAGCAAGGCCCCGGCAGTGGAATTCCGGGTAAGCCGTGTGGAGAGACTTGACGATCAAAGTTGAGGAATTATAAACCCATATTGATTGTTACATGTGCATTTGGATCAACGGTGGTGGTCGGACCGCGTGCATGCCAAGTGTTGACAGAAGTAAAGTTGTGGATCGGTGGATTGCTAATTCCAAGTTTTAAGTGTTCTAGGATTGTGCGAAGGTATGCAATTCTTGAGTAGCAACGTGACGTAAGCTGAGAGGATCCCCGAGCCTGACGTACGATGTGAGGAGCGTGAATCTTGGAGCCCCACTGCATCAGAAGGTCAGGGAGAGTTAGGGGGCACGGCTTAAAGACCGCCATTAAGCATGGTTAAAAAATACAGGATTGGCAGTGGACCCATCGGAGGATTCCAATTTCAAAAGGGACAGCTTGAGTGTACTCGCGGTACATGCTCAAGGACAGCAAGGTACACTGGTCCAAGGGGAGTGCGGATCTAGATTGCATGAAGTCCCAACTGAGATGGCGAGCGTTCACCATGTCACAGTTTGCAAAATAACAGAGGCGTGCCTGACCCAAGCCGGACCCTGACCGGACCCTACACCAGAACGGACCATGGACCTGAACGGACCCCGACCCTAAGTGGACATTGATCTTGAGCAGACCCTGCCCCTGAGCGGACCCTGACTCCCTCATGCCAAGACACAAGGAGCGCGCATGTGACTAACTGCCGCCTAAAGGCCGACATTCGAGAAACGTCAGGAATTCCGGAACCGGAAAGGAAGGCAGGACACAACTGTTATGATAACGGTAGTATCGAGTGACAACACTTTCTCCATTGGGCCCATTCAGTACTTGGCTTGGTTACTCTTGACCAAAATGGACCGCAACTACATCTCATTACATAAAAACATGTACCGGTCTGAGCCCTTGGCATGGTCGCAGTTCAGAGCTGGTCTATCACAGGTTGTGAGGCTGGGTATTGTCACGCTCCGTATGGAGGACAGAAGTTCCCAACTAAGCTTCATTGAAACCTCATCAGCTCTCCTCATGTTTGAGATCATGGCCATGCTAATGTGCGCAGGACTTCAGATTGCCGCTTTTGCGCCAACTCAGATTCATCTTTGCACGTTCTCTTCTTTGTTTTGCACACGATACATGGTATAGATACTCGTTTAATTTGGTTGAAGGTCCTGCGGCCATTCACCTCCGGGGCCTTTCTGTCGTCGCCCCGGTTAAGATTGAAGCACCAGCTGAGTGGCCCGGGCCAAAAGGGGGAGGCCGGCCGCCTAGGCCGCAATCCATTGCCATTCCGCGAGAGCTGCTGATGCCGTCGCGACTCACTCCAAGGGCAACACCGGCGACCACGGTGCACGGCGTTCTGCTTTCCCAATCCCCGCCCAATCAGCCAGGCCCCCCCCGGAGGATAGAGCCGCAGCTCAGAAGGAGTGTCTGGACCACCATATCAAGGCATACAATACAAAGGCATTCCGCCGGAGCCTGCCCTCTAGGGATGACCTATATATCATGATGGACGGGCTGCGAGGCACATCCCAACAGGCGGCCTTGAAGGAGGCGACCCGGGCGGTTCAAAACTTCGCGGACCAATGGTTCCCACGACAACATGTTGATCATGATATGTCCGGCACAACGAGGTTAATGCCGATCGGCGGCCGAAGATTTTGGGACGAAAAGAATAAAAGCCGAAAGTCCCAGTAGGGGCATTCTGCGGGAGCCGAAAGAAAAAAAGGGTGACTACGGTCGTAGGCCGCAAGTTATCGACGGTTGGGTTCGGCCAAAGGCCGAAGCCTGGCTGCGTTTTTGCCGATGTGTCGCCCACGTTTTTTGAACTTTGAACTTTGAACAAGCTCGACCATACGAAAATGTTCGGGTTTGCAAGCGATGGTGCATCCGTTTTCACCGGCACCCTCAATGGTGTGGCCAAGCTTTTGAGACATGATATCCCATGGCTGGCTGCAGTCCACTGTGTGGCCCATCTATGTCATCTGATCATGATGTATGCGAAGAATCACGTCCGTGCTAAGTTATCCATGTTTGATATAAGAAAAACAAAACAACGGCCGAACATAAACAAAACCGTTTCGGCGTCAACCGAAAAAAATGGAATTGGCTGAAAGAAAAATTGGACCTTCGGATGGTCCAAGAAACGACCAAGACGTTCGATGGAAAAAATGTCAGGTTCGGCGGTATCCGAAAAGAAAAGACGACTTTCGGCTGGATCCGGAACCTAAAAAGGGGCGTATAACTTACTTGGCCACGTGAGGGTCTCCAAAAGATACACGGTAAGTGATTCCCCACGTGATCTCCCGGTGCGCGCCCCGGAAGCTAAGGCAAGAGGCCCATAGCCGAACAAGCTTTACTTATCCATAGTCCAGAAAGCAGCCTAACATGTACAATCTTGCGACCAGCGTGTAGTCCCTGAGCTCACCCGTAGGCGTCCGTCACTGTCGTGAGGAAGAATTCGCCCACGGATATGAAGCGCCTTTCATGTGTCCTTAAAAAAGGACAACGCGGTTTTTGCCTGACTAGCCTCAGTCACCAGTTCATGCTAACGTTGTTTGCGCTGTGAATCTGATTTTGTGTTTGGAAAGCCAAATTCTGCCCTTAACATACTGAAAATAGCATTTAGCAGCGACCCTCAACTTGAAGAGTTGCCAAGTAAAGATCTAGCAAGGCCCCGGCAGTGGAATTCCGGGTAAGCCGTGTGGAGAGACTTGACGATCAAAGTTGAGGAATTATAAACCCATATTGATTGTTACATGTGCATTTGGATCAACGGTGGTGGTCGGACCGCGTGCATGCCAAGTGTTGACAGAAGTAAAGTTGTGGATCGGTGGATTGCTAATTCCAAGTTTTAAGTGTTCTAGGATTGTGCGAAGGTATGCAATTCTTGAGTAGCAACGTGACGTGAGCTGAGAGGATCCCCGAGCCTGACGTACGATGTGAGGAGCGTGAATCTTGGAGCCCCACTGCATCAGAAGGTCAGGGAGAGTTAGGGGGCACGGCTTAAAGACCGCCATTAAGCATGGTTAAAAAAAACAGGATTGGCAGTGGACCCATCGGAGGATTCCAATTTCAAAAGGGACAGCTTGAGTGTACTCGCGGTACATGCTCAAGGACAGCAAGGTACACTGGTCCAAGGGGAGTGCGGATCTAGATTGCATGAAGTCCCAACTGAGATGGCGAGCGTTCACCATGTCACAGTTTGCAAAATAACAGAGGCGTGCCTGACCCAAGCCGGACCCTGACCGGACCCTACACCAGAACGGACCATGGACCTCAACGGACCCCGACCCTAAGTGGACATTGATCTTGAGCAGACCCTGCCCCTGAGCGGACCCTGACTCCCTCATGCCAAGACACAAGGAGCGCGCATGTGACTAACTGCCGCCTAAAGGCCGACATTCGAGAAACGTCAGGAATTCCGGAACCGGAAAGGAAGGCAGGACACAACTGTTATGATAACGGTAGTATCGAGTGACAACACTTTCTCCATTGGGCCCATTCAGTACTTGGCTTGGTTACTCTTGACCAAAATGGACCGCAACTACATCTCATTACATAAAAACATGTACCGGTCTGAGCCCTTGGCATGGTCGCAGTTCAGAGCTGGTCTATCACATGTTGCGAGGCTGGGTATTGTCACGCTCCGTATGGAGGACAGAAGTTCCCAACTAAGCTTCATTGAAACCTCATCAGCTCTCCTCATGTTTGAGATCATGGCCATGCTAATGTGCGCAGGACTTCAGATTGCCGCTTTTGCGCCAACTCAGATTCATCTTTGCACGTTCTCTTCTTTGTTTTGCACACGATACATGGTATAGATACTCGTTTAATTTGGTTGAAGGTCCTGCGGCCATTCACCTCCGGGGCCTTTCTGTCGTCGCCCCGGTTAAGATTGAAGCACCAGCTGAGTGGCCCGGGCCAAAAGGGGGAGGCCGGCCGCCTAGGCCGCAATCCATTGCCATTCCGCGGGAGCTGCTGATGCCGTCGCGACTCACTCCAAGGGCAACACCGGCGACCACGGTGCACGGCGTTCTGCTTTCCCAATCCCCGCCCAATCAGCCAGGCCCCCCCCGGAGGATAGAGCCGCAGCTCAGAAGGAGTGTCTGGACCACCATATCAAGGCATACAATACAAAGGCATTCCGCCGGAGCCTGCCCTCTAGGGATGACCTATATATCATGATGGACGGGCTGCGAGGCACATCCCAACAGGCGGCCTTGAAGGAGGCGACCCGGGCGGTTCAAAACTTCGCGGACCAATGGTTCCCACGACAACATGTTGATCATGATATGTCCGGCACAACGAGGTTAATGCCGATCGGCGGCCGAAGATTTTGGGACGAAAAGAATAAAAGCCGAAAGTCCCAGTAGGGGCATTCTGCGGGAGCCGAAAGAAAAAAAGGGTGACTACGGTCGTAGGCCGCAAGTTATCGACGGTTGGGTTCGGCCAAAGGCCGAAGCCTGGCTGCGTTTTTGCCGATGTGTCGCCGACGTTTTTTGAACTTTGAACTTTGAACAAGCTCGACCATACGAAAATGTTCGGGTTTGCAAGCGATGGTGCATCCGTTTTCACCGGCACCCTCAATGGTGTGGCCAAGCTTTTGAGACATGATATCCCATGGTTGGCTGCAGTCCACTGTGTGGCCCATCTATGTCATCTGATCATGATGTATGCGAAGAATCACGTCCGTGCTAAGTTATCCATGTTTGATGTAAGAAAAACAAAACAACGGCCGAACAAGAACATATCCGTTTCGGCGTCAACCGAAAAAAATGGAATTGGCTGAAAGAAAAATTGGACCTTCGGATGGTCCAAGAAACGACCAAGACGTTCGAAGGAAAAAATGTCAGGTTCGGCGGTATCCGAAAAGAAAAGACGACTTTCGGCTGGATCCGGAACCTAAAAAGGGGCGTATAACTTACTTGGCCACGTGAGGGTCTCCAAAAGATACACGGTAAGTGATTCCCCACGTGATCTCCCGGTGCGCGCCCCGGAAGCTAAGGCAAGAGGCCCATAGCCGAACAAGCTTTACTTATCCATAGTCCAGAAAGCAGCCTAACATGTACAATCTTGCGACCAACGTGTAGTCCCTGAGCTCACCCGTAGGCGTCCGTCACTGTCGTGAGGAAGAATTCGCCCACGGATATGAAGCGCCTTTCATGTGTCCTTAAAAAAGGACAACGCGGTTTTTGCCTGACTAGCCTCAGTCACCAGTTCATGCTAACGTTGTTTGCGCTGTGAATCTGATTTTGTGTTTGGAAAGCCAAATTCTGCCCTTAACAGACTGAAAATAGCATTTAGCAGCGACCCTCAACTTGAAGAGTTGCCAAGTAAAGATCTAGCAAGGCCCCGGCAGTGGAATTCCGGTTAAGCCGTGTGGAGAGACTAGACGATCAAAGTTGAGGAATTATAAACCCATATTGATTGTTACATGTGCATTTGGATCAACGGTGGTGGTCGGACCGCGTGCATGCCAAGTGTTGACAGAAGTAAAGGTGTGGATCGGTGGATTGCTAATTCCAAGTTTAAAGTGTTCTAGGATTGTGCGAAGGTATGCAATTCATGAGTAGCAACGTGATGTGAGCTGAGAGGATCCCCGAGCCTGACGTACGATGTGAGGAGCGTGAATCTTGGAGCCCCACTGCATCAGAAGGTCAGGGAGAGTTAGGGGGCACGGCTTAAAGACCGCCATTAAGCATGGTTAAAAAATACAGGGTTGGCAGTGGACCCATCGGAGGATTCCGATTTCAAAAGGGACAGCTTGAGTGTACTCGCGGTACATGCTCAAGGACAGCAAGGTACACTGGTCCAAGGGGAGTGCGGATCTAGATTGCATGAAGTCCCAACTGAGATGGCGAGCGTTCACCATGTCACAGTTTGCAAAATAACAGAGGCGTGCCTGACCCAAGCCGGACCCTGACCGGACCCTACACCAGAACGGACCATGGACCTCAACGGACCCCGACCCTAAGTGGACATTGATCTTGAGCAGACCCTGCCCCTGAGCGGACCCTGACTCCCTCATGCCAAGACACAAGGAGCGCGCATGTGACTAACTGCCGCCTAAAGGCCGACATTCGAGAAACGTCAGGAATTCCGGAACCGGAAAGGAAGGCAGGACACAACTGTTATGATAACGGTAGTATCGAGTGACAACACTTTCTCCATTGGGCCCATTCAGTACTTGGCTTGGTTACTCTTGACCAAAATGGACCGCAACTACATCTCATTACATAAAAACATGTACCGGTCTGAGCCCTTGGCATGGTCGCAGTTCAGAGCTGGTCTATCACAGGTTGCGAGGCTGGGTATTGTCACGCTCCGTATGGAGGACAGAAGTTCCCAACTAAGCTTCATTGAAACCTCATCAGCTCTCCTCATGTTTGAGATCATGGCCATGCTAATGTGCGCATGACTTCAGATTGCCGCTTTTGCGCCAACTCAGATTCATCTTTGCACGTTATCTTCTTTGTTTTGCACATGATACATGGTATAGATACTCGTTTAATTTGGTTGAAGGTCCTGCGGCCATTCACCTCCGGGGCCTTTCTGTCGTCGCCCCGGTTAAGATTGAAGCACCAGCTGAGTGGCCCGGGCCAAAAGGGGGAGGCCGGCCGCCTAGGCCGCAATCCATTGCCATTCCGCGGGAGCTGCTGATGCCGTCGCGACTCACTCCAAGGGCAACACCGGCGACCACGGTGCACGGCGTTCTGCTTTCCCAATCCCCGCCCAATCAGCCAGGCCCCCCCGGAGGATAGAGCCGCAGCTCAGAAGGAGTGTCTGGACCACCATATCAAGGCATACAATACAAAGGCATTCCGCCGGAGCCTGCCCTCTAGGGATGACCTATATATCATGATGGACGGGCTGCGAGGCACATCCCAACAGGCGGCCTTGAAGGAGGCGACCCGGGCGGTTCAAAACTTCGCGGACCAATGGTTCCCACGACAACATGTTGATCATGATATGTCCGGCACAACGAGGTTAATGCCGATCGGCGGCCGAAGATTTTGGGACGAAAAGAATAAAAGCCGAAAGTCCCAGTAGGGGCATTCTGCGGGAGCCGAAAGAAAAAAAGGGTGACTACGGTCGTAGGCCGCAAGTTATCGACGGTTGGGTTCGGCCAAAGGCCGAAGCCTGGCTGCGTTTTTGCCGATGTGTCGCCGACGTTTTTTGAACTTTGAACTTTGAACAAGCTCGACCATACGAAAATGTTCGGGTTTGCAAGCGATGGTGCATCCGTTTTCACCGGCACCCTCAATGGTGTGGCCAAGCTTTTGAGACATGATATCCCATGGTTGGCTGCAGTCCACTGTGTGGCCCATCTATGTCATCTGATCATGATGTATGCGAAGAATCACGTCCGTGCTAAGTTATCCATGTTTGATGTAAGAAAAACAAAACAACGGCCGAACAGGAACAAATCCGTTTCGGCGTCAACCGAAAAAAATGGAATTGGCTGAAAGAAAAATTGGACCTTCGGATGGTCCAAGAAACGACCAAGACGTTCGAAGGAAAAAATGTCAGGTTCGGCGGTATCCGAAAAGAAAAGACGACTTTCGGCTGGATCCGGAACCTAAAAAGGGGCGTATAACTTACTTGGCCACGTGAGGGTCTCCAAAAGATACACGGTAAGTGATTCCCCACGTGATCTCCCGGTGCTCGCCCCGGAAGCTAAGGCAAGAGGCCCATAGCCGAACAAGCTTTACTTATCCATAGTCCAGAAAGCAGCCTAACATGTACAATCTTGCGACCAACGTGTAGTCCCTGAGCTCACCCGTAGGCGTCCGTCACTGTCGTGAGGAAGAATTCGCCCACGGATATGAAGCGCCTTTCATGTGTCCTTAAAAAAGGACAACGCGGTTTTTGCCTGACTAGCCTCAGTCACCAGTTCATGCTAACGTTGTTTGCGCTGTGAATCTGATTTTGTGTTTGGAAAGCCAAATTCTGCCCTTAACAGACTGAAAATAGCATTTAGCAGCGACCCTCAACTTGAAGAGTTGCCAAGTAAAGATCTAGCAAGGCCCCGGCAGTGGAATTCCGGGTAAGCCGTGTGGAGAGACTAGACGATCAAAGTTGAGGAATTATAAACCCATATTGATTGTTACATGTGCATTTGGATCAACGGTGGTGGTCGGACCGCGTGCATGCCAAGTGTTGACAGAAGTAAAGGTGTGGATCGGTGGATTGCTAATTCCAAGTTTAAAGTGTTCTAGGATTGTGCGAAGGTATGCAATTCATGAGTAGCAACGTGATGTGAGCTGAGAGGATCCCCGAGCCTGACGTACGATGTGAGGAGCGTGAATCTTGGAGCCCCACTGCATCAGAAGGTCAGGGAGAGTTAGGGGGCACGGCTTAAAGACCGCCATTAAGCATGGTTAAAAAATACAGGATTGGCAGTGGACCCATCGGAGGATTCCAATTTCAAAAGGGACAGCTTGAGTGTACTCGCGGTACATGCTCAAGGACAGCAAGGTACACTGGTCCAAGGGGAGTCCGGATCTAGATTGCATGAAGTCCCAACTGAGATGGCGAGCGTTCACCATGTCACAGTTTGCAAAATAACAGAGGCGTGCCTGACCCAAGCCGGACCCTGACCGGACCCTACACCAGAACGGACCATGGACCTGAACGGACCCCGACCCTAAGTGGACATTGATCTTGAGCAGACCCTGCCCCTGAGCGGACCCTGACTCCCTCATGTCAAGACACAAGGAGCGCGCATGTGACTAACTGCCGCCTAAAGGCCGACATTCGAGAAACGTCAGGAATTCCGGAACCGGAAAGGAAGGCAGGACACAACTGTCATGATAACGGTAGTATCGAGTGACAACACTTTCTCCATTGGGCCCATTCAGTACTTGGCTTGGTTACTCTTGAACAAAATGGACCGCAACTACATCTCATTACATAAAAACATGTACCGGTCTGAGACCTTGGCATGGTCGCAGTTCAGAGCTGGTCTATCACAGGTTGCGAGGCTGGGTATTGTCACGCTCCGTATGGAGGACAGAAGTTCCCAACTAAGCTTCATTGAAACCTCATCAGCTCTCCTCATGTTTGAGATCATGGCCATGCTAATGTGCGCATGACTTCAGATTGCCGCTTTTGCGCCAACTCAGATTCATCTTTGCACGTTATCTTCTTTGTTTTGCACATGATACATGGTATAGATACTCGTTTAATTTGGTTGAAGGTCCTGCGGCCATTCACCTCCGGGGCCTTTCTGTCGTCGCCCCGGTTAAGATTGAAGCACCAGCTGAGTGGCCCTGGGCCAAAAGGGGGAGGCCGGCCGCCTAGGCCGCAATCCATTGCCATTCCGCGGGAGCTGCTGATGCCGTCGCGACTCACTCCAAGGGCAACACCGGCGACCACGGTGCACGGCGTTCTGCTTTCCCAATCCCCGCCCAATCAGCCAGGCCCCCCCGGAGGATAGAGCCGCAGCTCAGAAGGAGTGTCTGGACCACCATATCAAGGCATACAATACAAAGGCATTCCGCCGGAGCCTGCCCTCTAGGGATGACCTATATATCATGATGGACGGGCTGCGAGGCACATCCCAACAGGCGGCCTTGAAGGAGGCGACCCGGGCGGTTCAAAACTTCGCGGACCAATGGTTCCCACGACAACATGTTGATCATGATATGTCCGGCACAACGAGGTTAATGCCGATCGGCGGCCGAAGATTTTGGGACGAAAAGAATAAAAGCCGAAAGTCCCAGTAGGGGCATTCTGCGGGAGCCGAAAGAAAAAAAGGGTGACTACGGTCGTAGGCCGCAAGTTATCGACGGTTGGGTTCGGCCAAAGGCCGAAGCCTGGCTGCGTTTTTGCCGATGTGTCGCCGACGTTTTTTGAACTTTGAACTTTGAACAAGCTCGACCATACGAAAATGTTCGGGTTTGCAAGCGATGGTGCATCCGTTTTCACCGGCACCCTCAATGGTGTGGCCAAGCTTTTGAGACATGATATCCCATGGCTGGCTGCAGTCCACTGTGTGGCCCATCTATGTCATCTGATCATGATGTATGCGAAGAATCACGTCCGTGCTAAGCCATCCATGTTTGATATAAGAAAAACAAAACAACGGCCGAACAAAAACAAATCCGTTTCGGCGTCAACCGAAAAAAAATGGAATGGGCTGAAAGAAAAATTGGACCTTCGGATGGTCCAAGAAACGACCAAGACGTTCGAAGGAAAAAATGTCAGGTTCGGCGGTATCCGAAAAGAAAAGACGACTTTCTGCTGGATCCGGAACCTAAAAAGGGGCGTATAACTTATTTGGCCACGTGAGGGTCTCCAAAAGATACACGGTAAGTGATTCCCCACGTGATCTCCCGGTGCGCGCCCCGGAAGCTAAGGCAAGAGGCCCATAGCCGAACAAGCTTTACTTATCCATAGTCCAGAAAGCAGCCTAACATGTACAATCTTGCGACCAACGTGTAGTCCCTGAGCTCACCCGTAGGCGTCCGTCACTGTCGTGAGGAAGAATTCGCCCACGGATATGAAGCGCCTTTCATGTGTCCTTAAAAAAGGACAACGCGGTTTTTGCCTGACTAGCCTCAGTCACCAGTTCATGCTAACGTTGTTTGCGCTGTGAATCTGATTTTGTGTTTGGAAAGCCAAATTCTGCCCTTAACAGACTGAAAATAGCATTTAGCAGCGACCCTCAACTTGAAGAGTTGCCAAGTAAAGATCTAGCAAGGCCCCGGCAGTGGAATTCCGGGTAAGCCGTGTGGAGAGACTAGACGATCAAAGTTGAGGAATTATAAACCCATATTGATTGTTACATGTGCATTTGGATCAACGGTGGTGGTCGGACCGCGTGCATGCCAAGTGTTGACAGAAGTAAAGTTGTGGATCGGTGGATTGCTAATTCCAAGTTAAAAGTGTTCTAGGATTGTGCGAAGGTATGCAATTCATGAGTAGCAACGTGATGTGAGCTGAGAGGATCCCCGAGCCTGACGTACGATGTGAGGAGCGTGAATCTTGGAGCCCCACTGCATCAGAAGGTCAGGGAGAGTTAGGGGGCACGGCTTAAAGACCGCCATTAAGCATGGTTAAAAAATACAGGATTGGCAGTGGACCCATCGGAGGATTCCAATTTCAAAAGGGACAGCTTGAGTGTACTCGCGGTACATGCTCAAGGACAGCAAGGTACACTGGTCCAAGGGGAGTCCGGATCTAGATTGCATGAAGTCCCAACTGAGATGGCGAGCGTTCACCATGTCACAGTTTGCAAAATAACAGAGGCGTGCCTGACCCAAGCCGGACCCTGACCGGACCCTACACCAGAACGGACCATGGACCTCAACGGACCCCGACCCTAAGTGGACATTGATCTTGAGCAGACCCTGCCCCTGAGCGGACCCTGACTCCCTCATGCCAAGACACAAGGAGCGCGCATGTGACTAACTGCCGCCTAAAGGCCGACATTCGAGAAACGTCAGGAATTCCGGAACCGGAAAGGAAGGCAGGACACAACTGTCATGATAACGGTAGTATCGAGTGACAACACTTTCTCCATTTGGCCCATTCAGTACTTGGCTTGGTTACTCTTGAACAAAATGGACCGCAACTACATCTCATTACATAAAAACATGTACCGGTCTGAGACCTTGGCATGGTCGCAGTTCAGAGCTGGTCTATCACAGGTTGCGAGGCTGGGTATTGTCACGCTCCGTATGGAGGACAGAAGTTCCCAACTAAGCTTCATTGAAACCTCATCAGCTCTCCTCATGTTTGAGATCATGGCCATGCTAATGTGCGCATGACTTCAGATTGCCGCTTTTGCGCCAACTCAGATTCATCTTTGCACGTTATCTTCTTTGTTTTGCACATGATACATGGTATAGATACTCGTTTAATTTGGTTGAAGGTCCTGCGGCCATTCACCTCCGGGGCCTTTCTGTCGTCGCCCCGGTTAAGATTGAAGCACCAGCTGAGTGGCCCGGGCCAAAAGGGGGAGGCCGGCCGCCTAGGCCGCAATCCATTGCCATTCCGCGGGAGCTGCTGATGCCGTCGCGACTCACTCCAAGGGCAACACCGGCGACCACGGTTCACGGCGTTCTGCTTTCCCAATCCCCGCCCAATCAGCCAGGCCCCCCCCGGAGGATAGAGCCGCAGCTCAGAAGGAGTGTCTGGACCACCATATCAAGGCATACAATACAAAGGCATTCCGCCGGAGCCTGCCCTCTAGGGATGACCTATATATCATGATGGACGGGCTGCGAGGCACATCCCAACAGGCGGCCTTGAAGGAGGCGACCCGGGCGGTTCAAAACTTCGCGGACCAATGGTTCCCACGACAACATGTTGATCATGATATGTCCGGCACAACGAGGTTAATGCCGATCGGCGGCCGAAGATTTTGGGACGAAAAGAATAAAAGCCGAAAGTCCCAGTAGGGGCATTCTGCGGGAGCCGAAAGAAAAAAAGGATGACTACGGTCGTAGGCCGCAAGTTATCGACGGTTGGGTTCGGCCAAAGGCCGAAGCCTGGCTGCGTTTTTGCCGATGTGTCGCCCACGTTTTTTGAACTTTGAACTTTGAACAAGCTCGACCATACGAAAATGTTCGGGTTTGCAAGCGATGGTGCATCCGTTTTCACCGGCACCCTCAATGGTGTGGCCAAGCTTTTGAGACATGATATCCCATGGCTGGCTGCAGTCCACTGTGTGGCCCATCTATGTCATCTGATCATGATGTATGCGAAGAATCACGTCCGTGCTAAGCCATCCATGTTTGATATAAGAAAAACAAAACAACGGCCGAACAGGAACAAAACCGTTTCGGCGTCAACCGAAAAAAAATGGAATTGGCTGAAAGAAAAATTGGACCTTCGGATGGTCCAAGAAACGACCAAGACGTTCGAAGGAAAAAATGTCAGGTTCGGCGGTATCCGAAAAGAAAAGACGACTTTCGGCTGGATCCGAAACCTAAAAAGGGGCGTATAACTTACTTGGCCACGTGAGGGTCTCCAAAAGATACACGGTAAGTGATTCCCCACGTGATCTCCCGGTGCGCGCCCCGGAAGCTAAGGCAAGAGGCCCATAGCCGAACAAGCTTTGCTTATCCATAGTCCAGAAAGCAGCCTAACATGTACAATCTTGCGACCAACGTGTAGTCCCTGAGCTCACCCGTAGGCGTCCGTCACTGTCGTGAGGAAGAATTCGCCCACGGATATGAAGCGCCTTTCATGTGTCCTTAAAAAAGGACAACGCGTTTTTTGCCTGACTAGCCTCAGTCACCAGTTCATGCTAACGCTGATTGCGCTGTGAATCTGATTTTGTGTTTGGAAAGCCAAATTCTGCCCTTAACAGACTGAAAATAGCATTTAGCAGCGACCCTCAACTTGAAGAGTTGCCAAGTAAAGATCTAGCAAGGCCCCGGCAGTGGAATTCCGGGTAAGCCGTGTGGAGAGACTAGACGATCAAAGTTGAGGAATTATAAACCCATATTGATTGTTACATGTGCATTTGGATCAACGGTGGTCGTCGGACCGCATGCATGCCAAGTGTTGACAGAAGTAAAGTTGTGGATCGGTGGATTGCTAATTCCAAGTTTAAAGTGTTCTAGGATTGTGCGAAGGTATGCAATTCATGAGTAGCAACGTGATGTGAGCTGAGAGGATCCCCGAGCCTGACGTACGATGTGAGGAGCGTGAATCTTGGAGCCCCACTGCATCAGAAGGTCAGGGAGAGTTAGGGGGCACGGCTTAAAGACCGCCATTAAGCATGGTTAAAAAATACAGGATTGGCAGTGGACCCATCGGAGGATTCCAATTTCAAAAGGGACAGCTTGAGTGTACTCGCGGTACATGCTCAAGGACAGCAAGGTACACTGGTCCAAGGGGAGTCCGGATCTAGATTGCATGAAGTCCCAACTTAGATGGCGAGCGTTCACCATGTCACAGTTTGCAAAATAACAGAGGCGTGCCTGACCCAAGCCGGACCCTGACCGGACCCTACACCAGAACGGACCATGGACCTGAACGGACCCCGACCCTAAGTGGACATTGATCTTGAGCAGACCCTGCCCCTGAGCGGACCCTGACTCCCTCATGCCAAGACACAAGGAGCGCGCATGTGACTAACTGCCGCCTAAAGGCCGACATTCGAGAAACGTCAGGAATTCCGGAACCGGAAAGGAAGGCAGGACACAACTGTCATGATAACGGTAGTATCGAGTGACAACACTTTCTCCATTGGGCCCATTCAGTACTTGGCTTGGTTACTCTTGAACAAAATGGACCGCAACTACATCTCATTACATAAAAACATGTACCGGTCTGAGCCCTTGGCATGGTCGCAGTTCAGAGCTGGTCTATCACAGGTTGCGAGGCTGGGTATTGTCACGCTCCGTATGGAGGACAGAAGTTCCCAACTAAGCTTCATTGAAACCTCATCAGCTCTCCTCATGTTTGAGATCATGGCCATGCTAATGTGCGCATGACTTCAGATTGCCGCTTTTGCGCCAACTCAGATTCATCTTTGCACGTTATCTTCTTTGTTTTGCACATGATACATGGTATAGATACTCGTTTAATTTGGTTGAAGGTCCTGCGGCCATTCACCTCCGGGGCCTTTCTGTCGTCGCCCCGGTTAAGATTGAAGCACCAGCTGAGTGGCCCGGGCCAAAAGGGGGAGGCCGGCCGCCTAGGCCGCAATCCATTGCCATTCCGCGGGAGCTGCTGATGCCGTCGCGACTCACTCCAAGGGCAACACCGGCGACCACGGTGCACGGCGTTCTGCTTTCCCAATCCCCGCCCAATCAGCCAGGCCCCCCCCGGAGGATAGAGCCGCAGCTCAGAAGGAGTGTCTGGACCACCATATCAAGGCATACAATACAAAGGCATTCCGCCGGAGCCTGCCCTCTAGGGATGACCTATATATCATGATGGACGGGCTGCGAGGCACATCCCAACAGGCGGCCTTGAAGGAGGCGACCCGGGCGGTTCAAAACTTCGCGGACCAATGGTTCCCACGACAACATGTTGATCATGATATGTCCGGCACAACGAGGTTAATGCCGATCGGCGGCCGAAGATTTTGGGACGAAAAGAATAAAAGCCGAAAGTCCCAGTAGGGGCATTCTGCGGGAGCCGAAAGAAAAAAAGGGTGACTACGGTCGTAGGCCGCAAGTTATCGACGGTTGGGTTCGGCCAAAGGCCGAAGCCTGGCTGCGTTTTTGCCGATGTGTCGCCGACGTTTTTTGAACTTTGAACTTTGAACAAGCTCGACCATACGAAAATGTTCGGGTTTGCAAGCGATGGTGCATCCGTTTTCACCGGCACCCTCAATGGTGTGGCCAAGCTTTTGAGACATGATATCCCATGGCTGGCTGCAGTCCACTGTGTGGCCCATCTATGTCATCTGATCATGATGTATGCGAAGAATCACGTCCGTGCTAAGTTATCCATGTTTGATATAAGAAAAACAAAACAACGGCCGAACAGAAACAAAACCGTTTCGGCGTCAACCGAAAAAAAATGGAATTGGCTGAAAGAAAAATTGGACCTTCGGATGGTCCAAGAAACGACCAAGACGTTCGAAGGAAAAAATGTCAGGTTCGGCGGTATCCGAAAAGAAAAGACGACTTTCGGCTGGATCCGGAACCTAAAAAGGGGCGTATAACTTACTTGGCCACGTGAGGGTCTCCAAAAGATACACGGTAAGTGATTCCCCACGTGATCTCCCGGTGCGCGCCCCGGAAGCTAAGGCAAGAGGCCCATAGCCGAACAAGCTTTACTTATCCATAGTCCAGAAAGCAGCCTAACATGTACAATCTTGCGACCAACGTGTAGTCCCTGAGCTCACCCGTAGGCGTCCGTCACTGTCGTGAGGAAGAATTCGCCCACGGATATGAAGCGCCTTTCATGTGTCCTTAAAAAAGGACAACGCGGTTTTTTGCCTGACTAGCCTCAGTCACCAGTTCATGCTAACGTTGTTTGCGCTGTGAATCTGATTTTGTGTTTGGAAAGCCAAATTCTGCCCTTAACAGACTGAAAATAGCATTTAGCAGCGACCCTCAACTTGAAGAGTTGCCAAGTAAAGATCTAGCAAGGCCCCGGCAGTGGAATTCCGGGTAAGCCGTGTGGAGAGACTAGACGATCAAAGTTGAGGAATTATAAACCCATATTGATTGTTACATGTGCATTTGGATCAACGGTGGTGGTCGGACCGCGTGCATGCCAAGTGTTGACAGAAGTAAAGTTGTGGATCGGTGGATTGCTAATTCCAAGTTTAAAGTGTTCTAGGATTGTGCGAAGGTATGCAATTCATGAGTAGCAACGTGATGTGAGCTGAGAGGATCCCCGAGCCTGACGTACGATGTGAGGAGCGTGAATCTTGGAGCCCCACTGCATCAGAAGGTCAGGGAGAGTTAGGGGGCACGGCTTAAAGACCGCCATTAAGCATGGTTAAAAAATACAGGATTGGCAGTGGACCCATCGGAGGATTCCAATTTCAAAAGGGACAGCTTGAGTGTACTCGCGGTACATGCTCAAGGACAGCAAGGTACACTGGTCCAAGGGGAGTCCGGATCTAGATTGCATGAAGTCCCAACTTAGATGGCGAGCGTTCACCATGTCACAGTTTGCAAAATAACAGAGGCGTGCCTGACCCAAGCCGGACCCTGACCGGACCCTACACCAGAACGGACCATGGACCTGAACGGACCCCGACCCTAAGTGGACATTGATCTTGAGCAGACCCTGCCCCTGAGCGGACCCTGACTCCCTCATGCCAAGACACAAGGAGCGCGCATGTGACTAACTGCCGCCTAAAGGCCGACATTCGAGAAACGTCAGGAATTCCGGAACCGGAAAGGAAGGCAGGACACAACTGTCATGATAACGGTAGTATCGAGTGACAACACTTTCTCCATTGGGCCCATTCAGTACTTGGCTTGGTTACTCTTGAACAAAATGGACCGCAACTACATCTCATTACATAAAAACATGTACCGGTCTGAGCCCTTGGCATGGTCGCAGTTCAGAGCTGGTCTATCACAGGTTGCGAGGCTGGGTATTGTCACGCTCCGTATGGAGGACAGAAGTTCCCAACTAAGCTTCATTGAAACCTCATCAGCTCTCCTCATGTTTGAGATCATGGCCATGCTAATGTGCGCATGACTTCAGATTGCCGCTTTTGCGCCAACTCAGATTCATCTTTGCACGTTATCTTCTTTGTTTTGCACATGATACATGGTATAGATACTCGTTTAATTTGGTTGAAGGTCCTGCGGCCATTCACCTCCGGGGCCTTTCTGTCGTCGCCCCGGTTAAGATTGAAGCACCAGCTGAGTGGCCCGGGCCAAAAGGGGGAGGCCGGCCGCCTAGGCCGCAATCCATTGCCATTCCGCGGGAGCTGCTGATGCCGTCGCGACTCACTCCAAGGGCAACACCGGCGACCACGGTGCACGGCGTTCTGCTTTCCCAATCCCCGCCCAATCAGCCAGGCCCCCCCCGGAGGATAGAGCCGCAGCTCAGAAGGAGTGTCTGGACCACCATATCAATGCATACAATACAAAGGCATTCCGCCGGAGCCTGCCCTCTAGGGATGACCTATATATCATGATGGACGGGCTGCGAGGCACATCCCAACAGGCGGCCTTGAAGGAGGCGACCCGGGCGGTTCAAAACTTCGCGGACCAATGGTTCCCACGACAACATGTTGATCATGATATGTCCGGCACAACGAGGTTAATGCCGATCGGCGGCCGAAGATTTTGGGACGAAAAGAATAAAAGCCGAAAGTCCCAGTAGGGGCATTCTGCGGGAGCCGAAAGAAAAAAAGGGTGACTACGGTCGTAGGCCGCAAGTTATCGACGGTTGGGTTCGGCCAAAGGCCGAAGCCTGGCTGCGTTTTTGCCGATGTGTCGCCCACGTTTTTTGAACTTTGAACTTTGAACAAGCTCGACCATACGAAAATGTTCGGGTTTGCAAGCGATGGTGCATCCGTTTTCACCGGCACCCTCAATGGTGTGGCCAAGCTTTTGAGACATGATATCCCATGGCTGGCTGCAGTCCACTGTGTGGCCCATCTATGTCATCTGATCATGATGTATGCGAAGAATCACGTCCGTGCTAAGTTATCCATGTTTGATGTAAGAAAAACAAAACAACGGCCGAACAAAAACAAATCCGTTTCGGCGTCAACCGAAAAAAAATGGAATTGGCTGAAAGAAAAATTGGACCTTCGGATGGTCCAAGAAACGACCAAGACGTTCGAAGGAAAAAATGTCAGATTCGGCGGTATCCGAAAAGAAAAGACGACTTTCTGCTGGATCCGAAACCTAAAAAGGGGCGTATAACTTACTTGGCCACGTGAGGGTCTCCAAAAGATACACGGTAAGTGATTCCCCACGTGATCTCCCGGTGCGCGCCCCGGAAGCTAAGGCAAGAGGCCCATAGCCGAACAAGCTTTGCTTATCCATAGTCCAGAAAGCAGCCTAACATGTACAATCTTGCGACCAACGTGTAGTCCCTGAGCTCACCCGTAGGCGTCCGTCACTGTCGTGAGGAAGAATTCGCCCACGGATATGAAGCGCCTTTCATGTGTCCTTAAAAAAGGACAACGCGTTTTTTGCCTGACTAGCCTCAGTCACCAGTTCATGCTAACGCTGATTGCGCTGTGAATCTGATTTTGTGTTTGGAAAGCCAAATTCTGCCCTTAACAGACTGAAAATAGCATTTAGCAGCGACCCTCAACTTGAAGAGTTGCCAAGTAAAGATCTAGCAAGGCCCCGGCAGTGGAATTCCGGGTAAGCCGTGTGGAGAGACTAGACGATCAAAGTTGAGGAATTATAAACCCATATTGATTGTTACATGTGCATTTGGATCAACGGTGGTGGTCGGACCGCGTGCATGCCAAGTGTTGACAGAAGTAAAGTTGTGGATCGGTGGATTGCTAATTCCAAGTTTAAAGTGTTCTAGGATTGTGCGAAGGTATGCAATTCATGAGTAGCAACGTGATGTGAGCTGAGAGGATCCCCGAGCCTGACGTACGATGTGAGGAGCGTGAATCTTGGAGCCCCACTGCATCAGAAGGTCAGGGAGAGTTAGGGGGCACGGCTTAAAGACCGCCATTAAGCATGGTTAAAAAATACAGGATTGGCAGTGGACCCATCGGAGGATTCCAATTTCAAAAGGGACAGCTTGAGTGTACTCGCGGTACATGCTCAAGGACAGCAAGGTACACTGGTCCAAGGGGAGTGCGGATCTAGATTGCATGAAGTCCCAACTGAGATGGCGAGCGTTCACCATGTCACAGTTTGCAAAATAACAGAGGCGTGCCTGACCCAAGCCGGACCCTGACCGGACCCTACACCAGAACGGACCATGGACCTGAACGGACCCCGACCCTAAGTGGACATTGATCTTGAGCAGACCCTGCCCCTGAGCGGACCCTGACTCCCTCATGCCAAGACACAAGGAGCGCGCATGTGACTAACTGCCGCCTAAAGGCCGACATTCGAGAAACGTCAGGAATTCCGGAACCGGAAAGGAAGGCAGGACACAACTGTCATGATAACGGTAGTATCGAGTGACAACACTTTCTCCATTGGGCCCATTCAGTACTTGGCTTGGTTACTCTTGACCAAAATGGACCGCAACTACATCTCATTACATAAAAACATGTACCGGTCTGAGCCCTTGGCATGGTCGCAGTTCAGAGCTGGTCTATCACAGGTTGCGAGGCTGGGTATTGTCACGCTCCGTATGGAGGACAGAAGTTCCCAACTAAGCTTCATTGAAACCTCATCAGCTCTCCTCATGTTTGAGATCATGGCCATGCTAATGTGCGCATGACTTCAGATTGCCGCTTTTGCGCCAACTCAGATTCATCTTTGCACGTTATCTTCTTTGTTTTGCACATGATACATGGTATAGATACTCGTTTAATTTGGTTGAAGGTCCTGCGGCCATTCACCTCCGGGGCCTTTCTGTCGTCGCCCCGGTTAAGATTGAAGCACCAGCTGAGTGGCCCGGGCCAAAAGGGGGAGGCCGGCCGCCTAGGCCGCAATCCATTGCCATTCCGCGGGAGCTGCTGATGCCGTCGCGACTCACTCCAAGGGCAACACCGGCGACCACGGTTCACGGCGTTCTGCTTTCCCAATCCCCGCCCAATCAGCCAGGCCCCCCCCGGAGGATAGAGCCGCAGCTCAGAAGGAGTGTCTGGACCACCATATCAAGGCATACAATACAAAGGCATTCCGCCGGAGCCTGCCCTCTAGGGATGACCTATATATCATGATGGACGGGCTGCGAGGCACATCCCAACAGGCGGCCTTGAAGGAGGCGACCCGGGCGGTTCAAAACTTCGCGGACCAATGGTTCCCACGACAACATGTTGATCATGATATGTCCGGCACAACGAGGTTAATGCCGATCGGCGGCCGAAGATTTTGGGACGAAAAGAATAAAAGCCGAAAGTCCCAGTAGGGGCATTCTGCGGGAGCCGAAAGAAAAAAAGGGTGACTACGGTCGTAGGCCGCAAGTTATCGACGGTTGGGTTCGGCCAAAGGCCGAAGCCTGGCTGCGTTTTTGCCGATGTGTCGCCGACGTTTTTTGAACTTTGAACTTTGAACAAGCTCGACCATACGAAAATGTTCGGGTTTGCAAGCGATGGTGCATCCGTTTTCACCGGCACCCTCAATGGTGTGGCCAAGCTTTTGAGACATGATATCCCATGGCTGGCTGCAGTCCACTGTGTGGCCCATCTATGTCATCTGATCATGATGTATGCGAAGAATCACGTCCGTGCTGAGTTATCCATGTTTGATATAAGAAAAACAAAACAACGGCCGAACAGAAACAAAACCGTTTCGGCGTCAACCGAAAAAAAATGGAATTGGCTGAAAGAAAAATTGGACCTTCGGATGGTCCAAGAAACGACCAAGACGTTCGAAGGAAAAAATGTCAGGTTCGGCGGTATCCGAAAAGAAAAGACGACTTTCTGCTGGATCCGGAACCTAAAAAGGGGCGTATAACTTACTTGGCCACGTGAGGGTCTCCAAAAGATACACGGTAAGTGATTCCCCACGTGATCTCCCGGTGCGCGCCCCGGAAGCTAAGGCAAGAGGCCCATAGCCGAACAAGCTTTACTTATCCATAGTCCATAAAGCAGCCTAACATGTACAATCTTGCGACCAACGTGTAGTCCCTGAGCTCACCCGTAGGCGTCCGTCACTGTCGTGAGGAAGAATTCGCCCACGGATATGAAGCGCCTTTCATGTGTCCTTAAAAAAGGACAACGCGGTTTTTGCCTGACTAGCCTCAGTCACCAGTTCATGCTAACGTTGTTTGCGCTGTGAATCTGATTTTGTGTTTGGAAAGCCAAATTCTGCCCTTAACAGACTGAAAATAGCATTTAGCAGCGACCCTCAACTTGAAGAGTTGCCAAGTAAAGATCTAGCAAGGCCCCGGCAGTGGAATTCCGGGTAAGCCGTGTGGAGAGACTAGACGATCAAAGTTGAGGAATTATAAACCCATATTGATTGTTACATGTGCATTTGGATCAACGGTGGTGGTCGGACCGCGTGCATGCCAAGTGTTGACAGAATTAAGTTGTGGATCGGTGGATTGCTAATTCCAAGTTTAAAGTGTTCTAGGATTGTGCGAAGGTATGCAATTCATGAGTAGCAACGTGATGTGAGCTGAGAGGATCCCCGAGCCTGACGTACGATGTGAGGAGCGTGAATCTTGGAGCCCCACTGCATCAGAAGGTCAGGGAGAGTTAGGGGGCACGGCTTAAAGACCGCCATTAAGCATGGTTAAAAAATACAGGATTGGCAGTGGACCCATCGGAGGATTCCAATTTCAAAAGGGACAGCTTGGGTGTACTCGCGGTACATGCTCAAGGACAGCAAGGTACACTGGTCCAAGGGGAGTGCGGATCTAGATTGCATGAAGTCCCAACTGAGATGGCGAGCGTTCACCATGTCACAGTTTGCAAAATAACAGAGGCGTGCCTGACCCAAGCCGGACCCTGACCGGACCCTACACCAGAACGGACCATGGACCTGAACGGACCCCGACCCTAAGTGGACATTGATCTTGAGCAGACCCTGCCCCTGAGCGGACCCTGACTCCCTCATGCCAAGACACAAGAAGCGCGCATGTGACTAACTGCCGCCTAAAGGCCGACATTCGAGAAACGTCAGGAATTCCGGAACCGGAAAGGAAGGCAGGACACAACTGTTATGATAACGGTAGTATCGAGTGACAACACTTTCTCCATTGGGCCCATTCAGTACTTGGCTTGGTTACTCTTGACCAAAATGGACCGCAACTACATCTCATTACATAAAAACATGTACCGGTCTGAGCCCTTGGCATGGTCGCAGTTCAGAGCTGGTCTATCACAGGTTGCGAGGCTGGGTATTGTCACGCTCCGTATGGAGGACAGAAGTTCCCAACTAAGCTTCATTGAAACCTCATCAGCTCTCCTCATGTTTGAGATCATGGCCATGATAATGTGCGCATGACTTCAGATTGCCGCTTTTGCGCCAACTCAGATTCATCTTTGCACGTTATCTTCTTTGTTTTGCACACGATACATGGTATATATACTCGTTTAATTTGGTTGAAGGTCCTGCGGCCATTCACCTCCGGGGCCTTTCTGTCGTCGCCCCGGTTAAGATTGAAGCACCAGCTGAGTGGCCCGGGCCAAAAGGGGGAGGCCGGCCGTCTAGGCCGCAATCCATTGCCATTCCGCGGGAGCTGCTGATGCCGTCGCGACTCACTCCAAGGGCAACACCGGCGACCACGGTGCACGGCGTTCTGCTTTCCCAATCCCCGCCCAATCAGCCAGGCCCCCCCCGGAGGATAGAGCCGCAGCTCAGAAGGAGTGTCTGGACCACCATATCAAGGCATACAATACAAAGGCATTCCGCCGGAGCCTGCCCTCTAGGGATGACCTATATATCATGATGGACGGGCTGCGAGGCACATCCCAACAGGCGGCCTTGAAGGAGGCGACCCGGGCGGTTCAAAACTTCGCGGACCAATGGTTCCCACGACAACATGTTGATCATGATATGTCCGGCACAACGAGGTTAATGCCGATCGGCGGCCGAAGATTTTGGGACGAAAAGAATAAAAGCCGAAAGTCCCAGTAGGGGCATTCTGCGGGAGCCGAAAGAAAAAAAGGGTGACTACGGTCGTAGGCCGCAAGTTATCGACGGTTGGGTTCGGCCAAAGGCCGAAGCCTGGCTGCGTTTTTGCCGATGTGTCGCCGACGTTTTTTGAACTTTGAACTTTGAACAAGCTCGACCATACGAAAATGTTCGGGTTTGCAAGCGATGGTGCATCCGTTTTCACCGGCACCCTCAATGGTGTGGCCAAGCTTTTGAGACATGATATCCCATGGCTGGCTGCAGTCCACTGTGTGGCCCATCTATGTCATCTGATCATGATGTATGCGAAGAATCACGTCCGTGCTAAGCCATCCATGTTTGATATAAGAAAAACAAAACAACGGCCGAACAGAAACAAAACCGTTTCGGCGTCAACCGAAAAAAAATGGAATTGGCTGAAAGAAAAATTGGACCTTCGGATGGTCCAAGAAACGACCAAGACGTTCGAAGGAAAAAATGTCAGGTTCGGCGGTATCCGAAAAGAAAAGACGACTTTCGGCTGGATCCGAAACCTAAAAAGGGGCGTATAACTTACTTGGCCACGTGAGGGTCTCCAAAAGATACACGGTAAGTGATTCCCCACGTGATCTCCCGGTGCGCGCCCCGGAAGCTAAGGCAAGAGGCCCATAGCCGAACAAGCATTACTTATCCATAGTTTAGAAAGCAGCCTAACATGTACAATCTTGCGACCAACGTGTAGTCCCTGAGCTCACCCGTAGGCGTCCGTCACTGTCGTGAGGAAGAATTCGCCCACGGATATGAAGCGCCTTTCATGTGTCCTTAAAAAAGGACAACGGTTTTTGCCTGACTAGCCTCAGTCACCAGTTCATGCTAACGTTGTTTGCGCTGTGAATCTGATTTTGTGTTTGGAAAGCCAAATTCTGCCCTTAACAGACTGAAAATAGCATTTAGCAGCGACCCTCAACTTGAAGAGTTGCCAAGTAAAGATCTAGCAAGGCCCCGGCAGTGGAATTCCGGGTAAGCCGTGTGGAGAGACTAGACGATCAAAGTTGAGGAATTATAAACCCATATTGATTGTTACATGTGCATTTGGATCAACGGTGGTGGTCGGACCGCGTGCATGCCAAGTGTTAACAGAAGTTAAGTTGTGGATCGGTGGATTGCTAATTCCAAGTTTAAAGTGTTCTAGGATTGTGCGAAGGTATGCAATTCATGAGTAGCAACGTGATGTGAGCTGAGAGGATCCCCGAGCCTGACGTACGATGTGATGAGCGTGAATCTTGGAGCCCCACTGCATCAGAAGGTCAGGGAGAGTTAGGGGGCACGGCTTAAAGACCGCCATTAAGCATGGTTAAAAAAAACAGGATTGGCAGTGGACCCATCGGAGGATTCCAATTTCAAAAGGGACAGCTTGAGTGTACTCGCGGTACATGCTCAAGGACAGCAAGGTACACTGGTCCAAGGGGAGTGCGGATCTAGATTGCATGAAGTCCCAACTGAGATGGCGAGCGTTCACCATGTCACAGTTTGCAAAATAACAGAGGCGTGCCTGACCCAAGCCGGACCCTGCCCGGACCCTACACCAGAACGGACCATGGACCTGAACGGACCCCGACCCTAAGTGGACATTGATCTTGAGCAGACCCTGCCCCTGAGCGGACCCTGACTCCCTCATGCCAAGACACAAGGAGCGCGCATGTGACTAACTGCCGCCTAAAGGCCGACATTCGAGAAACGTCAGGAATTCCGGAACCGGAAAGGAAGGCAGGACACAACTGTCATGATAACGGTAGTATCGAGTGACAACACTTTCTCCATTGGGCCCATTCAGTACTTGGCTTGGTTACTCTTGACCAAAATGGACCGCAACTACATCTCATTACATAAGAACATGTACCGGTCTGAGCCCTTGGCATGGTCGCAGTTCAGAGCTGGTCTATCACAGGTTGCGAGGCTGGGTATTGTCACGCTCCGTATGGAGGACAGAAGTTCCCAACTAAGCTTCATTGAAACCTCATCAGCTCTCCTCATGTTTGAGATCATGGCCATGCTAATGTGCGCATGACTTCAGATTGCCGCTTTTGCGCCAACTCAGATTCATCTTTGCACGTTATCTTCTTTGTTTTGCACACGATACATGGTATAGATACTCGTTTAATTTGGTTGAAGGTCCTGCGGCCATTCACCTCCGGGGCCTTTCTGTCGTCGCCCCGGTTAAGATTGAAGCACCAGCTGAGTGGCCCGGGCCAAAAGGGGGAGGCCGGCCGCCTAGGCCGCAATCCATTGCCATTCCGCGGGAGCTGCTGATGCCGTCGCGACTCACTCCAAGGGCAACACCGGCGACCACGGTGCACGGCGTTCTGCTTTCCCAATCCCCGCCCAATCAGCCAGGCCCCCCCGGAGGATAGAGCCGCAGCTCAGAAGGAGTGTCTGGACCACCATATCAAGGCATACAATACAAAGGCATTCCGCCGGAGCCTGCCCTCTAGGGATGACCTATATATCATGATGGACGGGCTGCGAGGCACATCCCAACAGGCGGCCTTGAAGGAGGCGACCCGGGCGGTTCAAAACTTCGCGGACCAATGGTTCCCACGACAACATGTTGATCATGATATGTCCGGCACAACGAGGTTAATGCCGATCGGCGGCCGAAGATTTTGGGACGAAAAGAATAAAAGCCGAAAGTCCCAGTAGGGGCATTCTGCGGGAGCCGAAAGAAAAAAAGGGTGACTACGGTCGTAGGCCGCAAGTTATCGACGGTTGGGTTCGGCCAAAGGCCGAAGCCTGGCTGCGTTTTTGCCGATGTGTCGCCGACGTTTTTTGAACTTTGAACTTTGAACAAGCTCGACCATACGAAAATGTTCGGGTTTGCAAGCGATGGTGCATCCGTTTTCACCGGCACCCTCAATGGTGTGGCCAAGCTTTTGAGACATGATATCCCATGGCTGGCTGCAGTCCACTGTGTGGCCCATCTATGTCATCTGATCATGATGTATGCGAAGAATCACGTCCGTGCTAAGTTATCCATGTTTGATATAAGAAAAACAAAACAACGGCCGAACAAAAACAAAACCGTTTCGGCGTCAACCGAAAAAAAATGGAATTGGCTGAAAGAAAAATTGGACCTTCGGATGGTCCAAGAAACGACCAAGAAGTTCGAAGGAAAAAATGTCAGGTTCGGCGGTATCCGAAAAGAAAAGACGACTTTCGGCTGGATCCGGAACCTAAAAAGGGGCGTATAACTTACTTGGCCACGTGAGGGTCTCCAAAAGATACACGGTAAGTGATTCCCCACGTGATCTCCCGGTGCGCGCCCCGGAAGCTAAGGCAAGAGGCCCATAGCCGAACAAGCTTTACTTATCCATAGTCCAGAAAGCAGCCTAACATGTACAATCTTGCGACCAACGTGTAGTCCCTGAGCTCACCCGTAGGCGTCCGTCACTGTCGTGAGGAAGAATTCGCCCACGGATATGAAGCGCCTTTCATGTGTCCTTAAAAAAGGACAACGCGGTTTTTGCCTGACTAGCCTCAGTCACCAGTTCATGCTAACGTTGTTTGCGCTGTGAATCTGATTTTGTGTTTGGAAAGCCAAATTCTGCCCTTAACAGACTGAAAATAGCATTTAGCAGCGACCCTCAACTTGAAGAGTTGCCAAGTAAAGATCTAGCAAGGCCCCGGCAGTGGAATTCCGGGTAAGCCGTGTGGAGAGACTAGACGATCAAAGTTGAGGAATTATAAACCCATATTGATTGTTACATGTGCATTTGGATCAACGGTGGTGGTCGGACCGCGTGCATGCCAAGTGTTGACAGAAGTAAAGTTGTGGATCGGTGGATTGCTAATTTCAAGTTTAAAGTGTTCTAGGATTGTGCGAAGGTATGCAATTCATGAGTAGCAAAGTGATGTGAGCTGAGAGGATCCCCGAGCCTGACGTACGATGTGAGGAGCGTGAATCTTGGAGCCCCACTGCATCAGAAGGTCAGGGAGAGTTAGGGGGCACGGCTTAAAGACCGCCATTAAGCATGGTTAAAAAAAACAGGATTGGCAGTGGACCCATCGGACGATTCCAATTTCAAAAGGGACAGCTTGGGTGTACTCGCGGTACATGCTCAAGGACAGCAAGGTACACTGGTCCAAGGGGAGTGCGGATCTAGATTGCATGAAGTCCCAACTGAGATGGCGAGCGTTCACCATGTCGCAGTATGCAAAATAACAGAGGCGTGCCTGACCCAAGCCGGACCCTGACCGGACCCTACACCAGAACGGACCATGGACCTGAACGGACCCCGACCCTAAGTGGACATTGATCTTGAGCAGACCCTGCCCCTGAGCGGACCCTGACTCCCTCATGCCAAGACATAAGGAGCGCGCATGTGACTAACTGCCGCCTAAAGGCCGACATTCGAGAAACGTCAGGAATTCCGGAACCGGAATGGAAGGCAGGACACAACTGTCATGATAACGGTAGTGACAACACTTTCTCCATTGGGCCCATTCAGTACTTGGCTTGGTTACTCTTGACCAAAATGGACCGCAACTACATCTCATTACATAAAAACATGTACCGGTCTGAGCCCTTGGCATGGTCGCAGTTCAGAGCTGGTCTATCATAGGTTGCGAGGCTGGGTATTGTCACGCTCCGTATGGAGGACAGAAGTGCCCAACTAAGCTTCATTGAAACCTCATCAGCTCTCCTCATGTTTGAGATCATGGCCATGCTAATGTGCGCATGACTTCAGATTGCCGCTTTTGCGCCAACTCAGATTCATCTTTGCACGTTCTCTTCTTTGTTTTGCACACGATACATGGTATATATACTCGTTTAATTTGGTTGAAGGTCCTGCGGCCATTCACCTCCGGGGCCTTTCTGTCGTCGCCCCGGTTAAGATTGAAGCACCAGCTGAGTGGCCCGGGCCAAAAGGGGGAGGCCGGCCGCCTAGGCCGCAATCCATTGCCATTCCGCGGGAGCTGCTGATGCCGTCGCGACTCACTCCAAGGGCAACACCGGCGACCACGGTGCACGGCATACTGCTTTCCCAATCCCCGCCCAATCAGCCAGGCCCCCCCCGGAGGATAGAGCCGCAGCTCAGAAGGAGTGTCTGGACCACCATATCAAGGCATACAATACAAAGGCATTCCGCCGGAGCCTGCCCTCTAGGGATGACCTATATATCATGATGGACGGGCTGCGAGGCACATCCCAACAGGCGGCCTTGAAGGAGGTGACCCGGGCGGTTCAAAACTTCGCGGTCCAATGGTTCCCACGACAATATGTTGATCATGATATGTCCGGCACAACGAGGTTAATGCCGATCGGCGGCCGAAGATTTTGGGACGAAAAGAATAAAAGCCGAAAGTCCCAGTAGGGGCATTCTGCGGGAGCCGAAAGAAAAAAAGGGTGACTACGGTCGTAGGCCGCAAGTTATCGACGGTTGGGTTCGGCCAAAGGCCGAAGCCTGGCTGCGTTTTTGCCGATGTGTCGCCGACGTTTTTTGAACTTTGAACTTTGAACAAGCTCGACCATACGAAAATGTTCGGGTTTGCAAGCGATGGTGCATCCGTTTTCACCGGCACCCTCAATGGTGTGGCCAAGCTTTTGAGACATGATATCCCATGGCTGGCTGCAGTCCACTGTGTGGCCCATCTATGTCATCTGATCATGATGTATGCAAAGAATCACGTCCGTGCTAAGTTATCCATGTTTGATATAAGAAAAACAAAACAACGGCCGAACAGAAACAAAACCGTTTCGGCGTCAACCGAAAAAAAATGGAATTGGCTGAAAGAAAAATTGGACCTTCGGATGGTCCAAGAAACGACCAAGACGTTCGAAGGAAAAAATGTCAGGTTCGGCGGTATCCGAAAAGAAAAGACGACTTTCGGCTGGATCCGGAACCTAAAAAGGGGCGTATAACTTACTTGGCCACGTGAGGGTCTCCAAAAGATACACGGTAAGTGATTCCCCACGTGATCTCCCGGTGCGCGCCCCGGAAGCTAAGGCAAGAGGCCCATAGCCGAACAAGCTTTACTTATCCATAGTCCAGAAAGCAGCCTAACATGTACAATCTTGCGACCAACGTGTAGTCCCTGAGCTCACCCGTAGGCGTCCGTCACTGTCGTGAGGAAGAATTCGCCCACGGATATGAAGCGCCTTTCATGTGTCCTTAAAAAAGGACAACGCGGTTTTTGCCTGACTAGCCTCAGTCACCAGTTCATGCTAACGTTGTTTGCGCTGTGAATCTGATTTTGTGTTTGGAAAGCCAAATTCTGCCCTTAACAGACTGAAAATAGCATTTAGCAGCGACCCTCAACTTGAAGAGTTGCCAAGTAAAGATCTAGCAAGGCCCCGGCAGTGGAATTCCGGGTAAGCCGTGTGGAGAGACTAGACGATCAAAGTTGAGGAATTATAAACCCATATTGATTGTTACATGTGCATTTGGATCAACGGTGGTGGTCGGACCGCGTGCATGCCAAGTGTTGACAGAAGTAAAGTTGTGGATCGGTGGATTGCTAATTTCAAGTTTAAAGTGTTCTAGGATTGTGCGAAGGTATGCAATTCATGAGTAGCAACGTGATGTGAGCTGAGAGGATCCCCGAGCCTGACGTACGATGTGAGGAGCGTGAATCTTGGAGCCCCACTGCATCAGAAGGTCAGGGAGAGTTAGGGGGCACGGCTTTAAGACCGCCATTAAGCATGGTTAAAAAAAACAGGATTGGCAGTGGACCCATCGGAGGATTCCAATTTCAAAAGGGACAGCTTGGGTGTACTCGCGGTACATGCTCAAGGACAGCAAGGTACACTGGTCCAAGGGGAGTGCGGATCTAGATTGCATGAAGTCCCAACTGAGATGGCGAGCGTTCACCATGTCGCAGTATGCAAAATAACAGAGGCGTGCCTGACCCAAGCCGGACCCTGACCGGACCCTACACCAGAACGGACCATGGACCTGAACGGACCCCGACCCTAAGTGGACATTGATCTTGAGCAGACCCTGCCCCTGAGCGGACCCTGAATCCCTCATGCCAAGACATAAGGAGCGCGCATGTGACTAACTGCCGCCTAAAGGCCGACATTCGAGAAACGTCAGGAATTCCGGAACCGGAATGGAAGGCAGGACACAACTGTCATGATAACGGTAGTATCGAGTGACAACACTTTCTCCATTGGGCCCATTCAGTACTTGGCTTGGTTACTCTTGACCAAAATGGACCGCAACTACATCTCATTACATAAAAACATGTACCGGTCTGAGCCCTTGGCATGGTCGCAGTTCAGAGCTGGTCTATCATAGGTTGCGAGGCTGGGTATTGTCACGCTCCGTATGGAGGACAGAAGTTCCCAACTAAGCTTCATTGAAACCTCATCAGCTCTCCTCATGTTTGAGATCATGGCCATGCTAATGTGCGCATGACTTCAGATTGCCGCTTTTGCGCCAACTCAGATTCATCTTTGCACGTTCTCTTCTTTGTTCTGCACACGATACATGGTATATATACTCGTTTAATTTGGTTGAAGGTCCTGCGGCCATTCACCTCCGGGGCCTTTCTGTCGTCGCCCCGGTTAAGATTGAAGCACCAGCTGAGTGGCCCGGGCCAAAAGGGGGAGGCCGGCCACCTAGGCCGCAATCCATTGCCATTCCGCGGGAGCTGTTGATGCCGTCGCGACTCACTCCAAGGGCAACACCGGCGACCACGGTGCACGGCATTCTGCTTTCCCAATCCCCGCCCAATCAGCCAGGCCCCCCCCGGAGGATAGAGCCGCAGCTCAGAAGGAGTGTCTGGACCACCATATCAAGGCATACAATACAAAGGCATTCCGCCGGAGCCTGCCCTCTAGGGATGACCTATATATCATGATGGACGGGCTGCGAGGCACATCCCAACAGGCGGCCTTGAAGGAGGCGACCCGGGCGGTTCAAAACTTCGCGGACCAATGGTTCCCACGACAATATGTTGATCATGATATGTCCGGCACAACGAGGTTAATGCCGATCGGCGGCCGAAGATTTTGGGACGAAAAGAATAAAAGCCGAAAGTCCCAGTAGGGGCATTCTGCGGGAGCCGAAAGAAAAAAAGGGTGACTACGGTCGTAGGCCGCAAGTTATCGACGGTTGGGTTCGGCCAAAGGCCGAAGCCTGGCTGCGTTTTTGCCGATGTGTCGCCGACGTTTTTTGAACTTTGAACTTTGAACAAGCTCGACCATACGAAAATGTTCGGGTTTGCAAGCGATGGTGCATCCGTTTTCACCGGCACCCTCAATGGTGTGGCCAAGCTTTTGAGACATGATATCCCATGGCTGGCTGCAGTCCACTGTGTGGCCCATCTATGTCATCTGATCATGATGTATGCAAAGAATCACGTCCGTGCTAAGTTATCCATGTTTGATATAAGAAAAACAAAACAACGGCCGAACAGAAACAAAACCGTTTCGGCGTCAACCGAAAAAAAATGGAATTGGCTGAAAGAAAAATTGGACCTTCGGATGGTCCAAGAAACGACCAAGACGTTCGAAGGAAAAAATGTCAGGTTCGGCGGTATCCGAAAAGAAAAGACGACTTTCGGCTGGATCCGAAACCTGAAAAGGGGCGTATACCTTAATTGGCCACGTGAGGGTCTCCAAAAGATACACGGTAAGTGATTCCCCACGTGATCTCCCGGTGCGCGCCCCGGAAGCTAAGGCAAGAGGCCCATAGCCGAACAAGCTTTACTTATCCATAGTCCAGAAAGCAGCCTAACATGTACAATCTTGCGACCAACGTGTAGTCCCTGAGCTCACCCGTAGGCGTCCGTCACTGTCGTGAGGAAGAAGTCGCCCACGGATATAAAGCGCCTTTCATGTGTCCTTAAAAAAGGACATCGCGGTTTTTGCCTGAACAACCTCAGTCACCAGTTCATGCTAACGTTGTTTGCGCTGTGAATCTGATTTTTTGTTTGGAAAGCCAAATTCTGCCCTTAACAGACTGAAAATAGCATTTAGCAGCGACCCTCAACTTGAAGAGTTGCCAAGTAAAGATCTAGCAAGGCCCCGGAAGTGGAATTCCGGGTAAGCCGTGTGGAGAGACTTGACGATCAAAGTTGAGGAATTATAAACCCATATTGATTGTTACATGTGCATTTGGATCAACGGTGGTGGTCGGACCGCTTGCATGCCAAGTGTTGACAGAAGTAAAGTTGTGGATCGGTGGATTGCTAATTCCAAGTTTAAAGTGTTCTAGGATTGTGCGAAGGTAAGCAATTCTTGAGTAGCAACGTGACGTGAGCTGAGAGGATCCCCGAGCCTGACGTACGATGTGAGGAGCGTGAATCTTGGAGCCCCACTGCATCAGAAGGTCAGGGAGAGTTAGGGGGCACGGCTTAAAGACCGCCAATAAGCATGGTTAAAAAAAACAGGATTGGCAGTGGACCCATCGGAGGATTCCAATTTCAAAAGGGACAGCTTGAGTGTACTCGCGGTACATGCTCAAGGACAGCAAGGTACACTGGTCCAAGGGGAGTGCGGATCTAGATTGCATGAAGTCTCAACTGAGATGTTGCAATAGGCAAAGTAACAGAGGCGTGCCTGACCCAAGCCGGACCCTGACCGGACCCTACACCAGAACGGACCATGGACCTGAACGGACCCCGACTCTAAGTGGACATTGATCTTGAGCAGACCCTGCCCCTGAGCGGACCCTGACTCCCTCATGCCAAGACATAAGGAGCGCGCATGTGACTAACTGCCGCCTAAAGGCCGACATTCGAGAAACGTCAGGAATTCCGGAACCGGAAAGGAAGGCAGGACACAACTGTCATGATAACGGTAGTATCGAGTGACAACACTTTCTCCATTGGGCCCATTCAGTTCTTGGCTTGGTTACTCTTGACCAAAATGGACCGCAACTACATCTCATTACATAAAAACATGTACCGGTCTGAGCCCTTGGCATGGTCGCAGTTCAGAGCTGGTCTATCATAGGTTGCGAGGCTGGGTATTGTCACGCTCCGTATGGAGGACAGAAGTTCCCAACTAAGCTTCATTGAAACCTCATCAGCTCTCCTCATGTTTGAGATCATGGCCATGCTAATGTGCGCAGGACTTCAGATTGCCGCTTTTGCGCCAACTCAGATTCATCTTTGCACGTTCTCTTCTTTGTTTTGCACACGATACATGGTATATATACTCGTTTAATTTGGTTGAAGGTCCTGCGGCCATTCACCTCCGGGGCCTTTCTGTCGTCGCCCCGGTTAAGATTGAAGCACCAGCTGAGTGGCCCGGGCCAAAAGGGGGAGGCCGGCCGCCTAGGCCGCAATCCATTGCCATTCCGCGGGAGCTGCTGATGCCGTCGCGACTCACTCCAAGGGCAACACCGGCGACCACGGTGCACGGCATTCTGCTTTCCCAATCCCCGCCCAATCAGCCAGGCCCCCCCCCCGGAGGATAGAGCCGCAGCTCAGAAGGAGTGTCTGGACCACCATATCAATGCATACAATACAAAGGCATGCCGCCGGAGCCTGCCCTCTAGGGATGACCTATATATCATGATGGACGGGCTGCGAGGCACATCCCAACAGGCGGCCTTGAAGGAGGCGACCCGGGCGGTTCAAAACTTCGCGGACCAATGGTTCCCACGACAACATGTTGATCATGATATGTCCGGCACAACGAGGTTAATGCCGATCGGCGGCCGAAGATTTTGGGACGAAAAGAATAAAAGCCGAAAGTCCCAGTAGGGGCATTCTGCGGGAGCCGAAAGAAAAAAATGGTGACTACGGTCGTAGGCCGCAAGTTATCGACGGTTGGGTTCGGCCAAAGGCCGAAGCCTGGCTGCGTTTTTGCCGATGTGTCGCCGACGTTTTTTGAACTTTGAACTTTGAACAAGCTCGACCATACGAAAATGTTCGGGTTTGCAAGCGATGGTGCATCCGTTTTCACCGGCACCCTCAATGGTGTGGCTAAGCTTTTGAGACATGATATCCCATGGCTGGCTGCAGTCCACTGTGTGGCCCATCTATGTCATCTGATCATGATGTATGCGAAGAATCACGTCCGTGCTAAGTTATCCATGTTTGATGTAAGAAAAACAAAACAACGGCCGAACAGAAACAAAACCGTTTCGGCGTCAACCGAAAAAAAATGGAATTGGCTGAAAGAAAAATTGGACCTTCGGATGGTCCAAGAAACGACCAAGACGTTCGAAGGAAAAAATGTCAGGTTCGGCGGTATCCGAAAAGAAAAGACGACTTTCGGCTGGATCCGAAACCTAAAAAGGGGCGTTTAACTTAATTGGCCACGTGAGGGTCTCCAAAAGATACACGGTAAGTGATTCCCCACGTGATCTCCCGGTGCGCGCCCCGGAAGCTAAGGCAAGAGGCCCATAGCCGAACAAGCTTTACTTATCCATAGTCCAGAAAGCAGCCTAACATGTACAATCTTGCCACCAACGTGTAGTCCCTGAGCTCACCCGTAGGCGTCCGTCACTGTCGTGAGGAAGAATTCGCCCACGGATATAAAGCGCCTTTCATGTGTCCTTAAAAAAGGACAACGCGGTTTTTGCCTGACTAGCCTCAGTCACCAGTTCAAGCTAACGTTGTTTGCGCTGTGAATCTGATTTTGTGTTTGGAAAGCCAAATTCTGCCCTTAACAGACTGAAAATAGCATTTAGCAGCGACCCTCAACTTGAAGAGTTGCCAAGTAAAGATCTAGCAAGGCCCCGGCAGTGGAATTCCGGGTAAGCCGTGTGGAGAGACTAGACGATCAAAGTTGAGGAATTATAAACCCATATTGATTGTTACATGTGCATTTGGATCAACGGTGGTGGTCGGACCGCGTGCATGCCAAGTGTTGACAGAAGTAAAGGTGTGGATCGGTGGATTGCTAATTCCAAGTTTAAAGTGTTCTAGGATTGTGCGAAGGTATGCAATTCATGAGTAGCAACGTGATGTGAGCTGAGAGGATCCCCGAGCCTGACGTACGATGTGAGGAGCGTGAATCTTGGAATCACTGCATCAGAAGGTCAGGGAGAGTTAGGGGGCACGGCTTAAAGACCGCCATTAAGCATGGTTAAAAAAAACAGGATTGGCAGTGGACCCATCGGAGGATTCCAATTTCAAAAGGGACAGCTTGGGTGTACTCGCGGTACATGCTCAAGGACAGCAAGGTACACTGGTCCAAGGGGAGTGCGGATCTAGATTGCATGAAGTCCCAACTGAGATGGCGAGCGTTCACCATGTCGCAGTATGCAAAGTAACAGAGGCGTGCCTGACCCAAGCCGGACCCTGACCGGACCCTACACCAGAACGGACCATGGACCTGAACGGACCCCGACCCTAAGTGGAGATTGATCTTGAGCAGACCCTGCCCCTGAGCGGACCCTGACTCCCTCATGCCAAGACATAAGGAGCGCGCATGTGACTAACTGCCGCCTAAAGGCCGACATTCGAGAAACGTCAGGAATTCCGGAACCGGAAAGGAAGGCAGGACACAACTGTCATGATAACGGCAGTATCGAGTGACAACACTTTCTCCATTGGGCCCATTCAGTACTTGGCTTGGTTACTCTTGACCAAAATGGACCGCAACTACATCTCATTACATAAAAACATGTACCGGTCTGAGCCCTTGGCATGGTCGCAGTTCAGAGCTGGTCTATCATAGGTTGCGAGGCTGGGTATTGTCACGCTCCGTATGGAGGACAGAAGTGCCCAACTAAGCTTCATTGAAACCTCATCAGCTCTCCTCATGTTTGAGATCATGGCCATGCTAATGTGCGCAGGACTTCAGATTGCCGCTTTTGCGCCAACTCAGATTCATCTTTGCACGTTCTCTTCTTTGTTTTGCACACGATACATGGTATAGATACTCGTTTAATTTGGTTGAAGGTCCTGCGGCCATTCACCTCCGGGGCCTTTCTGTCGTCGCCCCGGTTAAGATTGAAGCACCAGCTGAGTGGCCCGGGCCAAAAGGGGGAGGCCGGCCGCCTAGGCCGCAATCCATTGCCATTCCGCGGGAGCTGCTGATGCCGTCGCGACTCACTCCAAGGGCAACACCGGCGACCACGGTGCACGGCATTCTGCTTTCCCAATCCCCGCCCAATCAGCCAGGCCCCCCCCGGAGGATAGAGCCGCAGCTCAGAAGGAGTGTCTGGACCACCATATCAAGGCATACAATACAAAGGCATTCCGCCGGAGCCTGCCCTCTAGGGATGACCTATATATCATGATGGACGGGCTGCGAGGCACATCCCAACAGGCGGCCTTGAAGGAGGCGACCCGGGCGGTTCAAAACTTCGCGGACCAATGGTTCCCACGACAATATGTTGATCATGATATGTCCGGCACAACGAGGTTAATGCCGATCGGCGGCCGAAGATTTTGGGACGAAAAGAATAAAAGCCGAAAGTCCCAGTAGGGGCATTCTGCGGGAGCCGAAAGAAAAAAGGGTGACCGGTCGTAGGCCGCAAGTTATCGACGGTTGGGTTCGGCCAAAGGCCGAAGCCTGGCTGCGTTTTTGCCGATGTGTCGCCGACGTTTTTTGAACTTTGAACTTTGAACAAGCTCGACCATACGAAAATGTTCGGGTTTGCAAGCGATGGTGCATCCGTTTTCACCGGCACCCTCAATGGTGTGGCCAAGCTTTTGAGACATGATATCCCATGGCTGGCTGCAGTCCACTGTGTGGCCCATCTATGTCATCTGATCATGATGTATGCGAAGAATCACGTCCGTGCTAAGTTATCCATGTTTGATATAAGAAAAACAAAACAACGGCCGAACAAAAACAAAACCGTTTCGGCGTCAACCGAAAAAAAATGGAATTGGCTGAAAGAAAAATTGGACCTTCGGATGGTCCAAGAAACGACCAAGACGTTCGAAGGAAAAAATG
Organism: Limnomonas spitsbergensis; assembly: GCA_037349105.1. Taxonomy (NCBI): domain Eukaryota; kingdom Viridiplantae; phylum Chlorophyta; class Chlorophyceae; order Chlamydomonadales; genus Limnomonas; species Limnomonas spitsbergensis. Next base: position 1,570,640 of record JAYJMM010000113.1, read on the forward strand.
TCAGGTTCGGCGGTATCCGAAAAGAAAAGACGACTTTCGGCTGGATCCGAAACCTAAAAAGGGGCGTATACCTTAATTGGCCACGTGAGGGTCTCCAAAAGATACACGGTAAGTGATTCCCCACGTGATCTCCCGGTGCGCGCCCCGGAAGCTAAGGCAAGAGGCCCATAGCCGAACAAGCTTTACTTATCCATAGTCCAGAAAGCAGCCTAACATGTACAATCTTGCGACCAACGTGTAGTCCCTGAGCTCACCCGTAGGCGTCCGTCACTGTCGTGAGGAAGAATTCGCCCACGGATATGAAGCGCCTTTCATGTGTCCTTAAAAAAGGACATCGCGGTTTTTGCCTGACTAGCCTCAGTCACCAGTTCATGCTAACGTTGTTTGCGCTGTGAATCTGATTTTGTGTTTGGAAAGCCAAATTCTGCCCTTAACAGACTGAAAATAGCATTTAGCAGCGACCCTCAACTTGAAGAGTTGCCAAGTAAAGATCTAGCAAGGCCCCGGCAGTGGAATTCCGGGTAAGCCGTGTGGAGAGACTAGACGATCAAAGTTGAGGAATTATAAACCCATATTGATTGTTACATGTGCATTTGGATCAACGGTGGTGGTCGGACCGCGTGCATGCCAAGTGTTGACAGAAGTAAAGTTGTGGATCGGTGGATTGCTAATTCCAAGTTTAAAGTGTTCTAGGATTGTGCGAAGGTAAGCAATGCATGAGTAGCAACGTGATGTGAGCTGAGAGGATCCCCGCGCCTGACGTACGATGCGAGGAGCGTGAATCTTGGAGCCCCACTGCATCAGAAGGTCAGGGAGAGTTAGGGGGCACGGCTTAAAGACCGCCATTAAGCATGGTTAAAAAAAACAGGATTGGCAGTGGACCCATCGGAGGATACCAATTTCAAAAGGGACAGCTTGGGTGTACTCGCGGTACATGCTCAAGGACAGCAAGGTACACTGGTCCAAGGGGAGTGCGGATATAGATTGCATGAAGTCCCAACTGAGATGGCGAGCGTTCACCATGTCGCAGTATGCAAAATAACAGAGGCGTGCCTGACCCAAGCCGGACCCTGACCGGACCCTACACCAGAACGGACCATGGACCTGAACGGACCCCGACCCTAAGTGGACATTGATCTTGAGCAGACCCTGCCCCTGAGCGGACCCTGACTCCCTCATGCCAAGACATAAGGAGCGCGCATGTGACTAACTGCCGCCTAAAGGCCGACATTCGAGAAACGTCAGGAATTCCGGAACCGGAAAGGAAGGCAGGACACAACTGTCATGATAACGGTAGTATCGAGTGACAACACTTTCTCCATTGGGCCCATTCAGTACTTGGCTTGGTTACTCTTGACCAAATGGACCGCAACTACATCTCATTACATAAAAACATGTACCGGTCTGAGCCCTTGGCATGGTCGCAGTTCAGAGCTGGTCTATCATAGGTTGCGAGGCTGGGTATTGTCACGCTCCGTATGGAGGACAGAAGTGCCCAACTAAGCTTCATTGAAACCTCATCAGCTCTCCTCATGTTTGAGATCATGGCCATGCTAATGTGCGCAGGACTTCAGATTGCCGCTTTTGCGCCAACTCAGATTCATCTTTGCACGTTCTCTTCTTTGTTTTGCACACGATACATGGTATAGATACTCGTTTAATTTGGTTGAAGGTCCTGCGGCCATTCACCTCCGGGGCCTTTCTGTCGTCGCCCCGGTTAAGATTGAAGCACCAGCTGAGTGGCCCGGGCCAAAAGGGGGAGGCCGGCCGCCTAGGCCGCAATCCATTGCCATTCCGCGGGAGCTGCTGATGCCGTCGCGACTCACTCCAAGGGCAACACCGGCGACCACGGTGCACGGCATTCTGCTTTCCCAATCCCCGCCCAATCAGCCAGGCCCCCCCCCCGGAGGATAGAGCCGCAGCTCAGAAGGAGTGTCTGGACCACCATATCAATGCATACAATACAAAGGCATTCCGCCGGAGCCTGCCCTTTAGGGATGACCTATATATCATGATGGACGGGCTGCGAGGCACATCCCAACAGACGGCCTTGAAGGAGGCGACCCGGGCGGTTCAAAACTTCGCGGACCAATGGTTCCCACGACAACATGTTGATCATGATATGTCCGGCACAACGAGGTTAATGCCGATCGGCGGCCGAAGATTTTAAGACGAAAAGAATAAAAGCCGAAAGTCCCAGTAGGGGCATTCTGCGGGAGCCGAAAGAAAAAAAGGGTGACTACGGTCGTAGGCCGCAAGTTATCGACGGTTGGGTTCGGCCAAAGGCCGAAGCCTGGCTGCGTTTTTGCCGATGTGTCGCCGACGTTTTTTGAACTTTGAACTTAGAACAAGCTCGACCATACGAAAATGTTCGGGTTTGCAAGCGATGGTGCATCCGTTTTCACCGGCACCCTCAATGGTGTGGCCAAGCTTTTGAGACATGATATCCCATGGCTGGCTGCAGTCCACTGTGTGGCCCATCTATGTCATCTGATCATGATGTATGCGAAGAATCACGTCCGTGCTAAGTTATCCATGTTTGATGTAAGAAAAACAAAAAACGGCCGAACATGAACAAATCCGTTTCGGCGTCAACCGAAAAAAAATGGAATTGGCTGAAAGAAAAATTGGACCTTCGGATGGTCCAAGAAACGACCAAGACGTTCGAAGGAAAAAATGTCAGGTTCGGCGGTATCCGAAAAGAAAAGACGACTTTCGGCTGGATCCGAAACCTAAAAAGGGGCGTATACCTTAATTGGCCACGTGAGGGTCTCCAAAAGATACACGGTAAGTGATTCCCCACGTGATCTCCCGGTGCGCGCCCCGGAAGCTAAGGCAAGAGGCCCATAGCCGAACAAGCTTTACTTATCCATAGTCCAGAAAGCAGCCTAACATGTACAATCTTGTGACCAACGTGTAGTCTCTGAGCTCACCCGTAGGCGTCCGTCACTGTCGTGAGGAAGAATTCGCCCACGGATATAAAGCGCCTTTCATGTGTCCTTAAAAAAAGACATCGCGGTTTTTGCCTGACTAGCCTCAGTCACCAGTTCATGCTAACGTTGTTTGCGCTGTGAATCTGATTTTGTGTTTGGAAAGCCAAATTCTGCCCTTAACAGACTGAAAATAGCATTTAGCAGCGACCCTCAACTTGAAGAGTTGCCAAGTAAAGATCTAGCAAGGCCCCGGCAGTGGAATTCCGGGTAAGCCGTGTGGAGAGACTTGACGATCAAAGTTGAGGAATTATAAACCCATATTGATTGTTACATGTGCATTTGGATCAACGGTGGTGGTCGGACCGCGTGCATGCCAAGTGTTGACAGAAGTAAAGTTGTGGATCGGTGGATTGCTAATTCCAAGTTTAAAGTGTTCTAGGATTGTGCGAAGGTAAGCAATTCATGAGTAGCAACGTGATGTGAGCTGAGAGGATCCCCGAGCCTGACGTACGATGTGAGGAGCGTGAATCTTGGAATCACTGCATCAGAAGGTCAGGGAGAGTTAGGGGGCACGGCTTAAAGACCGCCATTAAGCATGGTTAAAAAAAACAGGATTGGCAGTGGACCCATCGGAGGATACCAATTTCAAAAGGGACAGCTTGGGTGTACTCGCGGTACATGCTCAAGGACAGCAAGGTACACTGTTCCAAGGGGAGTGCGGATCTAGATTGCATGAAGTCCCAACTGAGATGGCGAGCGTTCACCATGTCGCAGTATGCAAAATAACAGAGGCGTGCCTGACCCAAGCCGGACCCTGACCGGACCCTACACGAGAACGGACCATGGACCTGAACGGACCCCGACCCTAAGTGGAGATTGATCTTGAGCAGACCCTGCCCCTGAGCGGACCCTGACTCCCTCATGCCAAGACATAAGGAGCGCGCATGTGACTAACTGCCGCCTAAAGGCCGACATTCGAGAAACGTCAGGAATTCCGGAACCGGAAAGGAAGGCAGGACACAACTGTCATGATAACGGTAGTATCGAGTGACAACACTTTCTCCATTGGGCCCATTCAGTACTTGGCTTGGTTACTCTTGACCAAAATGGACCGCAACTACATCTCATTACATAAAAACATGTACCGGTCTGAGCCCTTGGCATGGTCGCAGTTCAGAGCTGGTCTATCATAGGTTGCGAGGCTGGGTATTGTCACGCTCCGTATGGAGGACAGAAGTTCCCAACTAAGCTTCATTGAAACCTCATCAGCTCTCCTCATGTTTGAGATCATGGCCATGCTAATGTGCGCAGGACTTCAGATTGCCGCTTTTGCGCCAACTCAGATTCATCTGTGCACGTTCTCTTCTTTGTTTTGCACACGATACATGGTATATATACTCGTTTAATTTGGTTGAAGGTCCTGCGGCCATTCACCTCCGGGGCCTTTCTGTCGTCGCCCCGGTTAAGATTGAAGCACCAGCTGAGTGGCCCGGGCCAAAAGGGGGAGGCCGGCCGCCTAGGCCGCAATCCATTGCCATTCCGCGGGAGCTGCTGATGCCGTCGCGACTCACTCCAAGGGCAACACCGGCGACCACGGTGCACGGCATTCTGCTTTCCCAATCCCCGCCCAATCAGCCAGGCCCCCCCCCCGGAGGATAGAGCCGCAGCTCAGAAGGAGTGTCTGGACCACCATATCAATGCATACAATACAAAGGCATTCCGCCGGAGCCTGCCCTCTAGGGATGACCTATATATCATGATGGACGGGCTGCGAGGCACATCCCAACAGGCGGCCTTGAAGGAGGCGACCCGGGCGGTTCAAAACTTCGCGGACCAATGGTTCCCACGACAACATGTTGATCATGATATGTCCGGCACAACGAGGTTAATGCCGATCAGCGGCCGAAGATTTTGGGACGAAAAGAATAAAAGCCGAAAGTCCCAGTAGGGGCATTCTGCGGGAGCCGAAAGAAAAAAAGGGTGACTACGGTCGTAGGCCGCAAGTTATCGACGGTTGGGTTCGGCCAAAGGCCGAAGCCTGGCTGCGTTTTTGCCGATGTGTCGCCGACGTTTTTTGAACTTTGAACTTTGAACAAGCTCGACCATACGAAAATGTTCGGGTTTGCAAGCGATGGTGCATCCGTTTTCACCGGCACCCTCAATGGTGTGGCCAAGCTTTTGAGACATGATATCCCATGGCTGGCTGCAGTCCACTGTGTGGCCCATCTATGTCATCTGATCATGATGTATGCAAAGAATCACGTCCGTGCTAAGTTATCCATGTTTGATATAAGAAAAACAAAACAACGGCCGAACAGAAACAAAACCGTTTCGGCGTCAACCGAAAAAAAATGGAATTGGCTGAAAGAAAAATTGGACCTTCGGATGGTCCAAGAAACGACCAAGACGTTCGAAGGAAAAAATGTCAGGTTCGGCGGTATCCGAAAAGAAAAGACGACTTTCGGCTGGATCCGAAACCTAAAAAGGGGCGTATACCTTAATTGGCCACGTGAGGGTCTCCAAAAGATACACGGTAAGTGATTCCCCACGTGATCTCCCGGTGCGCGCCCCGGAAGCTAAGGCAAGAGGCCCATAGCCGAACAAGCTTTACTTATCCATAGTCCAGAAAGCAGCCTAACATGTACAATCTTGCGACCAACGTGTAGTCTCTGAGCTCACCCGTAGGCGTCCGTCACTGTCGTGAGGAAGAATTCGCCCACGGATATAAAGCGCCTTTCATGTGTCCTTAAAAAAGGACATCGCGGTTTTTGCCTGACTAGCCTCAGTCACCAGTTCATGCTAACGTTGTTTGCGCTGTGAATCTGATTTTGTGTTTGGAAAGCCAAATTCTGCCCTTAACAGACTGAAAATAGCATTTAGCAGCGACCCTCAACTTGAAGAGTTGCCAAGTAAAGATCTAGCAAGGCCCCGGCAGTGGAATTCCGGGTAAGCCGTGTGGAGAGACTTGGCGATCAAAGTTGAGGAATTATAAACCCATATTGATTGTTACATGTGCATTTGGATCAACGGTGGTGGTCGGACCGCGTGCATGCCAAGTGTTGACAGAAGTAAAGTTGTGGATCGGTGGATTGCTAATTCCAAGTTTAAAGTGTTCTAGGATTGTGCGAAGGTAAGCAATTCATGAGTAGCAACGTGATGTGAGCTGAGAGGATCCCCGAGCCTGACGTACGATGTGAGGAGCGTGAATCTTGGAATCACTGCATCAGAAGGTCAGGGAGAGTTAGGGGGCACGGCTTAAAGACCGCCATTAAGCATGGTTAAAAAAAACAGGATTGGCAGTGGACCCATCGGAGGATACCAATTTCAAAAGGGACAGCTTGGGTGTACTCGCGGTACATGCTCAAGGACAGCAAGGTACACTGGTCCAAGGGGAGTGCGGATCTAGATTGCATGAAGTCCCAACTGAGATGGCGAGCGTTCACCATGTCGCAGTATGCAAAATAACAGAGGCGTGCCTGACCCAAGCCGGACCCTGACCGGACCCTACACCAGAACGGACCATGGACCTGAACGGACCCCGACCCTAAGTGGAGATTGATCTTGAGCAGACCCTGCCCCTGAGCGGACCCTGACTCCCTCATGCCAAGACATAAGGAGCGCGCATGTGACTAACTGCCGCCTAAAGGCCGACATTCGAGAAACGTCAGGAATTCCGGAACCGGAAAGGAAGGCAGGACACAACTGTCATGATAACGGTAGTATCGAGTGACAACACTTTCTCCATTGGGCCCATTCAGTACTTGGCTTGGTTACTCTTGACCAAAATGGACCGCAACTACATCTCATTAAATAAAAACATGTATCGGTCTGAGCCCTTGGCATGGTCGCAGTTCAGAGCTGGTCTATCATAGGTTGCGAGGCTGGGTATTGTCACGCTCCGTATGGAGGACAGAAGTGCCCAACTAAGCTTCATTGAAACCTCATCAGCTCTCCTCATGTTTGAGATCATGGCCATGCTAATGTGCGCAGGACTTCAGATTGCCGCTTTTGCGCCAACTCAGATTCATCTGTGCACGTTCTCTTCTTTGTTTTGCACACGATACATGGTATAGATACTCGTTTAATTTGGTTGAAGGTCCTGCGGCCATTCACCTCCGGGGCCTTTCTGTCGTCGCCCCGGTTAAGATTGAAGCACCAGCTGAGTGGCCCGGGCCAAAAGGGGGAGGCCGGCCGCCTAGGCCGCAATCCATTGCCATTCCGCGGGAGCTGCTGATGCCGTCGCGACTCACTCCAAGGGCAACACCGGCGACCACGGTGCACGGCATTCTGCTTTCCCAATCCCCGCCCAATCAGCCAGGCCCCCCCCCCGGAGGATAGAGCCGCAGCTCAGAAGGAGTGTCTGGACCACCATATCAATGCATACAATACAAAGGCATTCCGCCGGAGCCTGCCCTCTAGGGATGACCTATATATCATGATGGACGGGCTGCGAGGCACATCCCAACAGACGGCCTTGAAGGAGGCGACCCGGGCGGTTCAAAACTTCGCGGACCAATGGTTCCCACGACAACATGTTGATCATGATATGTCCGGCACAACGAGGTTAATGCCGATCAGCGGCCGAAGATTTTGGGACGAAAAGAATAAAAGCCGAAAGTCCCAGTAGGGGCATTCTGCGGGAGCCGAAAGAAAAAAAGGGTGACTACGGTCGTAGGCCGCAAGTTATCGACGGTTGGGTTCGGCCAAAGGCCGAAGCCTGGCTGCGTTTTTGCCGATGTGTCGCCGACGTTTTTTGAACTTTGAACTTTGAACAAGCTCGACCATACGAAAATGTTCGGGTTTGCAAGCGATGGTGCATCCGTTTTCACCGGCACCCTCAATGGTGTGGCCAAGCTTTTGAGACATGATATCCCATGGCTGGCTGCAGTCCACTGTGTGGCCCATCTATGTCATCTGATCATGATGTATGCGAAGAATCACGTCCGTGCTAAGTTATCCATGTTTGATGTAAGAAAAACAAAAAACGGCCGAACAGGAACAAATCCGTTTCGGCGTCAACCGAAAAAACATGGAATTGGCTGAAAGAAAAATTGGACCTTCGGATGGTCCAAGAAACGACCAAGACGTTCGAAGGAAAAAATGTCAGGTTCGGCGGTATCCGAAAAGAAAAGACGACTTTCGGCTGGATCCGAAACCTAAAAAGGGGCGTATACCTTAATTGGCCACGTGAGGGTCTCCAAAAGATACACGGTAAGTGATTCCCCACGTGATCTCCCGGTGCGCGCCCCGGAAGCTAAGGCAAGAGGCCCATAGCCGAACAAGCTTTACTTATCCATAGTCCAGAAAGCAGCCTAACATGTACAATCTTGCGACCAACGTGTAGTCTCTGAGCTCACCCGTAGGCGTCCGTCACTGTCGTGAGGAAGAATTCGCCCACGGATATAAAGCGCCTTTCATGTGTCCTTAAAAAAGACATCGCGGTTTTTGCCTGACTAGCCTCAGTCACCAGTTCATGCTAACGTTGTTTGCGCTGTGAATCTGATTTTGTGTTTGGAAAGCCAAATTCTGCCCTTAACAGACTGAAAATAGCATTTAGCAGCGACCCTCAACTTGAAGAGTTGCCAAGTAAAGATCTAGCAAGGCCCCGGCAGTGGAATTCCGGGTAAGCCGTGTGGAGAGACTTGACGATCAAAGTTGAGGAATTATAAACCCATATTGATTGTTACATGTGCATTTGGATCAACGGTGGTGGTCGGACCGCGTGCATGCCAAGTGTTGACAGAAGTAAAGTTGTGGATCGGTGGATTGCTAATTCCAAGTTTAAAGTGTTCTAGGATTGTGCGAAGGTAAGCAATTCATGAGTAGCAACGTGATGTGAGCTGAGAGGATCCCCGAGCCTGACGTACGATGTGAGGAGCGTGAATCTTGGAATCACTGCATCAGAAGGTCAGGGAGAGTTAGGGGGCACGGCTTAAAGACCGCCATTAAGCATAGTTAAAAAAAACAGGATTGGCAGTGGACCCATCGGAGGATACCAATTTCAAAAGGGACAGCTTGGGTGTACTCGCGGTACATGCTCAAGGACAGCAAGGTACACTGGTCCAAGGGGAGTGCGGATCTAGATTGCATGAAGTCCCAACTGAGATGGCGAGCGTTCACCATGTCGCAGTATGCAAAATAACAGAGGCGTGCCTGACCCAAGCCGGACCCTGACCGGACCCTACACCAGAACGGACCATGGACCTGAACGGACCCCGACCCTAAGTGGAGATTGATCTTGAGCAGACCCTGCCCCTGAGCGGACCCTGACTCCCTCATGCCAAGACATAAGGAGCGCGCATGTGACTAACTGCCGCCTAAAGGCCGACATTCGAGAAACGTCAGGAATTCCGGAACCGGAAAGGAAGGCAGGACACAACTGTCATGATAACGGTAGTATCGAGTGACAACACTTTCTCCATTGGGCCCATTCAGTACTTGGCTTGGTTACTCTTGACCAAAATGGACCGCAACTACATCTCATTACATAAAAACATGTACCGGTCTGAGCCCTTGGCATGGTCGCAGTTCAGAGCTGGTCTATCATAGGTTGCGAGGCTGGGTATTGTCACGCTCCGTATGGAGGACAGAAGTGCCCAACTAAGCTTCATTGAAACCTCATCAGCTCTCCTCATGTTTGAGATCATGGCCATGCTAATGTGCGCAGGACTTCAGATTGCCGCTTTTGCGCCAACTCAGATTCATCTGTGCACGTTCTCTTCTTTGTTTTGCACACGATACATGGTATAGATACTCGTTTAATTTGGTTGAAGGTCCTGCGGCCATTCACCTCCGGGGCCTTTCTGTCGTCGCCCCGGTTAAGATTGAAGCACCAGCTGAGTGGCCCGGGCCAAAAGGGGGAGGCCGGCCGCCTAGGCCGCAATCCATTGCCATTCCGCGGGAGCTGCTGATGCCGTCGCGACTCACTCCAAGGGCAACACCGGCGACCACGGTGCACGGCATTCTGCTTTCCCAATCCCCGCCCAATCAGCCAGGCCCCCCCCCCGGAGGATAGAGCCGCAGCTCAGAAGGAGTGTCTGGACCACCATATCAATGCATACAATACAAAGGCATTCCGCCGGAGCCTGCCCTCTAGGGATGACCTATATATCATGATGGACGGGCTGCGAGGCACATCCCAACAGACGGCCTTGAAGGAGGCGACCCGGGCGGTTCAAAACTTCGCGGACCAATGGTTCCCACGACAACATGTTGATCATGATATGTCCGGCACAACGAGGTTAATGCCGATCAGCGGCCGAAGATTTTGGGACGAAAAGAATAAAAGCCGAAAGTCCCAGTAGGGGCATTCTGCGGGAGCCGAAAGAAAAAAAGGGTGACTACGGTCGTAGGCCGCAAGTTATCGACGGTTGGGTTCGGCCAAAGGCCGAAGCCTGGCTGCGTTTTTGCCGATGTGTCGCCGACGTTTTTTGAACTTTGAACTTTGAACAAGCTCGACCATACGAAAATGTTCGGGTTTGCAAGCGATGGTGCATCCGTTTTCACCGGCACCCTCAATGGTGTGGCCAAGCTTTTGAGACATGATATCCCATGGCTGGCTGCAGTCCACTGTGTGGCCCATCTATGTCATCTGATCATGATGTATGCGAAGAATCACGTCCGTGCTAAGTTATCCATGTTTGATGTAAGAAAAACAAAAAACGGCCGAACATGAACAAAACCGTTTCGGCGTCAACCGAAAAAAAATGGAATTGGCTGAAAGAAAAATTGGACCTTCGGATGGTCCAAGAAACGACCAAGACGTTCGAAGGAAAAAATGTCAGGTTCGGCGGTATCCGAAAAGAAAAGACGACTTTCGGCTGGATCCGAAATCTGAAAAGGGGCGTATACCTTAATTGGCCACGTGAGGGTCTCCAAAAGATACACGGTAAGTGATTCCCCACGTGATCTCCCGGTGCGCGCCCCGGAAGCTAAGGCAAGAGGCCCATAGCCGAACAAGCTTTACTTATCCATAGTCCAGAAAGCAGCCTAACATGTACAATCTTGCGACCAACGTGTAGTCCCTGAGCTCACCCGTAGGCGTCCGTCACTGTCGTGAGGAAGAATTCGCCCACGGATATAAAGCGCCTTTCATGTGTCCTTAAAAAAGGACATCGCGGTTTTTGCCTGACTAGCCTCAGTCACCAGTTCATGCTAACGTTGTTTGCGCTGTGAATCTGATTTTGTGTTTGGAAAGCCAAATTCTGCCCTTAACAGACTGAAAATAGCATTTAGCAGCGACCCTCAACTTGAAGAGTTGCCAAGTAAAGATCTAGCAAGGCCCCGGCAGTGGAATTCCGGGTAAGCCGTGTGGAGAGACTTGACGATCAAAGTTGAGGAATTATAAACCCATATTGATTGTTACATGTGCATTTGGATCAACGGTGGTGGTCGGACCGCGTGCATGCCAAGTGTTGACAGAAGTAAAGTTGTGGATCGGTGGATTGCTAATTCCAAGTTTAAAGTGTTCTAGGATTGTGCGAAGGTAAGCAATTATTGAGTAGCAACGTGACGTGAGCTGAGAGGATCCCCGAGCCTGACGTACGATGTGAGGAGCGTGAATCTTGGAGCCCCACTGCATCAGAAGGTCAGGGAGAGTTAGGGGGCACGGCTTAAAGACCGCCAATAAGCATGGTTAAAAAAAACAGGATTGGCAGTGGACCCATCGGAGGATTCCAATTTCAAAAGGGACAGCTTGAGTGTACTCGCGGTACATGCTCAAGGACAGCAAGGTACACTGGTCCAAGGGGAGTGCGGATCTAGATTGCATGAAGTCCCAACTGAGATGTTGCAGTAGGCAAAGTAACAGAGGCGTGCCTGACCCAAGCCGGACCCTGACCGGACCCTACACCAGAACGGACCATGGACCTGAACGGACCCCGACCCTAAGTGGACATTGATCTTGAGCAGACCCTGCCCCTGAGCGGACCCTGACTCCCTCATGCCAAGACATAAGGAGCGCGCATGTGACTAACTGCCGCCTAAAGGCCGACATTCGAGAAACGTCAGGAATTCCGGAACCGGAAAGGAAGGCAGGACACAACTGTCATGATAACGGTAGTATCGAGTGACAACACTTTCTCCATTGGGCCCATTCAGTTCTTGGCTTGGTTACTCTTGACCAAAATGGACCGCAACTACATCTCATTACATAAAAACATGTACCGGTCTGAGCCCTTGGCATGGTCGCAGTTCAGAGCTGGTCTATCATAGGTTGCGAGGCTGGGTATTGTCACGCTCCGTATGGAGGACAGAAGTGCCCAACTAAGCTTCATTGAAACCTCATCAGCTCTCCTCATGTTTGAGATCATGGCCATGCTAATGTGCGCAGGACTTCAGATTGCCGCTTTTGCGCCAACTCAGATTCATCTTTGCACGTTCTCTTCTTTGTTTTGCACACGATACATGGTATATATACTCGTTTAATTTGGTTGAAGGTCCTGCGGCCATTCACCTCCGGGGCCTTTCTGTCGTCGCCCCGGTTAAGATTGAAGCACCAGCTGAGTGGCCCGGGCCAAAAGGGGGAGGCCGGCCGCCTAGGCCGCAATCCATTGCCATTCCGCGGGAGCTGCTGATGCCGTCGCGACTCACTCCAAGGGCAACACCGGCGACCACGGTGCACGGCATTCTGCTTTCCCAATCCCCGCCCAATCAGCCAGGCCCCCCCCCCGGAGGATAGAGCCGCAGCTCAGAAGGAGTGTCTGGACCACCATATCAATGCATACAATACAAAGGTATGCCGCCGGAGCCTGCCCTCTAGGGATGACCTATATATCATGATGGACGGGCTGCGAGGCACATCCCAACAGACGGCCTTGAAGGAGGCGACCCGGGCGGTTCAAAACTTCGCGGACCAATGGTTCCCACGACAACATGTTGATCATGATATGTCCGGCACAACGAGGTTAATGCCGATCGGCGGCCGAAGATTTTGGGACGAAAAGAATAAAAGCCGAAAGTCCCAGTAGGGGCATTCTGCGGGAGCCGAAAGAAAAAAAGGGTGACTACGGTCGTAGGCCGCAAGTTATCGACGGTTGGGTTCGGCCAAAGGCCGAAGCCTGGCTGCGTTTTTGCCGATGTGTCGCCGACGTTTTTTGAACTTTGAACTTTGAACAAGCTCGACCATACGAAAATGTTCGGGTTTGCAAGCGATGGTGCATCCGTTTTCACCGGCACCCTCAATGGTGTGGCCAAGCTTTTGAGACATGATATCCCATGGCTGGCTGCAGTCCACTGTGTGGCCCATATATGTCATCCGATCATGATGTATGCGAAGAATCACGTCCGTGCTAATTTATCCATGTTTGATATAAGAAAAACAAAACAACGGCCGAACAGAAACAAAACCGTTTCGGCGTCAACCGAAAAAAAATGGAATTGGCTGAAAGAAAAATTGGACCTTCGGATGGTCCAAGAAACGACCAAGACGTTCGAAGGAAAAAATGTCAGGTTCGGCGGTATCCGAAAAGAAAAGACGACTTTCGGCTGGATCCGAAACCTGAAAAGGGGCGTATACCTTAATTGGCCACGTGAGGGTCTCCAAAAGATACACGGTAAGTGATTCCCCACGTGATCTCCCGGTGCGCGCCCCGGAAGCTAAGGCAAGAGGCCCATAGCCGAACAAGCTTTACTTATCCATAGTCCAGAAAGCAGCCTAACATGTACAATCTTGCGACCAACGTGTAGTCCCTGAGCTCACCCGTAGGCGTCCGTCACTGTCGTGAGGAAGAAGTCGCCCACGGATATAAAGCGCCTTTCATGTGTCCTTAAAAAAGGACATCGCGGTTTTTGCCTGAACAACCTCAGTCACCAGTTCATGCTAACGTTGTTTGCGCTGTGAATCTGATTTTGTGTTTGGAAAGCCAAATTCTGCCCTTAACAGACTGAAAATAGCATTTAGCAGCGACCCTCAACTTGAAGAGTTGCCAAGTAAAGATCTAGCAAGGCCCCGGAAGTGGAATTCCGGGTAGGCCGTGTGGAGAGACTAGACGATCAAAGTTGAGGAATTATAAACCCATATTGATTGTTACATGTGCATTTGGATCAACGGTGGTGGTCGGACCGCGTGCATGCCAAGTGTTGACAGAAGTAAAGTTGTGGATCGGTGGATTGCTAATTCCAAGTTTAAAGTGTTCTAGGATTGTGCGAAGGTAAGCAATTCTTGAGTAGCAACGTGACGTGAGCTGAGAGGATCCCCGAGCCTGACGTACGATGTGAGGAGCGTGAATCTTGGAGCCCCACTGCATCAGAAGGTCAGGGAGAGTTAGGGGGCACGGCTTAAAGACCGCCATTAAGCATGGTTAAAAAAAACAGGATTGGCAGTGGACCCATCGGAGGATTCCAATTTCAAAAGGGACAGCTTGAGTGTACTCGCGGTACATGCTCAAGGACAGCAAGGTACACTGGTCCAAGGGGAGTGCGGATCTAGATTGCATGAAGTCCCAACTGAGATGGCGAGCGTTCACCATGTCGCAGTAGGCAAAGTAACAGAGGCGTGCCTGACCCAAGCCGGACCCTGACCGGACCCTACACCAGAACGGACCATGGACCTGAACGGACCCCGACCCTAAGTGGACATTGATCTTGAGCAGACCCTGCCCCTGAGCGGACCCTGACTCCCTCATGCCAAGAAATAAGGAGCGCACATGTGACTAACTGCCGCCTAAAGGCCGACATTCGAGAAACGTCAGGAATTCCGGAACCGGAAAGGAAGGCAGGACACAACTGTCATGATAACGGTAGTATCGAGTGACAACACTTTCTCCATTGGGCCCATTCAGTACTTGGCTTGGTTACTCTTGACCAAAATGGACCGCAACTACATCTCATTACATAAAAACATGTACCGGTCTGAGCCCTTGGCATGGTCGCAGTTCAGAGCTGATCTATCACAGGTTGCGAGGCTGGGTATTGTCACGCTCCGTATGGAGGACAGAAGTGCCCAACTAAGCTTCATTGAAACCTCATCAGCTCTCCTCATGTTTGAGATCATGGCCATGCTAATGTGCGCAGGACTTCAGATTGCCGCTTTTGCGCCAACTCAGATTCATCTTTGCACGTTCTCTTCTTTGTTTTGCACACGATACATGGTATATATACTCGTTTAATTTGGTTGAAGGTCCTGCGGCCATTCACCTCCGGGGCCTTTCTGTCGTCGCCCCGGTTAAGATTGAAGCACCAGCTGAGTGGCCCGGGCCAAAAGGGGGAGGCCGGCCGCCTAGGCCGCAATCCATTGCCATTCCGCGGGAGCTGCTGATGCCGTCGCGACTCACTCCAAGGGCAACACCGGCGACCACGGTGCACGGCATTCTGCTTTCCCAATCCCCGCCCAATCAGCCAGGCCCCCCCCCCGGAGGATAGAGCCGCAGCTCAGAAGGAGTGTCTGGACCACCATATCAATGCATACAATACAAAGGCATTCCGCCGGAGCCTGCCCTCTAGGGATGACCTATATATCATGATGGACGGGCTGCGAGGCACATCCCAACAGACGGCCTTGAAGGAGGCGACCCGGGCGGTTCAAAACTTCGCGGACCAATGGTTCCCACGACAACATGTTGATCATGATATGTCCGGCACAACGAGGTTAATGCCGATCGGCGGCCGAAGATTTTGGGACGAAAAGAATAAAAGCCGAAAGTCCCAGTAGGGGCATTCTGCGGGAGCCGAAAGAAAAAAAGGGTGACTACGGTCGTAGGCCGCAAGTTATCGACGGTTGGGTTCGGCCAAAGGCCGAAGCTTGGCTGCGTTTTTGCCGATGTGTCGCCGACGTTTTTTGAACTTTGAACTTTGAACAAGCTCGACCATACGAAAATGTTCGGGTTTGCAAGCGATGGTGCATCCGTTTTCACCGGCACCCTCAATGGTGTGGCCAAGCTTTTGAGACATGATATCCCATGGCTGGCTGCAGTCCACTGTGTGGCCCATCTATGTCATCCGATCATGATGTATGCGAAGAATCACGTCCGTGCTAAGTTATCCATGTTTGATATAAGAAAAACAAAACAACGGCCGAACAGAAACAAAACCGTTTCGGCGTCAACCGAAAAAAAATGGAATTGGCTGAAAGAAAAATTGGACCTTCGGATGGTCCAAGAAACGACCAAGACGTTCGAAGGAAAAAATGTCAGGTTCGGCGGTATCCGAAAAGAAAAGACGACTTTCGGCTGGATCCGAAACCTGAAAAGGGGCGTATACCTTAATTGGCCACGTGAGGGTCTCCAAAAGATACACGGTAAGTGATTCCCCACGTGATCTCCCGGTGCGCGCCCCGGAAGCTAAGGCAAGAGGCCCATAGCCGAACAAGCTTTACTTATCCATAGTCCAGAAAGCAGCCTAACATGTACAATCTTGCGACCAACGTGTAGTCCCTGAGCTCACCCGTAGGCGTCCGTCACTGTCGTGAGGAAGAAGTCGCCCACGGATATAAAGCGCCTTTCATGTGTCCTTAAAAAAGGACATCGCGGTTTTTGCCTGAACAACCTCAGTCACCAGTTCATGCTAACGTTGTTTGCGCTGTGAATCTGATTTTTTGTTTGGAAAGCCAAATTCTGCCCTTAACAGACTGAAAATAGCATTTAGCAGCGACCCTCAACTTGAAGAGTTGCCAAGTAAAGATCTAGCAAGGCCCCGGAAGTGGAATTCCGGGTAGGCCGTGTGGAGAGACTAGACGATCAAAGTTGAGGAATTATAAACCCATATTGATTGTTACATGTGCATTTGGATCAACGGTGGTGGTCGGACCGCGTGCATGCCAAGTGTTGACAGAAGTAAAGTTGTGGATCGGTGGATTGCTAATTCCAAGTTTAAAGTGTTCTAGGATTGTGCGAAGGTAAGCAATTCTTGAGTAGCAACGTGACGTGAGCTGAGAGGATCCCCGAGCCTGACGTACGATGTGAGGAGCGTGAATCTTGGAGCCCCACTGCATCAGAAGGTCAGGGAGAGTTAGGGGGCACGGCTTAAAGACCGCCATTAAGCATGGTTAAAAAAAACAGGATTGGCAGTGGACCCATCGGAGGATTCCAATTTCAAAAGGGACAGCTTGAGTGTACTCGCGGTACATGCTCAAGGACAGCAAGGTACACTGGTCCAAGGGGAGTGCGGATCTAGATTGCATGAAGTCCCAACTGAGATGGCGAGCGTTCACCATGTCGCAGTAGGCAAAGTAACAGAGGCGTGCCTGACCCAAGCCAGACCCTGACCGGACCCTACACCAGAACGGACCATGGACCTGAACGGACCCCGACCCTAAGTGGACATTGATCTTGAGCAGACCCTGCCCCTGAGCGGACCCTGACTCCCTCATGCCAAGAAATAAGGAGCGCACATGTGACTAACTGCCGCCTAAAGGCCGACATTCGAGAAACGTCAGGAATTCCGGAACCGGAAAGGAAGGCAGGACACAACTGTCATGATAACGGTAGTATCGAGTGACAACACTTTCTCCATTGGGCCCATTCAGTACTTGGCTTGGTTACTCTTGACCAAAATGGACCGCAACTACATCTCATTACATAAAAACATGTACCGGTCTGAGCCCTTGGCATGGTCGCAGTTCAGAGCTGATCTATCACAGGTTGCGAGGCTGGGTATTGTCACGCTCCGTATGGAGGACAGAAGTGCCCAACTAAGCTTCATTGAAACCTCATCAGCTCTCCTCATGTTTGAGATCATGGCCATGCTAATGTGCGCAGGACTTCGGATTGCCGCTTTTGCGCCAACTCAGATTCATATGTGCACGTTCTCTTCTTTGTTTTGCACACGATACATGGTATATATACTCGTTTAATTTGGTTGAAGGTCCTGCGGCCATTCACCTCCGGGGCCTTTCTGTCGTCGCCCCGGTTAAGATTGAAGCACCAGCTGAGTGGCCCGGGCCAAAAGGGGGAGGCCGGCCGCCTAGGCCGCAATCCATTGCCATTCCGCGGGAGCTGCTGATGCCGTCGCGACTCACTCCAAGGGCAACACCGGCGACCACGGTGCACGGCATTCTGCTTTCCCAATCCCCGCCCAATCAGCCAGGCCCCCCCCCCGGAGGATAGAGCCGCAGCTCAGAAGGAGTGTCTGGACCACCATATCAATGCATACAATACAAAGGCATGCCGCCGGAGCCTGCCCTCTAGGGATGACCTATATATCATGATGGACGGGCTGCGAGGCACATCCCAACAGACGGCCTTGAAGGAGGCGACCCGGGCGGTTCAAAACTTCGCGGACCAATGGTTCCCACGACAACATGTTGATCATGATATGTCCGGCACAACGAGGTTAATGCCGATCGGCGGCCGAAGATTTTGGGACGAAAAGAATAAAAGCCGAAAGTCCCAGTAGGGGCATTCTGCGGGAGCCGAAAGAAAAAAAGGGTGACTACGGTCGTAGGCCGCAAGTTATCGACGGTTGGGTTCGGCCAAAGGCCGAAGCCTGGCTGCGTTTTTGCCGATGTGTCGCCGACGTTTTTTGAACTTTGAACTTTGAACAAGCTCGACCATACGAAAATGTTCGGGTTTGCAAGCGATGGTGCATCCGTTTTCACCGGCACCCTCAATGGTGTGGCCAAGCTTTTGAGACATGATATCCCATGGCTGGCTGCAGTCCACTGTGTGGCCCATCTATGTCATCCGATCATGATGTATGCGAAGAATCACGTCCGTGCTAAGTTATCCATGTTTGATATAAGAAAAACAAAACAACGGCCGAACAGAAACAAAACCGTTTCGGCGTCAACCGAAAAAAAATGGAATTGGCTGAAAGAAAAATTGGACCTTCGGATGGTCCAAGAAACGACCAAGACGTTCGAAGGAAAAAATGTCAGGTTCGGCGGTATCCGAAAAGAAAAGACGACTTTCGGCTGGATCCGAAACCTAAAAAGGGGCGTATACCTTAATTGGCCACGTGAGGGTCTCCAAAAGATACACGGTAAGTGATTCCCCACGTGATCTCCCGGTGCGCGCCCCGGAAGCTAAGGCAAGAGGCCCATAGCCGAACAAGCTTTACTTATCCATAGTCCAGAAAGCAGCCTAACATGTACAATCTTGCGACCAACGTGTAGTCCCTGAGCTCACCCGTAGGCGTCCGTCACTGTCGTGAGGAAGAATTCGCCCACGGATATAAAGCGCCTTTCATGTGTCCTTAAAAAAGGACATCGCGGTTTTTGCCTGACTAGCCTCAGTCACCAGTTCATGCTAACGTTGTTTGCGCTGTGAATCTGATTTTGTGTTTGGAAAGCCAAATTCTGCCCTTAACAGACTGAAAATAGCATTTAGCAGCGACCCTCAACTTGAAGAGTTGCCAAGTAAAGATCTAGCAAGGCCCCGGCAGTGGAATTCCGGGTAAGCCGTGTGGAGAGACTTGACGAT
Source organism: Limnomonas spitsbergensis (assembly GCA_037349105.1). Lineage (NCBI taxonomy): Eukaryota > Viridiplantae > Chlorophyta > Chlorophyceae > Chlamydomonadales > Limnomonas > Limnomonas spitsbergensis. The sequence goes on from JAYJMM010000113.1 coordinate 1,589,928, forward strand.
CAAAGTTGAGGAATTATAAACCCATATTGATTGTTACATGTGCATTTGGATCAACGGTGGTGGTCGGACCGCGTGCATGCCAAGTGTTGACAGAAGTAAAGTTGTGGATCGGTGGATTGCTAATTCCAAGTTTAAAGTGTTCTAGGATTGTGCGAAGGTAAGCAATTCTTGAGTAGCAACGTGACGTGAGCTGAGAGGATCCCCGAGCCTGACGTACGATGTGAGGAGCGTGAATCTTGGAGCCCCACTGCATCAGAAGGTCAGGGAGAGTTAGGGGGCACGGCTTAAAGACCGCCAATAAGCATGGTTAAAAAAAACAGGATTGGCAGTGGACCCATCGGAGGATTCCAATTTCAAAAGGGACAGCTTGAGTGTACTCGCGGTACATGCTCAAGGACAGCAAGGTACACTGGTCCAAGGGGAGTGCGGATCTAGATTGCATGAAGTCCCAACTGAGATGTTGCAGTAGGCAAAGTAACAGAGGCGTGCCTGACCCAAGCCGGACCCTGACCGGACCCTACACCAGAACGGACCATGGACCTGAACGGACCCCGACCCTAAGTGGGCATTGATCTTGAGCAGACCCTGCCCCTGAGCGGACCCTGACTCCCTCATGCCAAGACATAAGGAGCGCGCATGTGACTAACTGCCGCCTAAAGGCCGACATTCGAGAAACGTCAGGAATTCCGGAACCGGAAAGGAAGGCAGGACACAACTGTCATGATAACGGTAGTATCGAGTGACAACACTTTCTCCATTGGGCCCATTCAGTTCTTGGCTTGGTTACTCTTGACCAAAATGGACCGCAACTACATCTCATTACATAAAAACATGTACCGGTCTGAGCCCTTGGCATGGTCGCAGTTCAGAGCTGGTCTATCATAGGTTGCGAGGCTGGGTATTGTCACGCTCCGTATGGAGGACAGAAGTGCCCAACTAAGCTTCATTGAAACCTCATCAGCTCTCCTCATGTTTGAGATCATGGCCATGCTAATGTGCGCAGGACTTCAGATTGCCGCTTTTGCGCCAACTCAGATTCATCTTTGCACGTTCTCTTCTTTGTTTTGCACACGATACATGGTATATATACTCGTTTAATTTGGTTGAAGGTCCTGCGGCCATTCACCTCCGGGGCCTTTCTGTCGTCGCCCCGGTTAAGATTGAAGCACCAGCTGAGTGGCCCGGGCCAAAAGGGGGAGGCCGGCCGCCTAGGCCGCAATCCATTGCCATTCCGCGGGAGCTGCTGATGCCGTCGCGACTCACTCCAAGGGCAACACCGGCGACCACGGTGCACGGCATTCTGCTTTCCCAATCCCCGCCCAATCAGCCAGGCCCCCCCCCCGGAGGATAGAGCCGCAGCTCAGAAGGAGTGTCTGGACCACCATATCAATGCATACAATACAAAGGCATGCCGCCGGAGCCTGCCCTCTAGGGATGACCTATATATCATGATGGACGGGCTGCGAGGCACATCCCAACAGACGGCCTTGAAGGAGGCGACCCGGGCGGTTCAAAACTTCGCGGACCAATGGTTCCCACGACAACATGTTGATCATGATATGTCCGGCACAACGAGGTTAATGCCGATCGGCGGCCGAAGATTTTGGGACGAAAAGAATAAAAGCCGAAAGTCCCAGTAGGGGCATTCTGCGGGAGCCGAAAGAAAAAAAGGGTGACTACGGTCGTAGGCCGCAAGTTATCGACGGTTGGGTTCGGCCAAAGGCCGAAGCCTGGCTGCGTTTTTGCCGATGTGTCGCCGACGTTTTTTGAACTTTGAACTTTGAACAAGCTCGACCATACGAAAATGTTCGGGTTTGCAAGCGATGGTGCATCCGTTTTCACCGGCACCCTCAATGGTGTGGCCAAGCTTTTGAGACATGATATCCCATGGCTGGCTGCAGTCCACTGTGTGGCCCATCTATGTCATCCGATCATGATGTATGCGAAGAATCACGTCCGTGCTAAGTTATCCATGTTTGATATAAGAAAAACAAAAAACGGCCGAACAGAAACAAAACCGTTTCGGCGTCAACCGAAAAAAAATGGAATTGGCTGAAAGAAAAATTGGACCTTCGGATGGTCCAAGAAACGACCAAGACGTTCGAAGGAAAAAATGTCAGGTTCGGCGGTATCCGAAAAGAAAAGACGACTTTCGGCTGGATCCGAAACCTAAAAAGGGGCGTATACCTTAATTGGCCACGTGAGGGTCTCCAAAAGATACACGGTAAGTGATTCCCCACGTGATCTCCCGGTGCGCGCCCCGGAAGCTAAGGCAAGAGGCCCATAGCCGAACAAGCTTTACTTATCCATAGTCCAGAAAGCAGCCTAACATGTACAATCTTGCGACCAACGTGTAGTCCCTGAGCTCACCCGTAGGCGTCCGTCACTGTCGTGAGGAAGAATTCGCCCACGGATATAAAGCGCCTTTCATGTGTCCTTAAAAAAGGACATCGCGGTTTTTGCCTGAACAACCTCAGTCACCAGTTCATGCTAACGTTGTTTGCGCTGTGAATCTGATTTTTTGTTTGGAAAGCCAAATTCTGCCCTTAACAGACTGAAAATAGCATTTAGCAGCGACCCTCAACTTGAAGAGTTGCCAAGTAAAGATCTAGCAAGGCCCCGGCAGTGGAATTCCGGGTAAGCCGTGTGGAGAGACTTGACGATCAAAGTTGAGGAATTATAAACCCATATTGATTGTTACATGTGCATTTGGATCAACGGTGGTGGTCGGACCGCGTGCATGCCAAGTGTTGACAGAAGTAAAGTTGTGGATCGGTGGATTGCTAATTCCAAGTTTAAAGTGTTCTAGGATTGTGCGAAGGTAAGCAATTCTTGAGTAGCAACGTGACGTGAGCTGAGAGGATCCCCGAGCCTGACGTACGATGTGAGGAGCGTGAATCTTGGAGCCCCACTGCATCAGAAGGTCAGGGAGAGTTAGGGGGCACGGCTTAAAGACCGCCAATAAGCATGGTTAAAAAAAACAGGATTGGCAGTGGACCCATCGGAGGATTCCAATTTCAAAAGGGACAGCTTGAGTGTACTCGCGGTACATGCTCAAGGACAGCAAGGTACACTGGTCCAAGGGGAGTGCGGATCTAGATTGCATGAAGTCCCAACTGAGATGTTGCAGTAGGCAAAGTAACAGAGGCGTGCCTGACCCAAGCCGGACCCTGACCGGACCCTACACCAGAACGGACCATAGACCTGAACGGACCCCGACCCTAAGTGGACATTGATCTTGAGCAGACCCTGCCCCTGAGCGGACCCTGACTCCCTCATGCCAAGACATAAGGAGCGCGCATGTGACTAACTGCCGCCTAAAGGCCGACATTCGAGAAACGTCAGGAATTCCGGAACCGGAAAGGAAGGCAGGACACAACTGTCATGATAACGGTAGTATCGAGTGACAACACTTTCTCCATTGGGCCCATTCAGTTCTTGGCTTGGTTACTCTTGACCAAAATGGACCGCAACTACATCTCATTACATAAAAACATGTACCGGTCTGAGCCCTTGGCATGGTCGCAGTTCAGAGCTGATCTATCATAGGTTGCGAGGCTGGGTATTGTCACGCTCCGTATGGAGGACAGAAGTGCCCAACTAAGCTTCATTGAAACCTCATCAGCTCTCCTCATGTTTGAGATCATGGCCATGCTAATGTGCGCAGGACTTCAGATTGCCGCTTTTGCGCCAACTCAGATTCATCTTTGCACGTTCTCTTCTTTGTTTTGCACACGATACATGGTATATATACTCGTTTAATTTGGTTGAAGGTCCTGCGGCCATTCACCTCCGGGGCCTTTCTGTCGTCGCCCCGGTTAAGATTGAAGCACCAGCTGAGTGGCCCGGGCCAAAAGGGGGAGGCCGGCCGCCTAGGCCGCAATCCATTGCCATTCCGCGGGAGCTGCTGATGCCGTCGCGACTCACTCCAAGGGCAACACCGGCGACCACGGTGCACGGCATTCTGCTTTCCCAATCCCCGCCCAATCAGCCAGGCCCCCCCCCCGGAGGATAGAGCCGCAGCTCAGAAGGAGTGTCTGGACCACCATATCAATGCATACAATACAAAGGCATGCCGCCGGAGCCTGCCCTCTAGGGATGACCTATATATCATGATGGACGGGCTGCGAGGCACATCCCAACAGACGGCCTTGAAGGAGGCGACCCGGGCGGTTCAAAACTTTGCGGACCAATGGTTCCCACGACAACATGTTGATCATGATATGTCCGGCACAACGAGGTTAATGCCGATCGGCGGCCGAAGATTTTGGGACGAAAAGAATAAAAGCCGAAAGTCCCAGTAGGGGCATTCTGCGGGAGCCGAAAGAAAAAAAGGGTGACTACGGTCGTAGGCCGCAAGTTATCGACGGTTGGGTTCGGCCAAAGGCCGAAGCCTGGCTGCGTTTTTGCCGATGTGTCGCCGACGTTTTTTGAACTTTGAACTTTGAACAAGCTCGACCATACGAAAATGTTCGGGTTTGCAAGCGATGGTGCATCCGTTTTCACCGGCACCCTCAATGGTGTGGCCAAGCTTTTGAGACATGATATCCCATGGCTGGCTGCAGTCCACTGTGTGGCCCATCTATGTCATCCGATCATGATGTATGCGAAGAATCACGTCCGTGCTAAGTTATCCATGTTTGATATAAGAAAAACAAAACAACGGCCGAACAGAAACAAAACCGTTTCGGCGTCAACCGAAAAAAAATGGAATTGGCTGAAAGAAAAATTGGACCTTCGGATGGTCCAAGAAACGACCAAGACGTTCGAAGGAAAAAATGTCAGGTTCGGCGGTATCCGAAAAGAAAAGACGACTTTCGGCTGGATCCGAAACCTGAAAAGGGGCGTATACCTTAATTGGCCACGTGAGGGTCTCCAAAAGATACACGGTAAGTGATTCCCCACGTGATCTCCCGGTGCGCGCCCCGGAAGCTAAGGCAAGAGGCCCATAGCCGAACAAGCTTTACTTATCCATAGTCCAGAAAGCAGCCTAACATGTACAATCTTGCGACCAACGTGTAGTCCCTGAGCTCACCCGTAGGCGTCCGTCACTGTCGTGAGGAAGAAGTCGCCCACGGATATAAAGCGCCTTTCAGGTGTCCTTAAAAAAGGACATCGCGGTTTTTGCCTGAACAACCTCAGTCACCAGTTCATGCTAACGTTGTTTGCGCTGTGAATCTGATTTTTTGTTTGGAAAGCCAAATTCTGCCCTTAACAGACTGAAAATAGCATTTAGCAGCGACCCTCAACTTGAAGAGTTGCCAAGTAAAGATCTAGCAAGGCCCCGGAAGTGGAATTCCGGGTAGGCCGTGTGGAGAGACTAGACGATCAAAGTTGAGGAATTATAAACCCATATTGATTGTTACATGTGCATTTGGATCAACGGTGGTGGTCGGACCGCGTGCATGCCAAGTGTTGACAGAAGTAAAGTTGTGGATCGGTGGATTGCTAATTCCAAGTTTAAAGTGTTCTAGGATTGTGCGAAGGTAAGGAATTCTTGAGTAGCAACGTGACGTGAGCTGAGAGGATCCCCGAGCCTGACGTACGATGTGAGGAGCGTGAATCTTGGAGCCCCACTGCATCAGAAGGTCAGGGAGAGTTAGGGGGCACGGCTTAAAGACCGCCATTAAGCATGGTTAAAAAAAACAGGATTGGCAGTGGACCCATCGGAGGATTCCAATTTCAAAAGGGACAGCTTGAGTGTACTCGCGGTACATGCTCAAGGACAGCAAGGTACACTGGTCCAAGGGGAGTGCGGATCTAGATTGCATGAAGTCCCAACTGAGATGGCGAGCGTTCACCATGTCGCAGTAGGCAAAGTAACAGAGGCGTGCCTGACCCAAGCCGGACCCTGACCGGACCCTACACCAGAACGGACCATGGACCTGAACGGACCCCGACCCTAAGTGGACATTGATTTCTTTAGCAGACCCTGCCCCTGAGCGGACCCTGACTCCCTCATGCCAAGAAATAAGGAGCGCACATGTGACTAACTGCCGCCTAAAGGCCGACATTCGAGAAACGTCAGGAATTCCGGAACCGGAAAGGAAGGCAGGACACAACTGTCATGATAACGGTAGTATCGAGTGACAACACTTTCTCCATTGGGCCCATTCAGTACTTGGCTTGGTTACTCTTGACCAAAATGGACCGCAACTACATCTCATTACATAAAAACATGTACCGGTCTGAGCCCTTGGCATGGTCGCAGTTCAGAGCTGATCTATCACAGGTTGCGAGGCTGGGTATTGTCACGCTCCGTATGGAGGACAGAAGTGCCCAACTAAGCTTCATTGAAACCTCATCAGCTCTCCTCATGTTTGAGATCATGGCCATGCTAATGTGCGCAGGACTTCGGATTGCCGCTTTTGCGCCAACTCAGATTCATCTTTGCACGTTCTCTTCTTTGTTTTGCACACGATACATGGTATATATACTCGTTTAATTTGGTTGAAGGTCCTGCGGCCATTCACCTCCGGGGCCTTTCTGTCGTCGCCCCGGTTAAGATTGAAGCACCAGCTGAGTGGCCCGGGCCAAAAGGGGGAGGCCGGCCGCCTAGGCCGCAATCCATTGCCATTCCGCGGGAGCTGCTGATGCCGTCGCGACTCACTCCAAGGGCAACACCGGCGACCACGGTGCACGGCATTCTGCTTTCCCAATCCCCGCCCAATCAGCCAGGCCCCCCCCCCGGAGGATAGAGCCGCAGCTCAGAAGGAGTGTCTGGACCACCATATCAATGCATACAATACAAAGGCATGCCGCCGGAGCCTGCCCTCTAGGGATGACCTATATATCATGATGGACGGGCTGCGAGGCACATCCCAACAGACGGCCTTGAAGGAGGCGACCCGGGCGGTTCAAAACTTTGCGGACCAATGGTTCCCACGACAACATGTTGATCATGATATGTCCGGCACAACGAGGTTAATGCCGATCGGCGGCCGAAGATTTTGGGACGAAAAGAATAAAAGCCGAAAGTCCCAGTAGGGGCATTCTGCGGGAGCCGAAAGAAAAAAAGGGTGACTACGGTCGTAGGCCGCAAGTTATCGACGGTTGGGTTCGGCCAAAGGCCGAAGCCTGGCTGCGTTTTTGCCGATGTGTCGCCGACGTTTTTTGAACTTTGAACTTTGAACAAGCTCGACCATACGAAAATGTTCGGGTTTGCAAGCGATGGTGCATCCGTTTTCACCGGCACCCTCAATGGTGTGGCCAAGCTTTTGAGACATGATATCCCATGGCTGGCTGCAGTCCACTGTGTGGCCCATCTATGTCATCCGATCATGATGTATGCGAAGAATCACGTCCGTGCTAAGTTATCCATGTTTGATATAAGAAAAACAAAAAACGGCCGAACAGAAACAAAACCGTTTCGGCGTCAACCGAAAAAAAATGGAATTGGCTGAAAGAAAAATTGGACCTTCGGATGGTCCAAGAAACGACCAAGACGTTCGAAGGAAAAAATGTCAGGTTCGGCGGTATCCGAAAAGAAAAGACGACTTTCGGCTGGATCCGAAACCTAAAAAGGGGCGTATACCTTAATTGGCCACGTGAGGGTCTCCAAAAGATACACGGTAAGTGATTCCCCACGTGATCTCCCGGTGCGCGCCCCGGAAGCTAAGGCAAGAGGCCCATAGCCGAACAAGCTTTACTTATCCATAGTCCAGAAAGCAGCCTAACATGTACAATCTTGCGACCAACGTGTAGTCCCTGAGCTCACCCGTAGGCGTCCGTCACTGTCGTGAGGAAGAAGTCGCCCACGGATATAAAGCGCCTTTCATGTGTCCTTAAAAAAGGACACGCGGTTTTTGCCTGAACAATCTCAGTCACCAGTTCATGCTAACGTTGTTTGCGCTGTGAATCTGATTTTTTGTTTGGAAAGCCAAATTCTGCCCTTAACAGACTGAAAATAGCATTTAGCAGCGACCCTCAACTTGAAGAGTTGCCAAGTAAAGATCTAGCAAGGCCCCGGAAGTGGAATTCCGGGTAGGCCGTGTGGAGAGACTAGACGATCAAAGTTGAGGAATTATAAACCCATATTGATTGTTACATGTGCATTTGGATCAACGGTGGTGGTCGGACCGCGTGCATGCCAAGTGTTGACAGAAGTAAAGTTGTGGATCGGTGGATTGCTAATTCCAAGTTTAAAGTGTTCTAGGATTGTGCGAAGGTAAGGAATTCTTGAGTAGCAACGTGACGTGAGCTGAGAGGATCCCCGAGCCTGACGTACGATGTGAGGAGCGTGAATCTTGGAGCCCCACTGCATCAGAAGGTCAGGGAGAGTTAGGGGGCACGGCTTAAAGACCGCCATTAAGCATGGTTAAAAAAAACAGGATTGGCAGTGGACCCATCGGAGGATTCCAATTTTAAAAGGGACAGCTTGAGTGTACTCGCGGTACCTGCTCAAGGACAGCAAGGTACACTGATCCAAGGGGAGTGCGGATCTAGATTGCATGTAGTCCCAAATTCTGAGATGGCGAGCGTTCACCATGCCGCAGTATGCAAAATAACAGAGGCGTGCCTGACCCAAGCCGGACCCTGACCGGACCCTACACCAGAACGGACCATGGACCTGAACGGACCCCGACCCTAAGTGGACATTGATCTTGAGCAGACCCTGCCCCTGAGCGGACCCTGACTCCCTCATGCCAAGACACAAGGAGCGCGCATGTGACTAACTGCCGCCTAAAGGCCGACATTCGAGAAACGTCAGGAATTCCGGAACCGGAAAGGAAGGCAGTACACCGATGTTATGGTAACGGTAGTATCGAGTGACAACACTTTTTCCCTTGGGCCCATTCAGTACTTGGCTTGGTTACTCTTGACCAAAATGGACCGCAACTGCAACTCATGACACAAATGCATTTACTGGTCTGAGCGATCCACGATTGAATACCATTCAAAGTGTTTATGCTCCCCAAACCCTGCCCGTGAACTCTACATTGGTAGATGCACCCCAAACCCTCAACCCAAAATTTGCTATTGCTCCCCAAACCCTGGACCATACATGTGTGTATGCTCCCCAAACCCTTATCCCTGAACCCTGAACCCTAAATTGCATCATGATTCCCAAACCCTTAACCTTAAATTTACTTCTGCTCCCCGTCCATTTACGTATGCTCCCCAAACCCTGAACCATAAATGTGTTTATGCTCCCCAAACCCTGAACCCTAAATTAACTCTTCCTCCCCAAACCCTTTACCATACAGTTAACATTGCCATTGCATTGGTAATGTTGATGTCATGCCATGCAATCAAGGCAAGCACCTCATCCTCCATCTACTTTCACTAACCTCCATATTCCATTTGTGGGACGAGTTTTGGAGTGGACCCGGCAGTGGCGGGCCGAAGAATACGGATGTCGAGACATTCCATGGGTACTGATGGGGTACCAAGTGAAACTACGTGTTATTTCAAGGTATTGGATAGTGTGCAAAATCTGGTATGAAATGCCATGTATGAAGCTGACTTACCGTGGGCACAAGGTTAAGAACCTGCTGATCGCTCCATAACGTGTTGAGGCGTCGGCTTGAGTATTCGGGGACGTCCGGTGAGGTGAGCGAATCCGTAATATTTGCAATGTAGGATTGCCAGGGAAATGAAAGCTTAAATACGCACATTTACGCACCTGGTAACTTGTAACTACCAACGACTGACGACGAACGGCCAACCAAAGTTGTTTACTAACGCGAAAGCGGTTGGTTGTGCGCCCGGGAGCACAACATCCTGCCCAACACCTGCCCAGTCCGCGATGGGCTTTGTGCTGCACCTTGTTGACGCGGCCACTACAAGCTCTGTTCCAAAGTGCACTGGATAGGCCTTGTAGCGCGGTTTCTTTCGATATGTGGTGATCATGCTGTTGCTCAGTATTGACACGCCACGCGACCCACGCACGGGAGCGCAACACCTTGAAGAAGCTATATATCCAGACCAGGCCGTCCCGGAGTATATGCTGTAACATGCCGACGCGGTCGCGCCTGGTTCTGAAGTAAATGGTATTGAGTAGGTGTTGCATTAGGGGTATCTGTCGAGATGCGACTCGCATGCAGATGATTGGTACCGTATGGACAAGGCACACGGGCCACGGGTGTGTGGCACCTTCCGCAGAATCCAGGGGAAATCCTGCCCACATCGCGAGGTCAAGTGTGCTATAAGTTTACGACCGGGGCGTTATGGGCGCCGATGGTAGGTGATATAGGAAGGTATTGTTAAGGTGCATAGTTCCTCCTAGGCAGCACTTGGTGAAAAATAGAGGAACATTGGCCTTGCCGACACCCATGTCTACGGTTACCATGTCGCCATGTGAACCACATGTGACCGCCGGTTATATTGGTCGGGTCAAAAGTTGCCAATGAATGAGCAGCTGTACCCAATTTGCTGGCCGGTGATGCGTAGTCACTGAAGGAACACATGTACACTTAATTGACATGCTCGAAAACAATATTGCCAGATCTGAGCCAGTCATCCTCATAATCTGCATCATCAAAAAATGACTTCAGAGGGGGCAAAGCTTGGGATGAAAAGAAGTGGGTTCATTTGCCATGCTCCACGTATGACAAATAATATAGGCATGTTCCCTTCCCAATCAAGCCAGACCTTCACCTCTTCACTCACTAGAAATAACCCTAAACCCTAAACCCTGAACCCTGAACCCTGAACCCTGAACCCTGAACCCTGAACCCTGAACCCTGAACCCTGAACCCTGAACCCTAAACCCTAAACCCCTGACCTCCTCGCTGATTGCAAATAAAACAACCATGCTTCCTCCGAATTGGGCCAGACCCTCACCTCCTCCCTGATTACAAATAACACAGTCAGGTTCCCCTCCTAACTGGGCCGGACTTTCTCCTCCTCCGGGACCCCGGGTGGGCTTGGATATGTGTCATGGACCCTACCGACCCTCGGGATGGTTGTGACTAGTGCCACTGACCCCCGGGAGGGCAGGGACGTGTACAAAATGAGGTCAGGGACGTTTTCTGAGCCCATCCCTCGGTGCAAAGGAAGGTTGATGTGAGCCACCGACCCCCGGGCGGGTTGGGACGTGTGCCACCAACCCCCGTGAGGGACGGGACGTGTGCCTCCGACCCCCGGGAGGGTTGGGAGGAGTGTCCCCGACCTTTAGAAAGGCAGGGACTTGTGCCACGGACCCCCTAGAGGGCCGGGATTGGTGCCACCGACGCCTGGGAGAGCGGGGACTTAGATCCCCTAACAACTGAGGACTTAGATCTAAATGCTGAAATCCCCGGACAGTTGAGGACTTAGAAGTGATTGTAAAAATCCCTTGACAAGCAAGGACTTAAATCTGTTGGTTGAAATCCCCTGATAGTTGAGGACTTCGATATGTCTGTTGAAATTCTCTGATAGTTGAGGACTTGGATATGACTGCTGAAATCCCCTGACAGCTGAGGACTTAGATGTGACTGCTAAAATCCCTTGCAAACCAATGACTGAGAGGTAAGTTTTGAAATCCCTTGACAACTGAGGACTTAGATGTGACTGGTGAAATCCCTTGACAACCAAGGACGTAGATCTGACTGTTGAAATCCCTTGGCAACTGAAATCCCCTGATATATGTACGCCGAAATGTTTAATAATTTACAAACATGACGCATCATTCTGTATTGCATTCATGTAAATTAGACATTTCTGAACACACACTTGGAAGTAAAATCCAATTTGTATTACCGGGATGTGAAAGAACATCTCTGACCCAAAATAGTTACTACAGTGGTTACAGAGTACCAAGGTAGATGATTCGTGACCAAAATATGATAGTTATGCACAAGGAACATTTATTGATAAAAATAACATTCAAGAGCGAAAGAGCGATGTTAAATTAAATTTCCTGCTGCGCGGCGTCAAAATAAAATTAAATATCGCCACTGCGCGGTCGTATTTTTACTTATTTTGGGCTGTGCAACGAAATAAATATTTTTTGGGGGGGTGCGTGGACCCTTAGACGTTTTACGGTAGTACGTGTGTATGCACCAGCGTGCGTATTAAATATGATTAGATTTACAGGCCATAGTTCGTACTATAATATTGAAGTGGACTTTTTCTTGCAACACGGGATCGCACATGAGGTTTCTCCATGTGAATCCGGCTGCCGTTTTCCATGTACACGGTTGGCATGTAAGCCGACATCAACCCTTCTGCGAAGCTGAATAGTAGGCTTGTAAACGCTGGATCGGCCGACTCAAAAATCTTCTTTAAATTGCTTGCTTGCAATAGCGGCATGTACAATATGCCGTGACAGTGCATACCACGGCGCCCGCTCTCCTCCATGCTCCATATTCGCTCATCAAGTTTTCCGAAGAAGCACTGGTCGTTCACTTGTTTCAATGAACTGAGAGGCCAGCCCAATAAGATGCCTTTCGCAAAGCGACGAAAATGACAAGGGATAACAAAAGGCTGTCGACATGCTACCGAAAATGCCCAGCGACAACGAAAGGTAAGCGGAAGCTAGAAACGCATCCAACAGACATTCAGACATTTTTCGAAGTTTACTGTTTCCCCTCCCCTGTCCCCTCTGTTTTTTTTTACCAGGTCAATACTTCTGGAAACTTGTTGCATTATCCATTACACCATTTTTGTTAACTCGGAGAAGATTTCATTTCCACTTTCCACGGAGAACATACATCGAGCGATCAGCGATAGCGATTCACTTCCGATTGGGAAACACTAGCAACGCCGTCGCGAAAGCTTTGCGAACGACTGTCGAAAGCCTACCGAAAAATTGTCAGCGACCCTGCGATAATTAAGCGGAACTTGTAAGCGCTGGCAACGGAAAACATTCGCCGTTCAACGGACTTTCGGGCTAAAAGTCGGAATTCACACATTTTCACACTGTTGGCACGGTGAATACATCACAAAGTTCGTGCATGATCCATAGCAACAATTTTTATTTCAATCGGAGTATAATTTTGTTTACTCAATCAATCAATCACCTACCTACCTACCTACACATTTTACCCCCCTATTATCCCTTACGTTACGCTACGCTTCACACGGGAATGAGGTGAAGTGGGAAGCCCTAAGGTGAAGTGGAAAGCCCTGCCAGGGTGAATTGGAAAGCCCTGGGGTGAAGTGTCACAAGCTTAGTCTCACATTACAATATTCATCAGTCCACTCGGCACACAAACAAGTGTAAGCTTCTATCCTACCGTTATACCCTTCACACGGGACTTGCGACAAAGGAGCCCACTTATCACAGGGTGCATGCAATGATTAATCAAACCAACACATCTATCTTATGCACCAGATGAACACACCCCATCCGACAGGGGCACTACATTCCCGCCATCCACTGCTTGGTCTACCTCATATATAGCCATGATCTATACTTGATTCAGGAACGCCTGCCGCAGACATGCCTCGAGCATGTATGCCATGCTTCACTGCTTGCGAGAACCCATCATAGTATGTGGAAGATGAACTCAAGACGCCAGAGTAAATGCAAATGCACCAAATGGCGAGTGGACTCCCAACCATTCAATTGACTGTAAAAGAAAAGGAATGAAAACGCCGATGCGGCGTGGATTTTGGGAAGTACAGGCTGACGAGACGCCCAAGCCCCGGTCTGCATACCCTTGGGAAGGGAAATGAGACTAGGGCGGGTCGGTAAGAACAGGGACGGACACTAAACGACAATCGGTGGGGCCATTTTCAAGATAACGTCGAAGACGATAGATGGAAAGTGCAGGATGGACAGTGTGAACGTAAAGTTGTTTAAGCAGATGTTGGAAACATAGCCTTAGCGCCAACGAGACTGATGAGGCGTACGTGACGTGTTCACCTTGTCTTTCCATCGCAAACGAGCCCCGGTAGGGCCGGGACGTGTGTCAACGACCCCCGGGAGAGCCGGGACGTGCGCCACCAACCCCCGGGAGGGCCGGGACGTGTGTCACCGACCCCCAGGAGGTACGGGACGAGTGTCACCCACTCCCAGGATAGCCGGACGTGTGTCACCGAACCCTAGGAGGGCTGAGAACCTCTGTCACCGACCCCCTTGAGGACCAGAACATGCATGCGCCACCGACCCACGGGAGGGCCGGTACGTGTGCCACCGACCCCCGGGAGGTACGGGACGTGTGCCACTGACACCCGGGAGGGCTGGTACGTGTCCCACCGACCCCCAAAGAGGCGTGCCATGTTCCATTGATTGACACCCAGTAGGGACAGAACACTTGCCACCAACACCCGGAGGGCTGGGACATGTGTCAACGAACCCTGGGAGGGCCGAGACGAGCACCACCAACCCCCGAGAGAGACGGGACGTGTACCTCCGCACCCCGGGATGGACGAGACGTGTGCCACCGACCCTCTAGAGGGCCGGGACTTGTGCCACTGACCCCCTGGAGGGCCGGGACTTGTGTCACCGACCCCGGAGAGGGCCGGGACGTGTGCCACCGACACCCGGGAGGGACGGGACGTATGCCTTAGACCATGAAGAGGGACGGGATGTGTGCCTCCGACACCCGGGTGGGACAAGACGTGTTCCACCGACCCCGGGATGGACGGGACATGTGCCACCCACCCCCTGGAGGGCCGGGGCGTGTGCCATCGACACCCGGGAGGGATGGGATATGTGCCACTTACCCCCGGGAGGGACGGGACGTGTGCCATCGACACCCAAGAGGGACGGGACATGTGCCACCAACACCCGGGAGGGCCGGGTCATGTGCCAACGACCCCTGGGAGGGCAGGACGTGTGGCACCCACCCACGGGAGGGACGGGACGTGTGCCACCGACCCCCGGAAGGGCCGGGACATGTGCCTCCGATCCCAAGGAGAGCTGGGACATGTGTACCAGACACCTAGGACCGGGACTTGTGCCACTGCCCCCCGGGAGGGTCGTGAGTTGTGTCACGGACCCCCGGGAGGGCCGTCACTTGTGTCACCCACCCCCTGGAAGGCCGGGACGTGCGCCACCGACCCCCGGGAGGGCCTGGCCGTGTGCCACCGACCCCCGGGAGGTACGGGACGTGTGCCATCGACACCCGGGAAGGCCGGGACGTTTGCCACCGACCCCCGGGAGGGACGGGACGTGTGCCATAGACCCTGAGGAGGGACGGGATTTGTGCCACCGGCCACATGGAGGGACGGGACGTAATCCATCGACCCCCGGGAGGAACGGGACGTGTGCCATCAACACCGGGGATGGACAGGACGTGTGCCACCGACCCCCGGGTTGGACGACACGTGTGCCACCGATTCCCCGGGAGGGACGGGACGTGTGCCACTGACCCCCGGGAGGACCATAGGGAGGCTTGGACCATGATTTGCCTTTCCCCTCCCGCCTTTCCTTGTCCATGTCGAGCATCCTCCTCACTGCCCCTTCCTCTCTCCCACCAGAATCTTCCTCCCCCACCTCTCCCTATTCTCCCCCAAAATTTCCCTTCCCCTCCCACCTCTGTCCATAATCTACCTCCCCTACCCCTCCCTATCCAGAAGCTCCCTCCCCCCTTCCTATCCCATCAGAATCTTCCTCCCCCATCCCTTCCTACCCCCCCACTAGAATCATCCTCCCCCCCTCCCCATCGGGACATGTGACTCCGACCCCCGGGGGAGCCGGGGCATGTGTCCCTGACACCTAGGGCCGGGACTTGTGCCAATGCCCCACGGGAGGGCCGGGACTTGTGTCACCGACCCCCCGGGAGGGCTGTGACTTGTGTCACCCACCCCCTGGAGAGTCGGGACGTGTGCCACCGACACCTTGGAGGGCCGGGACGTGTGCCTCCAACCCCCGGGATGGAGGGCCGGGACGCGTGCCTCCGACCCAGGGGAGAGCATACACCACATACATGAAGAGGATCCCATACAGATAGGCCCCTGAGTTATCCGTAGGGCTGGTATATACCGTATATTCTGCCAAAATATACACGTATATACGTGTATAAGCGTATATACCGTATACGTATACGCATATGGGGACCTAAAAATCTTAAAAAGCCTTGGAACCTAGGGCATTTCATGCCCTAACCTCCACCTATCACTTCATCATTTAAAAATTTGAGTTTACTCATGCCAGCCTCAAATTTAGCTCAAATACAACAACAAATCAAGTATCGGGTTCGCGGCCTGAGGGCACTAACATATGCTGGACATCGCAGTCTGATCAGCGTCAAAAATCTAGGGCATTTCATGCCTTGACCTCCACCTAGAACTCCAGCCTTGTTGAAGTGGGTCGATCCGAGCCTGGCCGGATTCGAAGGCATTAGGAAGGCCTCAGGCACACTCGATGCACAGCAGCTTGGCCAAGTACGGCCAGCTGCCTGATGGGTCCTTCTCCTCATTTGCTACCTGGCAAACTTTCAGCTTGTTCCATCACGGAGTTCTGCCTTTATCTTTCATGTCGATGAGTTTCACGTAGGCTTCTTGGGGTGTGAGGTCTTTATATGTGAGTACGGACTGTCAATACGCGGGGGTAAATTCGTTTCCATCAATGTCGAATGCAGCCCAGTCGTCCATTGAAAGCGAGTGAAAAGAAGAGACGAGAACGCTGATTCGGCGTGGATTAACGAGCGATTGTGCACTTCAAAGCATGACGAGCGCTTCTAAAAGTTGACTATGTACGGCATGCCGTATATACGCTTTTCAAACATATACGCGTATATACGTATATACGTATATTCCAAATACGCCACCCGTCAGCCCTAGTTATCCGTGATCCGGATATCTTCATCAGTCAGGATGAGCTTGGCCCCCATGGCGCCCAGCTGCTCAGCAATGTTTACCGTGATCACATGGCTGGAGCATGCTGTGTCCATGAACGCCTTCTCGGGTACCAGCACCTTTCCTTTCACCATCAACCCTACACACTGCTTAGGCTTCCTCCCGTCATTCCTGAAGTATTGCAGCTTAGGGCTGACCACCACCGTGCGTCCCTTCTGTCTGCCCCTGCTGGCCTCACCGCACTGCTCGAATGGGCCGATGGGCATCGTAGTGTGCGCCAGCGCTGTGAGCCTCTCGTTCAAGCGATACACCTGCGAACAGACGTCACACATATCGTCAGCCAATTTGCTCAGGGCTAGCCTTTTTGCTCCCTTCCTTGAGATGCGCTCTGTGATTCGGCGCTCAGGTTCCTCGTCACTGTTGGATCTGGGCACAAACGACTTTGGCCTGGCGTTATGGGCCGCCTGTTTGAACTCTTCAGGATTGGGTCCCATTAATGCTGTTATGGTTCCTTTCATAGGGCCTGCCTGCAGCCTGCCCCTGTTGGGGCCTCGGCGGCTGCGGGAGCGGTTGTTGCGGCGGCCTGGCCTGCCCCGTCGCTGTATCCGTGGCTAGGGGCGCGGGCCAGCGTTCATCCCTGACCCTAGGTGTCTTGCAGTCTTTGGCCATGTGAGTCAAGCTACCACACTGGTAGCACGCCCTGGGCGCCCCCGTGGCACCCCTTGCGCTAGTGGTCAGCGCTGCTGCCTGGTCAGCCCATGTGACTCCCTTGGACCTTCCTTCAAACCGCGCGGGCTGGGCACTGGCTGAGCCGGTGGCGGCACCTGCCCCTTCCGACTGCGCTCTTACCTCCCACTGGCTTTCCCTGTCTCTCCTGCTTCTACCCATCTGGGGTTTCCCTTGGCCCCTGTGCGACCCCTCGCATGCCGCAGGCCTGTGATACGCGATCTCCATGTCCCCATTTCCAGGGTGAACTTTTCCCACAACACCACATGCTGCGTCAGCACAGTGAGCTGCTCTTCATCAGCCATGCGCAAATACCCTGGCACCGTGATCACGAACGCGCTCAGCTTGACATTGATGGCCCATGGCAGCCCGTCGTAAAACATGTGCGAGACCGAGACAGCACTATGAGAGAGACAGCACTATAAGAGAGACAGCACTATAAGAGAGACCGCACTATGTGCGCGAACGCCTCCACTGTCTCCTCCGGCTTGACCTTTGGGTCCAAGGTGGTCTTAACGCCCAGCTTGAGGTTAGTGATCGCTGACCTCTCATCCGAGGTCGGCTTCCCCACCTCCTCTTAACCACCCTGATCCACAGGGTGAGCAGGGAGGCCTCACATCACTGCTCCTCTGCTGGAGCTGCCCACTGCCCCCTGATCCTTTCCACTTCCTTAGCGGCTCTGTCCCATGCGTGAGGCGCCGCCCTTATGGTCACCATCAACGGCCTCACACTGGCAGGCTTGTCGTTTGACAACCTGGCCTGGGATCTCACGAGCATGGTCATGGCTGAGGGCGACTGGCAGGATCCAGCGATTTCCCCTGCCACCACGGCCAGCGCCGGCGGTTTATCGGACAACGCCAGCCGGTTGTGTGATCCCCATTAGCCGCATGCCTAACAGTACTTCCTGACCGCGACAGCACCGGGCTGAGCCATATCCAGCACATGCACATTGCCTTGGATGGCCGGGATCTTGGTGAACTTGGTCACTCCTGCCAGCTGCAGGACCATTTGCTTCTGCAGCTGCAGGTTCACCTCCGCCTGCCCCATATCCAACCTCTTTATCTTTCGTTTCATCGACTCTCGCCTGACCGCTGACCCGTGCCCGTCAGATCCACCTGATCCTGACTCGTCTGGGCTGGAGTCTGACCCCGATCCTCTGCTGCCGCCCCTTGCCGGCCTGCGGCTGCGCTGGTATTGGCTGTCTCTGCGGTCGGAACCTCTCTGAGA
The DNA here is from genome assembly GCA_037349105.1 of Limnomonas spitsbergensis. Lineage (NCBI taxonomy): Eukaryota > Viridiplantae > Chlorophyta > Chlorophyceae > Chlamydomonadales > Limnomonas > Limnomonas spitsbergensis. The sequence continues at coordinate 1,608,552 of JAYJMM010000113.1, forward strand.
CTGTCCGTCCCCGGACGGCTGCCTGCTCGCCCCACTTCTGTAACCTCTGCTCCTTTCTGGCGGCGGATGATCTGCCATTTCCCTGCTTCGTCTCTCCTCGCGGAGCGACCCTTGGGGTTCTGCTCCCCTGTCAGACCTTGCATGCTGCCTCGGCGGTGCACGGCTGGGCCTACTTGCTTTTTTCTTCGAGTAATTGGTTTGAAAACATTAATTAGTTCATTTTTACTTGATACAATTAATTTGCTAGAATTATATTTATACGTTTTAAATATGTTTTTAAAATAAACAAATAAACAAATAAACAAAACCCATGCAAAATCAGTTAGCGTGGCAAAAAACAAGACTGGCCCCCTTTTCTTAAAACTTTATAATTTTCTTTATAAGTATACTTAGTTGCTATTTTTCATTAAATACCCAAAAGGCATACAGAAGATTTCGCTCAATTAAATAGAAAAACATGCTTCAAGTTTTAGTAGTTCTTTAATATTAAGCATTTCACTTCCAAATTCAAAGATAATTTAATACATATTATTGAACCTTCTAATTTTACAATTACATATTTTCCATAATATTATTTAATTAGTAAAAGTAAAAGTGACTTCAGTTATTCAAGAAACCAAAGTAACCTAAGTAATCAAAGTTTATAAATGCAAAAATTGCAAAGTCCAAAGTCCCAAAGTTCCAAAGTTCCAAAGTTCCGGGCAATAAGCTTTTCTACAAGTTATCAGAAAATACAAAGGCCCTTTTTAAAAATAGCAAAGTTTTTCACTTTTTAAAAGAGCGGAAGCTCGGCTACGTTCCTCCCGTGTATTCCCTTGCCTCAGAATCTGACAGCCCTTCTTCTCTGTCCACGGGCCTCCGCGGTTCGCCACTCCTGGCGTTCCATGCGGGCTCAATTTCCCGCAGGGTCAACCTTCCTTGGTCTGAGTGGCAACTCCTCCTTTCTACCCTTTCACTCGCCCATGCTGCCCTGGATCGCAGGAACTCCGAGATACGGTCCACCTGAGCCTCCTGGCCTCCGTTTTCCCTCTCTTTCACGATCCGCAGCATTGCATATGACTCCTGCCTGCTAGCCCTGCGCAGTTCCGAGCCATGCTCCGCCATCTTGGCCAAAGACAGGCTGGTCAACCTCAGCTGCTCGCTGGCTGCCGGGCTTCTTGGCCTGGGTCTGCTCTCCCTTTCCTCGGATCGCCGCTGGTCTCCGAGGCTGGGTTCACTGCTTGCCACCAGGCGCCTTGGTCCTCCTCTTCCTCCTCAGGCTCAGATCCGGGCTCCTCCTGATACCCCACCACACTGGTGCACCACTCGTCAGCAAAGGCCTTAAGAGCCAAGGCCGCTTACTGTCCTGCCACACCCTGATACACCCGTCCACGGGCAGCCAACAGCGTCGCCCTGTCCTGCCCCGTGTGTGGGATCCCCATCATGACTTTCGTCGCCCACTCCGCCATGTGATGGCTCCTTAACTCCTCGATAGCCCTCACCTGATCACTGAGGTGGAAAAAATACCTGGTGCACACCTGCCTCCACAGGCTTGCCGCTCACTGCGGGATCCCCTTCCACCCGATCGGCTGCGGCTCTTCCTCTATCCGTTCGTCCGGATCCATCAACCTCGGACCCCCTGAGTACCCTGACTCCCTGGGGCCTTCCTCACGGCCCCCAGACACGGGCGTCCACGCCGGGTTATTGAGAACTCGTACAGACTGCCTCCCTGGCTGCCACCTCTCTTTGCTTCGCCCCTAAATCCCTCCTTGGATCCCTGTGCAGGCCTCTGCTTGCGCTGGACGGGAACCTGGATAGGGGCGTTCCGTACTCCGTGGGCCCAATTCCTCCCTTACTGGGGCACAAAGCAGCCTCGTCTGCTTCCTCTGGTGCAACCCCGTTCTTGGCGGCAGCCCCACTGGCGCCTGCGCTTCTGCTTTGGGGTCTGGCGGCTCTTCCTCAGACACCAGGTCAGCCCACAGCGTTCCCACCGGCAACGCGGACCTCTTCTTCTGGGCCTGCGGTTCGCACCCCCGCGGGGCCTGCGGAGCCGCCTCTGGCCTGGTCACCTTCCATTCCTGCTTGACTGCCGCGGGCTCTCCCGTGGCCACATCCGCCTCTACCTTCACTAGCACCTCGCCTTCTTTGGCTCAGCCGCGCTCTGCGGCCCCCTCTCGGGCTGCAGGACCGTCTGCCCTTTGATCACCTTGATCAGGCTCATCCTTGGCTTGCCGCACAGCCCCTGCCCCTCTGGGCGGGCTCTGCTGCGCTGCGCCTTCTGGACCACTGTCCCGATCTGCGCCACTGGTCTGCGACACCTCAGTGGCCAAGTCCAATGACAGCTCAGGGGTTCCTCCCCCTAGCGTCAGCCACGGCTCCGATGCCAGGCTCTGCCTTGGAACATCAGGCACTGGGCCACCTCGCCCGATCCCTCTGTGCGTAACCTCGACGCACACAGTGCCATCGGCCAGCCCTACTTCCTCCTTGGACAAGGCGCGATCAGCCCTGGGTACCTTGCGCACCCACGCCGCCGGATCCTCATTCCCTGCCAGTCCAATGGAAATCCTCATCGCTTCCTTTGCGATTATATCATCACCGGGCTCTGCTGGATCTTCACCCGGCTCCAGCCCTCTCAGCCTCCCACTGCGCCTCAAAGCGTCTGGGTGGTGGTGCCTATCCAGATGCAACTCCCAAGATCCCTGCATTTCTGCCAAATCACCGATCGACCTGGCCTGTTTGCTTGTGCTAGCACACAGCAACCTTTGCTCTGTCAACGGTATGCTTCTGCTGCTTTGCCTACTGCAGCCTGGTGAGGGCTCGCATGACAGGTCGGGACTACAGGCAATTTCAATCCAATCCGGCGGAATACTCCTTCGCCCCTTCAAAATCTGGTGATCTGGCGGAATAATCCCTCGCCCCACACCCTTGCCTCCCATCTTAAAGGAGCATGGAGCAGGAGCAGGTTTTCAAAATAAGCAGGGACAGAAGAAATTCAAAAACAATCCGAACCCTAAAACTGAAACCTGTGGGGTGCTTTGTCCTGACGCGGTCACGTAGAACATCGCATACGTTAAGCGTATCGTCCTATCGGCTTCCTGTCTCTACTCATGCCTCTGAAATAGGGTACCACACACCGAGGCACGCGTACGCTATGTCTGGAAAGGTACCTGTCTGGAAGCAAAAGCTCTACTCTGCTGGAGACAATGCGAACGATAGCGAGGAGGTTTCCGCCTGGAAGCAAAAGTTATATGGAGCCAAAGCAGCACCGCCTACAAAGAGGTGAACGCTTGAGAGTCTCTTTCGTTCGGCTCAGTCTGTCGATAATGTCCGCCCGACGTCCAGCTGATTACAGTAAGGGCTCTTAATCAACAGGAGAGAGTTCAATGACCAGATTTCGGACGACGGGGATGCAGATGAGCGGTTGCCTCCGCAAAAGCAAAAGCCTGCCACCAAGTCCCATGCAGCAGCCATGCAAGAGGCAGCGGAGGAGAGCGAGCCAGAGGAGCAGGACAGCAGAGCAGCGCGCAAGCCACCGCCGAGGGAAAAGAAGAAAGGCCTCTCCAAAGCTGTCAAGGCAGTCATGAGCTCCGAAGCCGGATCCCCCTCAGAGCCAAAGGGCAAGGCCAGCATGGCTGGGGCCGTTAAGGCTGCCATGGCCGTCTCAACACAAAAAGAGCCCGAAGCGGATGGCGGCAAGAGAGAGCCACTGGAAACCCCAAGGGTGATGGGTTTTGTGGAGGATTCGCTGGCCAAGATCCGCAGGAGGGCCTCGGCACAGGCGACAAGCCCCAGAGCAGGTGGGGTCCAATCTGCGCCTAGATGCCCTGCACCCCTAGGGCACATGCTCTCCCTCCTGCCAATCTGCCATGAGCCCCACAGCAGGTGGGACCTACGCTGCATGGTACCCTCCGCAACCCGACACACATTTTGTTACAGCCCTGGATCAGGTGGGGTCCAGGGGTTCACACTATTCTCGGCAACCTGACACAGCTTGTGTTACAGTTTGGGTTCAAGCTGTTTTTGTCTTAGCACATCAGGTTCTCTAGTATTGGGCGGCCAACCTCACACCTGGTTATGTCCAGCCAAAAGAAAGTTACAGCCCCAGAGCAGGTGGGGTGGGGCAGACTCCTTCACCCACCCAGAGCAGATACCCTCCCTGCGGCGAAGCACTCCTAAGCTAGTGGGATCCACGCAGTTCATAGGCTACCCTAGACACCCTGGCCCAGAATCAGGGTCTGCTGAACCCAGAGCCCATTGAGCAGCTTGTCCGTGGCCTGCCTGTATGCACCGCACTTAAAACACGCGCTGAGGGCAGCAGCAGCACTTGTCTAGGCAGTGTGGTGGCCAGGGGGGGGTGCCCCTCCCCTGCCTCACTGCACACAGTATTCTATTTGGTGCGCACCTTGGCCAGGCTGCCGAGTGGCCACAGCTGGGTCGATTCGGTCAAAACCATGACTGGCTTACGGCCGGAGGCCTGAGCAGCAGGGCATGCTGCGCCAGGACTACCGGCTGTACGTCAGTGCATTGCTGAAGGGTTGCTGAAGTGCGCCAAAACATTCAAATATCACCGACTGTGTGGACGCCACTGTTCCAAAAATTTAGATGCTAATGGAGACCTGTCATTTAATTAATTAAATCACTGAAGCAAACCTGAAATGTGCCCAAAAGCCAAAGTGCCACCAAGCAAAAATCATAGTTGCTAATGTTCCAAGCTGTTTCATAATAAGGCCCAGAGCATGGCCTTGTTCCAGGAGAAAGGCTTTAAACCAAGATGCGGCTCAAGTGCAGCTTAATGGAAGCTGGGTGATAGCTGTATTGGAGCTGAATTGCACTATAAAACAACATTGGCTGTGCAGATGCCACCAAGGTCTCCCAAGCTGTTTCATAACAAGGCCCAGAGCATGGCCCTGTTCCAGGAAAATACTTTGACCTCAATATGTATCTGAACTGTAGCTGATTTGCACTTGTAACAGCACAGCACTTGCATGCACACACTGCACTGAACACGCAGTTTCCCCCCTCCCGCGCGGCATAAACGCCATACAGGATCCAAAGCTGTTTTAGGTTTAGTAAAAGAGCATGGCCCTTTTCCAGACGTGCGGGCTGGCCCCCCCAGCATGTGGCTGAATTGTAGCTGAACTGTTGCCAAATTGCACTAAAAAACAGAGCTAAAAACATCACTGGCTGCGCAGATGCCACCATGGCCTCCAAGCTATTCCAGAACAAGGCCAAGAGCATGGCCCTGTTCCAGGAGAAAGACTTTGACCCAGAAGTCTTCATCGATGCCTACTTCAGGTACGGCATGGGCTGCAACTAGAGGGCACCCTCGGAGGCGGACAGCATTCAAATATTCGATGTTCAGGGTCACACCACAGCTTACAAAATCTAACTAGATTTTGTCATTTATTTTTATTTTTTATTCCGGTGCACATGAGCAATTACCGCCCTCAGGGGCTGATGAGGACGTTACCTTCACCGGCCTGCTGCCCAAGCATCAGGCATCTTGCGTCACCCAGCCCCCCCCCCCCCCCCTTTGGCCGGAAGCGGTGATGAAGCTGATGCACCCTCGATAAACAGTACAGAATTCCAGCAGCCCTGGTCATGAATGCGAGGCAATGCTGCCGACAGGGCCACTTCAGTCACTTTTTCACCCACCCCTGATTGAAGGTGATGTCCCATTTCAGCTTTCAACAACCAAGAACCTGTTCAGGGTACACCTTAAATTCCGCCCATGGACAGGGCATCCTCGGCGTGGGCTAGCCCAGTCCAGTTTGAGTGCACTTGAGCCACACTTCAGCGCCTCCCAGCCTGCAGCCTAGGGGTCCTGATGCAGATCCTTTTGCCCTGCTGCTTGAGTCTCTGGCTGGAAGCGGGCCTCGCTTTGGTAACAAAAAGCCCAGTGGTGGCCGCCTGTCAGCCCCCAGAAGGTGGTCTGGTGCGCAGTAAAAAAATAATAGTATTGGCTGCAGGTCAGCCGCCTGGTACAAAGACCATAGGGAGTACAAGCTCAACACAAGATAAAAAACATGGTACAGGGATTTATGTTTGAAAGCTTTTCGCTTTCTAATTTTCGAGCCATTTGTTTTACCGTTTTCTAAAACATTTAGCTGGTAATCTCGGTGTAAGCCCACGTACCTGTCCAGTGAAAAGCATCTGCCATTGCCCACCTACCCACCCACCCACCCACCACCACCACCATCTGCCATGGCCTGTCTACCCACCCACCCACCCACCATCACCATCTGCCATGGCCTGTCTACCTACCTACCCACCCACCACCAGTGTTTATTCCAGCGCACAAAATACAACCTTTGTCAGGCTTACGGGAGGCACAAGTAACTTGGTGGGACAAGCCTGACGTGGAGGGGGGGGCTTACCCTCCCCACAATTAGGGGGTGATGGGTAAGAACCGCTGGGCTACTGTAAACCAATCCTTAACCAACTCATGGCCAGAGGCCCAAGCGGCATGCACCTTGCTGCACTAGGCCCACTGGGCCATTGGCGGTGATGTGGCTGAACAGTAGCTGAAACATCTTAAAACAATCAGTGCCCACCCACCCACCACCCCGCCCACCATGCCACAACCTGTTGTCCCGCAACCTGTTGTCCCGCAACCTGTTGTCCCGCAACCTGTTGCAGCAGAAACATCTTAAAGCAATCAGTGCTCACCCACCCACCATCCCACCACCTGTCGTGACATGATGCAGGGGCCTCTCCAGTAAGGGTGCGGAGGGTGGGGCAGCAGAGCTCACCGCGCTCAAGGCTCACTGTGACCAAGAGGCAAGCGATGGAGCAGAAGCTGCCATCAGGTTTTAGGGTTTGAGCAGCAGCTGCCACCAGGGCCTTGTGTTAAGGGCTGGAGCATAAGCTGCCAATGGGGCTGAGGGTTTGAGTAGTAGCAGCTGCTACCAGGGCATAGGGTCAAGAGTTTGCGCAGAAGCTGCTGTCAGGGCATAGGGTTTGAGTAGCAGATGCTACCATGGCCTAGGGTTTAGGGTTTGCGCAGAAGCTGCCACCAGGGTCTAACTTTAAGGGCTTAGGCAGACTCAGCCGCCAGGGCCTGGAGTGAAGTGCTTGTGCAGGAGCTGTAGGAGCAGGAGGGGCAGGGCCAGGGGCAGGAGCTGCAGGGCCTGGAGTTAAGTGCTCGAGCAGGAGCTGACATGATGGCCTAGTGGTTAGCATTTGGGCAGAAGCTGCGACCCGGGTTTAGGATTTAGGATTTGCACAGGAGCTATCGCCCGGGCCTATGGTTTAGGGTTTGAGCAGAAGATGCCACCAGGGTTCGGGTTTGAGCATGAGCTACCCCCAGGCCCAGCCTGAAAAGATGCTCCTTTGAAGCCTTTGCACAGCAGCTGCCACCAATATCACGACCTCGATTGGCCTATGGCTGGGGTCCCAAGCAGGGCTTGCTGCACTAGTCCCCTCCTAGTAGGCGAATTGTAGCTAAAACGCATCGAAGGAAACATCATCCCGTATCGCGGCACCAAACTCCCCCTCCCCCCCTGATTCACGCGCCTCCCTGCCCCCTGTCTCCAGATCCGCACCTGCTTCCTTTGTCACCACAAGGCTCTGTTGTCCTCTTTCACCCTACCTCTTGCCCCCCTCCCTCCCCTTCCCCCTGACTCTCCTGCTTCCCTGTCCCCTGTTGCTCCAGATCCGCACTTACCTCCACCAGCACTATAAGACTCTGTTGTACTGTGCCAACGTACTTCTCCTCCCCCCCCTGATATACATGCCTCTGTCCCCTGTCACACCAGATCTGCACCTGTCTCCATTATCACCACAAGGCTCTGTTGTACTTTTCCACCATACATCCCTCTCCCCTCCCCCCCGATTCCAGCGCCCACTGTCCCCAATTGCTCCAGCTGTGCATGTTCGTCCACCAGCACCACAATGGTGTCTTGCACTGTTCAACCATACCCCCCCCCCCCCCCCCCCCCCCTCCCCTCTCATAATGTCCCACTATACTCCCCTCTCCTCTCCTCTCCTCTCCCCTTCTCCCCTCCCCCATGACTCCCGTGTCTCCCTGTCCCGAACCGCTTCAGATCCGCACATGCGTCCACCAGCACCACAAGGCATTCCTCCAGGTGTCGCAGGCTATCCCACAGATGGACCAAGCGGTTTCGGAGCTGAGGGTGTGCGTGCAGGGTGCTGAGGCCGTCGCGCAGGCATTGGGCAAGGCGCGCACCCTGGCCACGGTGAGGGAGCCTGAACCCTGAACCCCGTCCTTAAACCCTCAACCCTGTCCGCGGTGAGGGACCCTGAACCCTTAACCCTGTCCATGGTGAGGGATCCTGAAACTTAAGCCTTCAAATCTAAGCCCTAAACTCTGGTTGTTGTGAGGGAGCCTGAACATTAAGCCCTTTACCCTCAGCCCTAAACCCTGGTGGCAGTGAGTTAGCGTTAACCCTCACCCTAAACCCTGGTTTTAGTGAGCGAGGGCACTGGTCTTTTCCAGGATTGTTGCGATATTTCTGGGGAGTGCATGTCATCTGGGCATGGCATATGTCCTTGCATGGCCCCTTGGCATGGCATGAAGTGCATGAGCTGCATGATGCCTGGGCCCCCTGATAGCAGCCTGCGAATACCATTGTGGCGCTATGCATAAGGCAGTACTTGTCAAATTTTCTGCCACTCATGGACCCTGATCAAAAGGGCTCAACATTGTTTACCCTAGGGTGCTTCAGCTACAGTTTAGCTACATCATGGACCATGGCCAGGAGGGGACTGGTGCAGCAAGCCCTGTTGCTTGGGTCACGGGCTGCAGGCCGGTCAAGATTCGGTCCCCAGCAGCCCAGTGGTGGCTGCCCAATGGCTTGTCAAGGGTGGTATGCTGTGAGAGGAGAAACACTGGGGTCCAGAGGCAGGGACAGGCGTTAGACCCGGCAGCAAAGAAAAGGCAAGCATGGCGGCAGAGCAAAATAATACAGAAAATAACGGGCGTGTTTCAAACGCAGGTGCCAGACCCTCAGACCCCCTCCAGGGCCCCCCGGAAGTCCTTTTAATGTCCCCGTTTGCACCCTCTTGCGCATCTGCTGCAACACAGTCCCCGGGAGCACGCCTATTTTCTGCCTTTCTTCTCCCCCTCGCAGGTCCCGGACCAGAAGCCCGCTCGTGCCCGGCCGTCTTCCGGTGTCTCGGCTTGCATCCTCTCTGGCATCCACACCACGGTCACCGGCGTACATGCAGCTTCCTCGCTGGCTCCGGACGATGTTGACTGTGTGGCTCTGGAGGAAGATGGTTCGACTGGAGAGGTACTGACAGGCATGTGTGTGATGGTGTGATGGTATGGTGTGATGTGATGTGATGTGTTGTGGTGGCACCGGAGCACGTTGACTGTGTGGCGCAGTAGGAGGATGGCTCCACTGGAGAGGTGCTCGCAGACATGTGTGTGATGGTGTGATATGGTGTGATGGTATGGTGTGATGTGGTGGCTCTGGAGTATGTTGACTGTGTGTATCCCTGAAGGAGGATCTTTTCACTGGAAAGGTACAGTCAGACACCCAGTGCAGGAAGACCTGCTGTCAGACCTGTCAGGTGTGATTTTGGTGTGAACGTGTGAGTGTGGTGTTGGTGTGAATGTGAGTGCGATGTTGGTGTGGATGTGTGTGTGAATGTGACTGTGGTGTGAATGTGACTGTGGGGGTTGATGTGGTGTTGAGTGGTGTGTTGTACTGATGTAGTCTTGAAGATAAAGCTTTCATAGCTCACTCTCCTAGATCCATTCAGCGTGGCAAGGTCATCACCATTCACTCAATTCGTGATTGACCCACAAACCAAAGGCTGCACCAACAACGCCCAGCCTTGTTCCATCTAATGCAAAACGCTTAGCCTCCGCTGCCATCATGCCAAACCCTATGCCAAAGTAACACCCTGAATCTGCGGCTAACCCTACACCCTGAACGCTAAACCTTCGTTGACATCACATGTAATCTTAGGCCTAGACCAAAGCTACACCCTAGGTTCACTTGCCCGTAGACACTTGATATACCTGCCCCCGAACCCACACCTGCTCCTAAACCCTGGATGTTGCGTCAGTTGCTGGCTGACCTGGAAGCGGCTGTGGAGGAGCGTGACGTTGCATCTGCATGTACCATCCTCTCAGCGGGGGAGTTGATGCTGCAGGTGAGGAATGAGGGGGGGCGAGGGAGGAAGGGGTAAATGGATAGCTGGGTCAAGAGGGGAGGGGCCGAATCACAAGGTTTGGGCAATGCGTGCGTGCCACTGCCATCCATTCCATGTGCATGCTGCTTTGGGGATGACCCGCTGTTGATTTGCCGGGCCGCCCTTGCTCCTTGCTGACAGATGTCCAGTGTTTATTTTTTCTTGACTCGGCTACACGTCAGCTACACTCTGCCCTCAGGCCAGAGGCCCCAGCTGTGGCCAGCTAATCTGCCTTGGGCACCAGCCGTATGCCGGTCCTGGTTTGGTCTTGATTGGGCCTTCGGCGGCCGCGGGGCGGCTCGCTGAAGGTTGGCTCGTAGCCGAAAACAGAAACACTGCAGATGTCTGTGGTTAACTTTGCGGCTCTTCAGGCAGCCTGCTCCATAAGCGACCTGCCGATGCTCCACCTCCCTGCCCTCCCTCCCTCCCCCAACTGCCTGCAGGTGTTGGTGCGGGATCAGGCGGCCCTTCAGGAAGCTGGATATGATGTGGCAGCATCAAAGGGCCGCTTGGAGTCGGTGCTGGAATCAAGCAGACTGGTGGGCACGAGGGCCAAGTGGGGAGCATGCAGAAGAAGATTGAGGGAGTCAAGCAGGCTGGCGGGCTCGAGGGGCAAGGGGGGAGCACGTTGGAAGTGGTTTACCTGCTCTCCTTGTCCACATTTTGCTAAGTTTACTTTGTGTTCCTGCTTCAGCTGTTTTCCTTCCCTTCAGCTGTTCTCCCTCTCTTCACTGCATCCTCTCATCTGTTTTCCCCCGCTCCCCCCCCCCCCCCCCTCTGGTTGGGAATGCTCTCCTGCTCTCCTCGCCCTCCTTTTGCACCTCTTAGCTGTTTTTCCACACACACATTTCTCCCTCCTCTCAGCTATTGTCCCTCCCTCTGCTGCCTACTCTCAACTTTCCCCCTCGCTTCTCCCCCCTCCCCCCTCTCCCCTTGATTGGGAATGCTTTCCTGCTCTCCTCGTCCTCCTTTCTCTTCTGTTGGCTGTTCTCTCTTACCTTTTCCCTCCCTCCAGTGGGGAATTTAATCCCATTGCTTGATTTAAAAAACGCCCCTAAACTCTCAACCCTCTAATGGGGATTATAAGCCCATTGCTTGATCTCTGTTCTTTTCCTCACATGGGTATTGGGTATGCACACTGCGGCTGCCGGCTGGTGGTCCTGAGTGAGTGATTGCTGCATTTTCTTCTGCCGGCTGTTCTCTCTCCCCCTTTTCCTCCCTCCCTCGGATGGGAACTCCCTCTAATGAGGATCGCAATCCCGCTACTTGATGTCTGTAAACAAAAAGTGACATGCGCTGGGGTGTGGATATAGAAGCCACCCGTTTGGCCGTAGCGTAAGGTAGGCTGCCATGGCTTGTTCTGTTCTCTGCTCCTCACATGGGGATGCACGCTGCCGTCGTTGGTGCTGAGGGTGTGATTGAATAGCTGCATTTCACAATATTTAAAGATGTAAGCTCGGATATGAGTGGGCCAGGTGGGGGCATCGAAAGACACAAGGGAGCTGGAGGGGTTGGAGAACAGTGGACAGGGGTTTAGGGGCTTACGAAGGGTTTAGGGTGAAGGGGCATACAAAGATTTAGGGTTCAGGGGCGTAGGCGGGTTTAGGGGCGTAGGAGGTGCTTGTTTGTTTGTGTGCTGATGCCTCTGACAGGGGGGGCATGATGAGGTGCAAGTGGGCCAGGTGTGTGTGGGGATTTGTTGTAATTACAACTTGATTTTATTATTTTGTATGCTGCAGGCAGATGCTGGAGGGATAGGCGGGGGGGGGGGGGGGGGGGGGGGGGGGGGGGGGGCATGAGGAGGTGGAAGTGGGCCAGGTGTGTGTGGGGGGGAGGGGGTTAACATATTGTGACCGACCATTCATTGTACATGGCTTGCAGTTGCTGGTGTCTCAGCTAGATTCCCACCTGAAGCTCCCAGGTTTTGGCAGATCAGGGGTTTGGGGTTTAAACCCTAACCCTAAGCCCTAAACAAGGCTGGAACTCCCAGGTCCCGGCACATCAGGGATGCATGAATAGATGCAAGTGTGTCATAAGTGGGGGGGGTAGGCACTTGAGCGCAGCTTGCAGGCGCTGACTCCTCGTCTAGAGTGCCAGCTGAATCTCCCGGGCTCGGGCACATTGAAGATGCATGCATACAGACAGACAGACAGACAGACAGACAGACAGAGGTGCAATTGCACCAAGGCGAGGGGGGGGGGGGGTATCTGTACTTGAACTCTTCTTGTATTCGATGCTGCTTGCGTACGCTGATGTCGCTGCTGGTTCCCCCACAGAACCCTCCAGGTGCTAGTGTATAAGAGGTGTAAGAATGGATGCAAGCGTGCCAGGGAGGGGGTGGGGTGCTTTGTACTGATAAGCCTGTGCGCTCTTTTTATTCTGCGTGCAGGCGCTTGTGTCGTAGCTGGTACCTCAGTAGAACCCTCCAGGTGCTAATGCATGAGAGGTGCACGAATGGATGCAAGCGTGCCAGGGAAGGGGTGCCAGGGAGGCGGGTAGCTTTTATAATGATACACTTGTTTTTGTTTTTTTATTGTTACCCTTGCGTTTATTTTTATAATGTCACGGCACGCTTGTGTTTATTTTTATTTTGCATGCAGGCGCTTGTGTCTCAGCTAGAGTCCCAGCTGAACCTCCCGGGCGCCAGCACGTCAGAGGTGCGGGCAGCGGTGTCCTACCTGGCGCTACTGGCTGGGGACTGCCAGGCCGCTTCGTGCCTGCTGGCCTGCCACTCGCTCAAGCTGCAGGAACAGGCGGCGGCGCTGCTGAAACACTATTCGTCAGGTGGGCATGGGGTGTGTGAAGTGTGAGGGGGATCTGTCAGGACTTGTTTTTCTGCTGGCCTGAGACTGGCTTTAGCTGCAGGAGCAGGCCATGGCAGTGCTCAGGAAAGCCTGGTAGCGGTGCCCAGGTCGTATAAAAGGGATGTGCAGTGCAGATGTTAACGATTGAAAGGCTTACATAAACTGTACAATGCCTTAAGCTTTTGTTCCCTGTCGATGAGTTGCACCAAGTGGTGCACCCAGTGAAATGTGATCAGGGCCTGGTCAGGTGGGCGATAGGTGTGTTTAGTGAGACAGGGACCTGCAGGGCCGCGTCGGACCTGCTGGCATGCCACTCACTCGTGCTGCAGGAGCAGGCTGTGGCAGTACTCAAGCAAGCTGGGTCAGGTGGGCTGTGGAGGAGAGGGTGGGCTGGGGGATGCTTGGGTGTGCTCAGTAGGAGAGAGAGGGGGTGGAGGGGAGAGGGAAGAGAGTGGGCTGAGGGATGCTTGGGTATGCTCAGTAGGAGAGAGAGGGGGTGGAGGGGAGAGGGAAGAGAGTGGGCTGAGGGATGCTTGGGTATGCTCAGTAGGAGAGAGAGGGGGTGGAGGGGAGAGGGAAGAGAGTGGGCTGGGGGATGCTTGGGTATGCTCAGTAGGAGAGAGAGGGGGTGGAGGGGAGAGGGAAGAGAGTGGGCTGAGGGATGCTTGGGTATGCTCAGTAGGAGAGAGAGGGGGTGGAGGGGAGAGGGAAGAGAGTGGGCTGAGGGATGCTTGGGTATGCTCAGTAGGAGAGGGAGGGGTTGGAGGGGAGAGGGAAGAGAGTGGGCTGAGGGATGCTTGGGTATGCTCAGTAGGAGAGAGAGGGGGTGGAGGGGAGAGGGAAGAGAGTGGGCTGAGGGATGCTTGGGTGTGCTCAGTAGGAGAGAGAGGGGGTGGAGGGGAGAGGGAAGAGAGTGGGCTGAGGGATGCTTGGGTATGCTCAGTAGGAGAGGGATGGGTTGGGGGGAAGGGGAAGAGAGGGCATGCTGGGGGATACTTGGGTCTGCTCAGTGCTGCACCCTAACCCGGAACCTAGAACAGCCCCCTCTAAACCTCAAGCCCTTAACCTAGACCCCTTGACCTTTGTTTGGAGGGAGGATAGGCTGGGGATACATATGTGTGCAGAGAGGATAGTCTGGGGTTTGCTTGGGGATACTCATTGGGAGGGTGGGATGGCGGGGATGGTGCTGGGTAGTGCATTAGGCGGGTGCTGCTGAGGGAAATGAGGTTCTGAAGCCAGTTTTAGTGAGGGTTGGAAGGTATTGCCTTGCGTACTCGGGATCTTTGGGATTTGGATTTTGAATCCTGGGTTTTTAAATGTGCCTGCAGCCGCCAGCGAGGAAGACGGGATGCAGTATGGCTGCTGCCTGGCCCAGCACACCTTCTTGCAGGTGAGGGGAGGCACAGATTCACGGAATTTTGTGAGTTGAGGTTTGGACAGCATTACATTTTGCGGAGCAGGATCGGGAATAATTTAATCCCAGTCCAGAAATCGCTCGGTCACGCTCGGTCCTTTGTTGATGGGCGGGACGTGTAAGCCACTTGAAATTACCACTCTTAATTTATCAGTTTAATATTGTGTTATATTTTTATGCCATCAATGGGGGCGACTATCCTCTGTTATGCTTGAACCCGTCACCTAGTATGCAGTATACCTTTCTTGTATCCTTGTCTTTCAACTTTTTAATTTAGTAGGTGCTGCTCAACTTAACTCGATTGCACGCATGCCATGATTTGTGACTGGAGCTCATTTTCTGCACCAGGGGCTTCATTTCCACACCATTGGTCTGGGGTTTCGAGGTGGTTTCCTTCCCAGGCAGGGGAGCGCTGTTCCAAGCTCCTTGTCTTGGTTTATTATTCGCTCACACCGGTTTGCGGGCACCTGTCCCATGCATCAGATGTGATACCCCACTGGACAGTAAAAGCTTCACATTCACGTGAACCTTCAGATACCAGTATTTATAATTTAACACGATGCAGCTGTATTCTGCCGAAGCCATTAATTTTGAGCGGACTGAAAGCAGTTATACAGTAAAAGGACAGGCACGCCCAAATGCGTACCATTTTTTGTAAAGGACAGGCAGCACGGCATTTTCCTTGTTCTTTGAACATGCCATACATTTAATTTGCCTTCCCTTGGGCATAATATCATGATTTATTTGAATGCTCCCCTCAGGAAAAACTGTCGACAAAAACTCTTAAATCCCCACTGAAAATCGTTGATTCTCAAATTCATCGATCCCTTAACCCCAAACAATGCTGATTATGAGGGAAGGCAAAGCAAATCTACTGGCAATGCTTAGTAGTGCTTAAATCCATCTCAATGATAGAAGGGAAGCATGTACGGTATGCTGAATGCTGTTGCGCAACTGCTTACATGTCAAAAATGAATTCCCGAGTATCTGCAACCTTAAACCCCAAACCTTAAACCCGATCATCTGCAACCCTAAACTCTAAACCGAAGTATCTGCAACCCTAAACCCTAAACCCGAGTATCTGTAACCATAAACCCTAAACCGAGTATCTGCAACCCCAACCCCTAAACCCGAGTATCTGTAACCCTAAACCATTAACCCAAGTATCTGCAACCCTAAACACTAAACCCGAGCATCTGCAACCCTCAACCCTTAACCCGAGTTTCTGCAACCCTCAACCCTAAATCCGAGTATCTGCAGGCAGACAAGCTCCGTACACAGACAGGGCGTTATTTAACCTCACATTTTGTACTTGTGATGACGTGAAGCCCATTCCCTGATGTGATGAAAATGTTTGATTTGCTTTTATAAAAACATGTTTGATTTGCTTTGCCTCTGAGGGGTTTCCTGGCGTTGAAACCTCGTGTTAATCCTGTTAAAGGGCCGTCTTGGCCGGGCAGTGTGGTTGATGCTGATGCTGATGGAAAACCGTGCTGCTCGGATCTGTCTGTTTGAATAATGCCCGATGCTTGTCCTCTGATTGAAGGAGGGCCTGGTCAGTCTGTTTGAATAATGCTGAATGATTCACATTGACGGAAGGCTGTGACACTGGTCCGTCTGTTTCAATAATGATAAGTGATTGTCCGCTGACAGATAGGGGCTGCTGCTGATGACCTGGAGGCGGTCTTCGGGTCTAACACCAGAGAGGTGTACGGACTGCTCACACAGGTAGGTGAGCGTTGCATGTCCGGACAAAAGGAAATAGCCAAATGGAACGCACTGGGGGACGCATGTAAAGGCAATCACCCTTGTCGCATATACTACATACTTGCTTCCGTAGTTAAGGGTTCAAGGTGGGAGCTGCCGCCATGAAAACCCCCATGTAAATTGTCTTTGTCATCACATGTGAGAAAGTCACCCATTCTCATATTTGGGGGTTTAGTACCAGAGAGGTGCATTGACTGATACAAAAGGGGGGCTTTGCATGCTCGTTCCAGTCCCCTTGTCCCCATACCCTATGCCCCCATGACATCCCACCTCATACCTCTCTCGACCTTGTCTAAATTGTATCACCTACCAGATTGTATTAACCAGCTGCTGGGTGACCACAGCTGGGCCACTTCAAACCAAACCTTGACCAGCCCATGGCCAGAAGCCCAAGTAGCCTTGCAGCACTAGGCCCCTGAGCCATAGGCCGTACTGTACCTGGATTATAGCCAAAGCCTCCTAAATAATGAGCAGTATATTTCTGCCTCCCCCCTCCCCCCAGTGGGCTGATCATGAGTCTCACATGTGCAGCCGGCTGGTCACTTAGCGCGCCCATGCTCCTCCTCCCCATTCCCCATTCCCCAAGCATTTGTTCCAATACTCTCCTCCTCCTCCCTCCCCCCAGTGGGCGGACAACGAGTCCCACATGTGCAGCCGGCTGGTGACTCAGCGTGCCCTAGCCCCACTCTCTTCGGCCTCCGACCTGCTGGACGTTGCGCGATGCGTGGGGCTGGTGCTCGCTTGTGCCGCGGTTCTGGAGCAGGACCACGGCCTGAGTGTTATGGCAGCGCTCACACAGGGGCTGTGGGAGCACACTGAGGGTGAGGATGTAGGGCTGTACTGCCGGGGTACGGCTCGTAGTCGTACTGCTGAGGTACGGTTCTAGAGAGGATTACTGCCTGAGCCTTATGGCGGCTCTCAGGCAGGAGCTGTGGGGGCACGTGGAGGGTGAGAAGGTACTGCCGGGATGTGGCTCACAGTTGTACTGCCGAGTGCCAAGGTATGGCTCACAGCCGTACTGTCAAGGTGCGGCTCACAGTCGTACTGTCAAGGTACGACTCACAGTTGTACTGCATGGAAGTAGCCTGTGTAGGTTCCCAGGATGACATGAGCGGGAGCTGGGAAGTGAGGCATCTAGTGAGATATCTCAGGCAAGGTGTCCACTCCTCCCTCCTGGATACTGCTTAAACCGACTGGGCAGATCATAGAAGGTGGGGAACGTGGATTCGATAGGATTGAGGCACATTGCGGCCCGATGAAAGGGGAAATCCAGCAAAGGTTTGTCTGCTCGTTTGATCTGGGCGGCAGCATCGGCCCAGTCGCTTATTGGCTGCCTGCTTGTCCTGGCCACAGCTGCTGCCTTGAGCCTAGCTGCTGCCACAGCCAAAGCCCAGCTGCTGCCACAGCAGCTGGGCCTTGCTGAGCCAAACTTGGAAACTACATGAATGTTATCTCCTTTCAGGGAAGAATCCTGCATCCCGTAACCTGCCTTACTGTACCAGTGGCAATGCAGAAGCAACTGCACCCTGAGTGCCTCGCTGAGCCAAACTTGAAAACCAATTAAACTGACAACCGAACCCTGCCTTGATGCACAAGGCGTACTGCGGAAGCACTTGATCCGCATGGCGGTTGATGCCAGAGCCCAGGGCGCCGATGAGGTCCTCAAAGCGGCATTGAAACCAGTGAGTGGATGCTACATGTCACACAGCCAAAGTGTGACCATGCTCCTGATTCAGTACAAATAGGGGGGGGAGGGGGCTTGAGACCAGTAACTCGGCAGTGAGTGGATGGACAGTGGTGACACAGGTGACACTGGTCAGATTGGTGGCAGAGGCTTGAAGCCGTGTCCCTCGGGGTTTAGGGTTCAGGTCTTTCACCCTGCACCTCTGAACCCCTGAACCCCTGAACCCCTGTCCACTTACAGAGGCCGCCCCCCCCAAGGGCTGCAGCCGGCAGCTCGTCAAGGGCTGGTGATGGGGACTTGAAGCTGGAGATGGGCAACCAGCTTCTGGCGGGCACACGCATCCTGGTGGAGGCCTTTGTGCCCTTGGCAGGTATGTCTGTGGTGGGTTGCCTGCTTCAGAGGCCAGACAGGTGCATCTCTGGTTGAGGCGTTCCACCCTTGGTGAGCAGGACACACGGCATGGTGGGGGTCGGGGGTGTTTTTATGGTGTCTGCTCAAATGGCCAATTTACAGCTGATTTGAAGATGCCATTTTTTTGAAAGCAACAATTTTCAATGAAATGGCCGAGTTGCAGGGCTGTTTAAAGCGCCAAGATCAATGGTGCACAACAATGCGGCATTTTCTGACGATGTTCGCAGCACTGCATTCTAGTGCAAGCCAGACCACCTTTGGTTGGCCGCCAGGCGGGCATCACCGGGTGACTTGGGACCAGGCCTGGAGCCTGGCAGCATGGCAGCAGCATGTAGACCTGGCGTAGCATGGCAGCAGCATGAAGGCCTGGAGTAGCATGGCCAGCTGCACCAGGCCCCCTTTGGCCTTATGCCACTGTGTGTGGCTGAAATGTGCCACTCTAAACACCACAAAATAAGTGTGCCACTCTAAACACCACAAATAAGTGTGCCACTCTAAACACCACAAAATAAGTGTGCCACTCTAAACACCACAAATAAGTGTGCCACTCTAAACACCACAAAATAAGTGTGCCACTCTAAACACCACAAATAAGTGTGCCACTCTAAACACCACAAATAAGTGTGTCACTCTTAACACCACAAATAACAATATGGGCTGTGCTCGTTCATGACCTGCCTGCCTTTTTGCCCCCCACTTATTTTCACACGAGCCAATAAGTTACTTGTCCGCACTTTTCACATGGTCGTGCTCAATAGCGTTGTTCCCATGCGGCCCACTCAGCTCCCGCTGCATCCTCGTGCCTCCTTCTGCTGCTGCTGCTGCTTTAGCCAACGCCAAAAGCCTTTGTTTCCTTTAGGATGCTTCAGGTACATAATTTCCTGTGACCGATGCGTCCTTGTGCAGCAGGCCCTGCAGCTAGGCCCCCCCGGCGATAGATCGGTCAAGGTCTGGTCCCCAATTCCCACTGTTGGCTGCCTGACGGCCTGCCACAGGTGACCGGATCCACACTTAACCAAACCTGGCTGTCAATGCCACCAGCTTCTTTATTTCCTCCGTTATCAGTGCGGCCAGATCCTCACTTAGCCAAACACTGCTGTCAATGCCACCCGCCTCTTTGTTCCTTCCATGACCAGTTGACCATTAGTGCCTACCCATCATGCACATGCTGCCTCCACCGCCTCACCATACCCTGCCCACCCGCATGCTACCCCTGCCACCTCACACCACATGCCACCTCATACAACATGCCACCTTACACCAAATACCACCTGTCACAAAATGCCAACTTAAATTGACTTGCCACCTCCCACATCATGCTGTCCTCTTCCACCCAGACCTGCTGGGATCAAAACTTCAAGAGAGGTCAGCGCTCCAGCCACTTTTCATTGTTTTCACACTTTTGTTTTACGTTTCCACTCGCCTCTGCCGCCTCACTTACCGCATGCCGCTCGCCACAAACCACCTCTCACCAGTGTTCCCTCCAGTGCGTACGATGCCACCTTTTGGGCGGCCGCCGGGAGGCCACGAGTGCGCAAATTCGGACCAAACCTTGACCTGCCAGGTGGTTGGGGCAGCAGGGCTTGCTGCACCAACCTCCCCATGTCGTGATGTAGCTGAAATGTACCTGAAGCACGCTAAAATAAACACTGCCTCTCAGGCCTGCTAGGTTCCGATGTATCGGCGCTCCTGCGGCCCGGCCTGCTGGAGGCCGCGCAGGCCGCCGCCGAGGGCTGCTCCGAGGGGATGCTGGCAGTGGCGCAGCTCGGAACTGGGAGGGTAGCGGCAGGGGCGGCAGCTGGGGACGGCGGCCCTGCCAGTGCAGCTGCCTCTGTGGGATCTGCTGCCGGGGCGCGCGGGGGTCGGGCGGGCATCCGACAAATGGCGGTTGCGCTGCAGACCTGCATGCTGGAGCTGTTCTATGAAGTGGACCAGGTGGGTGTGGGGCGCACTGGGCGTTGTTTCGCTTATGGGCTGAACACACACACGCACACAGTCCATTGCTTGTGTCAGCTTGACAGTATGTTGTGGGCGATAAATCATTAGTCCTTGATCATCATGCAGCAGTTGTCCTTGGACATCACTGCCGTCCACAAAGTCAGAGAATCCGGCAGCCAGCTATGCAGGAAATTTGACGACTGGTGACATTATTGCAAGAACTGTATATAGCATTATCGTCAGCTTAAGAGGCAGGCGGCAGCTCTATATGGCGGTGGCCAGGCATGTCGGCCCTTGGTGCGCAGGGGTATTGTTTTATTTTTACCCACCCACTCTCATAAGGATGCCATTTAAAGCCCTTGACCCCGAACCCTAAAGTATGCATCTGCTGCTGCTGCTGCTGCTACTGCTGCCTATTCTGCTCCTCAGTGTTTAAAACCGCTTGAGGTTGCTTGTGGCTTGGGACCCCTAGTGGATCTCGCCACCCTCGGGGACCTGGCTTACCAAGTGGGCACTGCTAGCAGCCGGCGGGCGGAATTGGATGACGAGCAGGACAAACGACAACAGCAGCAACAGCAGCAACAACAGAGCTCGCGGGCATTGCTGCTGCAAGCCTCTGCGGCGGCTGCGGCGGCGGGCATGGCAGCGGTGGGGAGCAGGGCGTCTGCTCGTCAGGGTGGCAGCCAGGAGGAGGAGGCGGACGCAGGGCTTGCTTCCGGCCGCAGCCGAGTGGATGCTGTGTCCTCGGCTGTGGAGGCGGCGGCGGCAGGAGGAGGCGCAGCTGGATGGCGGCGCGTTGACGAGGGCCATGGCAGCAACAAGCGAGCAGCAGGAGCACGGCTTCGCCCGTCGGCCCTATCCGACTCCGATTCCGAGGATGGAGCTGTTGCGGATGGCCTGGCAGACAAGCCGAGCCGATCCAACAGCCGAGCGTCGTCGGGGATGCCTTCGCGGGGCCGGTCCAGTGATGCCAGAGAAGGTCAGGTAGCGGCTGAGGTGCTTCCCGTGGCATCGAAAGGTGATTTGCCACAGGCCATATCCTCAGGTTTGCCTGAGCGCCCCGGCGCTGGGCTGGCGGCTGTGCGCGGCGAGAGAAGCGGTCCATTGCTGTTGGTGAGCGGGAGGACAGCCGCATTTACCGAAGCGGAGTCTGCGCCGACGGGCCTCGCGTCACGCGAGGGATCGGACGCGGTAGGGGTCGCTGGCGGGGGGCGGGGCGGGAGGGTGCTCGACGCGCAGAATGCAGGCTTAGGGGGGTCTGATGGTGAGGCGGCGCCTGCGGGGCAGGGTGGAAGGATTGGCAGAGTGGGTGGGGGCGCAGGCCGTGGGGCCGCGCGGGGAGGAGGAGCGGAGGGTGGCGCTTACGGCACGGCGGGGAAGGCTGAGCCGGGAGGTTCAGCAGGCGCGGTTTCGTCTGAGGAGGACAAAGAGGAGCGGGAGGAGGTCCCTGCTTGGCTGGCCAGGCGGATGGCTGCCCGGGCGGCCGAAGGCTTGGCGGGTCCAGCTGCAGCGGCGGACGCGACGGCGGTCTCGTCTGCTGCCCGTGTCGCAGCCGCACTGGAGAGGGCGGCGGCGGCGCGGGCGCGTCGTGCAGGGGTGGATCCCACCGCTGCTGCCAAGCATGCAGACAGGGGTGGAGCGGAAGCTCCCGGTCCTCCTGCTCCTGCTCCTGCTGTCCTGCACACTGAGGCTGCCTCCATGTTCCTGCAAGGCGCGCGGTATGCCAGGCCGCCGCCGGCGGCTGCAAGTCACAGGTCTCCGCAGCTGGACGCTCTTCCGGACGCTCCGGCGCTGGGTGGCCGGCCTTCCGCTAATGCGTCCGAGGCCGACTTGGTGAGGACTGCTCCGATGCGTCGCGAACGCCGCTCTCAGCCGTCGGGCTCGGCTGGGTCGGAGGCGCGGGGAAGACCTGGTCATGCGTCCTTGGCCTTCTCCTCTGACAGCGATGAAGGGGTCGCGGGCAAGGCAGCTCCTGCGGCGGCTCGGGCTAGAACTCCAGTTGTTGCTCGTGGCCCTGCCGTGCCTGTTGTTGCTGCTGATGATGACGTTGATGATGACTCTCCCTCGAGAGGGTCAGGTAGGAAGCACATGAATGGCACGACTGCAAGTTTCACTGCTGGCAGTGTAGGCGGGCCACGAGCCGCTGTACGGGCACGCTCTTCCCCGACGGGAAGCGAGGATGAGCCTATGGCCCAGCCAGCCTCATCCCGAGCTGCTGCAGCCTCAAGGGTCTCAGGCGGCAGGCCTTCCACTGGCATGGTTGCGTCTAGGCCAGTGGTACCACCAACTCTCTTGCCGTCTGGAAGCGATAGTGAGGGGGCTGCCCCGCCGCCCCGGGCAAGAGCTGGTTCTGTAGCCGCCAGGGCTGCCAAGCAGCAGCAAACAGCGGGAGTGTCGGAGTTGAGCGATTCGGATGAGTTCTCGGGGAGAGTGACGAGGCGGGCCCTTCCGGCAGCAGGGCGGAGGAGGACAAATAACTGACAAATCACGTTTTTTGCTTAACTGACAAATACCGGTAGCTGTTTTTGATTAACTGACAAACTGCCGTTTTTTGCTGAATTGACAAAAGCCGTTTTTAACTGACAAAAAGCCGTTTTTTTGCTGAAATGACAAAAAGCCGTTTGTGCTGAAATGACAAGTACCGGTAGCTGTTTTGCTTAATTTACCAATAGCTGTTTCGCATCAGTTGGTAAGAATGGATCAGCATCTGATTTGTTCAACTTGTGAAGCTGAGTGAAATTTGAGAACTGTGGAATTTCAGATTGTTTTCCAATCCTCACAATTCGGTGAGCGGAATTGATGCTTGGAATATCAAAAATATGGCTATGTTTCCCTGGCTTAGCAGAATTGGCTTGCAACTACAATTTCTTGTCTAGTCCCCTACCAAAGATTTCAAACCTACCATGTCTTGTCCAGCCAGATTGCCTCCAGGTGAGATTCCAATGGGGCCCAGCTCCTAACAAGGCATCTCCATACAGTCAAATGACTCGATGTCCTTCATTTGTCTTTTAAGATTGCGACAACGGCAGCATATCTTTATATAATGTGAGGCTCTATCTTTCCTTTCCCCTGAAGTTCCTCCTTACCACTCAGTTGGACACGCATGCGGCCGAGCCTTTCATTGAGCAGGGCCATCCAAAATAAAGGAGCTACGTCAGTGAGGATATAGTTATTGGCAAACAGACTCTGTGACCAAAAACATTGTGATGGTGGGCCTACAATCCACATGCATTCAAATAACATTTGTCAGTTATGGCTCGGGTATTGGGCTGCCATTACGCCCTCGCAGCATCGCGACAAAAAACAAGGACAATAAGTACATGAGCCAACTCAGTTTATTCACAACATGAATGAGGTATGGACACGATGTACAAGTGGAGCACGGTCAACTTGTTCTCTTACAAGGGACATAAACTCATAAAGTACATGAACCAGCTTCGCTTAGTTATGCCTAGCAACAACGTGGTGTTTGACCCACCGCAACTGTCAACCTGAGAACATGGAGGCAACAAGTGCCAGCTCTGCTTATTACTAGCAACAACGTCGCATTGGTTCCAGCGAACACAGCCCCTATTTACTAGCCCGGTGCAGCCCCTAGCCCGGAGCAACCGTTAACGGAAGACCATGGGCAAGGCTGCAGGGCATACCTAAAGGCGTGTGGATTTGTGTAATTCAAATTTCAAAAGTTAATATGTCAAGAAAAGCAAACTCCCTGTGGCATAGACATGAACCACATACTGAATGTGGCAGATAATAAGCCATGTGCCTAGCTGAGTGCACAGGCTGTTCAGCTCAGACACAAGCGAATGTCGCCGTGACTCAGCGAACCTAAAGCCTCAAGCCTTAGGCAAGCCAGGCCATGCAGCAACACGCATTCACACATCCCACGTCCCTCCCTTCCCACACTTCAGCGGGATCCACTCATAAAGCAGTACGCCCGCCAACAGGTACAGTGCCCTCATTTGGGAAACGTCGCCGAGTCGAGCGCCTCATGCAGCAGGTCTGCCTGCTCCTTCTTGTGGACCTCTCCGTAACCAGTGGCGGTCGATGCCGACGGATCCCGTCCAGCGTAGCTGATGCGGCCGTCCGGAACAGCCCGGCTCTCAGACCTGAGAGAGGCAGGGCGGGGCAGTTTTCAAGGATCCATGTTTCTAATGCAGAGTGTTCAGAGACATTGACGATATTGCCTGTCCCTCGGCCTCTCATTGCCACCACTACATCTTGGCATGAATGCGCTGTACTGCCCGCACTCCTTCGCCACACGGTGTTGGGAACCTGCCTGTTTTCGGCCTCCCCTCCATCTTGTTGCTACACACCCTGTGCATGTCACCCCTCTGCGTCTGCTTCCCACACGCCTCAGTGTTTATTTTTTTGTGACTCAGCTGCATGTCAGCTACACTTCAGCCTCTGGCCAGCGACCCCCTTTTGCGGGCCAAACATGCTGCTTTTGCCACCAGTCGCAGGCTGGTTCAGATTTGGACCCAATTAGTTATTCGGCGGCCGCGGGGTGGCCTGCTGAAGGTGGAACCGTAGACGGAACAAGAAGCACTGGCTCTCCTCTCCGCCTCTCCATCCCCCTTCCACGCCACCAACTCCGCCTCCCTGTCCCCCACACTCCTCCACCCCCATCCCCCTCCTCTCCCCCGCTCCAACGCCCCTGTCGCTCACTTGAGGCATGAGATCATGCGCGGCTGTACATGGAAGTAGGCGCCCATGTTCATGGGCTCCTCTTGGCACCAAACCACCTCTGCATGGGGGTAGCGCCTGAGCTCTCTGCAGACCAGGTCGAAAGGGAACGGAGCAAGCTGCTCCAGCCGCACCACCGCGATCTGCCCCTGGTCCAGACCCAGCTCCTCCCGCTTGGCGTGGAGGTCGTAGAAAACCTTGCCAGCACAGAAGACGACGCGCCTGGGTAGAGAGGGGGGGGGTAGGGGGGTAGAGAGAGGGGGTAGGGGGGTAGGGGGTAGAGAGGGGGGGTAGGGGGGTAGGGATGAGGGTAGAGGGTAGAGAGAGGGGGTAGGGAGGTAGGGATGAGGGGGTAGAGGGTAGAGAGAGGGGGTAGGGGGATAGTGGGTAGAGAGAGGAGGCAGGGGAGTAGTGGGTAGAGAGGGGGTAGAGAGAGGGGGTAGAGAGAGGGGGCAGGGGGGCAGTGGGTAGAGAGAGGGTAGAGAGAGGGGGTAGGGGGGTAGGGATGGGTTAAGAGGGTAGAGAGGGGGTAGAGAGAGGGGGTGGGGAGGGGGGTAGGGATGAGGGTAGAGGGTAGAGAGGGGGTAGAGAGAGGGGGGTGGGGTTGAGGATTTCTCGTTGGAGACTAATAATTGCAATAATCCATCCCCATCACAATGCAGTTTCGAATATTACCCGGGCCCTTCAGCCAAGGATGTTCGAAGTGCTTCAGAGGGAAGGGTGCAGTAGAGGTATCCCGATTCCCAGCTCATCCAGATAAGGTTGGTTATAGGTGGGTATGGGAGTGTACGGGGGAGTACATGGGGGGGGGAGTGTTTCTTTTTCCGGCTACGAGTCCAACTAGGGAATGCCGCCCCACATTCACCAAAGGCCTCCGATCAGGGCCAATCCTGGATCGGCCTGCAACTAACGGCCAAAGGAACAAGGCTGGGCACAAAATGGGGGCCTCCGGCAGGAGGCCGGAGTGTAGCTGACATCAGCTGACATGTAGCTGAGTCACGAAAAAAGAAAGACTGCTGGGTCAGCTGCCTCGAACCCTTCACAACCTTCACCCACTTGCAAGCGTCCTCCACTGGCGGGCGCGGCGCACGGTCCTTGGGCAGCTTGCCGGTATCGTCCATGATGAGGCGCTTGAAGCGCACACCAACAATGCCGGCATCGTCCGCCTCGTCGTCAAACTCGTACAGCCCACTCTTGCACTTGGGGTGGCGGAGGAGGTTCTTGGGCGTGAAGATCACAAGAGGCTTGCGGAACTGGCGGTGGATCTGCGGGGAGCGAAGGTAACAGGGAGGAAGCAGATGGAATCTGACGAGAAGCTAATGGGAATCTGGCGCCCAACAGAAATGCTAATCTCAGCAGCACAGATATGCAGCCCTCCACCTCAGCAGCCAGGCGCACCTGCCGGCGCAACACAGTAACCCAGCAACCCCTAAGGTTGCAAGGCGCACCTGTCGGCGCAACACGTGGAATAAATTTGCCGGCGTGGTGCAGTTGACGATTTGCCAGTTTGTGGCCTGGACCTGAGTCCCCAGGTGGGCGCCCGTGAACCACTTCGTCTCGTCCACATTTGGGAGCTCATACGGGTTCTCGTCTGACATCTACGGGGAGGGGAGGGGAGAGGGAACAGATTGGGGAGCTCATACGGGTTCTCGTCCGACATATGAGGGGAGGGGAGGGGAGGGGAGGGGGAACAGATTGGGGAGCTCATACGGGTTCTCGTCCGACATCTGAGGGGAGGGGAGGGGAACAGATTGGGGAGCTTGCACGGGTTACGAATATGTCTTGAAGGGGGGGGGCAGAGGAGTGGGCAGGGAAACCTAGTTTTGAGTTCTCGTCCCACATTTAACGGGAGATGAGGGGGGGCGAATTGGAAAGCTCGTATAATTTTTGGTCTGAAATCCGAGGGTAGGGGAGGGGAGGGGAGGAGAACAGATGGGGGAGCTTGCAAGGGCTATGAACAGACGTCTTAAGGGAGGGGCAAAGGACCCAACCTCCCTGCTCCTCCTGCCCTATCCAAAACCCAACCCGCTCCTCCCCCCCCACCCACCTGCAGAAAGCGCTCCATGCGTCCACTGCTGTGCTCTGGCCCCTGTCCGTCGTAGCCATGAGGCAGCAGCACCACCAGGCCGGACTGGCGCAGCCACTTGGACTCGCCGCTGCTCAGGAACTGGTCAAAGATGACCTGCAGGCAGGGCGGGGGTTTAGGTTGAGGGTTTTGGCGGTTTTAAACCCTGAGCCCTAAACTCAGATACTGTTCAAAGGCAACCTGCAGGCAGAGTGGGGGCACAGCCAGATAGGGTTTATGAATGTATGACATACTTTCATAGTCGAGGGTTAACAAAGGAATTGGCCGCCGTGAGAACCCCTTGGGAAATCTGAAGCACAGGCAGCGTGGGAACATTAAAGACAGAGGGCAGGGCAAGGGGGCTTTGCCCCCTCCACCACCACCACCCCACACAGAGGCGCCCCCCCGCACGTTCACACCTGCCCCTTTCCCCTCACGCATATTCACACCTGCGCCGTGTTTGCAAAGTCTCCACACTGTGCCTCCCAGATGACCAGGCTGTTGGGGTTTTCCACGCTGTACCCTAGCTCAAAGCCGAGCACGCCATACTCGCTGAGCGAGGAGTTCGACACTGTGAACATGCCGGGCTTTTGTCCGGGGTAAACCGCAGACAGCGGCGTGTACTTCTCGCCGGTGTTCTGGTCGGCTAACACTACATGCCTAATGGGGGAGGGAAGCATGGGATACATTTTTAAATGGACAGTTGGTGGTGAGGAATGGAGATCAAATGACAGTTGAAGAGAGGGGTGGAGTTCAAGTGTTAGTTAAAGCGAGGGATGGCGCTGACTTGACAGGGAAGGCGGTCAAGTGGCGTCTGACCAGAGTACACCGCGGACAGTGGGGTGTACTGCTCACCCGTGGTCTGGTCAGCCACCACAACGTGTCCGAGGGGCAGGAATGCGAGGGAGGAGGTGCCCCGCCCAGTGTGGAGGTGCCCCGCCCACCTCACAAGTGTGGAGGTGCCCCGCCCACCTCACAAGTGTTAAGGTGCCCAGCCCACCTCACAAGTGTTAAGGTGCCCCGCCCACCTCACAAGTGTGGATGTGCCCCGCCCACGTCACCAGTGTGGAGGTGCCTCGCCCACCTCACAAGTGTGGAGGTGCCCCGTCCAGCTCACACGTGTGGAGGTGACCCGTCCCACTCACACGTGTGGAGGTGCCCCGCCCACTTCACAAGTGTGGAGGTGTCCCGCCAACCTCACAAGTGTGGAGGTGCCCGCCCACCTCACAAGTGTGGAGGAGCCCCGCCCACCTCGCAAGTGTGTAGATGCCCCGCCCACCTCACAAGTGTGGAGGTGCCCCGCCCATCTCACAAGTGTGGAGATGCCCCGCCCACCTCACAAGTGTGGATATGCCCCGCCCATCCCACACGTGTTGAGGGGCCTCGCCCACCTCACACGTGTGGACGTGCCCCGCCCACCTCACACATTTGGAGGTGTCCCGCCTACCACACAAGTGTGGAGATGCCCCGTCCAACTCACAATTGTGGATGTGTCCCGCCGACCTCACAAATGTGGAGGTGCCCCGCCCATCTCACAAGTGTGGAGGTGCCCCGCCCACCTCACACATTTGGAGGTGCCCCGCCCACCTCCCAAGTGTGGATGAGCCCTGCTCACCTAATTACTGTGGATGAGCCCTGCTCACAAAAAAAGTGTGGATGAGTCCCGCTCACCTGTGTGTAAAGGTGCCCCGCTCCACGTCCTGCCCGCTCACTCGCACGTGATTGCCCTCAGACACCAGGGTCGCAAAGGCAAGCGCCTCAGCCATACCCCAATCAATGCCCTCGCCTGCAATCAGCAGCAATGGGGACAAAACTTGAAACAAAAAACACTTCGCCTCACGGGAAGCGTGGCAGTACTCGTCTCAATCTGCTTGAAATTCAAATTAACCCCGACACGAGGCCCCCCCCTGCTGGCGAGCACGCTTGGAAATCCATTATTGACCCCTTTCATTGCAAGCAAGCAGAGCGGCAGCAGCACACAGTGGATTCCTCCTGGCTGTCAACAGCAGCGAAGAAGACACAGGTGACAGGTCGTTCAAAGGCATGCCCCGCATGCGCTTCCTACCCCTCCCCTCAAATTCCCAACCTGCCTACCGAGGTTTGATAGACCTATTGATGATAGCCCGCCTTCACCGAACACTTCCCCTCCCCCCCCCCCCCTAATTTCCACTTCCCCTCCTGTTCTTCCCCTTCGCCGCCCGCCGCCCCCCCCCCCCCCATTTCCCCTTCCCCGCCTTGCCTCACACCTGAGTCAATCATGGTCCGCCTGTTGTCATACACCTTTCTGATCTGCTTGTGCGGCTTGAAGTGCTCCGGCAGCTCCGTGATGGACACACCCACCTGCTTGAGCAGGTCCATCTTCACACCTGGGCGGCGGGGACAGGGTGGGAAGGAGCAAGTAGGTTGTTCACACTTCAACCGAGCATAGGGGGGGACACAGGACAAAAGTATTTTATGCCTGAGCAGTGTTCCCCCTCCTCTAGCCACCTTGGGTCAGTGGCAGGGTTGGGTGACATCACGTTCCCTCCAGTCAGGCACCAGGGAGGAGGGGGGATACAGACCCAGCGCCCACAGCCAGTTCCATCGGGCCCAGCGTCCAGTTCCTCCCCGCAGAGAAACAGGTACCCGGCCCAGCGCCCAGACCTCGTTACACACTCCAAGAGACATTGCAGCTACTCGTGAGTTGAGCGTGAGAGGTAAGGAATATGCGTGTCTCAGGGATAAAAACAAGGACCCTCCCTCCCCAATCCCCCCAATTCCTCTGAATCTCATTTTTACCGGCCTTAAAACCCTCCCCCTCCCCCTCCTGCTACCCCCCCCCCCCCCCCCCCACACACACACAAATTCCTCACCTGTCCCTCCCGCCCTTCTCCCCCTTCAGCATCACTCACCTGCCCCCCCCCCCCCCCCCTTCTCCCCCTTCAGCATCACTCACTTGCCCCCCCCCCCCCCCCCCTTCTCCCCCTTCAGCATCACTCACCTGCCCCCCCCCCCCCTTCTTCCCCTTCAGCATCACTCACCTGCCCCCCCCCCCCCCCCTTCTTCCCCTTCAGCATCACTCACCTGTCCCCCCCCCCCCCCCCCTTCTGCCCCTTCAGCATCACTCACCTGCCCCCCCCCCCCCCCTTCTCCCCCTTCAGCATCACTCACCTGCCCCCCCCCCCCCCTTCTCCCCCTTCAGCATCACTCACCTGACCCCCCCCCCCTTCTCCCCCTTCAGCATCACTCACCTGCCCCCCCCCCCCTTCTCCCCCTTCAGCATCACTCACCTGCCCCCCCCCCCCCCCCTGCTCCCCCCTAAGCATGTCTCACCGGTGTTCCTGATCCTGCTGATCTGCGCCGGTGAGTTGAAACCGGTCCAGTGGGATGCCAGCCAGTCCTTCTTGGTGGGCGTGTAGACCTTGCCAGCCTCAAACTCATCGTTCAGGATCTGCAGGTTCTGCGCATGGATTGCCTTGACTTGATCCTGTGGGTCAAGGTGGGAGGAAGGATGGAATACTGGTTGCTTTGACCTGGTCCTGTGGGCCAGAGTAGGAGCAGGAAGGGGGACAAGAAGGGGGAGGAGATATTGGTTGCCTGGACCTGATCCTGTGGGCCAAAGTGGGAGCAGAATGGGGGAGGGGGGGGGGGGTATCGGTGATTTTGTTGCGCCCAGCAGGACCCTCCCCCCCCGCCAGGGTTCTGCTGGGCGCCCCCCCCAGTCAGTGCAGGGTCAATGCACGCACCTCAGCAGCTGAAGGGCCTCCTGCACCTATTTCCATTTAGATTCCTGGGCAGCCAGGGACCCAAGTACCCCTGGCTGAACTGGGCCACCGTGTTGTAGGACGAGGCGCAGCGGACGTGTAGCCGAAGCGCACTGGTGCAAGCTGTAGTGTCGGTTTAGGACCTAGGGTTCATTCAAAACAACTTCAAAGCCTCCCTCATAGGGTTCAGGCAACACAACTTCAAAGACCCCTCCCGTCCCCTCCTTTCTTCCCGTCCGCTCACCTCAGACACCAATCCGTCTGACAGCTGTTTCAGCACGTACATCTTTTGCAGGTCCCTATTCCCTCCCGACGTAGGGTTCAGGCAAACCAACTTCAAAAATCCCGTCCCTCCCTTCCTTTCCCGTCCGCTCACCTCAGACACCGATCCCTCTGACAGCAGTTTCTGCACATACATCTTGTAGGGATCCTTGTGCTGCTTGATCTTCTTGTACATCATGGGCTGTGTGAACATGGGCTCATCAATCTCGTTGTGGCCATACTTGCGGTAACATACCAGATCCACAACCACGTCCGTCTTGAAGGTCTGTGAGAGGCGATTTTAGGATGAAGGGTGAAGGGTCTGTTCGAGGCGGCCTCAGAGCTGGGGTCTGAGAAGCGTTGGGGGTCAGGGGTACGGGCTTGGTTTTGTGGCCATACTTGTGGTAACGCACCAGGTCCACAACCACAAACGTCTTGAAGGTCTGCGAGAGGTAGGGTAGGCTACGGTACAGAGCATAGGCTAAGGGTTTGAGTTTGTCCAGGGGGCATGAGGGTTGAGGGTTCATGATTTAGGCCTGTCAGGAGGTGCTGAAGGTCATCCATCAAGTCCATCACCACGCCTGCCTCAATATCTGTAGGGGTGGGAGAGATAAATGTAGCTTGGTGGTTTCGCCCCCCCCCCTACCATTCACACACACTCTAGGCACACCTGGCACCACTCCACGCCCCCCCCCCCCCCCCTCCCTTCCCTTCCCCCCAAGCACCTGGCGCCATTCTGCTGCCAACTGGTGAACGCGCACCACTGCCTCCACGTCGTCCCCGTTGACATGGAAGATGGGCGCGTTGAGCGACTTGGCCACATCAGTGCAGTAGGGGCTGGAGCGGCCATCCTTGGGGTCGGTGGTGAAAGCAACCTGGGAGGGAGGGAGGGACGGAGGGAGGATGGGGCAGATTGGGGGGGTGAACAACTAGGCCAGGTCAGGACAGTAGGCCTATGTTAGGTTCAGGCTTTGCCTACTTGTAGAGGCTAAGCTAATGTCTGGGAGTAGCATAGGCATCCACACAGCCTAGGTCTAGTCTTAGCTAATGCCGCGAGGCATCTTTAAGGGACCGTCTGGGACCCAAATTGAGCTTGAGGGGGTTATCCCCCCTGGTCCCCCTTCAGGGCGGCCCTTATCAAGGCAAGTGTGGGGTGATTGTGAGAAGAGGCTGCTTCCTGGCCTGGTCGTCTAGTCATCAGCGTGGGGTCGCTGGTCCAGGCAGGCAGCCCAAGGGGGCAGGAGGGGGGTGGCAGTGTGGTCACATCATAAATGGCAATTAGGAAGGGTTCCCCCAGAGACTGAGGAGCAGCAGGGGAGCATGAAGAGGAGAATCTGCGCCGGGAGGACAGGCATGTGGGAAAGGTGCGGCTGTTGTTGTTGCGTTACATCCACCCTGATCCCAGCACCCCAACTGGTTGTTACTACCGTTGTTCTTGCTGCAGTACATCGACCCTCATCCCAACACCCCTGCTGGTTGTTGCTACTGTTGTTGTTGCTGTTGTTGCCGCTGTACATCCACCCTGATCCCAGCACCCCATCTGCTTGTTGCTACTGTTGTTGCTGCTGCTGTACATCCACCCTGATCCCAGCACCCAACCTGCTTGTTGCTGCTGTTGTTGCTGCTGCTGTTGTACATCCACCCTGATCCCAGCACCCAACCTGCTTGTTGCTACTGTTGTTGTTGCTGCTGTTGTACATCCACCCTGATCCTAGCGCCCCACCTGGTTATTAACCACAATGTGGATGCAGCCGCCAACGGTGTAGTCAATGAGGCCGCTCATGTCCAGGGTCTCGTACACAATACCCTGGGCAGGGAACAAGGAGGAGGGGACATACCTTTTGAAGCCATATGGCGGGATGGGATGCAGCTGTGGGGGCGAGAGAGGACTGGAGAGTTTGACATTGATTAGCCCTGAGGCAAGCGTTCAATAAATGCATCATTCATACCCAAGAGAAGGCAATTTAAATCTACGGGTACTGGTACATGCTAAAATTGATCCTACATTTCCTTCATGCAACAACAAACATGTACTGCATGCTTGGCAAACTATTTCACAGGGCCAACGATTCCATTACTCATTCAAAGCTCCACCCCCATCCTTGGATACCCCTCATCTGTCCACTGATCCCCCAGCCCCTCACCCCCCGCCCCCAACCTCTCACCCCCCTCCACCTACCCAACCAGTCCCTCACCAGACCCCTGAACTCAACACGTCAAATCACTGCCCCCCTCAGCCCTTTACCACAACATGACACATCCACCCCCCACATGTCCACTGAACCCCACGTTAACTCACTTCCCCCTCAGCCCTTCACCACAACATGGCCCATCCACCCCCCACAGCCCCCCACCTGTCCACTGATCCCCCAGCCCCTCACCCCCCGCCCCCAACCTCTCACCCCCCTCCACCTACCCAACCAGTCCCTCACCAGACCCCTGAACTCAACACGTCAAATCACTGCCCCCCTTAGCCCTTTACCACAACATGACACATCCACCCTCCACAGCCCCCCCACATGTCCACTGAACCCCACGTTAACTCACTTCCCCCTCAGCCCTTCACCACAACATGACACATCCACCCCCCACAGCCCCCCACATGTCCACTGAACCCCACGTTAACTCACTTCCCCCTCAGCCCTTCACCACAACATGACACATCCACCCCCCACAGCCCCCCGCATGTCCACTGAACCCCACGTTAACTCACTTCCCCCTCAGCCCTTCACCACAACATGACCCATCCACCCCCCACAGCCCCCCACATGTCCACTGAACCCCACGTCAAATCACTTCCCCCTCGGCACTTCACCACAACATGACCCATCCACCCCCCACAGCCCCCCACCTGTCCACTGTACCCCACGTCAAATCACTGCCCCCTCAGCCCTTTACCACAACATGACCCATCCACCCCCCACAGCCCCCCACCTGTCCACTGTACCCCACGTCAACTCACTTCCCCCTCAGCCCTTCACCACAACATGACCCATCCACCCCCCACAGCCCCCCACCTGTCCACTGTACCCCACGTCAACTCACTTCCCCCTCAGCCCTTCACCACAACATGACACATCCACCCCCCACAGCCCCCTACCTGTCCACTGAACCCCACGTCAAATCACTGCCCCCTCAGCCCTTTACCACAACATGACCCATCCACCCCCCACAGCCCCCACCTGTCCACTGTACCCCACGTTAACTCACTTCCCCCTCAGCCCTTCACCACAACATGACCCATCCACCCCCCACAGCCCCCCACATGTCCACTGAACCCCACGTCAACTCACTTCCCCCTCAGCCCTTCACCACAACATGACCCATCCTCCCTCCACAGCCCCCCACCTGTCCACTGAACCCCACGTCAAATCACTGCCCCCTCAGCCCTTCACCACAACATGACCCATCCACCCCCCACAGCCCCCCACATGTCCACTGAACCCCACGTCAACTCACTTCCCCCTCAGCCCTTTACCACAACATGACCCATCCACCCCCCACAGCCCCCACCTGTCCACTGAACCCCACGTCAACGCGCTTCCCCCTCAGCCCTTCACCACAACATGGCCCATCCACCCCCCACAGCCCCCCACCTGTCCACTGTACCCCACGTCAACTCACTTCCCCCTCAGCCCTTCACCACAACATGACCCATCCTCCCCACCCCCCACCAGCCTTCCTTTTTTTGTAAATCAGCTACATGTCAGCTACAATAAGGCCTCTGTCCGGCGACCCCCCTTTTGTGGCCAGCCTTGTTGTTTCGGCCACTAGTCGCAGGCCGGTCCAGGTTTGGTCCTAATCGGGCCTTTGGCGAATGCGGGGCGGCATTCCGAAGTTGGACTTGTAGCCGAAAAAAGAAACACTGCCCCCCACATGACCCATCCTCCCCACCTGTCCACTGAAAGCTCCGTCCCCATGCAGTAGGATGGGCATGGACTTGAGGCGCTCGTTGTCGTCTCAGTAAAACTGCTTGGCCCGCACCTTGCCCAGCACCACTGTGTTGACCGCCTCAAGATGACTGGAGGCAGACAAGAAGTGGGAGGGGGGGGTCAGTCGTATATTTTGATGCGTTAACCCACCCCTCTATTCGCCTGCATTCCCTTACCTTGGGTTGGCCATCATTCCAAGAGGGCTAGAGATGCCATCTCCTGAGAGTGGTCAGCTCACTCTCAGTGTTTCTTTTTTCGAGACTCAGATATACACGACTCAGCTACATTCCGGCCTCTGGCCCGAGGCCCCGCTTGTGGGAAGCCATGCTCTGCATTGGCCACCCGCCGTAGGCTGGTCCAGGCTTGCTCCCGATCAGGCCTCTGGCGGCCGCCAGGCCACCTGTCAAAGGTGGATCCGTGGCAAAAAAAAGAAACACTTGGCTCACCAGTTCCTCACTTCGGACGTCAGACGGATACCGAATATCGATGCGTTCATCTTCCTCTCTATTTATGCCGATACCGGCATTCCCTCACTTTGTCCACATGTCAAGCGTCAGGCAAATATTCCGAGGTGTTTAAATAAATCTCTGTTTGACGACATGCCCTCACCTTGGGTTGGCCATGAGCGACAAGGCAACCATCTTGCCGGTGGTGGTCGGCCGGTTGTAGGAGGTGCCCAAGTGGTACTTGACGTCACCACTCCCCATGTACTCGTCCTCACCAGCCTTGCCCTGCTGGCAAGGCAACAGGATTGCAAATCGAGCCTCGGCATTGCTGAAGAACCTTGTAAAAAGGTAAGCACAGGTCTCCATCCACTACCCACCAATCGGGGCCCGGCAGCCCCGTCCCTCACCGGCCTGCTGCCCAGTTTCCTGAACCGTGGCTGAGGCAACCGGATCAAACAGTGGTCCCTCTCTCCGTCCTCCCCCACCCTCCCTGCAGCCTGGCCGCCTCATATCCCCTCTCTCACCGCCTGGCCGCTCAACTCGCTGAACAGTAGCGAAAACACCAAACAAAACGCATACACAATTGTCGCAATGCGCATCCCCCCCACTCGTCGTCCGCATCTCCCCCACTCGTAATCCGCATCCCACCCCCTCCCACTTTGAAGCCCCTTCCCTTCTCCCCTGGCCCCGGCAGTCTGCACTACCTCCGACCCTCTCTGACCGGCTTACAAATATATGACACAGAGGCCGCAATGTATGAAAAATAGGCCTCGATGTATGAAACAGAGGCCTCAAAGGCCTCAATCCTCCTCGCCTCGCTTCTTCCCTTGGCCCTGGCATTCTCTGCCCCTCTTTGACCAGCTGACCCCTCCCTCTTCGCACATTCTCCAAACCTCCCGCACCGCGCCCCCTCCGGCCCTCCCTTCCCGGCTTGCCGCTAAAGCATCCACACGAGTATGAAACAGAGGCCTCAATCCTCCCGCCCCCACCTTGCTTCTCCCCTTTGATACGGCAGTCTCCACCCCTCTCTGACCAGGTTGCCCCTCACCGCTCTTCATTCGACCCTCCCTCCCCGGCTTACCGCTGAAGCACCCACAATTGTATAAAACAGAGGCCTATATGCCCCCTCCCCCACCTCGCTGCTCCTCTCAACCCTGGTAGCCTCTGGCCATCCCTCACCGGCTTGCCGCTGAATTCGCTGAAGATCTGGCGCATGGGCTTTCGCACAACATTGGCCAACACATTCAGGCGACCTGTGGTGGGGTGGGGACGGAATGAGCAGGGTCAGGTATGTTGAAGTGGGGGTCCTTCTGATTGGAAGGGGGTGAGCTGGATCAAATAGGATGGAAAGGTCAGCCTGGGAGCTCCCCAGCATTTACTGGTCTGGCAGAGAAGATTCACAACGAAATGGCAACATGAGGGCAACAAGAGGGCGTCGTTGACACAGCATGTTATGAGCAGCGCCAGTGCTCATTTCAACAAATCGATCATCTCAAGCGACAACGCTGAGCCATGCTGAGCTACGCTGCGCCCTTCATCGCCATGACCCTGCTCCCCAGGGTCAAGCTTCCCTCCCACTCCCTTTCGTGTCAGAATGGAATGCTTCAAAACTTGGAGATTCCCATCCTACCAGGTTTGCCAAAGGGGGGGGTACACCATCTTTATCTGCCCAACTGTCTCATGAACCATCTACTACTCCACTCCCTGTTGCATTTCCCCTCACTCCCTGTCACCTAGTTGGCTCCCAACCCATATGGAGATTCTCCCCCACCCAGTCCCGGTCCATCCCAGCTGATGTGACCCTTTTCTCGTCGACAGGCCAGTCTCCCTCTCCCTCCCCTCTCGTCTTCTCCTGCACGACAAGCGAGGCTGTCTTCTGCCCCTCCCTCCCTCCAACACACCTATCTCAGACACAGCCAAGAGATGACGCCCCATACCCTACTTCCGGCCCCTCCCACCCACTCATCCGTATAAGGCATGATCATTCCCACATTAACTAAACACCATTCTCCCTCTCCATTCTCACCCCAAGCCACTCTCATCCTCTCCTTCCCCTTCCGTCCTCTGCACCTCTCATCCTTACAACTCTACTAGGCGTGCCAATGACCACATTCTCCACATTCCTGTCAGCCTTCTGACTTAACTAGGCTCGCAAACGACCACATTCTCCACACTCCTCCCGTCTCTCACCCCTATGAGGCATGCCAATGACCACATTCTCCACGCCCATCTCGGCCGCCTTGTCAATGAGCACCTTCATGCCCGGGATGAGCGTCTCGCCGCCCTCCAGCCCAAAGCGCTTTGCAGAGCTGTACTTGTTGGCCAGGAAGGTCTCAAACATCTCGCTCCACGCCACACGGTCCAAGATCTGCAGCTTCTCCTTCTGGCTGTACTTGAGCTGTGGGGCGTGAAGGAGAGCAGACGGGGCTTGATGCCCGGAAACCACAGCAGTGACTATGCCCTGAACCCTATTCCGTGAATGAGCCCTAACCCCTAATCCGTGAATGAGCGCTAAACCCTCATCTGCGAATGGGATCTTGAACCCTCATCCGTGATCTGACCCTTCACCTAAATCCGTGAATGAGCCTTAAACCCTTATCCGTGAACATAACTTAAACCCTCATCGGTGGATGAGCCTTAAACCCTCATGAGCTACCGGTATGAGGGAACGTGACCTGAACCCTCATCAATGAATGTGTCTAAACCTTCATCAGCTGATGTGCCCTAAACCCTCATCAGCGAAGAAGGGAGCAATACTCACCGGATCGATGGTCTCGATCCTCTCTCTGATCCAGTTACACTTCTCAGACTCCGGGATGTGCATGTACTGCAGACAAGGCAGTCCAGTGAAAAGTGTGAACACACAGATACCGTAGAATGCCTTTGATTTCGCTCAAAATTAATTAATTATTGGGGTGCGCGGACATGCTGCGCGCTAATAATAATTCAAAAATCAGCGGTGCGCGGAGTTGAACTCGGGTTTCCGTCGTGATAGATGCGCGGAGAGTAGAGAAAGTGCCTAAAATGACCACTGCGCGGCGATAAATAAAACAAGTTTGAAAAACATTGCAGCTGCGCGGCCCTTTTTTAGATTCCTTTTAGCTGCGCGACGAAAAAAAAGCCAAAAGTAGATGCGCAGACCCTTAGGCGTTTTACGGTATATCAAGAACAGCCGAGGGAGCCACATTGTCCTGCCTGCATGCACCTATTGATGGGCCGAAAGACTGTGCTGTAACGCATTCTGTGCACTGGGATTTGGTGCAGGTGCTTGGGCATACTTCGGCTAAATCCCGTCCTATGGCCAAGTTGGCTCGGTGCATGAAGCTCCGTTGCTAGGGCCCGCAGCTATATTCCAGTCGAGGTCTGGTCCCAAATGGCGGCCATCCGGCAGCCTCCAAAGATGCTCTGGTGCGCACTCAAATATATATTACTTTCATCGCCATTCCATCACCAGAAAGTATACGGGTCAGAAATACTAGTCAGAGACCCCCTGTTCATCACATATAGGTTGACGGAGGGGCAGGTCCTTGCAAGCCATGCAAGCCATGCGGACCGTCCCCTCATGCATTGCTATGCATTCACTCTCCCCTGCGCTCCGACCCAGTCCCGGCCAAAGCTGTCGCGGCAACAGCTGTCGCGTTCCCCAATTCCCCTGCCAAACCCATCTTGCAGGGCTTCAGGGCCCTCCTGGCGGGATCCCACGTGCGCCGCATCTGCCGTCCCGTGACTCCCAGGTCCCCTGGGGGAATTCCCGTGCAGCGTTATTTTTTTTGACAATAAGTCCAACTTCGCCAGGCCGCCCCGCAACCACCCAAGGCCCAATTGGGCCCCCAACTTGACCGGCCAACGATTGGTGGCCAGAGCAGCAAGGTGGGCCACAACTGGGGCCTCAGGCCAGAAGCCAGAGTGTAGCTGACGTGTAGCTGGGTCATGAAAATAAACACATTACGTGCATGCCGTTTCGGCCACTTCCCCACCTCATAGCCGATGGAGCCGCAGTAAGTCTCACGCAGGCGCCCGAGGATCTCCCGCAGGGTGCGTGTCGGGCGGTTCTCAGCCAGGAAACCAGCCTGGGCCCAAGAACCGAGGAAGAACCTGGGTGCAGCGAGGGGGAGGGCAATCGGGCGCTGAGCGGGCGACTCCGTGCTCCTGGGTCGCGCTTGGTAGGCGCTCAATCCTTAGAAATGATCGCGGTAGACTCTGGCCATGTAATTGCAGGCGGGGCAGCATGCCTTGCCAGCAGCTGTTTGCTATGCTGTCATTGTGTGTGTGTGTGTGGTCTGCGGGCGGGAGTGTGTGGGACTAAAGGGTTGATGTGCATAGTTTGTATCGCAGTCCATCATTATCGGGTCTCGATTTTTAGGGGGGGGGGCATGCATTTATTTTGAAGAATTAACACGGCAGGGTGCAAAGAGTGATATTTAGCTAGTACTGGGTATGACTCATACTGAAACACAAGAGTCAACAAGTCATGGTATCTGCACTGTAGGACGGCAATTAGGACTAGCCCTCCCCAGATGATTAAGGATTGGGATTGGTGAGATTTCAGCATTGAACAATTTGTGGGCAAATCTTTAGCGGAAATACAGTATCGGCTTAGGGAACCTTATGTGGGAATGCCTCTCTGTCTTAATTATGAGCCTCAGGATTATTCCGCTCATGGCCGCTAGCTTCACATTTGGCCACGCGGCCCCGCATGGACGTGTGCAACTGTGCTGCGCATGGCAGGGACGCACACTTGCGCCACATGGCATGGGAGGCGCCACTTTCTCACTCTCTGTCGAGGTCCGTCTCCTTGAAGCCGTAGAAGGCGATGTCCAGCTCTGCCACAGCAGGCCGCTTGTCCAGTCCCAGGGGATCTAGTTTGGCAGCGAAATGGCCCATGACCTGGCCAGGTGGGAGGTGCCACGTGTCAGGAATCCATGTCGGGGAACTACCTAGCTGCATTCGGCAATTGGCATTGTCTCAAGGCGTTTTCATTATAATTTGCCTTAGGTCGCAGCTGAGGCGCACCTGGTGCGCTCGGACCATCATTAGCTATTTCATGCTCTCTTGGATGGTCTGCGTCGACAGCGCGGCTGCTTGCATCGGGGAGCCGGTCTTGCCCTTCTCGAAAGCATCGTACGCCTCTGCTATTGCCTCTCCAGGGACGCCGCGCTCTAAAGCCGGGCACAACAACACCAAGATTGCTTGACTTTTTCCGAACCCCGTGACCAAAACATGCAGTTAGTTTTCGTCCAGGCATCTAAATTAACGCACCAAGGTTAGTAAAGAAGCTAGCCCATGTCCTGTCGATGCTATTTGGGTCAGCATTGAACCTTTTCTCGAGCTCCTCCAGGTAAGCTACTGACGTGGCATCGTTGAAAGAGTCCTTGAGTTTAGAAAGCGCTACAGGTTTTGGTGCTGCAGGCTTGTTGACGATGAATGAAGTGTGCAAGAAACGGGACCAGCTGCCGAGGATGCCAGGAACGCCCCTCCTGGTGGATCCTAAGACGAGGGGAAGCATGGCCTTGTAGTCAAGACGCAAATGAGAAAACCACTGATGCCGCAACCGATATTTGGGCATTTGTTTTCGTAGCGGGGCGGGTTGACAACTGACAAACTGACAACCTCCTGGTGGTATCTTTAACAGTGCATACCCGCTGGGCCCTGCTGAACGCTCGGCCACGTGGGGCTGGTAGGGAATGACTAGGCTCAATTTCAGCTACCATGCACAGCCTGGGCCATGGTGCAGCCATGCCATCCTCCCATGTGAGGGGGCAGGAACATGGAGCCCGGCGCTCTAGTCGGGAGGGAGAGAAGATCGTGTGGCGGGTTCGATCCCTCAACCTCTGGGTATGGATGCCACCCTGGTGGTATGTAACAGTCTAGAGTAACCTCACTTGCCGCTAGCCTGTAGATCCCCAGCTGTAGACAAGCCAGTATTGTGTCGTGGGGTTTTTCTTAGACGATCCTGTTTCATCCCTGTCTAGATCGTCGGGCTCCATGTTCCTGCCCCCCTCACACAGGAGGGTTAAATGGCTGCGGCATGGTCATGGCTGTGCATGGTAGCTGGAATGGAGCTTTGTCGTTCCCTACCAGCCCCGCGCGGCCGAGCCTTCAGCAGGACCAGAGGTTATGCACCGTTCTAAACTCAGAGGGTCACACATGCTGACGTGGCATATATTTCCACAACGAATTTCAAGGTAGGCACGTTGGTAGGCAATTGCGTCAATAACACCTATTTTTACCGATGTCTTGAATTTGTGCATGCTACTGTTGCTGCATTGCTTGCATACCCGTACAGATACCCGAGTGACTGAATGGAATGAATAGGGATAGGGTTTGGGATTAAGTTGGGTTCACTGGTAAACTGGTTCCCAACCCTTGTGTCAAGAACATCTCGCAGTACAAAATCTCACGGGACCAAATCGGTTGGCAAGTGAACCAAATCACTCTTCGCCAAGATGAGCGACATGCGTGCTCCTCTTATTATGTGCAGGCGTATCAATTGTATATGCCATATGCATCCCTTATTCAGTGTATATGCCATATTCATCCCTTATCTAGGGCTGCCACCTTGCACCGTCAGATCTGGATTCAGTACCGCCCAGCCCAGCAATTACGGTGTATAACAATGGCACACCTGAACACTCCCGGCCACCCCAAGGAAACTCTTCTAGGTCTCAAGCGCGGATTCCTGCACATGTCCAAGGCGGGAGCTGAGGCCACCCGGCATCTTGAGAATAGGGCCCATGAGATCAGCTTGAAAGCTGGTCTCAAGTGCCGGCCAAATGGGGGAACAGCCAGGAGCACAGCATCGACGAGGCCTTTGTTGACAGCCAGATTGTTGATCCAGGGATGTTCTCGCTCCACCCCATGGCCACCAAGGCGCTCTTGGCAGCGGTGAAGGCTCACAGCGCTTGGCCGGCACACCTTACACCCTTTCGACCAGACACCAAGAAGATCAGGAGGTCTACTAGCGTGGAGTCAGTGGAGGGTGCTTCTGCCAACAGCCAAGACGGCACGCCACCAACCACAGGCGCGCTGTCATTGGAGCCGTCCAGTGAAGGCGTTGATGCATGGGCATAGGCTGAGGACGCTACCACGGGAGAGGCAGAGGCAGGGGGGCTTCTGCGGACACGGCAATATCCCCAGCAGCCTCTATGACATGGCTTTGGTTCCTTCCATCCGCAATCCGTCAGCAGAAGGTCATGCAGCAGTTCTTGCAGCAGCTTCTAATGCACGGCAAGGGTGAAATGCTTCCTGCCCTGTAGGTTTTCCTAGCAGGCAGCACTTACTGGTGTAGCTGAAGGGTAGCGAACATGTTATATAACCACTTCCTTTCTGTTTTTAGACACAACCGCTACTTCTCGGTATGCGTCTCATGGACTTGTATGTTAAGAGCCTTGGTTTTGGGGAATGGTCCATCTGATGGTAGGGTTTTCATATTTCTGGTATTTTCCAGATTGAAAAAACATCAAAAGGGCAGCCCAAATGCCTCTTGCCATGGTGTGATTGTGATGCAGGGTATGGGTGGCTATGTCTGCAGCCCTTGGTTTGAAGCCCCCTCTTGGAGGTGCTTCCCCTCACGGCAAGCCTAGTGTGACTTCAAGAGAATAAGCAGGCTGTGCAGCCCTGCGTGTGCAGCCCAAATTAACTTTTTATTGGATGAATAATTTTGGAGAAAGTTATGTGTCTAGTGGGAGTGCCCTTGTCAGAAGCTCCAGAAATCAGCCAGAATATCTAGGCAGGCCTAGTCACACAGCTGAGCAGAGCCCATAGATGTCACGTCACGTGAAGTTTTGTGAAGTTTTTACACTCCAGCGGAGCATCACATTTAATGCATGGGACACGTCCCCTTAAACCAGTTCAGGCACTAAATACGCTAGGACAGCGAGCGAAAACCAGTGACCCCCCTGGGCTAGCAACTAAGACACAGCCACCGGACAGTAGCGTGGGAATGAACCCCCAAGTGCAGAAGAAAAGTCCCAGCCATAAAACATGACGTGGGTGCAAAAGAATCCGGTTGGACACCGCCTAGAAAATTTGAGAAAGTAAACAAGTATTTGAGTCTTAATCTTAAAAATCTATTTGAAACAGTGTGACACGTAACTTAAGTGAGTAAGTCATGAACTTGTTTGAATGCAACTCAATTTACCAACATCATTTATTAACATCAGTGAACCCCTGGGCGAGCAACTAACACATAACCACCGTGCAGTAGCGCAGAATATGTAGCATGGGACTTGCGCCCGTAAACCGGTACATACGGTAGACTAAATGCGCTAGGACCGTGAGCGAAAATCAGTGAACCCCTGAGCAAGCAACTAAAAACCACCGTGCAGTAGCGTGGGGATGAACAAACACTCAATCATCCTGATCATATGGACCCTGCCCGCCCTCGGCCCCCATGCGCATGTCACCGCGCAATAATGGCATGCGGAGCTCCATGTCTTTATGTAGCTGTCCCACTTCCGTCAGAATCTCCTCAGAGAAATCGCCCTTCTCCTCGGCCACATCCAGCTGGGCACCCAGAAGGAATGCCTTATACGCTTCTGGAGCGTCTTGTGGTGGAACTGCCCCACCTGCAGCCTTCACTTGCGTAACAACATGAACGGCCTCCGCAGGCAGGAGACCGTCACCAAACGCCTCATGCCGCACGATGCATCCAAACA
Organism: Limnomonas spitsbergensis; assembly: GCA_037349105.1. Classification (NCBI taxonomy): domain Eukaryota; kingdom Viridiplantae; phylum Chlorophyta; class Chlorophyceae; order Chlamydomonadales; genus Limnomonas; species Limnomonas spitsbergensis. Next base: position 1,652,503 of record JAYJMM010000113.1, read on the forward strand.
CGCACTGCAGGTGGCACATGACCGCCGTCAGGCCGTGACTGGTCTGAAGTTGCTGCCCTCCCCTCCACTTGTTCTGATGCACCATGCCTTGCGTTGTGAGATGTGAATGGCAAGATCATCACTGCTGCCAGCATGCCCAACCGCGGATTGCCCATCAGGCCCTTATTCCGATCTGACAGCAATTCAGCTCGAATACTGCGCAGCGCCTTTGCACCACGGTGCCCATCGACTCCCCATATTCCTTGTCGTTCCTTCATTGTGCACAGCGATCGTAAGGGGTGCCCGACTGGGCCTTCAAAAGGGAGGGCAGTGGCCAGCCCATACTCTAACGGTGAAGAATTCTTGGCATACCGAACCGTCAGCACTCAGCAAACTATTGTTCCTCATCACCTCATGAACATCAGCAGCATCGACTGCAGCAATAGCAGCAGCTGGAGCAGCAGCAGTAGTGGCAAAAGGTAACCCGTGATGTTGCCCGCTGCTGCTGCCAGCTAGGACCTACCGTTGGGAGCTTCTCCATGGCTCGCTGACGGGCCACCCTAAAATCTGATTGTAAATGTAAATGTGCAATCTGCAGATCCAACTGGGGGCCGGTCAACATTTCTTGTTTGGCCCGTGTTAGTCAACCTCCGGGTGATATGATCTGCATAGTTGCGTAGGGGGCGTGATTTGAGGAAGAGGAATATAAGGAGATAATTGAAGCCAACGGGCAAGAGGATTCACATTATCCCTTGTTCAACATGCAGCTAGCGGGTGCTCCTGACAGTTTCATCAGGCAAATGCCCAACTCTTGTAATAAAGGGGCAACAACCATTGCCCCTGAGTCACTGTTCCCAAGGCCGGCGGCTCGAGCAACAGGGCTGGCTGCCCCTTGCGGCCCCTGACTGTAGGCCGGGGTGTCACGACGTATGGGTACACCGCACGTATGGGTGGCTTGTACCGCTTTTTGGTTTCGGATTTCATCTGTTTGTGGTACTTAGAAGATGCCTGGCTAACTCCAGGCATTCTTCTCTTCTTACTCAAGTAACATACCGAAGTTGAATCACCCTGCTATCTGTAAACTGTTCTGGGATTAACGTCCAACTGTGATATTTCGGCCTCTTATCAAGGCCAGGACACTGCACTAATAGGAGATCTCTAGTTTACACTACACTGATCCTATTTCTCCAAGACCACATCATTCAGTAATAGGCCCTGATCGTTACACTGATCGAATATCTCTAGTTAACCACTACACTTATTCGTGATCTCTAGCATCAGTTTCTCTACTCCATCCATCTCAGCTCTATCTCTCGATCATACCCTACACTGTGAGCTTCAACAGTTCTATCTCTAGGTTATAATTCGACACTGTGAGCTGCTACCCAAGCCTTTCCTGGCTACCAAGTCGATTTACTGCACCAGCAGCCGATCCTCCTCATCAGAGAGTCGCCTCTTCGGCTCCACCTTTCTCATCACTTCGGCTGGATCGACTCTCAAGTCCGTTCCACACCATTTCCTACTGTCAACAGTCGGCTTCAGTACAACTAGCCCCAGCAGGAACGAGTTCACTTCGCTACTGTTGTCAACAGTAAGAGAGGAATCATCAAAGGTTAGTGCAGTAACCCGAGGATTAGTCGAGGATAAACTGTCTGCCAGCAGTTTATCGCTCCTGCACACGCTAGTTAACCCCTATAAAGGGCACTTAGCACTCCAATAAGAAGAGAAGAATCCAGGTTCGCATCGCTTCGAATCTGCTGGCGAGTAAAAACCGGGAATAAGGAGCCAAATCGCTTTCTTAGGCCGAAAAGTGAGCGATATCAGTGACAGATCCTAGTTTCGTGTTCAATCCCGGAATGAATCCCGATTCATTCCAGGGAAAGAAAGGGCAGGAGGACCCAATTCCTTCCAAGCCTGTACTTAATCTCAAGCTCACAGCTGCTCAGAGAGAAAAAGAGGAGTCTGACAAGAGCAAGGCCATGCAGGCCGTTAAAACCCATCAGCAAAAGTTGGAGCGCAATACCAGGGCTGAGAAAGACAGGAGCGCCGACAGCCTGGACCCTCACGAGGCCGAAGTGAGCATTAAGCTTACCAGGGACGCGTCTGCTGATGCAGGAAGGGAGCCCCCAGTACAGGAGGCTAAGCCTCCCAGTGAGTCAGAGCAACGCATTCGACAGTCGCTAGCCCAGGATCAGGCCGTGCTAGCTAACCAACAGGCCGTGCTAGCTAACCAAGCTTTCATGAGGTCAAAGGCTCAGGCAAGGAAACTGGCTACCGCGGAAGCACACCATGCCGAACAAGTCCAGCAGCGTCAGCGCGAAATGTGTCGCCTTGATGCAGTGCGGCGTGCGGCTGAGGCGCAGGAACAGGCCGAGCAGGAACAGGCCGAGCAGGAAGCTGCGGATGAAAAAGAAGTGCAACGCACTGAAAGAGAAGTACAAGCTCACATGATTCGTAGTGCGGATGAGAGGCTTGCGCTGACTCCTACCAAGGTAGTCAGGACCCACTACGAGGGCCTTGAGCGAATCGACCAGTTGGTCGACAACCCTGCTTATATCGTTGCACAGGATGATTGCTGCAGCGTGCGCTCATCACCCGTCCGTGCAAGGACCCAGGGTGCACCTGTGCTTGAGGGAAGGCCGACCTCCCTCCCAGTAATGACCATGCAGGAACTCCCGAAGGCCGCTGGACCTCACCAAGCTGCTGACGTGGCTTACCAGATCAACTCAGCCGTCGCTGTCCGTGTACCAGTCGGCTTGGAGCAAGAGGTGATGCACGCGACACCCACGGCATCTCGTCCAACGGCTGGCGTAGCTGCGCCTGAATGCAACCCCACCCCTTCCTTCGTGAGCGCAATGTCAGGTATGGTCATGCAATCTGGGGGGCGCCCAGGTGAGTTCGCCCCTGATGGAGGACCGGTACGTCCAGGGCCCGACGGGTACCACGGTAAGCAGGTGAACATGGGGCAGCAGTTAGCCATTGTCGCAGGTGACACTGACACCACTGGCGTGGTCACCCGGGGTGAGTTAAGGGATTTGTTGCGGGACCTGTTCGGGCGTGGACAGTACATAGATCGTGCAATACCACCCGTAGTGGTGCTGCAGGAGCAACCAGAGCAGCATGCGCAGCAACACCAGGGGTTTGGAAGCGTTCTGTTAGAGGTAAGCCCGTTCAGTGATTCTCATCACCAGGAAAGGGAGGGCTTTCCCCAAGGTCAGTCACGGTCCCATGCAGCTGCCCCATCAGTGCCTGCATACGGAGTACAACCGCAGGTAGGCGCAGCTCGGGTTCAAGGGCTTAGTCATCCCTGGGCAGATGGGAGTCAGCGACGTCCCCATGACCCGCAAGGGCCCTCGATTCAGGGAGGACACATACACCGTGTTCCAGAAGGCTCAGCTAGGGCTCGCTCGGACCCTGACCGGCCTCACGGGGGTTCCAGGTCATTCGGGCAGTCAGGATTCGCCGGAGGTGAGCGTGAGAATGATAGGCCAGATCCCCTGCGTCGGGAGACTGGCGGAAGGTCAAGGGGCCATGGCGGACCCAATGACCCTGATGACCCAGGGAACTCCGGCAGCTGGGACACAGGACCCAACCGGGGCAGTGCGCCACAAGGGAGGGGTTCTCACGGATCAGGTTACCCGGGTGGGCCAGGGGGGTCTGGTGGACCAGGACACGACCCCAGCGCAGCAGCACCCGCAGGTGATTATGAGTCTGATGATGAGGTGTTCATCAATGACAGGGTGAACGTCCAGTCCAAAAACTTACCCGAGTTCACAGCCATAGCAGGTATGTTGTCATGGAAGAAGTTTTCCACGGAACTGTACTCCTACGCGGCCGCTGCCAACAACAGCATTGGGAAGGCCTACAAGGTGCAGGTAATGCTCATGTTAGCCAAGTCCAATCAGCAGGGGGTGGATTTCACGCGGAGGCACATCTCTGATATCACACTGCTGTGCCCTCAAGGAGGCAGGCACCTGCGAGAGGAGTTAAACTTCCGAGCCACTGGAGGTGGGTTAACAGTGGTGAATGAAACCGTGGAGCTCATGTCCAACATGCGGCGGAACGTCCTAGTCAACATGAACGTGGTGAGTCAGGGCCTGCTGACTCAGGAGCCATACCCATCCTTCGGAGGTAACAAGAGGAATTTCTGGTACGCTCTGCTGGCGGTGGGCCACCGCTATCTCAATGTGGCTACTCAAGGTGAGATGAGGCTCTGGCACACAGCCATGAAAATGGGTGCTCCCAACGCCCTGGATCCCACTATTTCACCGCATGAAACGCCCCAGCAGTTCGCTGACCGCGTGTGCGCCACCTACGATGCCTTCCTGGCCAGCAACAGGGAGGCTTTCCTAGGTGTGTCCGCAAACAGGGCTGAGGTGACAGTGGTGAGGGAGGGCCTGCCTGTGAGTCTCAAGTTAGCCTGTGACGACGCTTTCAGGAGGGCAGGAATTTACACGTTTGGGCCCAAGGTGTGTTTCGCCAGAGTGGTAGAGGCGGCGCAGCACGCGTTTGAAGCAGACATGTGGGATGAAGTCGCTGGTACCACCGACAGAGCTGGAACAGCTGTGGTTAAATCAACCCCCAGAAGTCACGCGGGGGCACTTGTCCACGAGGAGGAACAGGTACGGGATAGGAATGATCACGGGATAGCCGACTCCTCAGCGGAACGCTCCAGTGCCCTGTGGAACAACGCGGCTGAGGTCAAACCGGTGTACCCCACCACCGTGCACCCGCCCAGAGGGAACCAGGGTGCCATGGGCAGAGGGGGGGCAGTCGGCCAGGGACCACCCACTTCTGCACCAAGAACCTACGGGGCAACCATGCCCCCTACACCCAGAACGGGCCCTCCTGCACCTAGGCCTCCCAGTCGCCCCAGGATATGCCAACTCTGCTTTGGGGACCACTGGACTGACATGTGCAAAGATTGGCCTGAGTTCAAGGATTTTGCTAACAAAGGGAGGGCCAACATCGCTAACGGTCCCCTCGGGAAGGACTCACCACCCCCCCTCGTGAGAGACTCCCACTTCGGACAGGTGCAAGCTTGGGCGTTCCTGGGGCACCAGGAGCAGCAGGAGCAAGAGCGCCTTCTGCACGAGGATCGAGTGGTCAAGCAGTTCGAAGGAGCCTCCAACTCCACACAGGCAGGTGCTTGCGAATACGCAGGTAAGGGCAGGTGGGGTGTCTTGCCTGAGTCCTTCAACCACCAGATTGATGTGGACCTCCAGCAAGGAAACTGACGGTACTGCCCTGAGGAACAGCCCATTTCCCTGGCAAACACCTTGGGGGCAGCAAAGGAAAGATATGCCAAAATGGGAGGGAAATTTTTTCCGGAGTCGTTCGGGAAACCCGCAGGGGTCCCTATTCGAAACACAGTTAAGTATGTCTGGCATGAGCGACCTTCGGGTTCGGAGAATCCAAGGTTGGACCCAAGAGATAACGTCACCGGTGTGACGAATTCCCACGGTGCAGGATCTGCCAGGTGGCAACCTGTGATAGCCGTCCCTTCTGGGGTTGAGAGTTACGCCGAGGGTTCAGTGGAAGTTAAAGACGGGGGGAGCAGTGACAGTGATCCTGCTTTCCAACTGCGTATCCCTGTTGTGCTCGTCCTTCCATCTGGAGAAAAGAGGGTCTTGCCCGAGTCGTTCACGGTAGGTTCTCTCCAGGTCGCTAACCCGGTCATTCTATCAGCACTGGTCAGCTGTGCACCGGTCATTACTGAATATTTCAAGCGCCTTCCAGGTCGTCTGTTCTACTTCCTGAACCCAGTCAACAAACCAAGTGAGTGTGTGGGGATCCTGATTCACAATCAGAAGTTCCTGCCTCGAAAGGCTATGCTTGACTTCGGCTCGAACTGTTTCCTGATCACTGACGTTGAGGCGGCTAGCCTCGGTATCCCCGTTGTATCATATGATATTGCACTGAACACGAGCAATGGCTCTAGCACGATTCTGGGGGTCACTGGACCGATCAGAGTCTCGTATGGGTCTGGATCGACTGAGCTGCGCACAGATCACTGCATGCTGGTCGTTAAAGAACCAAGCAATGCTTCATTTTCCGTTCTTTTCGGAAACCCAGACGGAGCTCAGTACAGTGCTGTGCATGATGTTGGGGCGGAATCGCTACGCTTAACCTCAATCGAGCCTCCCTTCGCCCTGTCGCTCCCGGTTGTGCTTAGAAGCCCGACCCAAATGTCTGGGTAAACGTTTTGCAATTAGGATGACAGCTACAGTGCTTCCTCAATGGCGTAGCCATTTATACATGATACCTCACTTATTGCAGTTTACCAGCCTAAGTCTGTTCCTTCCCAGGCTGGGGGGGGATGTTGCCTGCTTATCATTTCATGAGTACCATGTGCTGATACCAATGTGCTTTCGCCTTCCCAGACCCCGCATGAGGATCTTCACTCATACAAGTGAGTACCCGGACCAGCGTAAGACAGTGTTTGCGAAACTCACGCTAAGTAGAGACCTGCCTCCTTCACGGTAAGGATCGTTCTACGCTTTGTGGTCGCTACGCGACCAATCCAAGCTCGTAAGTGGGGATTCGAGATAATAAAAAGCTTAAGATAGCATGAGCTTGTAGACAGTTTTGAGAGATTGATCTTCCCAGTTTCCCCAGGGCAAGCGAGCAGGACAAGGCACGTCATTAGGACGTGCTCCGTGTCCTTTATCATTCCTTCTCTATGAGAAGGATGTAGTAGTTCTTCCTGACCTACCCTCCTCTATGCCTATGGCTGAGTGATGGATGGTCCCTGCACTGTGCAGATGTTCCAGTCACGCGTTTCTGCCCAGCAACAGCAGTTGTCCGAGCGTACATTGCGTGCTAGGAATCGGGTCGCTGCAGCGGTCGACAGGGCGTGGGCGGGACATGGCTGGCAGTCTGACGGTTACACCGCGGAGCTCTTAGATCTCTTTGAAAGGATTTACGGCGATGCAGAGGAGGCCAAGAGAATTCTTCTGGCCACCATAGCCTCCTTAAAACGGCTACTGCAAATACCACACACCATGCTTATGGCGTTGGTAGATGGGCACGTGACCCTGCATCAGGTTGCGAAAGGGGCCCCCGTTTGCGCCGCCTTTGAGCGGGGCACAGGCGTTATCGCCGAACCCGTTCCTCCAGCGCGCGCGCTGGAAACGCAGGAGCAAGTGGCACGCCTTGCTGCCTTCTATTCAGAGAGAAGGGCTGCCGCCGGTGCTGCGCTGGACCGGGCCCGTGCTGATTATCGCATGTGGCTCACGGGTTGGCCTGGGGTTCGCCATATGCCCGCCCCTTTTCCGCCACAGCCATGGATTGCTGAACTGCGGGAGCTATTGCAGAGGCCAGTCTTCGAGTAAATGCTCTGCTATTCCCTTTTCCCCATGCTGGCATGAACCTGCCTGGGTTCGCATGCTTTCCCCTCCAGATGGATCAGCAAGCGGGAGGAGCTGATGGAGGTCGCGGCGGCGGCCGCGAGCAGCGAGGGCGCGGCCCAGCTGGGCCCAAACCCCGTAGCATGAAGCGCCGGGCTAACGGCGCCTATTACCGAGAGGAAAACGCCTTCCGCTTCCGAGTCCGCAGCGCCTTCGACGCCTTCTTCCCGGAGTCAGCCGCCGAGGGCCATCAGCCACTTGTAACACACCGCGGCCGTGGAGGCCGTGGACGCAGCAACAGCGGACGCGGCCAAGGTGGCCGTGATCAGCAGCAAGCCGCTGGGCCATCTGCTCCCTTCCTCGGGGGCAGGCTGGACAGCTGGCCGACCCCGAGCCCGTTGACCCTGCGGAAGTGGCTCGGAGGCTGGAGATGTCCCTAGACGCCTACTTGGCTGAACGGAATGATCTCCTAGGAATTCAACCAGCAGCAGCAGGTCCCGTGGAGGTGATTGCCGCAGAGGAGCCAGCACGGCGCTTCAACGCCTCTAACATCCATGAAGTGGTGAACTGGATTGACCAGGATGGATTCAAGACAGCCCGGAAGGAGCTCGACCGGGACCCGCGATCCACTGCCTGGAGGGACAGGATCGAAGAGCTAATCGTCGATTCCGGCATCCATGTTGATGATCAGGACCTCTGTCGAGCCTACTGCAGGGCTGCGATGGACCTAGACGCAGATGGGAATCCTAACCCGTGAAGGTGCGTGCGGCGCAGGGATTGGGGGCTGAATAAGCAAATTCTCAGGATGTTCCCCATTCCCCGGGTTGCCCCCCCGATCGTGGCTCAGCCGAGGTTGCACCAGCTAGGTAGCACCCCTCTCCTGCGTGCACTACGCATGTAGCGCCTGCGGCTTTGGCGCTCTCGTCTGAACCTAGTCAAGGCAGGCCTTAGGGACAGGAGGTTGAAGCGCAAGGCAGACAGGGTCAGGGAGGCTTCAGAGCTAGCAGTGCGAACTGTAGTGAACGCTTGCAAACGGGATGAGAGGGTAGCACAAAGCCGGATGAGGTTGGCTCACTGTAAGAAAGTGCGCTGCAACGTGTGTCTGCCTGTCTCTCGTGCCTTCACTGGCTTCGGCCGAATTGCGCTCGTAATAGTGCTCACCCTGTTCCTGGTGGTGGGATCAGTCTGGGCCACCCCAGGCCTGACAGCCATGCCCACCCTGGCCCAAGAGGCTATCTTCTCCCGCCTCCCATGTGAGCCGCTACATGATGGGCAGCCCTGGGCCGCTTACCAGGATGATGCTAGCGCCTACCCAGACCCGTTTACAGAACCATACCTGCAGCCAGCCCTGGGAATGGGCGATGTCCCGCTGGAAGAGTCGTGGACGTTAGATAGTTTGACCCCTGACAGTCCTGCTGACCCCATTGAGCCTGGACGACATCACAAGACTAAGGACGGCTGGACCATGGGGGATCACCCGGATATGACTGTGAGTGACCGGGAGGGATTCTTGGCTGAGATGGGAGGGGCCATCAAGGCTGCCAGTGCTTACGAATTAGCGGAGCTGACTGGGTATTGCGGGCGAGTGCCAGATTTCACTATTGGGCCACCCGGAGTCCCAGTTGTCGTACCCCCCAGCGCAATTGCCAGGAAAAGCAGGCGCCGCTCCCCGTTGGAGACAGATGTCATGAATGAGCACATGGAGCCTCTGTTGGCTGCAGGATTTATTGAGCCCTGCCCCTATGCCTCACTAACGCACGAAGCTGTGATTGCAGCCAAGAAAGACCCAGCCACTGGGGCCTGGACGGACAAACGTTGCTGTATCAATTACGGTAAGGCCGCTGGTGGCATCAACGCCTATACCCCACCTGACCCGTACCCGCTTCCCTTGCCTGAGGAATTGTTCGCCCAGACAGCGGGCAGCAAGTTCTTTTCTGTCTGTGATATGAAGTCTGGGTTTGGGCAAACCAAGCTTGACATAAACTGTCAGCACCAAACTGCGTTCTGGTGGAACCGCATGCTCTGGCAAACGAAAAGGAACACGTTTGGGCTGTCTAACATGCCTGCTTACTTCCAACGTGTCATGACTACCACCATTACGGACGCTGGCCTGTCGCATTGTTGTTGCTGCTTTATTGACGATGTCCTTATCTTTACTAAGGACCTTGCCTCGCACAAGGTGGCAGTAGCTGCCCTGCTTGCTGCATTACAGGCAGTTGGGCTCAAGGTGCACCCTGGCAAGTGCAAGTTCTGTTTTGATTCAGTTGAGTATCTTGGGCACATGATTGGGTCTGCGGGAATTAGCCCCAGTGAGACAAAGGTCACTGCTATCAGGGCCCTCCCCACCCCCACCTCCGTGCATGAGTTGCGTAGGGTGATTGGGTTTGCCAATTACTACAGATGCTATGTACCCAAGTTTTCTGACCTTGCCAGCCCCCTCAATGAGCTGCTCAGAAAAGGCGTCCCGTGGGACTGGACCCCGGAGCGGGACGCGGCATGGAACGCTCTCAAGGACGCCCTGTGCTTGCCTGGTAACGCACTGCGAAACCCCGACATTGACCGAAGGTATATCTTGCATACCGACTGGTCACAGAAAGGTATGTCTGCAATCCTGGGGCAGATAGATGATAATGGGCAGGAATTCCTGGTGGCCTGCGTCAGCCGTACGTGCAACGTCCATGAAGCCAACTATGGGTCTTATAAAGGGGAGATGCTCGCCGCGGTCTGGGGAGTGAGGGCCTTTAGGTTCTACCTGCTAGGTGCCAGGCTTCCTTTCTTAATGATCAGCGATCACAAAGGCCTGTCATGGCTTATGTCCAATAGGGAGCTAGAGGGGCAGTATGCCAGATGGTCTGTCATGCTCAGCCCGTTCTCCTTTGAACTAGAGTATAAACCTGGGGTGAAACACATTGTTGCAGATGTCCCCAGCCGGTTCCCTGTTCCCTCTTCCGCCGATACCACCGGCACGAGAGAAACCCACTTTGGTAGTGACTGGCCGGCGCAGCTAGATGAGGATTACTGCAAGAAAGCAACAGACGATGGGCCGCATGCCTTTTCGCTGATGGCTGCCTGCTTCTCAAGAACGCCGCAGCTACCAGTGACGTGGTCCTTGTCAGCCATGGCTCATTCGCTTGGGCACGTGGCAGAGGCCCCTGACTGCCACCCAATCCCTGACGTTGTCCCCGTCCCCCGACCTAGAGTGTGGCCAGGAATAGATATCGAAATCACCCTCTCCGAGCCTATACTGTTTGGTCCTTCCCTGACTTCTCGCATTCAGTGTCTGGCCGATCAACTAGCTGAGGCTCCACCTGTCAGTTCTCACGCTGGTACGTGTGACCCAGCAGGCGCCCATGCAGTGTTATAGTCGTTTGATGCAGAGATTGCAGGACTGCACTGTTTGGCCACCAATTGTTCAATAAATGATTCCGTGTGTTTGACCCGTCAACAGGTTGCCCTGCGCACATTAGCTGCTACGCAAGTGGAAGCTTGCCTCCTGCAGCTGCGCCGTACACCGGCGGCCGTTCCCCGGCAACTTGTCGTGGGTACTAGCCCCACAGGCGATTTCATCCAGTCCATTGATTCTACCCCTGTTCATGAGCTGGACCTCGCTGTTGCACTACGCGATGGAATATCCCTCATAGAGCTGTTTGGCGGCATGGCCAGTGGCCTGGAATGTGTCCTGCGCAATGGCATTCGAGTGAACCGTTACTTCTTCTGTGACACGTGTGCCTCTGCAAGGACAGTGGCACTGTACCGAATGCAGCAATTATCTAAAGACCACCCATTGTTGTTTCCCGAAGAGTCTTACGCAGACGCGTTCTCTGTGCTGCCCCAGGACGTATATGACATCTCTGAAGCCCACCTGATAAACGCTGGTGCACTAAATGGCACCCAATGGATGTTGATTGCAGGATTCATGTGCAACGACCTGTCCTCAGCAGGCAAACGAACTGGGTTGAAGGGTCAACACAGTTCCACCTTCTTTCCTCTGCTCAGAATCCTGGGGACCTTGCAGGCCATGCAGCAGCACGCTGCCCTGCCTTTGTATCTGATTGAAAATGTGGCGGTACAACATGCCATTGCCGCATCCGCTGCCATGCGTGACAGCTTTGTAGAGTTGAGCGAGCGCCTAGGTGACCCAGTCACCATTGATGCGGCACAGTTTGGAAGCTGTGCACACAGGTTACGTAACTTCTGGTCCAACTGGTGTGACCCCTTGGCACTGCAGGTGGTCTTGTCTTCATTCGTGAGAGAAGAAACGAAGACAGCGGTCTCCCTGTTAGAACGGGGCCGGACTACGCAAATATGTTCGCAGGTCAACCGACCGCCTTACTACCAAGCGAATGTAATCGGACTACCACTCATTGTGTTCCCCACCTTCCTTGCCCGATAGCACTCGTGGGCTTACAGTGCACCTGGGGCGCTCGGTCCTGCTGGTCAGGGACTGGTAATCGACAGTGACCGCGGACTATCTGACCTCACTATTCTGGAGAGAGAGCGCTGCATGGGTTACATGGATAATTGCACTGCTGCGCCAGGTATTTCCTTTGCCGCCAGGCACAACCTGACTGAGTGGCAGTGCATTTGACGCAAACGCGGTGAGTCACTTGATAGCGACTAGTCTTGCCATTCGTCTCACCTGTGACCGTGGGCCCATTTCGTTCACGACTTCGGTTGAAGCCATGCCTGGTCCTGAGCTGGGGGGGGGAAGCAATCAGGAGCATCAGGAATTGCATGACAGGATCTGTGCAGGATCCTCCCTGATTTTTCAGTCAGCCCAGGCCCTGGCAGCTGAGAATGAGGAGCTGAGTAACTGCCCTGACCCCCTGAACCATCTAGATGTCTGGTTGGACGCTGCTGTCATGCAGTACTTGCAGCACCCAGACCCAGACTGTCTAGATCAGAGCACGGCCACAGAACGCCGCAGGATCTTGAGACGATCATCACATTTTGAGTGGACTGTCAATCAACAGTTGCACAGGCGCATGCTTGGGGGGGGGCTAAAACGTGTACCGTCCCCAGAAGAACGCATTCCGCTTGTACACCGCATGCACACTGAGAATGGGCACTTTGGCAGACGCCGTACAACGGCCTTAGTCACCCTGAAGCACTGGTGGGTGGGCCTATGGAACGATTGCAAATTCGTAGTGCAAACCTGCGCAGCCTGTGATTTCACCAAAGCCGCGTTTAATCAGCAGCAGGCCGTGCTCAACCCTCTACCAATTAAAGGCATGATGTACCGTTGGCACCTAGACTTGTCTGGCCCATACGCTGTGTCCAACCAGGGGAACAAGTACGTCATGGTCCCCATTCTAGAGCTACTCTAAATGGGTGGAGGTGTTCCCCATGAAGGACAAGTCGTCAGCCGAGGTAGCTTACCACTTCTTGCATGGCATTCTGGCCAGGTATGGTGCCTGTGCTGGGGTAGTCACTGACGGAGGAGGTGAATTTCAGGGTGAAATGGATGAACTGTTGGTCAGAGCCTTAATAGATCACAGGGTCACCACCCCTCATCACCCGCAAGCTAATGGGGCCGCTGAACGGCTAGTGCAGACGGTCAAAACTGCATTGTTTCGTCATATGCATGAGGATGAGGCAAATATTAAGTCCTGGGACACATACCTGCCATGGATTGCCCTGGGCTATCGTGTGACGAAGCATCAAAGCACTAACATGAGCCCGTACCAGCTGCTGTTTGCATGCGACCCTATCATTCCCCCTGATGTGATGGAACGAATGCCTGGATTGGTTGATACGTTTTTGGATGAGGACGTTGCAGCTGAGCACGTGCTGCAGCGAGCCAAGATCATGGCTGCGGACTGTGCAATGGCTGGGCAAAATTTGTTAGTTGCCCAGCATCGTGACACGCTAAGGTACGCTAAGCTACGGAGTGGAGCATACCTGCCAAGGATTGTCACGTTCCAGGTGGGGCAGTTCGTGTACGTCCGCAGCGAGGACAGATTGCATCATACTGCCAGGCCTGTAGTGCTACGAGTACATGATGTACGCCCAAGTGGGGTTTTGGTGCTGGCTGGCAGGGATGGTCGTACCATATCAGAGAATGTTCTCAATTGCGCCCCTTGTCACCTGCCGATTGAAGAGATGAGAGGGCCGTCTTTGCAATACCTACGCCCTTCCTTAGATACGCCATGCGAGGTGTGCCTGTTGCCAGATGTTGACAGGCTGCTTGTCCTTTGTGATTCATGTAACCGAGGTTGTCACACTTACTGCATGAAACCACCTTTGAGCAGGGTTCCGAAGGGCAGCTGGGTCTGCGAACAGTGCAAGGCACTTGGTGCTGGCACCCCAGCTCTGCTGACGCTACGGGAACAGGCTATGACCGAGGGGAAGCCCAGAGCCAAAAGGGTATCGCTCAAGCCACAGCAAGCCAGCTCATCACCACCGCTGCCAGCGCCACGGCCGCAAGCTGCACCTTGGCTGAGCCCTGCGCCGCGGCCGGCCCTACGGCCGCGGCCTCCCTCAGAACCACGAGCATCGTCAGCAGTTCCGTCATCGGGCCGGACCAGCCAGCAACTCCATATTGCACAGGCTTGCGAACCGCCATCACCCCCGCGGGTGATGGTAAGGCCGCCAGGGGATCATGCGTCCTACCCGGACGGTGAATCCTCTCAGTCAGCGGAACCCGCCACGACCACCGTTCCACTGAGACCACCGAGTGGCCGGCCAGTCCGGGTAAGCCGTCTTCCGTTGAGGTTGCAGACCCATCTCACGGCTGTACCTGATCAATGCTCACCCGCGATGTTTCTTGACTGGACCACTAAAGACGGTGTCCGCGATGGATTGATGTGGCTGATGCCAGGATTATGGGCGGGACGAGATGCTGCAGTAGAGTTAATCATTGCTGAGTTAAACCGTGATCCAAGAATTGCGCTGCCAGAGTGGTTGCCATTATCTGTCATTGAATGTGATGTGCTGTGCGCCGCTGTTGATTTCAGTCTCTCTCCCAGCGTTGTGCTTATGTGTTCTGAGCCCCGTGTTTCTGTTGCCATGCTGGAGAACCGATGGCCAGGTGTCATCACCAACTGCAACGACCCCGCGGGCAAAATGGATTATCACTTGGACCCCATGCAGCCCGCCTCGTATCGGTTTCTGAGGAAGCATCACGGTCTCCACGTCATTATTGTCCACCCAGCGGCAGCACTTGAGGACATCGTGCTCGCTGTCGCAGTACACGCAGTCCCACAAGTGGTCTGCTGTTTGGTAGCGGTTAGTTTTCTGAGGTGTTCTCCAGCGAGATTTGAATGGCTCTGGCAACTACAGTTGCAGGGGAGGATGGCCATTAAGGCGGTGTCTGGAGGGTCTGGGGAAGGGAGTGGGGCTGGGCCTAGGGTGTGGATTCTGGTCTTTGCGTCACGGGAGGTCATGGGGCGCATGCTGCGATAGTGAGTGATAGCCAATTGGTTTGGGGTTAGTCAGCAGGATTAGAGGGGAGTTTAGGGACAAGGGGAGAAATTAGTGTGAGAAATCTGCGTAGCAGAGGGGAAGTGAGGAGATCGAGTCGGGGCGTTAACGCTGGCGGGTCTAGTGCATTCGAGAGTTGAGGGAAGGGGCATGTAGGGTACAGGAGACGCGTGCATGCGTGGGATTGCCCGGGGCGCATAAAGCGAGTTGAGTCAAATAGTGGTTGGGGCGCATAACGCGAGGAGGGGTAGGTGTGCCTGGATAGGTAGGCCTGCCAATAAAGGACGCGTCGTGGAATGGAGCCCTGGAGCCGTGGTCGGCTGGCGAGGGATGGACTGCTGAACGATCAACGCGGGCGCTGGCGGGGATAATGATAGTGTCAAGAGCTGGGGGGGGAGAATCTTGTGGTGTTTGAGTGCAGACGTTATGTTGGCAAGAGGGCTTCCTTATGACCGTCAATGTCGCGCCCCATAACGCCACGTAGCCTACTGCACAACCACAGGATTATATGCTATGGATCGTAAACCTCCATAGCATTTTTGAAAGGTAACTGTTTACAGTCCTTTATTTTGGCCGTAAGGATTTCCCCACTGGGGTTTTCATCCTAAGACATTGGCCAGGGAGGTACTTATACAGTCCTCTCTTAATTAAGCTCTTGCATTATGAAGGTCGGACTGGGGGGGGAGTGTCTTCAGTGCGCAGTGAAACTTCATGTGCACTGCTGCCTCGTGACAACT
The DNA here is from genome assembly GCA_037349105.1 of Limnomonas spitsbergensis. Lineage (NCBI taxonomy): Eukaryota > Viridiplantae > Chlorophyta > Chlorophyceae > Chlamydomonadales > Limnomonas > Limnomonas spitsbergensis. The sequence continues at coordinate 1,667,990 of JAYJMM010000113.1, forward strand.
GTCACGACGTATGGGTGCACCGCACGTATGGGTGGCTTGTACCGCTTTTTGGTTTCGGATTTCATCTGTTTGTGGTACTTAGAAGATGCCTGGCTAACTCCAGGCATTCTTCTCTTCTTACTCAAGTAACATACCGAAGTTGAATCACCCTGCTATCTGTAAACTGTTCTGGGATTAACGTCCAACTGTGATATTTCGGCCTCTTATCAAGGCCAGGACACTGCACTAATAGGAGATCTCTAGTTTACACTACACTGATCCTATTTCTCCAAGACCACATCATTCAGTAATAGGCCCTGATCGTTACACTGATCGAATATCTCTAGTTAACCACTACACTTATTCGTGATCTCTAGCATCAGCTTCTCTACTCCATCCATCTCAGCTCTATCTCTCGATCATACCCTACACTGTGAGCTTCAACAGTTCTATCTCTAGGTTATAATTCGACACTGTGAGCTGCTACCCAAGCCTTTCCTGGCTACCAAGTCGATTTACTGCACCAGCAGCCGATCCTCCTCATCAGAGAGTCGCCTCTTCGGCTCCACCTTTCTCATCACTTCGGCTGGATCGACTCTCAAGTCCGTTCCACACCATTTCCTACTGTCAACAGTCGGCTTCAGTACAACTAGCCCCAGCAGGAACGAGTTCACTTCGCTACTTTTGTCAACAGTAAGAGAGGAATCATCAAAGGTTAGTGCAGTAACCCGAGGATTAGTCGAGGATAAACTGTCTGCCAGCAGTTTATCGCTCCTGCACACGCTAGTTAACCCCTATAAAGGGCACTTAGCACTCCAATAAGTGTCTTCAGTGCGCAGTGAAGCTTCATGTGCACTGCTGCCTCGTGACAGGGGTGTCCCTGAATTGCAGTTGAACCTTTTTAAAAACAATATTGTTATGATGTGCATGTTTTATATCTTGAAACCTGCAGCTTTCAGAGCTGCCAAAGTCTTGTTTGAACTAACATTTGTGCACGCAGCACGTACCCCTACCTCTTGCCGCTTGTCCCTCTTCTCAGGGTTTGGGGACTCAGACAGGTCCACCAGCCTCCCCGCTGCAGCTGCAGCTGCAGCAGAATCAGCTGATCTCCGCCTCTTCTCCAGTCTCTCAGAAGTCCTCCGAGATGTGGGCACAACTTCTGCACGGTGACGAGGTGGCAGGTTTGAGGGCGGATGGATGGCAGCAAAAGCGAACAACTCACATGCACCTGGTCACGGTCAGAGAGTCTCTGGTTGGGGTCATTGAAAAAATGGGAGGGACTAGTGTCTAGGGCTGTGCTGAAACATAAGCTCACCTTCAGAAGCGGGGTGCGAGACAGCCGGCAAGGCGCCTGCACATAAGAAGAATCGACGCGCAACGGCCTGCCGGGGGTGGGCGTGGCTGGAGGGGGGGGGGGGGGGGCGAATTTCGAGGAGCACGCATGTCGCTCATCGTGGCAAAGAGTAATTTGGTTCACCTGCCAACCGATTTAGTCCCGCGAGATTTTGTACTTCGAGATCACCTGGGTCTCTGCCTGCGAGATGTCTTGACACGAGGTTCCCAACCGCCAAAGTCCGACATTTTGAAAGGCTCCGAGCTGCATGGCATGTCCCAACCACCGGTCCCAACCACTGGTCCCAACCACTGGTCCCAACTTTCGAAATCTCAGGTTCCGGCAGGCCCAGATGCAAACATAAATTGACTGTAGCTATAAACTGTTCAAGTCTGACATATGAAGAGACGAGGCACAGGAGAGAGGGCACCAGGCATCATAAGCCACTCCTCATAAATCCCGGTCAGTACAAACTCGCTCTAATCGCCCCGTAATCTCCCCTCACCCGTTTAAAACATGTTGCTGCCAGAAGGAATTAAGAAAAGCGCATGTCTCATTCTAACGAGCATACCAATTTGGAGTTGCGTGGCCGGGACGGTCTTTTTCTTCATGTCGCCTTCTTCACCGTCCGCATTGGTGACCAACGTCGCAATCTCTGAATCGCGGTCCTCACAGCAGTCCATGATGGAGACATTGCGCATCGCCGCGGATGAAGAATAGGTCAGCTTGCAACCACTGTTCCCAGCGTTCACGATCCGACCAGATCCGACTCAGCATATCGTTCCCGGAATCCTGATAGGGCAGCTCGGATCTGACTTTGCTTGCTTGGATTGGCTGACTCGGCCCCCAAAATGCTTGGAGTGGCATACGCACTGAAGCACTAATACTCAGCGTGGCCTGTCTCTTTCCATGCGCACCAGGCCACCTTCGCATGGGGCTTGGGGGCCGATGGGGGTCTATGGCCGGTGGCACTTGGCCACATGGCACCTGGCCACATGCATACACCAGTGGTCAGCTGCAGCTGAATCGCAGCTGAATTACCCTAAATATGCACTGATGGACGACACACAAAGAACACACGTCTCTTGCTAGATTCCGATCATTAATAGGATGCGCATATGCCCGCCCGCCTTTTGTCTGTCCCTTTCCTTTACTTGCTTGCTTGTTCCTCTCTTTTTCTTCTGCCGTCTCCCCCCCTCTTCCCATTCCCTTTCCACCCAACCGGATTGATAATTGGGCTTGCACGTAATATCAGTAAGTACCGGTCATTACCTTGTTAATCAGTTATAACCTGCGCCATGTTATTGCATTGCATCACTGCATTGCTTGTTCACGCTCATCGGAGTGGCACAACGATCTACGCTGCATGGTAAGCCTATCCTTGCTGTTTACCTCCCCATTTAGGCTGACTTCTGCAAGACAAAGTTCCCATTGATGGACTCATACATGACCAGAGCTACCGTTCAGCCCGAGGGCCTTTAAATCTACCTGCACAACACAAGTGATGGAGTTTCTTCTACCATTCTCGCTGGACAACCATGGGAGCCTGAGGAAATCAAGGAGCTGCGGTTCGCTTTGAAAGCAGCGAGCCGGAAACTAGGACCTCAAGGCATCCCTCATTTTGTGGACATCGGTGCCAACATAGGCTCGATAGCGTTGAAGATAGCACATGAGGGGAATGTGAAAGTCTCCGCTTTTGAGGGCATGCAGAGTAATCTGAAGCTGCTGCGGAACAGCTTGTGTGCCAATGCGGAGCACCCTATCACCTTGTACCCTTTCGGCATCTCGAAGGCCAAGGAGACCTGCCCCATCTATTCCGACCCAACCAACCGAGGGGATGGCATCCTCGCGTGCGATGCAAAAATGGAGGAGCAGCTGCAGAGCCAGAAGTACATCCAGCGAGGTGTTTTCATCGTGAACTGCTTGGATGACGGTCTTGACGAAGACATTCATGTTCTAAAAATTGGCGTGGAAGGGTGAGTACCGCATTTCGTTTTTGCCATTTTTGAAAACCACTCTGGGTGCAAAAGTTTCCAACCCACCAACCTCACAAATCCCGCTTGAGACAGGCTTTTACCCGGTCATGCGTGCTACAGGCTTTTACTCAGCTATGCATGTGACATGCACATAGTGCCAGGTAGCCATGCATATTCCATGTGCTTGAACTGTAGCCGTGCGCGCTCCTCGTGCATGGACCTTTAGCCGTCCATGCATGGTTTATATACATGGAGTCATGCAGCATGCTCACTCAATGTGCATAAAGGTATATAGACATCCATGCATGGTTAATGTGCATGGAACTAAACGCCATGCATGGTACATGTGCATGGAACTAGACACCATGCATGGTATGTATGCACAAAAGGAGCTGAGCCTGCTGCCCCTACTTTATGCCTGAGCCTGATACTCATGCATGCTCTATGTAGAAGCCATCCTAAGCAGTGTTTTTTTTAGGCGATATATAGCCTCAGGCTACAAATACGGGCGACAAATATATACGGTAAGTAAACTTTCAAATTTGTAGCCCAGTCGAAAAACGTCGCTAAGGGGAGAGAGAGGGAGGGAGAGAGAAGGGGAGAAAGAGTAGGGAAGGAGGGGGCGGTTCGCGAGCAAGGAGGCAGTCGTTATGTTACCCTGCCCATATGATCTTCCCCTGCGCCCATGCATCCTTCCCCATGCGCCCCTGCCCCCTTCACGTGCATCCATGCATTCTTCCCATTTGCCCATGCACCCGTCCCATGTGCCCACGAACATTCCCGTGTGCCCATGCTATCGTGCCATGCGCCCATGCACCCTCCCCAATGCTAGTTCACAATTGATTTGTTATGCAGGCTGCTAACGCAGAGAAGACCCGAGCTATTCTGAGGAACTTTGCCAAGTCATTGATGAGGAGTTCTTGACCAAGTTCAACAGGATCGTCAGAGCTGGCGAGTGGCAATTCAGGACGGCCAAGGAGGTCTTTGGGGAAGTCCCAACACAGGCGAACACGTACGACTGCGGAATGTTTGTTCTAATGTGAGATGTTTTCGCAACACAATTTCATTCCTTGATGCTGCAAACCAATTTTTTATGTTTGAGTTTCAATATTTTTGAGTAAATTGCCTTGGAACAGAGCTAACCTATGTAATTTGCTTTGTCTCTTTCAGGTACACAAACTGCATGGGGCTTGGAAAGAAATTCACCCAGGAGGACATGCCCCGACTACGAGCTGTAGTGCTTCACGAACTCTTGACTTTCTCATAGATTTCTGTCCTGCCTTGTGACTTCGGTCGTGCCTGCTGATTTCAGTCATGCCTAGTGACTTCGGTCCTGTCTGACTTCAGTCTTGCCTAGTAGTGACATCAAGCATGATGGAACCTGGCGATGTACAAGAGGCACATTCATAGGTGTCCCATGTTGCTGTTTTACCCATGGCCTGATTTGGATTTACTTACACATAACAGTCTGAATTTATCTGGTATTATTACTTGGTCCTAAAGTAGTTACTTCTAATGAACAGTTTATCCTGGGGTTTATTCTGTATTTTGAAGAGGGCTAAATGTATGCGATGCTGTCGTTGTCCAAGCGCGCAAATTCAGAAGGAGGATATGTTTACATGTTTAGACCCGCGTGGGGCTTGTAGGGAACGTCCGAATGGTGTGAAGGTTAGAGAAGAAAGGATGAAAACCGGTCAACTTGGAATGGAAAGTCCAAGCATATGAATTGTCATCTTTAATTGTTGAACACGATTATTCTGTTACCGTATACGCTGCCACCTACTAGCACCGGTGTCACACCCATGCCCTCTCAACCGGTGCTCTCAACTTCTAGCCGTGGCGAACATATCCAGCTCACTTGAACTGTCTAAAGCAAGCATTCGAAAGCATATTGCTATGGCCAGCGCCTAGTGGCTCCAAGTACAAGTTGAAAATCAAGGATGCAGACGTCCGCCTGGAAGCTGCAATCAAGGTCGTGGACCGGCCGGGATGTTTACTAGTACTTACAAGGCGAGGGTAAATCGAGGTACCACGGTAGCTTGCCTTGTAGTATCACGGTAAGGAAAAACGCCCATGGTTACTAGGATGGCTCCCCCCATGCCGTACCGTAGTGACTTGGGTCCTGTCTAGTGACGTCGGTCCTGCTTAACTGTAGTTCTGTTAGTGACTTCGGTCCTGCCTGCTCAACAACGGTGGCCTTTCCCACTCGATGGTGCCTTAGGTGGGGATTCCCGCGCGTGGGGGGATACGTCGTGGGTCAGCAACGTGTGGAAATCCCCACAACGGGTCCACCGCGGTGGCGTGTCCCACTCGATGGCGCCCTGCGTGGGCATTCCCGTTTGGGGGGACACTTCTCGGGTCAGCAACGTGTGGGAATCCCCACGACGGGTCCACCCCAGTGGCTTTTCCCACTCGATGGTACCCTGCGTGGGATTTCCCGTGTGGGTATGCACGGCGTGGGTCAGCAACGTGTGGGATTCCCCACGACGGGTCCACCGCAGTGGCTTTTCCCACTCGATGGTACCCTGCGTGGGGATATCCGTGTGGGAGTGCAGTAGTGGGTCATCCCACTGGGTGGTGACAATCCCCAATGGGTAACCCCACGGCGGGCCCATTGACTGCACCCCACGCACAGTTTCCCCGACGTGCTAGATAGTGTCATCCTGCGACTCAAAAGTACGATTCCTAGGGTCAAATGGTCGATTTACACCTCAACTGCCATAGCTTTCCCTTTCTCCTCGTGCTTTTAAACATGTCTGACGATAGCAGCATCATATCTGTGAGTTCCGATGATTCTGAAGCCGACCTAGCCAAACGCCAACGCTTAGAATTAGGCAAGAACACGTCGAAAACACGAACCGGAAGTTTTTAGACGCTAGCAAGCCTGTAACGTTTGATCCTCTCGCCGGAAAAAAGAGAGGTCTGGCTTTTCTTGTCGAAGACCTTTCGAGTTAGCACCTTCCCGTATAACGAGGCTATGCAGCACTAGGAGGACAGCGCCTTCTCTAGGGGGCGCTACAAGAAGTAGTAACTCAGCCATTCAGCCAATATAGTCAGCGCTATAGGAGAGATAGCAGCATAGACATAAGCAGATTAAACCTCTTTCACTGACTGCCGAACTTAGTGATTGGATACCGTACTGCGACGATGTTTTGGTACTAGCGATGACAGGCACGGATCTGGGTTCTTGTATAGCTAGCCCTCGGGATTTCAGGTTGCGATCCTGACAGGCCGGACTAGGTCACTTACCGCGCGATGTGGGGGGATGCCGTAGGCGTAGACTGCGGACGTTGTCCTAGGTCGAGCCGGGCATCTTGCTGGGTTCTATTCTCCTTGCTATATCTGCTGAGTAGCTGATCTAGGCTTGACTGTTTGAATGGGTACTGGTTTAATGCTCTTCACAGGGTATATATCGGGATAATAGCCGGTGCTGTTTACAATTAGAGGCATGTCCACTTAAAAGGGACGAAGTAAGTGTCAAGCGTGCAGGCCGGTATTCAAAGGTCCCGACAAGCCCCTAACTACTGAGTACGGGAAATACTGCCTCAGGCCATCCCGAAAGTGGGATGCTGGGCTCCAGACCTAGATTTGGGGGATCCGCAGGGAAGTCACCGTGGCCGTAATCTGCGGCTATACGGATCTGTCACGTTTACTGCAATATATCGTGACATTCCTCTTGCATATTCGCATATCGTGTAACCAACATGTCAGATGGGAGTGGCAACAAGTCACATGGCTCACAGGGATCGTAAGCTGGGCCTGCATGGCTGTCCTGCATGGCTGGCGTCTTAGTCCATGTCAGTGTCCGGGTATTATGACCATGTAAGTTTTTACTTTCCAGCCAATCCTTTTAATCTGGGCCTGCTTGGCTGTCCTGCATAGCCAGTGTCTTAGTTTAGGCCACTGTCAGGGTATTATGACCATGTCTGTTTCTACTGTCCAGCCAACCCTATTGAGCTGTGCATGCATGTCTATCCTGCATGGCTGGCGTCTCAGCTCAGTCCAGGGTCCGGGTATTGTGACCATGTCTGTTTTACAGTCGTGACCACCATGCACCACACTTCACACGTTTGGGGCCCTCAGCCATACTAAATCTGGTGTCTCCTAGTTTCAGTATCTCGACCCCCCCTGATCCCTGCTGAACAAGAGGACGTTCAGCCTATGTTTTTCAGTGCGAGCTTATCCCCGGGAAGCATCCCGATATGCTTTGCATTTTGCAGTCCAGAGGGTCACTAAATAGTGGGCCCTGACGCTCAGGAAACACATGCCTCAGGCATAATGACAGAAACAGGCAGGGAGGACAGGCAAGTGAACACCAGGAACTTGCACCTATTATGGCGGAGCAGCCCCACAAGACAATGTCCGAGGCATGGCCAATACTAAACAACTTCACCAGCTGGTCCATAGAACTGCATGGAGGGCTACACCATCATCAGGCCCTTTCAACAGTAAGCTGCGTTGTAGCAGAATTGTGGCTGAATAACATTAGCTGTACCTGTAACTGTAGCTGAGCCAAATAAACTAAATAGTTTGTTTTTCCTCACCAAAAGCTGCTGCATGTGGCCATGGACATGCCCGCTGCACGAGTCTCATGATTAGCAACCTCAGAGGGTAGCAACCTGATGGTGGGTGGAACAAGGGGGGGGGGGGCAAGGGTAAAAGAGTAGGGCTTGATGTTTCATCATCCACCAGCTCCGCCATGACATATGGTGGATTCCGGCATGCACATGTTGCGAGCAATATCCTGGCACGCCCATGTAGTTGAGGCTTGATATCCTGACACGCCCATGTATTTGAGGCTGGATATCCTGGCACGCCCGTTGGTTGCGGCTGGCTTTCCGGCACGAACATGGGTTGGGGCTGGTTTCCCGGCACGCACATGGGTTGGGGCTGGTAAAGGCTCATGCTTGTTGTTGTCTGCTTTGGCACCTTTTTAAAAGAGTCCCTGGCTGAACAGTCCCCCACTAGCATGCACTGCATGAATACTGCAGTACCTCTGCACATTCTGGCTTGCACTACATGAGCTTTGCATTACCGCAACGGCGCAGCTCCCACTGCCGGCATGAACTGCCACGCTGCAACATTGCCGCGCCCACTGGCATGCTCTGCCACCATGCTGCAATAATGATGCACCCACTGGCATGTACTGCCTTAATGCTGCAACATCGCCGCATCAGAATTGAGTAGGGCTTGATGCTTCATCATCCACCAGCTCCGGCATGCCATATGGTGGATTCCGGCATGCACATGTTGTGAGCAATATCCTGGCACGCGTGGCATCAGCTTTTCTTCTTATGCACTGCTCACCGGAAATAGAAATCTTCGGATACAATCTTGCCGAAATGGCATATGGGTGAGTCTTACATCTTGTGTGAATTATGTCTGGGAACGTTCATGTATACAAACTAACCGTGTGGTAAGGAAAGCTTAAGGCAAGAGAGAAAGGAACAAATAATGGAACATGGGGGGACAGGGGGAATATTGGTTACTTAGAAACGTGCAGCCAGCTTATTTATGTTACCTTGGTTACTTTGAGCGGACCCAGAGGTGTAACGTTATTGACCATGGTTACTTAGTAACGTGCGGCCAACCTAGAAATGTTACATTGGTTACGAAATTACTTACGGCCAGCCTAGTCATCTTACATTGGTAACTAGGTAACATACGGCTTACCTAGTAATGTTACATTGGTTGCTAAGTAACTTTCGGCCAACAAAGTAATCTTACATGGGTAACTAAGTAACTTACGGCCAACCTAGTAATGTTACATACTAGACTAACGTTGGTAACATCATGGCAATTCCTCTTACCAAGAGATAACAATGGTAAATTGGCAAACATAGGAACTGACCATGGTTAACATTGGTGCCACCATGGTAGCACCCTAGTCAGCCATGTAAATTAACCAAGTTGGGCATTTCCCATGGTAAACCATGGTGTTCCTGCGAAATTTCCAGTAGTGTTTTTCTTGAACCCTTCGCTCTTTTTCAGGGTTGTTTTCTTTCGGGTGCGAACAAACATCGGCTGGTTTGGCGAACCGTATTTGGATCTGCATTGACCTATGACGGCATGTTGTGCGGCTTGTGGAAGCTTTCGGTGCTTAAAATGGGAAGTCGTAGGCAAGTTGGTTGGCGGTGGTCGGGAAGTTGAAGAGTCTACCAGGGTCATTGTAAGCGGCTGTGCCTCTTTGTTCATTGTATTTTGAATTCCATTCTTATCATTTTGTAGGCAGGAGAAGCATGATGAGAAGAAGCAGAAGCAGCCAAACAGGATGAGGTGCATGCTGGTTTGCAAGCAGCTCTGCTGTCGGTGGACCCGTTTGCGCCGGGGGGGGGCATGTATGTGCGTCCTGTGGACGCGCCATGGTCCGTCGCGTCTTCGGCTGCAGGCGACCACTTGGTTCTTGGCTCCTGTGTGTTGGCGGTTGGTGTCCCCACCCGCCAGGCGACAGTGTGGGGAGCCGAAAAATGTGTTCCATCTTGTTCTCCAGCTCGGTTTTGAATTCGCTTCCGGTTACAGGTTCCTCAAAGGGTATACATATTTATGAATCCAAATTGGTTGGGGAGATTTGCGTGTACGGAGAGTACGACAGCAAAAACACCGCCAGAGGCGATTTCCTCGCTCGCGTGTGCCAGCGACACAAGTGAAAGTGTAATTAACATCGAATGACATATTTAAGCACTATTACATAATTAGATATCGCGGGGGTGTGATTAGATACACGCCTGGCGCGATATGACCTGAAAACGGGTCCAAATCGGCCCATGTTTGGCTCATCGGATCAGCGTGTTCTCCAACTCGGTTTCAGAATACACTGTGGCTCATAACGCATCATGTCATACACTAAAAGGATTGCCCAACAAAAATGGAGATTTCTGTTTATCTTCGTCTTGGATGTCTAGATTTCCCCCAAAACAGCTGGGCCTGGGCTGAGACGCCAGCCATGCAGGACAGCCATGCAGGCCCAGCTCAACAGGGTTGGCTTGACTGTAAAACAGACATGGTCACAATACCCGGACCCTGGCCTGAGCTAAGACGCCAGCCATGCAGGATAGACATGCATGCACAGCTCAACAGGGTTGGCTGGACAGTAAAAACAGACATGGTCATAATACCCTGACACTGGCCTGGACTAAGACACTGGCTATGCAGGACAGCCATGCAGGCCCAGATTAAAAGGATTGGTTGGCCGTTAAAAACATACATGGTCATACTACCCGGAGTCCCGGACACTGGCCTGGACTAAGACACTAGCCATGCATGACAGCAATGTAGGCCCAGCTTAAAAGGATTGGTTGGACAGTAAAACAGACATGGTCATAATACCCGGGCACTGGCATGGACTAAGACACTAGCCATGCAGGACAGCCATGCAGGCCCAGCTTAACAGGATTGGCTGGACAGTAAAAACAGACATGGTCACATTACCCGGACCCTGGCCTGGACTAAGACGCCAGCCATGCAGGACAGCCATGCAGTCCCAGCTTACGAGCCCGGTGAGCCATGCGACTTGTTGCCACTCCCATCTGACATGTTGGTTACACGATATGCGAATATGCAAGAGGAATGTCACGATATATTGCAGTAAACGTGACAGATCCGTATGGCCGCAGATTACGGCCACGGTGACTCCGCAGCTTCCCTGCGGATCCCCCAAATCTAGGTATGGAGCCCAGCATCCCACTTTCGGGATGGCCTGAGGCATTATTTCACCCACTCAGTAGTTAGGGGCTTGCCGGGACCTTTGAATACCTGCCTGCACGCTTGACACTTACTTCGTCCCTTTTAAGTGGACATGCCTCTAATTGTAAACAACACCGGCTATTATCCCGATATATACCATGTGAAGAGCATTAAACCAGTACCCATTCAAACAGTCAAGCGTAGATCAGCTACTCAGCAGATATAGCAAGAAGAATAGCACCCAGCAAGATGCCCGGCTCGACCTAGGACAACGTCCGCAATCTACGGCATCCCCCCGCATCGCGCGGTAAGTGACCCAGTCCGGCCTGTCAGGATCGCAACCTGAAATCCCGAGGGCTAGCTATACAATAATCCAGATCCGTGCTTGTCATCAATAGTTCCAGTCACAGCTTAACGCGATGCGCGTTCGCGGCCAGTGTGTAGTCACTGAGTCCCCCCGTAGGCGTCCCTCACTTTGTGGGGAAGAAATCCACCACGGACCTGAAGCAACCATCGCGTGTCCACTTAAAAGGGACGAAATGGTTCAGCCTGATCAGTTGACCCATCGAATCCTGCTTAAGGTGCATGTGCTGTGAATCTGGGATTTTTTGCTTGACAAGAGGATCTGCCTTAGACAGCTAGAAATCACTGAGCAGAGGGTTCTCTAAGATAATACCAAGTCAATACATGCTTGCGCTGGGAGTGGCAACCCAGAAGCAGACGTAGCTTGAAGATCAGGCTGTGGAGTTATAAACTCAGCTGATTCGTGGCTGTACACCTGGAATTGCCTTTGCAATTACCCAAGTGTTGACAGAAGTGAGCTTGAGGATCTGGGATCCCAGTTTAAAAGCGGTGACCCGAGATTGTGTGTAGGAAAGCAAGTCGGGAGCTAGAAGTCGAGCGCCGGACAACCCAGGGATCAGCAGGGCGTCCCCGCGAGTTTCAATGTGGGAGAGGCGAGGGTCAATTCCGCCAGATCACCAGGTTCAGCGATCAGGCGAGGGGTCATATCGCCAGATCAGCTTGCAATTGCCTGTTGCCCTGACTCAGGTAGTGAGCCCTCACCAGGCTGCAGACAATAGAGGAAGCAGAAGCGCGCTGTAAACTGCGACAAAGTTTGTTGTGTGCCAACACAGGCGAACGGGCGAGTTGTTCAGAAATTTAGCAGAAATGCAGGGCTTGATTGGAGATCCTGACCGCCACCAACACCCTGAAGCGGCTAGGTGCAACAATAGGCTGAGACGGCTGGAACCAAGGGAAGATCCCGTGACACCCATTGATGCCGTAATAGCAGAAGAACCGATGCGGATTTCCCTAGGACTGTCTGTAAATGAGGGCACTGCTTAGCGGGAGAGTAAATCGCGCGGGGCCAATTCCTCCTTGCCCTTGGATGATGGCATTGTCTGCATAGCAGTGACGCGCAGAGGGATCGGTCGAGGCGGCCCCGTACTGGACCCCCCCAGGCTGAGCCTGGATGCTGAAAATTGGCCAGCACCTGAGGGGGTAACCCTTGACCTGGCCTCGGAGCCGCCCACTGAGAGGTCGTAGACCGGTGGTGCTGGAGAGGGCGGCAGGTCAGAAGGGGCCCCGACGCAGGACCTGCCCAGAGGGGCAGGAACGCGAGTGGCCGAGGCTGCGCCATATCTCAAGGTGACGATCAAAAGGGAGACAGACAAGCCAGAGGAGTCAGACAGGACGGTAGTGACCCGATGGGACGTGCAGAAATGCAGTAAACCACGGTCCTAGGTGGAGTCAGCCAGGACAGCAGTGAACCAATGGGACGTGCAAGAATGCATTGAACCACGGTCCCAAGTGGAGTCAGCCAGGACGGCAGTGACCCAATGGGACGTGCAGAAATGCAGTGAACCACGGGACCAGGTGGAGTCAGCCATGACAACGGTGACCAAGCGGGACGTGCAGAAACGCAGTGAGCCAGGAACCCAGAAGCAGTTTGCAGTTCCAGCGGGACAGCCGTGGGCGGATTTGGTGGGTGAGGAGCAGCTGCCAGACCCCTGGAGCAAGACGGGAGCGCCAATGGGAGTGCCGCCAAGGGCGGTGTCGCACAGGCGGGAGCAGGTAAGGCCACTTCGCGTCCCGATAGAAGAAGAAACGGGAGCATCGGCATATGGCACACCTCTGTCCAGATTCCCCACCAGCTCCAGCAGGCCAAGACAGGCGGCCATGGCCGGATCTGACGGCAAGGAAAAGAAGAGCAACAGCCCGACAGGTACGGATTCTTCAACAACCCAGCATGGACGCCAGTACCCGGGGAACAGGAGCGCCTCGAGGAGGCGGAGCACTCGAGAGGTGTCGGGCTGTGGAACCCTGTAGGGCAAGCAACGGACGAACCACATCCGATAGGATGGAGTGGAATCCTGCAGTGGGCTGCACGCCTGTGGCAGCAAGTTTGCTCCATGTATTTTGCCCACCTCAACGATCAGACGAGGGCCATCGAGGAGTCAAGAGCCACCATCTGGCGGAGTGGGCGCCGAAAGCCATTAGGGGGATCCCCCACACGGGGCAAGACAGGGCAACGTTGCTGACAGCTCTAGCAAGGGTGTCCAAGGGAACAGCCGGACAAGAGGCGACCCTGGCGGTAAATGCCTTTGCAGACGGATGGTGCACCTGCGTGGTAGGAGGTCAGGAGGAGCCCGAATCCGAGCCAGAGGAAGAGGAGGAACCCCAGGAGTGGGAAGGATTCGAGGCGGTCAGGCCGGAGTCAAACGACCTCAGGGAGGTCCAGAGGTGGCAAGAGCAGACAGGAAGGGCCGTACCAGCCACAAGCCAGGCCAGGTGGGACCGCATGGAGGCAAGCAGCGAGCCTAGCCTCAGGGACCAGCGGGGGGGCGAAGAGAGCAGACCCAGGCCAAGCAGCCCCGCGGCCAGCGAGCAACAGAGGCTGGCCAGCCTGCCTCAGGCCAGGACGGCGGAGCAGACCTCGGGGCCAAGAAGGGCGAGCAGGCATGGGTCCTATGCGATGCTGTGGATAGTGGACAACAAGGAAAACAGTGGCCAAGAGGGCCAGGTGGACCACATCGCGGAATTCTTGCGGATTCAGGCGGCCCAGGCGGAATTGTTGCGGAAAGGAGGAAAGGAGGAGCCACTGCCCCGACCAAGGAAGGAGGATGTTGCAGGAAGTCGAGCCCGCAGGGAACGCCGTAGGCAGTGACCCAAGAAGGCACGAAAGCAGAGAGGAAGAGCCGTCATGATCTGAGGCGAGGGAGTACACGGGGGGAACGCAGCCAAGCAGACCCAACAGCAACCTATCCAGGCGACAGGCAGGATCAGGGGGGGGGAGTGGAGCACCAAGAGCCAGTTCAGCCGCCTTCAGAGGGAGACAGGGCCCCCGTGAGTGAGGCAAGCGAGCGGCCGTCTAGGGGAGGACAGTCCCAGAGAAGTGCAGACCGCAGAGACACCAGGGGCCAGCAAGGCCAGAACCCAACCGGGGGCGGCGGTGGAGGATCAGGATCAGACCCCAGCAAATCGGTTTCAGAGGGATCCGAAGGACGCAGCCCAGGCCCCGGAAGGGAGTCAATGCAACAAAAGAAGGAGAGGGTGGACCTGGAGCAGGCGGAGCTGCACTGCCAGCTGCAAAAACAAATGATCTTGCAGCTGGCAGGAGGGACCAAATTCGCCAAGATCCCGACCACCCAAGGCAACGTGCATGTACTGGATATGGCCCAGCTTGGGGTTGTCGCAGCCAGGAAGTATTGCCAGGCGTGCAGCTTCTGGGGGTCGCACAATCGGCTAGCATTGTCCGATGAGCCGCCAGCGCTAGCAGTAGGGACCGGGGACATCGCAGGGTCCTGCCGGTCACCATCAGCCGTGGCCCTGCTGGTGCGGTCCATGGTCAAGATGTGGAACGACAAGCCTGCCAGCGTGGAGCCCTTGATGGTCGCCATCAGGGCGGCACCTCACGGGGACAGGGCCTCCCAAGAGGTCGAGAGGATCAGGGAGTCTTGGTCAGCTCCAACGGAAGGGCAGTGCCGCGAGGTATCCTTGCTTACCCTGTGGATAAGGGTGGTGAAGAAGGAGGTAGGAAAGCCAACCTCGGACGAAAGAGCAGCGATCACCAACCTCAAGTTGGGAGCCATGGCCACACTAGACCCGGAGGTCAAGCCAGAGGAGACAGTGGAAGCGTTCGCCCACAGTGTCCTGTCCACGGCAGAGCTGCTGCAGATCTCCATGGACGCAGTTGACCACTTAGGCAGAAGGCACTCTGTGGCGCACATGTTCTACGAGGGCCTACCAGGAGCCGTTAGGGTCAAGCTGAGCGCGTTTGTTATAACCGTGCCAGACTACCTGAACCTGCCAGATGAGGAGCATGTCGTAGTACTGACAAAGCATGTGATGTTGTGGGAAAGGTTCGCCCTGGAAATGGGGGACCTGACGGCCATGGACCTCAGGCAGGTGCCTGGGGAACACCAGCAGAGAGGCCAATGGGAGCCGCAAGCGGGGCGAGGCAGAAGGGACAGGCCATGCAGTGGAAGGCCAGGTCGAGGCCGGAGGGGCCAGGCACCGCAGCCGGCCAGACAATCACCCAGCCCGCCAAGGAGGAAGGAAGGGCCAAGGGAGTCACGTGGGCTGATTAGACAGCGGCGCTGACCACAAGCACCCAGGGATCTGGGGCGCACCCAAGGCGTGCTTCCAGTGTGTGGCAGCCTGGAGCACCTAGCCAAGGATTGCAGGATCCCCAGAGCCAGGGACGAGCGCCGGCCTACGCCTCTGGCTACGGATATCACTACGGGGCAGGCCAGGCCGCCGCAACAGCCGTATCCGCAGCCGCCAAGGCCGCAGGGGCAGGCAGTAGGCAGACCCTACGAGAGGGGCCAAGGCAGCAGGCAGTTCCCAAGGCAGGGGCCGGGACAGACGGGGCACGGACAACAGGCAGCTCATATGTCCCACCTGGCCGGCCCTTCCACGCATGCTGAGCCAGAAGGGTGGCACCAGACCGTAGCCGAGATGCTGAGCGAGTCGGTAGCATTGCTGACGCAAGTGGGGTTGGCACCCAAGCCAGGGGATTTCAAACAAGCAGCCCACAACGCTAGGCCCAAGTCCTTTCGGCCCTCGTCCAGCAGTGAGGATGGACCCGAGCCACCCACCAATGAACACGCTTCCAGGAAAGGAGCCCAGAGACTAGCCCTGAGTAGACTAACTGACGGGTTGTGTGATGTCCGCGCTCATGTGCTGCATTTAAACGAGAGGATCACAACGTTGGCTCACACCACCATGCCCATCGGACCAACTGACAATCGCAGTGAGGCAGGGAAGTCACAGCCGATCGGCGGCCGACCAGAATGGCAAAAACAGAAATATGGCCGATCGCACCGCTAGGGGCGACTCGGCGATGGCCGAAAGAAAAAGAATAAGCAGGGTATAGGCAGGGTAACGAAAAACGTGGAAATTAATCAGGATCAGGAGACGAATAAGTTTCCTGCAACGAGCGCTTCGCCTGAGAATCACAACTCCTGGTAACTAACAATACTTTCCAGATATTACTTAACGAAACCATGCAGGGCATATGGACAAGTGTTCAGGACATGAGAGGAGGTGGTGGGGGGGGGGGGCGTGTTTTCAAATTCGAATTATAGGGATCTTGCCAACTGGCCTTGCTGAGTGGACGGCCTGACCTGGCTCAGTGGTGTTGATGAGCGTTGTCCCCTGCCACCCTGTCTCCCTCCTCTCACCCCATTTCCAGCACCTGGGGCTCAGTGGTATTGTCTGCCTCACATGGATGAATGTGCATGCATGGGGAGAGCATGGGGGGGAGGGGGCAGGTTCAAAGGCAGCGGCATGGCCGAGTCATATCAAACAGTGCTGCCACCTGTCCCCACATGGGGGGGGAGAGGGGCAGGTTCAAAGGCAGGGGCATGGCCGAGTCGTGTCAAATATTGCTGCCACCTGTCTGCACATTTTTACCCGCTTGGCAGTATGTGGCGCTGACTGGGATTGCCTGCCCCGCTTGCTTTGCTCCATGAATTGGTATATGTATGGCTGAGTGCTAACTTGGTACTGTCCCACAACAGAAAGCAAACACACACACATGGGGCAACACCCCTCCCCCTCCCTCTGCTCCGCTCCTTGCTGCCCTAGGAAGGGGATGGCTGGCATGCCATGTCAGCATTTGTGGACCTTGCATCAGCTGAGCAGAAGCGGAAGCAGCCCAGCATCATGGCACATCAGTGACAAGTAAGTTGCTGTCTTGCAGGCTCAGGGCCACCAAGGAGCATGCTATAACCATATGGGAACATCGGTCGTGGATGCTCAAAGGTTGTGCGGGTCGTGTTCATGTTCTGGCTGGGATTTGAGGGGATGCTTGACTGGGATTTGAGGGAATATCTGACTGGGATTTTGGGAAATATCTGACTGGGATTTTAGGGAATATCTGACTGGGATTTTGGGGAATATCTGGCGAACCACCACTGTGTAGTTTGAATGGAAACGTCCTTGAGCCACTGAAAGCTGGGGGTCCAAGGTGCAGGCAACATCAAGTCCTCAGGTGCATAAGAGTACGTTAACCACCGACTCGGGCCGTATAAGGAGAATGAACCCTTCGATATACAAGTCGAGCGCGCCTTGGTCCTGACCGAGCGTTGGGCAGGGCCCTTGAGGTGCATATGGGCGGATTATTCTCGTTATACGGCCCAGGTCGGTGGTTAACCTGCTCTTAACAACTGCCATGCTTGGGCGTCACAAAATAAATGAAGCCTTGAAGGTATTCTAGTCATTCGTCCCACAAGCCAGAGAACTTATTAGATTTGACAGCAGCGACCTACTTTATAACTCATGATTCGTTCTCCTGTCGTTACCAAATCCTTCACTAGTGCATTACAAGAGATGATTCCAAAAATCACAGTGTTGGCAACTGAGACAAGAGTACACGCATGAGCATGCCACAGAGTATTGTGGCGGTCATATGCCGTTTGTAAGCGTCAGTTGATTTTAATTGTAATCATGGCATTGGCTGCTGCGGCCTGGCTATCAACCCAGTTACACAAACAAAAACTGGAACAAAGCTTAAAGTAATGCATTACGGCAATAACGGCCAATCGCCAAGTTCATGAGAGTCACCCGGGGGGGGAGATGGTCCCAAACAACTATTTGTGCGCCTATTTCGCCCCAAATTGGCGAGAATGTGATACTCACATGCAAAGTGGGAGCTGAGCTAAGCATCCTAGCACACAAAGTATGAACATGTCTGGACAACCAAGGTTCACAAAGTTTGAACATGTTGAGGCAGAAGATGATCCACAATTTGAAAATGGCCTGTGGCCTGACAACCAGATAGGGGCTTTAGTGATGTCTGGCCAACCAAGGTACACAAAATATGTACACAATGCAGCAGAAATGGATCATCACTTTCAAAATAGCCTACTGCCTGACAACTAGGGGCTTCAGTGAGATCTGGACACCCAAGGTCCACACAGTTTCACGTGTTGAAATAAAAAGTGATTTACACTTTGAAAATGGCCTACAGCCCGACAACCAGGGGTTTCAGTGAGGTATGGACAACCAAGGTCCACAACGTATGAACATGTTGACGCAGAAGATGATCCACACTTTGAAAATGGCCTACAGCCCGACAACTAGGGGCTTCAGTGATGTCTATACAATCAAGGTCCACAAAGTATGAACATGTTGGCGCAGAAGGTGATCCACACTTTGACAATGGCCTACAGCCCGACAACTAGGGGCTTCAGTGAGGTCGGGACAACGAATATCTGTGAGGTGTTTTTTCAGTCCAACGGGGCATCACATATGATGCATGGGACTAGTGCTGGTAAACCGGTACAAGCACTAAGTACGCTAGGACAGCAAGCGTAAGCCAATGACCGCCCTAGAACTAGAGTATCCCCACCACACATCAATTGTGAGACAAGCTGACTGGTAAAGAGCCAGACATCAGCTTATGCAAACAAGCAAGAGCTACACATGGGATGTGAGGGATGGAGGAAACAATGCGGCATATTCTGAGGACATGTCCTCCGCATACTCATCCACTACAGAGTCATGCTAACGGTTCCGGCGCGGATGTGGCCTTGGCCCAGGCTGCGCTGTTTCCTTAACGCTCACGCCCCCCACGGGGCGTAGCTTTCTTTCTTACAGAGTCCTGCTCCAATCGCCTCCGCCGTTCTTGGTAATATACACATAATCGTTGAAGGCCGCCGCCAAAAGCGTACTGCCGTCGTAAGAGTACGCAAGTGCTATCCATGGCTTTGATGGCGCACTCGTTTCACTGAATATAAGAGCTTCAGTTTCAGTAGTGAAGATATGACCGCGGTCTGGGCCAGTGCTTAGTGCCATCTTCGACAAATTGCCGGAAAAGGCGGCTGCAGAATAATTTTCCGGGTCGGTAGGATTAGAAGTTAAAGTTAGGCCTCCGTATGCACTAGTGTAAATAGTAGTTGTACCTGCTATTGAGATGGCGATAGTGTAGGAGGCGTCATGGGTCATAGCCAGCACCCCATTAAAGGTGTACCGAAGTGAACTGTTGCTGCGCGTCCACGTGTGTCCACTATCTTGACTGGAGGCGTAATATGTGTCCGTCACCGAAAGCAAGATCGTGCCGTTGCCAGAGCCTGCAATTCCAATATACCTCGTATTTGATTCAAAAGACGTTACCGACGACCGATCCACCCACGTCGCTCCGCTGTCAATACTTGTGAACACACCAGTCATCGAAGATGCTGCCAATTTCACACCGTCCCATGAGATGGTTATGCCAGTCCAGAGCTCGACATTTGCCCTGGGCGACCAGGAACTCCCAGAGTCAGCGCTGATGTATATATGTCCATTAGAGATTGTGGCTGCCATCTTGGTGCCATCGTCTGACATAGCTATACTTGTCCACTGACTTCCCCCAGTTTCTACCGACCGCTCAAGCCATGCGTCACCTCCATTGCGACTAATCCAAATGCTCCCGCTCACAATAACCACTGCAAGTGTTAGGCCGTCAGCACTGGAAGCCACAGAGGGTGCGGTAAATGGAGACGATACGCCACCTGTGACATAGATGAGACAAAGAGTTACATGCAAGTCATTATGTTATAGATAACTGCACATAGCCACACAAGTGAAGCATTGGGTCTCTAGGATGGTAAATCATGGCTACACCCGACTCCAACAGGGTATGTCTTCAGGTTGCCCCCCGAGCTGTGCTTATTGTTCCCTTCAA
This sequence comes from Limnomonas spitsbergensis, assembly GCA_037349105.1. Taxonomy (NCBI): domain Eukaryota; kingdom Viridiplantae; phylum Chlorophyta; class Chlorophyceae; order Chlamydomonadales; genus Limnomonas; species Limnomonas spitsbergensis. Next base: position 1,688,136 of record JAYJMM010000113.1, read on the forward strand.
CAAGCCCATGAGGGAAGTAGTTTATTCCTTCAAAATACATCGGTGTGCAACGTCAGGAAACATCAATGTAAGGTTGAAGCGATCATCAATGTACTGCATCAAGGAACATCAGGGTACATCATCAGGGCACATAAACGTACTGCATCAAGGAACATCAGGGTACAGCATCAGGGCACATCAGGGTACAGCATCATGGCACATCAGGGTACTGAAGGGAACAACATCAGGGCGTATCAGGGTACAGCATCAGGGCACATCAGGGAACAGCATCAGGGCACATCAGGGTACAGCATCAGGGCACATCAGGGTACAGCATCAGGGCACATCAGGGTACAGCATCAGGGTACAACAAGGGAAAAGCATCAGGGTACATCATCGGGGTTAATCAGGGTACAGCATCAGGGCACATCAGGGTTCAGCATCAGGGTCTGCATCAGGGCACATCAATGTACTGCATCAAGGTACATCACAGTTCAGCATCAGGGCACATCAGGGTACAGTATCAGGGCGCATCAGGGTACAGCATCACAGCACATCATGGTACAACATCGAGGTACATCATCATGGCACATCAGGGTACAGCATCTGGGCACATCAGGATGTAGCATCAGGGCACATCAGGGTACAGCAACAGGGCACATCAGGGTGCTGTATCAGGGCACATCATGGTACAGCATGAGGGCACAGCAGGGTACATGGTCAGGGCACATCAGCGTATAGCCTCAGAGCACATCAGGGTACAGCATCAGGGCACATTAACGTACTGCATCAAGGTTCATCAGGGTACAGCATCAGGGCACATCAGGGTATGTACAGCATCAGGGTACATCAGGGTACAGCATCAGGGCACATTATGGTACAGCATCAGGGCACATCAATGTACTGCAATAAGGTACATTAGGGTACAGCATCAGGTCACATCAGGGTACATCAACGTACTGCTTGAAGGTACATCAGGGTACATCATCAGGGCATATCAGGGTACAGCATCACAGCACATCAACGTACTGCATCAAGGTTCATCGGGGTACAGCATCAGGGCACATCAGGGTACAGCATCAGGGCACATCAGGGTACAGCATCAGGGTCTGCATCAGGGTACAGCAGCAGGGCACATCAGGGTACAACATCATGGCACATCAGGGTACGGCATCAGGGCACATCAGGGAACAGCATGACAGCACATCATGGTACAGCATCAAGGTACATTCAGGATCATCATCATGGCACGTCAGGGTACAGCATCATGGCACATCAACGTACTGCATCAAGGTACAGCAAGGTACAACATCAGGGCACATCAGGGTACAGCATCAGGGCACATAAGGGTACATCATGGTACATCATCAGGGCACATCAGGGTACAGCATCAGGGCACATCAGGGTACAGCATCAGGGCACAAAAGGGTACAGCATCAGGGCACATCAGGGTACATGATCAGGGCACATGAGGGCTACAGCATCAGGGTACATCATCGGGGTACATCAGGGTACAGCATCAGGGCACATCAGGGTACGGCATCAAGGCACATAAGGGAACATCATCAGGGCTAATCAGGGTACAGCATCAGGGCACAACATCAGGGCACATCAGGGTACATCAGGGCACATCAGGGTACAACATCAGGGTACATCATCAGGGCACATCAGGGTACAGCATCAGGGTACAACAAGGGAAAGCATCAGGGTACATCATCGGGGTACATCAGGGTACAGCATCAGGGCACATCAGGGTTCAGCATCAGGGTCTGCATCAGGGCACATCAATGTACTGCATCAAGGTACATCACGGTTCAGCATCAGGGCACGTCAGGGTACAGTATCAGGGCGCATCAGGGTACAACATCACAGCACATCATGGTACGACATCTAGGTACATCATCATGGCACATCAGGGTACAGCATCTGGGCACATCAGGGTGTAGCATCAGGGCACATCAGGGTACGGCAACAGGGCACATCAGGGTACTGTATCAGGGTACAACAGGGTAAAGCATCAGGGTACATCATCGGGGCACATCAGGGTACAGCATCAGGGCACATCAGGGCTACAGCATCAGGGCACCTCATCGGGGTACATCAGGGTACAGCATCAGGGCACATCAGGGTACGGCATCAAGGCACATAAGGGTACATCATCAGGGCTAATCAGGATACAGCATCAGGGCACATCAGGGTACAGCATCAGGGCACATCAGGGTACATCATCAGGGCTCATCAGGGTACAGCATCAGGGTACAACAAGGGAAAGCATCAGGATACATCATCGGGGTACATCAGGGTACAGTATCAGGGCACATCAGGGTTCATCATCAGGGTCTGCATCAGGGCACATCAATGTACTGCATCAAGGTACATCACGGTTCAGCATCAGGGCACGTCAGGGTACAGTATCAGGGCGCATCAGGGTACAACATCACAGCACATCATGGTGCGACATCGAGGTACATCATCATGGCACATCATGGTACAGCATCTGGGCACATCAGGGTGTAGCATCAGGGCACATCAGGGTACAGCAACAGGGCACATCAGGGTACTGTATCAGGGCACATCATGGTACAGCATGAGGGCACAGCAGGGTACATAGTCAGGGCACATCAGCGTATAGCCTCAGGGCACATCAGGGTACAGCATCAGGGCACATTAACGTACTGCATCAAGGGTCATCAGGGTACAGCATCAAGGCACATCAGGGTATGTACAGCATCAGGGTACATCATGGTACAGCATCAGGGCACATCAGGGTACATCAACGTACTGCTTAAAGGTACATCAGGGTACAGCATCAGGGCACATCAGGGTACAGCATCAGGGCACATCAACGTACTGCATCAATGTTCATCGGGGTACAGCATCAGGGCACAACAGGGCACATAAGGGTACATCATGGTACATCATCGGGGCACATCAGGGTACAACATCATGGCACATCAGGGTACGGCATCAGGGCACATCAGGGAACAGCATCACAGCACATTATGGTACAGCATCAAGGTACATTCAGGATCATCATCATGGCACATCAGGGTACAGCATCAGGTCACATCAGGGTACAACAACAGGGCACATTAGGGCACAGCAGGGTACAGCATCAGGTCACATCAGGGTACAGCATCAGGGTATCAGGTTACAGCATCAGGGCACATCAGCGTACATCAGGGAATTGCCTCAGGGCACATCAGGGTACAGCTCAGGGCACATCAGGGTACAGCATCAGGGCACGTCAACGTACTGCATCAAGGTATATCAGGGTACATCATCAGGGCAAATCAGGGTACATCATCAGGGCACTTCAGGGTACAGCATCAGGGCACATCAGGGTACAGCATCAGGGCACATCAGGGTGCAGCATCGGGGCACATCAGGGTACAGCATCAGGGCACATCAGGGTTCAGCATCGGGGCACATCAGGGTACAGCATCAGGGCACATCAGGGTATAACATCAGGGCACCCCAGGGTACAGCATCAGGGCACATCAGGGTACATTAGGGTAAGTACAGCATCAGGGCACATCAGGGTACGGCATCAGGGTGCAGCATCAGGGTACAACATTAGGGTTCAACAAGGAACGGCGCAAGGTACATCAAGGTACAACATCAGGGCACATCAGGGTACAGTATCATGACCCTTACTTCATTTCTGCCACATTATTGTAATTCGCGTTGTAAACATGTAATGGCCAATCCTTCCCTAGCCTGACACTCACTTGGGGATGGGGGGACGGGTGACGGAGGGGAAGGAGAAGGAGGAACAGGCGGGGAGAAAACATACCGAGGTGGGTGGGGAGGTGAGGGGGGCGGCATAGGTGGGGAAGGAGAGAGTGGGGGAGAAGGAGGGAATGGAGGGGGAAGGGGGGTGGGGGGTGTAGGGGGTGAGGGGCCTGGGGGTGAGGGAGATGGCGGGATAGGGGGTTGGGGGTTGGGAGGGACAGGGATAGGCGGCGAGGGGGGCACACAAAGTATGAACATGTCTGGACAACCAAGGTTCACAAAGTTTGAACATGTTGAGGCAGAAGATGATCCACAATTTGAAAATGGCCTGTGGCCTGACAACCAGATAGGGGCTTTAGTGATGTCTGGCCAACCAAGGTACACAAAATATGTACACAATGCAGCAGAAATGGATCATCACTTTCAAAATAGCCTACTGCCTGACAACTAGGGGCTTCAGTGAGATCTGGACACCCAAGGTCCACACAGTTTCACGTGTTGAAATAAAAAGTGATTTACACTTTGAAAATGGCCTACAGCCCGACAACCAGGGGTTTCAGTGAGGTATGGACAACCAAGGTCCACAACGTATGAACATGTTGACGCAGAAGATGATCCACACTTTGAAAATGGCCTACAGCCCGACAACTAGGGGCTTCAGTGATGTCTATACAATCAAGGTCCACAAAGTATGAACATGTTGGCGCAGAAGGTGATCCACACTTTGACAATGGCCTACAGCCCGACAACTAGGGGCTTCAGTGAGGTCGGGACAACGAATATCTGTGAGGTGTTTTTTCAGTCCAACGGGGCATCACATATGATGCATGGGACTAGTGCTGGTAAACCGGTACAAGCACTAAGTACGCTAGGACAGCAAGCGTAAGCCAATGACCGCCCTAGAACTAGAGTATCCCCACCACACATCAATTGTGAGACAAGCTGACTGGTAAAGAGCCAGACATCAGCTTATGCAAACAAGCAAGAGCTACACATGGGATGTGAGGGATGGAGGAAACAATGCGGCATATTCTGAGGACATGTCCTCCGCATACTCATCCACTACAGAGTCATGCTAACGGTTCCGGCGCGGATGTGGCCTTGGCCCAGGCTGCGCTGTTTCCTTAACGCTCACGCCCCCCACGGGGCGTAGCTTTCTTTCTTACAGAGTCCTGCTCCAATCGCCTCCGCCGTTCTTGGTAATATACACATAATCGTTGAAGGCCGCCGCCAAAAGCGTACTGCCGTCGTAAGAGTACGCAAGTGCTATCCATGGCTTTGATGGCGCACTCGTTTCACTGAATATAAGAGCTTCAGTTTCAGTAGTGAAGATATGACCGCGGTCTGGGCCAGTGCTTAGTGCCATCTTCGACAAATTGCCGGAAAAGGCGGCTGCAGAATAATTTTCCGGGTCGGTAGGATTAGAAGTTAAAGTTAGGCCTCCGTATGCACTAGTGTAAATAGTAGTTGTACCTGCTATTGAGATGGCGATAGTGTAGGAGGCGTCATGGGTCATAGCCAGCACCCCATTAAAGGTGTACCGAAGTGAACTGTTGCTGCGCGTCCACGTGTGTCCACTATCTTGACTGGAGGCGTAATATGTGTCCGTCACCGAAAGCAAGATCGTGCCGTTGCCAGAGCCTGCAATTCCAATATACCTCGTATTTGATTCAAAAGACGTTACCGACGACCGATCCACCCACGTCGCTCCGCTGTCAATACTTGTGAACACACCAGTCATCGAAGATGCTGCCAATTTCACACCGTCCCATGAGATGGTTATGCCAGTCCAGAGCTCGACATTTGCCCTGGGCGACCAGGAACTCCCAGAGTCAGCGCTGATGTATATATGTCCATTAGAGATTGTGGCTGCCATCTTGGTGCCATCGTCTGACATAGCTATACTTGTCCACTGACTTCCCCCAGTTTCTACCGACCGCTCAAGCCATGCGTCACCTCCATTGCGACTAATCCAAATGCTCCCGCTCACAATAACCACTGCAAGTGTTAGGCCGTCAGCACTGGAAGCCACAGAGGGTGCGGTAAATGGAGACGATACGCCACCTGTGACATAGATGAGACAAAGAGTTACATGCAAGTCATTATGTTATAGATAACTGCACATAGCCACACAAGTGAAGCATTGGGTCTCTAGGATGGTAAATCATGGCTACACCCGACTCCAACAGGGTATGTCTTCAGGTTGCCCCCCGAGCTGTGCTTATTGTTCCCTTCAACAAGCCCATGAGGGAAGTAGTTTATTCCTTCAAAATACATCGGTGTGCAACGTCAGGAAACATCAATGTAAGGTTGAAGCGATCATCAATGTACTGCATCAAGGAACATCAGGGTACATCATCAGGGCACATAAACGTACTGCATCAAGGAACATCAGGGTACAGCATCAGGGCACATCAGGGTACAGCATCATGGCACATCAGGGTACTGAAGGGAACAACATCAGGGCGTATCAGGGTACAGCATCAGGGCACATCAGGGAACAGCATCAGGGCACATCAGGGTACAGCATCAGGGCACATCAGGGTACAGCATCAGGGCACATCAGGGTACAGCATCAGGGTACAACAAGGGAAAAGCATCAGGGTACATCATCGGGGTTAATCAGGGTACAGCATCAGGGCACATCAGGGTTCAGCATCAGGGTCTGCATCAGGGCACATCAATGTACTGCATCAAGGTACATCACAGTTCAGCATCAGGGCACATCAGGGTACAGTATCAGGGCGCATCAGGGTACAGCATCACAGCACATCATGGTACAACATCGAGGTACATCATCATGGCACATCAGGGTACAGCATCTGGGCACATCAGGATGTAGCATCAGGGCACATCAGGGTACAGCAACAGGGCACATCAGGGTGCTGTATCAGGGCACATCATGGTACAGCATGAGGGCACAGCAGGGTACATGGTCAGGGCACATCAGCGTATAGCCTCAGAGCACATCAGGGTACAGCATCAGGGCACATTAACGTACTGCATCAAGGTTCATCAGGGTACAGCATCAGGGCACATCAGGGTATGTACAGCATCAGGGTACATCAGGGTACAGCATCAGGGCACATTATGGTACAGCATCAGGGCACATCAATGTACTGCAATAAGGTACATTAGGGTACAGCATCAGGTCACATCAGGGTACATCAACGTACTGCTTGAAGGTACATCAGGGTACATCATCAGGGCATATCAGGGTACAGCATCACAGCACATCAACGTACTGCATCAAGGTTCATCGGGGTACAGCATCAGGGCACATCAGGGTACAGCATCAGGGCACATCAGGGTACAGCATCAGGGTCTGCATCAGGGTACAGCAGCAGGGCACATCAGGGTACAACATCATGGCACATCAGGGTACGGCATCAGGGCACATCAGGGAACAGCATGACAGCACATCATGGTACAGCATCAAGGTACATTCAGGATCATCATCATGGCACGTCAGGGTACAGCATCATGGCACATCAACGTACTGCATCAAGGTACAGCAAGGTACAACATCAGGGCACATCAGGGTACAGCATCAGGGCACATAAGGGTACATCATGGTACATCATCAGGGCACATCAGGGTACAGCATCAGGGCACATCAGGGTACAGCATCAGGGCACAAAAGGGTACAGCATCAGGGCACATCAGGGTACATGATCAGGGCACATGAGGGCTACAGCATCAGGGTACATCATCGGGGTACATCAGGGTACAGCATCAGGGCACATCAGGGTACGGCATCAAGGCACATAAGGGAACATCATCAGGGCTAATCAGGGTACAGCATCAGGGCACAACATCAGGGCACATCAGGGTACATCAGGGCACATCAGGGTACAACATCAGGGTACATCATCAGGGCACATCAGGGTACAGCATCAGGGTACAACAAGGGAAAGCATCAGGGTACATCATCGGGGTACATCAGGGTACAGCATCAGGGCACATCAGGGTTCAGCATCAGGGTCTGCATCAGGGCACATCAATGTACTGCATCAAGGTACATCACGGTTCAACATCAGGGCACGTCAGGGTACAGTATCAGGGCGCATCAGGGTACAACATCACAGCACATCATGGTACGACATCTAGGTACATCATCATGGCACATCAGGGTACAGCATCTGGGCACATCAGGGTGTAGCATCAGGGCACATCAGGGTACGGCAACAGGGCACATCAGGGTACTGTATCAGGGTACAACAGGGTAAAGCATCAGGGTACATCATCGGGGCACATCAGGGTACAGCATCAGGGCACATCAGGGTACATCATCAGGGCACATCAGGGCTACAGCATCAGGGCACCTCATCGGGGTACATCAGGGTACAGCATCAGGGCACATCAGGGTACGGCATCAAGGCACATAAGGGTACATCATCAGGGCTAATCAGGATACAGCATCAGGGCACATCAGGGTACAGCATCAGGGCACATCAGGGTACATCATCAGGGCTCATCAGGGTACAGCATCAGGGTACAACAAGGGAAAGCATCAGGATACATCATCGGGGTACATCAGGGTACAGTATCAGGGCACATCAGGGTTCATCATCAGGGTCTGCATCAGGGCACATCAATGTACTGCATCAAGGTACATCACGGTTCAGCATCAGGGCACGTCAGGGTACAGTATCAGGGCGCATCAGGGTACAACATCACAGCACATCATGGTGCGACATCGAGGTACATCATCATGGCACATCATGGTACAGCATCTGGGCACATCAGGGTGTAGCATCAGGGCACATCAGGGTACAGCAACAGGGCACATCAGGGTACTGTATCAGGGCACATCATGGTACAGCATGAGGGCACAGCAGGGTACATAGTCAGGGCACATCAGCGTATAGCCTCAGGGCACATCAGGGTACAGCATCAGGGCACATTAACGTACTGCATCAAGGGTCATCAGGGTACAGCATCAAGGCACATCAGGGTATGTACAGCATCAGGGTACATCATGGTACAGCATCAGGGCACATCAGGGTACATCAACGTACTGCTTAAAGGTACATCAGGGTACAGCATCAGGGCACATCAGGGTACAGCATCAGGGCACATCAACGTACTGCATCAATGTTCATCGGGGTACAGCATCAGGGCACAACAGGGCACATAAGGGTACATCATGGTACATCATCGGGGCACATCAGGGTACAACATCATGGCACATCAGGGTACGGCATCAGGGCACATCAGGGAACAGCATCACAGCACATTATGGTACAGCATCAAGGTACATTCAGGATCATCATCATGGCACATCAGGGTACAGCATCAGGTCACATCAGGGTACAACAACAGGGCACATTAGGGCACAGCAGGGTACAGCATCAGGTCACATCAGGGTACAGCATCAGGGTATCAGGTTACAGCATCAGGGCACATCAGCGTACATCAGGGAATTGCCTCAGGGCACATCAGGGTACAGCTCAGGGCACATCAGGGTACAGCATCAGGGCACGTCAACGTACTGCATCAAGGTATATCAGGGTACATCATCAGGGCAAATCAGGGTACATCATCAGGGCACTTCAGGGTACAGCATCAGGGCACATCAGGGTACAGCATCAGGGCACATCAGGGTGCAGCATCGGGGCACATCAGGGTACAGCATCAGGGCACATCAGGGTTCAGCATCGGGGCACATCAGGGTACAGCATCAGGGCACATCAGGGTATAACATCAGGGCACCCCAGGGTACAGCATCAGGGCACATCAGGGTACATTAGGGTAAGTACAGCATCAGGGCACATCAGGGTACGGCATCAGGGTGCAGCATCAGGGTACAACATTAGGGTTCAACAAGGAACGGCGCAAGGTACATCAAGGTACAACATCAGGGCACATCAGGGTACAGTATCATGACCCTTACTTCATTTCTGCCACATTATTGTAATTCGCGTTGTAAACATGTAATGGCCAATCCTTCCCTAGCCTGACACTCACTTGGGGATGGGGGGACGGGTGACGGAGGGGAAGGAGAAGGAGGAACAGGCGGGGAGAAAACATACCGAGGTGGGTGGGGAGGTGAGGGGGGCGGCATAGGTGGGGAAGGAGAGAGTGGGGGAGAAGGAGGGAATGGAGGGGGAAGGGGGGTGGGGGGTGTAGGGGGTGAGGGGCCTGGGGGTGAGGGAGATGGCGGGATAGGGGGTTGGGGGTTGGGAGGGACAGGGATAGGCGGCGAGGGGGGAGGGGGGAAAGGAGGCAGAGGGAGCCCAGAGGGTGCAGGCAGAGGCGATGGGCTTGGCGGTGTTGGGGGAGATGGACTCGGGTCGGGAGGAGGGGTGACGTATCCAGGGGGGAAGGGGGGGGGAGAGGGGAAGGGGGGAGGGGGTGGTGGGGAGGGGGGCGAAGGAGGGGGGGGCATGGGCGGTGCAGGGTTTGTGCGGGCTCCAAAGAGCGCGTCTTGGCGGATAATCCTAGGATGAATGGCACTGGGAAACCACTTATCTCCGAACCATGATACGTAGGTTAAGAACTGATACGGCAGGCAGATAGAGAAGGACGAGCAGGTATTCACCGTCCAGTGCAGGGCCGGGTTGTTGAGCGTGTTCTGTATGAAGGGTCCGCCAGTCACGTTGTAGACCTCGCCACCAGTCGCGTCGTTGGAGTTAGGATTGCCACAGAACGCAAAGGATAGACACGCGCTGAACGTCACTTTGACGTACTCACTGCCAGTAATCGCAGGTGTGATACGAGGCCAAGCGCTCGCCTCGATCGAGGCGATGTACACTGTGTCGAGCGGGCTGGTGAGAGACGTGGGTGTTGGCACGAAAAACACTTGAGCGAGGGCGGCAGCCAAGTCAGCTTTAAACTCCAGAGAAGTCCCGGCGGGGTTCAGGTTGTTGGCAATGTCGCTATAATTGGTCCTGATGTAGAGGACCCACCGCTCAGGCTGGGAAAAGTAGAACGTGCCGTTCGTGTTGTTAAACGTCATGCTCATGTCACGAGTTTGATTAAGATTGGCGGATAGCGACTTGGGGGGTGATGGTGGTGTGGGGGAGCGAGGAGGGTTGGGCGGATTTGGTGCTTGAGCTTGTGCACTGTGATGAGATGCCAACAGCGTCAAAAGCATGGCCACGAAGCCACGGTGGGAGAACGATGACATGGCTGATGTTGTGGGAGAAACAGTTGATGCACGCATCAGACTTCACCTGGTGCACGTATCCAGGCTAGAAAGTTGATCGGCGGGCGCAGCGGCGGAGGGGCGGGGACAGGTAGACACTTGTGCGTTCTGTCAACCTAAGGGCGAGAACAAGATGCAGATCATGCTCAAAGCAAGCGGTTTTACTATTATGAACACGGCATGGTATTTGTACGGCGTGACCCTTCTGCCACACCCGGAAGCTAGGCTTCACTCTTTCTGGGAGTACCGGTAGATAAGTACGTATGGATCTCCTTTACCGGCCCGATTCCGATTGGTGGAGGAAACACGTGTGGAGGAAAAATACGAAAGTTTTCGAAAGTCCCCCCACCCGTTCCTCCACCCCTGTTCCACGAGGCGTGAGATGGAGGAAGAATGGCGAAGGTTGGAGTTCGGTACGGGAGATCTTCACAGCGCTCTTTCCTGCCGCATGTTTCATTTCTTTCTTGCATTCTTCCTTGCATTGTATATCATTCTGCATATCGTTCAGTTATTCTCCCTAGCAGACCAACTATGGAAGCATCACAATATTTTGTGGCTGTAGATCGCTCGCTGTTTTGTGTGACTGTAGATCGCTCGCTCCATCATCGAAAGAGCCGTCGTTTGCTGCCTTCATCCACGCCGAATCGCCGGAGATACATCAAAAGTAAAAGAAAGAACTTGCGATTAACGTTATATAGAAAGGAAAGGACGCAGAAATTATATCGGCCACCACCGTGGAAAAGAATGCGTTCCCCCACCCTTTCGAAAGTTCCTCCACCCGTCCCTCCACACCTGTTCCACGAGATCGGGTGGAGGAACTTTCGAAAGGGTGTAGGGACAAGTTTCTCCACGCATGAGAATCGTGCTGTATGGGAGACTGTAAAAAGTGTGCCTAGCTTAGGGTTTTGGGTGAAAAAAAAGTGAGTAAAATAAAAAGGTCGCCCAAACCTACTATGCCGAAGCGACGGCTTACGACGCTTCACAGGCACAGGCACCCGACGTAGTGTTCTGCCGCAAGTGCGGCCTCGATCAAAAGAAAAACCGAGCGATAGAATCGCATATTAGCAAATGCGATTATATCGCTCTCAACGTCGGGTGTAGGCGATATGTATTCGGAAAGCTTTTGGGCCGCGATGACACCTCTCGCCCGCCACCCACCCAACGTAATGCCGTACGGGTGTCAGTCGCTCATCGCCTGGCACCGAAGAGACTTTTCAAGCGGAGGTCGCGCGTTCGATACCTGCCGGTGGCGCTTGCCAACTCAGCTCGATACTGTGACACCTCAGCCTTGGAGTCGGTTGGGCGAATCGCGTTTCTAATTGATCTTAATCTTCTTCGTTCACATGCGTTCGTATGCTGCTGCTGCCTGGAGTCGTGTACCGGTAGTGGGCGCCTCGGCCAGCCTTTCGGTTGCGCTCTAGGTCGCGGGGTTTGAGCGGCTAACAGCACGTTTCTGATTGGGACCTGGGAAAAGAAGTGTACGACGGTCTTGTGGTCTTCGGGAGATTTCCGGGGAGGGTGTTTCTGCAAACACACCGGAGCCAGACACCGGAACGTGAGGCCGCGTAGTCTTGCGTGGTTCAGGGTTTACTGCGATATTGCCGAATGTGTGTCTACATTTCATCTGCGCTGTTGCTGCTACTTCTGCTGCTGACGGTGATGATAATGACGATGATAGGGATGATTCGCTCGCGGAGTGACCAAGGCCGAGGCGGCCCGCGGCCTTTCTGCAGGGCCGCCCCTATCACTACCGCCCGATAAGTTCATGTGAAGAAAAATGCGGCGATTAATATTTATAAACAAAAGCCATTCGAAGGCCTGAAAACTCTCCGGGCTGTTTGGAATTTCCGGGGAGGGGGGGAGGTTCCCGGAAAACAAGAGACGTACTGTACGACTCTTGGTGGTCTAAAGGGCCCGGAGATTTTCCGGGGTCCAGTGTTTCTGCTCAAAACGACCCGGAAACACCCCGGAAAGTTTCCCAGGTCCAATCAGAAACGCGCTGTAAACCACAGAGACACGTCAAGGTGATATATTGGATGCATGGCAGCCTCCAATGCATGCCAAGGGGCGGGACCGGCCCATGTTTAACATTCACAGACTCTCAGTACCCAATCCCCAAGATGATAAGTTTATGAGCTCGTCTGATCGTGCGCTTAAGGCTGCCCTCACGGCAGATATGCTGTTCCCTGCGCACATATGTGCATGCATGAGCTTAGTAAAGCCCAGCAGCAGCAAGGCTAAGAAGGCGCGTTTGTCAGGCAGCGTCTACCCGTCTGTGCCAGGCAGGCTAACTGTGACGGCAACCAGCACAACAGCGGCGGTCGCAGCATCAGGGCCCCCCCTCGTTGCGCTGCTGAACAAGCAGCCGGTGATGCCACCTAGCGCGAAGATTGCAGTGGCAGCAACATGGACCCCCCACGTTGCGCTGAGCATGCGGCCATGTGACGGCAACCAGCGCAACAGCGGCGGTCGCAGCAGCAGGGTCCCCCCACGTTGCGCTGCTGAACAAGCAGCCGGTGACGCCACCCAGCACGTAGATGGCAGTGGCAGCAGCAGGGACCCCCCACGTTGCGCTGAGCAGGCGGCCATGTGACAGCAATCAGCGCAACAGCGGCGGTGGCAGCAGCCGGGCCCCACCTCGTTTTGCTGCTGAACAGGCAGCTGTTGACGCCATCCAGCGCGACGGTGGCGGCGGTGGCAGCAACAGGGATCCCCCTCCATGCGCTCGACTGTCTTAGTGATATGTCCATGTTGACTGTTAGTAGGATCCAGCAAACAGCATTTCCAGGTTCCCGGGCTGGTCGAGGCAAGGTGGCTGGTGGAGGAGTGATTGGAAAGAAGTCAAACACTAAGAAGTAGTGCTTATGTGGGAATATTTGTTGACGTGCATCATGCCCTAGTGGGGCTACTTTTTCAAAGACTCCTAGGAGGAGTTTGCTTTGCTAAATTCCTTGATTCAGTGCTGCTTGTAAACAAATCTGGCAACGATCAGTTCAATACGGTACTATTGAAGGATGGTATATTTGACGTACCATGAGCCAGAAGTACTGCTTATGAAAGTGACTTACTCAGCCCAGGCTGAGAAGCATTCCGGCAGCTCACCTGAACGACGAAGGTTCATGTCACCTGTAGTATTACTACATTTTTTTGGTATCACCGATTCCGGCTTGAACTTGGCAAGCCGGCGGGCGCTTGGCGCATCCAGTATTGCTGCTGTGTCACGGGCGTACGGCCAAAGCTACTTAATTTATTTAGGTACAACTAACATGTTGCAGAGCGGCTAACTACTCTGAGCCATACTGCAGACAGCTAGGGCCGCTGGCCACCAAGAGAGGACATCATGTGAATGAACTAAAGCGCTTGGAGCGGGTGCTTAGCGTAGGCAGTATTGCTGCTGCGTTCCGGGCTGAAGGCCAAAGCTTCTTAATATATTCAGTTACAACTTGTAACGGGCTATATAGCTAACTACCCAAAGCAATACTGCATGCAAGGCTGGGGCACTGGCCACCATGACTCCTGGTGGCATGTGACAGGACCATGAGAATGAACCAGTTGGCAGGCGCGGGCGCTTAGTGCAGTCATCCGTATCCGGCGCTACTGCATCATGGGACTGCACCCAAAGCTTCCTAATTTATTTACTGTGTTACACCGGGCTGCAGTTGAGCTAAGTGCCCAGAGCCAAACTGCACATGAGCTCAAGCCTCTGGCCACAAATAAAGAGAGGACATCCGATGGCAAGTGAATGAACTCAAGCCCGGCTTAAGGCTTTAGCGCCTCTCTTTCAAAGAGATAGCAAGATTAACTACGGTGGTACTTGAATATATATATATATATATATATATATGTATCATGCCTGATCGCGGTAGTTAAATGATCATGCATGTTTAGCACTAATCAACATGACGAGTACTGATCTGTTTGTGACTAAGAGAGTCTAATCAATGAGGACTGAGCTTCTGCACTCATGAAGCTTGCAAACTACACTCCTTGAAGTAGCTCTTCAGACGACCAGCCTAGGGGCCCTAGGCTGACCACGCTTGTGCATGATGCAATTTCAGCTCATGCGCCTTGCTAGGTATAGACTACCACAGCATGGCAATGACATAACACCTCTGAGCTCTGCAAAAATGGCCCGGCCGCGTGGGCGCCCAACTGTCCCGTTGGAAGAAAATAAACTTAATATAAGAGGGAAATAAGGAGAAGAACACAAAGGAAAGAAACCCCTCTCCCCAAAAAAGAAAAAGGCACCCCGAAGTATCCTTGCCCCGCCCAAGCCTATTCCCCAAGACGGCAAAGAAAAGCAAGAAAACTAGGCCTCAACAAAGCGTACGACGTCCTCAACAAAAGTCAGAGCCTCCCACCCAAGCCTGCCCCGGTACAACTGTTGAAAGCCTGTGGCGCCCTCCGGGGGGCTTGCCCAACCTCTCAGCATGTAGCGGATCATGGAAGATAAGCTTAATAAGCTTCATCATTCAGCGAGGGGTCCCCTTCGACCAGCAAAGAAACACCCCTCCAGAAAACGCAAAAGGAAGACCTAAGGATCCCTGTCTCTAAAAGCAAGAGACAGACAACAAGGGAAAGAGCCAGTCCCCAGGGAAGCAAAAAAGACAGCAGACTAGCCCTCAGCATAGTCTACCACGTCCTCAACAAAAGCCAGAGCCTCCCACCCATGCATGCCCTGGTACAATTGTTGAAAGTCCGTGGCGCCCTGGGAATAGGTCAATGACGTGACGAAAAGGCTCGGCCGCGTGGGCGCTTAACTAAAAAGAGTTGAAAGGAAAGATGGAAACAACACAAGGGGGCATGACCTGGGAATAGGTAAGTTGTATTGTTCAGTGAGGGGTCGCCTTCGACTTGCTTACTCACTAGGGGCCCCCATTTATGCCAGTGCCGATGGGGATAAGCTGCAAAGTCCAACTTCATTCACTCAGTTAAGTTGTTAAGGGACTAAAATGCCGTGATATCAGTATTCACTGAAATGATTGCACCAGATGTTTGCTGAAGGACTGCGCAAGCTTTCGGATGCTGACGGTCAACAAACACTCAATGTTACATAATCATTATACCACCGGTAGCATCAGCCTTCTCACTGTGTGGGCCTAGGCTAGACCCAGTCAGGCACTTGAAAGAGAGCCGACAGAACCCCACTGTGGGGGTGATGGCAGTAAGTAATCATGACTGAGTGCCAACTAATCGTATTATAGGCACGACATGGTGTTGCCGCAAGTGCGCCCTCGTGGCGTTCCTGCATGCGCAGCCATAGCGAGCTCGGACAAAGCCTTGTAGGCACTTCAGCCCCCCTTTTCGAGTGCCGCCTACATGTGAGTCAGGGTCGGGGAAGTTATTACTGCATGTGGCATCATTGATCTAAGCAATATTGACCCTCCTCCCACATTGTTTGTCCTGGACCTGGCTGCACCCCCAGGCCCCCCACTCCCTCATCATCATGACTACATTCTATAACTCTCATGCCCCCCTCCCCCGCCCCCCCCCCGTCTATGCCCCCCCCCACGACTCGCTCAAGATTGTTGGATCAACCGTTCGTCTCGTACACCCTATCGTTCCCGTACCCCATACCACTCTCCCTTAAACCTTACATCACTCTCACGTAAGCGGACATTACCAGACCAAGCACACCCACCTACGGACCCCGCCTGTCCCTTGCTTCCTCCTTCCCCTACCCGTCCCCTTGACCTCGGCCTCACAAACCTCCAACGTCAAGGGCTCTGGCGTTTACGCTCCACAAACCCCCATCCCCGCACCCAATGGGTCCCATCCTCTGCAAACCAGGATCACTCATGCATCGACCAACACGTCTCCTTTAACATAAATCCGGTCCATCCCGACTTCGACATCATACCACCACATTCCTTCACTATCTAGATTGGACTCCACTCACCCTCTTCCAGCCCGTTACCCCCTCCCCCCTTACCTTCCGCCCCTGCCTCTGATCCGCAACCCCTTCCATGGCAATGTCAATATGCCTACCTACACCGCCCAAATGGCACTCTTGTTGGTTGCATCCCTGCCCGCCGCCTGCACCGGCTTCGTGCATGCTATGATCATACGAAACTTACCCTTCCTGCCCTACACCTCGCCCACTCTGAGGGTTCCTTCGATCTTGCTTCCCTTCTTGTCCGATACCCCGTTCATACCAAGCACAAAACATGAACCGCGCCTAACACGACTTGGTGTCTCCCGGAACCCATGATGCAAGTGCTCTCAGATAACATGTCCACCCATATCCACCGTTTTGCTTCTCCTCTCGACGTTTCCTACCATGCACGCACATACTATACCACCCACCATCACGATTGTCTTTTTGGGGCTCTTCTTAATGCGTACTCCACACCTTGGACCGGCAGCTCGTTCGTTCATCCAGACAATTTCAAGATAAAATCAATCACAAAAGCAATACGTTGGGCCGTCTCATCCGCCAGCATGACTACGGCACCCACATGCACTGTTATCCTGGCCCCAGTTTGGAAGAACTCATCTTATATGAATTGGACCTCCCATGCCAATATGGTTCATGTTCTCACTCTTCATACCGACCCCAACTTTCGCTTTTCAGCCAAGGACCCCGGACCACATGGCACACATCTACACAGCCACCCAACCAACATACGACACTCCCAAATGACCACTACAACTTCTTGTCATTGGTAACACAGAGGGCCTCGCTCCCTTCTACCCTGACCCACCTCCCACTGCTCCAGTCGATTCAACTGTGCACACACTATCTGGACATGGACACCCACCTGGCACTACACCTGCCCACCGTTCACATGCACCCACCCGGCACCAATCCCAACTTCCCGGTTCGCATGCCAAATGGCAACACCCCGCTGGATTCTCTGTAGCCTCCCAATTACACACACAAACTACCCCGCCAACCCCTCTCCCACTTGCCTCACTCACTTTCCCCCTTATCCTTTTCGATGAACTCCGATCTCTCTACCCCCCTACCTATCCACTTGCTTGGCCGTTGCTTCCGGCATACTACACAGACGGAGCTTGTATACAAGATGAAGCCGGCAATAACTTGATAGGGGCTGCCTTTTACTTCACTGTCGATGGCTCCACCCATACAGTCAACCCTACTGGAAAATGTGAAACGAACACTATCACCGGGGCTGAACTTGGAGGCATTCATGCAACCCTCGATCATGCCCATAGACCTTCTGGCCCCGCCTTGACCATTGCCCCTTCCCTTACTATCTTCACTGACAGTCTCTGCAGCATCCACCTCATACAGAAAGCTGTCTTTTACCCACATGATCTCCTTGAGGACAAGCACGCACCGCTCCTCCTGGCCATCCGCCGCCTACTCCTTTCACGGGCAAACATAGGCCTACCAACGCTCATCCAGAAGGTGAAATCACATATTGGTATCATAGGCAATGAACTTGCTGACATTGGGGCAACACGAGCCTTGGACGCACCCAGCACATGTACATGTAACCTTTCCCATATCAACAACCAGTACATGGCTTCCCTCCCAGCTTGGCCTTGACTACCCCAAGACGAAACTCAAACGGATACAAACGACACCCCTTGGTTCACTTCTGACCTCACCTCCTCTATCAAGGCACACCTTCACTCTTCTTGCCCTCACGTTACGGACGGCGATACCGCCATATCTTGTGCTACATATACCCGCATGATAGAAGAAATGCCCACTCTTTACCCCTGTATACCAATCACATGTGGCAGTCTTCTGCTTGCCACTTTTCTCTGAAGCGCTGCATCCTCCGTATGCGAGCCAACCTCTTATGGACAGCTAAACGGGCACTTCTCTTCCATATTCCCTACAAAACAACAGTGCGCTCGTTTACCGATGGCCTTTGCCCCATATGTACACCACCTCCTACTGGCCCACATGACGCTACTTCTGACACACAGGGACACATGTTTGGAAGATGCAGGCATCCCCGTATGCATGCCTCTTATATCTCCCGACACAACAAGGCCCTCTGCCGCATCCAACGTTCCCTCCACAGATAGAGGCACAAAGAGTGGAATGTTTACAATTATGGATGCCGCACCCGCTACATCCCTCCCACCAGGCGTCTATGACACCCGTATCTCGCAATGGATGCTTCCCGCTGTCCCCCTTGCCACACTCTGCCGCCTTCGTCATGATCTCCTCTTAATTGAAGGCCTTACCATTGCCGATCTCCACAGTTATCCTTCCGCCCGGCTTGCCGACCCTGCCTTCCTTCTTGACCTCCAACACCGTTGTACCATCCATATTATTGAGCTTGGGTTTACCTCCAATCTACACTTCTGCCTTTCCCACAAATCCACACAACATGCACAGTTGGTACAATTGCTTGAGGATGGACCCTCACTACACCTGTTATAGACCCTCTCCACACTCCTGCCCCCCACCCTCTTACATATCCGTGACCCCCTCTGCTACAGACATCGTCTACCCCTATGTTCACCTTGTCATCATTGGTTGCTCTGGCATTTTCTATAAATATATCATGCACCTCTTTCCAGTCCTTGGTATCACACCCTTCAACGTCCTCCCACTGCTCAAACAACTAGCAGTTCACACTGTCCAATCTGCCTATTCCAATCATCGGCTTCGACGTTTCCTTAAAAAAAGTCCACCCGACTGCCGTCCAGCATCTCCCCCTGTTATCACTGACCCGCGATAGCCCCTTTCGCCCTTTAAGGGTATACAGACCGGGGCTTGGGCGTCTCGTCCACCTGTACTTCAAAATCCACGCCGCATAGGCGTTCTCTTTTCTTTAGGGATCTCCTTTATGGGAGACTGTAAAAACAAATGTGCCTAGGAAAAAAAGTGAGTACAAAAAAAGTGGGGATCTTTGCCACCATCCCCGGGTTTCTTTTGGTGTCTTTATTTTTCTTGAACCCTTCGCTCTTTTTCAGGGTTGTTTTCTTTCGGGTGCGAACAAACATCGGCTGGTTTGGCGAACCGTATTTGGATATGCATTGACCTATGACGGCATGTTGTGCGGCTTGTGGAAGCTTTCGGTGTTTAAAATGGGAAGTCGTAGGTGCTAGGCTGTGAGCGACTGACATCAGTACGGCATTAGTGTCACGGACGATTACGTTCGGTGTGTAGCGGGCGAGAGGTGTCATCGCCGCGCGGCCAATAAGCTTTTCGAATACTTATCGCCTATCCCCGACGCTGGGTACAATCGAATCGCAATGCTAAAAAAGACGCGCGACCTAACCTACTATGCCGAAGCGACGGTTCACGACGCTCCGCAGGCACAAGCCAGGGGTCGGTTGCGACGTAGTGTTCTGCCGCAAGCGCGGCTTCGATGAAAAGAAGCACATTAGCAATGCGGTTCTATTGCTCTCAACGTCGGGTGTAGGCGATACGTATTCGGAAAGCTTTTGGGCCGCGCGGCGATGACACCTCTCGCCCGCCACCCACCCAATGTAATCATATGTGACTAATGCCGTACGGGTGTCAGCCGCTTATTGCCTGGCATCGACAAGACTTACAGCACGTTTCCGATTGAGGACCCCGGAACAAACGTGTACGACGGTCTTCTGGTCTTCGGGAGATTTCCGGGGAGGGTGTTTCTGCAAACAACCCGGAGCCACAGACCGGAACGTGAGGCCGCGTAATCTTGCGTGGTTCAGGGTTTACTGCGATATTGCCGAATGTGTGCCTATATGTTATCTGCGCTGTTGCTGCTGCTTCTGCTTCTGCTGCTGATGATAATGATGATGATAGGGATGACTCGCTCGCGGAGTGACCAAGGCCGAGGCGGCCCGCGGCCTTTCTGCAGGGCCGCCCCCATCAGTACCGCCCGATAAGTTCATGGGAAGAAAAATGCGGCGATTCATATTTATAAACAAAAGCTATTCGAAGGCCTGAAAACTCTCCGGGGTCTTTGGAATTTCCGGGGAGGGGGGGGGGTCCCCGGAAAAACAAGAAACGTACTGTACACTCTTGGTGGTCTAAAGGCTCCGGAGATTTTCCGGGGTCCAGTGTTTCAGCTTAAAACACACCGGAAACACCCCGGAAAGTTTCCGGGGTCCAATCAGAAACGTGTTGTTATCAATCGGAGGTAGCGCGTTCCTGCCTGCCTGTGGCAAAAAAAGTTGTTGCATACCGTGCGTTATCGCATTCCGATGGTTGTTCGCACACGAAAGGAAACAACCCTGAAAAAGAGCGAAGGGTTCAAGGAAAAGAAAAGACACCAAAAGAAACCCGGAAAAGGTGACAAGATCCCCGTTGTATTTTTTCTATTTATACATGCGTTCTCTCTCCTCTCTGCCGGGCCTAGAGCCCCAGAAGCTCCCTTTCACACGGCAACGAAAACACCCGGCCGTCGGGAACACGAAACAGGTTGACACATCTCATGCAGAATAGTTGTACATGTCTTGTTCTCTCCACCCGACCCTCGCCCTCCCTCCTTCCCTCTTTCCACGCAACTGTGTTGTAGCATCTAATATACGCTGTAAGGGTTTCACCCTTCCCGGTCGTTCAGTAGTTAACCTGTCGACAAGACTTTCCTTCGGTAGTTAGAAGTTGAACGTTGATCTTCCTACGGCAGTTGAACCCTCTCGTGTCTCTCTATTTATACAGGGCCTTCTGCCTTTCTCCTTGCCCTAGTCTTACGAACTAGTGTGCCACCACTGACATTCTCCTTGCCTTAGTCTGACGAACTAGTGTGCTACCCTTTGTAATTCTACGTTGCCACCTCTCCGCCTCTTGAACGCTCTCTGATCCCAGCTCTGTGTGTCCATACCAGTCAGCCAGTACTTAGATCCCTTTCAACTGGTTTCAGAGCTCCGTCTACGATTCTTCGACCCTTCACCTTGCCTCGACCTACTCGACCATCGACATCCTCGTCACTCCTCTGCCATATCGTCACCTTGTCAACATCGCCTCTCTTCTGCATCCTCGTCATCCTTGCTCCCTCGTCACTTGGCCCCCCTACCTCGTCATCTCTGCCTCCCTCGCCACCTCCGCCTCCGTCGCCCCCTCTGAACTCCCGTCCCTTCGACATCTCTGTCCCTCGTTGCCCATATTCCCTCGTCGTCTCTGTCACATCGAACGCATCTCCGCGCTGCCATGCGGAAATGTTTCTGCTCCTTCGAACATGGCCGCACAACCAGTGTCTGCCCCCTGTCCTCGTCAGCATATGCCCTCCATGGCAGGTCCACTCCAACAAAGCGCTGAGCGGCGCTGCCCGAGTTTGTACCACCCGATGGCAACGATCTCAGAAACAACGTGTACAACTGTTGACACTTTCACCCTTGTCCCCATCGTCCCCCACCGT
Organism: Limnomonas spitsbergensis; assembly: GCA_037349105.1. Classification (NCBI taxonomy): domain Eukaryota; kingdom Viridiplantae; phylum Chlorophyta; class Chlorophyceae; order Chlamydomonadales; genus Limnomonas; species Limnomonas spitsbergensis. Next base: position 1,710,279 of record JAYJMM010000113.1, read on the forward strand.
CCCATCGTCTTCGTCTCCCTCGTCACCCCTCGTCCCTTCGCCTCGCGGTCTTCACTGATCCGACCCTCCACTCTACTGTCGTCACGGAAATTCTTATTGGCTACCGCTCTTCGATTTTCTGGCTCTTTGACTGTCCTCAAGACTGTCGACTTCCCATGCAACTCCCTGCCGGCACATGTCCTCGGAACTCCCTAGCTCGTCCACCTCTACCTTTCGTCTCACGACTCTCAGTTCTTCCCTTCGGTTCACTGATCCCATCAAGGCTCCATCGTCTTCACCAACCTCATCCTCGTTTCTGGTGTCTTCCCCCCGAAATGTCCTTGTTGGCTCATGCCCTCCGATAATTTCGTACCAGTCGACTCCATGCCCTTGACACCCACTCATGTTCCATGCAGCTCCAGCTCATGTTGGATATTGCCCACCGGCCGCCATGACATCGATACTCCTCCACGGTCTCTCTCCCGCCTCGCTCTCGACTACGTACCTTGCCCGGTCCTCCACTGTCCCCTACGTCCTTGACCACCACGTCCATGCTCAACGCCATCTCGTCTTCGGCTTCTCCCATCCTCCCTCAACACCCTCCCTCGTCCCTCGTCCTCGTCCCAGCCTTACACCTCAAACCTACGCCACTGTCCCAGCCGTTCCTCCTTCGTTGCTCCTCCTCTCCTCCACCATGCTCCCTATGTCCCTCGTTCCTTGTCCTCTCCTCCACCGCCTCCTCCTCGTCCGTCCATGATGCTCTATGATCCTTCTGCCAAGCAAGGCCTCCCACTGTCCCACAGCGGCGCCGCCGCGTACCGTTGCCATTGCTCTACTAGTACGGCAGACTTGCTTGCGCATACCGCCGCCATGGCTCCGCTACATCCGCGGCCTTGCTTGCTTGCCTGGTAGATTGCCATGTATGTGCTCTTGCATGAATCTTTTCACCCGTGTTTCTGTTTTATTTGTTTATGTCCTTTGCTCGCGTGCCTTTCCTCATATCTTTGCTCTTCTAGAATTGTCCTTTTTGCCTCGGGCATTTAGTCGCCGCCGCCGTTCCATCAGCGTGTCCTTAGTCAGTTGTACTTGTGTTCCAGTAAATTTTGTTGCATTTGCCTTGGTGCTTTTGTATTTCTTCCCTTCAGGGTTTGTCCTCTGAATCTCCATCTAGATTTGCCTGTCTGGATTTCGACTCTCTGGGTTATATCTGCAATTTCATTTTCTGTAGTCCTTTGTTTTCAGGTCTTGAGTGTCCTCTTGCCTTGCCTTACCTCTCTGAGTTTGAATGTTTTAAGTTCAAGTCTCCGAGGACGTTCCACTCCTAGTAGGGGAGTTTGTAAGGGTTTCACCCTTCCCGGTCGTTCGGTAGTTAGTTAACTTGTCGACTAGACTTTCCTTTGGTAGTTAGAAGTTGAACGTTGTTCTTCTTACGGCAGTTGAACCCTCTCGTGTCTCTCTATTTATACTGGGCCTTCTGCCTTTCTCCTTGCCTTAGTCTTACGAACTAGTGTGCCACCACTGTCATTCTCCTTGCCCTAGTCTTACGAACTAGTGTGCGACTAATGTCGTCATTCTCCTTGCCTTAGTCTGACGAACTACGGTAGTGTGCCACCCTTTGTAATTCTACGTTGCCACCTCTCCGCCTCTTGAACGCTCTCTGATCCCAGCTCTCTGTTTCCATATCAGTTAGCCAGAACTTAGATCCCTTTCATACGCACCTATCTACTATACGCACCTATCTATCAGTGCGCGACGTTGAGGACGTGCAAGGAGGTGGGTAGTATGCTTGGTGCACGCTGAGTGACAATGAATTGCTGTGGAAGGAAGGACTTGCGTGAAGGGAGCTGCGTGTGCAGGAATAGCCATAGATTACTGGCTGGGAATAGCAGAGTAATACTGTAATGTACTGCATCGTTCTGGTTCTCATGGGTCGATGTCTGACGTGGCTACTGAGTGAACCGCCACGTCATGGAGTTCGTACCTGAAATCCTGAATACACAGTCTCGTGCAGAGATTTCGTTCAGATATCTCCCAGAGATCTCCCTGATGATGTCGCAGATACGCAACCAGTCGAGTCAATCAGCCATGAGGTCGACCTATTCAGCAAGTGGTACTTATCATCCGTCCTCAGGTTAATTGCGAGAGTCGACCAAACAAGTGCGAATGCCGCTGAATTTAGTGACGCATCAGATGTAGCAGTTGGGCCATGTCCACCACTAAATATCCAACCGTCACGAAACCACAGGTCGTGCATACCCCCTAGCTGGTCATTCCAAGGCCATACGCGATTATCGGCCTGCTGAGTGGGCCTGCTGAGTGGGCCTGCTGAGTGGGCCTGCTGAGTGGCAGGAGAGGAGGAGCTATCCTCTGTCTCTATGCCCCCCCTGCCCATCCGATAGCCCCGATTCCCTGCCCATTTCCCCCTGTCCCTCTGATCCCGTGCTTCCCTAATACCCCCCGCTATACCCGCTGCTCCGTCACTCCTTTGCCCCCCGGCTGGCTGTCCTAGTTGGACCCTGGCTGCCGACCCGCTCCCCTGCTCCGTTGCCCATGTTCTTTTGCAGACCAACTCCATTGCTACATTGCCCATGTCGACATGCTCCCATTACTCCCCTCTTCCTTTTCTCTTTTTCCTGCCCCTTTTACTTAGGCGCCCACGCGGCCGAGCCTTTTTGAGCAGGGCCCATAGGTGTAACGTCATTGATAACGTCATTGACATGCATGTTTCACTCTTTTAGTATCTTACATGCTATGCACAATCAAATTGTGCACACCAATAACGGGTGCAATGCCCTATCATCAGCATGATATGGCAGTAGCCATTCCGCATGATCCGCAAGTATTATTTGTATAGCAGATGGTATCCAGCCTATAATTGAGCCGAAAGATTGAGCAGCTATGATGTGGATGGGCCATGGATGACTAGCCAGATTCACACATGCCTGTTGTTTTGGAAAGGCTCCAGCTTCAAGGAATGTAACAGCCTGCATTATATACTTGGAATAATGAGAATGTCAGAGAATCAGCAGCCTCTGGCTGATTAATGAAACGGTTGTGACTGCCACAGAGGAGCTGGGTGGCTAGACATGAAGATATATAGTATGAACAAAGCACGTCATTACATATTTTATATTTTCCTACTTCTCGGAGGACCGTTATGTATTCCAGTATATTTTACAGTGAAATATTGTTAGGACCCATATTTTCGGGGAAATGAGCAAAAGCACATCAACAAAAATTACCTGCAACATAAACAGAGACTATCAACCTCTATCAGAACATGACTAAAATCAAGTTCACAAAAATTGCCTAGGACTGAAAGCTTACGCTCCAGCCAATTCAGTTGATATAAAAGGCTGAAAGCAAAGAGCAAGGGATCGACAAGAATTGGAAAATCGTCATGGTTTCTTTCGTTTCTTTCTTGTTGGCTGTTTCCAGTTATTCTAGTTATTTAAAACCGGACCCAGATTTAAGGGACCCAACAGCGAAGCATGCAATCTCAATATTGATAAACCTTTAACCTATCAAACAATGTCGCCCCACAAAATCCCATTGACCATGCATCGCCTGCAAGGCCATGACCTATCCATTTGCAAATGACTGGCTATTTCTGCCCACTTGCTCCTGTCTGAAAGCACCTACGCCCCCACCCCCCAATCAACAAATGTCAGCAGACATACAGCCAGCATTGCTTATGCTGACTATTTTGCTTCCACGATACTGTCCCGCCTCATGTCCTTCTGTGCGCTGACGGCGGTTCTCCCATCATCTGTTCAAGGCAGGCCCTCGTAGAAATGCATTTAAAACCAATGGTTGCTGAACATCACCACATCCATGTTCTCCAGGGACACGCCCTTGGTCTCGGGAACCAGCAGGTACACGAAAGTGGTCACTGAGATAAAGGAAGGAGGGAAGAGGGGGGGGGGGGGGGGGAATGTCAGTAAACAACACATGCTTTTGAAAAAAAAGTAATTAGGTGGTGGAAGTGGCAGGGAGACAATCACCTGGGAATTCCACGGGCCAGTAGAAATGCAATGCAGGCTCGCAAAATGGAACATGTGATTATCGGCAGGCACGGGTCATTTCCCATAAACCGGACTACTTATCCGCGGTTGTCATATTGACGCACGCAAGCCGTCCTATCGGCTGCTTATTGCCTAGGCCATGCTCCCGCCCTGACTCACTGACGAGGACCAATGCTAGGAGGAAGAGGTACACTCCAAACTCCATGGCGCACAACATGTTGAGGAAGCACTGGCCAATGAGGAAGGTGAAGCTGCAGGGAGGGAGAGGGGCAGACGGGGTTTCAGTATCCTTTTTCTATTTTTTTCTTAATCGTCTTTCCTCAATACCGTAGAACGTCTTTGACTCATCTCGTAATTAAAAAATTATTGGGGTGCGCGGACATGGCTGCGCGCTAATATTAATTCCAAATCGCCGCTGCGCGGAGCGTTAGTCAGGTGCCCAAACAACTATATTGGGGTGCGCGCTACGAATTAAAATCAGCAAATATCAAAAAATCGCGCGCTTGTGCGTGACTGTTTGATTTGACATCCGTCGAGTGATACTTACGCCAATCCCCGTTGTGAAACTCGATCTTGGAGGCAGAGACGGGTGCTGACGACTGCTGACGTTTCGGGGCTTCAACAGCCACACGTTTCCTGAGGCTAGGAAACGGTGGAGGAGGAGGATGACGAGTATGCTGGGTATTGCAGACCGTGTACTATCCTTGCTAGCATCAAACGAGGTTTTAACTAAGTTTTACTGTACTGCCTGAAAGTGATGCGCGGAAGGAAATTTAAATTATTTCCAGTAATGCGCGATGTTAAATTAAATTACCTGCTGTGCGGCGTTAAATTAAATTAAAATTTCGGCGTTGCGCGACCGTTTTTTAATTTCCTTTTGGGGTGCGTGACGGGATTTTTGGGGAGGGTTGCGCGGAGTCTTAGATGTTACCGTATACGGTAGTTTCATCGGTTACAGGAATTCCGCACCCGATGCCTGGTCACTTCATGACTTGGCTCGTTACTCGCTGAGGCTCGATCGAGAGTCCGCGTAATGCTATGGCGGTGCGTAAATACATAACGTGTGTCCTGGTTTCTCCAGTCATCATGGGATAGATCCATGGAAACCGTAGGGTTTGGTTCGCAACCCCCAAAGGTCCGACAGGGACATCGCCGAAGACGAAGCTGGCCCAACGGATGACCTCCAGGCCGCACATGGGGTGCTGTCGTCACCACGTAGCTCCGACACGATCTCCGCCATTTGCATCGAGCAAAATAACTCGTTGTCCATTGCCCCAGACGGAGGCACTAGTGATCAGGAAATACCGTAGGCCCGCAACAGTGGGAGGATACTTGTCTTGGAACGCAGGATCTGCAAATAAATTCAAAGACGGTAGGTCGTCATGGAACTTAAGGCTGCTTAATGGACACTACGCATAACACCCGCATGCGCCAAGTGTCATCGTCATTCGTCAATCCAACCTTAGGAGAGGAACAGTACCAGTACACATTGAACGTGCGGCATTGCACATGATACAAGAACGCAGCGCGCTTCCACCCTTACGCACGCTGAACCATACATCGTACACCCAATAAGAAAACATACATGCATACAACCCATCCAATGCGTGACAACCCGGTATAAACGCCTTGTCTAGTACACCTCCAATCCAACTACATCTTTCCAAAAGGCATATCAGAGAAAAATATGGCTTACCATCATCCGTTATGAAGCCCTCCCGTATCGTCTGCGACGTCAGCAGCACCTCCATCAAGCAATTAAGGTCCCGAGACGAGACGTCGTAGACATCCAGGCCGAACTACTGCGACGCAACCCTTGCGGTACGATTCGGCCCCTGTGGAGTCTCAGCCTCCAGAACACCGAAGTCAAAAGCACCGCTGTATATTGGCGCCTGCAAATATTTCAAATGAACAGAGCTTCAAAAATCAAGGAACAAACGATACCAATCGTCAACTGCATCAGACGGCATATATTACGGTACTGGACACCCATCATGCACCAACTAAGGTATGTCGATATATCGACATTCCTGCCTTCATCGAGTAACTTATTTAAAATAAATGCAGCTCATAGCATCATAACGACATGCGGTAAAGCTAATAAGGTAAAGACAACTCACATTACTACTAGTGACCGCCACGTCTAACAACACCCCACTCAGTCGCTGGCTCGACACTCCCCCCCTCTCGAAACTCGCCGATGCCGTGCACAGAGCTAACCGCATGAGCTAAGTCCCTACTGGCACCGCAAATGTGAAGGCAGCCCGCAGGCCAGGGTTACCCAGTACGGGCCGTATTGGCCTAAAATCCCGTACCGTATCCGTACCGTACCGTACCGTTTGCAACACGGCCAAGTACGGTCGCCATTTCCTGCACTGCATGACTGCATGAGAGCGATGGAGGTAGCGCTGAGAACAGGAATGCAGCGTACACGGCTGTTTCGCATTGGATTTTGCAGCCGTCATCGAAGGCTGGCCAGGCCAAGCGTGGGCGATGCAAATGTTGTAATTATATTATCGTCAACACTACGCGATTTACCAATCACCTCGCGGGCATAACAGGACAAGTTGCGGCGTGTAAGACGTTAGGACGGGTGATACAGGCATATTGCAGTGATGTCGTGTGATCGTCTCCCTCGTCTGGCAAATCCACACCGTCCACAGTCCACACATCCAGGCGATCAAAATCTACGTAAGCTCGCTCGCTTCCAGTGGTAAAGAGGCATTGGTTGCTCGTGAAAGTACAAGTCTACCCCAAAATCTAGTGGCAATAAGACAGAACTTGGCGCCAAGTCACAATCCAAAGCTGCATAGAGGGAGGAGGGCAGGAGGCCAGGAGGAGTAGATAGGAGCCCATGAGTCCAGGACTCCCAGGAGGGAGGCAAGACACAGGAGCTCCGTGTCTCCTTACGAAGTGATTTCCATGCATGCCATGCAACTCAGCAACTATGCAAGGTGATTCTGAGGCCTCTTGTTTCTATTGCTATATTCAAGCATGTAAAATTTCATGTGCCTTGCTGGTGGGTAGCGTTTATATGGACTAGCTGAATTACTGAAATGCTGAATGGCATGTTGGAACATTGTAATGGCGATCTGTGAGGTGTTTGGGATTGCATCAATGATCATATTTTCTCCTATCATGTCAGCCTGGTAAATCTGCATGCATGCATGGAGATCCTTGGTGGTTATTTGGGGGCCATGCAAAAATTGCATGGGGACTGTCATGCAGCCATGCAGTATGTCAGGATGTGCATGGGGTCAAACAGTCATGTGAGTGTTGCATGCATGTGTTTCTCTGTGTGGATACTGCTATTCCGAGCCTTGAAGGTGGGGAAAATCTTGGACCGTATTGGCCTACCGTACCGTCCCTTTCGTCCGTACCGTATCCGTACCGTACCGCACCGTATTCCCGTACCGTGTTTCCGTACCGGGTTACCCTGCCGCAGGCCACCAAGCTCTGCAGCAAGAGCGACGCTCGCAGGCGTGATAAGCGCTTGGCGCTTAAAGGGCAGCAGGGTCAGCATGGTGGCCACAACTGTCAAGCCGTGCAGTCATCAAGCAGAGGCCAAGTGAAACCAACCGCACAATGGTCTTGGGTACCTGGGTGAAGCTATCTATGAGGATGCCCTTTGGTACCTCTGTAGCTGCTATGTGCAGATGCAAAACAAGTGCCCTGGGGCTAGCATGCTCATGCAAACTCGCACGTGATGCTCAAGGCGAGCTACGCGTGGTCTTCAACGGAGATTGCCAGCACACCTCAGACGAGCAAGTGGCAGGAAGACTCTCCTGGGCAGCACGCCAGGCAGCTGTCGCCACAGCGGTGGGCAGAGCACCAGCCTATGCCCTATGCACATGCACTCAGCCTCAGTGACGGGCCGGTTGTGCACCAGCTTGACAACACAGCCAGCTTGGTTGGCGCCTCTTCACAAGTCCTTGGGCAGGCTATCTCGGAGGAGCGCAAGCGGCGTTTCATCCGCCATAAAGACGATGCACAGTCCATAGGGGTGGTTGCACTGCATCTACCGGTAGGGCACATTCCATACGGGCGGTTGCGCTGCCACCGGTAGGGCACAGTCCATACGGATGCAACGCACCCCCGGTAGGGCACAGTCTATAGGGGCAGTTGCGCCGCACTCACCGGCAGGGACACAGGTAACGGGTTACGGTATCACGTTACGTTACGATACGTTACGTTACGATACGGGCCTTTGGCCCGAAACGGGATTTAATACGACCTCCCCCCCCAAATCTCACATTTGAGGTGGAGGTGCCATGGCCCAAACCGGCATGCATGGCTGCATGCCAGCCCCCATGCAATCTTGCATGGCCCCCAAGTAACCCCTAAGGGTCATCAAGTATGCATGCAGATTGACCATGCGGAATGCTAGTTTAAGGAGAAAATCATTCGGGCAATCATGGATATTTAACTCCTAATTTCACCCAGTCTGTATAAGCACTAGCACATCCCCGCTCAGTAGAGTAAGTTCCTCTTACGTCTCACACTCCCACCTGATCTGTTACATCTGACTAGCTGAGCAGCTGAGCTGCAGGCTTGATATATATCCGTGAGCTCCTGAAGTGCTAGTTCATCGGAAGGTAAACATATGACACGAATGAAGGATCCCCAAGCGTTAAACGGGTGCATTATCCACGAAATTTCGAACGAGCTGTCCGAACATGACTTGCGTCTGTTCCCTATCTGTGCTCACAAACTCACATGGCAATTGTAAAGTCTCGTCAAGAAGCATAATTTTCGCGTGATGCATCGCTGCAAATCTGCAATGTGCCATTTGCTGGGCTTATCACTAGCGATGGTCGTGTCACTGTGTGGAATCTCAGCGCGGTTTTTCCACACATCCTCAAAAATTGTGGATTTTCAGTCGCTGCACCGTAGTGGACCGTAACGATACGTTACGTTACGATACGTTACGTTACGGGATTTTTTGCCCATACGGGCCGTATCCTGTGTCCCTGCTCACCGGTAGGGTACAGGAAATATGATTGGAGCGCCGCACCCACCGGCAGGGCACAGGCCATGCGGGCGGTTGTGTAATATGGGGCGAATCCGTATGGTATGGGGATATTAAAGCGATCACGCCCTAGCTGCGCACAGACCAGTGATAGGCATGGGCCTGAAACCCGAAGTTAGCTAAGGGCCAACGGGTCGACTTCGAACTTTTCGTAGGCGACAGATACGTGACCCGCGCTAGATCATGTGCAGTGCGAAGTCCTTAACACAACCCAAAATAGTTTCAATAGCAAGAGAGTAGCATGTTTTATGCCGGGGCGCGGAGAGTAATCGACTGTACCTTTCATTCCTGGCAATTCCATACCTGGCGTTCTTGACAGGGGGGAAATGTTTCCATAGAACGCTGAAGTCAGTCGAGTCGACGGTTGATGTCCCCGCCGCTTCTGCCCAAACGTCACCCAAAACCACTTCGGGTCCTAGACCCGAAGTGAGCCAGTTTGGGGGACACCGCTCCAAACGCCAGCTGGACAATACTTCGGACAATACTTTGCAGCCTTGTTTTTTTAGCTCTTTGCTCATTCTCTTATATTCATACCTTTGATAAACTCTGCTGGCTCGATATAAGTCGACTGGCTGTCCGAACACACGGACCCTCACGTGACGATTTGCTACACTGCCGTTGCGTTGCAGCAAGCGCGACCGAATCGAAATAAAGCAATAGTACACGTATGAACATTGCTTACTTTGATCTACGTAGTCAAGCTGCCTAAGTGCAGAAATTTCAAAACCCGATGCCAGCTGCGCCCAATGCTACTACACTTGGAGAAGATTGACAGCGTGATACGTTTTGCAGCACATCAGTAAACGCGACCCAACAACTACCAAGGAATGGACCGACATTTCGAAGTTCCTTGTAGGCGAAGGTTCTTGAATGCGAATCGGCCACCCTGGACATGCAATGGAAACGAAGGCAGAATTTCTCTGTGGTGGTCTCTGATTCGGCCTAAAACCTGGCGCGGACCGAACAAAACCGACCGCTCCGACTGCTCACCAGTGTTGTGACCACTTACTCTTACACCGGAAGTACTGTAATTACTGTTCCACGTAGTTACGGTGTAACTTACAACAAGGCAATTATCGCAGTGTAATTTGGGCAAAAAACTTACACTTACTCTTACATTCGGCTTACTCCCACACTGTAAGAAATTCCTCTCATACCGTAACTTTACACCCATACTTACGCCAAATTCAGTGGTTGAAGGCCAGATATGCCCCACATGATCTTCCTGAATAACTTGAAATGTAATAAACCTATTACACAAGCTGTCGGGCCTCTGAGAAAGTGGTAAATGCAGAATTTGTGCACTTGAAGTGACTTTGACTTGGGTTCACACCAGGTTCACACCGGGTTCACACGTATGAATCGGTATGGATCGGCAGATGCTGATGACTTGTGTCTTTCTTACACCGTTCTTACTGTTACGGTGTAAATGACTGTAACTAGTTACATCCGACTTGAACTTACGGTGTAAGTTACCAACACTGCTGCTCACCTCAAACTCCAATGGAAACACAGCCTGATCATGGCCGCGAATTACCAAACTACACAAACACCTCCCCACCATCCGAAGAGCCCCAACGGGCCCCCGTACGGTCCCCCTACGGACCCCCCAAATCCTACGGCCCCCCTACGGACCCCCCAAATCCTACGGTCCCCCAAACCTACGGAACCGTAGACCGTATATTAGGGGTGGTGCGATGTATGCGGGGGGGTGGGGGGGTGGCTACCAATAGTTCATATGTTGCCCCTTTGAGGCTTCAAGAGGAAAATAACACCACGGATCTCCACCCCCAGATCAGATCCCCACACGGACCTGGTGATTCTTAACCTCATAGCTGCATATTTGAATCAGCCTGTTCAAGAGCTTTATCCCTTCCTGACGATGTCGCTGCTCGATAAACAAAACCTGCACAACCCAATGCCGATCTGCACATCTCGGCCCTCTTGGCGTTCACAGCTTCACGGCCGCCACGGACGGTGGAGGCCTCACTGCTATCAAAAGCCACTATTACGGTGCTGCAAACATGCATGGAATATGCAACATGCGAGGAGATGAACTGGTATGATACTGCTCACTGCTTCAGCATGCATGCATGCACCCTTTTAGCTGTATGAAACACAATTTCATGGAGTCCTGCCTTTGCCAGCCGGCCAAACATTATTAGCAACTTAATTGCAGTGCCATATCAACATCTGTTCAAATGTGTGCGCGGTGTTGCTCTTGATGCTTAATCTGCTTGATGCAGCAAGCCTTGCTATTCGGGCCAACGGCTGTAGGACTGCAAAGGTTATGTCTTATTTGTCCCTGTCGTGATCACCATGCACCACACTTCACACGTTTGGGGCCCTCAGCCATACTAAATCTGGGGTCTCCTAGTTTCAGTATCTCGACCCCCCCTGATCCCTGCTGAACAAGAAGACGTTCAGCCTCTGTTTTTTAGCGCGAGCTTATCCCCCGGGAAGCATCCCGATATGCTTTGCATTTTGCAGTCCAGAGGGTCACTAAATAGTGGGCCCTGACGCTCAGGAAACACATGCCTCAGGCATAATGACAGGAACATGCTGGGAGGACAGGCAAGTGAACACCAGGAACTTGCACCTATTATGGCGGAGCAGCCCCAGAATACAATGTCCCATGCATGGCCAATACTAAACAGCTTCACCAGCTGGTCCATTTAACTGCATGGAGGGCTACACCATCATCAGGCCCTTTGGACAGTAAGCTGCGATGTAGCAGAATTGTGGCTGTATAACAGTAGCTGTACTTGTAGCTGTAGCTGAGCCAAAGAAATAGTTTGTTTTTCCTCACCAGAAGTTGCTACATGTGGCGATAGACATGCCCGTTGCACGTGTCTCATGAGTAGCAACCTCAGAGGGTGGCAACCTGATAGTTGGGGGGACAAGGGGGGGGGGCAAGGGTAAAAGATTAGGGCTTGATGTTTCATCATCCACCAGCTCCGGCATGCCATATGGTGGATTCCGGCATGCACATGTTGTGAGCAATATCCTGGCACGCCCATGTAGTTGAGGCTTGATATCCTGGCACGCCCATGTATTTGAGGCTGGATATCTTGGCACGCCCTTGGGTTGCGGCTGGCTTTCCGGCACGAACATGGGTTGGGGCTGGTTTCCCGGCACGCACATGGGTTGGGGCTGGTAAAGGCTCATGCTTGTTGTTGTCTGCTTTGGCACCTTTTTAAAAGACCCCCACTAGCATGCACTGCATGAATACTGCAGTACCTCTGCACATTCTGGCTTGCACTACATGAGCTTTGCATTACCGCAACGGCGCAGCTCCCACTGCCGGCATGAACTGCCCCCGCGCTGCAACATTGCCGCACCCACTGGCATGCTCTTCCACCATGCTGCAATAATGATGCACCCACTGGCATGTACTGCCTTAATGCTGCAACATCGCCGCATCAGAATTGAGTAGGGCTTGATGTTTCATCATCCACCAGCTCCGGCATGCCATATGGTGGATTCCGGCATGCACATGTCGTGAGCAATATCCTGGCACGCGTGGCATCCGCTTTTCTTCTTACGCACTGCTTACCGGAAATAGAAATCTTCGGATACAATCTTGCCGAAATGGCATATTGGTGAGTTTAACATCTTGTGTGAATTATGTCTGGGAACGTTCATGTATACAAACTAACCGTGTGGTAAGGAAAGCTCAAGGCAAGAGAGAAAGGAACAAATAATGGAACATGGGGGGGCAGGGGAAATATCGGTTATTTAGTAACGTGCAGCCAGCTTATTTATGTTACCTTGGTTACTTTGAGCGGGCCCAGAGGTGTAACGTTATTGACCATGGTTACTTAGTAACGTGCGGCCAACCTAGAAATGTTACGTTGGTTACGAAATTACTTACGGCCAGCCTAGTCATCTTACATTGCTAACTAGTTGACATACGGCTTACCTAGTAATGTTACATTGGTTGCTAAGTAACTTTCGGCCAACAAAGTAATCTTACATGGGTAACTAAGTAACTTACGGCCAACCTAGTAATGTTACATAGACTAACGTTGGTAACATCATGGTAATTCCTCTTACCAAGAGATAACAATGGTAAATTGGCAAACATAGGAACTGACCATGGTTAACATTGGTGCCACCATGGTAGCACCCTAGTCAGCCATGTAAATTAACCAAGTTGGGCATTTACCATGGTAAACCATGGTGATCCTGCGAAATTTCCAGTAGTGTTTTTCTTGAACCCTTCGCTTTTTTTCAGGGTTGTTTTCTTTCGGGTGCGAACACACATCGGCTGGTTTGGCGAAACGTATTTGGATCTGCATTGACCTATGACGGCATGTTGTGCGGCCTGTGGAAGCTTTCGGTGCATAAAATGGGAAGTTGTAGGCGAGTTGGTTGGCGGTGGTTGGGAAGTTGAGGAGGCTACCAGGGTCCTTGTAAGCGGCTGTGCCTTTTTGTTGATCATTTATCATTTATCATATATCATTTTGTAGGCAGGAGAAGCATGATGAGAAGAAGTTGAAGCCGCCAAGCAGGATGAGGTGCATGCTGGTTTGCAAGCATCTCTGCTGTCAGTGGACCCGTTTGCGCCGGGGGGGCATGTATGTGCGTCATGTGGACGCGCCCTGTTCCGTCGCGTCTTCGGCTTCAGGCGACCAGTTGAGGTCGGAGGCGATTCGGCTATTTGTGCACCCGCACTTAGCTCCTGTGTGTTGGCGGTTGGTGTCCCCACCCCCCATGCGACAGTGTGGGGAGCCGAAAATGTGTTCCATCTTGTTCTCCAGCTCGGTTTTAAAATCGCTTCCGGTTACAGGTTCCTCAAAGGGTATGCATATTTATAAATCCAAATTGTTTGGGGAGATCTGCGAGTACGGAGAGTACGACAGCAACAGCACTGCCAGAGGCGATTTCCTCGCTCGCGCGTGCCAGCGACACAAGTGAAAGTGTAAATAACATCGATTGACATATTTAAGCACTGGTACATCATTAGATCTCGCGCGGGTGTGATTAGATACACGCCTGGCGCGATATGACCTGAAAACGGGTCCAAATCGGCCCATGTTTGGCTCATCGGATCAGCGTGTTCTCCAACTCTGTTTCACAATACACTGTGGCTCATAATTCATCATGCCATATACTAAAAGGATTGCCCAACAAAATGGGAGATTTCTGTTTATCTTCGTCTTGGATGTCTAGATTTTCCCCAAAACAGCTGGGCCTGGGCTGAGACGCCAGCCATGCAGGACAGCCATGCAGGCCCAGCTCAACAGGGTCGCGGTTAAGATTCATGCGGGTCGGTTGTGAAATAGGATCAGTCTGGTTTGAAGCGTGACGTGTGTAGTAGGAAGTGGCGTCAGTTGGTGACAGAACGTAACGGTTGATTACGCTATGTGTCACTTCGCATGCAGTTCATACAGTTCATACAGTTCATACCTGTAGCCTGTTATATGCCACTACTGAAAGCCGCAAGAGTTGTCACTGTGCGCGTAATTCCTTTGAAATGAAGCGCCAAGCGCCAAGCGCTTACCACGCCTGCGAGCGTCGCTCTTGCTGCAGAGCTTGGTGGCCTGCGGGCTGCCTTCACATTTGCGGTGCCAGAAGGGGACTTAGCTCATGCGGTTGGCTCTGTGCACGGCATCGGCGAGTTTCGAGAGGGGCGGAGTGTCGAGCCAGCGACTGAGTGGGGTGTTCTTAGACGTGGCGGTCACTAGTAATGTGATTTGTCTTTACCTTTGCGTTACCGCATGTCCTTATGATGCTATGAGCTGCATTTATTTAAATAAGTAACTCGATGAAGGCATGAGTGTCGATATATCGACATACCATAGTTGGTGCATGATGGGTGTCCAGTACCGTAATATATGCCGTCTGATGCAGTTGACGATTGGTATCGTTCGTTCCTTGATTTGTGAAGCTCTGTTCATTTGAAATATTTGCAGGCGCCAATATACAGCGGTGCTTTTGACTTCGGTGTTCTGGAGGCTGAGACTCCACAGGGGCCGAATCGTACCGCAAGGGTTGCGTCGCAGTTCGGCCTGGATGGATGTCTACGACGTCTCGTCTCGGGATCTTAATTGCCTAATGGAGGTGCTGCTGACGTCGCAGACGATACGGGAGGGCTTCATAACGGATGATGGTAAGCCATATTTTTCTCTGATATGCCTTTTGGAAAGATGTAGTTGGATTGGAGGTGTACTAGACAAGGCGTTTATACCAGGGGCGCGTTCACATTGGCCCCAATCCAGTCGTTGGTATCATTTGCGGCCCAAGTGTGGAACTAGGTAGGATCATTTTGCCCACTTTCTCGCCAGTTTCAGCTACTTGCAGGAATCCGCCAGCCACAGACGAGTTCACAGCCAACTTCTGTTATAAGCACAACACGATCGTCGTGGCGCGCTTGTCAATGCTGCTGTGAACGCAAGAGAAATCGCTCAGGGATCTCGAGCTTGTACCAGAGCTCGTACTGACCGAGACTTTCCATTTTGACAATGTCCAGCATGGTTCCGCCTCGATCAAACATTTTGTTTAATCACACTCGTTAAAAGATAACAACCATGTAAACGAATGAGACAAGAATGCACGTAATCGACCTAGTTTGAGCTTGCGTAAACCCTGAACCGAGCCAGCGTGGCAGCGTGGCGGCCAGCGTGGCAGGATCATTTGGCTCATTTCTCAACACTACGGGCCCAATTCCACCTGCGCCTCGCCGGGATTAATCCCGGTTTCAGTTTTTCTGGTTGGAAACAGAGTGCTGGGGAATATAGCAAATGCAATTCCACTTGAGCACGCGAGATGTTCGGGTACGGGCGAAACCAAATCTCTTTACATTACAGCCTGTCAACCAGCCTCTGTGCTCTTTGTACTGCTATGCGCTGCTCTTGTCTTTTCTTTTCTCGTTTCTGCTGATCTTTGCTCTTTGCGGTGCTCTTTGCGCTACTCTGTGCGCTGATCTTTGCGCTGATCTTTGTTCCTTGTGCTGCTCTTGTCTCTGCGTAGCACTTTGTGCTGTTCTTTGCGCTGTTCTTTGCTCTTTGTGCTGATCTTGTATTTGCGCTGCTCTGTGCGCTTTGCTCTTTGTGGTGCTCTTTGCGCCACTCCATGCGCGTGCTGATCTCTGCAAAGGCGCCTGCAAGATCTTTGCCGCTGTCAGACGGATTGTCAGCCGTCATGACCGACGAAAGAGACCAGTAGAGAAAGAGAGATAGATTGAACGAGATGAATGACACAAATTGCGCGCGCGACTGAGAGTGATAATCAAGTGATGAAATGGAGCCACGCCTCGCTGTCACGCTTATCCGTACCCGGCGAGGCTTGAGTTTTGCATCGACCCCCCTGGGCACGATGCAAAAATCATGCCTCGCCGGGTACGGATAATGGGTGGGCAGGATCCCGAACACTAGTGGAATTGACTTTTGTCTAGCTAGCACTATTTTTCGAGTTCCGGACATAGGTGGAATTGGGCCCCGAATACTAGTGGAATTGACTTTTGTCTAGCTGGCACTATTTTCGAGTTCCAGACACAGGTGGAATTGGGCCCTACCTAGGGAGGTCGTTTCTGAAATGATCCTAGATGTACACAAAAGTACAACGACTAACTGTCACCCAGCTCGCGCCCAACTCGCGCCTCTAGTGTGGATCGAGTTACAGTGTGTTTCCATTGGAGGGTTTGGAACAGTTCTGTTCCTGTCGGTTTGACGGACAGTTCTTCGGTTTATACGGCTGTTCCAGTGAATTAAATTCACTTGTTTCTATTGCATCTAGAACAGTGCAGGCACTTTTGGAACCATTCGAAGGATGAAACCGAGTCTACTTGTCATTTACTTCTTGATTATCATATTGCCAGCAACGCAATGTCCCGACGGCCTGGTTGCGATATTGGGCATCATTCCGGCCCTTGTGTCGCTTCAAGCACAGGCCACTGGCGCTTCAGATATCATATTTGATTTAAAGAGCCTCTATCCTCATCATTTTAGAGAGTACCATTCAGATTTATATATTGAGCCTCGACCAAAGGAACTTTGGAAGACATATATGGAGACTTCCTGGACTGACGAAACGTTTCGGGAGAGGTTCCGCGTAGACAAAGCTGCCTTCAATGAGCTATGTATCATGCTGCAACCATATCTGGAAGGGGGGCATAGCAACTTCAGTCATGCCTGCCCTCATGTCTCATGCAGCTTTGCCCATGCATGTCTCATGCACTCATGCTTGCCCTCATGTCTACTGCAGCTTTGTCCATGCCTGTCTCATGCAGTCATGCCTGCCTTCATGTCTATTGCAGCTTTGTCCATGCCTGTCTCATGCAGTCATGCAAGGTGGTGTTGCTGCTGGTGGTGTTGCTGGTTCTGCCGCCGGTGATGTAGCCATGCGGGTTGTGCGTGGTTTTCCTGCTGCTGCTGCTCGTGTTGGCGCTGCAGCCATGAGGGCTGCCATGAGATTGCCAGACACTTCCTGCACGCGCACCTCATTGGGAGCAGGCCGCTGCGGATACGGCTGAAGCAGCTGCTGAATGTTTGGCTGTTGCTGCTGCTGCTGCTGGAGGTGCTGCTGACATGGCTGCTGCTACTGCTGCTGGACTAGCTGCTGATATGGCGGATACAGCTGAAGAGGAGCAACATGCTGAGCGGGGTGCTGATATGGGACAGCATGCTGGCTGTCAGCTGGAGCGGTGGTATGCCCTGAGATTGAGGAAACTGCGGAACCGCATGCTGGTACTGATATATCCGCTGCAGTTCACGATATTGATCGGCCAGATCAAGATTTGGGAATGCCATAATGCCGCCAGACGTTCTCTCGCAAACTTCCTGCAGGGACAGCGACAAAGAAAATGAAAAGGGCGAATCTAACTACCCTCGCGACTCCAGTCGACTTCAATTTAAAGAGACCGCAGCATTTTATAACTATCATCATGATCGCACCTTGTCAGGAAGCAATCACTTTCAAAGTTGTGAGTCGATGCGCCACGCTGTCGACTATTCTTTTGGAACAGAGCTACCCCCTGCTTGTGGACGGGGGTCCAAAAGAACAAGAAGAACACGTTTTGGCAGGCCTATTCCTGCACTGTTCTTTCGCCAATGGAAACACAAATCGTTCGGTTGGCGGCAGTTGCCTCGCTATTCCTCCAATGGAAACACACTGTTAGGATCATCTCAGGATTCTTTACATCGCCCACTTTTGGCTCGGATCACCCCCAATGTGAACGCGCCCCAGGTTGTCACGCATTGGATAGGTTGTATGCATGTATGTTTCCTTATTGGGTGTACAATGTATGGTTCAGCGTGCGTAAGGGTGGAAGCGCGCTGTGTTCTTGTATCATGTGCAATGCCGCACGTTCAATGTGTACTGGTATTGTTCCTCTCCTAAGGTTGGATTGACGAATGACACTTGGCGCATGCGGGTGTTATGCGTAGAGTCCATTAAGCAGCATTAAGTTCCATGAAGACCTACCGTACTTGAATTTATTTGCAGATCCTGCGTTCCAAGACAAGTATCCTCCCACTGCTGCGGGGCTACGGTATTTCCTGGTCACTAGTGCCTGTGGGTCAATGGACAACGAGTTATTTTGCTCGATGCAAATGGCGGAGATTGTGTCGGAGCTACGTGGTGACTACAGCACCCCATATGCGGCCTGGAGGTCATCCGTTGGGCCAGCTTCGTCTTCGGCGATCTCCCTGTCGTGGTGGTTCTAATGAACCCGCAGAAGACTGCTGCCGTCGATACAGCAGAGGTCTTCATCATCGGCGGAACGAAGTGGACGCCAGCCCAGGATTTGAAGGGCCATTTATGGTTGATGATGGGGGATTCTCATTACCAGGTTGGTTGCGATCAGGGGGCTTGCGACCCAAACCCTACGGTATCCATGGATCTATCCCATGATGACTGGAGTAACCAGGACACACTTTCTTTATTTACGCACCGCCATAGCATTACGCGGGCTTCGATCGAGCCTCAGCGAGTAACGAACCAAGTCATGAAGTGACCAGGCATCGGGTGCGGAATTCCTGTAACCGATGAAACTACCGTATAACGTCTAAGACTCCGCGCACCCCCTCCCCAAAAATCCCGTCGCGCACCCCAAAAAGAAATTAAAAAACGGTCGCGCAGCGCCGAATTTTTAATTTAATTTAACGTCGCGCAGCAGGTAATTTGATTTAACATAGCGCACCACTGGAAATAATTTAAATTTTCTTCCGCGCAGCACTTTCAGCCAGTACAGTAAAACTTAGTTAAAACCTCGTTTGATGCTAGCAAGGATAGTACACGGTAAGCAATACTCAGCATAGTCGTCATCCTCCTCCTCCGCCGTTTCCTAGCCTCAGGAAACGTGTGGCTGTTGAAGCCCCAAAACGTCAGCAGTCGTCAGCACCCGTCTCTGCCTCCAGGTTCGAGCTTCACAGCGGGGATTGGCGTAAGTATCACTAGACGGATGTCAAATCAAACAGTCACGCACGAGCGCGCATTTTTTTGATATTTGCTGTTTTTAATTCGTAGCGCGCACCCCCAAAATAGTTGTTTGGGCACCTGACTAACGCTCCGCGCAGCGGCGATTTTGGAATTAAATTAGCGCGCAGCCATGTCCGCGCACCCCAATAATTATTTAATTACGAGATGAGTCAAAGACGTTCTAGGTATTGAGGAAAAACGATTAAGAAAAAAATAGAAAAAAGGAAACTGAAACCCCGTCTGCCCCTCTCCCTCCCTGCAGCTTCACCTTCCTCATTGGCCAGTGCTTCCTCAACATGTTGTGCGCCATGGAGTTTGGAGTGTACCTCTTCCTCCTAGCACTGGTCCTCGTCAGTGAGTCAGGGCGGGGGATAGCATGGCCTAGGCAATAAGCAGCCGATAGGACGGCTTGCATGCGTCAATATGACAACCGCGGATAAGTAGTCCGGTTTACGGGAAATGACCCGTGCCTGCCGATAATCACATGTTCCATTTTGCGAGCCTGCATTGCATTTCTACTGGCCCGTGGAATTCCCAGGTGATTGTCTCCCTGCCACTTCCACCACCAAATTACTTTTTATTTTAAGCAAAACCTCAAAAGCATGTGTTGTTTACTGACATTCCCCCCCCCCCCTTCCCTCCTTCCTTTATCTCAGTGACCACTTTCGTGTACCTGCTGGTTCCCGAGACCAAGGGCGTGTCCCTGGAGAACATGGATGTGGTGATGTTCAGCAACCATTGGTTTTAAATGCATTTCTACGAGGGCCTGCCTTGAACAGATGATGGGAGAACCGCCGTCAGCGCACAGAAGGACATGAGGCGGGACAGTATCGTGGAAGCAAAATAGTCAGCATAAGCAATGCTGGCTGTATGTCTGCTGACATTTGTTGATTGGGGGGTGGGGGCGTAGGTGCTTTCAGACAGGAGCAAGTGGGCAGAAATAGCCAGTCATTTGCAAATGGATAGGTCATGGCCTTGCAGGCGATGCATGGTCAATGGGATTATGTGGGGCGACATTGTTTGATAGGTTATAGGTTTATCAATATTGAGATTGCATGCATCGCTGTTGGGTCCCTTAAATCTGGGTCCGGTTTTGAATAACTAGAATAACTGGAAACAGCCAACATGAAAGAAACTAAAGAAACCAAACGATTTTCCACTTCTTGTCGATCCCTTGCTCTTTGGTTTCAGCCTTTTTCATCAACTGAATTGGCTGGAGCGTAGGCTTTCAGTCCTAGGCAATTTGTGTGAACTTGATTTTAGTCATGTTCTGATAGAGGTTGATAGTCTCTGTTTATGTTGCCGGTAATTTTTTTTGATGTGCTTTTACTCATTTCCCCGAAAATTTGGGTCCTAACAATATCCCATTGTAAAATATACTGGAATACATACCGGTCTTCCGAGAAGTAGGAAAATATAAAATATGAAATGACGTGCTTTGTTCATACTATATATCTTCATGTCTAGCCACCCAGCTCCTCTGTGGCAGTTACAACCGTTTCATTAATCAGCCAGAGGCTGCTGATTCTGAGACATTCTCATTATTCCAAGTATAATGCAGGCTGTTACATTGCTTGAAGCTGGAGCCTTTCCAAAACAACAGGCATGTGTGAATCTGGCTAGTCATCCATGGCCCATCCACATCATAGATGCTCAATCTTTCGGCTCAATTATAGGCTGGATACCATCTGCTATACAAATAATACTTGCGGACTAAAAGGAAATCGTGAAATACCTTTAACTGGTATCGGTCAACCTTTAACATTAAAAGATATTGAAAAACAATAATAACCGCTTTGATACTTTCTGCTAGTTCTTTTTTAGTAGGGATTTGTTTCTCAAAGCTCTAAGGTAGGGCTATAGAAGAGACAGAGTCATAGGAAGAGTCAAAAGAGAGAGATCTCAAATCGCTAACTATTTTATCCGGACTAAAGATAGGGGGTAGATACCCATTTTCAGATAAGATTCTCGCTAATGGACGGGTAAAGCTTTCATTTACCTTCTTTTTGTGCTACCTGCAAAATCTTATTTTTTTTCCATCCTTCATGCGGAATGGCTACTGCCATATCATGCTGATAATAGGGCATTGCACCCGTTATTGGTGTGCACAATTTGATTGTGCATAGCATGTAAGATACTAAAAAAGTGAGACCTGCATGTCAATGACGTTAACAATGACGTTACACCTATGGGCCCTGCTCAAAAAGGCTCGGCCGCGTGGGCGCCTTAGTAAAAAGGGCAGGAAAAAGAGAAAAGGAAGAGGGGAGTAATGGGAGCATGTCGACATGGGCAATGTAGCAATGGAGCTGGTCTGCAAAAGAACATGGGCAACGGAGCAGGGGAGCGGGTCGGCAGCCAGGGTCCAACTAGGACAGCCAGCCGGGGGGCAAAGGAGTGACGGAGCAGCGGGTATAGCGAGGGGTATTAGGGAAGCAAGGGATCAGAGGGACAGGGGAACATGGGCAGGGAATCGGGGCTATCGGATGGGCAGGGGGGGCATAGAGACAGAGGATAGCTCCTCCTCTCTCCTGCCAACCGATGGCATTCAATCCCCCACTGAGTCTTCGAGCTCATGTTTGGTTGGGCCCGCTGCCCGCATTCTCACTTGTATGCACCTTTTGCACTTTTGCAGCACGCCACATAGCCCGATTCCATTGAACCTGGCAGCGACAGCCCCAATGCATCCGTCCCTCGCTCGTCACGGGCAAGCGGCCCACTCAGCAGGCCGATAATCGCGTATGGCCTTGGAATGACCAGCTAGGGGGTATGCACGACCTGTCGTTTCGTGACGGTTGGATATTTAGTGGTGGACATGGCCCAATTGCAACATCTGATGTGTCACTAAATTCAGCGGCATTCGCACTTCTTTGGTCGACTCTCGCAATTAACCTGAGCACGGATGATGAGTACCAGTTGCTGAATAGGTCGACCTCATGGCTGATTGACTCGACTGGTTGCGTATCTGCGACATCATCAGGGAGATCTCTGGGAGATATCTGCACGAAATCTCTGCACGAACTGTGTATTCATCAGGATTTCAGGTACGAGCTCCATGACGTGGCGGTTCACTCAGTAGCCACGTCAGACATCGACCCATGAGAACCAGAACGATGCAGTACATTACACTGCTATTCCCAGACAGTAATCTATGGCTATTCCTGCACACGCAGCTCCCTTCACGCAAGTCCTTCCTTCCACAGCAATTCATTGTCACTCAGCGTGCACCTAGCATACCCACCTACTTGCACGTCCTAAACGTAGCGCATTGGTAGATAGGTGCGTATAGTAGATGCTACAACACGAACTCTGTCCATGCGGTTGCGCGGAAAGAGGGAAGGAGGGAGGGCGGGGGTCGGGTGGAGAGAACAAGACATGTACTACTATTCTGCATGAGCCGTGTCACCCTGTTTCGTGTTACCGACTGCCGGGTGTTTTCGTTGCCGTGTGAAAGGGAACTTCTTGGGCTCTTGGCCCGGCAGAGAGAAGAGAGAACGCATGTCAAAAAAGAAAAAACGAAAAGAGAACGCCGATACGGCGTGGATTTTGGGAAGTACAGGTTGACGAGACGCCCAAGCCCCGGTCTGTATACCCTTAAAGGGAGAAAGTGGCTATGGCGGGTCAGTGAGAACAGGGGGAGATGCTGGACAGCAGTCGGGTGGACTGTTTTCAAGGAAACGTCGAAGTCGATGAATGGAACAGGCAGATTGGACAGTGTGAACTGCTAGTTGTTTGAGCAGTGGGAGGACGTTGAAGGGTGTGATACATACCAAGGACTGAGTGGAAAGAGGTGCATGATATATTTATAGAAAATGCCAGAGCAACCAATGATGACGAGGTGAACATAGGGGTAGAGGATGTCTGTGGCAGGGGGGGGTAACGGATATGTAAGAGGGTGGGGGGCAGGAGTGTGGAGAGGGTCTATAATAGGTGTAGTGAGGGTCCATCCTGCGGCGCGAAGCAATTGTACCAACTGTGCATGTTGTGTGGATTTGTGGGAAAGGCAGAATTGTAGATTGGAAGTAAACCCGAGCTCAATAATATGGATGGTACAACGGTGTTGGAGGTCAAGAAGGAAGGCAGGGTCGGCAAGCAGGGCGGGAAGATAATTGTGGAGATCGGCAATGGTAAGGCCTTCAATTAAGAGGAGATCAGGACGAAGGCGGCAGAGTGTGGCAGGGGGGGCAGCGGGAAGCATCCATTGCGGGATACGGGTGTCATAGACGCATGGTGGGAGGGATGTAGCGGGTGTGGCATCCATAATTGTGAACATTCCACTCTTTGTGCCTCTGTGGAGGGAACGTTGGATGAGGCAGAGGGCCTTGTTGTATCGGGAGATATAAGAGGCCTGCATACGGGGATGCCTGCATCTTCCAAACATGTGTCCCTGTGTGTCAGAAGTAGCGAAAGGTGGGCCAGTAGGAGGTGGTGTACATATGGGGCAAAGGCCATCTATCGGTAAACGAGCGCACTGTTGTTTTGTAGGGAATACGGAAGAGAAGTGCCCGTTTAGCTGTCCATAAGAGGTTGGCTCGCATACGGAGGATGCAGCGCTTCAGAGAAAAGTGGCAAGCAGAAGACTGCCACATGTGATTGGTATACAGGGGTAAAGAGTGGGCATTTTCTTCGATTATGCGGGTATATATAGCACAAGATATGGTGGCATCACCGTCCGTAACGTGAGGGCAAGAAGAGTGCAAGTGTGCCTTGATAGAGGAGGTGGGGTCAGAAGTGAACCAAGGGGTGTCGTTTGTATCCATTTGAGTATCGTCTTGGGGTAGGCAAGGCCAAGCTGGGAGGGAAGCCATGTACTGGTTGTTGATATGGGAAAGGTTAAATGTACATGTGTTGGGTGCGTCCAAAGCTCGTGTTGCCCCAATGTCAGCATATTCATTGCCGATAATACCAATATGTGATTTCACCTTCTGGATGAGCGTTGGCAGGCCTATGTTTGCCCGTGAAAGGAGTAGGCGGCGGATGGCCAGGAGAAGCGGTGCATGCTTGTCCTCAAGGAGATCATGCGGGTAAAAGACAGCTTTCTGTATGAGGTACATGCTGCAGAGACTGTCAGTGAAGATAGTAAGGGAAGGGGCAATGGTCAAGGCGGGGCCAGAAGGTGTATGGGCATGATCGAGGGCTGCATGAATGCCTCCAAGTTCAGCCCTGGTGATAGTGTTTGTTTCACATTTTCCAGTAGGGTTGACTGTATGGGTGGAGCCATCGACAGTGAAGTAAAAGGCAGCCCCTATCAAGTTATTGCCGGCGTCATCCTGTATACAAGCTCCGTCTGTGTAGCATGCCGGAAGCAACGGCCAAGCAAGTGGATAGGTAGGGGTGTAGAGAGATCGGAGTTCATCGAAAAGAATAAGGGGGAAAGTGAGCGGGGCAAGTGGGAGAGGGGTAGGCTGGGTAGTTTGTGTGTGTAGTTGGGAGGCTACAGAGAATCCAGCGGGGTGTTGCCATTTGGCATGCGAAACGGGAAGTTGGGATTGGCGCCGGGTGGGTGGATGTGAACGGTGGGCAGGTGTGGTGCCAGGTGGGTGTCCATGTCCAGATAGTGTGTGCACAGTTGAATCGACTAGAGCAGTGGGAGGTGGGTCAGGGTAGAAGCGAGCGAGGCCCTCTGTGTTACCAATGACAAGAAGTTGTAGTGGCCATTTGGGAGTGCCGTATGTTGGTTGGGTGGCTGTGTAGATGTGTGCCATGTGGTCCGGGGCTGAAAAGCGAAAGTTGGGGTCGGTATGAAGAGTGAGAACATGAACCATATTGGCATGGGAGGTCCAATTCATGAAATATCCAAACTGGAGCCAGGATAGCAGTGCATGTGGGTACCGTAGTCATGCTTGCGGATGAGACGACCCAACGTATTGCTTTTGTGATTGTTTTTATCTTGAAGTCTGGATGAACGAACGAGCTGCCGGTCCAAGGTGTGGAGTACGCATTATGTAGATCCCCAAAGAGACAATCGTGATGGTGGGTGGTATAGTATGTGCGTGCATGGTAGGAAACGCCGAGAGGAGAGGCAAAACGGTGGATATGGGTGGACATGTTATCTGAGAGCACTTGCATCATGGGTTTCGGGAGACACCAAGTCGTGTTAGGCGCGGTTCCTGTTTTGTGCTTGGTATGAACGGGGTATCGGACAAGAAGGGAAGCAAGATCTTGCTAGAAGGAACCCTCAGAGTGGGCGTGGTGTAGGGCAGGAAGGGTAAGTTTCGTATGAGCATAGCATGCACGAAGCCGGTGCATGCGGCGGACAGGGATGCCACCAACAAGAGTGCCATTTGGGCGGTATAGGTAGGCATATTGACATTGCCATGGAAGGGGTTGCGGATCAGAGGCAGGGGCGGAAGGTAAGGGGGGAGGGGGTAACGGGCCGGAAAAGGGTGAGTGGAGTCCAATCTGGATAGTGAAGGAATGTGGTGGTATGATGTCGAAGTCGGGATGGACCGGATTTATGTTATAGGAGACGTGTTGGTCGATGCATGAGTGATCCTGGTTTGCAGAGGATGGGACCCATTGGGTGCGGGGATGGGGGTTTGTGGAGCGTAAACGCCAGAGCCCTTGACGTTGGAGGTTTGTGAGGCCGAGGTCAAGGGGACGGGTAGGGGAAGGAGGAAGCAAGGGACAGGCGGGGTCCGTATGTGGGTGTGCTTGGTCTTGTAATGTCCGCTAACGTGAGAGTGATGTAAGGTTTAAGGGAGGGTGGTGTGGGGTACGGGAACGATAGGGTGCACGAGACGAACGGTTGATCCAACAATCCTGAGCGAGTCGTGGGGGGGCCTAGACAGGGGGGGGGGCGTGGGAGGGGGGCATGAGAGGTCTAGAATGTATTCATGATGATGAGGGAGTGGGGGACCTGGGGGTGCAGCCAGGTCCAGGACAAACAATGTGGGGCAAGGTGGAAGGGACAGGGGGAGGAGAGGGAGGGGGGCATGCAAGTTTGGATGGAGGGGGAGTAGGGGGCATGGTGTTGTACCCAAGTGTAGGACAAAGGGAGCATGAGGAAGGGGTGGGCTAGAGGGAAGGCCTGGGTTGGGAAGGAGCTCTGGAGCGCGGGTATGAGTACTACGGGGGATAGTGGGACGGGCGCGCTTTGAAGTTGCTTGGGGGCGTGGGGAGAAGCATTGGGGGAGGAGACCAAGGGCCTGGTCGGCACTGGGAGCAGAGGCGATGTGGGGGAGGGTGGTCGGGACAACCTGAGGGAGTTGGGAGAAGTCATGGGCGATCGTGATGTGGCGCTGATGTAGGGGGAGTGCAGAAAAGCGCGTGTAGCTGAGGGCTTGGTCAGAGGGATGCCCATTAAGGAGCAGGGTGATACGGTTGAGCGAGACTTGGGCCTGTTGTATCCAACGACGGCGCGCTTTACCTTTGAATGTTGCCGACAGGTACGTGGATGGCTGGAAGGTAGAAATGTGAGGTCTAGTCATGACGGTAAGTGGTTCCAAGGACGTGATGCCCAGACGACAAAGAGGATGGAGTAGTTCTGGAGTGATGAGGAGGGAGGAACTCTGTAGTGTTGGAGTGTAGGGAGGAAAAGGCATAAATGGCAGGTTAGTGTCGGGTGGAGGAGGTGTGGGTGAGAGGATGTGGGTCAGTTGTCGCCACATGGCATTGCCGAGGAGTTCTTGAACTCCAGAGGCAATAGGGGAATGGCCTGATGAGCAACGATGGAGAGCAAGTTGAGCATGGTGCATGAGGGAAAGTTGACGCATGGGGAGCGGTAACGAGTGAAAAGTTCTAGTGGGTCCAACAAGCGAAGTGAGGGGGAGTTGTCCATGAGAGTCCAGTTGTTGGTTCAAAACGCCAGAAGTGAGGGTGCCGAGGGAACCTTTATCGTTCAGGGCTCGGGTGAGGGTAAAGGCGGAAATCTGGGTGTAATCTGTGAGGAGGGAGGTGAGGCCACCCCCCCCCCGATCTGTGGGTGTGAGTATCAAGGCGGTGGGGTAGGAGTGGCCAAGATTCATGCAAATGCGGAGGACTCTGGCAAGGAGGGTATCGAGTATCCGTATATCCACTTCTGAGAAAGGTGCAATGGATAGGGATTGCGTAATTTTAGGACGAAGGACCCTGTTGATGATTATCAGAATGTGTTGGGGGGCGACATCGGCCATGATGAGGCTGCGTGATTTCGCTTGGATAGTGGCAGTGATGGCAACTATATGGCCTCTATCCTCGCTCGTACATCAGCTCGATGTATTCATCCCCTTGCAACTTTCTGACACAAAAGCCTATACCCTCTGTGTCCAATGATCAGCAATAAAATTTTTCAGCGTAGATCTTTTTTGTTTTGAACAACGTGCATCGATTGATGACTTGCTTGCACACTGCCGCGGAGCTGTGCATGGCCTGCGACCCTGCCTGCTCCGACTGGGCCCTCATCGATCCGACTCGTTGGCAGTGATCCTAATTGCGACTTGCGATCTCAATTGTTATTTGTTTGCGCAATGCTGAGGTGCCGTGCACAACATGAACCCCTGCCTGACGACTCCAACCATGCCGCCATCGAGAGAGTGACTCTGATAGTATAGTTTAGACTCCACCCCCCATCGTTTCTACACATTTTCATCTACACTTCCCTTACAACTCCTCTAAACTGAGGGAGGGGAGAGTTGTAAGGGAAACGGAAAACTCCCTAGACTGCACACCGTCCCCATAATTTTGTAAGGCACTCCCTCAACTCCTCCAACTCCCCCAACTATGGCAACTTTGCCTACCTCCCATAAATTTCATAGGGACCCCCAAAACTCCTCTTACTCCCCCGAAACTATGCATGCACCCCTCGCAAAATAAAAAATAATCGGAGGGTTGCTGCCCCCCGCACCCCAGCCAAAGAAAAGTAATCGGGGGGCTGCTGCACCCATAACCGCCGCCAAGGAAAGCTAAGCAGGGGGCGGCTGCCCCCTGACCCTCCCGCCAAGGAAACTAATCGGGGGGCTGCATCCCCCCGGACCCCCCACCAAATAAACGAAACCCTAGTTGTGGCAGTTGTAAGAGTTTCTGAGGGGGTAGGAGGAGTGGCCACAGTTGTAAGAGTTTCTGAGGGGGTAGGAGGAGTGGCCATAGTTGTAAGAGTTTCTGAGGGGGGTAGGAGGAATGGCCAAGGTTGTTGCAGGTGTGAGAGTGTCTGAGGGGGAAAGAGGACTGGCGATAGTTGCGGCAGTTTTAAGAGTTTCTGAGGGAGGAGGACGAGTGGCCACATTTGTGTCAATTGTGGCATTCGTAAGAGTTTCTGAGGTGGTAGGTGGAGTGGCCATAGTTGCCGCATGTAGAAGAGTGTTTGGGAGGTAGGAGGAGTGGCCATAGTTGCCACCGTTTGAAACTCATGGGTGACAGCAGTTCTAACTCCTCCATATCTGGTTTGCCAAGACTCCTCCCCTCCTCCTAGTTTTCTTGGCTCTAGGTTTTCCCTCCGAAACCCCTCGACACTGAGGGGGGTAGGGTCCAAAATATGACCCCTTGGTTGGTCTCTAGGTTTGCTCCAACTTGCATGCTGACCTTTGAGGTCCATATCCGAGGTAAGTTAAATTCATGGTCGGTATTGCAATGCCATTGTGAGGTGCTATATTTTGTGTTCGCCGCCTGCAACTACTGCCCTCGACCACCGCGTGCCAGCTGGCTGGATGAGTAATAACTTACAAGTGGAGCCGTGGAAAGCGCGCTTTTGGTGCACAAAAGCATACTGGCATGTCTTTCATAGCGCCATAAATAAAACGGTATAAATAAAACGGTATCTTGTCCCATGTCTGATCTCAGGAATTGAGTCCCGGAATTCCGCGCGCCCGAGTAAAATTATTTGTTTTTCGTTTTCGTGGTCTCTTTATGGCTATATCTGTACGGCTATCGTCATAACGTAGCTGATGGGGTGTTTCCACTGGTGCCTTAAACCATCGCGGTTTGAATCCGGTTGCTCGCGATCGTGATTTTTTCACGCCTTTAACCAAAACTGTTTCCACTGAAATCCAGGAAGTTCACAGCGAACTTCCTGCTGCCAGAGGTCTGATCTAGGGGCGCCGAGACGTTCTGCGACGATTCTTGACCTCGGAACCACAAGTGTTGCCGCTTATTTCGATCTGGCTATAGAAATGGCGTCTTTAATGCCGAACGATCTTTCGCGCGGAGATGGTTCCTTAAACCAAGAGGCAACCAACTCACAGAATAGCTTAAACCTGGTCATCGACGAGGTATTGGCTATTCTCGAATGCGTGGTTTCAGAAAGGCTAAACCGTGTCGGTTTGCGGCAGTTGAGTCGAAATTGGGCCTTAAACCGTGTCGGTTGCCCGACAGAATTCCAGTGGAAACACGACCTTAGGGGGTGTTTCCACTGGTGCCTTAAACCAGCGCGGTTTGAATCCGGTTGCTCGCGGTCGTGATTTTTCCACGCCTTAAACCAAAACTGTTTCCACTGAAATCCAGGAAGTTCACAGCGAACTTCCTGCCGCCAGAGGTCTGATCTAGGGGCGCCGAGACGTTCTGCGACGATTCGTGACCTCGGAACCACAAGTGTCGCCGCTTATTTCGATCTGGCTATAGAAATGGCGTCTTTAATGTCGAACAATCTTTCGCGCGGAGATGGTTCCTTAAACCAAGAGGCAACCAACTCACAGAATAGCTTAAACCTGATCATCGACGAGGTATAGGCTATACTCGAATGCGTGGTTTCAGAAAGGCCTAAACCGTGTCGGTTTGCGGCAGTTGGGTCGAAATTGGGCCTTAAACCGTGTCGGTTGCCCGACAGAATACCAGTGGAAACACGACCTTAGTTAGCTGTCCTAAAAAGTGGCGATCTTGGGGACAGCCTAGCCTCAGTAGCATTGTTTGGCAAATAAATTAATGTCGCACCATAAAGCAGTAAACGTGCCAATATGGTAAACTCCGGAATCTCCGGTAAAGGCGCCTTAGAGAAGTGTCCTTCTACTCATAAACACGGTACATTACCGTACACACAGACTCCTTGTACTTCAGACAAGAGCTGTTAACTGGCTACTGTAAGGTTCGGCCCTAGCAGGAAGTCTCTCTGCCTAGGGGTAATGTCTGGGTGTCCCTGTCTTGTGGGTACCGCCCCTACTACTTCACTCTGAGAGCGGGGATGTTCGGGGTTGCGAAGGAACGGCGACGGAGGTGACTTTGTCCGTGGGTTTTGTCGCCGGGCGGACTCAGCTGGAAGCTGGTACGCTGAGAGCTCCTGGTCGGCTTTGCGCCTCCTGGTCTATTTAGGTGAATATCTGCTTGGGACTGCTTGCCTGATTAGTCGTCTCCGATGGACGAGTAGTCAGGGATCGGCACCGTAGGTCGCGTGCTCTTCAGGGCGAGCTCCGTAGATCGCGTCGGCTGGGGATGACCAGTGATCTGGATGGGGCTCGCTTGTCACTTGCTTATGCTATCACCACTTTCCGTGGTGCTAGACTTGACTGAAGTGTAAGGTACTGACTTAGTGGCGAGCAAGGGCTAGTATCCGTGAGAGCTAGGCCTATACTCTTTACACCAGAGGCCTGTCCTTCAAAAGGGACAAAAGTAGTAGCTTAGGCAATTGCCGGGATACAGGGACCCGGCAGGCCCAATTCAGAGTACAGATTATGCTAAATCACCCTGCGTAAGCGGGTTTCTAGGTCTCAGTTCAAATCAGGAGACTCCGCAGAGAAGCTGCGGAGGCTCCGCGGCCGCTAACGGCGGCTCAAACGGTTCTGTCACGTATACGGTAATATACTGTGACAGCTGTCGCACCATAAAGCAGTAAACGTGCCAATATGGTAAACTCCGGAATCTCCGGTAAAGGCGCCTTAGAGAAGTGTCCTTCTACTCATAAACACGGTACATTACCGTACACACAGACTCCTTGTACTTCAGACAAGAGCTGTTAACTGGCTACTGTAAGGTTCGGCCCTAGCAGGAAGTCTCTCTGCCTAGGGGTAATGTCTGGGTGTCCCTGTCTTGTGGGTACCGCCCCTACTACTTCACTCGCCCCCCGCTCCTCAGCGTTAAGCCTAAAGGGCATGCGCTGGGAGCCGGAAAAAGGGGTCGGTACTGAAAGAAATTATGAAAAAATCTGTACGCCCAGAACGTGTCAGTTCCCTAACACTGAAGCCTCCTAACATCTGACTGCAATCCAGCCAGTCGGAAAAAAAATCCCCTGAAGAAAATCCACTGCAGGAAATGTGCTGCAAGACATCCACACAAGGAAATTCACCAAAGAAAAAATTCACTGAAACCCGTGGCGGACCCTAGGTCCACCCACGGTTCTGCACACTTGACAAAGGCCTCTGGGACCCTGATCTCTCTCCGGCCTGATCGGGGCACACAGAATCCGGTAC
This sequence comes from Limnomonas spitsbergensis, assembly GCA_037349105.1. Taxonomy (NCBI): domain Eukaryota; kingdom Viridiplantae; phylum Chlorophyta; class Chlorophyceae; order Chlamydomonadales; genus Limnomonas; species Limnomonas spitsbergensis. The sequence goes on from JAYJMM010000113.1 coordinate 1,742,042, forward strand.
CGTCACCAGTGTCATGCTTGGTTGCAGGCAATAAAGGGTCAGAACCCATCAGAAACCCTCAGCAACCATCAGAAACCATCAGAAACCATCAGAAATCATCAGAAACCAGAATCTTTAAACTTCTGGAAAATATGTACGTAGAAGCTCAAATCGTCTCAGCAAATCTGCCTGGTTCAGGCCTTCTTCAAAAGAAAAAATCCACAGAGTCTCAGCTGATGCGCAATGCGCAGAATCCTACAAATCCAGGCTGTTCAGCCCACTACTGGCTAGCAAACAGAGAAATTTTCAAAGTTATCAGGTTAAGCTAAGAACAACCGCTGCTCTCGCCCCACTGCGCCATAGCCGCCTGGTCTTCAATGGCCACAGGAAATGTGCGCCGTAGCAGCGTGATCCGCCCCCTGCTGTGTTATCATCGCCCGAGTTGACTAATTCTCCTCGCTCATCATCTTCATAACATATGTACTACCGTAGCCTTGCTGCTACGGTGTTTGAGAAACAAATTTTCACTATGTTGCTGCGATAGCTTTAACTCCAATCCTGCATCTTCCGTCTTCGGTCCGCTGGCTGAAGGCCCACTGCCTGCCGGGTACTAGGACAAGCCGCGCTGCGTCTGCATTTTCTGCTCTGTAGGCGCCTGCCCGCTCCTTGCCAGTTACGGCGTGGGTAACGTCACGTGCTCAGCGGCCTTGCCGCTCTGGGCTCGGCCTCAGGTCTCGGTAAGCTCCGCAAGGGCTGACTCCTCCTCTTTGTTGGAAGCCTAGCGCCACCTTGGCCCATCTATGGACCGCTCGCTGGGTGACATTGGCTTCTCTTCATCCAAGGAATATCTTTCTCCAAAAAGTCTCTCCCTCCAAGAAGCCTCTCGCGCCTCCTCCTCCTCATCCGCCTCTTCCTCCTCTTCCATTTCATTCTCCTCTTCTGCCTCTTCCATCTCATTCTCCTCTTCTGCCGCATGCCTGTGATCTGTGACCAACAGGTCCCCCATTTCCAGGGCGAACTTCTCCCACAGCACCACCTGCTGCGTCAGCACAGTGATCTGCTCCTCATCGGTCATGCACAAGTACCCTGGCACAGTGATCACGAACTTGCTCAGCTTGACCCTGGTGGCTACTGGCAGCCCTTCATAGAACATGTGCGAGACCGAGTGCCTTCTGCCAAAGTAGTCCACTGCATCCCTGGAGATATGTAGCAACTCTGCTGTGGACAGGACTCTGTGCGCAAACGCCTATACTGTCTCCTCTGGCTTGACCTCTGGATCCAAAGTGGTCTTGACTCCCAGCTTGATGTTGGTGATCGCGGATCTCTCATCCGAGGTCGGCTTCCCCACCTCCTCCTTTACCACCCTGATCCACATGGTAAGCAGGGAAACCTCACAGAACTGCTCCTCTGCTGGAGCGGCCCACTGCCCCCTGTCGCACCATAAAGCAGTAACCGTGCCATAATGGTAAAAGCTGGCCAGGTCGCCTTAGAGAGGCTCACTCTACTCACAACTACGGTACAACACCGTACACACGTGCACCTTGTACTACACTGCGGAGGTACAAGGGCTGTAAAGGGGTAACTAGGTACAGCGTACCGTATAAGAGGGAAGGCTGGCCTACCCGGGCGCCCCTAGCTGTGGGTACCGCCCCTACTTTACTCGAGAGGTTTGCTTCAGGTCCGTGGCGGACTTCTTCCCCACATAGTGGCGGACGCCTACGGGCGGACTCAGTGACTACACACTGGCCGCGGATGCGCAGCGCGTTAAGCTGTGGCTGGAACTTCTAGATGACAGACACGGAGCTGGTCACTTGTAAAGCTTAACTGCTGGCCCTTCAGATAGCTGATCTGTCGGGTCGCTGAGTCACTTACCGCGTGAAGCGGGGGATGTCGTAGCCGTAGACTGCGGGCGGTGTCCCAGGTCGGGCTGGGCATCTAGCTGAGGATTACTAAGTTGCTATGTCGGCTCTGAGGCTGAACTAGGCTTGATCGTCTTCGTGCCTTCGTGGTACTGGCGTTATTGGTATTCACAGGGTATATCTTGGGATGATAGCCGGTGCTGATTACAATTAGAGGCCTGTCCACTTAAAAGGAACGAAGTAAGTGTCAAGCGTGCAAGCCGGGATTCAAAGGTCCCGGCAAGCCCTATTTACTAAGTACGGGAAATCCTGCCTCAGACCTTCCCGAAAGTGGGAAGCTGGGCTCCTAACCTAGAAAAGGGGACTCCGCAGAGAAGCTGCGGAGTCTCCGAAGCCGCGTCAGCGGCAAATACGGTTCTGGCACGTTTACTGCATTATACCGTGACAGCTGTCGCACCATAAAGCAGTAACCGTGCCATAATGGTAAAAGCTGGCCAGGTCGCCTTAGAGAGGCTCACTCTACTCACAACTACGGTACAACACCGTACACACGTGCACCTTGTACTACACTGCGGAGGTACAAGGGCTGTAAAGGGGTAACTAGGTACAGCGTACCGTATAAGAGGGAAGGCTGGCCTACCCGGGCGCCCCTAGCTGTGGGTACCGCCCCTACTTTACTCGCCCCCCGCTCCTCACGATAAGCACTCCGGGCGTGCGTGGGGAGCCGGACTAGGGGTGGTACTGAAACTGGAATCGGAAAATATGTACACTCAGCACTTGTCAGTTCCCAAACACGGAAGTCTCCTACACATCTGACTGCAATCCAGCTAGTCGAAAGAAAATCCACGAAAGAAAATCCACTGCAGGAAATGTGCTGCAGGACATCCACAAAAGGAAATTCACCAAAGAGAATTCACTGAAATGCGTGGCTAACCCTAGGTCCTCCCACGGTTACGCACACTCGACAAAGGCCTCTGGGCTCCTCCCGACCTCTCTCTGGCCTGATCATGGCACAAATAATTCGCTACCGTCACCAGTGTCATGCTTGGGTAAATTCAAAAAGCCATCAGAATCCGTCAGAATCTACAGAATCCTCAGAAACTGTCAGCATTCACATGTTCTACCGCTTGGAAGCGTTCCAATCCAAAGGCCTCAGTCAGGCACACAGACAACCGCATACCGTCCGCTGCTCTCGCCCCAATGCACCGTTGACACCTGGCCCTAGGCCACAGGAGATGAGTGCAGTAGCAGCGGTGCCTTATCCTAGTCTTGCCCCTGCTGGTTGGCCCTGCGGCAATCTCTACTTCAAAGAAAATTGTCATGCAAGTCTACTACTTGAATCAGCGATGTAGCCGTCGTCACTATGTACTCCTTTGGCTCGCTGCTCCTGCTCCTACGGTACATCGGGAAAGCTTTTTACTTGAGTACTAGGCTACGTCCTGCTGGACGTCGGCCCACTGCCTGCTGCCTACTAGTGCCAGTCGTGCCGCCCATGGGGTGTTCCCCTAGGGCTGGCACCGGCTCGTTCTTCCAGGTATGGCGTGGGTTCCGTCAAGTGCTCAGCGCGTACTACCGTTCTAGGGGATTCATATTCTTGGCTGTCTATCTGCCCCTCGAGGGCCGACACCTCCTCTTCGTTGGAAGCCTAGCGCCACCATGGTCCGTCAATGGACCGCTCGCGAGGTGACATTGGGTTCTCTCCTGTCATTGGTGTACGCGATGCTATTGAGCCCGCCCGCCAGTGGTCTTGTAACGACCCGTTCCCCCTGCCGGGTGGCAGGGTTGGTCTAGGTGTCCAACGTGCCGGCTTTCTCTCCTCGCCCGTCTCATCCGCCTCTTCCTCCTCTGCCGTCTCCTCTTCCTCATCTGTATCGTCCTCCTCTTCCGTCTCTTCCGCCTCTGGCCTGTGATCTGCGACCACCAGGTCTCTCATTTCCAGGGCGAACCTCTCCATCAGCACCACCTGCTGCGTCAGCACAGTGATCTGCTCCTCATCGGTCATGCACAGGTAGTTGGGCACAGTCATCCTGAACTCGCACAGCTTGGCCCTGGTGGCCACTGGCAGCCCATCATAGAACATGTGCGAGACCGAGTGCTTTCTGCCAAAGTGGTCTGGTGCATCCCTGGAGATCTGCAGCAACTCTGCCGTGGACAGGATCCTGTGGGCGAAAGCCTCAACCGTCTCCTCCGGCTTGACTCCTGGGTCCAGGGTGGTCTTGACTCCCAGCTTGAGGCCGGTGATTGCTGCCCTTTCGTCTGAAGTTGGCTTGCCCACCTCCCTTTGGACCACCCTGATCCACAGGGTGAGTAAGGATACCTCACTGGGCGGCCCGACCGCCGGGGCACTCCACGCCTCTTGGATCCGCTCGACCTCCCTGGAGGCTTTGTCTCCTTGGGGTGCTGATCGTATGGCGACCACCAGCGGCCCCACGCAGGCTGGCTTGGCTGTCCACATGCCCACCAAGGAGCGGACCAACAGAGCCATGGCTGAGGGTGACTGGCAAGACCCTGCAATTTCTCCTGCCACCACTGCCAGGGCTGGCGGCTCGTCCAATAAAGCCAGGCGGTTGTGCGAGCCCCATGAGCTGCAGGCCTGGCAGTATTGCCTGGCTGCGACTGCCCCCGGTTGGGACATGTCCAGCACTGGCACATTGCCTTGAATGTTGGGGATCTTGGTGAACCGCGTTCCCCCAGCCAGCTGCAGGATCATCTGTTGCTGCAGCCGTATGTTTGTCTCCGCCTGTTCCTGGGTTAACCTGTCCCTTCTTTGTCTCGCAGATTCCCTGCCGGAGCCTGGGCCGCGACCCTCTGTATCCTCCGAGTCTGACATGCTGGGGTCCGAGCCAGATCCGCCGCCGCCGTTCCTGGCTGGGCCTTGCCTGCGTTGGTCCCGTTGGTCTCTGCGGTCTGCGCTCAGTTGGGACTGTCCGCCCCCAGATGGCCTCATGCTTGCCACGCTTCTGGGGCGGCTGCTGCCCTCCGAAGGCTGTATCGCTGGGCCCTGGCGCATATCCTCTTCTGACTCCGCCTGCCTGCTGGGCTGGTAACTGCCATGCCTGCTGGGCTGCGTTCCACCCGTGTACTCCCTTGCCTCGGAAGCTGACAGGCAGTCGTCCCTGCTTTCCCGCCTTTGCTGGTAGTCTCCCCCGGTGGTACCTGCCTGGTTGATTTCCTGAACGACCCGCCTTCCTTGGCTGGGGCCTTGGCTCCTCTCCGGCCTGCCTCGTGCCTGTGCTGCTTGTCCCCGCGGGAACTCAGCAATGTGGTCCACCTGGCCTTCTTGGCCGCTGTGTTCCGTATGATCCACGAAGCGCAGCAGGTCGTGGGGTTCTTGCCTGCTGGCCCTTCTTGGCACTGGGCCCTGCTGGAAGCCGGTTGTCCTGGGCTGTTCGCTGGCCGCTGGGCTGCTGGGTCTGGGTCTGCGCCCTACGTCCAGCCGCTGGTTTCGGAGGCTGGGCTCACTGCTGGCTTCCAGGCGCTCCCATCTGGCTTGGCTTGCAGCAGGTGCGGTCCCTTCCGTCTGCTCCTGCCATCGCACCTCCCTGCGGTCGTCTTGCTGCAGTCTGGATGCTTCGAACCCTTCCCACTCCTCGAGCTCCCCTTGCTCCGATTCGGGCTCTTCCTGATCCCCTGCTGTGCCGTTGCACCATCCGTCGGCGAAGGCCTTGACAGCTAGGACCGCCTCAGGCCCTGCTGCTCCTCTGGACACTCTGCGCAGGGCTGCCAGCTGCGTTGCCCGGTCCTGCCCCGTGTGGGGGATGCCCATAAGGGCCTTCGTCGCCCATTCAGCCAGGTGGTGGCTTTGGAACTCCTTGATAGCCTGGGTCTGATCGCTGAGGTGGGCGAAACACCTGGAGCACACCTGCTGCCACAGCCGTGCTGCCCAGTGCAGGATGTCTGCCCATCCGATTGGCTGGAGTTCTCTTGGTAGTTCCGCCGTACCCGTCTGGCTTACGCTCCCCGCGTGTTCTTCCACTGCCGGACGCCGCTCCCCTGGGATAGGCGTCCACCCCGGGTTGCTGAAGTACCCATAAAGGCTGTCAGCCTGGCCGCTGCCCTTCTTTTCCCTGCTGTTGCCTTCGGCCACGGCCTCTTGCCTCTGCCTGCCTGCGCTAGCTGGGAACCTGGACTGGGGTGTGCCATGCCCCGTGGATGCGGGTGCTGCTTGAACGGGTATCTGTCCATACCTGGGTGCCAACCACATGGGCTCCCGGATGCTTTCCTGCTCAACAGCTTCCACCCTGCTTCTCATTGGTTTGGGCTCTTCTTCCTCCACACTGCTGGAGCCCGCCTCAGCCTTCTGGGGCTGGTGTGGCGCCTGCACCCGCGGCTGACCATGCCCCGGGTTCTCAACCGCCTCCAGCGCTGCCTTCTTTGCTCCTCCCCTCTGGATGGTGGCATCCATGAGATGCTCACATGCCCTGTCGCTGTGCTCGCACTCGAACCCGCAGAACATGCATACTCCTCCTTTGTTAAGCCGCATGGCCTGACGCATGCCATTGCGGATCTCCATCGGTTGCTGACGGGCACCTGCTGCACGGTCCTCCCAGAGCCTGTCTAGATCCACATCTGCAGGCGGTACATCATGAATTGCTACCGGGCACACATTTCTGATGCCGCTGTCGTCCTCGGGTGCTGGCACCGGAGACCTGGCTTGACCCACTGGCCCACCCGGCTCTGCTGAGCAGGAACCCTCATGGCTGGCCTGCTCAGCCCCGTGCCCCCAGGGTAGTGCCACGTGCCATGCGACCATGGCTGCGTGCTGCAGCTGCTGCTCTTCCTCCTCCTCGCCTTGTGGCCGCAACGCCTGTAAGTTCTGATTGGCATGTTCCAAGCTATGCTTCACCCTCCTCAGCTGCCTGGTCATCCTCAACTGCAAATCCAACATTGGCTGCCTGGCCACCCACAGCTGCCTGCCACTCCTTTGAGCTTCTGCCGGTACCAGTTCACCTTTTCCCTCAGCATGGGTACGGAGATTCCCTGCTCCTCTGACCCCTCAGGATTCTCTGCTGCAACTGGCTTGGGTGAGTGTCCATTGTGTTCCCCATGGGCACTGCCCTGGTTGGTTGGGCTTGCTACCCTTGTGCCCGGGATCACCTGCCTTGCCCCTTCAGTTGGACCATGCACGGCCAACCCCTCGGGCAGGTTGCCTGCCTGGCCCCCCTTGAGTCCTGAGGCCTTGACCATGGACTGGCTAGGGCTGCCGGCAGCTGCAGGCACACATGCCTCACTCTTTGGCGCCCCCAGCTGTTTGTTGGCCTGCTGGACCGCCCCTGGTTCTGATATTGGCACCTTGGTCCCTCCAGGAGCTGCTGCCACTGGTGGTGTGACAGGCCCATCCTCTTCTGGTTGGTGCATATGCATCTGAACCGACACCGTTGCATGCCTGTGCACGTGGTCCTCGACCTCACTTGGTCCAACTGGTTCCTCAGCCACTTGCTGGTTCAGCTTCTGTTCCCAAGAATGCAGTTGGTCCGGCTCGCAGCCACCGGCCACCACAGGTGGCACATGGGCTGCCTCCCTCGGCAAACACCGTCGTGACGCCTGCACCTGCAGTTGGCCTGGCTCACAGCCACCGGCCACCACAGGTGTTACAGGAACTGCCTCCCTCTGCAAACGCAGCCGTGACGCATGCACATGCAGTTGGCCCGGCCCGCAGCCGCTGATTACCACAGGTATCGCAGGAACTGCCTCCCTCTGCAAACACAGCCGTGACGCCTGCACCTGCACTTGGCCCGGCTCGCAGCCACCGGCCATCACAGGTGTCACAGGAACTGCCTCACTCGGCAAACACAGCCGTGACGCATGCACCTGCAGTTGGCCCAGCTCGCAGTCACCGGCCACCACAGGTGTCACATGATCAGCCTCACTCGGGTGCAAACACAGCCGTGACGCCTACACCTGCAGTTGGCCTGGCTCACAGCCACCGGCCACCACATGTGTCACAGGAACTGCCTCCCTCTGCATACACAGCCGTAACGCATGCACCTGCAGTTGGCCTGGCTCACAGCCACCGGCCACCACAGGTGTCACATGGGCTGCCTCCCTCGGCAAACACAGCCGTGACGCCTGCTCCTGCAGTTGGCCTGGCTCACAGCCACCGGCCACCACAGGTGTCACATGGGCTGCCTCCCTCGGAAAACACAGCCGTGACGCTTGCACCTGCAGTTGGCCTGGCTCGCAGTCACCGATCACTACAGGTGTTACTGGAACTGCCTCACTCTGCAAGCATAGCCGTGACGCTTGCACCTGCAGTTGTCCTGGCTCGCAGCCACCGGCCATCACAGGTGTTACAGGAACTGCCTCCCTCTGCAAACGCAGCCGTGACGCATGCACCTGCAGTTGGCCTGGCTCGCAGTCACCGATCACTACAGGTGTTACTGGAACTGCCTCACTCTGCAAGCATAGCCGTGACGCTTGCACCTGCAGTTGTCCTGGCTCGCAGCCACCGTCCATTACATGTGTTACAGGAACTGCCTCCCCCGGCAAACGCAGCCGTGACGCATGCACCTGCAGTTGGCCCGGCTCGCAGCCGCTAATTACCACAGGTGTCACAGGAACTGCCTCCCTCTGCGAACACAGCCGTGACGCCTGCACCTGCAGTTGGCCCGGCTCGCAGCCACCGATCATTACAGGTGTCAAAGGAAATGCCTCCCTCTGCAAACACAGCCGTGACGCTTGCGCCTGCAGTTGGCCTGGCTTGCAGCCACCGGCCGCTGGTTTGGGTGGACAGGCATTCCCCTTCGGAACACAGTTGATCAGGTGCAGCTGCTTGCTAGCTACCGGGCTATCCTGCCTGGGTGGGCAGGCACTCTCTGCCGTAACACAGTTGATCAGGTGCAGCTGCTCTCTAGCTACCGGGCTATCCTGCCTGGGTGGGCAGGCACTCTCTGCCGTAACACAGTTGATCAGGTGCAGCTGTTCGCTAGCTACCGGGCTATCCCGCCTGGGTGGATAGGCACTCCCTCGGGTCTGCTGTTGGTGCATGGAACTTGACTCGCCTTCACTGCCGAGGATATCAAACATGGACCAGCCGTTGGGGGGCACCTGCCTACATGGCTGCTCCACACGACTGGTCAACGCCTCCAAGGGCACGCGACCTGCGGTGCCAACCAGCACAGCCAGATTGCCCAACCCCACCTGCTCTGCGTCACACACAACTTTCCACACTCCAATGGCCCACTGCCCTAGCCTCTTCCACCCTACCGGCTGGGCCAGGTCCTCCTTCCTTTTTACTGGGGCCCATTCAGTGGTGGCGGCTTTTGCTCCCTCTACCGTCTGCAGATCTGCAAGTTTCCTGATCATCTGATTTCCACCACGGGGCATCGTCCCACTCTTGTCTTTAACGCGTTGCGCAGCGCTTGCCACTCCCAGCGGCCTCTTCAGCGTCGCGTATTCTGGCCCAGTGCATAGATCCGCGCCCCGTAGCTGCGACACAGCCGTGTTTGGATCTGGAGCCGACTCAGATGCACTTCCTACCAGTTTCAACCACTGCGCGTATTCCAGGCCCTGCCTAAAACAATCCGGGGTTGATTGGGGCACTGGCTCACCTCGGCCGATCTCTGTGTGTGACACTGCTGTATCTGGATCCAAGGCCAACTCAGGGGTGCCTCCTTTCAGCTTCAACCCCTGCGCATATGCCAGGCCCTGCCTCCAAAAATCCGGGGTTGATTGGGGCACTGGCTCACCTCGGCCGATCTCTGTGTGTGACACTGCTGTATCTGGATCCATCTTGACCTCGCTGCTCCGTGTCCCTGCCCCGACAGGCAGGTCCACCGGAGGTTCCTCTGGCCCGCCTCCCTCTCCAACACCACCGGTCTGCGACCTCTCAGTGGGTGGCTCCGAGGTCGGGTCCAGGGATTCATCGTCGGGAACCGGCCACCGCTCTCCCTCCTGGCTCAGCCCCGTCGGGATGCGCGCGGTGCCGCCTCGTCCGATACCCCTGCGTGTCACTTCACTGTGCACCGTACTCGCATCCAAGGTTCGAGAACTAACAACCCCCAGGGCCTTGTCCCCCATCCCTGCGTATTCATCCCTCGACAAGCCAAGGGAAATCTGCTTTGCTTTCTCGGCTACAGCCGCATTTATAGGTGTCATAGGGTCGTCCCCTGGTTCCATTCCTCTCACCCGCCCACTGCGTCTTGCAGTATCAGGGTGCTGGTGGCGGTTGGGATCTACAATGGCATCCTGCATTGTACTATTGATGCTGAACAGCTGTGCCAGCTCGACTGTGTGGGCTCACAGCAACTGGGCACGAGCTTAAAGCCTGCTTCCGTTCTCCTCTACCTTCTGCAGGCTGGTTAGGCTTTTGCTAGACAGGTCAAGCACGGGAAAATTTTCTTTTATGGGTTTGGCGGGTATTTTCACCTTCTGGGTTGCAGCGCAGTTTGCTCCTCGCGCTTCGCAGACTCCTCTTAAGCTGCGTTCTGCAGCCTTGGATGATTCCGCGTATAGCGGGTCTCGTCCGCTATTTCCTTCCGCTTCGCAGCGCGGCTTCCTCCTCGGGCTCCGCAGGCTCCGCTCAAGCTGCGACTGCAGCCTTGGATGATTCCGCGTATAGCGAATCTCGTCCGCTATTTCCTTCCGCTTCGCAGCGCAGCTTCCTTCGGGCTCCACAGGCTTCGCTCAAGCTGCGACTGCAGCCTTGGATGATTCCGCGTATAGCGGGTCTCGTCCGCTATTTCCTTCCGCTTCGCAGCGCAGCTTCCTTCGGGCTCCGCAGGCTCCGCTCAAGCTGCGACTGCAGCCTTGGATGATTCCGCGTATAGCGGGTCTCGTCCGCTATTTCCTTCCGCTTCGCAGCGCAGATTGCTCCTCGAGCTTCGCAGGCTCCTCTCAAGCTGCGTTCTGCAGCTTTCGGTGATTCCTGCACACAGCCTTGGGTCACTGAAGTCTCGGCCTCAGCAATCCACTTAATCACTGATCCGCAGATCCACTTCTGTCAACACTTGGGAATTTGCACTCCACCACAAAGGCAAGTCCAGATGCACAGGCACTATCAGCTCTGCTTAGTGATTTCTAGCTGTCCAAGGCAGATCCGCTGTCTCAAAAAGAAATTCCAAGCTCCACAGCACATACACCTTTAGCAGGATTCGTTGGGTCAGGCTGATTAGGCAAGATCCACTTCGATCCTTTTAAGTGGACACGAGAGGTTTGCTTCAGGTCCGTGGCGGACTTCTTCACCACATAGTGACGGACGCCTACGGGCGGACTCAGTGACTACACACTGGCCGCGGATGCGCAGCGCGTTAAGCTGTGGCTGGAACTTCTAGATGACAGACACGGAGCTGGTCACTTGTAAAGCTTAACTGCTGGCCCTTCAGATAGCTGATCTGTCGGGTCGCTGAGTCACTTACCGCGTGAAGCGGGGGATGTCGTAGCCGTAGACTGCGGGCGGTGTCCCAGGTCGGGCTGGGCATCTAGCTGAGGATTACTAAGTTGCTATGTCGGCTCTGAGGCTGAACTAGGCTTGATCGTCTTCGTGCCTTCGTGGTACTGGCGTTATTGGTATTCACAGGGTATATCTTGGGATGATAGCCGGTGCTGATTACATTTAGAGGCCTGTCCACTTAAAAGGAACGAAGTAAGTGTCAAGCGTGCAAGCCGGGATTCAAAGGTCCCGGCAAGCCCTATTTACTAAGTACGGGAAATCCTGCCTCAGACCTTCTCGAAAGTGGGAAGCTGGGCTCCTAACCTAGAAAAGGGGACTCCGCAGAGAAGCTGCGGAGTCTCCGAAGCCGCGTCAGCGGCAAATACGGTTCTGGCACGTTTACTGCATTATACCGTGACACCCCTGATCCTTTCCACCTCCTTGGTGGCCCTGTCCCCTGCATGGGGCGCTGCCCTGATGGCCACCATCAACGGCCCCACACTGGCAGGCTTGTTGTTCCACAACCTGGCCAGGGATCGCACGAGCATGGCCATGGCCGAGGGTGACTGGCAGGATCCAACAATTTCCCCTGCCACCACGGCCAGCGCCGGTGGTTCATCCGACAGCGCCAGTCTGTTGTGTGATCCCCAACAGCCACACGCTTGGCAATATTTCTTGGCTGCAACCGCACCCGGGTGTGACATATCCAACACCGGCACGTTGCCTTGGATAGCTGGGATTTTGGTATATTTGGCCACCCCTGCCAGCTGCAGGACCATCTGCTGCAGCAGCTGCGTGTTCATCCTTGCCTGCTCCCTATCGAGCCTCTTCATTTCCTGGTCGCTGGACTCCCGCCTGGCCCCTGGCCCGCGCCTGTCCGCTCCACCTGACCCCGACTCGTCTAAACTGGAGTCTGATCCAGATCCGCTACTGTCGCCCCCTGATGGGCTGCGACTGCGCTGGTACTGGCTGTTTCTGCGGCCAGCCTCATCCTGGGCTTGTCCGCCCCCGGACGACTGTCTGCCGGCCCCGCTCGCGGAGCCTCTGCTCCTCTCGGATGGCGGCTGATCAGCCTCATCTCTGCTTTTTCTCTCCTCTGGGCCAGACTCCCGAGGCTGTGATCCTCTGCCGGATTCTGCCTGCCCCCTGTGCGGCTTCTGGCTTGGCCCGCCTGGCTGTGTCCTCCTGCCGTATTCTGCCGGCCCCCTGGGCGGCTCCTGGCTCTGCCAGTTTGGCTGTTTCTTTCCGTCTGCCTGCCCCCTGGGCGGCTCCTGGCTCTGCCAGCTTGGCTGTTTCCTGCCGTATGCCTGCCCCCTGGGCGGCTCCTGGCTCTGCCAGCTTGGCTGTTTCCCTCCTGTGTAATTCCTGACTCAGGGATCTGACAGCACCTCCTCTCTGGCCTCTCTGGACCCTGGGGTGGGCGCGGCCCTTGCCTGCTGCTGCCACCTTTCGACCTCCCTGAGCTCCTCTGGTTGCTGCACAGCTGTTTCATAACCTTCCCACTCTTGATCCTCCACTTCTTCATCCTCGGGTTCAGATCCAGGCTCCTGTCCAAGGGCGGCCAACAGCGTCGCCCTGTCCTGCCCCGTGTGTGGAATCCCCATCATGGCCTTCGTTGCCCATTCCCTCAGATGATGGGCCCTGAATTCCTCAATCGCATTCACCTGATCGCTGATGTGGGAGAAATACCTGGAGCAAACTTGCTTCCACAGGTTCGCCGCCCACCGCAGAATCCCCCTCCAGCCGATCGGCTGCAGATCCTCCTCAATCAGCTCCTGTAGATCTGCCACCTTCACCGCCCTGGAGTGCTCTGACTCTCTGGGGCCTTCCTCCTGTGCCCACGCTGGATTATTGGAAAATCCATACAGGCCGCCCCCTCGGCTGCCGCCTCTCTTCACTTGGCCGCTAAATCCCTCCTTGGATCTCTGCACAGGCCTGCCCACACTGGGGAGAAACCTGGACAGGGGTGTTCCATACACCGAGGACCCTACCACCCTCCTGACTGGAGTGCGGTGCGGCCTCAGCTGCCCCTTTGGATGCAGCCCTGCCCTCAGCTGTGGCCCTTTTTGCACTTGCACCTCTGGGATGGGATCTGACAGCTCTTCTTCCCACATCAGGTCAGCCAACGGCTTTCCCACCGGCACAGCCGCCCTTTTGCTCTGGATCCGCGGTTCATCGCCCTCCTGTGAAACCTGCCCAGCCATCGCTGGTTTGGCTCCTGCCCCCTCGCGCTTGACTTCTGCAGGTCCGCGCCTGGCCGCACTCACCTCTACTTTCACCAGCGGTTCGCCTGCCCTGACCTTGTCACGGCCTGCAAGCCCCTCTGGGCCTGCGGCGACATCCGCCCTTTGGTCACTTTGGCTGGACTTTTCCTTGACCCGCTGTGCAGTCCTTGCCCCCCCGGGCGGATTCTGCTGCACAGCGGCGTCTGGACCACAGCCCCGCCCCGTATCTCCGCTCTGGGATACCTCAGCTGCTGGATCCAAGATCAGCTCTGGGGTTCCTCCCCCTTGCGTCGGCCACTGCTCAGCTTCCAGGTCCTTTCTGGGATGTGCGGGCACCTGGCCCCCTCGGCCCATTCCTTTTTGTGTCACCTGGACGCGCACCGTACCATCAGCCAGCTCCCCTTCTTCCGCGGACAGGGAGCGATCTTGCACTGGCACCCTGCGCGCGCCTGCGGCCGGATCCGCTGGCCCGGCCAGCTTCACCGCAATCCGCATTGCTTCCTCTGCAATCACTGCATCACTGGCCTCAGCCGGGTCATCACCCGGCTCCAGCCCCCTTTGGATGTTGGCATCCATGCGGTGCTCACATGCACTGTCGCTGTGCTCGCACTCGAACCCGCAGAACATGCATACTCTTCCGGGGTAATACCTCATGGCCTGACGCATGGCATTGCGGGTGTCCATCTGCTGCTGACGGTCACCTGTTGCGCAATCCTCCCAGAGCCTGGCCAGCTCCACATCTGCAGGCACCGCAGCAGGGAATGCTACCAGGCACACATTCCTGCTGCTGCTGTTGTTCACGGGTGCTGGCACCGGAGACCTGCTGCTCCTAGCTTCATCCACGTCACTGTCAGCCGCCCTGCCTTGTGGCAACAGCGTCTGCAGTTTCTTTGCCAAGCGACGCTTCATCATCCTCAGCTGCCTGGTCATTCTCATCTGCCAGGCAATCCCTGGCTGCCTGGCCATCCACAGCTGCCTGGCCATTCCTTTGAGCTTCTGCTGGTACCAGTTCACCTTTTCCCTCAGCATGGGTATGAGGATATCCAGCTCCATTGACCCCTCACGATTCTCTGCCGCAACAGGCTTGGGTGAGTGTCCTCCGGGTTCCCCATGGGCACTGCCCTGGCTGGTTAGGCTTGTTTCCCATGTGCCCGGGATCGCCTGCCTTGCCCCTTCAGTTGGACTTTGCACGGCCAACCCCTCTGGCAGGTTGCCTGCCTGGCCCCCCTTCAGTCCTGAGGCCTCGACCTGGGACTGGCTAGGGCCGTTGGCAGCTGTAGGCACACCTGCCACACCATTGGGCGCCCCCAGCCATATGATGGCCTGCTGGGCCGCCCCTGGTTCCGGTGTTGCTACCTGGCCCCCTCCTGGAGCTGCTGCCACCGGTGGTGTGAAAGGCCCATCCTCTTCTGGCTGGTGCATCTGCACCAGCACCGGCGCATGCCTGTGCACGTGGGCCTCAATCTCCCTTGATTCTACTGGTTCCTCAGCCACCTGCTGGTTCAGCTTCTGCTCCCACGAATGCAGTTGGTCCGGCTCGCAGCCTCCGGCCACAACAAGTGTCACATGGGCTGCCTCCCTCGGAAAACACAGCCGTGACGCATGCACCTGCAGTTGGCCCGGCTCGCAGTCACCGGCCACCACAGGTGTCACAGGAACTGCCTCCCTCGGCAAACACAGCCGTGACGCCTGCACCTGCAGTTGGCCCGGCTCGCAGCCACCGGCCACCACATGTGTCACAGGAACGTCCTCCATCTGCAAACACAGTCGTGACGCATGCACCTGCAGTTGGCCTGGCTCACAGCCACCGGCCACCACAGGTGTCACATGGGCTTCCTCACTCTGTAAACACAGCCGTGACGCTTGCACCTGCAGTTGGCCTGGCTCGCAGCCATCGATCCCTACAGGTGTCACAGGAACTGCCTCTCTCTGTAAAAACAGTCGTGACGCCTGTACCTGCATTTGGCCTGGCTCACAGCCACCGGCCACCACAGGTGTCAGATGGGCTGCCTCCCCCGGCAAACACAGCCGTGACGCCTGCACCTGCAGTTGGCCTGGCTCACAGCCACCGGCCATCACAGGTGTCACATGGGCTTCCTCACTCTGTAAACACAGCCGTGACGCTTGCACCTGCAGTTGGCCTGGCTCGCAGTCACCGATCACTACAGGTGTCTCAGGCACTGCCTCACTCTGTTAACACAGTCGTGACGCCTGCACCTGCAGTTGGCCTGGCTCGCAGCCACCGGCCAACACATGTGTCAAAGGAACTGCCTCCCTCTGCAAGCCCAGCCGTGACGCCTGCACCAACAGTTGGCCCGGCTCGTAGCCACCGGTCACTGGTTTGGGTGGACAGGCATTCCCTTTCGGAACACAGTTGATCAGGTGCAGCTGCTCGCTAGCTACCGGGCTATCCCGCCTGGGTGGGCAGGTACTCTCTGCCGTAACACAGTTGATCAGGTGCAGCTGCTCTCTAGCTACCGGGCTATCCTGCCTGGGTGGGCAGGCGCTCTCTGCCGTAACACAGTTGATCAGGTGCAGCTGCTCGCTAGCTACCGGACTATCCCGCCTGGGTGGAAAGGCCCTCCCCCGGGCCTGCTGTTGGTCCCTGGGACTTGGCTCACTGTCACTGCTGAGGATATCAAACATGGACCAGCCGTTGGGGGACACCTGATTACCTGGCTGCTCCATACACCTGGTCAGTGCCTCCAAGGGTGCGCGCTGCTGGGGCACAGCCAGACTGCTTAACCCCGCCTGCTCTGCGTCACACACACTTTTCCACACTCCAGTGGCCCACTGCCCTAGCAGATTGGGAATTATAATGGGGAATCAAGACCAGGATTGGGAATTCTAATGGGGATCAATACCAAAATTGGGAATTATAATGGGGAATCAAGACCAAGATTAGGAATTATAATGGGGAATCAAGATCAGGATTAGGAATTATAATGGGGAATCAAGACCTGGATTGGGAATTCTAATGGGGGATCAAGACCAGGATTGGGAATTCTAATGGGGGATCAAGACCAGAATTGGGAATTATAATGGGGGATCAAGACCAGAGTTGGGAATTATAATGGGGAATCAAGACCTGGATTGGGAATTATAATGGGGGATCAAGACCAGAATTGGGAATTATAATGGGGAATCAAGACCAGGATTGGGAATTCTAATGGGGAAACAAGACCAGAATTGGGAATTATAATGGGGAATCAAGACCAGGATTGGGAATTATAATGGGGAATCAAGACCTGGATTGGGAATTATAATGGGGAAACAAGACCAGGATTGGGAATTATAATGGGGAATCAAGACCTGGATTGGGAATTATAATGGGGAATCAAGACCATGATTAGGAATTCTAATGGGGAATCAAGACCAAGATTGGGAATTCTAATGGGAAATCAAGACCAGAATTGGGAATTCGAATGGGGAAACATGACCAGGATTGGGAATTATAATGGGGAATCAAGACCAGGATTGGGAATTATAATGGGGAATCAAGACCAAGATAAGGAATTCTAATGGGAAATCAAGACCAGGATTGGGAATTCGAATGGGGAAACAAGACCAGGATTGGGAATTCGAATGGGCAAACAAGATCAAGATAAGGAATTCTAATGGGGAATCAATACCAAGATTATGAATTATAATGGGGAATCAAGACCAGGATTGGGAATTATAATGGGGAATCAAGACCAAGATAAGGAATTCTAATGGGAAATCAAGACCAGGATTGGGAATTCGAATGGGGAAACAGGACCAGAATTTGGAATTATAATGGGGAATCAAGACCAGGATTGGGAATTATAATGGGGAATCAAGACCACGATAAGGAATTCTAATGGGGAATCAAGACCAGGATTGGGAATTCTAATGGGGGATCAAGACCAGAACTGGGAATTATAATGGGGAATCAAGACCAGGATTAGGAATTATAATGGGGAATCAAGACCACGATTAGGAATTGTAATGGGGAAACATGACTTGGATTGGGAATTATAATGGGGAATCAAGACCAGAATTGGGAATTATAATGGGGAATTGAGAACAGGATTGGGAATTCTAATGGGGAATCAAAAGACCAAGATTAGGAATTCTAATGGGGAAACAAGACCAGGATTGGGAATTATAATGGGGAATCAAGACCAAGATAAGGAATTCTAATGGGGAATCAAGACCAAGATTAGGAATTATAATGGGGAATCAAGACCAAGATTAGGAATTATAATGGGGAATCAAGACTAAGATAATGGGGGATCAAGACCAGAATTGGGAATTATAATGGGGGATCAAGACCAGAGTTGGGAATTATAATGGGGAATCAAGACCTGGATTGGGAATTATAATGGGGGATCAAGACCAGAATTGGGAATTATAATGGGGAATCAAGACCAGGATTGGGAATTATAATGGGGGATCAAGACCAGAATTGGGAATTATAATGGGGAATCAAGACCAGGATTGGGAATTATAATGGGGAATCAAGACCTGGATTGGGAATTATAATGGGGAAACAAGACCAGGATTGGGAATTATAATGGGGAATCAAGACCTGGATTGGGAATTATAATGGGGAATCAAGACCATGATTAGGAATTCTAATGGGGAATCAAGACCAAGATTGGGAATTCTAATGGGAAATCAAGACCAGAATTGGGAATTCGAATGGGGAAACATGACCAGGATTGGGAATTATAATGGGGAATCAAGACCAGGATTGGGAATTATAATGGGGAATCAAGACCAAGATAAGGAATTCTAATGGGAAATCAAGACCAGGATTGGGAATTCGAATGGGGAAACAAGACCAGGATTGGGAATTCGAATGGGCAAACAAGATCAAGATAAGGAATTCTAATGGGGAATCAATACCAAGATTATGAATTATAATGGGGAATCAAGACCAGGATTGGGAATTATAATGGGGAATCAAGACCAAGATAAGGAATTCTAATGGGAAATCAAGACCAGGATTGGGAATTCGAATGGGGAAACAGGACCAGAATTAGGAATTATAATGGGGAATCAAGACCAGGATTGGGAATTATAATGGGGAATCAAGACCACGATAAGGAATTCTAATGGGGAATCAAGACCAGGATTGGGAATTCTAATGGGGGATCAAGACCAGAACTGGGAATTATAATGGGGAATCAAGACCAGGATTAGGAATTATAATGGGGAATCAAGACCACGATTAGGAATTGTAATGGGGAAACATGACTTGGATTGGGAATTATAATGGGGAATCAAGACCAGAATTGGGAATTATAATGGGGAATTAAGAACAGGATTGGGAATTCTAATGGGGAATCAAAAGACCAAGATTAGGAATTCTAATGGGGAAACAAGACCAGGATTGGGAATTATAATGGGGAATCAAGACCAAGATAAGGAATTCTAATGGGGAATCAAGACCAAGATTAGGAATTATAATGGGGAATCAAGACCAAGATTAGGAATTATAATGGGGAATCAAGACTAAGATAAGGAATTCTAATGGGGAATCAAGAACAGGATTGGGAATTATAATGGGGAATCAAGACCTGGATTGGGAATTATAATGGGGAATCAAGACCTGGATTGGGAATTATAATGGGGAATCAAGACCAGAATTGGGAATTCTAATGGGGAATCAAGACCAGGATTGGGAATTATAATGGGGAATCAAGACCAGAATTGGGAATTCTAATGGGGAATCAAGACCAGGATTGGGAATTATAATGGGGAATCAAGACCTGGATTGGGAATTATAATGGGGAATCAAGACCAGGATTGGGAATTATAATGGGGAATGAAGACCAGGATTAGGAATTCTAATGGGGAATCAAGACCTGGATTGGGAATTATAATGGGGAATCAAGACCAGGATTGGGAATTATAATGGGGAAACAAGACCAGGATTGGGAATTATAATGGGGAAACAAGACCAGGATTGGGAATTATAATGGGGAATCAAGAACAGGATTGAGAATTATAATGGGGAATCAAGAACATGGTTGGGAATTATAATGGGGAATCAAGACCAGGATTGGGAATTATAATGGGGAATCAAGACCAGGATTGGGAATTATAATGGGGAATCAAGACCTGGATTGGGAATTATAATGGGGAATGAAGACCATGATTGGGAATTATAATGGGGAATCAAGACCAGGATGATGAATTATAATGGGGAATCAAGAACATGATTGGGAATTATAATGGGGAATCAAGACCAGAATTGGGAATTATAATGGGGAATCAAGACCATGATGGGGAATTATAATGGGGAAACAAGACCAGGATTGGGAATTATAATGGGGAATCAAGACCAGGATTGGGAATTATAATGGGGTATCAAGACCAAGATTAGGAATTCTAATGGGGAAACAAGACCAGGATTAGGAATTATAATGGGGAATCAAGACCAAGATTAGG
Source organism: Limnomonas spitsbergensis (assembly GCA_037349105.1). NCBI lineage: Eukaryota > Viridiplantae > Chlorophyta > Chlorophyceae > Chlamydomonadales > Limnomonas > Limnomonas spitsbergensis. Next base: position 1,761,895 of record JAYJMM010000113.1, read on the forward strand.
AATTATAATGGGGAATCTAGACCAAGATTAGGAATTATAATGGGGAATCAAGAACATGATTGGGAATTATAATGGGGAATCAAGACCAGAATTGGGAATTATAATGGGGAATCAAGACCATGATGGGGAATTATAATGGGGAAACAAGACCAGGATTGGGAATTATAATGGGGAAACAAGACCAGGATTGGGAATTATAATGGGGAAACAAGACCAGGATTGGGAATTATAATGGGGAATCAAGAACATGATTGGGAATTATAATGGGGAATCAAGACCACAATTGGGAATTATAATGGGGAATCAAGACCATGATGGGGAATTATAATGGGGAATCAAGACCAGGATTAGGAATTCTAATGGGGAATCAAGACCTGGATTGGGAATTATAATGGGGAATCAAGACCATGATTGGGAATTATAATGGGGGATCAAGACCTGGATTAGGAATTATAATGGGGAATCAAGACCATGATTGGGAATTATAATGGGGAAGCAAGACCAAGATTATGAATTATAATGGGGAATCAAGACCAGGATTAGGAATTCTAATGGGGAATCAAGACCAAGATAAGGAATTATAATGGGGAATCAAGACCAGGATTATGAATTTAATGGGGAATCAAGAACAGGATTGGGAATTATAATAGGAAATCAATACCAGAATTGGGAATTATAATGGGGAATCAAGAACAGGATTGGGAATTCTAATGGGGTATCAAGACCAAGATTAGGAATTCTAATGGGGAAACAAGACCAGGATTAGGAATTATAATGGGGAATCAAGACCAAGATTAGGAATTATAATGGGGAATCTAGACCAAGATTAGGAATTATAATGGGGAATCAAGACCATGATTGGGAATTATAATGGGGAATCAAGACCAGGATTATGAATTATAATGGGGAATCAAGACCACGATTAGGAATTATAATGGGGAATCAAGACCAGAATTGGGAATTATAATGGGGAATCAAGAACAGGATTGGGAATTCTAATGGGGAATCGAGACCATGATTGGGAATTATAATGGGGAATCAAGACCAGGATTGGGAATTATAATGGGGAAACAAGACGAGGATTGGGTATTCTAATGGGGAATCAAGACCAAGATTAGAAATTATAATGGGGAATCAAGACCAAGATAAGGAATTCTAATGGGGAATCAAGACCAGAATTGGGAATTATAATGGGGAATCAAGACCAGGATTGGGAATTATAATGGGGAATCAAGACCAGGCTTGGGAATTATAATGGGGAATCAAGACCAAGATAAGGAATTATAATGGGGAATCAAGACCTGGATTGGGAATTATAATGGGGAATCAAGACCAGGATTGGGAATTATAATGGGGAATCAAGACCAGGATTGGGAATTATAATGGGGAATCAAGACCTGGATTGGGAATTATAATGGGGAATGAAGACCATGATTGGGAATTATAATGGGGAATCAAGACCAGGATTATGAATTATAATGGGGAATCAAGAACATGATTGGGAATTATAATGGGGAATCAAGACCAGAATTGGGAATTATAATGGGGAATCAAGACCATGATGGGGAATTATAATGGGGAAACAAGACCAGGATTGGGAATTATAATGGGGAAACAAGACCAGGATTGGGAATTATAATGGGGAAACAAGACCAGGATTGGGAATTATAATGGGGAATCAAGACCAAGATTAGGAATTATAATGGGGAATCAAGACCAAGATAAGGAATTCTAATGGGGAATCAAGACCAGGATTAGGAATTCTAATGGGGAATCAAGAACAGGATTGGGAATTATAATGGGGAATCATGACCAGAATTGGGAATTATAATGGGGAATCAAGACCAGGATTGGTAATTCTAATGGGGAATCAAGACCAAGATTATGAATTCTAATGGGGAAACAAGACCAGGATTAGGAATTATAATGGGGAATCAAGACCAGGATTAGGAATTATAATGGGGAATCAAGACCAAGATTAGGAATTCTAATGGGGAATCAATACCTGGATTGGGAATTATAATGGGGAATCAAGAACAGGATTGGGAATTATAATGGGGAATCAAGACCAGGATTGGGAATTATAATGGGGAATCAAGACCAGGATTGGGAATTATAATGGGGAATCAAGACCATGATTGGGAATTATAATGGGGAATCAAGACCAGGATTGGGAATTATAATGAGGAATCAAGACCATGATGGGGAATTATAATGGGGAATCAAGACCACGATTAGGAATTCTAATGGGGAATCAAGACCAAGATAAGGAATTCTAATGGGGAATCAAGACCATGTTGGGAATTATAATGTGGAATCAACACCTGGATTAGGAATTATAATGGGGAATCAAGACCATGATTGGGAATTATAATGGGGAATCAAGACCAAGATTAGGAATTCTAATGGGGAATCAAGACCAGGATTAGGAATTCTAATGGGGAATCAAGACCAAGATAAGGAATTCGAATGGGGAATCAAGACCAGGATTGGGACCCCATTATAATTCCTAATCCTGGTCTTGTTTCCCCATTATAATTCCCAATCCAGGTCTTGAGTCCCCATTATAATTCCTTATCTTGGTCTTGATTCCCCATTATAATTCCCAATCCAGGTCTTGATTCCCCATTATAATTCTTTATCTTGGTCTTGATTCCCCATTATAATTCCCAATCCTGGTCTTGTTTCCCCATTATAATTCCCAATCCTGGTCTTGATTCCCCATTATAATTCCTTATCTTGGTCTTGATTCCCCATTATAATTTCTAATCCTGGTCTTGATTCCCCATTAGAATACCCAATCCTGGTCTTGATTCCCCATTATAATTCCCAATCCTGGTCTTGATTCCCCATTAGAATTCTTAATCTTGGTCTTGATTCCCCATTAGAATTCCCAATCCTGTTTTTTGATTCCCCATTAGAATTCCCAATCATGTTCTTGATTCCCCATTATAATTCCCAATTCTGGTCTTGATTCCCCATTATAATTCCCAATCCTGGTCTTGATTCCCCATTATAATTCCCAATCCTGGTCTTGATTCCCCATTCGAATTCCTTATCTTGGTCTTGATTCCCCATTAGAATTCCTAATCCTGGTCTTGATTCCCCATTAGAATTCCTAATCTTGGTCTTGATTCCCCATTATAATTCCCAATCATGGTCTTGATTCCCCATTATAATTCCTAATCCAGGTGTTGATTCCACATTATAATTCCCAACATGGTCTTGATTCCCCATTAGAATTCCTTATCTTGGTCTTGATTCCCCATTAGAATTCCTAATCGTGGTCTTGATTCCCCATTATAATTCCCCATCATGGTCTTGATTCCTCATTATAATTCCCAATCCTGGTCTTGATTCCCCATTATAATTCCCAATCATGGTCTTGATTCCCCATTATAATTCCCAATCCTGGTCTTGATTCCCCATTATAATTCCCAATCCTGGTCTTGATTCCCCATTATAATTCCCAATCCTGGTCTTGTTTCCCCATTATAATTCCCAATCCAGGTATTGATTCCCCATTAGAATTCCTAATCTTGGTCTTGATTCCCCATTATAATTCCTAATCCTGGTCTTGATTCCCCATTATAATTCCTAATCCTGGTCTTGTTTCCCCATTAGAATTCATAATCTTGGTCTTGATTCCCCATTAGAATTACCAATCCTGGTCTTGATTCCCCATTATAATTCCCAATTCTGGTCATGATTCCCCATTATAATTCCCAATCCTGTTCTTGATTCCCCATTAGAATTCCTAATCCTGGTCTTGATTCCCCATTAGAATTCCTTATCTTGGTCTTGATTCCCCATTAGAATTCCTAATCCTGGTCTTGTTTCCCCATTCGAATTCCCAATCCTGGTCTTGATTTCCCATTAGAATTCCTTATCTTGGTCTTGATTCCCCATTATAATTCCCAATCCTGGTCTTGATTCCCCATTATAATTCCCAATCCTGGTCATGTTTCCCCATTCGAATTCCCAATTCTGGTCTTGATTTCCCATTAGAATTCCCAATCTTGGTCTTGATTCCCCATTAGAATTCCTAATCATGGTCTTGATTCCCCATTATAATTCCCAATCCAGGTCTTGATTCCCCATTATAATTCCCAATCCTGGTCTTGTTTCCCCATTATAATTCCCAATCCAGGTCTTGATTCCCCATTATAATTCCCAATCCTGGTCTTGATTCCCCATTATAATTCCCAATTCTGGTCTTGATCCCCCATTATAATTCCCAATCCTGGTCTTGATTCCCCATTATAATTCCCAATTCTGGTCTTGATCCCCCATTATAATTCCCAATCCAGGTCTTGATTCCCCATTATAATTCCCAACTCTGGTCTTGATCCCCCATTATAATTCCCAATTCTGGTCTTGATCCCCCATTAGAATTCCCAATCCTGGTCTTGATCCCCCATTAGAATTCCCAATCCAGGTCTTGATTCCCCATTATAATTCCTAATCCTGATCTTGATTCCCCATTATAATTCCTAATCTTGGTCTTGATTCCCCATTATAATTCCCAATTTTGGTATTGATCCCCATTAGAATTCCCAATCCTGGTCTTGATTCCCCATTATAATTCCCAATCCTGGTCTTGATTCCCCATTATAATTCCCAATCCAGGTCTTGATTCCCCATTATAATTCCCAATCCAGGTCTTGATTCCCCATTATAACTCCCAAACATGGTCTTGATTCCCCATTAGAATTCCCAATTCTGGTCTTGATCCTCCATTACAATTCCCAACCATGGTCTTGATTCCCCATTATAATTCCAAATTATGGTCTTGATCCCCCATTATAATTCCCAATCCAGGTCTTGATTCCCCATTATAATTCCCAATTCTGGTCTTGATCCCCCATTATAATTCCCAATTCTGGTCTTGATCCCCCATTATAATTCCCAATCCTGGTCTTGATTCCCCATTAGAATTCCCAATCCAGGTCTTGATTCCCCATTATAATTCCTAATCCTGGTCTTGATTCCCCATTATAATTCCCAATCTTGGTCTTGATTCCCCATTATAATTCCCAATCCAGGTCTTGATTCCCCATTATAATTCCCAATCATGGTCTTGATTCCCCATTATAATTCCCAATCCTGGTCTTGATTCCCCATTATAATTCCCAATTCTGGTCTTGATCCCCCATTATAATTCCCAATCCAGGTCTTGATTCCCCATTATAATTCCCAATTCTGGTCTTGATCCCCCATTATAATTCCCAATCCTGGTCTTGTTTCCCCATTATAATTCCTAATCCTGGTCTTGTTTCCCCATTATAATTCCCAATCCAGGTCTTGAGTCCCCATTATAATTCCTTATCTTGGTCTTGATTCCCCATTATAATTCCCAATCCAGGTCTTGATTCCCCATTATAATTCTTTATCTTGGTCTTGATTCCCCATTATAATTCCCAATCCTGGTCTTGTTTCCCCATTATAATTCCCAATCCTGGTCTTGATTCCCCATTATAATTCCTTATCTTGGTCTTGATTCCCCATTATAATTTCTAATCCTGGTCTTGATTCCCCATTAGAATACCCAATCCTGGTCTTGTTTCCCCATTATAATTCCCAATCCTGGTCTTGATTCCCCATTAGAATTCTTAATCTTGGTCTTGATTCCCCATTAGAATTCCCAATCCTGTTTTTTGATTCCCCATTAGAATTCCCAATCATGTTCTTGATTCCCCATTATAATTCCCAATTCTGGTCTTGATTCCCCATTATAATTCCCAATCCTGGTCTTGATTCCCCATTATAATTCCCAATCCTGGTCTTGATTCCCCATTCGAATTCCTTATCTTGGTCTTGATTCCCCATTAGAATTCCTAATCCTGGTCTTGATTCCCCATTAGAATTCCTAATCTTGGTCTTGATTCCCCATTATAATTCCCAATCATGGTCTTGATTCCCCATTATAATTCCTAATCCAGGTGTTGATTCCACATTATAATTCCCAACATGGTCTTGATTCCCCATTAGAATTCCTTATCTTGGTCTTGATTCCCCATTAGAATTCCTAATCGTGGTCTTGATTCCCCATTATAATTCCCCATCATGGTCTTGATTCCTCATTATAATTCCCAATCCTGGTCTTGATTCCCCATTATAATTCCCAATCATGGTCTTGATTCCCCATTATAATTCCCAATCCTGGTCTTGATTCCCCATTATAATTCCCAATCCTGGTCTTGATTCCCCATTATAATTCCCAATCCTGGTCTTGTTTCCCCATTATAATTCCCAATCCAGGTATTGATTCCCCATTAGAATTCCTAATCTTGGTCTTGATTCCCCATTATAATTCCTAATCCTGGTCTTGATTCCCCATTATAATTCCTAATCCTGGTCTTGTTTCCCCATTAGAATTCATAATCTTGGTCTTGATTCCCCATTAGAATTACCAATCCTGGTCTTGATTCCCCATTATAATTCCCAATTCTGGTCATGATTCCCCATTATAATTCCCAATCCTGTTCTTGATTCCCCATTAGAATTCCTAATCCTGGTCTTGATTCCCCATTAGAATTCCTTATCTTGGTCTTGATTCCCCATTATAATTCCTAATCTTGGTCTTGATTCCCCATTATAATTCCCAATCCTGGTCTTGTTTCCCCATTATAATTCCCAATCCTGGTCTTGTTTCCCCATTATAATTCCCAATCCTGGTCTTGTTTCCCCATTATAATTCCCCATCATGGTCTTGATTCCCCATTATAATTCCCAATTCTGGTCTTGATTCCCCATTATAATTCCCAATCATGTTCTTGATTCCCCATTATAATTCATAATCCTGGTCTTGATTCCCCATTATAATTCCCAATCATGGTCTTCATTCCCCATTATAATTCCCAATCTAGGTCTTGATTCCCCATTATAATTCCCAATCCTGGTCTTGATTCCCCATTATAATTCCCAATCCTGGTCTTGATTCCCCATTATAATTCCCAATTCTGGTCTTGATCCCCCATTATAATTCCCAATCCAGGTCTTGATTCCCCATTATAATTCCCAACTCTGGTCTTGATCCCCCATTATAATTCCCAATTCTGGTCTTGATCCCCCATTAGAATTCCCAATCCTGGTCTTGATCCCCCATTAGAATTCCCAATCCAGGTCTTGATTCCCCATTATAATTCCTAATCCTGATCTTGATTCCCCATTATAATTCCTAATCTTGGTCTTGATTCCCCATTATAATTCCCAATTTTGGTATTGATCCCCATTAGAATTCCCAATCCTGGTCTTGATTCCCCATTATAATTCCCAATCTGCATCTTCACGGCCACCCTCGGGAAAGTGGTTGAGCGCCGGGTCTGGCGGTTGCGGTCAGAGGTTGCGGTCGGGAATATTCCTATCCTTCAAATGATAACTGTATCTCTGTCTAGAAATCGTCATCACGGCCGAGGACATCGTCAATTTCAAGAATTTTGATTGATAGTCGCCGCCAATTGATGGGTTGCTGTAATTGGGCCTTATAGCTACAGGATTCACGTAGCTTGATCCAAAGCCATTCGAAAGTGATTCCATATACATCATGAAGGTGCGACCTCTTGCTTTCTCGTGAATGGCTTATGCTTTGCTGATCTGCGCGCGACTCACGCTCAGGCGATCATCCTCGTTGGCGGGTTCGGCACTCGACTGCGTCCCTTGACACTGAGTTGTCCTAAGCCCCTCGTCGACTTCGCCAACAAGCCTATGATCGTATGGCAGGTAAGCAGAGGCTACGTGCTCGCTCACGAAAATAGATAGCACCTGTACCAATTCGAACGTGGCATGGTTTCTGACAGATCGAGGCACTGAAGACTGCTGGAGTCACAGAAGTGATATTGGCCATCAATTATCGTCCTGAGGTGAGAGAGAGAAATAACTCGGATGTATGCTGCTCCCATGCATCAACGTGCAACTCCATGCGCTGTTCCCCTCCTAGGTCATGGTCAGCTTCATCAACGAATGGCAGGAGAAGCTGGGCGTGAAGATTACTTGCTCACAGGTGATTTTTGCAGCATTTCCTAATCTGCTTGAATTCCAACCTGACTGCCTACCTGAGGTCCATGTCTGTGACCCCTTCTTTCCAACGTACCGTATGTGCCTCTTCGTCGGGACACATCGAGACACAGGCTTGATAATGCGTGCTGGAGCCACTGCATCCTGCATGGGCAATCATAGAAATATATGCCCGATGGGCAGGGCACATACAATTCGAGGTGTGCACTTCCTTTTGACAGGAATTATAAAATTAAGTTCGCTACTTGTAATGCCCTAGGAAAATGAGCCCATGGGCACTGCTGGACCCCTAGCGCTTGCAAAAAGTCTTCTGGATGACGGCTCTGGCGAGCCCTTTTTTGTCCTGAACAGGTAGGACCATGGACCGCTGGCACAGGCTATGGACCGCTGTCCCTTTAGTGAAACTTTTGTCAACACTGCATTTTTGTTTTGCAGTACTGCAAAACATAGGGACTCTTCCGCTGACTTTGCTAGCTGCATGGCCTGTGCGTGTCACTTGAGTCCAACGCCCATGCGATGGTTGGCACAGGACATAGTTCCTGTACCGTTGATTCAGAACAATGCAATGTCGCCCTGTGCGGCATCTGCATATTTCACTTGCTACCTTGCTTTTTAATTATAGCTTGAATCCGCTGCATATGCAATGATACCTTTCTTTCACAGCACTTCAGTGCTGCACTTTATGCGACATCTGCATATTTTGCTTGCTGCGTTGCTATGCGTGTCACTTGCGACCATTGCCCATGTTATGACTGGCACAGACAATGATACCGGTACCTTTGTTTCGCAAGATTGCAACGCCGTCCTATGGGACTTCCTCACCTTCATTTGCAGCTCGCTTCTCTGAAGTGAGGTCACTAGAGATCATAGCCCACGCCATCGCTGGAGCAAACCATGGCACATATTCTTAGTTTTATAATATTGCCAGAGCCACTCTTTGCAACACCCTATACGACCTCGCTCGCTGCAGCGACGTCATCTGTGATTTCCCTCTCAAGGACATGCTGGACTTCCATCTGGCGCGGAATGCAGAGGCCACCATCCTCGTGACTAAGGTGGGGTGGGGCCTGCAGCGTGGGCAGCCGGAGAGAGACAGTTGCAGTCAAGCGGTAACAGGGCACATTTGGTGATCGGACGAGCCTCTCGTTCCCAAGGCACAATCTGTCCACACAAATTAGTGATTGCAGCCTGACTTCCCTGAAGATGTATCCCGTGGATCTGCGCGGAGAGTGACATCCGCCTGTCTGGATCTGAATGTTGCGCCTGTTTGCCCTAGGTGGACGATCCCACAAAGTATGGCGTCGTGGTGATGGACGAGTACGGCCAGATTCAGCGCTTTGTGGAGAAGCCTAAGGTGAGAGTTGAGGGTTCAGGTGCAGCCATGTGCGGTCAAGATCAAAGCGATACCAGGAGAGCCCTCGTCCAGGGGGGCTGGCAGAGGGGCATTCATAGTTCCATACTATTTTCGAACCTTCAGGATGTTTGAAAAACCCCGCAGTCCATATCCAGCTTTAAGCAGGGCCATCCACTGACCTCCCCTCCTGCCCAGGAGTTTGTGGGTGACAAGATCAATCCAGGGCCATCCACTGACCTCCCCTCCTGCCCAGGAGTTTGTGGGTGACAAGATCAATCCAGGGCCATCCACTGACCTCCCCTCCTGCCCAGGAGTTTGTGGGTGACAAGATCAATCCAGGGCCATCCACTGACCTCCCCTCCTGCCCAGGAGTTTGTGGGCGACAAGATCAATGCCGGCATCTACGTGTGCAGCCCCCAAGTGCTGAAACGCATTGAGCTGCGGCCGACCTCCATTGAGCGCGAGGTCTTCCCGCACGTGGCTGCGGACAACAAGCTCTACTCCTTCACGCTGCAGGGCTACTGGATGGACATCGGGCAGCCCAGGGACTACCTAAAGGGTAAGCAGTACATTACGCATTACAGGCCTTATTTCACATTCAGCAGTACAGGTCTTATTTCACGCTTTGTCAAGGGATCTCAGGTCTCAATTCATCTGCCTGTCCCTCCCCTGAACCCTGCCCTACTGGACCTCACCCATCTGCCTGCATCCACCTGCCCACCCACCTGCCTGCCCCCACCTGCCCACCCACCTGCACCCACCTGCCCTCCCCCAACTGCCTGCGCCCCACCAGGCCTGGTGCTGCACCTGGACAGCTTGCGCATCAGCAAGAAGCACCTGCTAGCCTCGGGACCCCAGTTTGTCAAAAATGTCTTGGTGGATGAGACCGCCACCATTGGCGCGGGCTGCCTCATCGGGCCGGACGTGTCGATTGGCGCCGGGTGCGTCATCGAGGATGGGGTGCGGCTCAGCCACTGTGTCATCATGCGCGGGGTGCACGTGAAGAGGTTCACAAAGGTGGGGTGGGGATGGGGGAGAAGGCACGGGTGTGCGCTCTCCAAGGCATTTCGCCGGGATGCACAACCATGATCTTCACCTGCAGTTGAGCCTATGGTCTATTGGTGTGTCAATGACATTACACCTCTGGGCCCTGCTCAAAAAGACTCGACCGCGTGGCCGACCAACTGTTCCGTTGGGAGAAAAGAAATGGAAATGTTGCCTAATGATGTTTGTGGGCCGACTTGCTGTGCTTTCATAACTACAGACGACGGTGCTGAAGCAGGCAGGTGGACCCCTACGGACAGCCACAGGAGGTGCTCCTGTGGAGGAAGTACTCTTGTGGCTGTAGGTATGTTCACTTGCTGAGCGAATTGGGCTGTGCATTGCGCACCTGGTCACCCTGCTACTTGAACAGCGCCGGTATTGTGTCTGGTCACAGCTCATGATCACACCTCCCTTCTCTGAACTTCAGTTCACCTTTTTTCGCTCCTGTTTTCCTCTACAGATTGACATGTCCATCTTGGGTTGGCAGTCCAAGATTGGCGCCTGGTCCCGGCTGGAAAACTACTGTGTGCTTGGGGAGGACGTGACGTGCAAGGTGAGCCTGGGGCAACCTTGGGAGGGATGGAAGGTGAGCCTGGGGCAACCTTGGGAGGGATGGAAGGTGAGCCTGGGGCAACCTTGGGAGGGATGGAAGGTGAGCCTGGGGCAACCTTGGGAGGGATGGAAGGACGTGCAAGGCTGCCTGGGGCAACCTTGGGTGACGTGCAAGGTGAGCCTGGGGCAACCTTGGGAGGGATGGAAGGACGTGCAAGGCTGCCTGGGGCAAACTTGGGTGACGTGCAAGGTGAGCCTGCGGCAAACTTGGGTGACGTGGAAGGTGAGCCTGGGGCAACCTTGGGAGGGATGGAAGGAGAGGCCTGGTCAAATTTTCCATGACCGGCAGAGCAGTACAGGCACTACATTTGCTTCTCTGCCGTTTGTGTGTGTGTGCCTGATGCGACTGCTATCTGCGCTCTGTATAGACAAATTAAGGTAGCAGCTGTGCCTGCAGCGGCTCAGTGGCTTATCTTGTTGGGGCTGCCAGAAATTCGAGCTGCATGTCTGATGATCCCGCTGGTCCCCTCTGTTTTGTCTATGACGTTACACCTCTGGGCCCTGCTCATAAAGGCTGGGCCGCGTGGGCGTCTAACTAAAGAAACAAACTCACACCTCTGTTTTGTGTTGCAGGATGAGTTGTATCTCAACGGTGCAGTGGTGCTGCCCCACAAGGAGATCAAGGAGTCGGTGCCCACGCCTGCCATCATCCTGTGAGGAAGACGCAGTGGAATGGCTAGATCGGATGTCATGAGCCTCTCCCTGTGCTTTGCCCAGTGGGAGTTATTAGAAAGGAGCGACTGATGACTGATGTGCGTTGGGATGGAGCAAGTGGTACACGAAATAAACGACTGGACATGATAGCAAATAGGACCGAGACTTGGACTGCTGTAAATACTGGACACTTGCCGTTTCAGACAGTTGTGCTCACACAGGGCCTAGCATTGGAGCAGGGCCCAGAGGTGTATCGGCGTTACCTTATCCGGCAGCTGAAAAACAAGAAATGCAAGGATTACTGAAGGGGCTCAGCCTTCTGACTGGATGACTGCACAACATTTTGCCCCTCTGCCAATCCAACTCGCATGCACTGAAGTTGTTCGACACTTGTTAGACTCTTCAGGAAGCTGCATTGCTGTGATCGTGAGAGAATTTAGGCCAGGCCAACGCCATTGAGCTACCCCTTGGTGGATAGCCTAGATTAACGCCACTATCCCAAGTAGTGCCTTGTGAAATTCGGTGTACATCCATTTTTTCTCGTTAACCAGTTCACCTTCAGTGGGCCTGATGACGGCGACCAGGGCCAAACCTCAACCGGCCCTTGGCGGTTGGCCCAAGCTACATGGCTGGCTGCATGAGGGGCCAAAGGCTGAGGTAGCTGACATGTACTTGCAATGTAGCAAAGCCAAGATACAGAAAAATTCCGTTTCCATGCCTGGACATGGTGATGAAAGGCCTTAAATGGGACAGCTCCGCACCGTAATATGCTGTAACCTGCATGGAGCTCTCCCTGTCCCGCACCTCCTCCTGTTACTGATCCGATCCAGCTTCACCTTCCACCTTGGCCTTCTGGCCCTACCTTTTCTTAAGCTGCCTCGACTCTTGCCACTTGCCCCTCCCTGCGGCCGGCCCTCCTGACTGTCTGTGCTGCTCCACTGCCTCAACTGGCTGCTAAGGTTGTGCTCTAGTGGCGCTCCGGTGCCTGCATGTGTGCTCGCGCTGCAGAGTTCATAAAATCCACCCCATACATGGCACTGCCGAGGGAGCTGTGGCAGTCCTTGCCGCAGCCGCCGAATGGTACAGTGACCGGCGGCCTGTGCATCTCCGGGCCATGCTGGTCGCCTTGCCCTACATAACGGGTCCAGCAGCCATCTTGGGCTCATGGAGCCATGGCCTGTCCTGATGCTGGGTTCCTGGCACATGGCAGGCTCATGGCTTGGTCTTGGGTGGGTTTCCTGGACCGCCCCTGGCCTAGATCATTAGTAGCCCTGCTCTAGTGATAGGACCTTTACAGACATCAAATGTATGCTCCTTGGCTAATATTCAACAACAAAGTGACAGAAGTCTGGATACACTTTCACAATTCCAATGATGACTACGGGTCGGTGACCTGGAGTGTAAGATTAGGTCAAAAACGTTACACCTCTGGGCCCGCTCAAAGCTCGGCCGCGTGGGCGCCCAACTGTTCAGAAGGGAGTAAAGAAGGAACTAAAAGGAAGAGAGGGGGGAAGAAAGAAAAGGAGAGGCCAGGAAAGCAGAGAGGACCAAGTCCAACACCTGAGTTCCACTAGAGACCAGCCCTCAACAAAGCCTCTAAGGAAAGAAAAGTCCACAAAAGCAAGCGCATCCCACCCCTGCTTGGCCGCGAGGGCGCCCCACTGATCAGAAGGGAGAAGAGAAGAAAATAAAAAGGGGGCAAACAACAACAACAATAAAAAAAAGGACCAAAGAGAAGGCCGGAAAGGCAAACAGCACCGGCGCCTCAAAATCCCTAGAGACTAACCCTCAACAATGCCCACAGCACAGTCCACAAAAGCAAGTGCATCCCACCCCTGCTAAGCCTGGTACAACTGGCGGAAGTTAGTGGCAGCGCCCGGAGGACCTGCCCACCCCCGCTCCCGTAACTGCTCCCTGACAATAGGGCACTGGAAGCACACATGTAGCGCATCCTCCACCTGCTCACTATCCCCCCGTGCCCAACACCGCTGGCAGCAGCGTGCCTCTCGCCGCTGACCGTTGCGCCGTCCTCTGGTATCAGCCGTGCTGATTGCGCCGAGCCGCAGTCGCAAATTGATGCGCACACAAGCACACTCCCTCTGGCTAGTGCGTAGTGTAAGATTAGGTGAAATCAAATACATTTGCATCCCATCAAGGCATGATGCCTTGCATAGTTGCATGCAGGCCGCCTGCTCAGTCTTGGCAGTGTTGGCACGGCCACTGATGCAAGGCTGCCACAAGGAGCCACATAACTTGGACAACCTGCACATGATGATTCTGACACTGGTCCCGAACCTGCGGCCACCTGACACAGCCTGCCTCTTTTCTTTCTCCACTGAGAACCTTTGGTATAGAAGCACTGGTACACATGAAACTCTTAGATTGTTATATGAGCAGATTGGCTCCAAATTGCACTGAACCTGTGCAGCCAATTGGACATTACAATCTGCCTCCTTCCTGGGCCAAGGCCAGGGCCAGGGCGGCAAGAAGTTGTACAATGTACGGCTTCTGGCCGACACAATGCCCGCACTGCAAGAATCGCCCTTTTCAGCACTCCTTTACAAGCTTTCAATATGGGTCAGTTAAAGAGTTGCCATTCATCTTCATTCTAGCCGTCACGCCATGCGTGTATTGAGTAGGAGAAAGAAAGCGACTGCTTAATGCATATAATGAATATGTGGACGTGTTACAAGTCGCTAGCTTGCCCTGTTTAGGTCTATCGCTAGAGGCCGAGCGCCCGGTTGCTGATTTGTTGATTTGTTATACCGTACGCAGCCAAGGTTAAGGCTCATGAGTTGAGGGAGAAGAGCAAGTCCGATCTGCTCAACCAGCTGAAGGACCTTAAGACCGAGCTGGGTGCGCTGCGAGTGGCCAAGGTCACCGGAGGGGCACCAAACAAGCTGTCGAAGATCAAGATTGTCCGCAAGTCTATCGCTCGCGTGCACACTGTCTACCGCCAGAATCAGCTCACTGCCCTGAAGACAAAGATTGAGACGGACGCCAAGAACAAGAACGGCAAGGTCGGACATTGGGGGCCCTAGACATCATGGGCTCTGGACGTAGTGAAGATATTGACGTATTATGGCATAGTCTAATCATGTGCAGAATGCAGCCCATGTAGTGGAGGCAATGGCATGCAGTGCATGTGCAGCATGCCTCTCTCATCGCTTTTTGTGGGGGGGCCAGACTACCTTCAAGGGCTCCAGGGCGACATCTGGGCTAATCAGGTCCAAACCGTAACTGCCCTTCTGGTGGTGCCGCCTGCAACAGGGTTAATTGACAGTAGGCTGGGTTGTACCTTAATTTTAGCTGAAGCACCCTACGAAAATAGTGGCCTGTGTGGGCCTCAAAAGGGCGCCATGATGGAAAAGCTTTTTTAGCACTAATAGTGTCACAGTCAGCAATATCAGTGTACAGTGTACACAATACATGTGACACAATACATGTGACACAATACATGTGACACAATACATGGGAACTAATTGTCTCATTTCCTCCTCAGGCCTACCTTCCTCTGGACATGAGGGTGAAGAAGACACGCGCTATCCGCAGGCGCTTGACGAAGGAGCAGGTGAGACGCCATGTCCTGTAATAGCGCTATACTGAGTCCACTGCAGTACGGCAGTGCTTTGAGCACATGCAGGAGCACATGCATGCCGTTCCTGATCGAGCACATGCGTGCCATTTCTGATTGAGGACATGCGTGTCATTCCTGATTGAGCACATGCATGCCATTCCTGACTAGAGCACGTGCATGCCGTTCCTGATTGTGCCAAAATGAAGATTTTCTTCTGAGTCGTGCAATCGTTGCAGTAACAGTCCAGTCAATAGTGAGAACTTGTTGCAGCCTTATAACGACATCACCATGCATGTTGCACACCGGTATCAGGGGCAGGCATGGCCTTCTCAGGACACTCCTCCCTCTGGAATTAGCAATTCTTGCCTGCAGTGAGACAGAATGCGAGTAGCCATGTATGTGACGGTTTTACCGAGATTTACACTGGTATCTTCATACAAGGATCACGCTGAAAGCTTGTCGCATCCTGGTAAAGTTGATGAGGTTGCTAGAATTTCTTGTGCGCACTTGCCATGCTGTATGGCAAGTATTTATGCCCCTTTCACCCTTCGTCTATGTGTGCAGATCAACAAGAAGACAGAGAAGCAGTCAAAGAAGCTGGCTGCCTTCCCCGTCAGGAAGTTTGCCCTCAAGGCATAGGTCGAGAGACAGGGGGGTCGAGACTTGTTAGTGGTTAAAATGCTGTAAAATGCCTAATGCAATCAACGGACTACAGCGGGGCATTACAAATTCCACAAGTGATGCATGGGATAGAACCGGCCTGCGCACTCAGGTTCATGCACTAGGTTTATGGCGTTACACCTCTGGGCCCTGCTTAAATCAAGCCTGGCCACGACGGCAAACATGAAGTTAGCCAGGGGAGGGCACAAGAGGAAAGCAAGTTCACCAGCCTCCAAAAAACAAGGCACGGGCGAGTGCACGGGGACAGTTTCTCATGCGCTAGGTATGCGTGGCTGTCCACTAGCTCACACCTATTGACAGGTGGGGAGAATGGCCCAGTGGTAAGATACTAGTGCAATCCATACCCAGAGGGATCGAGCCCTCCACATGATCATCTCCCCCTCTGCCTAGAATGCCAGGTTCCATGATCCTGCCACCTCACACAGGAGGATGGCATGGCTGCACCGTGGCCCAGGCTGTGCATAGTAGCTCGAATTGAGCCTAGTCATTCCCTACCAGCCCCAAGTGGCTGAGCGTTCAGCAGGGCCCAGCGGGTATGCACCGATCCAAAACCACTGACAAGTTGCCAAGGAACGAGCCCATGTTACCTCAGATACAATCAAACAAAATTGTGGGTGCAAACAATGGATGTTTTTTTTTCCATTTCTTATAAGCACGCTGCCCATCTGCTTACGAGGCCTTTCCACACGCCAAAAAATTGATCCGAACCATCCGGGATCATGTGCCAGCCCGTGCCAGAGGCTCCAGACTAGTGATTTGGACACAATTCCAGGTGCCAGTGCAGCAATACAGCCATTCAGTCTGAGACGATAATTCTAATGGAGATCAAACAACCTGAATTGTTGGTATTCGGCTGTCTACTAACGCTACCGGTACTCGTCATTCTTGGGGCCGTGTGACGCTAGATCTCAGCCTCTGATCCAGCAAGAAAGTCAAGCTAGGAATTACGGCATGCCCACCAGCCAAATGGAGAAAGACAATCACATGAACCCACATCGATCTCTCCCTGCGTCGTTGGTAGCGCCAAGGATGTCGGGAACACCTACTTTGCCAGAACGGCCCAAGCGCAGGCAGGCCGCAGGGACAGGCTCGTCGAACACAGGGGAAATGCAATCGATGCCCGCGACGTCGCCTCAGATCGAAGCGCTACGAGCCAAGATGCAATCCCTGGCGTCCAACCCTGCCGTGTCCCGGCTGATGCAAGACCCGGCTGCATTGCAATCTGCTGTCAGCGGCGACCCCCGCCTGCAGGCGCTCCTCGGCTCCAACCCAGGCATGGCACAGCTGCTGACCCCCGAGAAAATTTCGCAAGTCATGCAAGCAATGAACGACCCCAGCCGGCTTCTGTCGGGTCAGGCGGGAAGCATGCTGCCAGCCGCGGATGGAGACTTGTCCCAGCATCGCATGGTATGTTCAGGCACTAATTGGGGTGCTTCACTGCTACAGGATTGCGCCATGTCATGCATGGAGATGCAGCCATCCCATGTGCTAGTTTGAAAATGATGCCACAATGTATGAGGATGAGAAGCAAATTGCGAACTGCAGAAATGGCTATAAACACCAGTGTCGTCTGTGGCTCTGGTTTTCGAGATTTCTTCTCCTGTGCGATACTGCGATCTGGTCCAGAGGCTTGCCTCACAGCTCAGTGGGCTCCGTGGTAACCAGTCAGAGACAGACGCACTCTCCTGATAAAATATCCCTGTTCCCAGATGTATGGCATCGCATGCCCTCCCACCACGCAGACACTCATGCAGCTCCAGAACTACTCTGCACAGCTGGCGGTTCAGCGCCAAAATGGTGGCGGAGCCTTGACCAGCACGCAGCTAGGCATGATGCCGGGCGCAGCAGGACCTCGTCCGGCTGTGGCAGGCCCCACGGGGCAGGCCCTCTTTGATCACATGCGGCTGATGCGGCAGGCTGCCCAGGCCTCACAGCAACAAGCAGGTACGTTTGATGCAAGAAAGGGAATAGGTGAAGCGTGAGAAAGGGGCTGTAGACCAAGCATCTATCGGCTCCATTTCACAACATCACAAGGGATGCTGACAATTTATGACGTCTGCCGCATGATGTATCGTTTCGCTTGCAGGCCGCCGGCACATCCTGCCCTTGTTGGCACGACTGCTGATCTGCATGAGCATCGCAATGAGTGATGTCTTTCAGGGATATTCGCCATGAATAGTTGGGGACTGAAATCTTTGAAAATGCGCCGCAGGCGCAGTACAAAAATGTTTCCAGTTTTTCCGCTCGTTTTTTTGTATATTTTCGGTACCAAGTGACTGTGTGGGACCTCGAGGCCAGTAATTGTTCGATACCGTTTGGGGTATGAGTCGTGCCCAGTACCGACTAAACAACCACTGCCCCAAACCGCTGCGCATCACCACGCCCAGGCACCAAACTGCAAGTGCTCATGCGATGCGGTGCTCTTATTGCTCTAAATCCGAACCCCGTGACCCCATGTGCCCTTGCCGGTTCAGGTGGTGCAGGTGATGAGCCATAGACTAGCGCGCTGCCCTCCCTGTTGCAAGGAGTCTTCTCCCTCCATGACCCACGTGCTCTTGCCCAACGTAGTAGGGGCGGGTTTACAATCGAGCTCGCTGCTCTCCCTGTTGCAAGGATTATTCTCCCTCTATGACCTATGTGCTCTTGCCCAACGCAGGACTGCAGGAGAGGCGGGTTTACAATCGAGCTCGCTGCTCTCCCTGTTGCAAGGATTATTCTCCCTCTATGACCCATGTGCTCTTGCCCAACGCAGGACTGCAGGAGAGGCGGGTTTACAATCGAGCTCGCTGCTCTCCCTGTTGCAAGGACTTTTCTCCCTCCATGACCCATGTGCTCTTGCCCAACGCAGGACTTCAGGAGAGGCGGGTTTACAATCAAGCATGCTGCATGCCCCAGTGCAGGCAGTCTCCTCGTTCTATGACCAACATGTGTTTTTGCCGTTGCAGGAGGGTCAGGGTTAACAATCAAGCTTGCTGCATGCCCCGGTGCAGGCAGTCTCCTCCGTCTATGACCCCATGTGCTCTTGCCCGTTGCAGGGGGGTCAGGGTCGCAGTCCAGCACGCTTCACGCCCCGGTGCAGGCAGTCTCCTTCTTCCATGGGAGCGGCATGCCCGGCGACACCACCTTGTCCCGACCGGGCGAGGGCTATGAGGGCGGATTCAGCTTCAGCCACACAGAACACGAGGTCCCCTTGCACGAGTTGCCGGAAGACGTCCAGCAGCGGTTTCGGGGTGGGGGTGGACCGTCGGCCGGCCACACAGCGGGTGACAGCCAGCGGCAGGGGGGGCATGACGGGACGGGAGCGTCGTCTTCAACACTGCAACAGAAACAACAGCAGCAGCAACAGCAGCAACAGCAACAACAGCAGCAACAGCAACAACAGCAGCAGCAGCAACAGCCTGATCCTTTAGCCAGGGGCGCGAGTCATTACGAAGACGTGCCTCCCAGCAACTGGCGGCCGGATGCGGAGGACCTCGGCGACGACTTCCTCGGGCTGTATCGCAGAGCGTACTGCACGCGTGCTGATGCCCTGTGGCCCCCCCTGTGGATGGCTGCTGCTGTGTGCCTGCTGGAGTTCACAGGCCTGCCACTGTTGCTGCTTGTCCCGGTGCTGCTGGTCTCGTTCCTGGTCGGGGTTTATGTGTTCGTGGTACAGCTGGCAGGTGTGAGAGCGATGAGGGTTCAGGGGGGAGGATGCTGACATATGGGAGAGGGAGGAAGGGGGGAGGATGCTGACATGTGAGGGAGGGAGGAAGGGTGGAGGATGCTGACATATGGGGGAGGGAGGAAGGGGGGAGGATGCTGACATGTGGGAGAGGGAGGAAGGGTGGAGGATGCTGACATGTGGGAGAGGGAGGAAGGGTGGAGGATGCTGACATGTGGGAGAGGGAGGAGGGGGGGAGGATGCTTACATATGGGAGAGGGAGGAGGGGGCGAGGATGCTGACATGTGGGAGAGGGAGGAAGGGGGGAGGATGCTGACATGTGGGAGAGGGAGGAAGGGGGGAGGATGCTGACATGTGGGAGAGGGAGGAAGGGGGGAGGATGCTGACATGTGGGAGAGGGAGGAGGGGGGGAGGATGCTGACATGTGGGAGAGGGAGGAAGGGGGGAGGATACTGACATGTGGGAGAGGGAGGAAGGGGGGAGGATGCTGACATGTGGGAGAGGGAGGAAGGGGGGAGGATGCTGACATGTGGGATAGGGAGGAAGGGGGGGGGGATGCTGACATGTGGGAGAGGGAGGAAGGGGGGAGGATGCTGACATGTGGGAGAGGGAGGAAGGGGGGAGGATGCTGACATGTGGGAGAGGGAGGAAGGGGCGAGGATGCTGACATGTGGGAGAGGGAGGAAGGGGGGGGGATGCTGACATGTGGGAGAGGGAGGAAGGGGGGGAGGATGCTGACATATGGGAGAGGGAGGAGGGGGGGGAGGATGCTGACATGTGGGAGAGGGAGGAAGGGGGGAGGATGCTGACATGTGGGAGAGGGAGGAAGGGTGGAGGATGCTGACATGTGGGAGAGGGAGGAAGGGGGGAGGATGCTGACATGTGGGAAAGGGAGGAAGGGGGAGGATGCTGACATGTGGGAGAGGGAGGAAGGGGGGAGGATGCTGACATGTGGGAGAGGGAGGAAGGCGGGAGGATGCTTACATATGGGAGAGGGAGGAGGGGGGGAGGATGCTGACATGTGGGAGAGGGAGGAAGGGTGGAGGAAACTGACATGTGGGAGAGGGAGGAAGGGGGGAGGATGCTGACATGTGGGAGAGGGAGGAAGGGGGGAGGATGCTGACATGTGGGAGAGGGAGGAAGGGGGAGGATGCTGACATGTGGGAGAGGGAGGAAGGGGGGGAGGATGCTGACATGTGGGAGAGGGAGGAAGGGGGAGGATGCTGACATATGGGAGAGGGAGGAAGGGGGAGGATGCTGACATGTGGGAGAGGGAGGAAGGGTGGAGGAAACTGACATGTGGGAGAGGGAGGAAGGGGGAGGATGCTGACATATGGGAGAGGGAGGAAGGGGGAGGATGCTGACATGTGGGAGAGGGAGGAAGGGGGGGGATGCTGACATGTGGGAGAGGGAAGAGGGGGGGAGGATGCTGACATGTGGGAGAGGGAGGAAGGGGGGAGGATGCTGACATGTGGGAGAGGGAGGAAGGGGGAGGATGCTGACATGTGGGAGAGGGAGGAAGGGGGAGGATGCTGACATGTGGGAGAGGGAGGAAGGGGGGAGGATGCTGACATGTGGGAGAGGGAGGAAGGGGGGAGGATGCTGACATGTGGGAGAGGGAGGAAGGGGGGAGGATGCTGACATGTGGGAGAGGGAAGAGGGGGGGAGGATGCTGACATGTGGGAGAGGGAGGAGGGGGGGAGGATGCTGACATGTGGGAGAGGGAGGAGGGGTAGAGGATGCTGACATTAGGGTTCTTGGTAATCATAGCCATATCTCCCTGCATATGCCCTGTTGAAAAATGAGCAACACAATTGTATGATACTTTTGGCATTTGAGGGAAGAGGGGTGGAGGGAATGCTGACTGGTAGAAGGTATAAACTGGGTGAGAGATTGAGGCGATGGTTTTCTTTTAGAGGTGATTGTTTGAGCTAAGCAGGTGGAGGGTAGCAGCTAGTCTTTGTGGGAAAGGTAGGATCCTGTGGCAGAGGGTGAGCAGCAAGAGTCAGCAGCAGGAAGGGACGATAAGAGAGACTCTCGGGATCAATAGGCCATACTGCTCCATGCTGGCCATAACGCTTATGTCCCCCCCCGGTCCTCTGTGGCCACTGAATAGGTTGCTCGCATGCAGCTGACAATGTGCCCCCCTGGACGGTGCCCTTGCTCTGCAGGCGTGCCCCAGCAGCGCCTGGCGCTGTCGCGCGTGATGCCTGCGTTTATCGCCACTGTGGAAGTCGTCAACGCGGCGCTGTACTTTGTCTGGATGGCGCCGCATTGGCGCGGCGTGCTGACCCCGCTGGGCCTGGTGCTGGCTCTGGCGCTGCTGGCCATGGGCCCGCTGCACCTCACAGCAGCATTCTCTGACCCGGGGTACATCACCAAGCCAGGTGGGCGGAAGCTGGATCTCCCTGGATCGAAAGCGTGTACAATGTGTTGGCATCAGTGTTCGTTTCGAGGCTTGGCTACGCTTCAGCTGCGTCCTGGCCTGCTGCTGGAGGCCCCATGCGTGGCCAGCCATACTGCTTAAGCTTGTGTCTGGTCAGGTATAAAGGTTTGGCCCCAATCGGGCGTTTGGCGGCCGCAGGGCAGCCCGTCAAAGGCGTATTTCACAACAGGGCCGGAAAAATAAACAAGTGTCTGCCTGTCAGGGCCTGTATCTGCGGGCCTGGGAAGGCTGGTCCAGTTTCCCCCCTAAGAATGCCTTTTTTCAGGAAAGCGGTGGTCCAGGTACTGTTCAATGGCCGCTCTTCCTGGTCTTGGAATCAGTGCTGTGCCAATTACGATCCTTGTGGTGGCTGAATTACATGGCTGAGTTCCAGTCATCGTAATTTCAAGGCAAATTCAGCTGCTTTTACCAGTAATTATCTACCCCAAAAATTGAATTACAGAGCGATTGCACAGCACTGGTTGAAATGCCTGTTCACATGCCGTCTGGAATGCTTGACCTGGCGGATACATTCCTTAACCTGTGCGTGCCCCCTCCCCATGCCTCCATGCTGACATCAGCTGTCGACGAGGGGGATGATGCAGAGAAGCAGGCCCTGTTGCAGGGAGCGGCTGCTCGTGGCCCCAACAGCTGCTGGATCTGCGCGGTGGACCGGCCGCTGCGCTCTAAGCACTGCCAGGTGTGTATCGCAGGCCGCAAGTGTGTACCGCAGGCTGCAAGTATGTACTGCAGGCCGCTAGTATGTACCGCAGACCACAGTCGATGGAGGAGAGTAACCACGCGACCCTTCCTGACCCGCTGAGGGATGTGTGGGCCTCCGAGAGCCTCCGCAATGTTCAAATCCATTACAGGGCAGGCGGCAAATATTTCAAGGAGTATGGTTTTGTGCGCATGAGTATGGTTTTGTGCGCATGAGTATGGTTTTGTGCGCATGAGTATGGTTTTGTGCGCATGAGTATGGTTTTGTGCGCATGAGTATGGTTTTGTGCGCATGAGTATGGTTTTGTGCGCATGAGTATGGTTTTGTGCGCATGAGCATGTGTCTTGACTCTGATTGGAGCAGAACGTTATAAGCATCAAGCAAGTGGAGGAGAGTGAGGCAGGAAGGAGGGGCGTATTTTTGGAATGGGATGTGAGTATGTGACAGATGCCTGTCATGTAACTTGAGTTTCTTTATGTAACCACCTGAACCACCTGTAACCACCTGAACCACCTGTAACCACCTGAACCACCTGTAACCACCTGAACCACCTGTAACCACCTGAACCACCTGTAAGCACCTGAACCACCTGTAACCACCTGAACCACCTGTAACCACCTGAACCACCTGTAAGCACCTGAACCACCTGAACCACCTGTAACCACCTGAACCACCTGTAACCACCTGAACTTGCACAATCAGCCCTGGTCCCTGTTGCATGCAGGTGTGTAACCGCTGTGTGCGCCGTTTTGACCATCACTGCCCAGCCACTGGCAACTGCATCGGTGTGGGCAACCAGCGCGTGTTCCTGGCCTTCATGCTGACCATGTGTGTCACGCAGGTGGGCAGGAGGGGGGGGGGGGTATGAGGGGGAGGGTTTGGTTGGGCATGACGTCGGAGGGCTTGGGTGGGCATGATGTCGTAGGGCTCGGGGTTTAACTGAAGTAATGTACATCGTGAACCTGACAATTTGTGTCTGGCTGGTGGGTGTGGGGGTCGGGAGGGGAGGGGGGCCCTGGGGCTGGTTACGAGGGGGGTGGGGAAGGGGGTCTTTAGGGAGATGAAACCCACTTCGAGCCTTTGCTGAATTGATTCTTGTTCTGTGCAACTTCCTCTGCTTCCGGGCAGAAGTATCCGCTTTTGAAAGATACTGTGCAGTTTTAGAAAGAGCTTGTGTGATCCTGTCTTGATTGTTTGATCACTGCTGCTGATCAAGGATGCTGTGGCGCTATGACATACCCTACCCACCGCACAGGTCAGCTTCCTTCTGGGGGGATGCGACTTCTTGAAGCAGCTTCTCGCCCAGGGCACACAGCCGGCGCCGGTACCTGCTGGCTGGGCTACCTTCTGGTCTGCCGTGGGCCTTGCCGGGAGCACACACCGTGGTTTGCTCATGCTCATGCTCCTTCAGGTGAGACACCTCTTGCCACGGTCTGGGAGATGAGGGGGGGAGTGTCCAACAGATGGATCAAGGATTCGTCAGCATTTGGCACAGAGGAGGGAGATGCGGGGGGAGAGTGTCAATCAGGTTTCTGCTAAATAAGACAGCGTTGGGCACAGTGGAGGGAGGTTTGGGGTGAGAGAGTGTGAATCAGGTTGATGCTGTACGAGTATGTATTTGACAGAGGAGGGAGATGGGGGGGAGAGAGTATCAAGAAGGCTGACGGGGTATGTGCTAGTGTTCACCACGGAGGAGGGAGATCAAGAGGAGAGAGTATAGACCAGGCTTATGCTATATTAGTCAGCAGATGGCAGCTGGCACTGCAAATAGCCCAGCTACCTCGTCGGCACCGGCAGTGTAGCCATATCTGCTTATCTTTCGATGCTGCTGTGTTATCTGTCTGTAAGAATCCCTTCCCCTCTGGCCCCACCGTTTCCTACAACAACCAGCTTTGCAACCATCGCTGCCCCAGCTTCTCATCAACAGCTGCCCCATTTTTTCTTGCAACAGTCAGTGCTGCTGTTCCCCGCGGTGTACCTGACGCTGAGGAGCCTGTTCTGCACCGCCTCCAATCTGACGACTTCGGAGCTGATCAAGCGCAAGGAACTGCCTTATCTCAAGTACGGGGGGCGCACTTTAACTTGAGGGGCCAGAAGGCCTGTTGTACCTCAAGGGCAGGGACCTACAGTGCCCCAAGTCAGGGGCCTGCAATACTTTAACTAAAAGGGCCTGCTGTGCCGCAAGTTAGGGGCCCTGTCATATGTCGGTTAAGGCGAGAGGGCTGTTTTGATGGAGGTCGGGGCAGCAGGGAAGGCTGGCCAGCAGGGCGGGCGGGCTTGTGAGAGTTCCAACTAGCCAACCAGGGCTACGTCATTGCGCATGCAATATTAGGCGAAACGAGGGAAGCAGTATCAAATTGTATGCACAAAGGTTACATCCTAATGCGTTTTAACTGTGCCAGCAGACTGGCTGTGCCAGATGGAGCGCCTGAGTCCCTGTGTTAGCAGACTTGCTGTGCCAGAGGAAGCTCCTGAGTCCCTCAGCCTGGCCACACTGGTCGGATGCGGGTGTTGCGCGCCACTGCTACCACCAGTAGGACAGGCTGCGCATTGCCAGCTCATCAAATGCTGGATCATGCTTAAACGCGTCCCTGCCCTATGTCCCTCGACAGCCATGAGCTGGCAGGCTACTCCAACCGCTTTGACCGGGGCGCAGTCTATAACTGTCTTCAGTTCTGGTTCTGGCCTGTTCAAGACTGGTGGGCCGACTACGAGCGGGGAGACCGGGTGAGGACGCTGGCAGGGAAGGAGCTGAGATGACGTGTGGGATGGTGGAAGGGCCTGCGGTTGTATATAACGGATTTAGTGCTACATCTTGAGCTCGATCTTCATCTGGTTACTGTAGATTTTTATGCCCCTTCCTCGGCTTTGAATTAATGATTTTTGTCAAATGCTGCCCTGGGGCAAACACTGGACCTAAACTCTCGATCTCAGCCTGAAAATTGACGACCATGATGGTTCATGAGTAGGTTAATGCGTCCTTCCTTAGCAGCGTCAATTATGTGGGAAGGCACAGTACGGTACATGTACAGCATGTCACTTCGTAACATGTTGCTGTAGTAAGCACGCTGGTATATCCCTGATCATCAGCTAAAGGACTGTCCCATGACCTCTTGACGTGATCAAGAAGATGGGGGAAATGATGGGTGCAAGATCTGTCGCGATGACATTGAATGGAGATGTACCAGCTGTGTACATTCGGTTGTAAACTGCACGAACATTGCTGCTGCATCCTTTGCTGCCCTGACGTGGCCTTCTCCCGACACCCCCTGCCACCACCCACATCCCTCCCTATATCCTGACTGCCCATTTTGCCCGACCTGAATCCCGCAGGACATGGTTTCAAGAGGCGTCACCTTGGCCACGATGGCCTCCCCGGGCGCGCTGCTGCGCATGTGGGATGCCATGGTCGCGCGCCGGGCGGCGGCAAGAGCGGCTTCTGAGCACAGGCGACTGCATGGTCTGCTGACAGGGCTGGGAGTGGATGAGGCGAGTGCCAGTGCCAGTGTGGCAGCCTCGCTGAAGGGTGGGAGCCCCGCTGCAGGGGATGACGGGCAGTGTGGGAGCTCAGGCTGCAAGAGATCACATTGAGCTGGGTGGCTGCCATGCTGGTGGGTGTAGATAAGCAGTACTGCGTGAAAAGGATCCGAGGCCCTGAGAAATCAACGCTGAATTATGCAGACATTCTTGTTGAAGAGTTTGAGTTGCCTCCAAATCCGCTTGTGAAGGTGCTGGAGGTCCAATGTAGGTCAATGTCACGGCCTACTGTTGGAAGGTACTTGATGAACAATAGCCCAATACTGGCACGTGTGCCTCCCAGCTATATATAAAACATACCTAACAGCTGTTTTTGCACGGTGGTAACCTACGGACTGTGTTGGCTATTACTGAAACGCGGCTTGAGAGGGTCAATGTGCTTACCCTTGTGTGATTGCTCACGTGACACATGCATGATGAATGTTTGAGTATACGCCATTTGTTCTGATTTGTTTTTGTAACATGGAGCAACAGGCATGAGGCATGGGATAGATGGCCGCGAACCGGCACAAGCACAAACATGCAGGACGGGATGAGTTGACAGAGTATCCTCCATGAGCGTCCCACAAGCAAAGAATCATGATGTAGCGGGAATTTATCCGATTGGGGTACGAGAACACACAAAACGTTGGAGGCCAATGTTCAAAATGATTTATGTTTTGCTCGGGGCCAAGGCTTGTGGGCTGATCATTATGAATTCCAACGTCACCTAGACTGATGAGCACACAGCGAGAAACTCAGAGACCCACTAACCTGTGAAAAGTGAGCACTTACCTGTGAAAAGCGAGAGCAAAGCGCAATCAGACAAGTGCGCTCTTACGCAAAGTTCCACTTAAACAGACTGCCTGTATTCTGCAGTACAACAGCCAAACAAAACCAACCGATGTAACGTTGTTCCACCAGAAGCAAAGAGGAAACACTTGGCTGGACGCCCTAAAACCTCTCAAAAACTGGTAGTCACAAGAATAATGAATACAGAGGAACGCCTCAGCCTAGTTCAACCTAGCGGAACACTAGATTAAGTCCCACCTGTGCAATGGCACAAAGAAGTTCGTGGGATGGCACAAAAATGACATCTACAATCCCATAATAATGTTCCTGGCTTATTATCTGGAACTAAGCTTGAAAACTATGTCCTAGCACAAAATTCCTGAAAAACAGAACGAGAAAAAATACGCCGACACTCCAAATATGAGCAGGGCCCAGAAGTGTAAGGTCAATACGTCACTTGACATATGCTCAAAATATGTCAATGCATCACGGGCCATTCACTCGGCTGGCACCCCTCACTACAACCCTGGTTTGTGTTGAGCCAGTCTGGCAATTGGCCCAAGCTTATCAAGCGGCTTCTGTCGTTCCTGTGGCAAAACCACATGGACGTAAGAGCCCCCCCCCCCTAAATCACACCCACCTGCCCACACAAGGTGCCTAAGAGAACATTATTATAAGGGACCGTTCCCTCCCGGATCACAAATTCCTCGAAAAGGCCACTGTGCCAGCACAATTCCGCGTGGAAGCCTTCTAGATTCATCACAAGGGCTGTGGATCTGTCAACGTCCCGAACTCGATCACTCATGTAATTTTGAATGCAAAATGCTCATGATCGGAGCCAGCTTCCTGTGGATGTAGGTTGGGCAGTTCTTGATCTCTTCCCGGCACAGCCATGTGACCTCCTGCACCCTGTGAGGAAGACAGCACGTCAATGACGTTACACCTCTGGGCCCTGCTAAGAAGGCTCGGCCGCGTGGGCGCCCAACAGTTAAGTTGGGAGCAGGAAATGGAGGTGAAGGGGGAAAGGAAAGAGAGAAAGGAGCACAAATGAGAAGGAAATTATCCCTCTCCTCCTCCCGAGATGGTAAGGCAGGAGACAGAAAGACAACACGTGAGGACGGAAAGTTCGTCCAGCCACCCAATGCCAACCCAAATGGCTATTCGATGGGGACGGCGCGGATGTGGCTACGGCCCCAAACTGCGCTGTTCCCTTGACCTCCACGCCCTCATAGGGCGTAGCTTTCTTTCTTTCTTTCTTTGTATAGACACTTTGCGGCTCAGGATACTTGGCTGATTGGGCGTGCCACAAGGAATTATGTGGCACGCCCAATCATGGAAGCAGGGCCCAGAGGTGTAATGTCATAAACATGGAGTAATGTAAGCATGACCTGTCCACCCCCCCAGCTCTCACCAATGGGATAGCTCCATGTCAAGGACCGGGTTCTTGGCCTCTGAGACCTGCTTGATCTCTTCAAAGCGTACCTCCACCAATCTCCGAATGGGCTTCGTATCCCCTTGCAACATGTTCAGACATTGCTGCAATGGCCAAGGCCCAAGGGAAAAGCGGTACAAGGCACAATCATTACTAATGAGGTGGGAGACAAAGCAAGAGAGGGTCTGGTCCCTCTGATGAGCATGACTTATTTATTTCTTTTAGGGTGCTTCTGGTACACTTAAGCTGCAAGCCGGCCTACGGCCGGAAGGGCTACGTGCAGCACGCCATGTTGCTTGCTGGGGCCACCGGAAGCGGACCCGTCAAAGCTTGGTCCAAAACAACCCAGTGAAAGCCATCCGGCAGCCCCCTCACAATGGTTCAGTTAACACTGAAATAAAGATTGGCCTCCAAGCAGCAACAGTAAGCTTGCAAGCATGAACAGCACGCCATCCGGGAACAGGAAGTTCAAAAGGAAGTTAAGAGCTCCGTATTGAACCCTTGGAAGGCATCACATTTCTCATCACACTCCAATTTGTTCACATCCGATTGTTGCTTGCACTCACATACAGCAAAGCGATCTGGTGGGCACAGTACTTGTGGT
This sequence comes from Limnomonas spitsbergensis, assembly GCA_037349105.1. Lineage (NCBI taxonomy): Eukaryota > Viridiplantae > Chlorophyta > Chlorophyceae > Chlamydomonadales > Limnomonas > Limnomonas spitsbergensis. The sequence continues at coordinate 1,790,987 of JAYJMM010000113.1, forward strand.
GTTGCGGGATGCATGCATCGTGGTACAGCTGCGTCCCGATCATTACTACTTGATTAAGGTGAGACACGTAGGAAAGGTACGAAGACCCTGAAACAGCAAACATAAGGGGCAGCTTAAGCGCAAGCATGGGGGTGGATGGTAGGTAAGGATGTCGCCTGCAGTGCAGCAGAGAACTACATGATTAGCAGTTGAGATTTGATTTGTTGAATGCGATAATGACGTCTCCGGCACATGCGTGAAGGTGCTCTGATGCCGGGAAACAAGCTCAGAGTGCCGGTGCCCGTTGGCGCTTTTGCCACGGCATTGCCAGCCATGGTGTCTCCCATGAGCTATACCTCCCTCTCAAGTCTTTGCATGAGGATCAAAGCACACATCCTGTCTTAAGTGAGGGGAGCCATGGCGCCTGCCCTGCCCGCAGCTACGCGTTCATGGTTGTTTCGCCTACCAGGACTGCTTGTGACGGCCTGCAGCTGCCCACCACCATCAAGGCCTTGTCGCAGATAAGGGAAAGCATCTAAGAGTCCGAGTCTCTCCAGAACCTGCGGACATGTTAGTAACTCAGGTGACGATCAACATCATGGCACTTGGCAGGCGCATGGAGCATGGATGACGTCACCCACCTGGCCAGGTTCTTTCGGCGACATCTGCCTGCACACGTCCTCGATCTGCTCTAGGATGGAGTCGTCAAAGTTTTCTGCGAGATGTGGCATTTTCTGAACTCGCTCCACTGCTGCGTCCGCTATAGCGCAAAGGCTGAGAAGATGGGAAAAGTCGACGCTGCTGATGATGGGTTGATCTAGGCATATCCGTACTGCGGCAAACACATCAAGACACAGGGGGACAATCGCAAAATGTGAGTCACATTTCCAGGACGGCCCGTCATGACTTGCTACACCCGTGTTGCACGCTACACCGGCGTTGCTGGCAGAAAATAATTGCACAACTTACTGGGTGGCTGTTTTTTGTACGCTAGTTCCGGCACGACGAGGGGAGGAGTCCAGAAGGCCTCTAGAGGTGTGAGGACCATGCTGACGCCAGACGGCCTGAGGCTTCCTCGATGCTTCGAATATGATTCGCCGCCAGTCAGTTTATGCAGCGCTTATATTGATAGGTGCCAAGACGACAAACCCTGAGAAATACCTCCTAACCCAGTGGGTGACAGAAGTGCGGCCGACAGTACCCGATGTTGTACAACACTGGGTACAACACCTGCAGCTTTCCAACGGCCGTGCGTACTTGTGACGCAACGTGCAGCAGCGTTTAAGCTCAATCTGTCTTTGATATACCTTCATGCCTCTTGTGAGTATCAGTAACTTTACAAACTGGCGTAGCACTACCTCACTCGACGTGACAGTGACATGGATACGACATATGCCCGCGTGTAGCCGAACATCTGGCATGTCAGTGTTGTGACCACTTACAGCCTGTTTCTGATTGACTGCGGAGAAAAAAAATGTACGACGGTCTAATGGCCTGCATCTTGACAGGAGATGGATCAATATCATTCATCACCAGCTAGTTTCTGCAAACAATCTCTTTTACGGGCCGCCATGAAGAAATCCGGTACCGCATTGCACAACTTCATGCCAGGCCAGGCATGCCAGTGTTTCGTTTGTGTTTAATCTGATAGTGCGTACCAGACCACCATATAGGGCTGTTGGTCTGCCACCACTGGACTGATTCTGACCCAATCGAGTGCAGTCTATGGCTGGCCGTCCAAGCCAATTACGTTACACCTCTGGCCCTGCCAAAAAAGGTTTGGCCACGTTGGCGCCCATCTGTTTGGTTGGGGGTGCGAAAACGGTGAGGAAAGAAGGAAAAGGGGAAGGGAAGGGGACAGACATCTAAAAGGCTGGAAAAATAGGAATATTCAAAGGAATCCCCAGCAGCTGAAACGTCTAAGCCTCAGTGATATCTGCCACGTCTTCCACAAAACCCAAGGCATCCCACCCATGCCTGCCCCGGTACAATTGGTGGAAGTACGTACCGCTGTCCAGGGGGGCTAACCGTCCCCAGTTTCTAAGCTTATCCCGGGCACCAAGGCATTGGAAGCAAGCATGTAGTGCGTCCTCGGTCCTCCACTTGCTTGCCATCTCCCTCAGCACAACATTGCTGGCACTCTGGTAATAGGCTCCATGCAGCAAACCGCTGCGCCGTCCTCTTGTGTCAGCCGTGTTAAATGTGCCAGGCCGCAGCCTTAAGTTTGAGCGCACAAAGACACAATGCCTCATGCGGTTGCGGCTGCTGGCTTGCAGACTCAGCTGGCATCCCTGCTTGATGCCTGTGGCACCCTCATAGAGCACTTGCACGGAGCGTAGCAAGCCTGAAGGCATGCGAAGGTGCCCAAATGCCGCCAAAGCTGCCCCTGACGCACGCTGTCATAGGCCTTGGTTAAGTCTAGAAAGTCCACTTGCAGCTTGGAAGGCTCCACCTCCCCCGACTTCCCACTTGTCCGCCTTGTTTTTCCTGCCCCCTTGTGTTTGTTCCGTTTTTTCTCCCAACCCTTTGGTTGGGTGCCCTCCCGGCCGTGCCTTTTTGAGCAGGGCCCAGAGGTGTGACGTCATTGACCTACCCCTTATGCATGGACTATTGGCCTGCATGATTCACTGCAGGAAATCAGCCTGGTGCGTGCTAGACATAGCTGGAATTCAAACTGCTCAGGAGGGACGTGCCCATGCAAGTGTGCCCAGTTATCTGTCCTGGCTGTGAGCATGTTAGCATTAAGCCGGTTAGCTGTCTGTTCGAGAAATGAGGCATGCTGTGCCAGAGCCCCCTCGGCATGGTTGTACCTGATGTGTAGCTGCAGCACCAAACAAATAGCAGTGGAGCATGCTGCTTGATTTCTCTTGGGTTCAAACATGCACCCCACTCGGCACCCCATGTAGTTATGTTCTGCATTCTCTGATCGTCAAGTGCCATTTGATGTACCAGTAATGATCTGCATGGCGACAATGAAACCTCACACTGCTACTTCGAATTCCTATACCTAGCCAAAAACCTGGCATTTTTTAAAGCCAGGGAGGTAATTGATCAACAATCAGCCGTACCGTTGCTCAGCCTGGTGCACAGTATTCTGAAAGTTGGACATGTGCATACCTTACCTTGCAATCTAGCACATGGTATATCTTTCACAGGTTATTCAGTTGGATTTAAAATCAAAATGTGTAGGCACCCATGAGATTCTTTAAAGCTGCGCCTACTGCACATTCAGCGCAGCGTGCACTTGGCAAGTGACATGCCCTGAAAACTGGGATGTTGCATATGTTCGGTATTAATCACACGTAAGTTACCAGAAGCGGTATTTCGTGTGCGCTTCAAATAAAATTGAGCAGCTCAGTTTTCCCACGGCCTATGGCAACGGCACCGTGGCGAAGCAAGCCCTGCTGCTTGGACCACCAGCAGTAGGCCGGGCAAGGTTTGGCCCTCAACGATCTAGTGATGGCCGCCCAGTGACCCCGGGAAAGTGGTCTGGTGTGCAATAAAGAAAATGCTGAGTAGGGTGGTCAACTGGATGCTAAACTACTTATAGGGTAACTGTGGGGCTGGCCAGCAGAACTCTTGAATGCCGGCAAGCCCTATGAGGCCACTGTTGAGAAGTTCCCACTCATTTGTACGGACAAAAGGCATCCAAAAGTGGCATGCCCTTGCTAATTATACCAGTAACGTGCGTTGAAAAATCCCCAACCAGCATCTTACATGGATGGCTTGTCACGATGGTAATGCTGCAAATAAGCTGTCCAGTGTCTATTCAGGATTGACAGGTAACCAGCAAAAGGCTAAATAGTAACACCTGTATGTTAAGCAGTCTTGCAATGCTTTCCTGTTATGAATCTAAGGTACATCATGATTCTGTTGCCAGCATCATGAATATAAAAAAGCAGGCTGAGAATACCTCAGCAATAATGTGAACAAGGTTGGACCGTTGGAGTGAAGTCACTTCAGGGAGTGAAATAATGACGAACTAATTGTGCAGATTTGCTGAGAAATACCGGAAGAAATAAGCCAGCCATGTCAACCTTCCCCAAATCTGTAAAGCTCTTTGTGAATGATATTGAGGCACCACCCACGCCTTCCTCACAAAGCTGACTCGGAATAACAGTCATGAAGAAAGTTGTGTGAAAAATAGCTGAAAATACGGGGCAATTAAAAACAGCCATGAGAAAGTGTCTTGAATCTGTTGGTGTGATGTCGAAGCACCAAGCTTTCCCCGCAGCCTGCTACCCAGACATTGCTTTTTATTCACCTCACACCCCCGAAGCCCCTAGCTCCTCCCTGCAGCCGCGAGGCGTCACCGCCGATGGCTGGACTGCTGCAGCGCATCAAGGTCCCTCTGGCACGTGACCAGGCCCTCGACCACCAGCTGCTGCTGTCTGGAGCACTGCTCGAGGCTCTTCGACCTCTCTTGCACAGCATAAACTGCCTTGTACTTTGCGGCTTTCTCCAGCTCTTGCCTCTGCTGCAGTACCTTGATCAGGGACTCCTGCGCCGCCAGGTTGACCTCCGTCTTGAGTCGTGTGCCCTGCAGGTCTATGAGCCGCTGCTTCAAGCGGTCCAGCTCTTCGTCCTTCATGGCCAACTGCGAGATCAGGTGCACAAGCTCATTAACGGAGGGACATGAGCAAACACATGTGTCAATCACATGGCACTTCTGGGCCCCGCTCAAACGCACGCGTGTGTGTGTGTGTGTGCCAGCATCGAGACAAGAGGGCAGGGTGAACAACAGGGCGGGGAAGGGGGCAGCATCCACAAAGCGGGGCAGGGCAGGGCAGCATCCACAAAGCAGGGCGACATCAGGGCAAGGCAGGGCAGCATCCAGGGCGGCAATGCAGCAGGGCGACAACACGGCGGGGCAGTGCAGCATCCAGGGCAGCAGCGCAGCAGGGCAAAAACACGGCAGGGCAGGGCAGCATCCAGGCGGCAACGCAGCAGGGCAAAAACACGGCAGGGCAGGGCAGCATCCAGGGCAGCAGCGCAGCAGGGCAAAAACACGGCAGGGCAGGGCAGCATCCAGGCGGCAACGCAGCAGGGCAAAAACACGGCAGGGCAGGGCAGCATCCAGGCGGCAACGCAGCAGGGCAAAAACACGGCAGGGCAGGGCAGCATCCAGGCGGAAACGCAGCAGGGCAAAAACACGGCAGGGCAGGGCAGCATCCAGGCGGCAACGCAGCAGGGCAAAAACACGGCAGGGCAGGGCAGCATCCAGGCGGAAACGCAGCAGGGCAACAACACGGCAGGGCAGGGCAGCACCCAGGGCGGCAACGCAGCAGGGGAAAAACACGGCAGGGCAGGGCAGCATCCAGGCGGCAACGCAGCAGGGCAACAACACGGCAGGGCAGGGCAGCATCCAGGCGGCAACGCAGCAGGGGAAAAACACGGCAGGGCAGGGAAGCATCGAGGCAATGGGCCGCAGACTATTGAATGAAACACATGGACTCCCCATCACTTGGCAAGGATGCATGGATATCAAGCTGCCTTGACCATCATCCAAGGTTTTTTGGCAATGTTTGTTTTCTAGAGAGAGGCCAACTTTCTGTTGCCTGGATGCTCACCTGAACTTCCAATCTTTGGCTCATTGTCAAATCTACGTCCTTCCAGCTGCGCTTTCCCAGAACCTGCATGTCAGGAAGGAGAGACGTCGGTGATGGTATCAGGGGGGTTGCATTGAACGTCATGTCCATGCCTCGTCTTGGGAGCTTTGTGCATTTGATCAAACATAGAGAATGAGTAATCGAAGGGAGATCAGACCAATGCTAATTTTGAAGGAACCATTTCGGTCACAAATAGATCAGAAAGCTACGGGCTGTAGGCAGTATTCTACCTTACGTGTGGCTTAAGTGTGCCAGACGAAACAGTGGCAGAGGTTGGACTTCGATTTCCCTACCAGTACTACGTATTTGCATGCTCTGGAACAACCAGTATTTTGCATCCATGTCTGAGATCCAAGCTGGCTCACCGTTGCTGGAGATTGTGGTCTCGAGATGACCGAGTCGGGACTGTGTCCTCCCGAGCCGTAGGCAACGAAGAGGAGAATACTGCGAGGAGATGCATGCAGGGGGCATGTTTGCATGTTAGCGTGGGGTGCCGGCGATGCGCTCAGACTGAGTCGAGCTGAGGGGTGCAGAGGCCTCTGTTGGATTCCTTAGAAAAAGGAGGGACATTTCACGATCGGTATCAGGGATATCAAAATTACCATGACATTCGCGACCAGGATCAGGGAATTACTACTCACCATACGATGACGCCTAGCGCGAAGGAAGCTGTCGTGGAGCTGACGGGGGGCTGGAAGGTGGAAGACGCATGTAATGCATGTTTCGGTGAAGGGCGGGGTGATGATATGGATGGCAGGATGCCCGTGCTCGAACGCTCCAGGAATAGTTGTCTTGGAAGCATTCTGTTGTGCGGTCTTGGATGGTCAGCAGATGTCGCTTGGCGGGCAGTTGCTGTGCTGTCGCTTCTAAGGCTTCAGTCTGATGGTAGGATGGAGGTGTCACCTTCGACCACTGCAAGGGCAATACCGAATACAATTTCTTGTCGGCACCAGTTCTCACTACCAATATGGAAGCGGCGAGATGCACTGGGTTATTGCTGGAGCAGTGGGAGGATGTTGGACAGCGGGCACAAAGCTGTGGTGTAAAGCTGTGCGACTGTGCAACTGGGCAGACAAAGACACAAAATAGTGGATGTGAGCTTGTCTGCAGAATAATGAATCTCTGGCGATTTTATACAGCTTCGAGAATTAGCATGTGGGCGCACACCAAATGTATTGCCCTAATGTTGCGCATGTTAGAGGCATGGCGGGCGGTATCGTTCGTTGAAGTTGGAAAGGCAAATGGGTTCGGAGCCGAAGGAGCATCGCAGCAGCAGCGACAGCGGCGACAGCGTCATCTTTCGACCACGCCGTATTTAGGCGCCTACTCCCTCACCTCCTTCATGAAATACTCATACTAGTTAACGCTTGGCTTACATGGGCAAATATGCGCAACTGGTTGTAGGACCAGCTGGCTGCGGAAAGGTACGGCACTTCTTCCAGGCTCCTCCTCGCAGCTGCAGATCACCTGAATGCAACTATCGACGCACCATGATTTGCAGTCCACGTACTGCGACACTCTGTACCAGCACTGCCAAACAATAGGAAGATCCCTCCATCTAGTGAACCTAGGTGAGCCCCTACCTGCACCCACACCTGCATGGCTGCATGCGGTGCCCAACCTGACTGGACACCGACCATACAAGTGTGTACTCATGAGGTTTACAAACACTGCCGAACAATTGAAAGATCCCTTCCAGTGATGCGCGGTTAGCCCTTGCACCCCGCACCTGCATGCGGTGCCAATCCTCATGAGCCACCAACCTTGCGAGTGCGACGGTTCACCCACGAGGCCACGTTTCTTGATCTTGATCACACGCCCAGCATGCCTGGCATGGATACCCTGATATCGGGCTGAGAACGATGGCGAAAAGGTCTTAGGGTCGAGCCTCATTCCCCACTGTCTCTGGATGGCTCACCACAGCTTCCTGCGCAAGGCATGGGTCCAATGGTCTCGACAGGTGCATGCCTGGCCCTGCTTTAAATTCAGATACAACCCAATCCTTTGGAAGTTTAATCAGGGAATGCCGGATCCCTTGCGCTCCTTTCAGTGGTGCCATGCTGGATTGGGCGACAATCGTGGCCGAAGAAGGACTCTGTTTCCACATGCCAACATCATTTCATTGCCCCATGTTCTTAACCCTGAAGATCCAGAGGCTGAAAGCTTTTTACATGCCAACATCATCTCATTGCCCCATGTTCCCAAACCTGAAGATCCAGCAGCCGAAAGCTTTGCTTACCCAGTGTCGTTTGATGTCCGGGACCTGATCACTCTGGAGGACGTGATGGAAGAGCTCCAGCTGGGGCCCAATGGGTATGAGAGGGCAGAACATAGCCAGGAGCTGAGAGGGCACAACCAGGCAGCTGAATGTTCATAATCAAAACAGTTTGTTTCAGTGTGTGCCAGATCACCTTCCGCGGGCCACGGGGCGGCCACCACTGGGCCAAGGGGGACCAAATCTGCACCAGGTCCCCTCGTCTGTGTAGGCCATGATAGTCCTGATTTGTAGCTGAAACAGGCTAAAATAGAAGGTTATATCGTGATCATGACTCTTTATGTCCGATTTGCACAACCTGAAACTCTTACTGATGCGCGAGGCTGGAAAGTGCTGAGTGCAGCGTTTCCTCTTGTACTGCCTATTCCTCTCAGAGGCCTGGTGTACTGCCTGTTGCTCTCAGAGGCCTGGTGTACTGCATGGAGTACCTGGAGGAGAACCTGGATGAGTGGCTGGGAGAGCACCTCAAGGTGAAGTCTGCAAAGTCTTGTGGAATCTTCTGCATGGTCGGTACCGACCTTTGATTTAAAAACTGCCGCTGCCCCTCCCTATCCCCCCGAAGGGGGAGAGGGAAGCAGATACAAAATTATTGTCATGTCTAGGTGTGCGCTTTGATGCAGTGGACCTTACCCAGGAGGATGATGGGATGAGCATATATCTTGCAAGTCATTCCAGGAGTATGACGGGAAGAGAATGGGTCTATCGTCAACTCCCAGCTGCCTGTCATGAGTCATGACTGTGAAAGTCCTGCAGCGTCCATAACGAGCAGTAATGTTTATATTTTTGGCTTTGGCCGCCCACCCAGTCCACCTTGGTGCCTTGGCGGCCAAAGGCCTGATTAGGGCCAAACCTTTGATCGGCCTACGGCTGGCGGCACAGCAGCATGGCAGGTCTGGCATGAGGCCCGCCTCGGCCCTCCACCAAGAAATTAAATTAGGGTCCCTGGTCGGTAACACGCTTTAGAGAATCATCGGGATTGCTAGGTGCCTCCGGTTGGAGGATGAGAGATGGATAAATGTAGCTGAAATGCAGTCGAGCCACAGAAAAAAGGCACTACCGAGCACTTTGTGGCATCAACTTTTTGCATCCTGCTATGAATTGAAGACTGCCTTCGGAGCACGTGGTCTGAGACGAGCTTCCCCCCCTCTGTTGTTTAGGCGTATGGGGAGGAGGACTATCTGGTGTTTGACTGCCCCGGCCAGATCGAGCTGTACAGCCACCTGGGCATGTTCAACAGCTTCGTGGACTTTCTAAAGCAGGACGGCTGGTCCATCTGCGTGGTGTACTGCCTGGACTGCCATTTCATGACAGGTACAACGCTGTGTGGTGTGTTGTATGTACCTGCATTGCATGGCGGATATAATGTATGGTCCACCTGTGTGGTGTACTGCCTGGACTGCCATTTCATGAAGGATATACGGTAATGGATGGTCCCTCTACGTGGTGTACTGCCTGGACTGACATTTCATGAAGGATATACGGTAATGGATGGTCCCTCTACGTGGTGTACTGCCTGGACTGCCATTTCATGAAGGATATACGGTAATGGATGGTCCCTCTACGTGGTGTACTGCCTGGACTGACATTTCATGAAGGATATACGGTAATGGATGGTCCCTCTACGTGGTGTACTGCCTGGACTGACATTTCATGAAGGATATACGGTAATGGATGGTCCCTCTACGTGGTGTACTGCCTGGACTGACATTTCATGAAGGATATACGGTAATGGATGGTCCCTCTACGTGGTGTACTGCCTGGACTGACATCTCATGACAGATGCCATTTGACGATGTGGTGTATTGCATGTAGTGCCATTTCATGAGTCATGACGAATCTAAGGGCTGGTCCACCTGTGTGGCGTACTGCCTGTAGTGCATGTACTGCTATTTCAAGCCAGATAATGGCCGGTCCAGCTGTGTGGTGTATTGCATGTACTGCCATTTCATGAGTCGTGACGAATCTAATGGCTGGTCCGCCTGTGTGGTGTACTGCCTGTAGTACATGTACTGCTATTTCAAGCTAGATAATGGCTGGTCAAGCTGTGTGGTGTACAGCATGTAGTGCCATGTCATGACAGGTATAACGCTGTTCTGCACACATTAAGTGACCTACCAAGATAAACCCTAAGCCCTGACCCTTAGATAGGGCACAATCTCTGATGATCTGCCCTCCTCGGCGTCTCTTAACTCCTTCTTCTACTTAATGCTTCTGTCACTGATGCCTTCTCAGCTTTAGGTCCCATCCCTCCCTCCGCCCCTTTCTGGCCGTTGAAGCCCTCCCCCAATTTCCTATGATCTTACTCCACCCTGTATGATATTCCTTGATACAGATGCGCCTAAGTTCATTGCGGGGTCCATGCAGGCCCTGTCACCCATGGTCCACTCCCCCCTTCGTCCCCTTCCTGGCCGTTGCTCCCCTTTCCCAATTTCCTATGATCCTACTCCCCCTTGGCATGCAGGCCCTGTCACCCATGGTCCACTCCCCCCTTTGTCCCCTTCCTGGCCGTTGCTCCCCTTTCCCAATTCCCTATGATCTTACTCCCCCTTGGCATGCAGGCCCTGTCACCCATGGTCCACTCCCCCCTTTGTCCCCTTCCTGGCTGTTGCTCCCCTTCCCCAATTCCCTATGATCCTACTCTCCCTTGGCATGCAGGCCCTGTCACCCATGGTCCACTCCCCCCTTCGTCCCCTTCCTGGCTTTCGCTCCCCTTTCCCAATTCCCTATGATCCTACTCCCCCTTGGCATGCAGGCCCTGTCACCCATGGTCCACTCCCCCCTTCGTCCCCTTCCTGGCCGTTGCTCCCCTTTTCCAATTCCCTATGATCTTACTCCCCCTTGGCATGCAGGCCCTGTCACCCATGGTCCACGCCCCCCTTTGTCCCCTTCCTGGCCGTTGCTCCCCTTTCCCAATTCCCTATGATCTTACTCCCCCTTGGCATGCAGGCCCTGTCACCCATGGTCCACTCCCCCCTTCGTCCCCTTCCTGGCCGTTGCTCCCCTTTCCCAATTCCCTATGATCTTACTCCCCCTTGGCATGCAGGCCCTGTCACCCATGGTCCACGCCCCCCTTTGTCCCCTTCCTGGCCGTTGCTCCCCTTTCCCATTTCCCTATGATCCTACTCCCCCTTGGCATGCAGGCCCTGTCACCCATGGTCCACTCCCACCTTCGTCCCCTTCCTGACCGTTATTCTTACACCCATTTTCTTATGATATTTCTCGATTTTCTCATGATCTTACTCGGTACTCCCTCTGTCCTTATTACATTTCTTGATGCAGACGCGTCCAAGTTCATTGCGGGCTCCATGCAGGCCTTGTCAGCCATGGTCAAGCTGGAGCTGCCACATGTCAATGTTTTAACCAAGATGGATATCTGCCCTGACAAGGTGGGTGGCATGAGTATAATGTATATGTGCCACATCAAGCAGACACAGTATAATAATCTCGGCTATTATTACATTGCGTCAGCTACAATTCAGCTACAATTCAGCTATGCTGGGTGCATCAAGCCCTGCTTCTCGGGCAGCTGGCCGTAGGCTGGTGAAGATTTAGTCCCCATCGGCCCAGTGGTGGCTGCCCAGCGGCCTGCCAAAGGTGACCCCTGCCTCCGATCCAGTTCGTCCTGCTGAGATTCCACCCTGTGGCCAAATCTTGACCGGTCTGGGGCCGGTGGGCCATGCTGCATGGCTGGCTGATTAAGGGACCTCTGGCAGAAAGCCAGGAGATATCTGAAATGTACCTGAAATATAGCTGAAGTATAGCTGAAATGTAGCTACAACGACGCGGATCCACTGCAATAAATGACTATTCCTTCCCCTCCTGCAGGCCGAAGTGGAGGAGTTTCTGATTCCGGAGCCCCGCCACTTGCTGGACCGGCTGACTGCTGAGACAGGTCCGCGCTTCAGGGCCCTTAACCGGTCCGTCGCGGCACTCCTCAACGAGTTCAGCCTGGTCAGCTTCGTACCGCTGGATCTATCAGATGAGGAAAGGTGAGGGGAGGGGAGCAGTGTTTATTTCAGGGTGCTTCAGCTACACTTCAGCTACAACCTGTTATTTAGCCGGCGGGGCCTGGTACAGCAAGCCTTGTTGCTTGAGCCACCAGCCTTACACCTGCCGTACACCAGCTGTACACCAGCCGTACACCAGCCGTGCACCTGCCCTACACCTGCCCTACACTCGCCATGCACCAGCCGTACACCAGCCGTACACCTGCCCTACACTCGCCGTGCACCAGCCGTACACCAGCCATGCACCAGCCCTACACCTGCCCTACACCAGCCGTACACCAGCCGTACACCAGCCGTACACCAGCTGTACACCTGCCCTACACCTGCCCTACACCAGCCGTACACCAGCCGTACACCAGCCGTACACCTGCCCTACACCTGCCCTACACCTGCCCTACACCAGCCGTACACCTGCCCTACACCTGCCCTACACCAGCCGTACACCAGCCGTACACCAGCCGTCCACCAGCCGTACACCTGCCCTACACCTGCCATACACCTGCCATACACCAGCCGTACACCAGCCGTACACCTGCCCTACACATGCCCTACACCTGCCCTACACCAGCCGTACACCAGCGGTACACCTGCCCTACACCAGCCGTACACCAGCCCTACACCTGCCATACACCTGCCCTACACCTGCCCTACACCTGCCCTACACCAGCCCTACACCAGCCGTACACCAGCCGTACACCTGCCCTACACCTGCCCTACACCTGCCCTACACAAGCCGTACACCTGCCCTACACCTGCCCTACACCAGCCGTACACCAGCCCTACACCTGCCCTACACCTGCCCTACACCAGCCGTACACCAGCCATACACCTGCCCTACACCTTCCCTACACCTGCCCTACACCAGCCGTACACCTGCCCTACACCTGCCCTACACCTGCCCTACACCAGCCGTACACCAGCCGTACACCTGCCCTACACCTGCCCTACACCTGCCCTACACCAGCCGTACACCTGCCCTACACCTGCCCTACACCAGCCGTATACCAGCCGTACACCTGCCGTACACCAGCCGTACACCTGCCCTACACCTGCCCTACACCTGCCCTACACCAGCCGTACACCAGCCGTACACCTGCCCTACACCTGCCCTACACCAGCCGTACACCTGCCCTACACCTGCCCTACACCTGCCCTACACCTGCCCTACACCAGCCGTACACCTGCCCTACACCTGCCCTACACCAGCCGTACACCAGCCGTCCACCAGCCATACACCTGCCCTACACCTGCCCTACACCTGCCCTACACCTGCCCTACACCAGCCGTACACCAGCTGTACACCTGCCCTACACCTGCCCTACACCAGCCGTACACCAGCCATACACCTGCCCTACACCTGCCCTACACCTGCCCTACACCAGCCGTACACCAGCCATACACCTGCCCTACACCTGCCCTACACCTGCCCTACACCAGCCGTACACCTGCCCTACACCTGCCCTACACCTGCCCTACACCAGCCGTACACCAGCCGTACACCTGCCCTACACCTGCCCTACACCAGCCGTACACCTGCCCTACACCTGCCCTACACCAGCCGTACACCAGCCGTACACCAGCCGTACACCTGCCCTACACCTGCACTACACCTGCCGTACACCTGCCCTACACCTGCCCTACACCAGCCGTACACCAGCCATACACCTGCCCTACACCTGCCCTACACCTGCCCTACACCAGCCGTACACCAGCGGTACACCTGCCCTACACTTGCCCTACACCTGCCCTACACCAGCCGTACACCTGCCCTACACCAGCCGTACACCAGCGGTGCACCTGCCCTACACTTGCCCTACACCTGCCCTACACCAGCCGTACACCAGCGGTACACCTGCCCTACACTTGCCCTACACCTGCCCTACACCAGCCGTACACCAGCGGTACACCTGCCCTACACTTGCCCTACACCTGCCCTACACCAGCTGTACACCAGCGGTACACCTGCCCTACACTTGCCCTACACCTGCCCTACACTTGCCCTACACCTGCCCTACACCAGCCGTACACCAGCGGTACACCTGCCCTACACTTGCCCTACTGAGGTTCGGCCCCGACCGGACCTGTGGCGGCCACACCAGAGCCCCCCTAAAGGCGGCTCTGGTGTGCACTAAACTTTGAACTGAAAGGGAAGAATCATTAGTATCAGGAATGTGAAGGGACCAATGCCGAAAAGCAGTCGGCTCAGTCAAACACTCGATGCAGTTATACGTCATGACAGGTTGCTGGCCAGCACATGCAAGATGAAATGCCTAAAAATACATGGATGCGCTGAATGGGGTCCATGTCATCAGCTCAATTTGAACCTCTGGCTCTTTCATACCTCCATAAATCTGCCTTGTCCGCACTGATTGCTTTCATCTACCCGCACAGTGCTCTGCCCTCTCAAGGTGATGTCTTTCTACCTTGCTGCCTCTGTCAATCATCCTGTCGCCTCAAATAAATAAATAAATAAACAAACGAAACTCCCGGAAACGTGGATTAAGGAAACAACTGCTCAAACTCAAACAACTGCTCAAACTCAAACAACTGTTGTTCTGCTCTGCAGCATCGTCGAGGTGCTGCACAATATTGATATCTCGATACAGTTTGGGGAGGATGCAGATGTGAAGATCAGGGATTTCGATGAGCCTGAGGAGCAGGATGAAGAGCAGGGTGAAGGGGGGATGATGGAGTAGAGACTGGAAGCAGCATCTAGAAAAACATCTCTTTGTTGCAAGGTCATCCATTTGTTGCAAGGGGTTAAATTTGCTCATAGCTCTGCTGTATACGCCATACGAATTTGTCCACATTCACACCTCCCCCCCAAATAGTATGAACCCTTACTACCGTATGAAACGATGGACACTTGATTTCCTGTGCGCCTTAGTCGCGATTGTTTGCCTGGGGCTTGCCTGCTGCATGATGGGGTTCATACCTACACCGCAGCAGCAGTGGTTGTTCCCTGGTGGGATGTCGTTTATGTCCTGTCAGGGGTGACTGTATAATCGTTTCACCGGGGGACTCTGGTTGATCTGATGCTTTCCTTATTCGTTGAAGTGCCACAACTGATATGCGGGGTTTTCTCCTATGCATGGAATCACTTGCCGGGGCTGAAACCATCGCTACCATCAGGCACAGGTGGTCTCAGCCTATGGACGGTGCAGAATGGCGCAACAGCCCATCCAAGGAAGATTTCGTTTTCCAGTTGTTTGCGATTGCTCTGTGAAGAAGAGCATCTAGCAAGGAGCACCAGGGATATGGAGTGGGCAGCACAGTCCAGGCCTGTTTATGTTTGGGATAATTCAGCTACCTTAGCAATAATTCAGCTACCTCATGGCCTACGGCTGTGTGAGCCTGGTGAAGCAGGTCCTGGTGATTTGGCCCGTCAAGGGGGGATGGTCCCCTTTGGAGCTGGTGCCTCAGTGGCCTGCCAAACTCGGCCTTGTGTGCACTAAAACAACTAGTGCATCACGGACGCTGTACACCTAGCTGAGGATTCACAATGAGCAGGCAGTTGGCATGCGCATGCACGCACAGTGTGATCTGAGATCATCAGGCCCCGAGCCCAGCAGCCACCAGCATGGCCACACAGCCACCCCTGGAGGTAGCAGCATTGTGCCTCATGATGGGGACATGCGTAGAGTCGCTGGGCATTGAGGGAGAATGGAGCAGGGCTCAAGGTCCATTTCCTCACATAATAGTCTTGTACTTGCTCTTGCTTAAGATGGCTCACACGGCACGCTTGAGGACCATAATGAGGTCGTGTCAATGCAAGGCCATCAATGCCAGCAGCCCCGGCGATGTCCCCGCTATGCACTACCGCTCGCGCCTTGACGCCAGCTGTAGATGCTGCCAGATGGTTGCTTGTTTGCTGAGCCAGTGACGGCACTGTCAAGGCAGCGGGCTTGCAGTAGCCCTGGCACCCTATTTCAACGCAACGAACGCCTCCAAACGGCGTACCTCTCCCACGCCGCTAATCCACATATCTGCGTGGAGGAAATGGCGTTTACTCCGGGAGCAGCCCCTCGCTAGGTCGTCAAGCTCGGCAGTCAAGAAACCCCTCCGACCGTCCGGTAAACCCGATACGATAAACCCGGTGGTCCTCATCAGTCATCAGTCTCATCATGCACTCGCCCTCGCACCGCACTCACCTGGTCGCATTCCCCGAACCCAAATCCCCAGCGAATTACAGGGAAGCAGCCTTCACGCCATGCTCGTGCATGCATCGACGATGAGCGGTGGGGTCCGGCTCAGGACCAGACAGACCAGCGCTCATGCGACCAAGTCAGCACGCCCGCTGGCAGCCTCGAAGCTTCCAAGCCTTCTCTCGGATATCGGGCCTGCATCTGCACCCCTGTCGGTCCCGCTGCCACGTGGTGGCTTTTCGGCCCTGGTCGGCCGTGCTTCCACTCTTGCGTTCGTCACTGCTGTGGCAGCAGTGGAGGCACCAGCAGCGGCTTCTCAGGTCGTTTTCTCCAGGCGGTGAGGATCGCCGGCTTCTATATTAATAAACCACCGGTGCTCGCTGGTAAAGAACCCTACTACCTACCCTGTTCCTTTTTGTCACGATCCTAGACGAGCGTTGATACATACGTCATCATGGTAGCAGCGGTTTTCCGTCACCCAGACAGATTTTGAAAAAAGCTGCAGGTACTGGTTAGGACCATGCTACACCGACCCCTACCTTCTGGGCCCCTAGTAGCTTATCTCCTGTGGCAGGTCTAAACAATGCATTCCTTAGTCCTTACCACGGTTTCTTACAGTGCACACCAATTTGGCGGCAGTTGGGCAGCCACTGCTGGGCCGATAGGGATCCAACCTTGATTGGTCTACGAGTCTTGGCCCAAATTGCAGGACTTGCGCCGATTGCGGCGCGAGGCCCGTGCATGCCCATGCCCATGCCCATGTAGCTGAATTGTAGATGAAGGACCACCTTCCATGAAAACAGTGATGCTTACTCACATCCCTTGTCGGCTTGTCACTATTGGATGGCAACCCGTCTGAGGCGCGTCCCCTGCTTGACCTCATTCATTGCATGGTCTACAGGTGCTTGCCTGTCTTTGCATCCTTGCTTTCCCCGCTGCAATGGTGAAGTTACCTTGCATGTTCAGCCGTGTTAAGCGTCATCTTGGTCCTTCATCTCGTCTGCTCCCTCGCTCAAATTGTTCTCTCTTCCCTCTCTTCCACTGGCCTCCTCCCCACTTCGTTGCCCCCCTGACCTGTTTTCATCCCGCCCCCACTTGTCCCCTCGCCCCCTTCTTCTCGTCCTCCCATTTCCTAGGTTTGAGGACCAGGGTATTGACGTGGAGGTGCTGAAAGACGCCGCAGGCCAGCATCAGGTACACGTCATGGTTTCCCGATAACATTATGATAACAGCAGCACGATATGGAAAAGGCTTAGGGTGTTGGTGTTCAAGATGTCGTTTGATTGTTTCAACATCATAGAAACGGTGCAGAAGTGCAGATACGGCCTCAGGCCACGCTGCACTAGTGCCCTGTCTCCATATCCTTATAACCCTGTGGAAGCAGTCAACCCTGTTTATCTTGCCACACCTCTCACCAAGTAAATTAATTAATCGATTAATTAATGAATGAACAACATACCCTATATAGTGGGCACCTGTTTAGCCACTGGAGGCCACCTCCGGCTCCTGCATTGGGTAGACTGTCACCGTCTATTTTAGCCTGCTTCAGCTACACTTCATCTACATGAAGGCCTGCGGTGGAGCGCCACGCAGCGCGCCCTGCTGCACAGGCTGCCAGCCGTAGGCGGGTCAAGGTTTGGCCGCCCGGTGACCTCCTCAAAGCAGAATGGCGCGCAACTAAATTTACTACGTATGCTGCCGTGATCACGTAACAGAAACAGCACTGCAAAGGTGCTCACAAGATGCAACATGCTCACCACTTGGAACAACCACCCAGATGCCCACCACTTCCAATAAAACATAATTTTGTTCATCCCCATGCCTCCTATGAAAATATGATTATTAAAATGCATTAGCAGCCGTTAATGGCCACAAAAGGCATCAAAGCTGCGGCAGCGCCTTCCATGTCTGCATCATGGCAGTGTGTTTGCATGCCCCCCCATGCAACATGCGTGACCGATGAATCTCATGATGGATCCATGTCCTTGTATCCGCCACTGGCAGGTGTCTGTTCGCGCAAAGGAGGAGTGCAGGCGTGTGATGCATTGGGCCGTGGAAGACTGGGTGCAGGTGCGGTACGGTGGGGGGACTTGTTTGTTTCAGTGTGTCTTAGTTATTATACAGACGCGTCATGGCCTCTGGCTGGCATGTCCAGTGGCAGCAGGCCCTGCTTCTTCGGCCACCAGAGGTAGGCCGGGCAAGGTCTGTTCCCCATCCCCCTAGTGCGTGGTGGCCGCCCGTCGGTCCTTTGAAGGTGGCCTGGCTTGCACTGGAATTGACACTGGGGAGACACAGGAAGGCATAAGGGAGACTGGGGGGAATGGGAAGGTAAGAAGGTATGAGGCCATGTGGGAGAGCTGAGGAGGTCGTGTTGAAGACAGACACCGCCATTCGAAAAACGGCGTGCATGACTCCTTCTCAGCCATGCATCTTGCCCCACACCCGCCCTCCTTCAAAATTGAAGGCTTCAGGCCCTGGCTGTTGTCCGGGATGAAAAAACATTGTACTTCCTAACAAATATTTTCCTGGTATACTTTGTATAGATGTCGTGTATAAATCTGTCTCTGCCGCCCTCACAGAATGCTTCTGGTGGGCATTATTAATTCTCTCTCCGCCCCCTGCCTGCAGCCTGATGAGTCGTACTGGCCTGCGGGCACATTGGCAGTGGATGGCAAGGCCGTTCAAACGCCTTTTGTTGGAGGGGCTGTCAACATCACCATCCCCGAGGTGTGCGGGGAGTGTTAGCAGGAGCATGAGCGGTACATGGGCGGTTTATGAGCAGTACATGCGTGGGAGAATGAGCGGTACATGGGCTGCTTATGAGCGGTACATGAGCGATACATGAACAGTACATAAGCTGACGTATGAGCGGTGCATGAGCAGAAGCATGAGAAGAAGCATGAGTGGTGTCTGAGCGGTACATGAGTGGGAGCATGAGCGGTACATGAGCGTGGAGCAGGGGCATAAGTTCACTGGGGAAATAAGCTGGATTGCCCGGGGATGTTCGCCACTGATGATGTTGGTGTGCTTGGGAGTGTTCTTCAGTTACAGTTCAGTTACAGTTCAGCTACAGTTCAGCTACATGACGGCCTACAGCTGGGGTGGCCTGGTTCAGCAAGCTCTGCTGCTGGGGTCACGGCCCGTTGGCTGGTCATGGCTTGGTCCCCATTGGCCCAGTGGCGGCTGCTGGACGGCCGTAGGATAGGCGGTCGGGTACACACTTAAATGATACCGGTAACTGATACCAGCATTTGCATGGGTGCATCCAGTGTGCGTTGCAGCGCACCATGCGTCTGCAATATCCCCTGAGACCACTGCCCTCCTGTTCATGCCGGCAGTGTGGTATCTGTTGTCATCTTGCACCCGCAGCCTGGTGCCATGTCGCCAGCATTTTAATCATTACCGCCCCTTGCTGTGTATTTTAACATGGTTAAGCAAAAAATCAGCTACATCACGGCCTCCAGTTGGGAGGACCTGGTGCAGGCTCAGCCCCCCACCCTTCGGCCAGTCACGGTTTAATCTGGTTTAGCCCGGTCATGGTCGCCCGCAGCCCTACAAAGTTCGTCTGGTGCGCACTAAAGGAACCCTGCTGCTCGTTGTCACTCTGTAGGCTTCCTGAACCATTACCCTGGTCTCTTGACGATGACTTGCTGTTTGCCCCTCCAAGGCCTGTTGCCCAATGGTGACTCACCTCCTGTTCCCCCACAGACCTACTGCCTTCAGAGTCATGACCCTGGTTTCCCTCACAAATCCTTCAATACATGTACGTGTAGGATTACCTGAAGCTCATGTTGCTGCACCTACAGCAGTGTATCATTAGCGGGGATGGTATTGAAACCAGGGAGTTACGACCCTGGGTACATGATGGAGATCCCTATCTTGTTCCTCTACAGGCTTCCTTTGTGAATACCCTGGTCATGTGATGAATATCCTCTCCTCGACCCCCCACAGGCCTTTGCAGGATGCCCTGGTTTTCATCAAGGTATACGTTGTTAAAGCGCTCCTCCTCCCTTAACAGGCCCTCTGCCCCTGTACCCTAGTGTTCGTGATCAAGGAGCTTGAGCCGGAGAAGTGGATAAACGGAGGAGCGTCTCATTTCACAGTGGTCATTAAGCAGCCGGACTGGAAAGCGTTGGCAGAGAAGGTACATGATTCAGGGAGTCAGGGTTCAGGAGGTAGAGTACAGGCGTCTGGGTGTTCAAGTTCAGGAGGCAGAGTACAAGTGTCTAGGTTGTTGTTACAAACTTGACGCAACCACCCACAGACTTTTGTGAGAGGGCCAGGTAGAGCAAACCGGTGGGGAAACAAGCTACAAGAAGTCAAGAACCAAACCAGGACCAGAAACACGGAGACACGGGGGCAAACTAAAGCAGCACAACCTCAGAGGAAAACGTGTCTAGGTCAGGGCATGATGAGTGCAGGGGGGCTGCTGCAGGAAAACGAGGAGAGGAAGCCATGGACGTTAAGCTGCAGGCGAGGATGGAATGTGGGGAGGTCATGGGACGTTAATGGGCAGGGAGAGCGATCTGGAGCGCATACCATAAAAAGCACAGGTTATACCTCAGCTGCTCAGCATGCTCAGATTACACTGTTAGCTACTCCTGCCATGTATCCTGCTCTGACTCCAAGACCCCTTGAAGGGAAGGGACCCCAGCGCCGGCGCTGAGGGAAATGGGGGTCTGGCAGACTGCGCCTAGGGTTTTAAGGGGCCCCTTGGCACTATCAGCTGTTGTCAAGCATGGAACCTGCTTTCGTGAAACCAAGTTTCTGAACTTGCTGAAGCCATGCGCAGCTGAAACAGCTGGCAGCTGCTATATGTAAATCAGTAGGGAGTCTCCTTTGCCACCTGTTATAATGACTTGATTTGTTTGATTTGCTGCCCACCCTCATGCTGCCGGCCGGTGTTTCCTACCGAGTCCACCTATATTAGCTGGTCCCTCTCCCTCCTCTCCTCTGGCCTTCAGCTGATCCAGAGCTGCTTTGCACCTCCCACCCTTTTTCTGCCTGTTTTTGTCACTGCAGAGTCCGCCTACCACAATAATTCCCTCTCTCCCATCCTCTGGCTTTCTTCTGATTTCAAGCCCCCCCTGCACACTTCACCCGTCCCTCTCGCTGCCTGCAGCTCACTTACAACCGGTCTTTCTCCCTCCCCGCCTTATGTTTTCTCTCTGATGTCGGGTCCCCCTGCACACCTCTTACACCTCCCACACCTCCCTCCCCCTGCACACCTCCCACACCTCCCACACCTCCCTCCCCCTACACACCTCCCTACCCCTTCACACCTCCCAAACCTTCCACACCTCCCTCCCCCTGCACACCTCCCACACCTCCCTACCCCTGCACACCTCCCACACCTCCCACACCTCCCTCCCCCTGCACACCTCCCACACCTTCCACACCTCCCTACCCCTGCAAACCTCCCACACCTTCCACACCTCCCTCCCCCTGCACACCTCCCACACCTCCCACACCTCCCTACCCCTGCACACCTCCCACACCTCCCTACCCCTGCACACCTCCCACACCTTCCACACCTCCCTACCCCTGCACACCTCCCACACCTTCCACACCTCCCTCCCCCTGCACACCTCCCGTTAGTCCCATACCTCCCTCCCCCTTCACACCTCCCACACCTCCCTCCCCATGCAGGTGATCACTGCAGAGTCCACCTACAACAACTGGTCGCTGTTCAACCGCCTGTGCATGGTCAACGAGCTGCTAGACGCGGCCGTCATGGCAGGTATTGCCGGCTCAGCAACACACACCTGAGAACGGATGTTTAGGTCATGCCAAATAGTCAGGGCAACCCGAGTGGGTGGGAAATAAGCTGCTGAGCACAATGGCATGGGCAGTTAAAGCCCTAAGCCTATACCCTAAACCCTAAATAAGCTGCTGAGCACGAGGGCATGGGCAATTAAAGCCCTACATCTAAAGCCTAAACCCTAGATAAGCTGCTGAGCACGGGGGCATGGGCAGTTAGAGCCTAAAGCCTAAACCCTAAATAAGGTGCTGAGCACGGGGGCGTGGGCAGTTGAAGCCTAAACCCTAATCCCTAAATAAGCTGCTGAGCACGGGGGCATCTGCAGTCCCCATGGGTAAGCCAGCTTCTCACCCGCAGGACCCTCAGGCATGTCGCTACCTGCTGTCCCCCCTCACACCTCCACACTTTATTTTCCACCTACCCCTAGGACCCTCTATTGTGCTGCTGTGTTCTGCCATCACTCACCCCCATATTTGTTTGCCCACCCACCTACACTCCCCCAGAGTCCCCTCGTGATCAGCTGCTATCCAACCCTGCTCCTCACACCCCCGCACCTCCTTTCCCTACCTACACCTAGGACCCTCTTCGTGCTGTTGTGCTCCGCCATCACTCACCCCCATATTTGTTTGCCCACCCACCTACACTCCCCCAGAGTCCCCTCGTGATCAGCTGCTATCCAACCCTGCTCCTCACACCCCCGCACCTCCTTTCCCCACCTACCCCTAGGACCCTCTTCACGTTGTTGTGCTCCGCCATCACTCACCCCCATATTTGTTTGCCCACCCACCTACACTCCCCCAGAGTCCCCTCGTGATCAGCTGCTATCCAACCCTGCTCCTCACACCCCCGCACCTCCTTTCCCCACCTACACCTAGGACCCTCTTCGTGTTGTTGTGCTCCGCCATCACTCACCTCCATATTCATTTGCCCACCCACCTACACTCCCCCATGCCCCCCCATGATCAGCTGCTATCCAATCCCGCTTCTCACACCCCCACACCTCCTTTTCCCACCTACACCTAGGACCCTCTTCCTTGCCGCTGTAAGCTGCCATCCTTCAACCTCTGCAGCTGTTTCCCCACCTCCCCCCAGATCCCCCCTGATCAGCTGCTGTCTGATGCCGCCCCTAACACCCCTGCACCTTCCTTGGCCGCACAAGACCTCTGACTGATCCCTGCACACTGCCGCCCTACCCCCCAGTCAAACCTGTTGCTTCCCACTGAACCCCAGGAATCTTAAGCATGTCCCTGGCCTTCATCTGGCGACGCCTCACCCCGACCCTAGTTCCTCAAGCATACCTCTGGTAGTCACCACCACCTCTGCCTCTGCTTTTCACACCCTGCAACGTGTTCCATGCTTCCACTCTCCTCACCCCGAACCCGACTTTTTCACACCCAGGACCCTCTCCCTTTCCCTGACGAACGAGTGGTTGCGCCTCAGCACCACTTCACCCCTGTCCCTAATTCTTCTCACCCTTTGGCTTGTCCTGGGTATCCACACCCCTCACACCCTCACCTGGATTTTTCACACCCAGGACCCTCTCCCTTCTCCCTGATAACCACGTGGTTGCGCCTCGGCACCACTTCATCTTTTTCCCTACTTCTTCACACCCTTTGGCTTGTCCTGGGTATTCACACTCCTCACACCCTCACCTGACTTTTTCACACCCAGGACCCTCTCCCTTCTCCCTGACATCACGTGGTTGCACCTCCACCCCGCTCCACCCTTGTCTCTGCTTCTTCTCACCCTCAGGCCCCTCTGGCATGACGCTGTCTGATGCCACCCCTCACCCCCGCAAACATGTTTTCACACTTACAGGACCCTCTGGCATGTCGCTGCTGTTCACCTGAGACGCCTCATCCCCGCAACTGCTGCCTTCCATCCCCTTGGTCCTGCAACAGTGTGACATGTCACAGTCTGCCACCCCTAACAGTGTGACATGTCACAGTCTGCCACCCCTTACAGTGTGACATGTCACTGTCTGCCACCCCTAACAGTGTGACATGTCACAGTCTGCTACCCTGTCACAGTCTGTCACCCCTAACAGTGTCACATGTCACTGTCTGCCACCCCTAACAGTGTGACATGTCACTGTCTGCCACCCCTGACAGTGTGACATGTCACTGTCTGCCATTCCTAACAGTGTCACATGTCACAGTCTGCCACCCCTAACAGTGTGACATGTCACAATCTGCCACCCCTAACAGTGTGACATGTCACAGTCTGTCACCCCTAACAGTGTGACATGTCACTGTCTGCCACCCCTAACAGTGTGACATGTCACTGTCTGCCACCCCTAACAGTGTGACATGTCACTGTCTACCACCCCTCACCTACCTTCAACCTTGTTTTTGCACTCAGTAGGGAATCTTCAAGAAATTCATGCCAAAGCTGCTGCGGTGTAATCAATGTCCCCCCCTCTGGCATGCCGCGGGTGTCTATGCCTCCAGCATCCCCTCACCCGCTTCCCCTCATGCCCAGGCCCCTCCGGCATGGCCCTTCTATTCACCTGGCTACGCCTCAGCTCCACGCGTGTACTGCCTTGGTACAAGAACTCCAACTACCAGTCCAAGGACATCGCCCATGTTCAGAAGGTAGTGGCGCAACGCATGGCGGACACAGCCAGGAGTGCGGAGGACGGCATGTGCCGCATGTACTCGCGCATGGCGTTGGCGGGCCTGCCGCGTGGCGGCGGTAATGGGGACGACATCCGCATGGGCATCCTCAACATCATGCGCGGGAACGGAATCAAAGAGGGGCATCGGCCGGTGAGACATTGCTGAGTGGTGTGTGCTGGAAGCAGAGAGTTTAAGTGGCGGAGTGCTGGCATCATAGATTTTCAAGTGATGGCACTTCAGTTAGTGAAGCTAGGGCAAAGAAAATGTGCTGTCAGAGGATGGGCGCTGATAGTTTGCCCTTAGGCTTGAGTGCAACCAGGGCAACATCCTTACGTCACAGTATGTATATCGTAAACATCATGCGAGGGAATGGAATCCAAGAGGGGCATCAGCCGGTGAGGGATTGCCAGGGGGTCGGCGGTCTGAGTATGGGACCTTATAGTTTTCCCTTGGCTTGCTTGCTGCACTGGAGGCAAAGAGGATGATACTGCCGAGTGCCGGCAGAGTATGGGAGGTCATACTTTGCCCAGTGCTGCACCAGGGGCAGAGAGGATGATATCCCAATGTCACGGTGTGTGCATCCTTAACGTTATGGGTGGGCATATGGTCAAAGAGGGGCATCGGCTGGTGAGAAATGTTCTTTTTCTGGTGATTTCATACCATTGTAGGAGGTGTGATGTCTTCACACTCAATTTGCCTGTGTGTGGTTCAGGAGCACTTCCTTCAGAGCTGGCTTATGGCAGCATATGTTCAAAATTGGCATGTGGCAACATTTGACTGCACTTCATTCGAAACTGGCAATATTTCAACATCTGCTTGCTTGTGATGTTTTAAAAGTACAGCATTTAGCATCACGGTTTATTGCTCTGAAAATCCAGGGCATCGAAGAGCACTTTCTGGAGGAGTGGCACCAGAAGCTGCACACCAACAACACCCCGGACGACATTTACATTTGCGAGGCGTACCTGGCCTTTCTTCACTCCAACAAGTAAGAGGGTGGGGAGGGCAGGGGGCGGGTCCTGGGCGTACATTTCCTTGAGGGTGGGGAGGGCAGGGGGCGGGTCCTGGGCGTACATTTCCTTGAGGGTGGGGAGGGCAGGGGGCGGGTTCAGGGAATCCTTGATGCTTGGGCTGAGGCCATATTCTTGCAATAAATGACAAATAGCATTAAAAGGTTCCTCCGGAGGCTGGTTTTAACTGTAACAGCTCGTTTATTTCTTCTTGTTTGCTCGATATCCAAGCTTGGTATATATAATTCATATTGCATGACATGTACCCCCCCATTCGGTGCAAATGCTGCACTCCCCTAGTCCCAGCCTCCCCTTTCCAGATTTACCCCTCCCCTTGTAACCGATGTTAATTATTGCACGCTTCAGCTGAGGTTCAGGTACCTCACGTCCTTTGGCCGGCCGGGCCCGGAGCAGCAAGCCCTGCTGCCCGGGCCACTGTCTATGGTTTTGTTTCCTACGTGTCGGTCAAGTAGCGTCCGTCCGGGCGGGCACCCAAATTTTATCTGGCGCACACAAAATGAATTCCGGTTGTCCCCTCACCTTCCCCTCTTAGCCATGATGACTACTGGCGGGTGTTGAAAGAAAGGGGCAATCTCACACGCGCGGATCTGGAGGGATTCGGAAAGCCGCTCAGGTCATGGCCTATGCACCTACCTCACCTCATTGGACCCTTTCAACACTTCCTTTGGATTCTCAAGGTAAGTTCCACGCGGCAATGCATGCCAGGTAGCTAGGTCACGGGCTTCAACCCCAAATCTCCGCCCATACACCTGCCTCACCGCATTGGCCCCCTACAGCACTTCCTATATATCCTGGACGTGCGTTATATGCAACATCGCATGTCAAATGTCTAGATACAAGGCTCCGACCTTCAGTCCTTGTCCACGCACCTGCCTCCCCTTATCGCCCCCTACACCCCTCCTAGGGATCCGGGAGGTGTGTCCCGTGCAACAAGGCACCTCAGCTACCTTCAGTGCATGGCTATTCATGCCGGTCTTTGCCCATGCACCAATGCAGCTCAGCTATAATACATAATATCACCCCCTTACCCTGCACCCTTAACCCTAAACCCTAACCTTGAACCAACCGTCCTCAACATGAATCCCTTTCACTGACGCAACCAGCTATAATATTATCAATATGTAATATTAACAATATATAAGAATACCCCCTAGCCCTGCACCTGCTGTACTCAGCACGAGTCCCTTTCACCGATGCAACTCAGCTCTTCACACGTTTGTTTACCTGCCTGAGAGTCTCCAGCCTTGACCCAGGTCATCCAACAGATTCGATTGGACGGGTAAGGCAACATTTAGCTGAAATGATTTGCTCACCCTACAGGATTCCTTCACACCGCGCTGGCCCTGCATCATCCAGCAGATCAGACCAGTGGCTGGATAAGACACGACCCGGCTGGAATGGTTGCTTCATACTGGCAGATTTGTTTTCCAGTGCCGTCCGTCATCCTGGCGGCTGTAGCGCTCGCGCACCTGCCAGCCCTCCTGCTCGCCCAGTCGTCCTCCTTCTTGCCCACCCACACACCCTCTGCTAAATACTCACCCACCCGTAGGAATGTCCTCTCCCCTTCCCCACCCCCCACCCCTCTAATGCCCCCCCATCCCCTTGAATGTAATCTGGTGAATGAAAGTGGAGCTACACCCCGCCATCCCTGTGCTGTGCTCATGTCATTCATGGTGGATTGACCCCCCCCCTTCCCCCCTCAACAACAAAAACAACAACAAGGACACCTCTCTTCTGTGAGCAGATGACTCATAGTGGGTATGACCCGCCCACCCACCCACCCACCCACCCACCCACCCTTCCTCTTTTGTGACCAGGTGACTTATAGTGGTGCCGACCCACCCACCCACCCACCCTCTTATGTGACCAGGTGACTCATAGTGGTGCCGACTTGGACACCGCCTACACCATGGCTCAGGGCCGGCTGGATGGGGAGCTATCCTGGATCATTGGAGACATACTGCAACACCGCCACGAGTGGTGGGTGCCACCGTTTAATTTAGGGGGGCTTCAGCTACAATTCCGCCTACGGCCGGCAGGGGTTTGTGCAACAGTGCTGCTGCTGTTGCTGTTGCTGTTGCCATTGACCGTGGCCAGGTTTCGTCCAAATCGACCCAGTAGTGGCCGCCTGGCAGCCCCCCCACAGGTGGTCTAGTGTGCACTGGAATAGAGAACATCAGGTGGATCGCTGTTCACCCAATGCATGGGTCGGGAGGGGGCCTGCCCATGTAACCTACTTTTCAAAATCCCGCTAATGTTTTGGCCAATCCTAGTTATGTATGTATGTTCACCCTACTTCCTAATGTTGATTTCAACGCGCAACGCGCAACTTTGGGGGGGCATTTGGCAGTGATTATATTACAGCGCGGCAGACCACCTTCAGGGGGTCGCCGGGCAGCCATTTCTGGGCCAATTGGGACCAAACCTTGACCTTCCTATAACTGGTGGTCCAAGCAGCAGGGCTGGCTGCGCCAGCCTCTCATGGCCGAGGACCGTGGTTACCTGAATTGTAGCCGAAGCGCGCTAGAATAACCACTGGCATTCGGGTGACCACCACTGGGCTCATGAGGACTCAACCTAGATCGGCATGTGGCTGGTGGCCCAAGCTGCAGGGCTTCCTGCATTAAACCCCGGCGGTCGTAGGCGGGGTTGCAGCATCAGTGTGACTGAATTACCCATGTGTGAACCCTGCTACCCCCCCAGTCCCCACCGGCAACACCTTGAACCTACAGGAGGGTCCCAGGAGTGACTGTACTGTGTTCATACCCTAGATTTTCAGTAGGCAAGACATGTTCATACTACGATGTGTTCATATCCTTAAGGCATGATGTGTTCATACCTTTTGAGACGTGACAGGTTCATACTGCTGAGGTGTGATGTGTTCATACCTTTCAGCTGAGATTGTTCATACCTTTGATCCCTCAGGTGGGTTCCTGGCAAGATTGTGATGGCTCGGCAGCGCCTGGCGGAGTATTGGGAGGTGTGGAATCAAAGCAGCTGGGACATCAGGGCGTATCAGGGAAGAAGAAACCTGGGACCTCAACCCTCAACCCTTAACCCTCAACCTTATACCCTTAACCAGGACGTCTGAGAGAGGAGGAGGAAAAAGGAGGGAATGAGAGAGATGTATGGAGTTTGATGTACATGACGAGTCGGCAATTGCTGGGATACAGGCCGTGAATGTGATAGGTCTGCGAGTTGAGATGCATTCCAGTGTCAATTTTAGTGCGTACCAGACGACATTCGGCAGGCTGCCGGTCACCACTGGGCTGATGGGGACCAAGCCTTGATGACCAACAGCCAGTAGCCTAGACAGCACTTTCTTTATGCACAAGGCCCCCCTGATTGTTGACCGTGATGAAGCTGATTTGTAGCTGAAGCCCTCTCGGATACACGCTGGTGTGGTGTGCTCATTTTGTGTGTGTGTTCATTCCCCGACCCCGTCGTCTACCCACCCCCTCTGGAATTGTCCGCAATGTGTAGAGGGAAGGCGCCTCTCGAGACCTCCTTTTGCTGGACATCTCCCTGGATGACTGGTTTCGCACCCAGGTGAGGGGTGTGGAGGTATGGAGCAACTGTGTGTCAGGACATCATCTTAGAAATGCAAAATTCGCCCAAAACAAAAGGAAATTGATTATAAATTAAGAATTCTAGTTTAGTTTTGTATGATGATCACACATTCCTCGCCTAGGAGGTAGTGATCATAATAGAAGAGTTGCAAATTTGGGTGCGTTGGCTCAAAAGAGGGCGGCAGGGTGAGGGATGGGTGAGGTCTCGGTGAGAGCCAGCAGAAAAGTGCACTATCGATTTAAGTTGCTTCAGTTGCTTCAGCTACATTTCAACGACAAACCTGCCTACAACTGGCCTGGCTGTCTGCGACAAACCCAAACTTCCGGTCCGGTCAAGGCTTCGTTCCAATTGGCCTAGTAATGGCCGCCCGGCAGTCCTACACAGATGTGGTTCAGTGCGTGGGACCTAGGTACATGAGGAAGAATATATGGGTGATCACTCCTTGGGCAAGCAGTACATGTAACAGCAGGTGGAGATGTGTGACGTCACGGGGATAGCGGTACATGTATTGGAATCAGACCTGTTGGGGGGGGGGGCGAGGATGAATATGTGAGTGATCTCTCCTTCTGACAGCACCTCTTGGACCCCTGTGTGAGATCTCGGCGGTACAGTAGACTCGAATTGAACTGCCCCCCCAAATTGACATTGTTTTGGGGTTGAGACAAGGGGTGTGAGGGATATACTAACAATTCCAGCACCCCTCCACCCCCCTACCCCCCCCTGATGCCCTTCGCCCTCGCCCCGTCCGTCCATATGGAGCTCGGCAATACCATAACTTTGATTTGTCTTCCTTCGCGTACAGACGCACAACTTATTTTCATGTATCCCTTGGGGAATAGTTTCATCCTTGCCTGTAGATTTCTGACTGGAAACTAGCAATGACCCTCGACAACTCGTTTTTTCAGGTATCCCCCCACCCCCGGAAAGAATGCACATTGTTTTGAGAGAAGGTACACACATATGCAGCAGCTGCATTTCCCTGGCAATCGGGTTTAGGGTTAAGGGTTGAGCTATACTCAGCCCCCCTCACCCTCCCCCCTTCTCCATCCAGATGGAGCGTGCTGACTACTCCAAGATGTCTAAGGACGACCTGCTGGGCGTGGCCGCTCTGACGCTCGCCAACGCCGTGATCGCGGTGGACGACCAGGAGCTGCGTCAGTGCCTGAGCCTCTGGGAGGCGCTGCAGGCCGGCAGGGGCGGGGACAAGTGGGGACAGCAGTGGTCCATGCTGGCCCTGGCGGCGGTACAGCGGACCGAGCTTTCCCTGTCGGCCTTCATGGACAATATGTACCGCCAGGTGAGGAAGTGTGATGTCACAGGGCATGCGGTACGGATGCTAGTAGGTAGGGAGAGTGTGATGATGCAGGGTGAGCGGCACATGTGCCAGCAGGTGGGAAAGTGTGATGTCACAGGCTAGCAGTGCGCCAACAAGTGAGGAAGTGTAACGTCACAGGCAAGCAGTGTGTGCCAGCAGGTGGGGAAGTGTGACGTCACATGCAGGCAGTATGTGTGCCAGCAGGTAAGGAAGTGTGACGTCGCAGGCAAGCAGTATTAGTGCCAGCAGGTGAAGAAATGATGTCACAGGGCACGCGGTATGGATGCCAACTTGGAGGAAGTGTGATGTGAAGTTTTGTGAAGTTTTTACAGTCCAACAGAGCATCACACTTGATGCATGGGACATGTGCCCGTAAACCGGTACAGGCACTTGATACACTAGGACAGAAAGCGAAAACCAGTGACCCCCCTGGGCAAGCAACTAGCACACAACCACGACAGTGGCGTGGGAATGAACCCCATAGTGCAGAAGATAAGCCCCAGCCATAAAACATGACGTGGGTGCAAAAGAGTTCGATTGAGCACCGCCTAGAGAGTTAGGGGGGAGACAGGAATTTTGGCAGAGTTTTGAGATGATTATCTCTTTTCATCATACACTGAAAGATAAAACAACCAAATTTCTTCCAGAACACATATGCAGAATCTGCTGCATTAAGTTTGCCCCACACTCCATTTGCGTACCGTTTCATGGCCTCATCCTCGTCCTCTAGGCAATTATGGAAAGTAAGGTTAAACTGAAAACGAAGGTCTGTATAGAACGGGCAGTAAATCATGTGAAGCTCATCCTCCCGACATTTAAGATTGCAACATCTACAAATCCTCTCGCTACGAGGCACACAGGGTTTCTCAAAGCGCCCCGTCTCAACATTCAGCCAATGCGACCCCATCCGATACCGGGCTACAGCAAAAATAATATTAGGCTTACTTAAATTGTACCAGAAAGTCTCCTGCACATCACGCTTAATTTGGAACCACTTAGAGAACGTAAACAATTTGAACCCCGAGCGTTCTGAGTCAGGAGTAGCACGTACTGACAGGGCCTTACGTGGCATGTCCCTGGAAATTTTGGAAAGCCACTGATCCCTAGCTGAATTCACAATGACCTCAATATCCAAAGAGGTATTGGCTGATGCAGTCAATAAATCAATACCCAGAGTCATCAATATCGTAGACAGAAAACCAGCCCAACAAAGTGAAGTGCCAGCCTTCGCCAAATCACAACTTTCCTGCATAGCCATTTTCACAGGTCATTGTCAGGCCTCAGATTAATTCTATTCCAAAAACTCAGGGTCTGCTGAAAAATACTTAAGATAAGGGGTTCACGGTGATGCACTGATGTCACAGGTTGAGCAGTGCATATGCCAGGAGGTAAGGAAGTGTGATGTACTGATGTCACAGGTTGAGCAGTGTATATGCCAGGAGGTAAGGAAGTGTGATGTACTGATGTGACAGGTTGAGCAGTGCATATGCCAGGAGGTAAGGAAGTGTGATGTACTAATGTCACAGGTTGAGCAGTGCATATGCCAGGAGGTGAGGAAGTGTGATGTACTGATGTCACAGGTTGAGCAGTGTATATGCCAGGAGGTAAGGAAGTGTGATGTACTGATGTGACAGGTTGAGCAGTGTATATGCCAGGAGGTAAGGAAGTGTGATGTACTAATGTCACAGGTTGAGCAGTGTATATGCCAGGAGGTAAGGAAGTGTGATGTACTGATGTCACAGGTTGAGCAGTGTATATGCCAGGAGGTAAGGAAGTGTGATGTACTGATGTCACAGGTTGAGCAGTGTATATGCCAGGAGGTAAGGAAGTGTGATGTACTAATGTCACAGGTTGAGCAGTGCATATGCCAGGAGGTGAGGAAGTTTGATGCCACGTTTTGTCTGTGCCTTAATTGGTTGGCAGGTGGCAGTCCTGTGTGCCCTATAAAGTTCGGCTCCCTATTGGACCAGAAATAGCTGAAGCATTCAAGGCCTTGCCCTTCTTCTCATGCAGGTTCAGCCTCGTGCTCCATGATCTGGACCCTTGCTGCTGCTGCTGTTCCTGCCTCACCCACCCCCTGCAGCTGCTTCTGCTTCTGCTTACCCACCCTCTGTTACTGCCTACCCATCATCTACTATTGCTTATCCACCCTTTGCTACTGCCTACCCACCCTCTGCTGCTGTTCCTACTTCTACTGCTGCTTCTACTGCTGCTTCTGCTTCTGCTCCTGCTTACCCACCCTCTGCCGCTGCTTCTGCTGCTCCTGCTGCTCCTGCCCCCCTGCTCATCAATTCCTCCTCTCTCAGGTTCAACCTCATGCCGAGCGGTTTGGCGCAGCCTGCAAGATCGATCCTAAGTTCACTATGAACTTCGGCGAGGAGGTGGTCCGTGGTCATCCGGCGTTTGTACTGTCGCGCGTGGTGCAAGTTCTGGAGCCGCTGGTCCGCGAGGCGGCTGGCGTGTCCAGCTGGCAGATTGTCAGCCACGCACCAGCAGCGGTCGGCACCGTTCGCGTCATTAGGTCACTGGCAGACGTGCAGGTGAGAATAAAGGGTTTACCTAAACCTATCTTATAAACTGTACCCTTGACTGTAGCTGCTACCCTAAACCCTACACCCCCGCCCTAAACCCTAAACCATTTACCCACATGCAGGTGAGAAAAGGTTTTCCTATACCTAATGATAAACATCAACCCTAAACCCGAAGCAGACAGCGATGTGGTACTGAACACATCATCAAGTCTATAGTAGACATGCAGGTGAGTATAAAGAGTTTCCCTAAATTTTGAACCTTCACCCTATATTCCCTAAGCTGACAGCGGTGTGTCACCTGCACAGACAGTAGTGCAGGTGAGCATAAACCTTAAGTTCTAAACTTGAATCATAATCCCTTGACCCTGAGCCAACAGTAGTTAGTACCGTTCACGTCATCAAGTCGCTGGCAGGCAGGCAGGTGAGCGCAAGGGGGGCAGGGGCTATATTTTAGACCCTGGACCTGAGATCCTAAACCCTGAACCCTTAACAGACAGCAGTTGGTACCGTGCATGTCATCAGCGCACTGGCAGATGTGCAGGTAAGTGCAAAGGGGTGGCCCAAAGCCTTAGCAAGAAGCCCTAAACCCTAACATTAAACTCCCATCCTCAATCGCCTGCATGCCCACACCTGTGATGGGGCTGTATGCTGCAGCGATTATTAACAATGCCTCAGCTACAGTTTAGCTACATCACTGCCTGCGGCCTAGGGTTCCTGGTGCAGAATGCCCTGCTGCTTGGGCCATCGGCAGTAGGCCGGTCTAGATCGCATTTTACGTGCCCTAGTGGTGGCCGCCCTGAGGTGCTCTGATGCGCAGCCGTGCGCTCAAATTAGCACCAGCAGTAATCTGAGGGTCGCCTCCACCTATTGAACAGCCTGGTGTGAGCTAATGGGAGTTGCGGGGCCAGTCTAACATACTGACCGAACAGCAAATTTGGCGGAGTGTCTTGATGGTGTACAAAATACTCATCAAGACCAGTTGGGAATGACCGCCAGGAGTCGACCGCGATCAGTGGCCCTCGAGTACACACTCCCACTCCCCGCTATCGCCTATTTTTGCGACGAGTCGAGTGGTCCTCGCTGCGGAGTGGGTGGGCGGTATGAAGGACATGACTGCATTTGTTTTCCCTATCTGTTTAAACAATCCCAAAATTCATGAAGTTTCTCAAAGCTTTCTCAAGTGTCCTCAAGTTTTCCGGCATTTCCTTTACAATTCCTTTCCGTTTCCTCAACCCCCCCCCCAGATTTCCTCAAATCCACCCCAGATTTCCTCAGATCCCCCCCAGATTCCCTCAAGTTCCCCCAAATTTCCTCAAGTCCCCCTCCAGATTCCCTCAAGTTCCCCCCAGATTTCCTCAAATCCCCCCCAGATTCCCTCAAGTTCCCCCAGATTCCCTTAAATCCCCCCCAGATTCCCTCAATTTCCCCCAGATTCCCTCAAGTCCCCCCCAGATTCCCTCAAATTTCCCCCAGATTCCCTCAAGTTCCCCCTGATTCCCCCAAATCCCTCCCAGATTCCCCCAAATCCCCCCCAGATTCCCTCAAATCCCCCCCAGATTACCCCAAATCCCCCCCAGATTTTCTCAAATCCCCCCAGATTCCCTCAGATCCCCCCCAGATTCGCTCAACCC
The DNA here is from genome assembly GCA_037349105.1 of Limnomonas spitsbergensis. NCBI lineage: Eukaryota > Viridiplantae > Chlorophyta > Chlorophyceae > Chlamydomonadales > Limnomonas > Limnomonas spitsbergensis. The sequence continues at coordinate 1,825,459 of JAYJMM010000113.1, forward strand.
CCCCCCACTTTTTGCCCCCCAACCCCTTCAACACTCACGCCTGCTGCCCTTCTCCCTGCTGCCTGCTTCCCATCAGGGCGAAGAGTTCAACAAGCCGGTGGTCTTGGTTGCTGAGGAGGTGGGTGGCATGGAGGACATCCCCACCGGCATCACGGCGGTGCTCACGCGCAGCCTGACGGATGTCCTGTCCCACGTGGCCATCCGCGCACGCAACCAAGGGGCCATGCTGGCCTCATGCTTCGACCAGGGGGAGTGGACAGAGCTCAAGACGTTGGACGGGCAGCATGTGATGTTGCAGGTGAGGTGAAACGCTGTGGCTGTAGGGGCTGTTGCAGGTGGGGGAATGCTGTTGCTGTAGGGGCTGTTGCAGGTGAGGGAATGCTGTGTTTGTAGGAGCTGTTGCAGGTGGGGGAGTTGTTGCAGGTGTTGGGAATGCTGAAGCTGTAGGGGCTGTTGCAGGTGAGGAATGCTATGTTCCTAGGGGCTGTTGCAGGTGAGGGAATGCTGTGTTCCTAGGGGCTGTTGCAGGTGAGGGAATGCTGTGTTCCTAGGGGCTGTTGCAGGTGAGGGAATGCTATGTTCCTAGGGGCTGTTGCAGGTGAGGGAATGCTGTGGTCCTAGGGGCTGTTGCAGGTGAGGGAATGCTATGTTCCTAGGGGCTGTTGCAGGTGAGGGAATGCTGTGTTCATAGGGGCTGTTGCAGGTGAGGGAATGCTGTGTTCCTAGGGGCTGTTGCAGGTGAGGGAATGCTGTGTTCATAGGGGCTGTTGCAGGTGAGGGAATGCTGTGTTCCTAGGGGCTGTTGCAGGTGAGGGAATGCTGTGTTCCTAGGGGCTGTTGCAGGTGAGGGAATGCTGTGTTCCTAGGGGCTGTTGCAGGTGAGGTGAAAATGTTGCGGCTGTAGGGGCTGTTGCAGGTGTTGGAAATGCTGAAGTTGTAGGGGCTGCTGCAGGTGGGGGATCCACCGTCCTTCGACATTGCCTTCGTTGCTGTTCACCTTCCCTCTACTAATGCTCCTGCTACTGCTAACGTGCCCCTGCTGCTCCTGCTGACACGCTCATGCGAAAACGCTACTGCAGCTCTTGCTAAGGCGCTCATGCTGCGCTTGCATACGTGCTCCTGCTGCTCCTGCTGCTCCTGCTGACTATCTGCGCCGATGTTTCCTGCAGGTTATTGCAGATGGCCGTGTGTCTGCGGTGCATGCAGCTGTTGGCTCTGGAGCCACCACCTCCGGCAACGGCGATGCGGCGCCTGCGGGAGTGGTACAGCTGGGCAAGGTGGATGCAACTACGTGGACTAAAAAGGCGGCATGGGCGCTGGGCGAGGAGGAATTCACAGAGACAAAGGTGCGTGTGCGTAGGAAGTACGGTACCGGTATCTGTCAATAATAAAGTAAACGAGGTGGCATGCGCACTGGCTGGGGAGAGGAATTCATAGAGACGAAGGTGTGCGCGCATACGGGAGTATGGGTAAGGAAATGGATGAGGTGGCATAGGCGCCGGGCAAGGAGGCATTTACAGAGACAAAGGTGCGTGTGCATACAGGAGTACGTTTAAATAAATGAGGCGTTATTGGCGCTGGTAGGGGAGGTATTCACAGAGACAAAGGTGTGTGTACATACAGGATTACGTTCAAATATTTTCCTAAACCTTTTCCTGAACCTACACCCTCAACCTACACCCTCAACCTACACCCTGGACGTCAACCCTGAACCCACACCCTGAACCTGGATCCTGAGGAGGTAGGTCAAACTTCCCTCCACCTATTACTGACCTTACCTAAACCCTCAATCGTCTACCCTGAGCAGGTTGGGCGCAAGTCCCTCAACCTATCCCAGCTGCGAGGGAAGCTGCCTGAAGGTCTTCAGGTGAAATGTGGCCTGTGCTTTTTATTTTATGGTGTTTCAGCCACAATTCAGCTACATCTTGGTCCCTTACTTGGGGGCTAGTGCAGAGCATGGCCTCAAGGATAAATGCGGTCAGGGTTTACCTCAGGGTGTTTCAGCTCCAGTTCAGCTACATCGCGAAGCCTAGGGCCACGGGATGCTGGTGCAGCAAGGCCTCCAGGTCAGAATCTGACCTCTTGACCTGGAGGCCTTAATGAACCAGTATGGTGCAGCAAGGCCTCCAGGTCAGATGTGGCTTACGATTTCGAGCTTGAACCAGGCCAGGCTAGTATGGTGCAGCAAGGCCTCCAGGCCAGATTATGCATTTGCTGGCTCTATCCCCTGACCTAAAGGCTTTAATGCACCACCATGGAGGCCATCAGATGTGGCATGTGATTTTCGAGCTTGCACCAGGCCGCCTTGAGGGAGCGCAGCAAGGAAGCCACCCCTGGACTGATTGGGTGGCCTGCTTGTGATTGATGACGTGATTCAGGTTGTACATGCCAGGTCAGTATAAGGGGCCAGCTGGGCGGCCACCACTGGGCCAATGGGGACCTAGCCATGACCGGCCTACAGACGGTGGCCCGAATAGCGGAGCCTACAGCACCAGGCCTGCTCAGCCGCAGGCTGTGATGTAGTCTAGGTGTTCCAGGAGCACGTGCAAGTCAGTGTTATGTGCCCTAATTGCCATGCAGCAGGGCATGGCAGTTAGCCCGTGTGCACTGAGCTGTAACAGGTCTCTGGCCCGAGAATATCCTGTAGGGACAAAATATCATAACTGCGTCCCTACGTCTGCCTGCAGCTGCTTGCCTGTGTACCGCTGTTGGGATTTGGATTTGAATTTGAATATGTGTTGGTCCCTTATATATGTCTACTTGCAGGTTCCAGCCTGCGTCACGTTGCCATTCGGCTCCTTCGAACGCTGCCTCGAGGAGAACCCGGATGTCGCCGCACAGCTTTCAGCCGCGCTGGTCGAGCTGTCGGAGATGCGCCCTCGCGCCCCCGTGGCGGGCGGTGCGGGCGTCGGTGGCATGCCCGCCATCTCCGACGCGCTCGCTTCGGTACGTCAGCTGGTCGCCGGTGGCCTCACGGCGCCGCAAGGCCTGGTTGCGGATGTGGCCAAGAGGGCGGCGGCTGCGGGGCTCATCGCCTCGGCGGATGTTTGGGCGGCGACAGGCGCTGAGGAGTGGAAGAAGTGGGTCCTGGGGTCTAGGGTGAAGGATGTACAACGTTACTGAACACAAAAGTACCGACTGGCACAATGGTAGCCAACACCCAGTATTTACCGCTAGCAAATTAGCCATGAGCGCACCAGTTACTCGCGTTTAGCTCTGTGATGGCCATGCATACCTGTGTGCTTGGCATCCTCAAAAACCCGTCAACTCTCCACACACTGCTATCGAGCAGCAATTATTACTTTCCACAGGATGCGCTTAGCCTTCTAAGCATCTTCAACTTCTTGAGCTGGGAAAAAACGAGGGCGATGCCCAACCCCTTGACCCCCATTATTCTTTGTGCAGGGCCTGGTCGGCAATTTGTGGTGTCTGGGCCAGCAAGTGGACTGAACGAGCCTGGCTAAGTCGCCGGGCACGCGGAGTGAAGGATGAGGAGCTGTTCATGGCGGTGTTGCTGCAGCAGGTGAAGGCTGGCCTGAAGTCAGGGTTTAGGGTTTAGGGTTAAAAAAACCTTAACCCTAAGAATTGGACACAAAAACCTAAACCTGAGAACTAGGAGCTGTTCATGGCGGTGTTGCTGCTGCAGGTGAAGGCTGGCTTGAAGTCAGGGTTCAGGGTTCAGGGTTAAAACCTAAACACTCAGAACTGAACACAAAAACCTGGACCCTGAGGATGAGGAGCTGTTCATGGCGGTGCTGCTGCAACAGATGTAGGCTGGCCTGGAGTCTAACCTAACCGCTTCACACTTGAAACTTCACTCTCAAGACCTAAACAAACACTTTACTCCCAAAAAATTTCACTTCACACTCAATTCTCAACCCTGAGGACGATGATGCATCAGCAGGTGGTATGCCAGCAGGTGGCATCGTTGTATTTGACTGTTTAGGGGATGCTCGACGATTTCTTCATACATGCCTATCTGTCTCCTTACCTGTCAACCCACCTGTCTGTCTGCTTTTGCCTGTCCAGTTAGCCCATGGGATGCCTGAAAGTAGTTTTCTTGCTGAACAAGTGATTTCTGATTTTCACACCACCCACGCCATCGCGATGTATGCCTGTCACCCCAAGTGACAGGTTTCCATCTCGATGGCGTGGATGGATGCCTGCTCCCGTTGCCTGGCTGCCTGTTCCGTCATTTCATTTATTGCCTGCTCCATTGGTATGAACTTTTGCGTCAGGTGGCTCCCGCCGAATCTGAGGTCTGTGCTATTCACATCACCACCCCTGTCACGATGGTTGCCTCCCACCCCAAGTGAATCCTATGTACCGGTATAATCTTGCTGCAACAGGTGGTTCTCGCTGAGTATGCGTTGTGTTGCACACCACCACCCCCGTCACGCAGCATGCCTCCCACCCTAAGTGACCCTTCAGTATGAACTTGTTGCAACAGGTGGTGCTCGCCGAGTACGCGTTTGTGCTACTCACACCACCAACCATGGATGCCTCCCACCCTTAGTGAATCCTTGGTATGATGACCATGTTGCATCAGGTGGTGCCCGCTGAGTACGCGTTTGTGTTGCACACCACCAATCCCGTCACGATGGACGCCTCCGAGCTCGTGGGGGAGCTGGTGCTGGGCATGGGGGAGACGTTAGTGGGCAGTCACCCGGGCAGGTGAGAGGGATGAGGAGGAAAACGTTGGTGGGCAGTCACCCGGGCAGGTGAGAGGGATGAGGAGGAAAACGTTGGTGGGCAGTCACTTGGGCATGGGGGCATGGGGGAGACGTTGGTGGGCAGTCACCCGGGCAGGTGAGAGGGATGAGGAGGAAAACGTTTGCTTCATTCGAAAACGCTGGTGTCAAGAATATTGTGTGTGAAGCAGCTGTCCTGAGAAGAAACCCTGCTGGTTACGGAGCTGCATCCGAGACTGGATAAATAGGGCAGTCTACCGAGTGCACTGTATGGGTCACTTAATTCAGGTGAGACGTGGATTATGTGACCTTTATCTGCGTCTGTTAACTTTCCCTGGCCTTATCCTGGTCACGCTTTGGATGCAAGTAGTCTCACTCTTGAGTTCTTGTCACACACTATTCTCGTGACGTCACATTTCCGAGTCTAGATGCATGGAACCTCACGCTTGTCACACTTTGAATGCTGACGACCTCGCTTTTTCTCTCGCGAGTTGCATGTGACGTTACTCTGGTTACTCTCTGGATGCATGTGGCTAAACTCTTGTCACATTCTGGATGCATTCGACTTCAATCACCTGATTGTGAACCTTCAAATCCTCCACCCTTCACCCTCAGCCCTGAACCCAAACTATGACCTCACTCTTGTCATGATTTGGACGCATGTGGTGCAGGGCGCTGAGCTTCGCGTGCGGCAGCGATCAGGCGGTGCGCGTTGCCGCCTTCCCATCCAAGCGCCTAGCCATGCGCGCACCGGGAGGCGGCACGCTCATTGCACGCTCCGACGCCAACGGCGAGGACCTGGACGACTTTGCTGGCGCCGGCCTGTACGACAGCGTCCCTTTCTCCCCGCTGGTCGACTGCCCACTGGACTATGCTTCGGAGCCACTGATGTTTGACGCAGATTTCCGTGACTCGCTGCTGCGCCGGCTGGCGGCGGTCGGACCGTCCGTCAAGGCGGCGTTTGGCGGCCAGGAGCAGGACATTGAGGGCGTGGTGGCGTTTGGGGAGCTGTATGTGGTGCAGGCTCGACCGCAGGTGGTTGCGGCGAGGTAATTACAAAAATGCATGCTGCCTGGAAGCCTAGCGGAAGGTGTGCTCTTTTGTGAGGTGTTTCCCGACCATGAGGCAAAGGAGGCTGCTTCCCTGGCGATGTAAAGAAAGAGTCAAGGCGATACTTGTGGATGCAAATTGCTTAAGGGATTCAGTCTCAGAGGCGTTATCAAATCGAGTAATTTTCAAAGGCATTCCTTGCAGAATATTGCCATCGTTTGAGTTATGTGTCAGTTACTTTTCGCGACGGTTCTTGCTCCACAATGCTCCTCATCCTTTTTATATTCTCCGGGCGATTTTGCGTTTCAATACAATTTTCTCCATGATTCGAGCCTGTGCCAAGTTGTATGTGGTTGTGCATGAGGGAGGGTGAAAACGGCTTTTAGCAAGTTTTGACAGGACATGCTGGCCCTTACCACATACTTTCCTAAGCCCAGGTCCCATTCCCTGCTGGTCAGTCTCCTGTTTTCATGGTTGAGCTTTTTCTGGGACTTATCATATAGCAATTCTTTACGATAGGCGTTGTTGTTCATGGTCCTTTGGCTGAGGGTTATACTGGAACGAGTGCTCCAGGAATTTGTCCCGTGTACTTGATATTCACATTCGTACTTCATCATGACAGACACGTCTCATCATGATGTGCGTACTTAATCACAACATGCGTACTTCGCCATGACAAATTTACTGTCATGACTCACGTATTTTATCATGACAGACGTACTTTGTCATGACTCGCGTACTTAATCATGGCAGGCGTACTTTGTCATGACAAACTTCCTTCACATTTGTCACATGCTCTAAACCGTTATCATGTTTATTGAGGGAACCTCTTTCATGCAAGCTTGGAATGCAGACATCGAGATTCTGCTCAAGTAACTCTTTCATTTACCCTGCCTCTCACTGCTTCAGTGTGCTGATGACAACGGACATCACTGTTTGTAAGCCAGATGTTTGTTTTGCATTTGTTTGTCGTTGGTGATTTTGTTGACTCCAATTTTGCATCCCGAACACAAAAACGTGGGAGATGACTGCTTTCATGTGGGAAGTCTCTTGTTCTCTGAGAGCGATGAGTGACGTTACACTGCCAAGTTGTTGAGCATAGGGCGGAACTGCGACGTCATTAATCGCTTTCGGAGAGCACGAGACTTCCTGTACGGTACGTAAGAAAGAAAGAAAGATATATACGGTACGGATATATACGGTACGTACTATTGCCTACTATGGTAGTACCCACAAAGCGTGAGAAACAGGAAAATTTAGACAGGCCCTGGCTGGTATACTGGTATCCCTTGAAGGTTATTATCAGTTCCATCTGGGCCATATGCTTGTGACGTTACACCGCTGGGCCCAGCTCTAAAAGGCTTGGAAAATATCCCCCCCCTGAAAAATAGAGAATTATGAGGATCCCTCGCTTCTGTAGAGTAAAGGCCAGAACAAGGGAAACTTGAAGAGGAGACAACGCAGGAGAGGAACAACAAGGAAAAAACACCTCCTCCCCCCGGGGCAAGCTTGGATGGGAGGCTCTGACTTTTGTTGAGGACGGCGTTCGCTTTGTTGAGGCCTAGTTTTGTTGGTTTTCTTTGCCTTCTTGGGAAATGGAATTTCTTCGGGCTGCCTTTTCCTTTTGGGGGGGGGTATTTCTTTCCCTTGTTTTCTTCTCCTTCTTTCCCTCTTAACTTCAGTTTATTTTCTTCCAACGAGACAGTTGGGCGCCCACGCAGCCGAGCCTTTTTGAGCAGGGCCTAGAGGTGTTATGTCATTGACCCCCCCCCCGTAAAATAAGGAAAATAAAACCAAATCCCGGCTCCTCAAGAATCTAGCCCATAATGATACAACCCACGTCCTCCACAAAGGCCACAGTCTCCTAACGACCCATGCATATGCTCTGGGATACCTGTTGAAAGTGGTGTAATGCCATTGACCTATTAAACGTAGTCCGTGGCCGCTTCTGGAGGGCCTGCCCAACCCCTCTCCATAAGATGGGGCCTGCCCAACTGCTCACCCTCCACTATGTGTCTAGGATCCGAGAAACCCTCGATTCAAGGTGCAACCATGCTTACATCCGAGGCAGTGGAGCAGGAACTCAGAACCCTGTCATAAACATTACGTCAGAACCCTGTCATAAATTGCGGTTTTCTTCAATATAGTTTTGGTGGACGGTTACCCTAAGGAGTGGGCATCGGAACACTCGTTCCGGTACCCAGGCCAAAAGGCAGTCCTGCAATCAAAGAATAACATAGGCGAATTGCCGTTGGAACTGCCCTATCCAAATGACGTTCTTTCGTTTTATTGCAGGGTCTTGATTCTTGGGCAGGAAGTCAGGGTTATACAGCCGCTGGTCAAGCAGGTTTTCGGCATGGACGGGGAATAACACCTGGTACCACCTAGTAACACCTGGTAACACCTGGTAACACCTGGTGACACCTGGTACCACCTGGTACCACCTGGTAACACCTGGTACCACCTGGTACCACCTGGTACCACCTGGTACCACCTGGTACCACCTGGTAACACCTGGTAACACCTGGTACCACCTGGTAACACCTGGTAACACCTGGTAACACCTGGTAACACCTGGTACCACCTGGTTACACCTGGTAACACCTGGTACCACCTGGTAACACCTGGTACCACCTGGTACCACCTGGTACCACCTGGTACCACCTGGTAACACCTGGTAACACCTGGTAACACCTGGTACCACCTGGTACCACCTGGTACCACCTGGTACCACCTGGTAACACCTGGAAACACCTGGTACCACCTGGTACCACCTGGTACCACCTGGTACCACCTGGTAACACCTGGTACCACCTGGTAACACCTGGTAACACCTGGTAACACCTGGTAACACCTGGTAACACCTGGTAACACCTGGTAACACCTGGTAACACCTGGTAACACCTGGTTACACCTGGTACCACACTACCACCTGGTAACACCTGGTAACACCTGGTACCACCTGGTAACACCTGGTACCACCTGGTATCACCTGGTAACACCTGGTAACACCTGGTAACACCTGGTGACACCTGGTACCACCTGGTACCACCTGGTACCACCTGGTACCACCTGGTACCACCTGGTACCACCTGGTACCACCTGGTACCACCTGGTACCACCTGGTACCACCTGGTAACACCTGGTACCACCTGGTTACACCTGGTACCACCTGGTAACACCTGGTACCACCTGGTAACACCTGGTAACACCTGATAACACCTGGTAACACCTGGTAACACCTGGTACCACCTGGTACCACCTGGTAACACCTGGTACCACCTGGTACCACCTGGTAACACCTGGTAACACCTGGTAACACCTGGTAACACCTGGTAACACCTGGTAACACCTGGTAACACCTGGTAACACCTGGTACCACCTGGTACCACCTGGTAACACCTGGTACCACCTGGTACCACCTGGTAACACCTGGTAACACCTGGTACCACACTACCACCTGGTACCACCTGGTAACACCTGGTACCACCTGGTAACACCTGGTAACACCTGGTACCACCTGGTAACACCTGGTAACACCTGGTAACACCTGGTAACACCTGGTAACACCTGGTACCACCTGGTACCACCTGGTACCACCTTGTAACACCTGGTAACACCTGGTACCAGGTGTAACACCTGTTACAACGCTTGTTGACGCAGCCTACGAGCAAGCACGGCTGGACGCAAGCGGCGGTGGGGACCCCAGGGACCCTATTACCGAGCACAGATCTGTGGCGACCTACCGCGCCTGGTTCCAGTCCACGGCGGGTGCCGTACTGGCGCAAGCCAAGAGCCGCACTAGTCAGAGGGAGTATGCTTGTGTGCGCATCAATTTGCGACTGCGGCTTGGCGCGATCAGCACTGCTGATACCAGAGGACGGCGCAACGGTCAGCGGCGACAGGCACGCTGCTGCCAGCGGTGGTGGGCACGGGGGGATAGCGAGCAGGTAGAGGATGCGCTGCATGTGTGCTTCCAGTGCCCTAGTGTCAGGGAGCAGTTACGGGAGCGGGGGTGGGCAGGTCCTCCGGGCGCTGCCACTAACTTCCACCAGTTGTACCAGACTGAGCTTGGGTGGGACGCACTTGCTTTTGTGGACTGTACTGTGGGCATTATTGAGGGTTAGTCTCCAGGGTTTCTGAGGCCGGTGTCGTTTGCCTTTCCGGCCTTCTCTTTTTGTTGTTGTTGTATGCCCCCTTTTTAGTTTCTTCTCTTCTCCCTTCTGATCAGAGGGGCGCCCACGCGGCCAAGCAGGGGTAGTGGGATCCGCTTGCTTTTCTGGACTTATCTTTTCCTAGAGGCTTTGTTGAGGGCTGGTCTCTAGTGGAACTCAGGTGTCGGACTTGGTCTTCTTTGCCTTCCCGGCCTCTCCTTTTGTTCCTTCCCCCCCCTCTTCCTTTTAGTTTCTTCTTTTCTCCCTTCTGAATAGTCGGGCGCCCATGCGGCCGAGCTTTGAGCGGGCCCAGAGGTGTAACGTTATTGACATGTCTGCTTCCAGTGCCCTAGCGTGAAGGAGAAGCTAAGGGAGAGAGGTTGGGCAGGCCCCCCGGAGGGCGCCACAGACTTTCAACAGTTGTACCGGGGCAGGCTTGGATGGCAGGCTCTTACTTTTGTTGACAACGTCGTACGCTTTGTTGAGGCCTAGTTTTGTTGCTGTCCTTGCCTTCTTTGGGAATAGGCTTGAGAGGGGCAAGGGTACTTCGGGATGCCTTTTCCTTTTGGGGTGGGGCATTTCTTTCCTTTGTGTCTTCTCCTTCTTTCCCACTTTCCCCCCCCTTTCTTTTGTCTTGCCCCCTTGTGTTGTTTCCATCTTTCCTTTCAACTCTTTTTAGTTAGGCGCCCACGCGGCCGAGCCTTTTTGAGCAGGGCCCAGAGGTGTAACGTCATTGACATAATTCTCACATTAAATGTCATAGATTTTACTCTTTGGTCAAGCCTATCATGTTTATGGGTGTGGAATTTGGGGACCAAGTCTCCTTGCGAAAGGAGTCGGCTTGACAGACACTGGCTTCTCTAGAGATTTGGAGGTATTTCTCAAGGGTTTCCTTAGGCAGTGTCTGGGTCTTCGCAAGTCTGTGACCGAATATGTTCTCATGAGTAAACTGCACCGTGAACCCCTTATCTTAAGTTTTTTCAGCTGGCCCTGTGTTTCTGGAATATAATTTATCTGAGACCTGACAATGACCTTGTGAAAATGGCTCTGCAGGAAAGTTGTGATTTGGCGAAGGCTGGTACTTCACTTTGTTGGGCTGGTTTCCTGTCTTCGATATTGAAGACTCTGGGTATTGATTTATTGACTGCTCCAGTCAATACCTCTTTGGATATTGAGGTAATTCTGAATTCAGCTAAGGATCAATGTTTTTCCAAATAATTTCCAGGGATATGCCACGTACGGCCCTGTCTGTACGTGCTACTCCTGACTCAGAACGCTCGGAGTTAAAGTTGTTTACATTCTATAAGTGGTTCCAAATTAAGCGTGATGTGGAGGAGACTTTCTGGTACAATCTGAGCAAGCCTAATATTGTTTTTGTTGTAGCCCGGTATCGGATGGGGTCGCATTGGCTGAATGTTGAGACGGGGCGCTTTGAGAAACCGTTTGTGCCTCGCAGCGAGAGGATTTGTAAATGTTGCAATCTTGAATGTCGGGAGGATGAGCTTCACATGATTTACTGCCCGTTTTATAGACCTTTATACAGCCCGTTTCTATTCAACCTTACTTTCTATAATTTTCTAGCGGACGAGGATGAGGCCATGAACCGGTACGCAAATGGAGTGTGGGGCAAGCTAAATGCAGAGTATTCTGCATCTGTTTTCTGGAAGAAATTTGGTTCCTTTATCTTCCAATGCATGATGAAAGAGAGAATCATCACAAAACTTTGCTAAATCTCCCGTCTCCCCCCTAATTTTCTAGGCAGTGCTCAATCGAACTCTTTGCACCCACGTCATGATTTATGGCTGGGGCTTATCTTCTGCACTATGGGGTTCATTCCCACGCCACTGTTGTGGTTGTGTGCTAGTTGCTTGCCCAGGGGGGTCACTGGTTTTCGCGTACTGTCCTAGTGTATCAAGTGCATGTACCGGTTTACGGGCACGTGTCCCATGCATCAAATGTGATGCTCTGATTGACTGTGAACACTTCACACAAATCTCCACAAGGAGGAGAGAGTATTTGATGAAGCATGCATCTCATACTGCAGTACGGACTCATCATGAAAAAAATGCAGTGCCCGAGTGCCGTGAGGACATTTTGGAGAAGCATGCACCTCAATACCTCATGCTACCCCGTTATCGGATCAAAATAAAAGATAATAAAAATAAAAATCGTGACACACAACATCACACGCACGACAAACTCGGGCTTCCCCATCATAAACACCCTTACTTAACATAGCGCAACAAGATGTGGACATGATTGCACATGTTCCTGCCAAGCAAGGGTAAAATGATGGTATCAAGACCGAGCTCCGTCTCAAAATTTGTGGAAGACAACCTTCTTACATAGTTTGAGAATTGAGACGCTTGAGACAGAAAAACCACTCCAAAGAATATAAAGTATTCATCAAATTCCTGGTCAATGGTCATCCATACCGGTATCACTTCAGGGCTAGGACTTCGAGGAGCACTACTACACCATCATGTGCCTACATATTTGTACCAGTGTATCACCCATCGTAATCGCTATGGCATGAGAGGCCTTGTCTATAATACTTGTGCATTGTGCACATAGCAGATGTTAAGGGCTGCATGTCACACATGACGCCATGGACAGCTTGCCTGCGACTACATTTGTGCTTCCAGATCGCTCGTCTTCACACCATTGAGATCAACGTGTTTGAGACTTTTGAGACGTCACGTTCACGACGAGATATTGACCTCCATCTGCTACGGCCGGCTACAAGTGGAGCTGTTGCCAGGCCTGGTGGACCAGATGGAGGTCAATATCTCATCATAGGAGAAATCGATGGACAACATCTGCCGCTTGGTTTGAGAACGGGATGGGGCAGCTCAAAGCGGATTTAGCGCCATAAGTTGTCATCATTCGGCAATTCAAGGGGGCAATAAATGAAACAGAAAATCCTTCACCGTTAGGGCATGGATGTAGCCTCCATTTGTATGTAGGGTCGCGTTGCCGTGGGTCAGGAATGGTGATGGTGGGGCGGGGATGGGGGCGGAGGCGACAGGATGCCGAAAACTAGAGAAAACGTTTCAGTTTCAACTTTCACCTGATCTTTCACTTCAAAATGATTGAAACATAAGACAACGCATGGTCATCCGAAGTTAAACCAAGGTCATGAATTCTTGGCCGCGCATGCGCATGGTTTAAGGAATACCAGACCCTGAGAGGAATACGGTGCGCGCATTGAACGTACATCGAACATACGGTGTGAAGAGGTATGAACATACCTCATTTTTCAAACGGACAGTGTCCGCATGTGTCAGTGGATGCCCCTGCACTGCCTCGCTGACAAAAAAATAGAGGACACCAACATTTTAAGCGGCGAATATATTGCGGCTCAGGCGGAGTTGGATGACTGCCGACACTGAGCGCCGGTGAGCGTGTGACATGCTACGGATCTCTGCCGTCCACGCTGCATTGTTAGTGGCATGCTTGGCATGCTGCTCGAATGGTGGTTACGGACACAAGGCAAGTATTATGTTTCGGATATGCTCTACTCCATGCCACAAAGCCGTGGACAGTTGCACACATGTACTGCTTGTTCTTACAGAACCAGGATAAAAGCCTTTCAGTTCAGCCGCGTTCATTTGCAGCATCTCGTTACTTATGCTCATAGCCATATTCCTGTATTCAAGGTGATGGTCCCATGAAACTCCGGCATGGCGAACAATCCATTTCTCATGCCCAGGACCCGGACCCCTGCATGTCCTCATTGCTAGCATTTTCCCTCCATCCAAGCTCATGCTTAAGGACCACAACAAAATTGCAGTGTGTACCATCAATTACCACTCACACAGAGTTACCACAGACCATCGCAGCATGGTGTCGGTAATTTCCACTTCAAGACCCAGGATAAGGAAACAGAGGCCCCTTATCATGACTCTCTCCGGCGCCGGCTGCAGCAGCAGGCCCGCCGCACCCACGAGACGGAAGCCTCCTCCCTGTGCCCCGAAGGATGCACAAGACGCGGCACGTGCAACGAGGAGCTAGGAAGGTAATGCACCTGATGTAAACGGCTGCACGTCTGGGACAGGCCCCATAAGGACCAGCCCTTGACCGGCCCTAGGCCAGTGGCTTACGCAGCAGGGTTTAAAACGCAAGGGCTTGAAAGGCCCTTCTTGTCAACGACGACACGCATGGTTCCTACCTGTGCTCCCTCGTCCCTTTTCCACACCGTTACGGCCCACACAACGGTAGAAGGGCACCTCCATCTCCCCTTCCTCCTTTCCTGCCTGCCCGCCTGCTTGCCTAGGTGTGACTGTCCGCGTCACATGTCGGGAGCAGACTGTTCCGTTGAGTCAACCAATATCAGCGCCACCTGTCGCCAGTATGGCTACCGCATGGATCAGTGTTTCGAAAAGTCCAAGTCGCTCTGCCTGAACCATTGCAACGGCCGGGGCAAGTGTGAAACCGGCTTCTGCCACTGCGACCCAGGTGATGGGTGGGGGGGGGGGCTTTGCACTGTCCAGATGGGAATGGGGGCTTGGGGGGGGGGGGGGGCATTGCACAGTCCAGATGGGCATTACATGTGCTGTACATGTGATGGGGGGGAGGGGGGCACTGCACAGTCCAGATGGCATCACATGTGCTGTGCATGTGATGGGGGGGAGGGGGGCACTGCACAGTCCAGATGGCATCACATGTGCTGTGCATATGATGGGGGGGAGGGGGGGGCATTGCACAGTCCAGATGGGCATCACATGTGCTGTACATGTGATGGGGGGGAGGGGGGAGCATTGCACTGTCCAGATGGGAATGGGGGCTTGGGGGGGGAGGGGGGCATTGCACAGTCCAGATGGGCATTACATGTGCTGTACATGTGATGGGGGGGAGGGGGGGGGCATTGAACAGTCCAGATGTTTATAACATGTACTGTGCATGTGAAGGGCTGTGCAAGGCTACTAGGTCTGAGATGGTATATTGATGTACATCATGTACTGTACTGTACATGATGTACATCATAAACTCATTCAACACCTAGTACCTGCCGGAACGCTACGTGGTTGGGTACGATGGAGGGCTTGGTTTTCCACCTGATGACCCAGCTGTGGCAGTTGTTGTTACTGCGTCTCTTAAAGCAATTGCAATCCCACCCGCTGCCTGCCTCAGGCTTCTATGGCACCGATTGCTGCCTGTCACTGGACAAGGACGGCAAGCCCGAGCTGCTGGCTGGGCAGGGCTACCAGCCGCGGAAGCGCCCGCCTAAGATCTACGTCTATGAGCTTCCTCCATCCCTCAACAATGTCTGGTAGGGACGATACCTGGGGACGAAGAGGCTATCACCATATCAGGCAGGGCATTGAACTCGGGCGATACATGTACAGCCCTCTCCCATAGGTCTGAATGCAGGGCATTGCTTGCTCACTTGTACGACCCTCTCCCATAGGTCTGAATGCAGGGCATTGCTTGCTCACTTGTACGACCCTCTCCCATAGGTCTGAATGCAGGGCATTGCTTGCTCACTTGTACGACCCTCTCCCATAGGTCTGAATGCAGGGCATTGCTTGCTCACTTGTACGACCCTCTCCCATAGGTCTGAATGCAGGGCATTGCTTGCTCACTTGTACGACCCTCTCCCATAGGTCTGAATGCAGGGCATTGCTTGCTCACTTGTACGACCCTCTCCCATAGGTCTGAATGCAGGGCATTGCTTGCTCACTTGTACGACCCTCTCCCATAGGTCTAAATGCAGGGCATTGCTTGCTCACTTGTACGACCCTCTCCCATAGGTCTGAATGCAGGGCATTGCTTGCTCACTTGTACGACCCTCTCCCATAGGTCTGAATGCAGGGCATTGCTTGCTCACTTGTACGACCCTCTCCCATAGGTCTGAATGCAGGGCATTGCTTGCTCACTTGTACGACCCTCTCCCATAGGTCTAAATGCAGGGCATTGCTTGCTCACTTGTACGACCCTCTCCCATAGGTCTGAATGCAGGGCATTGCTTGCTCACTTGTACAGCCCTCTCCCATAGGTCTGAATGCAGGGCATTGCTTGCTCACTTGTACGACCCTCTCCCATAGGTCTAAATGCAGGGCATTGCTTGCTCACTTGTACGACCCTCTCCCATAGGTCTAAATGCAGGGCATTGCTTGCTCACTTGTACGACCCTCTCCCATAGGTCTAAATGCAGGGCATTGCTTGCTCACTTGTACGACCCTCTCCCATAGGTCTGAATGCAGGGCATTGCTTGCTCACTTGTACAACCCTCTCCCATAGGTCTGAATGCTGGGCAATGCATGCTCACTTGTACAGCCCTCTCCCATAGGTCTGAATGCTGGGCAATGCATGCACACTTGTACAGCCCTCTCCCATAGGTCTGAATGCTGGGCAATGCATGCACACTTGTACAGCCCTCTCCCATAGGTCTGAATGCTGGGCAATGCATGTACACTTGTACAGCCCTCTCCCATAGGTCTGAATGCTGGGCAATGCATGTACACTTGTACAGCCCTCTCCCATAGGTCTGAATGCTGGGCAATGCATGTACACTTGTACAGCCCTCTCCCATAGGTCTGAATGCTGGGCAATGCATGTACACTTGTACAGCCCTCTCCCATAGGTCTGAATGCTGGGCAATGCATGTACACTTGTACAGCCCTCTCCCATAGGTCTGAATGCTGGGCAATGCATGTACACTTGTACAGCCCTCAGTCATAGGTCTGAATGCTGGGCAATACATGTACACTTGTACAGCCCTCTCCCATAGGTCTGAATGCTGGACAATGCATGTACACTTGTACAGCCCTCTCCCATAGGTCTGAATGCTGGGCAATGCATGCACACTTGTACAGCTCTCTCCCATAGGTCTGAATGCTGGGCAATGCATGCACACTTGTACAGCTCTCTCCCATAGGTCTGAATGCTGGGCAATGCATGTACACTTGTACAGCCCTCTCCCATAGGTCTGAATGCTGGGCAATGCATGTACACTTGTACAGCCCTCTCCCATAGGTCTGAATGCTGGGCATTGCTTGCTCACTTGTACGACCCTCTCCCATAGGTCTGAATGCAGGGCATTGCTTGCTCACTTGTACGACCCTCTCCCATAGGTCTGAATGCAGGGCATTGCTTGCTCACTTGTACGACCCTCTCCCATAGGTCTGAATGCAGGGCATTGCTTGCTCACTTGTACGACCCTCTCCCATAGGTCTGAATGCAGGGCATTGCTTGCTCACTTGTACGACCCTCTCCCATAGGTCTGAATGCAGGGCATTGCTTGCTCACTTGTACGACCCTCTCCCATAGGCCTGAATGCAGGGCATTGCTTGCTCACTTGTACGACCCTCTCCCATAGGTCTGAATGCAGGGCATTGCTTGCTCACTTGTACGACCCTCTCCCATAGGTCTGAATGCAGGGCATTGCTTGCTCACTTGTACGACCCTCTCCCATAGGTCTGAATGCAGGGCATTGCTTGCTCACTTGTACAGCCCTCTCCCATAGGTCTGAATGCAGGGCATTGCTTGCTCACTTGTACAGCCCTCTCCCATAGGTCTGAATGCAGGGCATTGCTTGCTCACTTGTACAACCCTCTCCCATAGGTCTGAATGCTGGGCAATGCATGCTCACTTGTACAGCCCTCTCCCATAGGTCTGAATGCTGGGCAATGCATGCACACTTGTACAGCCCTCTCCCATAGGTCTGAATGCTGGGCAATGCATGCACACTTGTACAGCCCTCTCCCATAGGTCTGAATGCTGGGCAATGCATGTACACTTGTACAGCCCTCTCCCATAGGTCTGAATGCTGGGCAATGCATGTACACTTGTACAGCCCTCTCCCATAGGTCTGAATGCTGGGCAATGCATGTACACTTGTACAGCCCTCTCCCATAGGTCTGAATGCTGGGCAATGCATGTACACTTGTACAGCCCTCTCCCATAGGTCTGAATGCTGGGCAATGCATGTACACTTGTACAGCCCTCAGTCATAGGTCTGAATGCTGGGCAATACATGTACACTTGTACAGCCCTCTCCCATAGGTCTGAATGCTGGACAATGCATGTACACTTGTACAGCCCTCTCCCATAGGTCTGAATGCTGGGCAATGCATGCACACTTGTACAGCTCTCTCCCATAGGTCTGAATGCTGGGCAATGCATGCACACTTGTACAGCCCTCTCCCATAGGTCTGAATGCTGGGCAATGCATGTACACTTGTACAGCCCTCTCCCATAGGTCTGAATGCTGGGCAATGCATGTACACTTGTACAGCCCTCTCCCATAGGTCTGAATGCTGGGCATTGCTTGCTCACTTGTACGACCCTCTCCCATAGGTCTGAATGCAGGGCATTGCTTGCTCACTTGTACGACCCTCTCCCATAGGTCTGAATGCAGGGCATTGCTTGCTCACTTGTACGACCCTCTCCCATAGGTCTGAATGCAGGGCATTGCTTGCTCACTTGTACGACCCTCTCCCATAGGCCTGAATGCAGGGCATTGCTTGCTCACTTGTACGACCCTCTCCCATAGGCCTGAATGCAGGGCATTGCTTGCTCACTTGTACGACCCTCTCCCATAGGTCTGAATGCAGGGCATTGCTTGCTCACTTGTACGACCCTCTCCCATAGGTCTAAATGCAGGGCATTGCTTGCTCACTTGTACGACCCTCTCCCATAGGTCTGAATGCAGGGCATTGCTTGCTCACTTGTACAGCCCTCTCCCATAGGTCTGAATGCAGGGCATTGCTTGCTCACTTGTACGACCCTCTCCCATAGGTCTAAATGCAGGGCATTGCTTGCTCACTTGTACGACCCTCTCCCATAGGTCTAAATGCAGGGCATTGCTTGCTCACTTGTACGACCCTCTCCCATAGGTCTAAATGCAGGGCATTGCTTGCTCACTTGTACGACCCTCTCCCATAGGTCTAAATGCAGGGCATTGCTTGCTCACTTGTACGACCCTCTCCCATAGGTCTAAATGCAGGGCATTGCTTGCTCACTTGTACGACCCTCTCCCATAGGTCTAAATGCAGGGCATTGCTTGCTCACTTGTACAGCCCTCTCCCATAGGTCTGAATGCAGGGCATTGCTTGCTCACTTGTACGACCCTCTCCCATAGGTCTAAATGCAGGGCATTGCTTGCTCACTTGTACGACCCTCTCCCATAGGTCTAAATGCAGGGCATTGCTTGCTCACTTGTACGACCCTCTCCCATAGGTCTAAATGCAGGGCATTGCTTGCTCACTTGTACAGCCCTCTCCCATAGGTCTGAATGCAGGGCATTGCTTGCTCACTTGTACAACCCTCTCCCATAGGTCTGAATGCTGGGCAATGCATGCTCACTTGTACAGCCCTCTCCCATAGGTCTGAATGCTGGGCAATGCATGCACACTTGTACAGCCCTCTCCCATAGGTCTGAATGCTGGGCAATGCATGCACACTTGTACAGCCCTCTCCCATAGGTCTGAATGCTGGGCAATGCATGTACACTTGTACAGCCCTCTCCCATAGGTCTGAATGCTGGGCAATGCATGTACACTTGTACAGCCCTCTCCCATAGGTCTGAATGCTGGGCAATGCATGTACACTTGTACAGCCCTCTCCCATAGGTCTGAATGCTGGGCAATGCATGTACACTTGTACAGCCCTCAGTCATAGGTCTGAATGCTGGGCAATACATGTACACTTGTACAGCCCTCTCCCATAGGTCTGAATGCTGGACAATGCATGTACACTTGTACAGCCCTCTCCCATAGGTCTGAATGCTGGGCAATGCATGCACACTTGTACAGCTCTCTCCCATAGGTCTGAATGCTGGGCAATGCATGCACACTTGTACAGCCCTCTCCCATAGGTCTGAATGCTGGGCAATGCATGTACACTTGTACAGCCCTCTCCCATAGGTCTGAATGCTGGGCAATGCATGTACACTTGTACAGCCCTCTCCCATAGGTCTGAATGCTGGGCAATGCATGCACACGTGTACAGCCCTCTCCCATAGGTCTGAATGCTGGGCAATGCATGTACACTTGTACAGCCCTCTCCCATAGGACAGAATGCTGGGCAATGCATGTACACTTGTACAGCCCTCTCCCATAGGACAGAATGCTGGGCAATGCATGTACACTTGTACAGCCCTCTCCCATAGGCCAGAATGCTGGGCAATGCATGTACACTTGTACAGCCCTCTCCCATAGGTCTGAATGCTGGGCAATGCATGTACACTTGTACAGCCCTCTCCCATAGGTCTGAATGCTGGGCAATGCATGCACACTTGTACCGCTCTCTCCCATAGGTCTGAATGCTGGGCAATGCATGCACACTTGTACAGCCCTCTCCCATAGGTCTGAATGCTGGGCAATGCATGTACACTTGTACAGCCCTCTCCCATAGGTCTGAATGCTGGGCAATGCATGTACACTTGTACAGCCCTCTCCCATAGGTCTGAATGCTGGGCAATGCATGCACACTTGTACAGCCCTCTCCCATAGGTCTGAATGCTGGGCAATGCATGTACACTTGTACAGCCCTCTCCCATAGGACAGAATGCTGGGCAATGCATGTACACTTGTACAGCCCTCTCCCATAGGACAGAATGCTGGGCAATGCATGTACACTTGTACAGCCCTCTCCCATAGGCCAGAATGCTGGGCAATGCATGTACACTTGTACAGCCCTCTCCCATAGGTCTGAATGCTGGGCAATGCATGTACACTTGTACAGCCTACTCCCATAGGTCTGAATGCTGGGCAATGCATGTACACTTGTACAGCCCTCTCCCATAGGTCTGAATGCTGGGCAATGCATGTACACTTGTACAGCCCTCAGTCATAGGTCTGAATGCTGGGCAATACATGTACACTTGTACAGCCCTCTCCCATAGGTCTGAATGCTGGACAATGCATGTACACTTGTACAGCCCTCTCCCATACGTCTGAATGCTGGGCAATGCATGTACACTTGTACAACCCTCTCCCATAGGTCTGAATGCTGGGCAATGCATGTACACTTGTACAGCCCTCTCCCATAGGTCTGAATGCTGGGCAATGCATGTACACTTGTACAGCCCTCAGTCATAGGTCTGAATGCTGGGCAATACATGTACACTTGTACAGCCCTCTCCCATAGGTCTGAATGCTGGGCAATGCATGTACACTTGTACAGCCCTCTCCCATAGGTATGAATGCAGATGCTGGCTTGGAGGCCCATCTATATTCCATGTAAGGTCTTTGTCCTTGAGCTGTCCGAATCCCTTAGAAGGGTCGGCTGCGGAATCAGAGGGTGTTAGACAGGACTTACAAGGACTCACGCAGGGCAATGCAACGGGACACAGAATCTGGCTAGGGCGAGTATCTGTATCCTGCCACAGCTCGCCCCGTCCAGCAGTCCAGCCATGCACTGTAGTCATATCATGAGATATTCGTATGCTGCTACGCATCAGAGCAGGCACTCCCCTGTGCAGAGGGACTCCCCTGTTCCTCTGTGCTCCGATCACTATGCATCAGCAGGTACGCCCCTGTGTAGAGGGACTCCCCTGTCCCTCTGTGTTCCAATCAGTATGCAGGATCGTCATAGACCTCCCTCCTGCTCTCACCGTCCCTTCCTCGTGCGCATTCGCCGCAGGTTCAACCCCATTCGCTTTGATCGGCCTCTATTCTTCCTCTTCTGGCAGCGACTGCTGAGCAGCGGGGTGCGCGTGGCCGACGGGGAGGATGCTGACTACTACTTCCTGCCCATAAAGGTGCAGCAGTGCTTATTCAAGTGTACGCCAGACCACTCTTGGGGGGCCACTGGGCGGCCACGACAGAGCAAATAGGGACCACAAACTTTGACCGGCCTACGGCCGGTGGCGCAAGCACCTGGGCTTAAAGCATCAAGCAATGCCGACCGTTGGCTGAGTTGCGGCTCAAGTTCTGCTGGAGTTCCTTAATAAAATAAATAAGAATGAAATAATAAAATAATAAAATAAAAACAGTACCAGTACTGCTTCCTGCCCGTGTCAAGTCAGGCCATCGATTCGCAATGTCAGGCTGACAGTCCGGCGTCTGCAATCAAATAACCGACGTGTAAAATGTGAATGATCTCGTTATTGTTTTTATCAGGATGGGATGCTGAGCCGAGGAGACTGATGTGATGCTCAGGGTGTGCAAGAGAGAGCTGGCATCCTCAGGCCTCGACCTGTGTGAGACCTGTGTGAGACCTGTGTAAGTCCTGTGTGAGACCTGTGTGAGACCTGTGTGAGAACCTTGGCTGCTGAGGGCAGGTGTCCACGATTGAAGATGCCTGAGTGCTGCCCATTCATTAAGACATGGTCCGGTGATCTGCCCCCCCCCCCTCTCCTGCAAGATTATCCGTATCCGAGCTACCCACCAATATGAGCATAACTCGGGTCCCACAAAATAATTGCATTATGCTCCTCTGGGTCCCTTGGTTCCCCACCATGTCCTCACCATGTCCCTTCCATGTCCCCTCCATGTCCCCTCCATGTCCCCACCATGTCCCGTCCATGTCCCCTTCATGTTCCCTCCATGTCCCCTTCATGTTCCCACCATGTCCTCTCCATGTTCCCTCCATGTCCTCTCCATGTCCCCACCATGTCCCCTTCATGTCCCCTATATGTCCCCTCCATATCTCCTCTGCCCCCCCCAGATACGCATGGGATCCTTTGACGATCGAGTGGCTCTGGAGACGGTGGAGTACGTGCGCAAGAACTTCCCCTGGTGGGACCGACATGGTGGCGGCGGCAGGCACTTCGTCATGCACACTGGTAAGGAGGGACATGAGCATGGAGGGTATGTTGAGGGCGGGGCAGGGGAGGGCGAATCTGAGGCCGGGCCTGTGTTTACGTCCTTGTCCCTGTTCTGTCCCTTTCCAGACCCCAGGAGACATGGGCATGCCTGAACCAGGGCTTACCTATAAGATATGTACCGTACATTTATACCGGTATATATATATATGTACCGTACATTTATACCGGTATATTTTGGATATGCTTGATCCGTCCATCCCTGCCCCCCCACCAGGCGACATGGGCAAGTCAGAGGCCGGGTCTGAAGTCCAGGCAACTCTGGCCAACGTGACATGGCTGACACACTGGGGGCTCCACAAAGAACACAAAGCAGCAGGTTGGGATAAATCCCACCGGCCGGGCAAGGTGCGTGGTGAGCGCTCAGGCATCCTCTGAATGCTTTGGGAGCATCAGCTGTACCCAACCAAATGTACAATTATTGAACCCATTAGCGCTCAGAATGATACAATGTGCCCTTCTTTCTCTTTGTCACACTTATGACCATGGTCTCAAGGCGCTGCCCCTCCCCGTGTGGCTCGAGCCTCTTATTATAAGCACCCACGTCCTCTATATGTTTTGCAACCTATCAACTGCTCACTCGGCCCTAAAACCCTTAACCCTAAACCCTAAAAACTGCTCACTCGGCCTCAGAGGCCGACATCCTTCTTCTCTTTGTGCTCAGGACATTGTGGTGCCCATCTTCCTCCAGCCGTCGCTGGTGGTATCGTATGGCATGCAACAGACACCATTGCACCCAGAGTATGGCGGGAAGAAGGGGCATCGCAGCCAGACCTTCTTCTTTGCAGGCCGGGTATGTGGTGACCGAAGGTGAGCATCTGGCTGAGAGCCCCTCATCAGCTACTCTCTGCTCTGGCCCTGACTTGAGACGGCGGTTGTGGCCGTCTCTGGGGCATGCCCTGTCAGCCAGTATGCCCGGAGCAGGCATGCCCAGGCAGCCGGCATGCCCGCAGCAGGCATGCCCTATCAGCAGGCTTGCCCAGGCAGTACACATACCCAGGCAGCAGACATGCCCTATTAGCAGGCATGTCCTGTCACTCAGTCAGTGTCATGTCATGTTCAGACAGATTTTAAGCTTTGATCCCCTGGCTTGTTGAGTTTGTCAACCATGAAAGCTTTCCTTTGCTCCTCTGCAGTAAACCGCTGGAGGACACGTGGCCTAACTGCCCTTCCTCCCGAAACTCGGACCTAAGTTACAGCGCTGGCACAAGACAGAAGGTGCGGGTTGGGTTATAGGGTTAAGGGTTGAAGGTACAGGCTGGTTGGAGGACAAGATAGGCGATGGACCCACAACAGTATGCCTCTACTATGCGGCTATGCCTCTACTATGCGGCTATGCCTCTACTATGCGGCTATGCCTCTACTATGCGGCTATGCCTCTACTATGCGGCTATGCCTCTACTATGCGGCTATGCCTCTACTATGCGGCTATGCCTCTACTATGCGGCTATGCCTCTACTATGCGGCTACGCCTCTACTATGCGGCTATGCCTCTACTATGCGGCTATGCCTCTACTATGTGGCTATGCCTCTACTATGCGGCTATGCCTCTACTATGCGGCTATGCCTCTACTATGCGGCTATGCCTCTACTATGCGGCTATGCCTCTACTGTGCGGCTATGCCTCTACTATGCGGCTATGCCTCTACTGTGCGGCTATGCCTCTACTATGCGGCTATGCCTCTACTGTGCGGCTATGCCTCTACTGTGCGGCTATGCCTCTACTGTGCGGCTATGCCTCTACTGTGCGGCTATGCCTCTACTGTGCGGCTATGCCTCTACTGTGCGGCTATGCCCCTACTGTGCGGCTATGCCTCTACTATGCGGCTATGCCTCTACTGTGCGGCTATGCCTCTACTATGCGGCTATGCCTCTACTGTGCGGCTATGCCCCTACTATGCGGCTATGCCTCTACTGTGCCAGATTTACGGGATGATTGATTCCACCTCTTAAGTAGGCAGACAGGGCAGAAAGGTGCATCACCTGCTCTTTGCAGTCCTATTTGTTGTTTGCCGCCAGTCCTTTTGTCTAGACCAATCTGAATCCATCCCCTGACCTGTCTGAATTCATTCTCTGACCCGTCTGAAGGCATCCCTCTCGCACCCTCTTGTCCCCTCATTCGGCTCTAAGGTGCACTTCCACCATTGGAACCGAAGTGGCTACCAGGTTGTGACCACTACGAAGACTTACGGCAAGGACATGACGCGTTCTACCTACTGCCTAGCCCCGACAGGTGCGGCTGCTCACAGAGATAGATTGCATCATGGCATCATGCATGGCTCCACCGGGTGGGGTGGCTAGCCGGGCAGGCTGACATTTCTTTTAATGGAATATTGTTTGCATTGCCAGGGTAGAGGGACCGAGTGATCCGGCATCAGATGTCTTACTCAGGTGCCTCCTCCCCCCCTGGCCTGGCCTGGCCTCTCAGATGTCTGGCCTGGTCTGGCCTGGCCTCTCATATGTCTCACTCAGGTGCCTCCTCCCCCCCTGGCGTGGCCTGGCCTGGCCTCTCAGATGTCTCACTCAGGTGCCTCCCTCCCCCCCTGGCACCTGCATGTTTTTTCTACAGGTGGTGGGCACGGCAAGCGCAACGTGCTGGTCACCATGATGGGTTGCGTGCCCGTCACCATGACGGATGGAGTTTATCAACCCTTTGAGCCAGAGGTGCGAGGGAGCTGTCTGCTGTTGAGTTTGCTGTCTGAGGACTTGCCCGTCCTTGCATCGCCCTCACTAACAATGGCGAGATGAGATAACCTAGTGTTTAACTTAAGACCTCAGATGGTGTGAAAAAGGATGGCGTGCATGGGTGGGAATAATCATACCGTACACTGTTATGCACAATGGTGCAGCTGTGGTGAAAAGTATACATGTGTGGATTGTGTGGAACTGAGGAGTCATTGTTACTGCTGTTTGTATGCTAGCCCACCTCGTGCTACGGCCGAACGGGTGGCTTCCTTAATCCACGCCCCAGGGTGTGTTATTTTATTTATTTATGATGCTGCTGTTTGTTGCGTTGTGGCAGCTCAACTGGGGAGAGTTCTCAATCCCTGTGGCGGAGAAAGACATACCGAGCATGCATGAGATCCTGGATCGTGTCAGTGACGAGCAGCTGCAAGAATACCAGGTGAGCACCATCCAATGGCTGGCCAGACACTGCCGCCATGTCGGTGCGTTCCCCCTGCGGCTGGCTGCCGGATCCATTTCACTCCCCGCTGCTCCGTTACCCCACCTTGTTTGCAAGCACGCCACCTGTTACTCCACCAATTGTGAATAAATAAATGAAGCCTAAAGCAAACCACATGGGAGTAGTTAACCATACGCTACCACCGCATATAGTAGCTAACCAGCTAAGTATTTGCACAGCGGTAGGTGCCGCAATATCATCTGACCTCCTTCTCTGGCTCCCATCAGACCAGGCTGTACTGCGCCGCACAACACATCTTCTGGAGCAGCATCCACGGCGGCGTCCTCGGGGATGACGGCCGTTACGATGCTTTTGAGACCGTCATGGAGATCCTGCGTGTCAAGAAGGATCACCCAGATGTGGCGCCAGAGATGTATGCGAGTGTGGACGAGGAATTCAGGCGCTTCATGCGCTGTGAAGCAGGTGAGCAGCATGGGCGCAGAGTTGTGGCCTTTCATCTGCTCCTTGAAGGTGCGCCCCTCCTGTGCATGGCATGGCCCTTGATCTCATGCGAGATCACACGTGCGTAGTCCTTTAAGCAGTGTGCTGCGTGCACATGAATGTATGAGCAATGCTTAGGGGCCTTCAAGTCGGATGCACATGTGCATATTTTGTTGTCCTTGAGCCTGTCAACGTTAGTTAAGGCCTTTTTTTGCAAGGTTGTTACACTTGTTTTCCTTGTCTACTCCTGGAGCAGTTGTGTGACCCACTTGTTGCTGTGGCTGCAGATTCGGTCCCTGAAGAGCCTCCAGCGTTGTGCAGTTTTAGTAAATTCAACTCTTCGGCGTATCCATGTGGCCAGTGTCGGAAGGGACCTATGAGCTGTCTCCTGTTACCTGGCGGCGCCATCTGCTGCCACACCCAGGACAAGCTGGCGCAGTGTCCCAGGCTTTGGCCATGAACAGGTTTTTACGCTTCTAAATATCGCCAGCTTTTCCTTTCTTTCACAGCCATGGCTCTGCATTCTTTTGTCATTGGTGGCATGGCAGCAGTTCTATTTAATGGATGCGGGACGTTCCCCGCAAGCTGCAGGGCAGGTTGATGGTTGTCAATAATGTGAGTGACTGAGGCACACCATGAGGGTAAACAATAGGTAGAACAGGGAGGTCTGATAGTTAAATAGGTGTGCCACAGCTGATTGATGCCCAAGACTGTGGCTGGCAAATAGACCAGGCCGTTAGCTTGCATCTTTATCATGAAACCATACTCTCAGCAAGGGTGCATATACCTCAGTCTGGTAAACTGCAGTACTGACGTAATCTCCGAAAGGAGCGGTGCTTGATGTTGTCGAGAAAAATGACTAAATGAGGCTCGGCAAGTGACATTCTGACATACCGGTACTATAAGATTATCCCTTGGCTTGTGTACCGGTAGTAAGGTGGACAGAAATATAATATCTGGGTTCAATCAACAGGATGCATGACTGCACATGTGCAAGGAAATGGTCACACAATAGTGCCGATATATGCCCGCACTAATGCCCTCCTCAAGCAGATAAAAGATTTCTGACAAGAATGTACCTGCCCAAAAGTTGAAGGATCGAACCTGCCAAACGATCCTCTCTCTCCCCCTGCATTCCATGTACTTGCCCCCTCACATAGGAGGGTGGCATGGCTGCAACATGGTCCTGGCTGTGCATGGTAGGTGGAATTTAGCTTTAGTCATTGCCTACCAGCCCCACGCGGCGGAGCCGGGACCAACGGGTATGCACCATTCTAAGCATTTAGGAGGTGGACATGTCAATGACGTTACACCTCTGGGCCATGCTGAAAGAAAGCTCGGCCACGTTGGCAAACAAAAAGTCAGCTAGGAGAGTCAAAGGAGAAGGCACAAGTCTGTACAATGTTTAGTTGAGCGCTGTACATTTGGACTGATTGAACAAAAGCACCCTTGCTCTACTCCATCCACCGCACTACGATTGCTTGCGTATGGGGCATGTGACAACTACGGTCCATGCGACAGTGCCACTTATGGTTCGGTGCTGAGGGGTTTCAAGATTGTGCAATGGAAGCACAGGGGCCGACCCTGATCTGATCCGCTCTGCCACCTGGATGATTCATCTAGAGGATAGGGAGCAAGACTCGCCTGCACTCTTGCTTATGCGGACATAGAGGGGGGACATGTGAGTGGCCTTAACGTGTCTGCTGGGCTAGAAACAGGGAGCATGTGGTGGCTCCTCGAAGAAGCCATAGCTCGGTGCCTGTGTATGGAATGTCCTCCAGGATATGAGGCAGTGGCAAATATCAAAATATGAGGCAAATGATGAGCCATTGCAAGTACATAAGGAGACACATGAGTCGAGGGCATCGATTGGTGGTGTTGAAAAACACCGGTTGGGTTGATGGGGACTTCTGGACAGGGATAAAAAGGCTTAAGCCCTCTCTCCACGGATGCGCCTGGCGAGCTGGATGTCCTTGGGCATGATGGTGACACGCTTGGCATGGATAGCAGCCAGGTTGGTGTCCTCAAACAGACCGACCAGGTAGGCCTCAGCTGCCTCCTGGAGTGCCAGAACGGCAGAGGACTGAAAGCGCAGATCAGTCTTGAAGTCCTGGGCAATCTCACGGACCAGGCGCTGGAAGGGCAGCTTGCGGATGAGTAGCTCGGTGGACTTCTGGTACTTTCGGATCTCTCGCAGAGCGACAGTGCCAGGACGGTAGCGATGTGGCTTCTTCACTCCTCCAGTGGCAGGGGCGCTCTTGCGAGCTGCCTTGGTGGCAAGTTGCTTCCTGGGGGCCTTGCCCCCAGTGGACTTGCGGGCCGTCTGCTTTGTTCGGGCCATTTTTATTATCGGCGGAAAATTAAACGAACCTGCAGTCATTACTCAAGCGCCAGGTTTTGTTCAGCTTCACGCCACCAATCTGCTGATCCTGTCCTGGAGCGGTACTCGGTCAACCGGATCGACAGACCGCAGCTGTCGGTTGTCGGCAACTTCAAACCTATATAGCTCAAACCCAACGAGGAGCAGGACCAACACATTTACCTGCTCTCTTTCACATACAATGTCTGGACGTGGCAAGGGAGGCAAGGGACTCGGAAAGGGGGGCGCCAAGCGCCACCGCAAGGTCCTTCGTGACAACATCCAGGGCATCACCAAGCCTGCCATTCGTCGCCTGGCCCGCCGTGGAGGTGTGAAGCGTATCAGCGGCCTCATCTACGAAGAGACACGCGGAGTCCTGAAGGTCTTCCTTGAGAATGTCATTCGTGATGCTGTGACATATACTGAGCATGCTCGCCGCAAGACGGTGACGGCTCTCGACGTTGTCTACGCCCTCAAGCGCCAGGGCAGGACCCTCTACGGCTTCGGCGGTTAATCGACCTCCATGCAGCCTAGTTCCCCATCTCTTTACTAACCGGTGTTTTTCAACACCACCAACGAACAAACACTGCGCACTCACTGACTGATTGGCCCATCAACATAGGTTTATCAGCCATCTGCCTGGACTGCTGGGGCCTAAGTTCGGGGACCCAAGGCGGCCCTCTCAACCGGGAATGCGCAGTTCCGGCCAGTGTTTCTGGGGACAGCCATCCCCGCATGCTTCAACACACTGGGGCCACAGGGATGAACGCTACACCCTGCTTTAAAATTGTTTCCCTGCATGGGCTCCAAAGAACCCCACACATATGCAGTTTGGAACTTGGGCCACAGCTCATGCCGTGCCACCAGCTCCGCAGGGAACATATTGTCTCAAATGGTGACACCCCTGCCAGCCGGTTGAGTCCCCTTATACACTATGCGCTCAGCCTCGATTGTCCACGCTTTAGTTCCGCGGCGGAACTTGATCTTCTGTAATACCTTGCCATTGGGGTCCACCTTGTCCATCTGGAAAGCGCTACTGACATTGATACCATAGTCATAAGTCCTGACAATCAATGACTCATCACCATGAGCTTGTACATCGTCTCGCAGATCAGAGTCGCACAGTCCTCCCTCAGCCCGCCCTTTGGCAGGCCTGATATGACGAACCTGGAATATCATGCTGCTGCGACAGTGCAACCGCCGGGGCTGCTGCCTGCCGCTCATTGTTGTTGCTGTTGTTGAAGTTGCTGGTGACTGCTGCGTGATGTAACCATGGTTTAGTGCAGTGCTAATATCATAATATACCTTTCACCATGCTCGTAAGGACCATTTATATACTGTCTCCTTCACTGAATCACCTTCACTTCCACTGTTGAGAAAAGCAAGTGCCTCCTCAGCATCTTCCCCCATTTCTCAGATCCGACGATCTGACCCTTGATATGGACGCAATATTGCTTGTAACATTTGTAAGGGATGGTCAAGGATTCAGTGTCTTCCAAAAATGGCAGCGGGTGAGAAGTCATGAACTTAGGTAGCAAATGCTTTTGCAACAACACTACGCACTGAGACTGTACAACTTGCCTCTTGGGAGGGGGGGGAAATAATGCACCTGACGTCACTGACAACATGTATTATCATGCTGCCTCATTCCCATAATGACAACCGCATCGTAAAGGATGACCCAGGGTTGACATGGTCTCGCATGCTCATTCATAATTTTCAGCAGGAGGGTATGATACCTTGCCACCATGCCATGCAATTAATGAATCGTCATCCTAAATCCCAAGAAACAAACGACACTCAGTTATCTGTCAGCTTAACCTCACACCCCCTGCCTCGCACCATATTTGAGCCACACAGTCACACACTGGAGTTATCTGTGATCTCCATACAAATGTCAAGTGCCAAAATAGTATGTGCATACAGAAGAATGGTGAGATGACAAACCAACTTGTTTTACAGGTAAGATGTTAGAGGGTTCTGAGTGAGTAAACAACAGAAGAAACTGCGAGGGCATGTGCCCTTTCCGTTATGCTGGATCCCATGCACGACTTACCCTCCCGTGAATTCATTCCCATGCTCAGCCAAAACGGCCAGGTCATCGAATCGCCTCCAGGTGCACCGTGCCTGCAATAAAGGCTTTGGGGCAGCGCTGTGCATCTGACATTCTGACAACTGACAGAAAGTCCTTAACTATCGAAAAACTACGGTATGCAGGATAATATCCAGATTGAAACAAACATGGGCTTGGCTATCGACTCTGAGCCATGACATCTGTCTTCTATGCTTCCTTGCACTGTTCCTGGCAGTCGTTCCCAAAAATGGTTCCTGGTGCATGGTGCGTGGTGCCCCACTCCAGAGCAGGAACTGAAGGTGTGAAATCACACATCCGCGAGGGCTTCTGGTGAGATCGCCTTTTACAAATGCGCTTCGGCGTTTTCTTTCCCTTCAACGATTTTCTGATTATACTACAACAAAGCTATGTGAGCGTGTCATCGAATACCTTTTCCTCGCGCCTGCAAAATGGGCAAACAGAAGGTTGCGTACTTCTATGACAGTGAGTTTCGAATAATTTCTTGCTTCATCGCCATTATGTGCACCTGCGTACCAATTTCTGAGTTTGCACTTTCTAGGCGAGTTTGAAACCTTCTATTTTGGGCAAAATCATCCCATGAAGCCCCACCGCTTGGCGATGACGCATCACCTTGTTGTTGGCTACGGCCTGCACAAGCAAATGGATGTTTACGTGAGTTGGTGTATATGTCTGCCATGTGCATGGACCATATTCGCTCAGCTGGCATGCATGCCAGGCGGGATCGTGGCACATGGTTCATTGACAGGAATGGCTGTCATGAAGGGATGCGACGAGATCCCTGAAGGCCTGCATGCATATTGGCATCTATTCAGCAGCTCAACCGTATTTGATGCCATGTATCTGAGCCTGACTTGCCATGACTTCTCTCTGGGTACGGCACAGAAACCTCGAAGGGCATATCCAGTAGAGCTAGCCCAGTTCCATGCATCCGACTACGTAGAGTTCTTATCTCGGATCACACCTGACAATGCCAAGAAGTATGCGAATCAGCTGCAAGTCTACAACATCAGCGAGGACTGCCCGATCTTTGATGGACTGTTCAAGTGCGTAAATTTGAAAGCTGTACTCCACAGAAGCCAGCGTCATGCATGATGATAGCGCCAGGTTCATCCAGATGTACCAGTTTGATCGTTTCTTGCTCTTGACTTACCTTGCTTCTCACGAGATCCATGAACTAACGGCAGGTGATACACCTAACTTCAATCTTGCCTGAACCAGATTCTGCCAGCTGTATGCTGGTGCTTCAATCGAGGGAGCACACAAGCTGAACCATGGGCAGTGTGAAGTGGCAATCAACTGGTCCGGGGGGCTGCATCACGCCAAGAAGTCAGAGGTGGGTTTCCCTTGTAGCCTGAGCAACGTCCATGTTTTGGTCTTGTTCAATTGGGGTGTTGCCAACCTGCAAACGCTTCGTTTGCCCCATGCCTTAACCATTTATTACCATGCTCCCAAATCGAAATTATTTACAGCTGTTTGATTATAAATCAAGGGTGGGTCACATTTTCGTGTTGGATGATAGCATTTCTCCATTTTTTGATGGTAGCATCTCCTCTCCATTCAGGTTCTGGGGCCAAGGCAATCGAGTATCCATTCTCTGGGTCCTGAAACGCTCCTCCCCCTGCTATGTGCAGGCCTCTGGCTTCTGCTACGTCAATGACCTCGTCCTGTCCATCCTAGAGCTGCTCAAGTACCATGCGCGGGTGCTGTACGTAGACATTGATGTGCACCACGGGGACGGAGTGGAGGAGGCCTTCTACATGACTGACAGGTGGGTTAGGGAGGGTGATGGGCACCACAAGGAGTGAGCAGTGCTGTATTAAGTCTCATGGACAGGGTCGGTACCAAGTGGACAGGGCAGTGCTTAGTTTAATGCGCAACAGACCACCTTTGGGTGGCCGCTGGGCGGCGTCTTTTGAGGGCGCCCTCTTAGGCTGGCCGTTGGACAGCCTAGTCCTTTGGGGGGCTGCTGGGCAGCCTCCATTTGGCTGCAGAGGACCGAATCTGGACCTGCCTACTGCCGAAGACCCAAGGTGCAGGGCTTGCTTCACTAGGAAAACTTGACCGCAGGCCATGACAAAGATGAATTGTAGATAAAGCGCCAAAAGATATACAGTGGACAGGGCCTCTAGCCCTCTACCAACTTGGCAGTATCAGGTGAACAGCGTTGTGCGAATAGGTGGAGGATGGCAATGCTGCTCGCAGTCTCTGATGCTGCCTTAAACAGAGCCTGGTGGCAGGACTAGCAGCTATTATAACTTAAAGGCTTGCTGTGCACTGTTACGCTGCTTCAAGCATTTGAAAACCTTGGGCTTGCGTTTCCTTGCTGTCGCGTAATTAATCTGTATTGCTGTTGCAGGGTGATGACTGTCAGCTTCCACAAGTATGGGGATTACTTTTTCCCCGGCACCGGCGATCTGACAGACACAGGGGCGGTGAATGGTAAGCGCACAGGGAGGATGCTGGCCGCTGGTCACTCGTGGATTTTACAGGGAAGATGGAAGGGTAAAATATGTGAACAGGGTGGCTGCGACGTCAAGACCAAGCATATGTTCTGTTATGGATAGGGTTCGTTAGGCTGATGCTGCATAACCTCTGATTGAGTCCTGAGCTGGTTTGGATGAAGCACCAGAAGGTGCTGGAAGCTGGACCATGAGTGCTTATCGGCCGTAAGCTCGATTGGAAATGCCTTTTTCTCCCACCTTGGCAAGACGTCACATTGGTGGATTAGTGTTTCATCTAGGAACAGATCTCACAAGCGATCCTGTAGAATCTAGCTGGTATCTTGAACGCAGCGTCATTCCCAACGCACGCCCACCACGATCTGCCCTTGATGCAAGCTGACCATCATGTATTCATGTTCAATAATGTTATGAGCCTCGAAGTTCGTGCCCCCATTCTTTTGCAGGCAAGTTTTACGCCGTCAATGTGCCCCTCAAGGACGGCACGACAGACGAAACCTTCCACTCGTTGTTCAAGCCCATCATGCGCAAGGTTATGGAGGTGTATCAGCCAGGGGCGATTGTGATGCAGTGTGGTGAGCTGTGAGAGTAACAGGGGGGGGAGCAGCTGTGGGTCTGTGAGCAGAAGGGGGGGGGAGGGGGGCTATGAGGATAATTAAGGGTGAGTCAGCAGTGGCACAAACATTTAAATCTCTCTCCCTCTTTGTGTGGTTTCACATCAGCAATGGCTAATCTAATTTGATTTCTCGCCTTGCCTCCCTGGCTTTGACCTTCTTTTTTTGCCCTGCTGATCCCATTTCTAGTGCATGCACTCTGGTGGTATTTGTCAGCTGTGGTCCCCTGGTCTCAGGTGCTGACTCTCTGGCACATGACCGGCTCGGCTGCTTCAACATGTCGCTCAAGGGACATGGCGAGGCGATTCGCTTCATGAAGGAATTTGGCATCCCAATGCTGGTCACAGGAGGTAAGGGCGTTGGATATAGAAAGAAACGCATGTCTTCATGTGCTGTATATGATTGCTCCAGTTTACCATTCTGAATTTAATTATCGGCAGCTTCCGAAACATAATCTTGTAATAAAGGTCGGCACCACCATGCTTATCACTGGGGGTTAAGGCCTGAGTTAGCTAGGCCATCTAGGTGGTAGTGGCCTCACTGGCCTTGTATCTGTAGTGCCCCAACCTGGCGGCAATATGAACTGCACCGCAATGTTCTGCCTAATGAAGGGTGAGATTTGAATGCCTCGAGCAGTACACAGAACAGGGCGAACATGCCTCATCAGGCTGGCAAGTGATTACCGATCAGAGGTCCAGGGAGGGTTGCACTCCTGCACTCCTGCACTCCTGTAAATGCCCTGGCTGTGGAATATTAATTGATGGTGTTGAGCAGGTTTTGAGGGCCTGGGCCAAAAGTATCCCCTCTCTGGCTGTGCTGTCAGGTGGGGGGTACACGAAGCGTAACGTGGCGCGCTGCTGGACCTACGAGACCTCGATTCTGACTGACACCCCCATCGTCGAGCAGCTGCCACGCTCCGAGTACCACGAATACTTTGCGCCAGACTTCTCTCTGAACGTGACTGCGCACAAGGTCATGGAGGATGGGAACACAAAAGCGGTGAGCAGGCGGGAGGGAAGAAAATCTGGGGTGGTTCTATGTCCTTTCAGTAATCACCCACCGCCATGACATGCTACTGCCATGAGTTGCTACTTGCTACCATGACTTGCTCTGATTTTGTGCAGCCGTCGTTACATACCTTGATTACATACTGCTCTGAAATAGCTTCTTGTTTTTTTAATGCAGGATATTGAACGCATCCGTCGGGAGGTGTTTGAAAACCTGCGGCACCTGGCCCATGCGCCGTCAGTGCAGATGCAGGACGTGCCACCTGACAGCAAGGTCCAGAGGTGAGCAGTCCACTGTTTACTGAAGGGTGCTTCAGCTACAATTCAGCTGCATCGCGGCTGAGGACCGGGAGAGGGTGGTGCAGCAAGCTCTTCTGCCTGGGCAACTGTCCGTATGCTGTTCAAGGCCAGGTCCTCATCGGCCCATTGGTGGCTGCCAAGCGGCCTGCCAAAGAGTTTGTGTGGCACACTCAATAAGTATTTGTGCAGTCATACTGCTAGCTGCAAATGGGTGGTGTGAGATCTGTGATGTGGTTCCTGAGGGGTGTGCCTCCAATCAGGATGATTTCTCCCATTTGTTTCTCTGATCAGATCAATCCAAGGGTATTTCTGTTGCTTTGCCCAGGTATGACTACGACGATGGTGAGCCACCCCTGGAGGAGCGCCTTGGCAAGTATGCCCGGGAGCATCTCATCATCCGAGAAGGACTTGAGGAAGACTACCAGAGAGGCTTTGAATAAGGATTGGGTCCTGACTGGGCATACCTCATGTATGAGGGCTGGCTCAGACGAAGTTGTTTTTGAACTTTCAAAAAGGGCCGGGCTTGGCTGGACTGTGCCGATGCCAATCAAATGAATCCAGGGAACCTGAGGGGCCTGTCTCATAAATAATAGCTGACGTTTGTGTTACTTATGCGGCAAGGTATAATCGCCAGGGTGATCACTCCCAGCAAATTTGAACTTGTCAAATTTAGTGTGCACAACCAGGGGTACAACTCAGCGGGAGGTACAACTCCCTGATACACCTGGCTTACAAGGTAAGACGGACTGAACGAGTGACGAGGATATTTCATAACTAAACGAACCCCTGTATCCTGCCTGAAACGAACGTAATTAAAAATCACAATTTGATTTCTTTGACCTTCTTTCCGATCCTCTCGACCAATTTTCAAGAAGATGACCGACTACGTGCAAGGCGAACAGAGTCAAAGGATGCTATGGCAGAAAGCTCGAGAAAGCATATCTGGTCAGTGTCCGCTCTGCCTGATCGATAATGTAACCCAGACGATTCCTAGACAAGGCGTTCTTCTTAAATATTGGCTTGCAACAACCTGGCTTGGAGCATGGAAATATATGTAGACGCAATATGAAGCCCTATCTTTGCTAGTTATCATTGAAATCATAGACTGGTCTCGATATCTGCAAATTCTGCGGGAATTCAAATATCCAGATTGAACATGGGACCAGATTCAGTCTTTGAGGCTGCTCTAGTGCTCTGCCCCATTGATTGGTGTATGAATCCAGCCCAGCATAATATATAGCCAGTCAGTAGTCTTGATCTAGGTTCGATTCTTCAATGCCCCCAACGAATCCAACAGCTTTCCTTCTTATGAAATCGCAATGCTACTGGTATGGAGGGCAGTGATAAATGGGCTTCAAATTTGAACTGTTGACTCACCTTCCCTCTATGGTGCGCATGGTTCAGTTTATGAGCATCAAGCCAGTGAGCTTCAGCTGGATCTACAGCAGGAACAGAAAGAACTTCAAGCAGCAAAAGACAAGCTGGCTTCAATTAAGAAGGGTGAGCCTTATTCTGTCATCAATACCTTAGCAATTTTGCTAAACTATTCAGGATGCTACACTTCAGAGCGCATTTTTGATACTGCGATTTGCTTCTCGTTTTTTCCCTCTGTTCCTTTCCTTTCTCCTCTTGCCTACAATTTTCCTCTTGCCCGCCCGTCCGGGCGGGCGACCATGCGGCCGAGCCTTTTCAGCATGGCCCGGAGGTCGTATGTCATTGACTGAATTATTTGGCAGGATTCTTAAACTCCTGGAAATACCCCACTATTTGACTTCACTTGCATATTGATTGTGGGCCTTCTTGGAGGATAGAAACCTCTCAGATGCGCAACGCTATGAAGCAAGAGGAGGCGGCCACGCTGATGGAGATGACAAGGATGGCTGAGCTGACCAGGCAGCTAAAGCGTGAGTATGAGGACACTGGGCGTCTGGCCAACCAGCTCACATCGGCCAAGAACAAGCTGGCGCACACGCATGAGGAGCAACAGGCCTGCAGGTTAGTTTTCAAAACAGACAACTGCCTTGGAGCAGGATGTGGACAAGGATCATATGCCAGACTGCATTGCACAGAGCACCCTGCCGATGAGTGAATTATCATGAAGGAAGTGAAAATTTCTCTTTGGGTTAAAATTGTCCAGTCCTTATGCAAGTGGAGGTTCCCTTGAAAGAAGTCAAAGGTTTGTGATGACAGCAGCTTAAGTCATCAGTACAAGCCACACACGTCTTGTTTTCATTGGTAGCTGCTGAGATTTTCATGTTACATATTTTCTGCTCCTAGTGACTGATTGCCATTCATCAGAATTTCACTGGTATCTAATTGCGCATGCCCGAGTCCACTCAAGTTGTGCCCTTCTTGTCTGAACAGAAAGGACATGGAGGAGCATGAGCAGGCTATGCAAGCTCGTATAACAATGATGAACGCCCGCTCGATGACTAGTTCATGATGACATTAGGGTGTGGCTTAAGCGGACATATGATGGACATTTCCAGGCGACCGTAGAGGCCTGGTGGGTAGCGTTGAAATCCCCTTGACATGAACTCTGCTTTAGTTTTGCACAAGTGGCGCAGGGAGTGAGACAAATTCATACACGTAGGATCTTATAACAAAGGCTGCAAGCTATTAGATTGGTGCAGAAAGAGCAAGTACGAAATTCCTAGGGCCCAGGCCACTGGTCCAGAAACCACCACCTTGGTCAAGATCTTAAGAATTGAGATGTATAGCTGTCATCAACTTTTTTGAGGCGCTGCTCAGGCTTGATCAAGCACTGTGTAATGCTTTCTAGGCGCCATACCTTACCTACAGGTGGTGCTTTGCTGGTAGGAAGACCAGGGGGCCTGCTGGTTTTATCTTTTTTGTGTTATAGTTTATGAAAGTGCTTAAACTGGTCTGCGGGCATCTGTCCTATGCACAAAATGTGAAGCTCCGCTGGATTTCAAAAAGAAAAGTACTTTTGGGAGCCTTGCCAAGAGGCAGGTGACAAAAAGAACATCCAGGCCAACTAGATAAGGCACAACATGGTCGAGGCCAATTGAAACAAAATCAAAATGAGGCCGCACGCATGCCATTTCCCAATGGGCTTCGGAAGGTCCTACTCCTCCTTGCCATTCTCATGAGCCAGAGCAGGCTCCTCCTTGCCATTCCCAAGCGCTACAGCAGGCTCCTCCTTGCCATTTTCAACATCTGCCTCAGCTGTCTTTGAAGACTTACCAGGACCAGGAGGCGCGTCCTGGACACCTTCATTATGGTCGGAATCTCCATCAGCCTTGTCGCGCTTGCTTTTCTTCTCCTTGCGCTTCTCTTTGCGGTCCTTCTTGTCCCGCTTACGGTCCTCCTTGTGCCGGCTGCCACCTTTCTCCCTCACTGGCGACCCCTCTTTAAGATCCCGCTCAGCAGCATCTCCTGCCTTGGCTGACGCTGCAGGCTCCTTCAAGGCAGGCTCTTTCTGCCGATCCCCGTCGATGGAGACTCCCACCTTGGCTCGCTTTGGATCCTCCTTATCATCGTCACGGCTGCGGCTGGCGTCACGGGGCTTGCGCGATGCGCGGTCACCGTCCTTCTCCTTGTCCTCTTTACGACGCTCTGGTGTGCGGCTCCTGCAGGAGTTGGGGGACAGCAAATTATTGATTTGAGGAAAATAAACTGCACCAGTCAGCCGCTTAGATTGGCAAAGCCTAGTAAGGATTTGCGGCCCAAGTGTTTCATTGCAAGAGCTAAGATTGTGAGACTGACGGTTAAATCTCGGGCTCTTGTGTGACATACCACAGGCGCATATATGCCTTGCTAACATGCAAATGAGTATCTGCCAAGACCAGCACAGTGGCAGCATCTCCTACCTGCTCTTCCTGCTCCGCCTCTTTTCTCTGCTGCTGTCTTGCAACCTAGCGCGGTCCCTATCCCGTTGCCTCTCCCTCTCTCTCTCCCGATCTCGCTCGCGTTCCCTCTCCCGCCTGTCTCTCTCTCGACGCTCCAAGTCCCGTCGATCTCTCTCTCGACGTTCCCGTTCCCGTCGTTCCTGCTCACGGCGCTCGCGTTCACGTCGTTCACGATCCCTAGACCTTGACCGGCGCCTACATTGAACAGCATTAAGGCCAGGGAGTGTTGACAAGAATTTTCCAGTTGATTTATCTCCAATCACACACACATGTTTGGCAATTTTTCTTGTTAAAACAGCTAATACAGCTATTTAAATGATGAGATGAGAAAACTGCGATTGACAATGATTTCTTTTTCGCACAGCACACTTGAGAGACGTAACTACTTTTGTGGCGAGAGCTCTGGTTTCTTCCTCAATATTGGTAGTCCTGAACAAACCTCACACGCTGAGGAGTAAGGGTCACTGATCACACACACCTGTCTCTGCTCTTATCTCGCCGCCCTCGTCCCCTACTCCTGCTCCTGCTGCTATCGCTGCCACTGCTGCTGCTGCTGCTACTACGGCTGCGGCTACGGCGGGCGCGTGCCGCCACAACTGGAGCTCCGCCTCCAGCCAGCTTCCGATTTAGCCGCTCCGCAGCCGCCTCGGCTGCCCGTTGAGTGCTGTCTTCAGGATTGCGACCAGCCGCCTTGTTACTTCTTGCGAGAGCACGCATGGCAGCAACCTGCTGCTGGAGTTGCTGGTTGGCTGCCATCTGAGCCTGCATGAGTGGCATGTCCCACCTTATTAAGATCAATCATGGCACATCACGCATGAGGATATATGTTAAAAATCTAATACCATAGATTTAATTTGCCATCCCTCATAATTAACATTGTTTGGGGTTGAGGGATCCACAGATAAAACTAATTATCGAGTGTTGACGCCAGTTTTCAGCCAGAAATCAAGAGTTTTAGTCGATAATTTGCCCTGGAGGCAGCATTGAAAAAGATCGATTTTTCATACCCGAGGGATGGCAAATCACATCTGCGGTACTGCGTAATTGTTACATGATGCCAGGCGCCGATTCACTCAAGAAACTAAAAACGCATGTTCACAGCAAAGAAGTCTCTGCCTAACAGCGTCAACTCTCCCCCCTAACACTACTCCATAACTTGCCTGCATCTGCTGTATCTGCTGCATTTGTTGCATCTGCTGAATCTGTTGCATTTGCAGCAGCTGCGGGTCCATTGTCACACCACTGGGCAAGGATGTTGATGCTGCCTGTGAAGGGATAGCTGGCAAGACAGGCACTGCTGACATTGCCGAGACAGCGCTGGCCATCGAGCTGGAGGTGGCTTCATAAGTGATCCCGTTCTGGACTTGAAGCTGGCGTTCGCCCACCGACATGCCCGACATTTTGATGGCCTCCTCAGCGTCAGCAGCAGTCGAGTACTCGATTATCAGCATGGCAGAGACTCCCTCCCCCGCCTGCTTGATATCCTTGATTCTGCCTGCGATGGAGAAGAGCTGCCGGTAATGCTCCCACGTGACAGATGGGCTCATGCTAGTAATGTAGACAGTCCGCATGGCAAGGTCCGAATGAGCAGTTGCCCCCGCCACTGCCTGTTTTGCTGCTGCTGCCATGGCAGCCACGGCTGGGTCCAGAGAGATCATAGGCGCAGGCGCACCGCCAGCAGCACTGACAGCAGCGGCAGCTGCTGCTTCCGCCGCTGCAGCGGCCTCCGCTGGGTCAATGGGGTTGGAGAAGAATACCGGGAACGGTGAGCCAGCAATGGGCAAGTAGTTCACGTCGATGGCCAGGAAGTAGTTGCCTTTTACGGGCACTGAGTAGGTGGCGGTGTAAGTACCGTTGCCATTGTCCACCACTGTCACATGGATGGGAGACTCCAGCACCATGGACCTGCTCGCTGGGCTGACCTGCACCACCACCTCGTCGCCTCCGCTCTGCAAGCGCCGCCCCCAGTGGTCTTGCGCATAGAGGTATAGGCTGACCGGTGCACCAGCGCCAGAACCAGAGAAGCCAGGCCCTGACACCTTGCACTTGGCAGGGTCAACATCGCCTATGTCTTTCGGCGGCGCGCGTTCTGAGTCGCTGCTATCATCGCTGTCTTCGTCCTCAGAAGATGACTCAGCTGCTCTGGATCCGCTAACGACCAGCGCGCCCCCCGTGCCAGCTGAAGAGGGACTGCCGCTGCCAAGATCTTCTCCAGCGCGATCTTCATTCCGACCACCATCACCTGCAGCAAGGGGCCCAACAGACGCCTCTGTATGGGACATATCACGTGCGTGCAAGTCTTGAGACTCCACCAGATATTAACACCTGCACGAAAGATTTGGGTTAAGCTAAGAAGAGGTAGAATTCAGCGTATACTAGAAATACAATTGAACATAATTCAGAGCTGGCCGAGATCAACCCAAAGGTACCTGCTTGGGTACGACCTTAGGCTTCTCTATCCTTGCCGTGGCTCCACGGCGAGGACAATAGATGTAGGGTGAATTGAAACTTCCTTATCACGTTCCCAATCAGCCAACATTGCTGACTACACCCCTAAACCAGGCCCCTAAACCAAACAGACGCATACGGACAGAGTTTTGATCTGACGTAAATCTTTCAGCAAAAATGCCTCGCCCTGCCGCTCAAAGAGCGCGAGGCAAGTCGACATCCGTCAAGTTCCTCTCCGATGCAGCACAGCTGGTGGCCGCTGTTTCGGTCTCGAGAACGGGTCAGCTGCAGTCTTTGCTCGACAACCAGCAGGTCAAAACAGCAATCTTCGCCTACTGCTCCTCCCTGCAGCAGCTGTACCCACATGACGCTCCTTACCCCGCGGACAAGGCCTCTGAAGTGGTCATCCATGTGACAAATGTGGACCTGCTCCACACCATGCTGACGCTGTTGAGAGCCATCACCCCCTCAGCACTCCTGGAGGACCCTGGTTGCTCCGACCCTGCATGCGGCGACAATGCATGCGGGCCGCCAGAGATCGCGCCTATGCTCCTCATGGCGTTCAACATGACGACCAACCTCATCATCTCATGTGATGACACCGGCGCAAAGGACAATGCGTACCGCAAGCTGGTGGACTCGCAGCTGGTAAGCAGGGCCCCTCTCCTCCAGGTATCCGTGTATCCCTTTTTCTTTTCCCTTTCCTCAAGGCAATCCACATTTCCCAGTGAGCCATGTCCCTTGCCCCAAGGTATCCCACGCCCCTTGCCCTTAGGCATCCAGATGAGCATAGCACCCCTACCCCTACCGGTACCTCCCCCCAAACACATTCTGCGGTCCCCATCCCAAACATCTGACAGAAAGGCGTGTGCACACACATGACACGTTGATCTAGACACATTCTTCATATGGTCTCTGGCAAGTGGTGGCGTGCAGTTGCAGCTCAGCTGCCTTCGAGCATGGGTCCATCATCCCACACCCAAACAGCCGAGTGCTTTCTGCTGCGGTCTTGGTCCAATCTACGAAGTCCTCAGGAGTCATGACCCGTATCCCACACGGAGTGTCCTTCCTGCAGCCCCGCCTGGGCCGGACTGCTACAGATAGGGTCGCTGGGCGCTCCACTCGTTTGTTGCACCCTAGCATTGCAGTGGTCTCATTGCGCTGTTTGGGGGTCCATGACGGCTTAAGTAACACTTGAAAACGACAGACTAATTCATTTTGCCATGTACCGGAATTTACTAGCCCTTAGCCAACAACAATGAAAACGAAAACAAGCCAACCCATGACAGAAACAATTCGTTGGGCATCAGCCACCACTGCCGCAATGTTATGCATGCTGTGTATTGGACCGCCTGACCGCCCGGCATGCACGAGTCATCTCAGCAGGCCTCTCCTCCTCAGTTCCTTCCCATCAGATTCCTCACCCTCAAAATTCCCCTCCTCCTCAGCCTCACCAGCCTCGGACTCAACAGCGTCAGGCTCAGAGGGATCAGCATACCGGCAGTTGGTACTTGGTACCACAACAAGATGTCGAAACATTAAGTTGCGTGCTAGCGCATGATTTTGGGGTATAATGCGGCAGTATACCGGTAACTGGTACGATAATGCGACATTAATTTCCCCTTGAACGCTGAAGGGGAAATTAAGTTCCCCAATCAGCAAAATAAACCTTACTAGTACTGGTACCAGTACCGTAGTCAACCCTTCAAAAAATGCTGGGAATATGAAACGAGACTAATACCGCGGCACGTCAGATTGCTTTCACAATTTATTTTGACGCAACAAAACAGCTTCAAGTCTTACCAGAAATATCCGGTATCATCCTCTGCCCGAACCCTGTCTCACATGTGGCCTGTTGTCTGGCACAACTCACGGCCCCATTCCTGAGTGCGCCCGCCCTCCAACCGTGATCAGCCATCCGACACGATTACCTGTGCCCATGCCCTTGCCCTGCGCCCATGCCATGCTTCAATTCCCATGCCATGCGCATATTCCCTGCTTCAGTTCTCATGCCATGCTTCAGTTCTCATGCCATGCGCATATGCCCTGCTTCAATTCCCATGCCATGCGCATATGCCCTGCTTCAATTCCCATGCCATGCGCATATGCCCTGCTTCTATTCCCATGCCCTGCGCCCACGCCCTGCTTTTATTCCCATGCCCTGCTTCTATCCCCATGCCCTGCGCTCATGCCATGCTTCTATTCCCTTGTCAGGCCAGCTCGCTGGTAGACCTCACCGAGGTGGCGG
This sequence comes from Limnomonas spitsbergensis, assembly GCA_037349105.1. NCBI lineage: Eukaryota > Viridiplantae > Chlorophyta > Chlorophyceae > Chlamydomonadales > Limnomonas > Limnomonas spitsbergensis. Next base: position 1,869,153 of record JAYJMM010000113.1, read on the forward strand.
CATCAACACTGCGAGCAAACCCGCGGGATCTAGCTGCGATTGCGGGCGCAGACCATGCCCTGGCCACCTGCCTGGACACGCTTCAGTACCTGATCATGTGGTGAGCGCCGCCCAGTGTGTGTGTGTGTGTGTGAAAGAGGAGATAATTCATACCTAGGGAGCACACACAGGATCCTACACTCCTAGGTTGTGGCTGCCGGCAAGGATGAGGAGAGCACGGTGCTACTCCAGGTGTGGGAGTGGAGGGGAATGGCAGTTGAGATAATGAGGGGATGGCGGTTGAGATAATGAGGGGGATGGCTCTTAAGATAATGAGGGGATGGCGCTTAAGATAATGAGGGGGTGGAGATTGAGATAAAGAGAGGATGGCGATTGAGATAATGAGGGGGATGGCCGTTCAGATAATGAGGGGGATGGCGATTGAGATAATGAGGGGATGGCGATTGAGATAATGAGGGAATGGCGATTGAGATAATGAGGGGATGGCGATTGAGATAATGAGGGGGATGGCGATTGAGATAATGAGGGGGATGGCGATTGAGATAATGAGGGGGATGGCGATTGAGATAATGAGGGGATGGCGATTGAGATAATGAGGGGGATGGCGATTGAGATAATGAGGGGGATGGCGGTTGAGATAATGAGGAGGGTGGCGGTTGAGATAATGAGGGGGGTGGCGGTTGAGATAATGAGGAGGGTGGCGGTTGAGATAATGAGGAGGGTGGCGGTTGAGATAATGAGGGGGATAGCGATTGAGATAATGAGGGGATGGCGATTGAGATAATGAGGGGGATAGCGATTGAGATAATGAGGGGATGGCGATTGAGATAATGAGGGGGGTGGCGATTGAGATAATGAGGGGGGTGGCGGTTGAGATAATGAGGGGATGGCGATTGAGATAATGAGGGGGATGGCGATTGAGATAATGAGGAGGGTGGCGGTTGAGATAATGAGGGGATGGCGATTGAGATAATGAGGGGGATGGCGATTGAGATAATGAGGGGGATGGCGATTGAGATAATGAGGGGATGGCGATTGAGATAATGAGGGGGATAGCGATTGAGATAATGAGGGGATGGCGATTGAGATAATGAGGGGGGTGGCGGTTGAGATAATGAGGGGGATAGCGATTGAGATAATGAGGGGGGTGGCGATTGAGATAATGAGGGGGATAGCGATTGAGATAATGAGGGGGATAGCGATTGAGATAATGAGGAGGGTGGCGGTTGAGATAATGAGGGGGATAGCGATTGAGATAATGAGGGGGATGGCGATTGAGATAATGAGGGGATGGCGATTGAGATAATGAGGAGGGTGGCGGTTGAGATAATGAGGGGGATAGCGATTGAGATAATGAGGGGGATGGCGATTGAGATAATGAGGAGGGTGGCGGTTGAGATAATGAGGGGGATAGCGATTGAGATAATGAGGGGATGGCGATTGAGATAATGAGGGGGGTGGCGGTTGAGATAATGAGGAGGGTGGCGGTTGAGATAATGAGGGGGATGGCGATTGAGATAATGAGGGGGATGGCGATTGAGATAATGAGGGGATAGCGATTGAGATAATGAGGGGGGTGGCGATTGAGATAATGAGGGGGATAGCGATTGAGATAATGAGGGGGGTGGCGATTGAGATAATGAGGGGGATAGCGATTGAGATAATGAGGGGATAGCGATTGAGATAATGAGGGGATGGCGATTGAGATAATGAGGGGGATAGCGATTGAGATAATGAGGGGGATGGCGATTGAGATAATGAGGGGGATGGCGATTGAGATAATGAGGGGGATGGCGATTGAGATAATGAGGGGGATAGCGATTGAGATAATGAGGAGGGTGGCGGTTGAGATAATGAGGGGGATAGCGATTGAGATAATGAGGAGGGTGGCGGTTGAGATAATGAGGGGGATAGCGATTGAGATAATGAGGAGGGTGGCGGTTGAGATAATGAGGGGGATAGCGATTGAGATAATGAGGGGGATAGCGATTGAGATAATGAGGGGGGTGGCGATTGAGATAATGAGGGGGATAGCGATTGAGATAATGAGGGGGATAGCGATTGAGATAATGAGGGGGATAGCGATTGAGATAATGAGGGGGATAGCGATTGAGATAATGAGGGGGGTGGCGATTGAGATAATGAGGGGGATAGCGATTGAGATAATGAGGGGGATGGCGGTTGAGATAATGAGGGGGATGGCGATTGAGATAATGAGGGGATAGCGATTGAGATAATGAGGGGGGTGGCGATTGAGATAATGAGGGGGATGGCGATTGAGATAATGAGGGGGATGGCGATTGAGATAATGAGGGGATGGCGATTGAGATAATGAGGGGGGTGGCGATTGAGATAATGAGGAGGGTGGCGGTTGAGATAATGAGGAGGGTGGCGGTTGAGATAATGAGGGGGATAGCGATTGAGATAATGAGGGGATAGCGATTGAGATAATGAGGGGGGTGGCGATTGAGATAATGAGGGGGATGGCGATTGAGATAATGAGGGGGATGGCGATTGAGATAATGAGGGGATGGCGATTGAGATAATGAGGGGGGTGGCGATTGAGATAATGAGGAGGGTGGCGGTTGAGATAATGAGGGGGATAGCGATTGAGATAATGAGGGGGGTGGCGATTGAGATAATGAGGGGGATGGCGATTGAGATAATGAGGGGGATGGCGATTGAGATAATGAGGGGATGGCGATTGAGATAATGAGGGGATAGCGATTGAGATAATGAGGAGGGTGGCGGTTGAGATAATGAGGGGGGTGGCGATTGAGATAATGAGGGGGATGGCGATTGAGATAATGAGGAGGGTGGCGGTTGAGATAATGAGGGGGATAGCGATTGAGATAATGAGGAGGGTGGCGGTTGAGATAATGAGGGGGATGGCGATTGAGATAATGAGGGGATGGCGATTGAGATAATGAGGAGGGTGGCGGTTGAGATAATGAGGAGGGTGGCGGTTGAGATAATGAGGGGATAGCGATTGAGATAATGAGGAGGGTGGCGATTGAGATAATGAGGGGGGTGGCGGTTGAGATAATGAGGAGGGTGGCGGTTGAGATAATGAGGGGATAGCGATTGAGATAATGAGGAGGGTGGCGGTTGAGATAATGAGGAGGGTGGCGGTTGAGATAATGAGGGGATAGCGATTGAGATAATGAGGAGGGTGGCGATTGAGATAATGAGGGGATAGCGATTGAGATAATGAGGAGGGTGGCGGTTGAGATAATGAGGGGATAGCGATTGAGATAATGAGGGGATGGCGATTGAGATAATGAGGGGATAGCGATTGAGATAATGAGGAGGGTGGCGATTGAGATAATGAGGGGATAGCGATTGAGATAATGAGGGGGATAGCGATTGAGATAATGAGGAGGGTGGCGGTTGAGATAATGAGGGGGATAGCGATTGAGATAATGAGGGGGATGGCGATTGAGATAATGAGGAGGGTGGCGGTTGAGATAATGAGGAGGGTGGCGGTTGAGATAATGAGGGGGATAGCGATTGAGATAATGAGGGGGGTGGCGATTGAGATAATGAGGGGGATGGCGATTGAGATAATGAGGGGGATGGCGATTGAGATAATGAGGGGATGGCGATTGAGATAATGAGGGGGGTGGCGATTGAGATAATGAGGAGGGTGGCGGTTGAGATAATGAGGGGGATAGCGATTGAGATAATGAGGGGGGTGGCGATTGAGATAATGAGGGGGATGGCGATTGAGATAATGAGGGGGATGGCGATTGAGATAATGAGGGGATGGCGATTGAGATAATGAGGGGATAGCGATTGAGATAATGAGGAGGGTGGCGGTTGAGATAATGAGGGGGATAGCGATTGAGATAATGAGGGGATGGCGATTGAGATAATGAGGGGATGGCGATTGAGATAATGAGGGGGGTGGCGATTGAGATAATGAGGGGGATGGCGATTGAGATAATGAGGAGGGTGGCGGTTGAGATAATGAGGGGGATAGCGATTGAGATAATGAGGGGGGTGGCGATTGAGATAATGAGGGAATGGCGATTGAGATAATGAGGAGGGTGGCGGTTGAGATAATGAGGGGGATAGCGATTGAGATAATGAGGGGGGTGGCGATTGAGATAATGAGGGGGGTGGCGGTTGAGATAATGAGGAGGGTGGCGATTGAGATAATGAGGGGATAGCGATTGAGATAATGAGGGGGATAGCGATTGAGATAATGAGGGGATGGCGATTGAGATAATGAGGGGATGGCGATTGAGATAATGAGGGGGATGGCGATTGAGATAATGAGGAGGGTGGCGGTTGAGATAATGAGGAGGGTGGCGATTGAGATAATGAGGAGGGTGGCGGTTGAGATAATGAGGAGGGTGGCGATTGAGATAATGAGGGGATAGCGATTGAGATAATGAGGAGGGTGGCGATTGAGATAATGAGGAGGGTGGCGGTTGAGATAATGAGGGGGATAGCGATTGAGATAATGAGGAGGGTGGCGATTGAGATAATGAGGGGATAGCGATTGAGATAATGAGGGGGATAGCGATTGAGATAATGAGGGGGATGGCGATTGAGATAATGAGGAGGGTGGCGGTTGAGATAATGAGGGGGATAGCGATTGAGATAATGAGGGGGATGGCGATTGAGATAATGAGGAGGGTGGCGGTTGAGATAATGAGGAGGGTGGCGGTTGAGATAATGAGGAGGGTGGCGGTTGAGATAATGAGGGGGATGGCGATTGAGATAATGAGGGGGATGGCGATTGAGATAATGAGGGGGATGGCGATTGAGATAATGAGGGGGATAGCGATTGAGATAATGAGGGGGGTGGCGGTTGAGATAATGAGGAGGGTGGCGGTTGAGATAATGAGGAGGGTGGCGGTTGAGATAATGAGGGGGATAGCGATTGAGATAATGAGGGGGATAGCGATTGAGATAATGAGGGGGATGGCGATTGAGATAATGAGGGGGATGGCGATTGAGATAATGAGGGGGATAGCGATTGAGATAATGAGGGGGATAGCGATTGAGATAATGAGGGGGGTGGCGGTTGAGATAATGAGGAGGGTGGCGGTTGAGATAATGAGGGGGATAGCGATTGAGATAATGAGGGGGATGGCGATTGAGATAATGAGGAGGGTGGCGGTTGAGATAATGAGGAGGGTGGCGGTTGAGATAATGAGGGGGATAGCGATTGAGATAATGAGGGGGATGGCGATTGAGATAATGAGGGGGATGGCGGTTGAGATAATGAGGGGGATAGCGATTGAGATAATGAGGGGGATGGCGATTGAGATAATGAGGGGATGGCGATTGAGATAATGAGGAGGGTGGCGGTTGAGATAATGAGGGGGATAGCGATTGAGATAATGAGGGGGATGGCGATTGAGATAATGAGGGGATAGCGATTGAGATAATGAGGGGGATAGCGATTGAGATAATGAGGAGGGTGGCGGTTGAGATAATGAGGGGGATGGCGATTGAGATAATGAGGGGGATGGCGATTGAGATAATGAGGGGGATAGCGATTGAGATAATGAGGGGGATGGCGATTGAGATAATGAGGGGGATGGCGATTGAGATAATGAGGGGATGGCGATTGAGATAATGAGGGGGGTGGCGATTGAGATAATGAGGAGGGTGGCGATTGAGATAATGAGGGGGATAGCGATTGAGATAATGAGGGGGATGGCGGTTGAGATAATGAGGGGGATAGCGATTGAGATAATGAGGGGGATGGCGATTGAGATAATGAGGGGGATAGCGATTGAGATAATGAGGGGGATAGCGATTGAGATAATGAGGGGGATGGCGATTGAGATAATGAGGGGATAGCGATTGAGATAATGAGGGGGGTGGCGATTGAGATAATGAGGGGGATAGCGATTGAGATAATGAGGGGGGTGGCGATTGAGATAATGAGGGGATGGCGATTGAGATAATGAGGGGGGTGGCGGTTGAGATAATGAGGGGGATAGCGATTGAGATAATGAGGGGGATAGCGATTGAGATAATGAGGGGATGGCGATTGAGATAATGAGGGGATGGCGATTGAGATAATGAGGGGGATGGCGGTTGAGATAATGAGGGGGATGGCGATTTAGATAATGAGGGGATAGCGATTGAGATAATGAGGGGATGGTGATTGAGATAATGAGGGGGATGGCGATTGAGATAATGAGGGGATAGCGATTGAGATAATGAGGGGATGGCGATTGAGATAATGAGGGGATGGCGATTGAGATAATGAGGGGGATGGACGTTGAGATAATGAGGGGATGGACGTTGAGATAATGAGGGGGGTGGGGATTGAGATAATGAGGGGATGGCGATTGAGATAATGAGGGGGGTGGCGATTGAGATAATGAGGGGATGGCAGTCAAGACAATGAGGGGGATGGAGATTGAGATAATGAGAGGGATTGCGGTGGAGATAATGAGGGGGGGGGGGAGGGTGGGGGTGGGGGGGGGAGATAATGAGGGGGTGGCGGTTGAGCTTATGAGGGGATGGCGATTGAGGTAATGAGGGGGGTGACAGTTAAAGTTATGATGGTGGATGGCGGATGAGATGGACAGGAGGGAGGGGGGGTGAGATGTAGAGGGCGAAGGCGGTTGAGATCATGTGGGGGATGGCAGTTGAGACGGAGAGGTTGATGGCGGTTGACATGATGAGGTAAGGGTTGAGATGGAGGGGGGGGGTGATGGGTGAGAAAGGGAAGGGGGGGGGGTTGAGATGGAAAGGGGGGTGGCCGCGGAGAAGGAAGGGAGGGTGGTCGTGGAGAAGGAAGGGGGAGGGTGTGTGTGAAATGGTGGGGCATGGCGGTGAGGACGGCTCTGGAGGCAATGAATTTGGCCCCACCGATGCTGCTTTGGTGCTCTGAATCATCCTAGCAGAGGCCAGCCCTGGACACTTGTTGCAACTTGCAAGCGACAAGGGGCCTGTACCAGTCAGGCATACTTCGTGCATGAGATAAGGGATCTAGGGACTTCCAGCCAGGGATACTTCGTACAAGGGGCCAAAAGCAGCGTTGCACTGCCACACCGACCCCGTCGACTGAGCCCCTCCCTGTACCGGTTCACAGCGCGCCTCCCTGGCCCCGTCCACCCAGCGCCTCCCTGGCTTAGTTGTCTAAGCCCCTACCTGTCCCTGGCAGGACCCAAGCTGGCGGGGATGAAGATGAGGAGGTTGATCCCAGCACGCACTGTTGCCTAATCCTGGCCAAGCAGCTGCAGGTGCTGGGCTTCATGCCGCGGGCCTGCGCGCTCAACGAGGCGCTGACGCTGGCGCTGGTGGCTACGGAGCCGCAGGGGAGGCAGAGCCTGAGGACCCGCGGCACAGATGCGCCGATCATGAGGCTGGTGCAGGTGCGGCTTGTGGATCCGCGCTGTTTTCGTGGAAGGTGTGTGTGCAGGGAGGTTTGCTGTCCAGGAAGAGATGGATGGACAGACGGGTCGTATACTCGAATCGCCTTATATATTTTTTTTCTGTCATCACTGTGACTAGGCATCCTCTGAATGACTTTTGTTTCGAAGCGGACAGAGATTGGAGACTGGAATAAAACTGAAGGGAGTGAAGCCCAAAGCAAGGAAGTTAGGGGATCTGGAATGCTGATGAGTACCTGTCCCAAGAAGACACCATGCACGCCGTTTCATTGGAGACTAGAGATTGGAGACTGGAATAAAACTGAAGGGAGTGAAGCCCAAAGCAAGGAAGTTAGGGGATCTGGAATGCTGATGAGTACCTGTCCCAAGAAGACACCATGCACGCCGTTTCACTGTTTGTGGATGAGGCATATAGGTATGTGACACTGCGTATGTCTTAGCATCTGTAGTAGGCCCCATTCCCCTACCAGCATCTGTGGCAGGCCCCATTCCCCTGCCAGCATCTGTAGTAGGCCCCATTCCCCTGCTAGCATCTGTAGTAGGCCCCATTCCCCTGCCAGCATCTGTAGTAGGCCCCATTCCCCTGCCAGCATCTGTAGTAGGCCCCATTCCCCTGCCAGCATCTGTAGTAGGCCCCATTCCCCTGCCAGCATCTGTAGTAGGCCCCATTCCCCTGCCAGCATCTGTAGTAGGCCCCATTCCCCTGCCAGCATCTGTAGTAGGCCCCATTCCCCTGCCAGCATCTGTCGTAGGCCCCATTCCCCTGCCAGCATCTGTAGTAGGCCCCATTCCCCTGCCAGCATCTGTAGTAGGCCCCATCCCCTGCCAGCATCTGTAGTAGGCCCCATTCCCCTGCCAGCATCTGTAGTAGGCCCCATTCCCCTGCCAGCATCTGTGGCAGGCCCCATTCCCCTGCCAGCATCTGTCGTAGGCCCCATCCCCTGCCAGCATCTGTCGTAGGCCCCATTCCCCTGCCAGCATCTGTAGTAGGCCCCATTCCCCTGCCAGCATCTGTAGTAGGCCCCATTCCCCTGCCAGCATCTGTAGTAGGCCCCATTCCCCTGCCAGCATCTGTAGTAGGCCCCATTCCCCTGCCAGCATCTGTAGCAGGCCCCATCCCCTGCCAGCATCTGTAGTAGGCCCCATTCCCCTGCCAGCATCTGTAGTAGGCCCCATTCCCCTGCCAGCATGTGTAGTAGGCCCCATTTCCCTGCCAGCATCTGTAGTAGGCCCCATTCCCCTGCCAGCATCTGTAGTAGGCCCCATTCCCCTGCCAGCATCTGTAGTAGGCCCCATTCCCCTGCCAGCATCTGTAGTAGGCCCCATTCCCCTGCCAGCATCTGTAGTAGGCCCCATTCCCCTGCCAGCATCTGTAGTAGGCCCCATTCCCCTGCCAGCATCTGTAGTAGGCCCCATTCCCCTGCCAGCATCTGTAGTAGGCCCCATCCCCTGCCAGCATCTGTAGTAGGCCCCATTCCCCTGCCAGCATCTGTAGTAGGCCCCATCCCCTGCCAGCATCTGTAGTACGCCCCATCCCCCTGCCAGCATCTGTAGTAGGCCCCATTCCCCTGCCAGCATCTGTAGTAGGCCCCATTCCCCTGCCAGCATCTGTAGTAGGCCCCATCCCCTGCCAGCATCTGTAGTAGGCCCCATTCCCCTGCCAGCATCTGTAGTAGGCCCCATTCCCCTGTCAGCATCTGTAGTAGGCCCCATTCCCCTGCCAGCATCTGTAGTAGGCCCCATTCCCCTGCCAGCATCTGTAGTAGGCCCCACTCCCCTGCCAGCATCTGTAGTAGGCCCCATCCCCTGCCAGCATCTGTAGTAGGCCCCATCCCCCTGCCAGCATCTGTAGTAGGCCCCATTCCCCTGCCAGCATCTGTAGTAGGCCCCATTCCCCTGCCAGCATCTGTAGTAGGCCCCATTCCCCTGCCAGCATATGTAGCAGGCCCCATCCCCTGCCAGCATCTGTAGTAGGCCCCATTCCTCTGCCAGCATCTGTAGTAGGCCCCATTCCCCTGCCAGCATCTGTAGTAGGCCCCATTCCCCTGCCAGCATCTGTAGTAGGCCCCATTCCCCTGCCAGCATCTGTAGTAGGCCCCATTCCCCTGCCAGCATCTGTAGTAGGCCCCATTCCCCTGCCAGCATCTGTAGTAGGCCCCATTCCCCTGCCAGCATCTGTAGTAGGCCCCATTCCCCTGCCAGCATCTGTAGTAGGCCCCATTCCCCTGCCAGCATCTGTAGTAGGCCCCATTCCCCTGCCAGCATCTGTAGTAGGCCCCATCCCCTGCCAGCATCTGTAGTAGGCCCCATTCCCCTGCCAGCATCTGTAGTAGGCCCCATCCCCTGCCAGCATCTGTAGTACGCCCCATCCCCCTGCCAGCATCTGTAGTAGGCCCCATTCCCCTGCCAGCATCTGTAGTAGGCCCCATTCCCCTGCCAGCATCTGTAGTAGGCCCCATCCCCTGCCAGCATCTGTAGTAGGCCCCATTCCCCTGCCAGCATCTGTAGTAGGCCCCATTCCCCTGTCAGCATCTGTAGTAGGCCCCATTCCCCTGCCAGCATCTGTAGTAGGCCCCATTCCCCTGCCAGCATCTGTAGTAGGCCCCACTCCCCTGCCAGCATCTGTAGTAGGCCCCATCCCCTGCCAGCATCTGTAGTAGGCCCCATCCCCCTGCCAGCATCTGTAGTAGGCCCCATTCCCCTGCCAGCATCTGTAGTAGGCCCCATTCCCCTGCCAGCATCTGTAGTAGGCCCCATTCCCCTGCCAGCATATGTAGCAGGCCCCATCCCCTGCCAGCATCTGTAGTAGGCCCCATTCCTCTGCCAGCATCTGTAGTAGGCCCCATTCCCCTGCCAGCATCTGTAGTAGGCCCCATTCCCCTGCCAGCATCTGTAGTAGGCCCCATTCCCCTGCCAGCATCTGTAGTAGGCCCCACGCCCCTGCCAGCCCTCTCAAACGAGCATTGTTTTGCTTTGCTAGGTGTGGTTTGAGTGTTGAACCCTGATGGATCTTGAAGCCCAAACCCTAAATTCTACTTCCTCCCGCGTGTCAGGTGTGGTGCATGCTGGGTAACGTGTACCCCGAAACCGGCATCGCTGTGCTGGACACGCCGATGCTGTACGACAGCACTTTCAGGTGTGCACTGAGGCATGATTGAAACACATACACCTTTGTCCCTGGGCTGAGACCCGCCCTTAAGGGCTGGCACCTTCAGGTGGGCACTGAGGCATGATTGAAACACACACACCTCTGTCCTGCTGGGCTGAGACCCGCCCTCAAGGGCTGGCACCTCTAGGTGGGCACTGAGGCATGATTGAAACACACACACCTTTGTCCTGCTGGGCTGAGACCCGCCCTTAAGGGCTGGCACCTCTAGGTGGGCACTGAGGCATGATTGAAACACACACACCTTTGTCCTGCTGGGCTGAGACCCGCCCTCAAGGGCTGGCACCTCTAGGTGGGCACTGAGGCATGATTGAAACACACACACCTATGTCCTCCTGGGCTGAGACCCGCCCTTAAGGGCTGGCACCTCTAGGTGGGCACTGCGGCATGATTGAAACACACACCTTTGTCCTGCTGGGCTGAGACCCGCCCTCAAGGGCTGGCACCTCTAGGCGGGCACTGCGGCATGATTGAAACACACACCTTTGTCCTGCTGGGCTGAGACCCGCCCTCAAGGGCTGGCACCTCTAGGTGGGCACTGAGGCATAATTGAAACACACACACCTTTGTCCTGCTGGGCTGAGACCCGCCCTCAAGGGCTGGCACCTCTAGGTGGGCACTGAGGCATGATTGAAACACACACACCTTTGTCCTGCTGGGCTGAGACCCGCCCTCAAGGGCTGGCACCTCTAGGTGGGCACTGAGGCATGATTGAAACACACACACCTTTGTCCTGCTGGGCTGAGACCCGCCCTCAAGGGCTGGCACCTCTAGGTGGGCACTGAGGCATGATTGAAACACACACACCTTTGTCCTGCTGGGCTGAGACCCGCCCTCAAGGGCTGGCACCTCTAGGTGGGCACTGAGGCATGATTGAAACACACACACCTTTGTCCTGCTGGGCTCAGACCCGCCCTTAAGGGCTGGCACCTCTAGGTGGGCACTGAGGCATGATTGAAACACACACACCTTTGTCCTGCTGGGCTGAGACCCGCCCTCAAGGGCTGGCACCTCTAGGTGGGCACTGAGGCATGATTGAAACATACACACCTTTGTCCTGCTGGGCTGAGACCCGCCCGTAAGGGCTGGCACCTCTAGGTGGGCACTGAGGCATGATTGAAACACACACACCTTTGTCCTGCTGGGCTGAGACCCGCCCTCAAGGGCTGGCACCTCTAGGTGGGCACTGAGGCATGATTGAAACACACACACCTTTGTCCTGCTGGGCTGAGACTTGCCCTTAAGGGCTGGCACCTCTAGGTGGGCACTGAGGCATGATTGAAACACACACCTTTGTCCTGCTGGGCTGAGACCCGCCCTCAAGGGCTGGCACCTCTAGGTGGGCACTGAGGCATGATTGAAACACACACACCTTTGTCCTGCTGGGCTGAGACCCGCCCTCAAGGGCTGGCACCTCTAGGTGGGCACTGAGGCATGATTGAAACACACACACCTTTGTCCTGCTGGGCTGAGACCCGCCCTCAAGGGCTGGCACCTCTAGGTGGGCACTGAGGCATGGTTGAAACACACACACCTTTGTCCTGCTGGGCTGAGACCCCCCCCCCCCTCAAGGGCTGGCACCTCTAGGTGGGCACTGAGGCATGATTGAAACACACACACCTTTGTTCTGCTGGGCTGAGACCCGCCCTCAAGGGCTGGCACCTTCAGGTGGGCACTGAGGCATGATTGAAACACACACACCTTTGTCCTGCTGGGCTGAGACCCGCCCTCAAGGGCTGGCACCTCTAGGTGGGCACTGAGGCATGATTGAAACACACACACCTTTGTCCTCCTGGGCTGAGACCCGCCTTTAAGGGCTGGCACCTCTAGGTGGGCACTGAGGCATGATTGAAACACACACACCTTTGTCCTGCTGGGCTGAGACCCGCCCTCGAGGGCTGGCACCTCTAGGTGGGCACTGAGGCATGATTGAAACACACACACACCTTTGTCCTGCTGGGCTGAGACCCGCCCTCAAGGGCTGGCACCTCTAGGTGGGCACTGAGGCATGGTTGAAACACACACACCTTTGTCCTGCTGGGCTGAGACCCCCCCCCCCCCTCAAGGGCTGGCACCTCTAGGTGGGCACTGAGGCATGATTGAAACACACACACCTTTGTCCTGCTGGGCTGAGACCCGCCCTCAAGGGCTGGCACCTCTAGGTGGGCACTGAGGCATGATTGAAACACACACACCTTTGTTCTGCTGGGCTGAGACCCGCCCTCAAGGGCTGGCACCTTCAGGTGGGCACTGAGGCATGATTGAAACACACACACCTTTGTCCTGCTGGGCTGAGACCCGCCCTCAAGGGCTGGCACCTCTAGGTGGGCACTGAGGCATGATTTAAACACACACACCTTTGTTCTGCTGGGCTGAGACCCGCCCTTAAGGGCTGGCACCTCTAGGTGGGCACTGAGGCATGATTGAAACACACACACCTTTGTCCTGCTGGGCTGAGACCCGCCCTTAAGGGCTGGCACCTCTAGGTGGGCACTGAGGCATGATGGGTGAATGTAGAAATAAATATTAGACCCTGAAGGCATTAATGAAGGAAGCCACCCGTTTGGCCGTTCGGCACTTGGTAGGCTACCATTAGGCATGAGGGACATACACCTGTTATCCTGCTGGGCTGAGGACTGCCATCGAGGGCTGGTACCTGCTCCCTGTCGATTGCTCCCTTTTGAATGCACACAAATATCAAGCGGGCCTATGCTGGTGGCATTTCCCTCATCTCCTAAAGGACAAACACCTGCTGTCCTGCTGGGCTGAGGACTGCCATGGAGGGCTGGCACCTGCTCCCTGCTGCGTTGTTCCCTTTCGAGACACAAAAATATAAACTGGCCCTTTCTGGTGCATAGGATGCCTGCCTGCACCTGACCCCCACCCCCTCCTCCTCTCCCCCCCTCACTGCCTTGCTGGTGCATAGGATGTCTGCATGCACCTGACCCCCACCCCCTCCTCCTCTCCACCCCTCACTGCCTTGCTGGTGCATAGGATGTCTGCCTGCATCTGCCCCCCCCTCCCCCCTCTCACTGCCTTGCTGGTGCATAGGATGTCTGCCTGCACCTGACCCCCCCCCCTCTCCTCACTGCCTTGCTGGTGGATAGGATGGCTGCCCGCGCGGCTCTCAAACTTGGCGCAAAGCTGCCCTCGTCCGTGTTGTCTGCATCCGCCGCACAAGGCGCCCCAGGGGGCCTGCCGCGCGTGCAGGAGCTGCGGCCACACTGGCAGGCGGCCACCGCCTGCAGGGCCACACTTCTAGAGGCCATACGCTCAGGCTGTTCGCTCCTGCAGGTGTGTGTTTGGTGGTGGTGTGTGTGTGTGTGTGTGTGTGTGTGTGACTATGTGTGGGACTGGGTCAGGGCATAATGATTATTACATAATGAATAATTACGCCGTAATTATGCCCTGAAGAACTCTTGGATTAAGGAGATTACCTGTTCGGCTGTTGCACTGGGTAGGCTACCATGACAATTCAAGTCATACCACGTACAATGCGCCTATCTCAGGGCAGGCCCCTCTCACACGCGCCTTTCTCAGGGCAGGCCCCTCTCACACGCGCCTTTCTCAGGGCAGGCCCCTCTCACACCAAAAGCGTGAGTGGCAAGGGAAATACTCATATATAGCTATTTTTCACGTGTGGGACCCCGAAGGGTTAAGGCGGGGGTGATTGTGCACCGTGGCACCTCTATTACCTCTGAACCCTTAACCCTTAACCTTTATGACCTCTGAACCTGGATATTGTTTCTGCACGGCTCTGCCTTTCAGGCCGGCGTCCCGGGTGCAGCCGGGGGCTCCTTGGTGTCGCTGCCAATGGCGCAGACTGCGTTGGCCGTGGTGCGGCTTGCTGCTGGCTCCAAGAGCGAAGCGGCATCGGTGCAGGGGGATGCATGTGCTGGATGCGGTGAGGGGCATTGGCAGTGGAAGCAGTATAAGGGGGAGAGGAATTGTCAGTGGAAGCAGTGGAAGTGGAAGTGAGGAGAGGGGGGGAAGGGGGGAAGGGAAGGGGGGGACAGAAGGGGGTTGTGTCTTTGGGGGCAGTGATGGTGGTAGGAGGGTGGAAGGCAGGAGGGGGCTGTGTGGCCAGTACCCTGTGTGAACCCTAGCGGTAAGATATGGGGCTCTAGATGTTTAGGGCTTCACTTCGTGAAAAAATCACACCCTTGGCCATGGTAGATCTATAATCTCGTTCTGATGCTTTCTGAGGCATGGATGTCCCTTTTCCACATCGGCCTTTTCGCCTGTTGGATGTTTGAGAGGCAGCATCAACGCCGCTTTTTCACGTTACGGACAAGGTCATACACGATGCAGCCATGTGCCCTGATGTTTTGTCTCCCTGCTCCACTCGGCCCTGATCCTTCACCCCTTCTCTCACTCCCAGCATGTCAGCCTGTACCCCCATCCCACCCTCCCCTGTCCTGCGTTGCTTATGAACCTGCCCCCCTCCCCTCCCCCCTCCCTCACCCCCCCCCTGTGCTGCAGTGCTAATGAATCTGGCCCCCTCCCCTCCCCCCTCCCTCCCCCCCCCCTCCCCTATCCTGCATTGCTCATGTTCCTGCCCCCCTCCCCTCCTCCCCCCCTCCCCCCCCCCCCCCCTGTGCTGCAGTGCTCATGAATCTGGCCCTGCAGGCATGTTCCTTGGGCAGCGATGTGGTGCTGCTGCTGCCTAGGTCGCAAGCAGGGCTGTTGGCTGAGGACGCAACCGGACTGCTGGTGGTCATGCAAGTCAAGGCGATGGGCAGGAGCAGAAGTGGGTACCGGGACAGGAAGTGGATCGGGGATGGGTGGAGAGGGCACTAGGGCAGGGCTGCTAGGGGTGAAGTGGTCGTGCAAGTCAAGGCCATGGGCAGGGCAGAAGTGGGTACTGGGACAGGAAGGGGGGAAGGGGGATGGGTGGAGAGGGCACTAGGGCAGGGCTGCTAGGGGTGAAGTGGCCGTGCAAGTCAAGGCCATGGGAAGGAGCAGAGGCTATTAGGACAGAAAGGGGTGGGAAAAGAGGGCAAGGCTGGTAGCGGTTGTGCAAGTCAAGGCTGTGGGCAGGAGTGGCTGCCTGCACCTGACCCACACGGCATACCCAACACCACGTCATCCACCGCTTCCTGCTGCATTTTTTGTCGCTGATCAGCAGCTATTCATTGTGATCCCCTCCTCCACTCCTTGCATCTACCCTGGTTGCAGATCGGCAGCTCCTCAATTGTGACTCCCTCCCCCCTCCTCTGCTCCTTGCAGACACCCTGGTTGCTGATCACCAGCTCATCATTGCCCCCCCCCTCCCCCCGTCCCTATGTTCCGTGCAGCTTCCCCGGTCGCAGGCGCGCCCGTCGACGACTGCAACAGCGGCGAAGTGGACTGGGCGCTGGCCGATGCAATGCTGGGCCTGCTGCTGTACGCCACCGGGGGCCTGCCCAGCGTGCTGCGTGGTCGCGTACAGCGCACTGCGGGGCTGGGCGGCAGGATGCGCGGGGGACCCCAGTCGCTGCTGTCGCACTCTCAGCTGCACTGCGCTCAGGACGCGGCCTTCGCGAGCGGAGCAGGTGAGGGGTGTGCAGATGAACTTTGTGGGGGAGGCAGGCTGGGCGTGAGGGCATGCGGGGCCAGGTAGGCTTGCGTAGGAGGTGGAGGCAGGCTGGGCGAGCTTGTGTAGGGGGTGGAGGGGTGGTGCAGGCTGTGTGAGGGAGGCAGGCTGGGCGTGAGGGCAGGCAGAGTTGGGCAAGCTTGCGCAGGAGGTGGAGGGGTGGTGCAGGCTGTGTGGGGGAGGCAGGATGGGCTTGCTTGTGCAGGTGTGGAGGGGCAGTGCAAGCTGGGCATGAGGGCAGGCGCAGCTAGGCAAGCTTGTGCGAGGATGGGGAGGTGGCGCAGACTGTATTGGGGAGGCAGGCTGCGCTTGAAGGAAGGCGAAGGCACAGGCACAGGCTTGTCCATCGGGAGCCTGTGCCTGAGTCCTTCATGTCTGCCAGCTCTTCAATGGGCCTCGGGGATATCAGCCTGGGCCTAAGGTGCATGTGGTCTCATGACGAGGCCATGCGACCGGTACTGTTCTGGAACAAACTTTTAGGCGCTCGCTCACAGCAGATTTCAACGGTAGCTCCCTTTGTTGGTTCCTGATGGTGGTTGCTTTGCCTGGGGATCTGGGATAAAACAGCTGGGCTGGTATAGGTTTAAACCCCTTGACCCTTAACCTGGGGATCTGGGATGAAACAGCTGGGGTGGTTTAGGTTTGAACCCCTTAACCCTAAACCTGGGGATCTGGGATGAAACAGCTGGGCTGGTTTAGGTTTAAACCCCTTCACCCTGAACCTGGGGGTCTGGGATGAAACAGCTGGGCTGGTTTAGGTTTAAACCCCTTAACCCTAAACCTGGGGATCTGGGATGAAACAGCTGGGCTGGTTTAGGGTTAACCCCGTGACCCTAAATCTGGGGATCTGGGATGAAACAGCTGGGCTGGTTTAGGGTTAAACCCCTTTACCCTAAATCTGGGGATCTGGGATGAAACAGCTGGGCTGGTTTAGGTTTAAACCCCTTAACCCTGAACCTGGGGATCTGGGATGAAACAGCTGGGCTGGTTTAGGGTTTAACCCCTTTACCCTAAATCTGGGGATCTGGGATGAAACAGCTGGGGTGGTTTAGGTTTAAACCCCTTAACCCTAAACCTGGGGATCTGGGATGAAACAGCTGGGCTGGTTTAGGGTTAAACCCCTTAACCCTAAATCTGGGGATCTGGGATGAAACAGCTGGGCTGGTTTAGGTTAAAACCCCTTTACCCTTAACCTGGGGGTCTGGGATGAAACAGCTGGGCTGGTTTAGGTTTAAACCCCTTAACCCTTAATCTGGGGATCTGGGATGAAACAGCTGGGCTGGTTTAGGTTTAAACCCCTTAACCCTGAACCTGGGGGTCTGGGATGAAACAGCTGGGCTGGTTTAGGTTTGAACCCCTTAACCCTGAACCTGGGGGTCTGGGATGAAACAGCTGGGCTGGTTTAGGTTTGAACCCCTTAACCCTTAACCTGGGGATCTGGGATGAAACAGCTGGGCTGGTTTAGGGTTAACCCCGTGACCCTAAACCTGGGGATCTGGGATGAAACAACTGGGCTGGTTTAGGTTTAAACCCCTTGACCCTAAACCTGGGGATCTGGGATGAAACAGCTGGGCCGGTTTAGGGTTAACCCCTTAACCCTAAACCTGGGGATCTGGGATGAAACAGCTGGGGTGGTTTAGGTTTGAACCCCTTGACCCTAAACCTGGGGATCTGGGATGAAACAGCTGGGGTGGTTTAGGTTTGAACCCCTTGACCCTAAACCTGGGGATCTGGGATGAAACAGCTGGGCTGGTTTAGGTTTGAACCCCTTTACCCTAAATCTGGGGATCTGGGATGAAACAGCTGGGGTGGTTAAGGTTTGAACCCCTTGACCCTAAATCTGGGGATCTGGGATGAAACAGCTGGGCTGGTTTAGGGTTAAACCCCTTGACCCTTAACCCGGGAGGTTGGGATGAAACTGCTGGGCGGGCTCAGTGGGTCAAATGCCTGCCAAGCGCGCTCAGTGCTTGATCTGTATCTGCCTCCCCTCTCTGCTCGCCATCATTCCCCTTCAATGCCTGCCCCCCCCCCCTCCTCTTTTGATCTCACCCTGCTGCAGCTGCACCGTTCCCCTGCGACGCCTGAAGCTTCCTCGGGAGCGTCTGCCCCCCCCCCTACTTAAATGCATCACCTTCCCCCCCCCTCTCGCTCTCCCCTCTCCTCCTGACACAGCTTCCGGCTCTCCCGCGGATTCGTCGGCCGCCTACGCGCTGCTGCCCTCCAAGCGCCTGCTGCGCTGCGTGGAAGGCCTCCTGCGTGTCCCCGCTCCCCCGCCCCTGCAGCAGCAGCAGCAGCCTGCCGGTGCATCCCCGGAGGACGGGCAAGCTTCCGCTCCGCTGCCGCCGCCGCGCCCGGCGGTGCGAGCCGCACAGTTGGGATGCCTGGATGTGGCTGCCGTGCTCTATTCGGCACCCGAAGGCTGGATCGGGAGCGACCTGGTCTCCCTGTGCGCAACCGTCAGGTGGGTGCTGTGGGGGGTGGGTGCGTGCTGTTCTGCTGTAAGGGGGCAGGTGTGTGCTGTACTGTTGTGCGGGGCAGTTGTCAGGTGTGTGCTGTACTGTTGTGCTCTGCTGTGGGGGGCAGGTGTGTGATGCGGGGCAGTTGTCAGGTGTGTGCTGTACTGTTGTGCTCTGCTGTGGGGGGCAGGTGTGTGCTGTGCGGGGCAGTTGTCAGGTGTGTGCTGTACTGCAGTGCTCTGCTGTGGAGGGCAGGTGTGTGCTGTACTGCTGTGCTCTGCTGTGGGGGCGGGTGTGTGCTGTACTGTTGTGCTCTGCTGTGGAGGGCAGGTGTGTGCTGTACTGCTGTGCTCTGCTGTGGAGGGCAGGTGTGTGCTGTACTGCTGTGCTCTGCTGTGGAGGGCAGGTGTGTGCTGTACTGCTGTGCTCTGCTGTGGGGGCGGGTGTGTGCTGTACTGCTGTGCTCTGCTGTGGAGGGCAGGTGTGTGCTGTACTGCTGTGCTCTGCTGTGGAGGGCGGGTGTGTGCTGTACTGCTGTGCTCTGCTGTGGGGGCGGGTGTGTGCTGTACTGCTGTGCTCTGCTGTGGAGGGCGGGTGCGTGCTGTACTGTTGTGCTCTGCTGTGGAGGGCGGGTGTGTGCTGTACTGTTGTGCTCTGCTGTGGGGGCGGGTGTGTGCTGTACTGCTGTGCTCTGCTGTGGAGGGCAGGTGTGTGCTGTACTGCTGTGCTCTGCTGTGGAGGGCAGGTGTGTGCTGTACTGTTGTGCTCTGCTGTGGGGGCGGGTGTGTGATGCGGGGCAGTTGTCAGGTGTGTGCTGTACTGCTGTGCTCTGCTGTGGGGGGCGGGTGTGTGCTGTGCGGGGCAGTTGTCAGGTGTGTGCTGTGCTGTTGGTGCAGGTGCAGGTGTCCTGTGTTGTGGGGGGCATGAGGCCGGTGTGTGCTGTGGGGCAAGTGTTAAGTGTGCTCTGGAGGGCAGGTGTCTGGTGTGTGCCTTACTGTGGGGGGCAGATGTGTGTTGTGTGGGCCTAACACCATAACTCTAAACACTGGTTTCAAAATCCTCAGTGGGATTTGCTTAAAATTGCATCATGGCCTGGTCACATCATGGCCTGGTCACATCATGGCCTGGTCACATCATGGCATGGTCACATCATGGCCTGGTCACATCATGGCATGGTCACATCATGGCCTGGTCACATCATGGCCTGGTCACATCATGCCTGTCATGTCATGCAAGTTTCAACTTATTCGGGTTTAGTAGGGTTGTGTGGCTAGTGGCTGGGGCAGGTGTGTGCTGTGGGGGCATGTGTCAGGTGTGTGCTGTGGGGTGAGAGTTAGGTGGCAGGTGTGACCAGGGGTATGTATGTGTGAAGAGGCTATTCACAGGCCCGGACTGGAGCAGCTCTAGGATTGTGGGCAGGTATGACAATGACGGTTGGCTTGGAGTCAGGCTCCACACTTCTCCCACAACCACCGTCTGTGAGTATGGCCTGGCACCATATATGGTTGTATCTGAATAGCCTGGATTTACGCCTTGGATCCTGGCGAAATGGATTTCGATGCTGTGGATCTTAGAATCATGGATTTTAAATTACTGGATCTATGCCCCCTGGGTTTTTGATGCCCTGGACCTTAGCATACTGGATTTGGATTACCTGTAATTGAACCGTGTCTACCTGGATTAGGATTAACCGAATCTTGGCCAGCTGCATTTTGATGCCCTGGATCTAGATGACCTCGTGATGTTGAATCCCCTTATCCCTCACCTCTATCCCGCTGCCTTCTCTCCTGCGCTCTCAGGAAATTCTGTTCCAGCCTTTTAGACCCGAAGCTGCTGCCCCTGCATCCCGATTCTGCCGCGGAGCTGGTGATGAAGTCGTGTCACCTGCTGCTGGAGACACTCAGCTCCAGGCAGGGGGTGCTGCCACCAGGTGTGTGTTTTAGTGGAAGGCAGAGTGTGCTGCTTACAAATGTGATCCTGGGGGGGGAGGGGAGAAAAGCAGGGTGTGCCCTCATCTTCACTTGGACAACGCACCCGTCTTGTGCTTCCTTGTGTGCCGTCTCTCACCCTCATCTTCACTTGGAAAACGCACCCGTCTTGTGCTTCCTTGTGTACCGTCTCTCACCCTCATCTTCACTTGGAAAACGCACCCGTCTTGTGCTTCCTTGTGTGCCGTCTCTCACCCTCATCTTCACTTGGAAAACGCACCCGTCTTGTGCTTCCTTGTGTGCCGTCTCTCACCCTCATCTTCACTTGGAAAACGCACCCGTCTTGTGCTTCCTTGTGTACCGTCTCTCACCCTCATCTTCACTTGGAAAACGCACCCGTCTTGTGCTTCCTTGTGTGCCGTCTCTCACCCTCATCTTCACTTGGACAACGCACCCGTCTTGTGCTTCCTTGTGTGCCGTCTCTCACCCTCATCATCACTTGAAAGAATAACGTCTTGTGCTTGCATGTGCAGGTCAGCGCGAGGCCTTCGGCGCCGCCTCCCTTCACGTTCTCAGCGTTTGCAGGTTGCTGCTGATGCACCTCTCCGCCCATGCGACGGCAGAGAGCGCCTCAGCTGCCGCCCTGGCCGAGGGCCCCAGAGGTGTCGCGAACCGTAAGCAGGCGCAGGCGCTGGCCGTGTGCTCCTGCTGCTGCGCGGCGGTGGCCGCCGAGTGCGTCGGCCAGGTCTCTAGGCTGTGTTTCGCCCTGGTGAGGGCCGGGGAGGGTGCGGCGGTGGCGGCGTCGTGCGTGCAGGGCGTGGTCGGGGCGCTGCTGGG
Source organism: Limnomonas spitsbergensis (assembly GCA_037349105.1). Classification (NCBI taxonomy): domain Eukaryota; kingdom Viridiplantae; phylum Chlorophyta; class Chlorophyceae; order Chlamydomonadales; genus Limnomonas; species Limnomonas spitsbergensis. Next base: position 1,890,482 of record JAYJMM010000113.1, read on the forward strand.
GGGGCTGGTGACGCACCACACGAGAGGCCGGCTGATGGCTGCCGAAGCGGCGCAGGTGGCGATGGCGGGTGCGGAGGCTGTGGGTGCGAACGTCGCAGGCAAGGCGGCCCCCCCTGGCAGCTATTTCAGGGACTGCAAGACGGGTGAGGCGATTGGTGGGCGGGCAGCAGTGTCGCACCAGGCCACACCTTTGGGGGGGCTGACGGGCAGCCGCCTCTGGGCAGAGAGGGAGCTGACCATGTCTGGATTCAGCCATATGCCCATGAAAAACAGGGCTTGCTGAACCAGGCGTCCAGGCCGCAGGCCATAATGTAGCTGGATTGTAGCTGAAGGGTGTATAAGTTACATTTCCGGGCAGTGCGTTCTGGTTCCCGACCTGTCCCCCTTGGTTATGGCCACCAGTTTTTTTCTTTCAGACTTCATTTCCATGGATGCAAACCCTGATCCGCCCCTCTTTTAATAATGTCTCCTTTTTATGCACGATACTGGTACCAGGTGAAGACCCACCTTGGCCATCCTGATCTTATCGTATGCCCATCATCACCACCTCGTGTGTGCCTGATGCTGCTTTTCCTCTCCAAGGCTATACAGGCACCCATTCCCCTTCATCTAGTGAAGGTTTTACGGTTTAGGGGACTAAGGCCACAGACCCTCTCCACTCATCCTCTCAGGCCAGCCGTCGGATGCCGATGCTTCCCTACGCCGGGCGCTCGTGTGGGCGAGCGCCCTAGCGCTACTGCAGTTGCAAGTGGGCCTGACTGCAGGCGCAAGCAGGCAGCTCCAGGCGGCAGCGGAAGGGGTGGAGCCGCCGCAGACTCTACTACTCAGCAGCAGGTGCGGAACTGCAGAGCAGGGCAGGGAAGAGGCGGCAGGGGCGATGGAGGGGCCTTGGAGGCCTGGGGAGGAGGTGGGGCCTTGAGCTAGGGGACCTGGATGGACACCCTCAAAATTGCGTTTTGAAACCTAGGAGAGCTAGGTTGTTAAGTTTGTTTTGCTTTAGGTCCAGGCAGGATTTTTGTAACCAGTGGGCATGGGACATTCCCTGTTCCTCCTGTGTTTTTAACTTGGCTGGAGTGCCCGCAAAAACATCATTCATTAAAAAAATAGCGACCTGTGTGTAAATTGAAATTACCTGCCCCCGGGGTCTAATAGTTCCCTGCAAGGAGTTTTTAGAGAAAAGCGGCAGGCTGATGTAGGGACGGAAGGCATAAACGGCAGGCCTGTGCAGAGGCGGAAGGGAAAAGGGGCATGCCTATTTTTTAAGCAGGGGGTCATGCATTCCTTCCATGTTGTTGTAGCTTGACCAACCCTCGCGCGTCTTGCTTTCACAGTGTTATCGACAGCTGTGAGGAGCTGGCTCCCGGCAGCCTGTCCATTTCATCAGCACTGGTAAGTGTGTCCTCAAAACCTGTCATAGCTCAGCATTGGTAAGTGTGTCCTCAAAACCTGTCATAGCTCAGCACTGGTAAGTGTGTCCTCAAAACCTGTCATAGCTCAGCATTGGTAAGTGTGTCCTCAAAACCTGTCATAGCTCAGCACTGGTAAGTGTGTCCTCAAAACCTGTCATAGCTCAGCATTGGTAAGTGTGTCCTCAAAACCTGTCATAGCTCAGCACTGGTAAGTGTGTCCTCAAAACCTGTCATAGCTCAGCATTGGTAAGTGTGTCCTCAAAACCTGTCATAGCTCAGCACTGGTAAGTGTGTCCTCAAAACCTGTCATAGCTCAGCATTGGTAAGTGTGTCCTCAAAACCTGTCATAGCTCAGCACTGGTAAGTGTGTCCTCAAAACCTGTTGTAGCTCAGCACTGGTAAGTGTGTCCTCAAAACCTGTTGTAGCTCAGCACTGGTAAGTGTGTCCTCAAAACCTGTTGTAGCTCAGCACTGGTAAGTGTGTCCTCAAAACCTGTCATAGCTCAGCACTGGTAAGTGTGTCCTCAAAACCTGTCATAGCTCAGCACTGGTAAGTGTGTCCTCAAAACCTGTTGTAGCTCAGCACTGGTAAGTGTGTCCTCAAAACCTGTTGTAGCTCAGCACTGGTAAGTGTGTCCTCAAAACCTGTTGTAGCTCAGCACTGGTAAGTGTGTCCTCAAAACCTGTTGTAGCTCAGCACTGGTAAGTGTGTCCTCAAAACCTGTCATAACTCAGCACTGGTAAGTGTGTCCTCAAAACCTGTCATAGCTCAGCACTGGTAAGTGTGTCCTCAAAACCTGTTGTAGCTCAGCACTGGTAAGTGTGTCCTCAAAACCTGTTGTAGCTCAGCACTGGTAAGTGTGTCCTCAAAACCTGTTGTAGCTCAGCACTGGTAAGTGTGTCCTCAAAACCTGTCATAACTCAGCACTGGTAAGTGTGTCCTCAAAACCTGTCATAGCTCAGCACTGGTAAGTGTGTCCTCAAAACCTGTTGTAGCTCAGCACTGGTAAGTGTGTCCTCAAAACCTGTTGTAGCTCAGCACTGGTAAGTGTGTCCTCAAAACCTGTCATAGCTCAGCACTGGTAAGTGTGTCCTCAAAACCTGTCATAGCTCAGCACTGGTAAGTGTGTCCTCAAAACCTGTCATAGCTCAGCACTGGTAAGTGTGTCCTCAAAACCTGTTGTAGCTCAGCACTGGTAAGTGTGTCCTCAAAACCTGTTGTAGCTCAGCACTGGTAAGTGTGTCCTCAAAACCTGTCATAGCTCAGCATTGGTAAGTGTGTCCTCAAAACCTGTTGTAGCTCAGCACTGGTAAGTGTGTCCTCAAAACCTGTTGTAGCTCAGCACTGGTAAGTGTGTCCTCAAAACCTGTTGTAGCTCAGCACTGGTAAGTGTGTCCTCAAAACCTGTCATAGCTCAGCACTGGTAAGTGTGTCCTCAAAACCTGTTGTAGCTCAGCACTGGTAAGTGTGTCCTCAAAACCTGTTGTAGCTCAGCACTGGTAAGTGTGTCCTCAAAACCTGTTGTAGCTCAGCACTGGTAAGTGTGTCCTCAAAACCTGTCATAGCTCAGCACTGGTAAGTGTGTCCTCAAAACCTGTCATAGCTCAGCACTGGTAAGTGTGTCCTCAAAACCTGTTGTAGCTCAGCACTGGTAAGTGTGTCCTCAAAACCTGTTGTAGCTCAGCACTGGTAAGTGTGTCCTCAAAACCTGTCATAGCTCAGCACTGGTAAGTGTGTCCTCAAAACCTGTTGTAGCTCAGCACTGGTAAGTGTGTCCTCAAAACCTGTCATAGCTCAGCACTGGTAAGTGTGTCCTCAAAACCTGTTGTAGCTCAGCACTGGTAAGTGTGTCCTCAAAACCTGTTGTAGCTCAGCACTGGTAAGTGTGTCCTCAAAACCTGTTGTAGCTCAGCACTGGTAAGTGTGTCCTCAAAACCTGTCATAGCTCAGCACTGGTAAGTGTGTCCTCAAAACCTGTTGTAGCTCAGCACTGGTAAGTGTGTCCTCAAAACCTGTTGTAGCTCAGCACTGGTAAGTGTGTCCTCAAAACCTGTTGTAGCTCAGCACTGGTAAGTGTGTCCTCAAAACCTGTTGTAGCTCAGCACTGGTAAGTGTGTCCTCAAAACCTGTCATAGCTCAGCATTGGTAAGTGTGTCCTCAAAACCTGTTGTAGCTCAGCACTGGTAAGTGTGTCCTCAAAACCTGTCATAGCTCAGCATTGGTAAGTGTGTCCTCAAAACCTGTCATAGCTCAGCATTGGTAAGTGTGTCCTCAAAACCTGTTGTAGCTCAGCACTGGTAAGTGTGTCCTCAAAACCTGTTGTAGCTCAGCACTGGTAAGTGTGTCCTCAAAACCTGTTGTAGCTCAGCACTGGTAAGTGTGTCCTCAAAACCTGTCATAGCTCAGCACTGGTAAGTGTGTCCTCAAAACCTGTTGTAGCTCAGCACTGGTAAGTGTGTCCTCAAAACCTGTCATAGCTCAGCACTGGTAAGTGTGTCCTCAAAACCTGTTGTAGCTCAGCACTGGTAAGTGTGTCCTCAAAACCTGTCATAGCTCAGCATTGGTAAGTGTGTCCTCAAAACCTGTCATAGCTCAGCATTGGTAAGTGTGTCCTCAAAACCTGTTGTAGCTCAGCCCTGGTAAGTGTGTCCTCAAAACCTGTTGTAGCTCAGCACTGGTAAGTGTGTCCTCAAAACCTGTTACAGTCCGCTTGCAGGGTGCTGCCGGACCTGCCTCCGCCTTATTCAGCATGCGATTGAAGCAAGATTTTGCCGTGCCGGTAGCTCTGTACAACACCACTCCTTATTGTAGTGTGCTTCAGCCAACAGCCGGCAGGGCTTGTCGCAGCAAGCCCTGTTACTGGGGCCGCCGGCAGTAGGCCGGTCAAGATTTGGTCCCCAACTGGCCCCATGTTGGCCGCCCGTCTGAGCCCCCCACAATGTAGTATCGTGCGCACTGCAACAAACAATGTTGTGCATCCCCTCCCGTTGCGCTCCACCCGATGCCTCCTTAACTGCACGCCGCGCCGCACCCAGGCCTGGCCCCTCACAGAACGTCAGGATGCGGCGACGCGGCCGGCCCCCCCTGGGCCTGCCTCACCCTTCCCTGCATGTCATTACATGATGCCATTCATGAGCCAGAAGGTGGTGTCAAAGGTTTGGTTGTCGCCTAGCTGCCAAAGGCCTAGCTGTCAAAGGCCTAGCTGTCAAAGGCCTAGCTGTCATAGGCCTAGCTGTCAAAGGCCCAGCTGTCAAAGGCCTAGCTGTCAAAGGCCAAGCTGTCAATAGCCAAGCTGTCAAAGGCCTGGCTGTTAAAGGCCTAGCTGTCAAAGACCTAGCTGTCAAAGGCCTAGCTGTCAAAGGCCAAGCTGTCAATAGCCAAGCTGTCAAAGGCCTGGCTGTTAAAGGCCTAGCTGTCAAAGACCTAGCTGTCAAAGGCCTAGCTGTCAAAGACCTAGCTGTCAAGGGCCTAGCTGGCAAAGACCTAGCTGTCAAAGGCCTAGCTGTCAAAGGCCTAGCTGTTAAAGGCCTAGCTGTCAAGGGCCTAGCTGGCAAAGACCTAGCTGTCGAAGGCCTGGCTGACCTTTGCCTCCCCCGCTCTTCCTTGCAGGCTGGAGCTGCGTTTGTGGAGTATCAGGCCAAGGCCCCCATTGCTGGTATCCTGTCCACCACCCTGGCCCACATGGAGGAGCAGCAGCGGCAGGCGGCAGCGGGACCTGCCCTCAATGGGGATAGGGCAGCGGCCGGTGGCGACGGGGAGAGCGGGTCGGGCGGGGACGGAGCGGTGGCCTTGAGGGCGCAGCTTGATCATTGGGCCTGCCTGCATGTTGCGCGGCGTCAGATGGAGGAGGCCGGAGGCAAGGGCACGACAGCAGAGGTGAGAAACAGGCGGTAGCGATGCAGCTTGTTTCAGAGCTATGCACGGCTTTGTTTTTCTGTTAGCTTGCTTGGCAAGTTGCCCTCAAGGCTGCTTGGCAAGATGCCCTCATTTGTAAGCTAGCTTCGAAAGATGGCCCTCAGGTTAAGGTGCCCGGCCTGCACGTACACTCCATAGGCAATACTCGGCAACCGTGCCGCTGGTTTTCCCTGGCCCGTCTTGTTGTCGGTGCGTCACTTTTCAAGTGGCAAGTTCATTTTCCGTTCCCTGCATGAACAGGAGCAGCATCGTGTCACTTTCGAGTACACCGGGGCCCTCTCCATCGCCACGGCCGCTCTGCTGGCGGCGTGCACTACCGCGCTGCCTGCCGTCCTTGGAACGCACCTCTCGGCGCTCTCCACGCCACAGCTGCCCCAGGCTGTTGCGGTCGCAGCTGTCGCGCCTGACGCGTCTTTCGCGACCGGGCTGATGCAGCTCGCAATGCTGGTACAGGATGCAGCAGCAGCGGCGCTGCAGACCACGCCGCCAGTGCACTTGACACCCGCAACGGGAGATGCTGCGGCGACGGAGGCAGAGAAGCAGGGTGCTGACCCGTCTGTCGCAACCGTCGCTGCAAGGGAGGCTGCAGCAGCTGAGCCGGCTGTGGCCGATGGCAGCGAGTCAAGCAATCGTGCGGCAGAGTCAGCTTCGGAGCCAGATCAGCGTGCCGCTGACTGCGCTGAGTCTAGAAGACTGTTATTGGAGGAGGGCGCACCCTCTGGGCTGCTGGGGGGAATGGTGCTGGCCGCGATCAGAGCTGCAAAGCTGGCGGCCGGATCTGCAGTGCAGGACCGGGCTGCTGACGCCTCGGCGGGGATCTCAGCCGCGGCTGCCGAGGGACTGAGCGGGTTGGTGCTGTCGGAAGGTGGCAACGCGGCGGAGGACAGCCCGCAGGTGCTGCTTCTGGAGCTGTCAAGCCTCGCTCAGAATGGGCGTCGGGGAGTGAAGGCTGCTGCATCGGTGGCAGGGGTGGAGCGGCTGAGCGGGGCGAGGGAGCGCATGTCAGCTGCGCTCCTGGCGGCTGCAGTGTCCCGCGGCTGCTTCGTGGGGTGCTGCGATCCTGGGTGCGGCAATATGGACAAGATGTCGGAGTCTGGGCTGGAGCTAAAGCCGAGGGGAGACGGGTGAGTCCAGCTGGTGGGCGCGGGGCATTGAACGCAGTCATGGCATAGGCTGGTGTGTGCTGTACTACTATGCCTGTGAGTCCAGCCTCACATCATACTATGACTTGATGGATTTTGTATTTCAGAGATGCTACGGGTCATTTCCCGTCACGTAGCTTTTGTCAGCGCACCGCGTAGTTACCGGGGCCTCTCATTGCTCCTGACAATGGCCTGTTGCTAATTATGCAGGGCTGGCGTTTTCTGTAGTGACAGCTGTGCAGCAAGGGTCAGGCAGCTCTGAGGTGCTGGTCGCAACAGGTTTGTTTTGTGATCTGTGGTATATGACTGATGTCCCACGACATGTGCATTTGATCAGATCCTGGTGGTAGAAATCCTGAAATTTGTTACGGCAACTCTGCAGCAGGTAGAAGCCTTTCTTTCGCTTGGCTTACGTGGGCATCATGATGCCATGTTCCCACCATTAATTGAATCCTGAAGGACACGGTTGCACTGGTACTAGGCACAGAACTCGTTTCCATATTCATGTTTATGCACACGGGCATTGGATGGCCCGACCTTTACTAATTTCTTTGCTGCAGACATCAATTTTTTCATCCTGAGGATTTGAGGGAGGTTCTGTTTCTTTAAAACGATCCTAATCAGTGCTTGCCGGGACCAGTCCGTAAATTGTAACAAACTTTGAAAAGTACTGCCTTCCATTCCGGGTCTTGGTTGATATCAGTGTCAACGGTAGGGCAGCTAGGCTCATACCTCGCCCCAGCTCCAAGGCTGGGTAACGGACGAATGGGCGATTCATTAGCTGGTAGTGGGGGTGCCTTTGGAGCCTTCCTGTCAGACCTGCTGGGCTGTACGGCGATACCAGTATCCCATGCCCTGCTGGATGGCTGGATGGAAAACTAGCGATAGGCGATGGGCCCCGCACATCACAAATTGTTCCTGGTCTCATGCAGGATGCAGGATGACACGAAAGCAATACCTGGTGCTGCTGTAACGTCCTTTCTTTCGGTTGTCTCGCTCGTTCTCAGGGTGCAAAGAGGCTTCCCACACATGAGCCTAGCTAGGCCTTGTTTGCAGGCTTGACTATGCACCACATGTACCGTAGATAGATTGGGAATAGTGATCCCTGCAAATGGCAGTTCATGGACAGGACACGGATGGTTGCGGCAGATGAGCAGGTGTATAGTGCACCTCCTGAATTCTCTACCGAAGTACAGGGCAATGGGCATTCCACACTCGATTCATGGGACAACATTGGTGTTACCGAATGTACTGTATAACGGGCATGGTATTTAAACCAATATCATGGTGCCATGGGCATTGCCGGTGCACAAAGACGGGCTGCATCCAAGAGAGCGAGGGGGGCATCCGATCTGCTGGCCCAGATGAACAGGATGCGACTTTGGCTGGGCAGCAGTGAAGGACCTCTTGAGGCTCTGGGTGTCGCGGTCAGTCTGTCCGTCTGTTGGTCTGGGATCAGCTGAGTCCTCACCTGAGATCGCGGCCTGACCCGCCCGCTGGAAGAACTTAATTGCGAGAGCGATGAGGCCATTGAGCAGCAATGCACCAAGGTGTGAATTGTTCAGGCCTTGAGGGTGTGAACAAACTCGGCTTCCGATGGCAAACCGCTGGCAGCAGACCGTTTTCGAGAAGGCATGGAGGTCGAGATGAAAGTGTAACAAATAATAATCACTATTCTCTCCGCTATGGTATCAAGGCCGCGTAGCTCAATGGATTAGAGCACCTGTCTACGGAACAGGAGGTTGCAGGTTCGACCCCTGCCGTGGTCAAATTCATTTTCTCAGCAGGGCCTGTTCTGACGTTGCATGACACCTCCCCTTGCCCAGCATAGTTGGCAGCAGTGTGCCTTACGCCACTGACCGTCCTCCAGTGTCAGCCATGCTGACATCGAACCGATAGCCGTTGGTTTGTGCGCCACTAGCATACGTCCTCTTGGTGGTGAAGCTCTTGGCGTGGTAGGCTACCGCAGACCTGTATATGTGATGGGGTTCACTCTTTGAACACATCCAGCTGCGACTGTGCCATGAAGTAAGCAATGGCAGTGAAGCCTCAACTTAGAAAAAAATTCCAGTCTATGTGGCATACATGAGATCCTGCACCTTAGTGCCAGAGTGACCCATTGCTTAAATCACTGTACTTGTCATTGCATATGCAGTCGTGGAAGTGACATCATGGCTTCCTTGCTACATGGCCTCTTCTACATGGCTGTCCTCTGCACACCAGGTTATATTTAGTGCGTGCTAGGCCACCCTTACTTGCATTTTAGTGCGAGCTGCTAGATCACCCTTAATTGAATTTCACAGCTAGCTAGGCCACCCTCTATTGAATTTTAGTGCTAGCTAGACCACCCTGAATGAAATTTTGGTTCAACTTCAGTTGGACCACCCTTACCTGAATTTAGTGCCTGCTAGACCACCTGCATTGCAATGAGTGCCAAACCATCCTTCAGTGCACACTGGTCAACCTTCGGGGTCTGCCGGGCCGCCGCCATTGGGCCGATGGGACCAATCCTTGGCCCAAGCAGCGGGGCTTGCAGACCAAACCCTGTCGGCCGTAGGCTGACTCGTAGGTGATGAGCAACTGCTCATTTTCAAAGTGCGCATCAGATCACCTCTGGCAGGCCGCTTGGGACTGAAACTTGACTGGCCTACGGTCTGTAGCCTAAGCAGGGGGGCTTTTCACAACAGAAATTCCCGCCGTAGGACGGGATCTAGCTGTATACTGTAGTAGGTGCAGCACCCTAAGATTAACAGTGGAGCTCAGTTGACAGACGCATCGGGTCCCTTATACTGCAGGATTGAAGCGTTGTTCTCTCATTGATGCTTCTAACAACATCAATACCTAGGGTGCATTGGGTGCTCACCATGCATATCAATGAAGTCAGGGCGCCCAGCCGCCCACGTGTTGGTTCAGCTTACCGGTACCGGTAGACAACGGGTAAGATGAGCTCTGAGTGCTGCAATGTTCGGCAGGTGGCAGCTTGCACGCTGGCAGCTTGCACGCCCATCACATGATTATAGTGATGAGATCGGCAGCGGCAAAGTGTTGGTGCTGCCCTCTTCTTGGTGGACTCGCCCAGACTGAAGCTTAGTTTATGCCTTGAGTGAGGGCGTCCTGCCCAGGGAGTCAGATCCATGGCTGATTAATTTGCATGCAGTTTCAAATATTTGTTATCGCTCGAATGCTCCGTCGTCCTGCCACACAACATGGTACCGTATGCAGGGCCTGCCGATTGGAGTGCTGAGGTCGACAGTGCAGGACACAGAAACGTAGATGGAACATACCGTCTTTCGTTCCTACACTACAGCCGCTGTGATAGTGAAACGTTTAAATTAAGACAGAAGTGCCTCGCTGCTTCACGACCAGTTCACGACCCGCCGTGTTTACCAGGCAGGCAGAAGCCGAGAAAGAAGGATCTGGCACCAGATGTGGCACCGGACTTGCTTGCTGCACGAGTATTACTGAACCGCTGTTTTATTCGATCGAAAGTACGTAACAATGAGCTCTGTGTGGATTCAGTCCCACCAACTGTCAGTTGGTAGGAAAAGTAGCCCTAGCTGGGAAGTGGGAACCTCACAAGTAAGGGCTGGCCTTAACAGGTGAGTCACCCGGGCAAGAGTGCTCCATTTAAAAGACATCTATCAACAATAGGCTTCCTCACACTTCCTCAAGTAACCGGTTGGTTTGACCAATGGTGTATCTTATGTGGCAGTTGGCATGTACGGTACCGATGTGTATGCCACACACAGAACAAGCCTGTCTGCTTCAGGGGTTCCTGGTCTGCTTTATGAGGATAGGTTTTCTGGATTTTCTACACGCTAACTTGAAAAAGGCTTAAGTGGGACATGTTGCTCCTAAGTCGCGAACCTCTCATTAAGTCCAGCATGGCTGAGCGAGATAGCCAGAGGTCGGGCTCCTACCGCCTCCACTGCTTCCATTCCGAGTGGCTGATCAAGGGACTGGCGCACGGAGTACAGGATCAAAAGAGCAGCGTCAAGAGTACAGCATCAAGAGAGCGTCTACTCAGATAGCCTTCTGCCCCATGTAACTTGCAGGCCATCTCGCCTTTGTGGCTGGTGCAGAAGAGGGCAGCTGCCACATCAGCAGCTTGCTACATCTGTTGTCGAAGCGCTGTCTCCAAGCCCATGAGAAAACGGAGCATCACAAACAGCGTGTCCCGGGAGTCGCCCTCTGCTTTTGAGAACAGTGAATCCAAGGGTGTGTCAGGTTTCTGTTTTGAGGGGGGGAAACCAGGGGGAAAACACTGGTTTGAGGCTTACTCTTGATGAGCTTGGGCTGTGACTTGAGAAAGAGAGCTGCTACCCTCGGGTTGATTCTGAGCCCCTGATTCTGAGCCTCTTGGGATTTGCTGCTGCGATTGCCAAGCCCTTAACCTGGTAAATGATGAGGAATCATCAGCTGAGGTTCATCTTGGAAAATGTACCAGGGCACTTTGGACATGTACCCCAAAACCATGCAAATGCTTGCAATCTGGCTGGTCGTAATTTCGGTGTCATCTAAATAAATCTGAAACAAAATGGCCCTCAAAGGAGCATCAATGAAGCATCCCTATATCAGGCAGGGTGAATGCGGGGTGCATCAGGTATTCTTGTCCGCCACTCTTGTTTATTGTACCGTATAATATCTAACGTCGAATGCCATCCTTCTGATTTCACCATTCTTCTTCTAAAACTACGTCACACTATCACAGGTAGCAGGCTTTGTGGCTGACCGGCACAATCATTGAATGATTCGATCATGATATGGCAAATAAACAAGTGCGTTGCTTCAGCGGCTTCACTGTTCAAGTTCTGCACTCGCTCTGAGTCCTGATTGGGGGGCACATAGCCACAGACGCTCACTCATATTTCTTGTGGCTCAGCGCCTCGGCTAATGAGCTCGCAGACACCAGGTGTCTTGGCAGATTCCCCTGCAATCATGCACTGAGTGTTCTCTCAGTTGGGCGCTCACGCGGCCGAACCTCCTAGGCCCAGAGGTCATTGACTTAACGTCATTGACTTAGTGTTCTGAAGGCCTTTTCATGTTTCATTCTCATTGGTTATCAGGTTATGCATTTTGCACTTGTACTGAGAAGTAGCAGTCTTTATCCCCCCTGCCTTTATTGTTGGGCTCCATATTCCTGCGGTCCTGCCCCCCTCACACAGGAGGGTGGCATGGCTGCACCATGGTCCTGTTTGTGCAGGGTATTGTAGGCTGGAATTGAGCTTGCTCGTCCCCTACCAGCCCCACGTGGCCAAGCGGTCAGCAGGGACCAGGGCATTGTAAACTGAGAACTAGCAATCTGGAGGTAAAAGCAGGTGATTTATCTTTTGCATGCTGTACCGCTGTACCGGCATGTCTTAACAAGATGGCATCATTTAATTTAGGTAGGGGCTGTTACTCCAACCCCACCATTGCGCTGGGGAGTCATAATGGATGGGGTTCTTATGCCAGGTGGCGGCCATCGTGTCACGACTGTACTTGAACAGGATCTGTTCTTCAGTTCGTACTCTCGATCGATATTTCTCAAATACGACGAGCTTCTCAACCAGGATGCGGAGACACAGGCTCGTGTGCAGAGCGTGATGGTTGCTGGCTGTGGCCTTACGCTGTAAGGACGCGCCAGCTTAGGAGATCGCCCGGTGTGAACATTCCACACATCGGAAGCATATGTGCCATTCTGACTGGTTGAAGAAACTTTTTACGTTTGGTGGCCCTGGTTGCTCAACTACCGTACACTGCATGCCGGCTATTCAAGGAGACACAGGCTCGTGTGCAGAGCGTGATGGATGCTGGCTGTGGCTTAAGCTGTAAGGACGCGTCAGCCAAGGGGATCGCCCGATGTAAACATTCCACACATCGGAAGCATGCGTGCCATTCCGACTGGTTGAAGTACCTTGTTACGTTTGTGGCCCTGGTTGCTCAACTACCGTAGACTGCATGCCGGCTATTCAAGGCCTCCTATTTCACGCCCTCATTAGGCGGCCGCCACCAGGTGAGGACGGTGAAATCACTTTGTAGTGGTGGTGCTATCACTTTGAAACTTGCGGTAAGGACCCTACACATCAACAACATGTCCATCAGCAAAAAGTTTCAAAAAGAACACCCCATGCCCCTGTACCGACTACAAGTAACTCAGGGGACGCTCGAGGCAGCATCCATGCAGAAACGTTAGGTCACAACTTCAAGCACCAAGCTACACCGGTACAGTAAACACAGATGCAACTGTATCCACCAACAAATAGGGGTGTGGCCAGGATTTTCCCAACACAGGTAACAGTAGCAACATCACAGTTACGAAATGCACCATTCTCACTGTATTTGCAGAACAAAAATACCGCAAGAGTTGAAAAAAAACTGATAGTCATGAGTCATGACACACGAGTCAATATTTCCAATCTCTTTTATCATCCTAAAGCCATTGCTTAATAGGGCAAGCCATACATGCATGTTCGGAGACTTAACTTCCGCTGTGGGCATAGAAACAGCAGGCGAGCATCAGCCAGTAAACACATGCTCCAGTATATACTTTAGTACAATACCGCAACAAAGAAACCTCCATCTTCAGCGCATCAGCGACAAATGGTCAATCTGTCGATCATTAGCAAATCAGCACAAATAGTCAATCTGCTTTCTTGGCCAGTAGGCCATACAAGCTAGAAGATGCTAATATCTTCCTGGCCACCAGGCTGTGCAAGCTTGAAGATGCTTTCACTGCATGCTGCAGTGTGGAGAACTCCTTCTGGCACTATCTTACCAATTTATTGCGGGCCAAAAAGCTCAATTGGCCCTGTCACCTCAGCCATGTACTCCTGCTCAAATCCCCCTCAGTCATCCTCGATCACCGCTGTGCGCCTTCCACCATCTCAACGTAGAACCACCGTACATCCTGTCATGGTTTGATTTCAGCATTGAGAAGCCTGTCCGGGCCTGCGATTGTGATCATAAAACAATCAGCAGTTGCAACTGCATACGTCTATCAACGGTTATTTAGAGTGCTGCATATCTGCAGCAATAGAATCAAAATCTCTAAACCATTATCATCTGTGCCCAGCGACTCAGGCGCAGGTGTGGCCATAGGAGGTTCTCTACCATGAGGGTGAACTGGCCAGATGATGAACGAATGGGAAACTGCTAATATAGACAGGCTAGTAATGCCTCTAAACAAAACTCATGTAGATGAAGCTCCACATTCAATAACATTGCTAAGATTCCATTACCTAATGACCCAATTATTGGTATTTTTGAGCTGCTTAAATACAGTTCAACTTCAGTATAGATGTTTAGCTACCTCCTGGCCTCCAGACTGAGGCAACCATGCTGCATGAGCCTGTATCTGAAGGCTGGTCAAAGTTCGACCCTAATCGGGCTTTTGGCGGCCAAGGGTGAACTCAGAGGCCAATAAAGGAGATGCTACCAAGCACCAGGGAGAGTCTACCTAGGATATCAAATCTGGGGTTAAACCCTGAACCCCCCCTAAAACGTAAAACCCTAAAACCCAAGCACAGGGAGAGCCTACCTAGGCCACCTTGCTGCCTATATATGACGTGATCTGTTTCGTAAGGCCTGTCGTCTGTGATGCCTGGGGGCTGCTGCTGCCATTGCGCGGGCTCTGGCCGCTGCTGCGGCTGCACTGGGATAGGCTGTGGCTGCAGCAACGGTGGGCGCTGCAGATCCTGAGAATCCACGAGACCGCTGACAGGATCCTATTCATTGCAGGAGTGGCAGGGTAATTTTAGACGTAGAGGGGGGAGGAGGGTATATTCAGGGTTTCCTCCAGTTCCAAGCTGGAATGCTGTTCATCTTTAAAGGGTCTGTCCCGAGTTATCCTGAGCATCAAAAGTGATGCTCCACTCGACTCAGAGAATTTCAACTTCTACAGCGAGACCCATAAGCTGTAAATATCCAGATTCAGGAATCTGGCAGATTTTGGGACAGTGGTCACACCACGGCTCAGCAGCGGGCTCGCAGGGTAGATGCTTACAATGAGCAGTAGTGTTGTTTTTAGTGCAGCTCAGACTACCTTGGGGGGCCATCACTGGGGGGAGGGCATTACCAGGTGGCCATCACTGGGGGGGGGCACCACTGGGCCCATGGGGATCACACCTCGACCGGCCTACGTCTGGTGGCACGAGCTGGCTTGTTGCACCAGCTGCCACCCACGCCCGTGGGCCGTGATGTAAGAAAGAAACAAAGGTATACGCCCTGAGGCGTAAATTAAGGAAGGCATACATTCGGCCGTAGCACTGGGTAACCTACCATCTAGCTTCGTGTGCGGCTAGCCGGCACCCGGCCGTGATGTACCTGAATTGAAGCTTGAGCTCCCCAAAGTAAGCAGTGGTGTATAGTGCTTGTCCAGCACTATAATACCACCGGGCTGTTTTCTTCTGTCTCGTACTATTTCTAGTAGTTGAGCAGCCAAGCGCTAGTCCCATGCGCCGAAGTTTTGGCGCATAACGGTCAGCAATAACACATTGCCCCTTCATCCGGATATGAGGCCACCCAACTCCTTACGAACTAGCCCTTGGCCTCAAAAAGCATGGGACCTAAACTGGACTGGACTACGACTTGCAGCCCAAGCTGCATGGCAGACCATGCATGAGGCCACCAGCCAGGGGCCACTAGATACATCAACGCATAAGGAACGTCAAGGAAACTTTGCAATCATCTGGATTTATGCTGCCAAGAACCAGCTGTCTACGTTCAACATGCTCTGCCCTCCCTTAAGCTTGTAGCCCCTCCAAACCAGCCACGTCTGTTCCAAGAATGTTACCGACCAGGCCCACAACACAAAATATGTGACCCATCAAACAACACAGCCATCAACTAGGCAGCCACCTGCCCGATACGCTCTTTAATCACCCCGTTTCAGATGCTCCTGAGCTCTATTGATTTGCTGTAACTCACCAGCGGCAGCAGCTGGGGGGCAGCAAGCTGCTTTACCTCCAAGCCGAACCTTGACTCCTCCTGCTTAGCGGCCTCCCCTCCAGACATATCCATATCCTCTGCCGGCAATCCACTTTTGCCGCCGCCGCCGCCGCCGCCACCGCCTCTGCTTTTCTCAAATTTTGCTCCGGTGACCGTCTCGTCAGCGTCTGTGCTGCCGCAGCCTTTCGCGATAGCAGATGCCACGCTGCTCACGCCCGTCCTCACCGCCCCAAAGCAATGGACGAGCCGCTCACCAATGTTTCCGCTCCCCCTGGTCTCCACCGTGTCACCCGCAGCGCCACCGGCAGCAGCTTGCCGGGGCGACCCTCCAGGCGGCGACTTGGCTGCTGGCGTCACAGGAAAAGCCCCTGGGTCAGCTCCGTCAGTGTGCTGGACCTTTAATTCTTGGCAAAGTGGATCCAGGGGCTGCTTTGGCATGTGCTCATGAGGTGCCATTGCTGGTGCCATGTCACCAGCGGCAGCAGCTTGCCTGGGCGGTCCTCTTGGTGACCCGTGGGGGGACTTGGCTGTTGGTGTCACAGGAAAAGCACCTGGGTCGGCTCCTCCGAGATGCTTGACCTTTGCTTCCTGGCGAAGGGGATCCAGGGACTGATGTGGCATTTCCTGGTGAGGTGCCGGTGCTGGTGCTGTGTCACCGCCAGCGGCAGCAGCTTGCCGGGGCGATCCTCTTGGTGACCCGTGGGGCGAGCTGGCTGTTGGTGTCACAGGAAAAGCACCTGGGTCGGCTCCTCCGAGATGCTTGAACTTTGCTTCCTGGCGAAGGGGATCCAGGGACTGGTGTGGCATGTGCTCATGAGGTGCCGGTGCTGGTGCTGTGTCACCGCCAGCGGCAGCAACTTGCTGGGGCGATCCTCTTGGTGACCCGTGGGGCGAGCTAGCTGTTGGTGTCACAGGAAAAGCACCTGGGTCGGCTCCTCCGAGATGCTTGACCTTTGCTTCCTGGCGAAGGGGATCCAGGGACTGGTGTGGCATTTTCTGGTGAGGTGCCGGTGCTGATGCTTGCGGCTCGGTGGGAGATAGGATGTCACTGGCAGTGCCACCTCCAGCAGCCTGTCGAGGTGAGCCACTTGGGGTAACGCGTGATGAATTGCTGTTGGTTGATGGCACAGGAAGAGCACCAGGGTCAGGTCCCCCAAGATGCTTGACCTTAGTGTCCTGGCGAAGGGGATCCAGGGTTTGGCTTGGCATTTTTTTCTAGGGTGCCTGTACTGGTCCTTGCCTCTTGGCAGTGGGAGATGGGACAGCAGCTTTCTTCTCAGCGGCCTCCGTTTAGGCTGATTCGAATGCTGTGTCGTGCTAAGCTGCTGTGGCAGGCACCTTGGCAGCAGGGACCTGTAGTAGGATCTGCTGACGTGGGTGACGTGGGTGGGTCCCGCAAGATATTGACGGTCGTAAGTCAATTCTGATACAGATTTCAAAGCCAACTCGTAAGATCAATGTACGTGGCTGGGAACAGGCGTAATTATTGTTGAACGAGGTTGTCATCGACGTAGTCAGCTATCAGTTGGTCGAGGAAAAGTTAGTTGCCATGATTGACGTCATCGTTGCGATCTTTCCGGCTGTCCCCGCGCCGGTGGCTGTCCCCAGTCCCCAGTATAGGTCATCAGGCAAAATAGCAGCCAAGCGGCCTCGCTCGTCATTCGAAACAAGGTGTACGATTCACACTCTGCTCCAACGGCAGGCAGACACGAAGCGCAATTCTCACCGATTTCGGCGTTCTCCGAAGTACGGTCTAGGGTTCCTTCAGAATGCGGAAACACTCTGAGCAAGCTTTGAACGTCATCCATGTCTTGGAGAGTGCGAAGCATGCGAATCAGGTCAGTGGCGATCTGCCAATGGCTTAACACCAAATAGCCCGGCCATCTGATTTGTATTATTTTGTCCAGGGCTTCCACTTGTCCCGGCAAGCAGCAGGCAGGATGTAAGATCCTCATGCCACATAGGCACATATAGCCCTGAAAAAGAAAACCGTGAAAAGAGTCGATCACTACGTAAATAAAAAGAAATAAATATGATACCATGCACCTACGCATGACATAGCCAAGCCCTCTGCCGGCTGGAGCTTTAGACCAGCACAGGCTAGTGCGGCGAAGCGGAGATTCAAGGCGAAGCGGAGATTCAAGTGCCTGGAGGAGAGACAGCCTAATTTAACCCCATCCCACCAGAGCCAGCCACGCCGCACTCGTCACCCCCTGCTATGTACACAGGCATCCAGGGTGGTACTGCGTTGCCATGGGCTTGGAAATAGTTTGGAAGAGTACTACCAGCTAGGCCCAAGAAACCCTGCAAGCAGCTGTTCCAACGTGCACAGAATGCATGTTACCATGACGTGGAATGAAATGCATCAGTGTTTCCTTTTTCGGCCACAAGTCCAACTTCGTCAGGCCGCCCCGCGGCCGCCAAAGGCCCAGTTAAGACCAAACCTGGACCAGCCAGTAATGGGTGGCCAAAGCAGCAAGGCTGGCCGAAAATGGGGCCTTTGGCCAGCGGCCGGAATGTAGCTGAGTCACGGAAAAATAAGCACTCAAATGCATGCATGCATTTCTCAAGACCTCAACTAGCTGCCTGCAGCAGTGCATCAAAAACTGCACAATGCTCGAGAACGCTACTTTTGCATGCTCTGTCTTCTCCTGCTTCCTCATCGTCAATGTCCTGGGCAGACCCGCTGCGGCCATGTGGGCGTCCCTCGACTGAATGCGTGCAGCGATGAAGCCGTAATAACTGTCAAATGCTTGCTTGCAGGCCTCACCTTCTTCATCATCTGCCATGTCAGTGTCCTGGGCTGATCCGCTGCGGTTAAAGGGCAAGGAAGCAGCGGCCGGCTCATCGGATGATTCAGACAAGCGGGTGGTGAGCACTTGCTTGTTTTGAAACAATCCAGATGGTGCCTGATGGCTCACGGAGCCATCTATGCCTGGAACAAATATTGACAAAGAGTCTCGTGCATGACTCTGGCTATATTTGTTTTTGGCGTGAAAGGCTGTTGTTGCCTGATTTGGTTGGTGACGCGCCAATGTTTCTGCTAAGTATAGGTTTAACCCTCACGCCCCCCGGGGGACACATTGTTCTTACTTTCTTCTTCTATGCTCTCTGCCTTTGGTATCCTCCTCCACCTGCAACCACTGTATATTTTATGACAATACACTGAAGTGTTTCTTTTAGCGCGCTTCAGCTACAATGCAGCTACATCACGGCCAACAGCCGTGGAGGCCTGGGGCAGCAAGTCCTGCTGCTCGGGCCACCGGCCATAGGTCGGTCAAGATTTTGTCCCAATTGGCCCAGTGGTGGCCGCTTGGCGGCATCCTACGGGTGGTCTGGTGCCCACTAAAAGAAACACTGCAATTCAGCCAAACTTCAGCCACAACCCCGCCTAGGGCCGGTAACGCTTGGTGCAGGAAGCCCTGCTGCTATGGCCACTGGCTGTGGGCTGGTATACTTGACCTGGCGCACAGTATGACTAGCACTGTGTGGGACGTGGCTGACGTTTCCAGTTTTCCACAGGTATTTTACGCGAAGGTCTCTCACTCAGCCACAGAAGAAGAGATCAGGGGCCTATTCGGCCAGTTTGGTAACGTCCATAACGTCAACATGTTCCGCGCATTCCAGAGCGGGCCAAGAGCAAAATGGGTAAGGCCAGTTTTTGTTTTTGCGTGACTAAGCTACAGATCAGCTACCAGTCAGCTACACTATGGCCTCCGGCCAGAAGCCCCTGTAATGGCCGGCCAATGGTCGGCCAATGGTCAAGGTTTGGCAGTTGGTCAAGGCACCTGATGGCAACTAATGAAATAATACAATCGGTATGACCTACAAAAAGCAGGCCCCCTTACCGGTATAGATATGTTAAAATTCAAATCCAAATTTCCTCTTGCTCTCTCTCTGCAATGAACGGTAGTTAGTGGAGCAACTCGCCATTCTGCGCTTGGTTTTTTACTTCTGCGGTTGGCGGTTAAAAAATATTTCTACAAAAGGAAACCTGATTTGTTTTTCATGAGGGGACGCGTACCCGCAAACCGCGCGTTGCATTACCATGCAAAGAAAAGGGAATAAAAAGTAAATACAAACATCTCAGCATGACTGTTGGGGTGCCACGTGGACTGTCATAAATCTGTAGAATTCAAACGTCAGTGAATTCCAGTGTTTTGAATTCTGTAACTAAATTCGATAACATTGCTGGATGTCCCTCGTAATAATATGGGTATCACGGACACCTTCCAGTGCCTGCCCCACATGGCCCCATCTTTGCCACTGCTTGTTTCAGCGTGGGTTGCCTAATATTACTTAAGGCACGCAGATGTAGCTGAATATTCAGCTACATCACGGCCTACAGCTGAGGCCAGGTGCAAAAAGCCCTGTTCCTTGGGCCCATGGTCGTAGGCCGGTCATGCACTCATGCTTACGTCCCCATTGCCCCAGTGATGGCTGCCTGGCGGCCCCCCAAGACTGACATGGCGCACACTAAACTCGTTTATTGTGCCCCAGGGTTGCGGCCTTGTTACAATGGACTCACACAAAGGCGCAGCAGCAGCCATCGAGAATCTGGACCAGAAGCATGTTTGGGAGGGAGTGGGGACGCCAATGGTGGTCCAGTGGATGGACCCTGCCTTTCAAGGGCAGTCTCGGCGAAGACCCTGCACTTCAGTCTGATCCTGGACCAAATAAGGCAGTACGATGCGGCCCGATATGGCACAGGTTAAGCCAGACTGTACTACCAAGGTGGCACGAAAAGGGACTTTTAGCTGGATTGTACTACCGCTAGCTGGATTGTCCTATTGACCAAAATCCTGGTCTTGGCTGGATTGTACTACCAGCCAAAATCCTGCCATGCATACCTTCAGACGAAAATGTCATGCACTCAGAATTCAGACAATTTCTGAACACATGGCGTTTGTATTCAAACCGGAAGAATGCTGACTATTTTGCGAAGGAACTCCTTTCCAATGGGGTCCTCAGCAACCAGCATCGTCTCCGCGCCTTGCCCTGCCACCTAGAAGCCTGCTTTTCCCCACTTTTCCTCCTCTTTTTCCCTGTCCCCTGGTGTTTGTTTCTTTCTTTATTCCCAACCCTTAATTTAAGCGCCCACGCGGCCGAGCCTTTTTGAGCAGGGCCCAGAGGTGTAACGTCATTGACCTAGAAGCCTCCTTGGTGTGGGTAGTTGACTAGCAAGATCACTCAATGGGCAGCCAGGGGGAAATGATCCAGTGGTACATCGCTGGTGGCATCCACACTTCAAGGTTGAGAGATCGAGCCCGCCGCACGATCTTCTCTCTAGATCGCAGGGTTCCATGTTCCTGCCCCCTCACATCGGAGGTTAGCATGGCTGCACCATGGTCCTGGCTGTGCATGGTAGCTGGAATTGAGCTTTGTCATTTCCTACCAGCCACACGCGGCCGAGCGTTCAGCAGGGCCCAGCGGGTGTGCACCGGTCTAAACTTAAAAGGCAGCCAGGCTCTCCACCAGGCTGCACCCAGCAGCATCGCTGTCACAGCTGTAACCTTGGAAACAGCAGATGAGCAGACTAGGCAGTTTACTAGCTCGGACGCTGGCTGTTTGTACTCTCCTCTTTGTACTCTCCTTACTCCCTCAAGTTAGGCGCCCACTCGGCCGAGCCTTTTTTAGCAGGGCCCAGAGATGTAACGTCATTAACTCTCCCTAGGCGGCCAAGCTCACTGCACTGCATTCTCCACAGAGGAGACAGCTCTGGCTGTGACTGGCGGCTGCCCAGTGGCAGGCAGCGGCTCAAAGTGGAAGAAATAGACGGACTTTACCTATGAAGCAGTGCATAAGTCTTTGTTTTTCCTCCTTGGGGTCTGGCTTTTTCACTATTTATCTCTCTTGTTTACAGCGGCGGGGACGTTTGGTCTGCCCGCCCTAGTTTTCTGGGAGGGGAGATGGGGGTCTTTGTCCTTTGCTCTTCATGCTCTTTAGGCCCTTTATGCTCTTTCCTCTTTTCTTAAGTTCCTTTCCTTTTCCT
The DNA here is from genome assembly GCA_037349105.1 of Limnomonas spitsbergensis. Taxonomy (NCBI): domain Eukaryota; kingdom Viridiplantae; phylum Chlorophyta; class Chlorophyceae; order Chlamydomonadales; genus Limnomonas; species Limnomonas spitsbergensis. Next base: position 1,911,869 of record JAYJMM010000113.1, read on the forward strand.
CCTTATGAGACAGGAACTAGGATAGCCAGCAGGCAGGAGAGGGAGGCCCTAGGTTTTGTGGAACTTGTAGTTGAGTCTTTTTAAGGCTAGTCTCTGCAGGGGCAGGGGATACGGTTTGCTTGACCTTTTTGTTGTTGTTCTTTTTGTTTGGAAGGTGAACTTGCTTTCCTTTCTTTCCTCTTGTGCCTTCTCCCTTGACTTTCGTACCTGACTTCATGTTTGCCGACGTGGCTGAGCAGTATTTAAGCAAGGCCCAGAGGTGAGTGTAACGTCATTAACTAAGCATACTAGTATGAGGGAAGGGGCTGGCTCTTATGGCCCTCAGTCAATGAAGTTACACCTCTGGGCCCTGCTCAAATAAGGCTCGGCCGTGTGGGCGCCTAAGTAAAGAGTTGGAAGGGACGATGGAAAGAAACACAGAAGGGGGCAGGACAAAAAAAAGGGGGGGGAAGTGGAAAATAGAGTGAAGGGACAAAACAAAAGGCTGGAAAACACAAAATACAAAGGAAGTTCCAACCTCTGAAAATGTCTATGCCTCAACGATATCTACCACGTCGTCCACAAAGGCCAGGGCAACCCACCCAAGCCTACCCTGGTACACCTCTAAAAAGTCTCTAGCACCGTTCGGAGGACCTGCCCATCCCCGCTCTTTAAGTTGATCCTGCACGCTGGGGCATTGAAAACAAGCATTCAGCGCGTCCTCCACATGGTCGCCGTCTCCCCTAGCCCAACATCGCAGGCAGCACCGCCTGTCACGCTGCTGACCACTGCGCCGTCCTCTAGTGTCAGCCGTGCTGACGGCGTCGAGCCACAGCCTAAAGTTTGTGCGCATGCAAGCACACTCCGTGTGTGTGTCAGCTGGTGCAAACTCGCTACTGAAGAGTAAATAAATATTGTAGAGATGCTGTGTGCTGCTCGCATTGATCAAGCAGGGCATGCGTCCACCTGAGGCTGATGAACTCCCTGGCCCTACCCGCAGCAGCCATACATCCCCCTTCATTCCCCCACCTCCACATAGCCATGCGGGGCGACATAGCCATGCAGGTTGACATGGACAGGATGTGGTAAGGGCCGCAGCTCCCGCCCTGGAGTGACTCTGTTTCCGTCTATTGAGTTTGCTGCTTAGGTCTAGGCTGACGCGAGAGCAAGAGCCTGCTGGCCTGTTGTTCTGCTCTTAGAAGTCCGTCACTCTTCCTCGACTGGCGCCCCTCCGGACCCTGAAACCCTAGAATCTAACGCTGTCCCCTTACGACACTCACCTGTATTATTGGTACCCTGCGACTTTTATGGCATTGTCCACGCAGTAGGGCAAGGTGCGTGAGCACCTCGTGGAGGTCAGTCATTGGGCATCACAACTGTCCAGTTCTTGTTGTTGTTGCTGCTGCTGCTGCTGCTGATTCTACAACTTGTGAAACTCAGTGGACGTCATGCTGTGACATTGTGCTGCTCTCCAAAAGCCTACCAATTGAAGATGTGAACTACTGGCACAAAACAGACTGGTACTGATAACGGTACCGGTAGTCACTTCCCGGTGTGCAGAGCCGTCAGCAGAAGGGTGTCCTACTCAACTCCTAAGCCTGGCCTTAAGCAGATTCTACCTCTCCAATAATGCATGTACCTGCTGCTTGTCAACCTTGGGTGCTGCTTGCCAAACCTGTTTGCCTTGCTTTTATTCATTGACGGGATTACTACTGGGATTACTATCGGAGATCCCGATGAAAGCAACTGATTGACACGTCAACCCTGACAATTAGGCGAGGAGCCCTAGTAATACCCCCCCCCCCCTTCTTCAGTTTCGAACGGCGTGTGTTAAGACGCTTGCATCGATCGCTCTTGCTCCGTCTCATGCCTGTTATTGGGTATTTAAAAGTTGATCTGCGCCACGTCATCGTTCAATGATTGGGCCCATGCCGGCCGGCCGGCTTCGTCCTGCTATGCCATCGGCAGGTCCGATCGACATGAGATAACCAGCCAGCAAGTGAACAAGACGACAGCATTATTGTCGCATCAAATGTTGAATTAAGACCCAACAGCAGAAATCTACCTGCGATAATCCTGAGCTATGGGCAACTTTAGATCTAGGGAGCCTGGACAGCCTGATGAATTAGAAGACCAGAGCGTGGGCTCTGGTCGGGGCAGCGGCTTGGCTAGCATGGAGCGTCAGTCCTCTGCTCTGCTTCTTGGACAGCCGCCCAAATCTGGGCCTCTAAGCGGCCAGGTGCCAGCAGATTCCTCCCTATTGGCAGTGAACCTGCCGGGCCTTGTGACCAAGTCCTGTGGGGTATCCTGCCCACCACAGGACCTCAGCAGCCCAACCCGGATACTACAACACTCCCGCAGCCTTTCCCAGTCCGGCCCTCGCCGGCTGCCCAGTGTCGGGGACGCAAACGAGCTACTGGCCGCCGTTGAGCCGGTACCGAGCGGGACGTTGCGGGGGGGCTCCGCTGCTGACCTGGCTGCCACCGCTAACACTGCATCGCACAAAAATGTGTCTCCAGGTCCCACTGCGGCCCCTCCTGCCTCAGCTGCATCCGGGTCGTCGGTGCCTGTAACGCTGGCAGCCCACTGGATCGGTGCCGGTGATGTGGCCGCTGGCGAGGTGGACACCAGCAGTAGCATCCCCAACCAGAATCTGGAAGGTGAAATAATTTGAGAAGATTCGGTGCTGGGCAGGCTGGACCTGATATTTTTAGTGGATTTTATTAAATCATAAAAGTTCAGCAGAGCATAAGATTTAATGCAGGGGACAGGTGCCTGCACCGCTAAAATAGACTAGGACAGAGCGGACGAATAAGCAACTTTCCACCCCTGTTAGTTTTAGACCCTAACAGCAAACAACTGCACTGTGACGCAGGTGCAGGCAGCAGCACAGGCACAAATATGCGGCCGATGGATGTCCGTGAGGAAAACCTGTCACCACCAGCCGAGCTCAACGACCGCATCAGCGCTGGTGGGGAGGCTATAGCAGGCAGCAGCGGTACCAGTGCCAGCACCGCGCTAGTCGCGGCCACCACCGGACCACGGGATCATCCCGATGCTAAGCCTAGCTTCGAATCTCCCCGAGCAGGCTACACTCCTCCCCAAGCTGCTGCGTCCTCCCTTGCACCAGTAGATCCAGTGGATCTGTCAGATCCAGCGGATTTATCAGATCCAGCGGCTGAGCCCGCGGGGGAGGTTCATGTGCGTCGCATAACAGCGCCGCTTTCAATGCAGCCAAATCTACACGCCATGCAAAACTACGCTCATCCCTCGCACATGCGTGTGCCAGCTGGCAAGGGCTTGAGCGCTGATGGCCCACAGCTGGCGCGTCAGATCCGCTCGTTCAAGATCCCAGATATCTCAGACGAACAAGATGTAGACGAGCAAGGTGGGTATGTGTAGGCTGTACGGATCTGATCCCTGGTGTTGTTCACGGGGTCAGCAGGCAAGACAGATAATGATATAAATATATTAGCAGAAACCTTTGCCGGTGGCATGACAACTGGATCCCTCACAGCTACATCCCTCGCAGCTACATCCCTCACGGCTACATCCCTCACAGCTACATCCCTCACAGCTGGATCCCTCGCAGCTAGATCTCTCACAGCTAGATCCCTCACAGCTAGATCCCTCACAGCTAGATCCCTCACAGCTGGATCCCTCACAGCTACATCCCTCACAGCTACATCTCTCACAGCTAGATTACTCACAGCTAGATCCCTCACAGCTAGATCCCTCACAGCTGGATCCCTCACAGCTGGATCCCTCACAGCTGGATCCCTCACAGCTGGATCCCTCACAGCTGGATCCCTCACAGCTGGATCCCTCACAGCTAGATTCCTCACAGCTAGATCCCTCACAGCTGGATCCCTCATAGCTGGATCCCTCACGGCTACATCCCTCACAGCTGGATCCCTCACAGCTAGATCCCTCACAGCTGGATCCCTCACAGCTGGATCCCTCACAGCTAGATCCCTCACAGCTGGATCCCTCACAGCTACATCCCTATCGTGCATACTTGAAATGTACCGCATCATGCTATCATATACCCCGTTTTTGACCCCCGCTTGCGCAGATGTATCACCTGGCCGGACCAGCATGGTGCCCCTAGCAGCGACCATAGCTGCTATGGAGCAGAAGCACATTGATCAAGGCTTGGTTGGCCCCTCAGCTTTCACAGCCTTACTGCAACCACCCCACAGCCCTCCAGCTGCCTCGGGGCCACAGCATCCCGAAACAGGCGAGGGACAGATGCTGCCTTCAGACTTCCGGTCAGTGCTGCATCCACGACACCCTATGATAAACAGCGCTGGTAGCTCTCTGGCTGCCACTGGGCAGCAGGAGCAGCATGTGGCGGGTGAGGGGGGGATGCTGCCTTCAGCCTTCCCTGCATTGCTTCATCCACCTTGCCCCTTAAAGGGCAGCCCTTGCAGCCCTCCCGCTACCACTGGGCAGCAGGAGCAGCATGTGGCGGGTGAGGGGGAGATACCACCTTCAGCCTTCCCTGCATTGCTCCATCCACCTCGCCCCATAGTGGGCAGTCCTCGCAGCCCTCCCACTGCCACTGGGAAGCAGCAGCATGTGGCGGGTGAGGGGGAGATACCCCCTTCAGCCTTCCCTGCATTGCTCCATCCACCTCACCCCATTGGGGGCAGTCCTCGCAGCCTTTCAGCTGCCACTGGGCAGCAGCAGCATGTGGCGGGTGAGGGGGAGATGCTGCCTTCAGCCTACCCTGCATTGCTCCATCCACCTCACCCCATGGTGGGTAGTCCTCGCAGCCCTCCCGCTGCCACTGGGCAGCAGCAGCATGTGGCGGATGAGGGGGAGATGCTGCCTTCAGCCTTCCCTGTGTTGCTCCATCCACCTCGCCCCATAGTGGGCAGTCCTTGCAGCCCTCTACCTACCACTGGACAGCAGCAGCATGTGGCGGGTGAGGGGGAGATACCACCTTCAGCCTTCCCTGCATTGCTCCATCCACCTCGCCCTATAGTGGGCAGTCCTCGCAGCCCTCCAACTACCACTGGACAGCAGCAGCATGTGGCGGGTGAGGGGGAGATACCCCCTTCAGCCTTCCCTGCATTGCTCCATCCACCTCGCCCCATAGTGGGCAGTCCTCGCAGCCCTCCCGCTGCCACTGGGCAGCATCAGCATGTGACGGGTGAGGGGGAGATGCTGCCCTCAGCCTTCCCTGCATTGCTACATCCACCTCGCCCCATCGGTGGCAGTCCTCGCAGCCCTCCACCTGCCACTGGGCAGCAGCAGCATGTGGCGGGTGAGGGGGAGATACCACCTTCAGCCTTCCCTGCGTTGCTCCATCCACCTCGTCCCATAATGGGCAGTCCTCGCAGCCCTCCCGCTGCCACTGGGCAGCAGCAGCATGTGACGGGTGAGGGGGAGATGCTGCCTTCAGCCTTCCCTGCATTGCTCCATCCACCTCGCCCCATCGGTGGCAGTCCTCGCAGCCCTCCAACTACCACTGGACAGCAGCAGCATGTGGCGGGTGAGGGGGAGATACCCCCTTCAGCCTTCCCGGCATTGCTCCATCCACCTCGCCCCATAGTGGGCAGTCCTCGCAGCCCTCCCGCTGCCACTGGGCAGCAGCAGCATGTGGCGGGTGAGGGGGAGATGCTGCCTTCAGCCTTCCCTGCATTGCTCCATCCACCTCGCCCCATAGTGGGCAGTCCTCGCAGCCCTCCCGCTGCCACTGGGCAGCAGCAGCATGTGACGGGTGAGGGGGAGATGCTGCCTTCAGCCTTCCCTGCATTGCTCCATCCACCTCGCCCCATTGGTGGCAGTCCTCGCAGCCCTCCAACTACCACTGGACAGCAGCAGCATGTGGCGGGTGAGGGGGAGATACCCCTTTCAGCCTTCCCTGCATTGCTCCATCCACCTCGCCCCATAGTGGGCAGTCCTCGCCCCATCGGTGGCAGTCCTCGCAGCCCTGCACCTACCACTGGGCAGCAGCAGCATGTGGCGGATGAGGGGGAGATGCTGCCTTCAGCCTTCCCTGCATTGCTCCATCCACCTCGCCCCATTGGGGGCAGTCCTCGCAGCCCTCTACCTGCCACTGGGCAGCAGCAGCATGTGGCGGGTGAGGGGGAGATACCCCCTTCAGCCTTTCCTGCGTTGCTCCATCCACCTCGCCCCATAGTGGGCAGTCCTCGCAGCCCTCCCACTGCCACTGGGCAGCAGCAGCATGTGACGGGTGAGGGGGAGATGCTGCCTTCAGCCTTCCCTGCATTGCTCCATCCACCTCGCCCCATAGTGGGCAGTCCTCGCAGCCCTCTACCTACCACTGGACAGCAGCAGCATGTGGCGGACGAGGGGGAGATGCTGCCTTCAGCCTTCCCTGCATTGCTCCATCCACATCGACCCATAATTGGACGCCCCTGCAGCCCTCCAGATCCTTCTAGGCAGGATCATGATCATCATTCAGTTATCGTACTAGGGAGGCCTGTTTCCCCTGCCTGTACCGCCCCTACAGATGTGAGCATCGAGGGTGGTGGTGAGCCTGGGGGTGTGGCGGTTGCCCCCAGCCCCATGCCCAGCTGTGTGGTGGATGCTGCCAGACTTCAGGCCAACCCCCTGTTCAGCCCCCTGCCCAGCCGTGTGGTGGATCCTGCCAGCCCTCAAGCCAGCCCCCTGCCCAGCCGTGTGGTGGATCCTGTCAGCCCTCAAGCCAGCCCCCTGCCCAGCCGTGTGGTTGATCCTGCCAGCCCTCAAGTCAGCCCCCTGCCCAGCCGTGTGGTTGATCCTGTCAGCCCTCAAGCCAGCCCCCTGCCCAGCCGTGTGGTGGATCCTGTCAGCCCTCAAGCCAGCCCCCTGCCCAGCCGTGTGGTGGATGCTGCCAGTCTTCAAGCACCCCTGTTCAGCCCCCTGCCCAGCCGTGTGGTGGATCCTGACAGCCCCCTGGTCAGCAGTGTGGTGGATCCTGCCAGCCCTCAGCCCCGCTCTCAGCCGGCATCCGGTCCACGTGGTAGCCCTCCTGCACTGATGAGCCTTGTTGCCTCAGAGGATCAGAAGCCCAGCAGTGGTAGCTCAGCTGAGGCAGCACAGCAGGGTGAGCAGCAACAAGACAAAGTGCTGTTTAGCCCAGGTGCCTTGGACGATCAGACGCCCAGCATCAGCAGCATCAGCCCTGGGCAAGCGGAGGCAGCAGAGCAGCAGGGTGAGCAGCAGGAGGATCAGCTGCAGGACCAGGCAATGTCAGTCCCGGCTGTGAGGGAGAATCTTAAGCCTATCTCCTTGGCCCCCGGGGGACCCACGCTGCCCAAGACGCTCCCAGGCACGCCGGACGACAGCGGCAGCTGGACGCGCCCACCCGCCGCTCCAATCGGCGCTCCTGATGCTGGCATGCCCCTGGAGGCGCTCCCTCCCATCCCACCCGCACCTCCAATCGGCGCTCCTGATGCTGGCATGCCCCTGGAGGCGCTCCCTCCCATCCCACCCGCACCCTTTATTGGCGCACATGGCACTGGCATGCCCCTTGAGGTGCTCCCTCCCATCCCAACCGCACCTCCAATCGGCGCATCTGGCACTGGCATGCCCCTGAAGGCGCTCCCTCCTATCCCACCCGCACCTCCAATCGGCGCACCTGGCACTGGCATGCCCCTGGAGGTGCTCTCTCCCATCCCAACCGCAGCTCCAATCGGCGCACCTGGCACTGGCATGCCCCTGAAGGCGCTCCCTCCTATCCCACCCGCAGCTCCAATCGGCGCTCCTGATGCTGGCATGCCCCTGGAGGCGCTCCCTACCATCCCACCCACACCTCTGATTGGCGCTCCTGATGCTGGCATGCCCCTGGAGGCGCTCCCTACCAGCTTGCCTGCACCTCCCAGCACCACTCCTGATGCTGGCATGCCCCTGGAGGTGCTTCCCACCAGCAGCACCCCCGGCGTCCAAGCCGTTCCGGTGCTGCACCCTGCTGAGCTGTCCCGGCTGTTTTATCCTTTGGGCAATCCGATGCACGTCATCGTGCCATGGGACGGGAGCCCAGATACAGCCATCAAAGTGCCGGCATGGGCCCCTGCAGCAGCTACCAGCCAGCAGGTGGAGGAAGGAGTGGTGGTGCCGCTGCCGCCCTCAGGTGCCAGTGGCGGAGCAAGGTCCATCAACCTGGAGGGGGATGGGGTCCCTACATCAGCTGCCAATCAGCAGGTGGAGGAGGAGGAATCTGACGAGTCTGAATTGGATCCCGCTGCTGGATCTGTCCCTGTCAGATCTGGATCTGATACTGCTGCTGGATCCCTTTCTGCCAGATCTGGATCTGATACCACTGCTGAATCTCAAGCTGATATCGGTAGAATTCTGGCTCCTGTCTCTACTGCCAGTCGAAAACTTGAGGAGGCATCAAAGGTGAGAACGGCCCTGGACGTAGATGCCGTACCTGGAGTGGCAGGGCACGTGACAGATCGGGAGCCTGAATAGGAGCCTGAATGGGAGCCTGAAGGGGAGCCTGAATCTACAGCACCTGCTACGGACCCCGACATCAATGCTATTCCATAAGTAGGAAGACAGGGGGGCTTGGCTCTACAGGAACCTGACTCTTTTGAGACGGCTGTTGTTGCCGCGCAGGTGGTTACGGGTCCTAAAGTGGCAGGGCAAACACGCGCGGCAGGCCAGGTGCCTGACGCTCGTGAGACAGCTGCTGCAGCTGCTGGGGTGGATACTGTTTGTGAAGCAGCAGGAGGGGGTACTGTTGCAGGCCAGGCGCCTGAATCTTCTGAGACAGCTGCCGCAGCTGCTGGGGTGGATGTTGCTACTAAAGTAACAGAGCAGGAGCAAGTGGTAGGCCGGGTGCCTGATGCATCTGAGACAGCAGCTGCTGGAGTGGATGCTGTTCCTAGAGCAGCAGGGCCGGAGCGCGTGGCAGGCCAGGTGCCCGCCCCTTCTGTCACAGCCGCTGCAGCTGCTGGAGTGGACGCTGGTGCCAAAGCAGTAGGGCGGGAGCGGGTGGTAGGCCAGGAGCCAGCCTCTCCTGAGACAGCTGCTGCAGCTCCTGGAGTGGATGCTGCTCCTGAAGCAGCTGGGCAGGTGCGCGTGGCAGGCCAGAGAGCATTATTGAATCAATGACGGTGTATTTACAATGCACAGCAGTGCAGTTCAGTAGCATCTCAGTATCTTTCTATATCAAAAGGGAATCTCTAAACTACAGGTCTAACAAGATACGCGAAGTACATCAGCAGGACCTCCCCTAGGGATGTCCTTGCCTGATGGCACCCAAATGGAGCGCATGGGCAGGCATTAGAAACGATATATTAATTGGTTTCCTGCTGATCATCCGTAGTCACATCTCACATAAATTGTAACTTTTGGAGCACCTACATATTTTTGTGTTAGTATACAGCTTTGCATGCTGGGTGGAAGACTTGCACCTTGGTCACACTCGAAAGGAGCCAGTGTGAACTGTTCATCATATTCCAAAACAGGTGCTTACCTCTTCTGAGCCAGCTGCTGCTGCGCCTGGGGTGGATGCTGGTCCAAGAGCAGTAGGGCGGGAGCGTGTGGCCAACCTGGAGCCTGCCTCTTTCGAGACAGCTGCTACACCTGCCAGAGTGGAAGTTGGTCCTGCAGCACCAGGGTGGGTGCTCGTGGCTGGCCTGGTGCATGACTCGTCTGGGACAGCTGCTAGAGAGGATGCTTTTACAGCACCAGGGCGGGTGCTCGTGGCTGGCCTGGTGCCTGACACATCTGTGACAGCTGCTAGAGAGGATGCTGGTCCTAATGCAGCAGGGCGGCGGCGTGTGGCTAACCTGGAGCCCGACTCCTCTGAGACGGCTGCTGTGGCCCCAGAATCTGAAGATGCTCCGACAGCAGCAGGGCGGCGGCGAATGACGCGCCAGAACTCTGGCTTATCAGAGACGGCTGTTGCAGCTGCTGAGGAGGATATCGTTCCTGAAACAGCAGGGCTGGGGAGCCAGTCAGTTCAGGTGCCTGACGCGGCAGGTCTGGGGGGCATGGCAGGCGAGGAGCCAGAGGCATCTGAGCTAGCTGCTGCACCTGCCGGGATGGATGCTGTTCCTAAAGCAGCAGGTCCGAGGGGCATGGCAGGCGAGGAGCCAGAGGTATCTGAGCTATCTGCTGCACCTGCCCTGGTGGCTGCTGTTCCTAAAGCAGCAGGTCCGAGGAGCATGGCAGGCGAGGAGCCAGAGGTATCTGAGCTAGCTGCTGCACCTGCCCTGGTGGCTGCTGTTCCTAAAGCAGCAGGTCCGAGGAGCATGGCAGGCGAGGAGCCAGAGGTATCTGAGCTAGCTGCTGCACCTGCCCTGGTGGCTGCTGTTCCTAAAGCAGCAGGTCCGGGGGGTGTGATAGGCTTAGAGCCTGATTCAGCGGAGCAGGGGCGTGTGGCAGGCCAGGAGCCTGATGTGGCTGGTCTGGGGGGCGTGGCAGGCAAGGGGCAGGACTTTTCTGAGGCTGCTGCTGCGACTGTTGAGGTGGATGCTGTACATAAAGCAGCAGGTCCGGGGGGTGTGACCGGCCAGGTGCCTGACGCGGCAGGTCTGGGGGGCGTGACCGGCCAGGTGCCTGACGCGGCAGGTTCGGGGGGCGTGACAGGCTTGGCGCCTGACGCATCTGGGTCAGAAACTGCAGTTGTAATGGCTGGCAGAGCTGCAGTGGCTGCCGCAGCAGCAGAAGCGGCAGCAGCTGTTTTAGCTCTCCAAGCAGCCGCGCTTCAGGTGCCTGCCGACAGCTCAACCTTTCCATGCACAGAGGTTGACACCTCGACTCACTCCCGGCAGCCAGCCGCAGGTGAGTCGAAGGAGCCCAGCATCGGCAGCAGCGGAATCCCAGAGGCAGAACACCTGCAGGAGGGACAGCAGCAGCAGCAGCAGCAGCAGCAGGGCCAGGCCCGCACATTGGGCCTGCTAGCGGATATCAGTCCTGCCTCTGCCCCGGGCGGTCCGGGCATTGCTTTGAGAGACGGCGGATCCGGGACGGTGGCCGCCTTGCCCACGGCGGATTGCAGCGCTGGGCAGACACCTCCCTTTGCTTTCTCCCCTATCCCTGAGGATGAGGGGACGATGGCCCGTGCCTGGGATCCAGCGCCTCCCGGGGGCGCCTTCCCGCCGCGATCCACACTGCCCTGCTGGCCTGCGGAGGCCTGTCAGGAGCCAGATATTGAGGCCGCTGGGCCTTATGCTGCGGCCGCTGCTGCTGCGGATACAGCAGCGCTGAACCCAGCATTCAGAAGCGGGGATACCTTGCTGGTGCGCCCTACGCCGCCCTGCAGGTCAGGCGAGGCCGGTGGGTTGCTTGGCGCCGGGTCAGCTGCTGCTGCCTGGGACAAGAAGGTGCTTCTGTCCGCTTGGTGCGGCACTGCCGTGTCGACCTTGAAGCAGATAGTGCAGCCTGAAAGCACGGGCGGGGCGGCGGGAGTGGACGGCTCGGCTGCAAATGTCATCCGGTCTTGCCAGGTAGGTAGCAGGGGGGGAGGATGGTCTAGTCTGTGACCTCCAGTATTTTTTTGCATTAGGATACCTGTGGCAGGCCTAAACCCTAAACCCTAAACCCTAAACTCAGCCACCACTGGGCAGCCAGCACTGGGCCCATGGAAACCATATCTTGACCGGCCTACAGCCGGAAGCCCAAGCCGCAGGGCTTGCTGCACCAGGTCCCCCCCCTCGGCTTACCGTGGGACATGATGTAGCTGAACTGTTGCTGAAACAACTAAACAATTTTGACGTTCACAGGAGGGCGTGGGAGTTGTACTGTACTCAGAAGGGCTTCCTTGCCTTGAAATCCCTGAAGCCGTTGAAGCTAGAGACTCCTTAGGGCCCGACTCCACAACCTGCTATTCTTCACCCATGATTATATTGCCTTTTTCAAAGCCTGGAAATTAGATAGTTTTGAAGCCAGTAAATTATATATTTTCAGGCCATTGGGAATATCTCGGAAATATCTACATGGCAGTTGCATGTAGGGCTCGTCCCAGTCTAGGAAAATATAAGATACTCCTCGCTGATGTCATCCTCTCTAGGCCCAACTTTCCTTCACTGTGGCTGTCCTATTTAATCAAACAGTCCCATGCATCAGTGACGATGCGCCGCTGTATGGTACAAAATTAACCCAGGCACACATTTTGTTCCCCACCCGCCAGGCTGTTTTATTCCTGTCGCCCTCCAAGGCAGGCCCCGGCACTGAAACAGACCGCCAGGCTGGCGGCTTCCTCACTGCAAGGATACTGCCCCATCCCGATGTCCATTCCCGTCCTGCTGCTACTGCCGCTGCTGCTGCCGCTGCTGCTGCTGCTGCTGCTGCTGTTGCGCGTGCGCTGTTGCCAGGGCCACTGGCAGCCGGCGCCGCAAAGCTCTCCGCTGCTTCCTCCTCCACCCCGCCCCCTGTTGAACCGTCAGACTCTGTCTCGTCTGATGTCCTGGGTGCTGGCGACGTGGGTGAGCAGGATCGGAGCATCGCACAGGAGCAAAAGAAGAAGAAAAGCACGAAGCAGACGCAGCAACAGAAGCAGAGGCAGCAGGAACTGCAGAAGCAGATGCAGCAGCCCCAGAAACAGCAGCAGCCCGTGGGAGGTGTCAGCAGTGCCAGGGATGCCCCCCTGCCTCCTCCTTGGTCGGCGCCGTTATTCTTCTGTCTGGATCCAGCTCCAATGGGGCTTGCAGCAGGTAGGGGTGCACCGAAGGTGGGGTTGGGGCACAGAGGCTAATGAATGAACCGGTCAGAGCTGGAGGCCAAGAGGTGTCAGTGCGCATCATCCTAGAACTGGTCCGGCATAATGTAGACTCCATGCGTTCCAGAGAGGCTTGGAAGGGGGTGGTTCCCCAGGGCTCCACATGTCAGCTTGTTCTTGTGATGCTATTGCCTGCCCTTTCCACACCTGCTGGACAAATCAGGACATAGATCTAGATCTCACGAGACCTCTCTGCAAGTCTCTGCTGCTTACTGTTTATATTACCAGGTTCAAATGCAGCTGTTGTACGATAGTCATCTGTGAATTAATCCAGGGTTTTGAGATACGAAACCAGTTAACGTATACATGATGGCTAGCATGGGATGGTGAATTGATTATCTGCTCTGTTACCTGTTGCCCCCACTCCACCCCCATCCCGTTATGCTGCGTAGCTGCCAGCCGTGAATTTGAGGACACGGCCCTGGTCATCAATGACAGGGAGGTGCTGACTCAGCTGCTGTTCCCCTCCAGTGAGGGACTGGAGGTGAAGGTGGACCAGGTAGGCACAGCAAGGCATTCCAATGACCACGGGAGGGAGGCAAGTATGAAATATTTATGTCAGCAGCCTAAACATTTAGGTCTATTTTGGATTTTGGATATCTAGAGGGGTGGGAGGGATAGATAATTGCTAGGTTTTTTTTATGAAATATAACACGTCCTAACAGAATAACATGCTTGAGGACAATTGTGCTTCCAACATGTTGCCTGTCCTGGCCCTGGCGTGCAGTTTTGACCACCGGGGGGGGCTGCTCTAACCACCTTCCCCCTCCCCTCTCTCCCATGACTTGTCCATGAGCAGCCCCCTCGGAGCATCATCGCTGCCAATCTGCAACCTCCTGCGAGCTCCATCCAGGCACCCAGTGTCGTCCCATACGTCATCGCTTTATCTGACGGCGCCCCCGCAGCTTCTTCAACTCGGCAGCATTGTGAGTGGGGGGGGGGGGTACAGACTCAAGGAGATTCACACGCTTGAAGTCTCGTCTGTGATTGACTGGTTTTTATTTGAAATCCTGTGGCGCATAATTTTGTATGCATGGGACAGGTGCGTAGGACTGACGTCCGGAGGGGAAACAAACACTAGATCCACACATGCATGATGATGGTTACCCTTAGTCACGAGACTGGAAGAAGATGAGAGGAAGATGAGAGGAAGATGTTCACATTGCTGTCATCGCCATCCGTATCCGCGTTTTCAAAATCCAGCACTTGCATGGGATGTCCACAGAAGTTCTGAAATGGTTGCCGATTTGAGTGCAAAAAACACAGCATGGTGTGAGCATGAGCCCTGCATGAGCCCACTTGTTTTGTACCATTGGCCATTCAAATGAATTTAAAATTTAGTCCTTAACAATGATCTCTGTCAATTCTGTTCAATGGCAAAGCAAAGTGTCTGGCTGAGACTATGTGCCACTCCCTGCTTCACTTTTCTGCGCAGGCGGCGTGCTCATTCCGGACACCGAGCTCAACAAGCAGCTGTACCGGAAGCTGGTCCTTAATGCTGAGGCGGTCGAGCTTCTTCCAGGCGCAGAGGGCACCACCCGCATGGGCCCCTCCACCTCCACAGAGTCCCTGCCATCTGCTGCCGGCGCCGGTAGCCAGCTGGATGCTCTCGATGACCCTGTGGGCCCTCCTTCGCCTCCTCCTGGCAAGCCTGACTGTTGGACCTTTCTACCGGGCTGCTTCAGGCCGGCATCTACAATGCCTCCAGCGGGCCAACAGCAGCAGCAGCAGCAGCAGCAGCAGGCTTCTTCTTCTTCAGCGGCTGCAGCGGCTGCGATGGCACCAAAGCAGGCCTGTCCATCTGGTCCCAAGGGCAAGCCCAGCCCCAAGAGCGTCGGAGCAGCTGTGGATGCAGAGGATTCAAATGAGCAGCCTGGACTGGCAGGTTGGGGTGTCGGTCAAGGCCGGACAGCCGCTGGAGAGGTGGGATCAAATGTCGCCGAGGTAGGATCGGTAACTGCAGAGACAGTGCCAGCTATTGCAGAGCCGGGATCAGCTCTCGCAGAGACAAGAATAGATCAAGGCTTAAGGGACCCCGACGCACTGGAGGTGCAGGGCAGCAGGATGAGCGGCGAGGCGGCGGAGAAGGAAGGCACAGATTGGGTGATGGGAGTGCTGCGGGGTGAGGTGGAGGCGCCAGCTGAGATGCAGCCATTGTATGACTTGCTGGCCATGATGGAGTGAGGGTTCAGGCCGTGCTTGTTTGAGTGAAGTTCCAGGTCCGGTTATTTGAGAGAGGGCGTAGGTCATGCTCACTGTGATGTGGGCTGAAGTCAAGGTTGAAGTCACGCTTGTTTGATAATGGGCCCGGGCCACGCTGATTTGAGTGAGGGCTGGGGTCACACTTATTTGAGTGAGGGCTAGGGCTACGCTGATTGAAGTGTGGGTTGATGTCATGCTTGGGATATAATGGCTTTCATGTCGCGCTTTTTGAGTGTGGGCTTGGGTCAAGCTTGGGAGATATTGGCTGTGGGTATATTTGCAGATGACAATGGGCATGAGTGCTGAGACTTAAACAGACGTTGCCTCAACCAGTTGCCTTAAAGCAGCTTTTCCTGCTGATTCTTGTTATTTCAATATCCCCAGAGCATGTACGCTGATCAGCAAGGAAGCTAATATTGCAGCAAATTCGTGTTGATTTGGACTGGGAAGTCTTCATCGGTGCTTTGGTGTAGTTGAGATTCGATTGATATGTTTTATGTTGCTGTAGCATTTGTTGGAGATACATTTTGTGGGCTGACATCTTCTTTTGACCGAAGTTGTCCAATGCCCAGTTACTATCAGTTCATACATTTCGTGAAGTATGAACGGTGACGACTTGTCCAGTCCATGACATAAAGCCTCTGGGCCATGCTGATGACTTGTACAGTACTGCACCTTCATGTCATTACAGCCCATAAGCTTCTGATATGATCATCCCCCAGCGAACCTGACAAGTTGACGTCTACCACACTTATGGCAGGCCTTTTTTGCAGGGCCCAGAGATGCCTAATATGCCATAAGCAAATCATCGACAAAAGACAAGCCCTAGTCACCATCATCTTCAGCCTTCCCGACACAGCAATAGAGCACCGGACATGCTGGTGGGAACGTCAGGGGGTGGGCGGGCCACTGCAGCATCTTGGCCCTCGTTTATTTCAGTGCACACACCAAAAAATCACAGAGCTATGCTGCTAACGAACCCCTTGCTGCATGATAGGTTTAGAACGGTGCACAACCTTACTGCATGATCGGTGAGGAAGATAAAAGAGTCTTAATTACACCCCCCTCCCTCCCCAAGTGATGGCCCGGCTCCTACACTAGCCAGCATGTTTAGAACAGTGCATACCCGCTGGGCTCTGCTGAACTAGCCAGCATGTGTATGACGTGCCACCTGGAGGCATCAGCTTGATCAGGGCCCAGATGTTATCCTTGACATGTCGCGTGTGGGCATGTTCGGCATTATTTAATGTAACTGTGGGTTGCACCAGGGTCTTCTGTAAGAATTTCCTTAGCCGAGTAAAACCTTCTGCCTCACGACCTAATGGCCTGCACTTCCGTGGTGGCTGGCAAGACCGCAGTCGTTAAATGCAAGGAGAAGGAATGGCTGTGAGGGGGGAGACAAGCATAGCCTTAGCCCCATTGACGACAAGCTAAATGCCCTTTAGCCTACTATGAAGATACATCTGGGCAAACAAGGAACCAACTGTCAAAACAAATACCAAAATACCAATGGTACTGTATTCACGTCTTCATTATTACCCTGATGTGGGCAGGTTGAGATGATTGTGCGAAGAGGATGCAAGTTTAAATTTGATTACGATGGCCAGTGTCACAGCATAATTATTCAATGAATGTCCCCTGTGGGCGCCGTATGATTTGGCGAATCACTGAAACGGCGTATAAGACCCCTCCTGAATTGCAAAAGCTGAAGAAGCCATGTGAAAAATCATCATGTAGCATGAAATTCAAAAATGACAAGACCTAGCAACGAGACATTCATTAGAAGCGATGTGCCGAATACCTGGGCTTCAAAAACACAGTGGACTTTGTGCCATTGTTTCTAGGTACGGTATCGATGCTGAAAGACCATGTTATCAGCTTCATGCCAATTCAGTGCCGATGAACAAGTCGTAGCACCATGCTAGGTAAGAACGGTGCATACCCGCTGGGCCCTACTAAACGCTCGGCTGTGTGAGGCTGGTAGGGAATGACTAAGCTCAATTCCAGCTACCATGCACAGCCTGGGCAATGATGCAGCCATGCTATCCTCCTATGTGAGGGGGGCAGGAACATGGAACCTGGCGATCTAGACAGGGGGAGAGAGAGGATCGTTTGGCGGGTACGATGCCGCAACCTTTGGGAATGCATGCCACCAGTGTTGTACCATGCTAGGATCATCTGGGCCTCCGCAAGCTTCCGCCACAACGGTATGGGACCACTATCCGCCTATTAGAGAAGCTGAACCGCCCTGCCGGAGGCAGCATTTATGATCAGCACTGCTGTCAGCAGGGCCATATCTGTCCAATCAGTGACCGACCAAATCCCCCCATTTTCCATTTCCAGGCTGCAGCCTCACCCTGGTCTCTCTGAACTGGAGCACAGCTTCAGCTCTTCAGTGCACACGGGGCTCTCAGGGATTGCCCATCAAGGAGCTGGACGATGAGCTGACGCCCGGCAGCGCAGCTGGCGCTTGCTTGGCAAACGCATTGGCTGGCGCCTTGACGGCCCGGCTGCCTCCTAGTAATATCTTGTAGTATAGGGCGCCGAACACCACCATCACGCCAACCCTGGGAGCAGAAAGTGGCATGGGTTGCAGAAGGGGTTCCGCCAAGGCAGTTGCTCTCGTACCGACACAGGGGGGAGAACAGACGCCAAGGGGGAGATTATGACGCAACAAGGCAGCTGAACTTTGCCTTCAAGCACCCTAAATGCAATCGGATGCAAGAGACCGAGCAGCAGCACATTGCCAGACTGACCCTGATTAATGCTATAAATATATAGGTAAGATACATTTTCCTTGACCACCTATTTATTCCATTTTTTCGTATTAATAAAAATGCCATCCAAGCACCCTGTGCACCCAACCAACCATCCATCCACCCCAAAAGCCCAAGGCCAGCTCATTGCTCACCACTGGCCCGACGTCAGGGGCGTCCAGAAGACGAAGCACGACAGCAGCACTGAGAAGAACTGCCGAGTGGTCATGATGGTCGCAAACACGACGGCGCCAAAGCGCTTGATGGTGAAGCTGATGACCAGCTGCACCACCGCAGAGGCGAGCGACAGCGCCAGGATCCACCACACCGCCTCGGGGTGGCGCAGCAGGAAGAAGATCGCATGGACCAGTTGGCCCGTCACGAGGGAGGCCACGAAGCTCAGCCCCGTAGAAAACATGGTCGTGAAGAGCACCTGCATGCCACAGGAAATGCCAGGGGTCATTCCAGTGGACATTTGGGATTTTTGGCAGGCTGATGAGTGCTGAGCAGCCATCACACGGCTCACAGGAACTAGACCTTGACGGCGGCCCAAGCAGCAGGACTTGCTGCGTCAGGCCTCCACAGCCATAGGCCATCATGTGACAGCAGTGCTGCAGTGCCCTAAACTAAACACTGACATACGGTAGACAGTTCATCAAGCGTCAGACCTCTGGCTGGCATGCTTAGCGCTGGTCATGCAATCATGGTGGGTCCCTGTTAGAGCTCTGTCTTACGGCATCTTCTATTTGCGGGTGCAATACTCTGCACACCCGCATGAATCAAAGGTCTCC
This sequence comes from Limnomonas spitsbergensis, assembly GCA_037349105.1. Taxonomy (NCBI): domain Eukaryota; kingdom Viridiplantae; phylum Chlorophyta; class Chlorophyceae; order Chlamydomonadales; genus Limnomonas; species Limnomonas spitsbergensis. Next base: position 1,930,282 of record JAYJMM010000113.1, read on the forward strand.
CTCGGCGACAAAGCAATCATGATCCTCAAAAAAAGGCTGCCAAAGATAACTACACGACACCGGCATGCTGTCCATGAGAATAGGGGAGCAGAATCATTACGAGGATAGGGCAGCAGAAGAGGAGGCATCTCGGGAATACTGCATGGGGGCATTTTGGACAGGAACATGACAATGGGACGACCGGCATGTTGTTGCCCCCCCCACCTGATCGCATATGCCCATGTTGTACTGCTTGAACAGCCCGTCCTGCCACGTCGACGTGAGCCCGTCAACTGCCAAGTACACCGTCATCAACGCCATGCCCACCAGCATGTACCGCATGTCCGTCCGGTCCGCTAGGGTTCTCGAAGAAATCTCACCTGGTCCGGAAGGGAGGAGTGGGGGGCAGCATAATCGTCATTATAATAGGGGAGCAGAATGATTACGAGGATAGGGCAGCAGAAGAGGAGGCATCTCGGGAATACTGCACGAAGGCTGTTTGTACAGGAACATGGCAATGGGACGATGCAGACGGAATGCCCCCAATACTGCAATACGGCTGTTCCCGAGTCAAAATATGCCCAGCACTGTTTATTCAGGATGCTTCAGCTACAGTTCAGCACTTCAGCTACACCAGTATATCGTACAGGCCGCAGTCATGTGGGGGCCTGGTGCAGCAAGCTCTTCTGCTTGGGCGGCCGGCCATGGGCCGGTCAAGGCTTAGTCTCCATCGGCCCTGTGGTAGCCGCATGGGGGCCCACTCAAGTGGTCTGGCTCGCACTAGAAAATACACTGAACCTCAGCTTGCCTCCCAGGAGCAACACAGGTACTAAAGAACAACCAGGGCCATTCAACAGGGCCAGCCTAAATGGTGAGGATGGCGGGTGCAAGCCCTCTTCGGGATGCGTGTCAAAGCCTCTTAGGCATAGCATCCCTCTAATCAGTCTAATGGGCAGGGCATTCCATCAACCAGTCCAATGGGCAGAGCATCCCTTTAACCAATCCAGTCGGAAGAGACTCCCTTCAACCAGTCCAGTCGGAAGAGAGTCCCGCAGACTAGTCCGATGGGCCAATCAGTACCCATCCTGTCCCGAGGCCTGCAGAGACAGGCTTCTCCGCCAAGCCACCCAAGCATTCTCGTCTCTTCCAGCGGTCACACCGTTTCCCTACCCGTGGTTATGAAGATTGTACAGCCCAGCGTGATCACAATCGCGTGCGCATAGTCTGCCGGATTGTACCGCTTCGAAGAGTATATGGAGCCCCACATCATGACAGGCATGGCCTTTGCGCTCTGCGTGAGGTGGGGAGGATGCAGGCATGGGCTGGCTGCCATGGGATCTATCTGCATGGATTGGATCTCACATGCATGGCAACATGCTTGCACTCCCCCCGGTCAGGAGCGCTGGAACGCATGGGCTCAAGTCTCACATGGAAGGGCACTGGGCATTCATGTGGTGGCCTCTATGGGCATGGCAGCTAGTGTGGGCTCGTAACAAACCCAATGTATGAGCTGTTTGAGCGCAGTATGTAGGGAGTGGGGACCGTGAACGCAAGTTTGCATTCAGGATGGGCATTTGGGGCATGTGAGGTTGACATGCGTGTGAAACCCAGAGGTACCTTTGCCAGGGTTTGGATGGCGAACGAAACGTATTTCAATGCCTCGTACTGGCATGAGGTTGCAATGACGTTGCTGAAGCTGACATAGGCATAGGCCGGGAAAGGCGCTGCTGGCAAGATGTCCGGCTGCGTGCATGCGATGTACCCAAAAGCCAGCATGCAAGTGCACAGCCGGTTGCACAGCACTAGGAAGATGGAGTTGTCGAAATGATCGCTCTGGCCCGGCCCGAAGCCCACAGTCATGATCCGCTCTTGGAGTACGCCGTAGATGAGTAAGGCGCCAGTGACGACCACGATGCCGGCGGCATCCTGAACAGCCTCGGATCTTAAGGGGCTGGTCAATCTCCTCAGCATCCTTTTATATGGGTGCTATCTAAGAGATGTTGTTGTCTGCCAAGCTGCATACAGCCTCGTCGCACACATATCGGCGATGGCTACGCTTACTGATTGATTTTAGGAACAATTCATGTCATTCTGATGTGTCATATACCGTCGAGTATGCAGGGCATCACGATCACAACACGAATCAGGACGTAATTCCCATTCCTGAGTGGCTACGTTGCCGCTGATCAATATTCAATCATGTCCGAGGGCATGACTCGTAATATCGGGGCAAGGATTTCGTCCTTTTCAGTTGGTCACAGTTTTGCTCAATGCAGTTGGGTCGGTTGCACTGCACGCGCACGCGACGTGTCATCATCTTTTGAACTTGAGCGCGCAGCAATTTAGAGCAGCGCTACAGTTTAGCAAATATCATTGCAACCGGTTGCTGGTCGCTGGGCCGCTGGCCTCGGTGCTGGAACTTTCCTACAACGTCAACGCCGGGCATAGTGCCAGTTTGACAGATTGTATGTGGCATGTGCGACCCCTGGACACGTCAAGATCAGTGCTGATGTGGCGACCAAGTGAAGGCACCGATGCGGCACCAGCACCCGGTTGCATGATATTTACCTACACCGCAGCAGCTGTAAACTGCTGCACGCTCAGGTTCAAGAGGTGCTGACTATTCGCGCGCGCGTGCAGTGCAACCGACCCAACTGCATTGGGCAAAACAGTGACCAACTGAAAAGGACGAAATCCTTGCCCCGATATGACTCGTAACCAGTGCTGTGCGATTCCGCCGTAGTCCGATTTTTGTGTAAGTAATTACGGTCAATTACGGCGTAACACGTAATTGCGCGCAAGTAAGGCTTTCTGGCTTACACGCAATTAAGAGCGAGCTGAGTGTAATCTAGACCGCAATCACGTTCTAGTAGATTTCTGGCTTTTGGGGACATCAGTCATACATTGTCTAAGGTGGGAAGTTGCAGGTCGTTGTGCGTCAACTCATAGGAAGATATCGTGAAGATCAGAACAACTTTCACGTTAACGAGTCACGAGTTTTCGTCAATTGGCGGGTAGGTTCCGAGCCGAAAACCCCTTTTGCGGTCCGTAACCAGGGTTTCGTCTGTAGTTACGCCGAAAGCAACTTGCAGTAATTGCGGTGCAATCTGGGCGGTCCTGGTAAATTGTGCGCAAATTGCACCGTCACCGCAAACCGTAATTTCACGAACCGTAAGGAAGCACAGCACGCGTCATAATGTGCCCGGTATGAAAGTGTGACAGCCCCCCGGTGACAGCAGTCGTGCTGCCAGCTCAGCCCTGTCCCTTCAGCCGAATTCGATATTTAAATGCGTGCTCCTTGTTCAATCTAAGCAACTATAACCTGACCTGTTCACATCATCATTCTGCTCGCTTGCACCCAGGCTTGAAGCCGCTAACGGGAGGGTTTCTGGTGATATCGCGACTTCGCGAGGTTGGACGGCCAGCAGCCTCATCCCAGGCTCATACTTTGTGAAGTCCAAGCAGGGGAGTCCAAACGGAGGTCCAAGCGGGTGCGCGTGTTTCCCTCGTCGTCAGTCACACTCTCGGAGCAACGTAATCTCCATTTTATAGTACAGCTGTACGACATTTCAACTTTCAACGTTTCTTCCTCTAGACACGCTCTGACGTTTCTTACGCTCATTCTGATTAGTCCAAGCAAAATATAATAACGCAAACACTCAACGTTACGCTGACAAGGGGAGGGGTATAAAAGCTTACTAGCCAGGCAGCCCTTTCGTTACAAGGAAACATTACTGGACTGGAATCATTCAACCTCTTGTGCATGAAGCTGCTGCTGCTGCTGCTGCTGCTGACTTCCTTAGCCACTCTCCTTCAAATGTCAGCTACCTCAACAAGCACTATGCGTCCCGTCTCCAAGGTGAGGCCACCACATGCCTGCAAGCGCCATGCTGGATCCTCTTGGCATATGAGTGGACATGAGCAGACCAGAGCACACCTATGATCTGCTGCTGAACCTCGTGGCATTAGGTGGTCCAAGGCAGTAAGCAGATGGAGGGGGCGGGCGTCCAGATCTGCAGAACCGTGGGCACTGCCCGGCTCCGTAACCTGGATCCATACCTCATGCTGGACGAACTCAAGCTGCCTGCAAAGGACGCATTCGCAGGCAAGGCAGCAAAACCTGGGCAGCACCACTGTTAACTGATGCTCCGAGTTCAGCTTGAATATGGCTTGAGTCACAATTTAGCTTCATCACAGCCTACGGCTGTGGGGCAGCAAGCCCTGATGCTTGGGCCACCGGCCGTATATCGGAAATGGGTTGATCCTCATCGGTCCAGCGGTGGCTGCCCAGTGGCCTACCCAGGTGGCTGCCCAGTGGCCTTCCCAGGGTGCACACTGAAATCAAGCCTGGGGATGCAGCAAACATGCTGGTATTCAATGCCTCGAGCGAGTGGATGCAGGCCGCTCATGCCTTAACATCCCCACAAGGGATTCTGCACAGGCCTACCTCATGGACATGTACACAAGCCGATCACACAGGCCGTTCATATAGGAAACAGTCACTACTCGTTGGCAATCCAACACAGTGTTGGCTTCATGCACATGCAGGCTTCCCGAATCATCCACACCGCGGCTTTGAGACTTGCTCGGTGAGTGGTTGATCGAGGTGGGGCTCCGTTTGCAGAGGAGCATTCATGCCTTCTTTCAACTCAATTGTGAGATTGTGAATGAAACCTTGTAAAAGCCTGATGTGGCGATGCAGCTTGTGCCTGGAGGAGTTTTCAGTCCATGGTCAATCTTGAATGGCCAGCTGCAGATCCATATCTCAGCTCAGCAGGGTGCCGCACGTATGTCTCCACATGGCCAGTCAAGATCATCGACCCCTTCTTCAGCTACATTTCAGCCACTGCACAAGCCATAGCTCCCCCGCTATAGCTGCATATCTGCCGCAAGCCCCCTTGCTCGTACCGGTATTCCAGCCGCAGCCCTGTCAAAGTTTCGTCCCAATCGGCCCCAGTGGTGGCCGCCCAGCAACCCGCCAGAGATGATCTCATGCGCACTCCCCTCATCCCTGTTAATGCCTGCCTGCCCCTGCCGCCCACCTCAAAATCAGATCATGCTGTCCGGCCTCATGGAGCACAAGGACTCTGCGGGCAACCAGGGTATCATTGGACCTGGGGGCGTGCAATGGATGACGGCAGGACGCGGTGCGTGGCGATGCAAGGCCAAGAACCTGTCCAGGGTCTGACATGCCTAGATTCTTCTAGAAATGGGAGAGGCAACACTCTCCCGGAGAGTGTATGGGGGCGATGGGGGCAGAGAGCGGGCTGCTGATGTCTCCCTTACCACGCCTGAGGGGGGCTGCAGATGCCTCCTGACCATGCCAAAGGGGACACATGCTTGTCCCTGATCCCATCCCTTGATTCCTTATGACATGTGCAAAATGTGAATCGCAACCACCATGCTAGGATATGACTTCATCTGTGTGTGTGCTTTCACATGCAGGAATTATCCACAGCGAGATGCCCAAAGTCACTGAAGGCACGCTGCATGGCTTTCAGCTATGTGAGTGGTGCCTTGGGGGGGTATCTTGTGAGTGGTTTCTTGGTGCTGTTAAGGACAGGAATTGGTGATGTCCAAATGTCCAGCCCATCCACCTTCCCAGCCCATCCACATGTCCAGCCTGTGCTGACCAGGGGCTTATTTTCTAGCTGTATGTGTGTTTGGTGTACAGGAGTGAGTGCATTAGTATATTTTGGGGGTAATTCAGCTACAGTTAAGCTTCATCATGGCCTGAGCATGTGGGGGCATGGTGCAGGAGGGCCTGCTGCTTGTGCCATGGGTCTAAGGCTGGTCAGGGTGCGGTCCCCCATTAGCCCAGTGGTGGCTGCCCAGCTGCCAGTCAAGAGCTATATGGCATGCACTTGCATAAGCACAGTATTATTGATGGTCATGTATATAGACAACTGGATGCCTGTTATGCCTGGTATGTAAGTAGGATTAAAACTGCTGTGATTCGGGGCCTCTGATGTGACACCTCTGATTCAGATTCTCAGATTCAAATTTTGCTTGTGCGCCACAGGCCACAGCGCCTGCCTCAAATGTTGATTTTCAGGCTGCTTTTCCTTGTGGATTTCAGGGATCAACTTGCCCAAGAAGGACAAGATGTGCAAGCCTAGGTGCGGGGCGTTGTTTATGTAGTACGCTTCAGCTACAAAAGCAGCTACGCCACGACTCACGACCTATGGCTAGGGAGACCTGGTGCAGCAAGCCCTGCTTGGGCCAACTGCTGTAGGCGGGTGAAGGTTGGGACCCATGTGGCACAGTGGCGGCCGCATGGCGCCCGACCAAAGATAGTCTGGCATAAAATAAATAGAATTAAGGCTAAACCGGTATATGAGCAGGGGCAGGTACCTGGTTCGGCTCAGCCCCCTCCTGGTGCCAAAAGGGCTGATGGCATTTCGTCGTACTTACGATGATGCGCCGGATGAAATTCGGAATTGGCAGGGCTCCCGAGCCGGATAGCATGAGAGCCTAACCGTATATCTGGGGGCTCGTCTCTCGGGCCTTGCTTATCTCTTGTCATGTATCGAGGGCTTATTTCTGGATATTTATGGCGAGCTCAAGGGCCTGGCCTTGTAACTTGGTCCTTGCTGATCTCTTATCATATTAACACCTATCTGCTTTCTGCTCCCCATTGCTGGATGACTGAAGGTTTACCAGGTACTGGTCCAATCCTGTCTGCTTGCAAGGGGCCTGTCACTAAAGGGGTAAAAGACCCGTCCCACAAAAGAGATGTATCCGAGAGCCACGCAAGCGACACTGGCTTCTCAAATCTCTTAATAACATCAATTGGATACACATCATGCATTATAATTTATAAGCCGGGTCATTGTCGGGGGACGGGTCCGACCCCCCGAGTGACAGGCCCCTTCTGCTTGCGTTCCTACCGGATGTATCTGTCAAATCTTGCCTGATGGGCACTCTCTTGGATGTATCTGTCAAATCTTGCCTGATGGGCACTCTCCCGGATGTATCTGTCAAATCTTGCCTGATGGGCGCTCTCCCGGATGTATCTGTCAAATCTTGCCTGATGGGCGCTCTCCCGGATGTATCTGTCAAATCTTGCCTGATGGGCACTCTCCCGGATGTATCTGTCAAATCTTGCCTGATGGGCGCTCTCCCGGATGTATCTGTCAAATCTTGCCTGATGGGCGCTCTCCCGGATGTATCTGTCAAATCTTGCCTGATGGGCAATCTCCCGGATGTATCTGTCAAATCTTGCCTGATGGGCACTCTCCCGGATGTATCTGTCAAATCTTGCCTGATGGGCGCTCTCCCGGATGTATCTGTCAAATCTTGCCTGATGGGCGCTCTCCCGGATGTATCTGTCAAATCTTGCCTGATGGGCGCTAACCCGGATGTATCTGTCAAATCTTGCCTGATGGGCACTCTCCCGGATGTATCTGTCAAATCTTGCCTGATGGGCACTCTCCCGGATGTATCTGTCAAATCTTGCCTGATGGGCGCTCTCCCGGATGTATCTGTCAAATCTTGCCTGATGGGCACTCTCCCGGATGTATCTGTCAAATCTTGCCTGATGGGCACTCTCCCGGATGTATCTGTCAAATCTTGCCTGATGGGCACTCTCCCGGATGTATCTGTCAAATCTTGCCTGATGGGCACTCTCCCGGATGTATCTGTCAAATCTTGCCTGATGGGCACTCTCCCGGATGTATCTGTCAAATCTTGCCTGATGGGCACTCTCCCGGATGTATCTGTCAAATCTTGCCTGATGGGCGCTCTCCCGGATGTATCTGTCAAATCTTGCCTGATGGGCACTCTCCCGGATGTATCTGTCAAATCTTGCATCTAGGCCTCTCTCTTGGATTTATCGGTCGAACCTTGAGGCCAGGCCGCGGTCTCAAATGCTTTGGTCCATTCTTGCTTCCTGGGTTGATTCCTCCCGGCATTAGTCCAACCTTGCCTCTGGTCCTCCATCCAGTTGAAGGTGCCAGTTGAGGATGAAGAGTTCAGTTTTCATCCGTCCAACCTTACCTCCGGACCTCCTCCCCCGGTTGAAGGTACCAGTTAAGGGTTTAGGGTTTAGTTTTCATCCGTCCAACCTTGCCTCCGGGCCTCCTCCCGGTTGAAGGTACCAGGACTACCAGGCCACCGACATCCCCGTCGTCGAAGAGGGCGGCGTCTCGGTCCGAGTCATGGCTGGGGAAAGCATGAACGTGACGGGTCCCATCAAAATGCGCAACCCGGGGATGCTGCTGGACTGCAGGCTCAGCAAGGGAGCGAGCTTCACACAGCGGGTGCGAGTTTGAGCTTAAAGGCAGAGGTGTTCCTTTTTTCGTGACTCAGCTACATGTCAGCCACACTCCGGCCTCTAGCTGGCGACCCCATTTGTGGCCAGCCAAGCTGCTTTGGCCACCAGACGTAGGCTGGTCCAAGCTTGGTCCCAATCGGGCCTTTGGCGGCTGCGGGGCGGCCTGCTGAAGGTGACTCGTAGAGTCGTCGTCGAAAAAAGAAACACTGGAGGGCAGAGGCACACACATATGCTGAGTGAACATACTTCTGCCTGTTATACAAGTGCTGGCCATGGGAGTTTGAGCTTTAAGGCAGGGGCACACAAACATGTTGGGTGCCCTGGCTACTGCCTGTTCAATGCTGGCTATGGGCTGCATGGGGAGGGTGCGTTCACACCTTAAACACTCAACCCTAGGGTCAACGGTTTAAACCTAAACACTCAACCCTAGGGTTTAGGATTTAGAAAGCGAGGTCCAGGCCGTGAGAGGTGGAGGTGTGGAGGCGGCTTGTGTTTCAGGGGGGAGGGGTTCCAGGCTGACCCGGGATTCAAACATTTTTGTGCTTTTGAACAGCAGTACAATTTCAGGACCACATTCAAGTGACCGCAGGAAAGAAAATATAGGCCAGCAATTCTCTGCTGTCTGATCGCCAAGGTCGGGGACCCTTGCATGCAGTACCTGTGAGGGATGAACGCTGACATCGAGCGGGGTTTCTTTGACCTTGCTCCTCTGCCTGCCAGGTGCCTCCTGACTGGAATGGTTTTGCGTACGTGTACCACGGCAGCGGCAGTGTGTCCGGGACACAGGCCACGATTGAGCAGGTGAGACAAGCCTACAGTATATGCAACTACCTGCGCTCAAGGTCGTAGATGTTTCTCGTTCTTGATCACAGCCGACAGGGAGCCCACCGCTTTGCACGGCTCAACACCGATACCAATGCCAATGGGAGAAATAAGGCTGGTCGCCATAAAACCCCTTTACAACAACAGAGTGGCCGGAACCCGCAGACACGTAGTAGAGACTGCATCTGACAGCGCAGTCGCAGACCTGGTCTCCCCTCGGGTGGGGCTTGTAAACGGTCATAAATCTGAACTACGGTCGGGCAGGGTGTCCCCAGCAACCAATTGCATGGCTCCTTATTTTGAAAAATTGTGTGACACACTGGCATCCTGCAGGGTCTTGCGGTATTGCCAAGGGAGAGGTTTCTCCAGCTGGCGTGGCACCTCTCCTTTTAACAGTGCTTGGGCACCAATGTTTATTTTCCGGTTATGAGCCACCTTCAGCGGGCCGTAAGCACTGCTGTGCACCCACCTCGCTGCAACCTAGAGTAACCATCACATCCTGTGAAACTGCTCTACTCCTCCTGCCTTGTCGCCTGATTTGTCGCCTGCCTTTTTATGCTGTCTCGGCCTACTCATCATTAGATTCATGGCTGGTGCTGCAGGCGCTGGTGCTTGGTGAAGGAGACCACATCGTAGCCACAACGGACGCTGAGGAGGGCCTAAGCTTCCTCCTGATTGCTGGGAAACCGATTGGAGAGCCGATTGTACAGCACGGGTGGGTTCACTGGGATAGATGGATGTGCCGATCGCACAGCACGGTTGGGTTCACTGGGATAAATGGGTGTGCCGATTGTACAGCACGGGTGGGTTCACTGGGATAGATGGATGTGCCGATCGCACAGCACGGTTGGGTTCACTGGGATAAATGGGTGTGCCGATTGTACAGCACGGGTGGGTTCACTGGGATAGATGGATGTGCCGATCGCACAGCACAGTTGGGTTCACTGGGATAAATGGGTGTGCCGATTGTACAGCACGGGTGGGTTCACTGGGATAGATTGGGGGGCTGATTGTTGAGCACAGGTGGGTCTTGCAAGTAAGATTTCAGATGGGCTGTCTTCCCCAGGGAGAGATGGGCTGTCTCCCCCGGTCTCACTGCCTGCAGATCCGACTGCTGGCTGGTGCTGAAGTCTTGAGACCCTGCCGCCTCGTACTAGTCCAGCGATGCTTCCGGATGTATGAACTGTTCTTGTATTTATACCGCTTAGGCTGAGAGCATGCTCTGCTGCCCATGCCGCTTTGCTTGAGATCATAGTCCCATGTTTTGGCCCTAAAGACCATGTGTGGACTCTGATTCCGCTGCCACCCCCTCTTACCTTGATACCTGATTCCGCTGCCACCCCCTTTTACAGGCCGTTTGTTATGAACAGTCAATCCGAGATCAACCAGGCGTTCCAAGACTATCAGAATGGCTACCTGCAGAACCCTGAGGATAATCCTTGGCAGGACGAGCTCTAGATTTCCAGTTACATGTCAGTTACATGCCTTGGAAGTAACGGAGGCAAAATGGAGCCTATACGAAGAAACATACCAACACCACAAGAATTTGATCGTCCACCCTTGGGAGGCCGAGCTACAGATCACCGGTTGCAAGCCTTGAAAACAAAAATGGCAGTATGACGAGGGCCTAGTGGAGCCTGTACACAAAACGTAGAAGCTTTGGGTTGAGCTCAACGCAAATACTCCCTGGAACTGTGGTGCAAAAAGTCGTTTGAATAAATGTCATAATCATTATGCTTGTCCCATGCATCGAATGCGATGCTCTGCTGGACTGTAAAACCTTCAGCCGTTTTCAGGACACAAAAGCCAGTATTTCAGCTGTTTTACCAACTCCGCATACATGGAAGCCACTACTGTAAATCCAACGGGTACAAGTCCTGCTAAATAATCGACCCCTGCAGCCAGACAGCCACCAGTAACGCACACTCAAGGAGCACAGTGACAGCTACTATTATTACTGCCCCATCTTGTACCCTTTGCAGAGATTGGGATAGAGGACGGAGATGAACTCGCTGTACTCAATGGCGCCACTGCTATTGCTATCAAACGTGTTCATTGCATCATCGATCACCTGCGGCAGGCAGGCACCATCGCCATGATCAACGACATCATCGGTTTACGGGCACCTGTCCCATGCATCAAATGTGATGCTCTGTTGGACTGTGAAAACTTCACATCACGAACCAGCTCTCAGCAGCACACTGACTGGAGCAATGTGCTAGACGCCCATGCCCTCAGACACTCTGATCTTACCAGCACTACGTTCACAGCATTGCTCACAACCATACCCAGACCCACGTGGCGCCTTTTGTGTGTCCCTTGGCTTTTTCCTTTTCCCTCGTTTATCCTGACCCACTGGCCGGTCTTTTTTCTGTCTTTCCTCCGAACCGATCAGTTGGGCACCCATGCGGCAGAGTCTTTTGAGCCGGGCCCAGAGGAGTAATCTCATTGACCCACACCCATACCCATTCTCACAACCGCGCTTGAGTATCCCCCTCCACACCCTGAGCCCATCACGAGACCCATGTGCAATGCAGCCCATCCTCGCTCCAGGCCTACCTTAAGGTTTAGGGTCTAAACCCTAAATCCTAACGCAGCCCACCCTCGTGCCTCACTAACCTTCTGGCTAACGTATATCCCCATGCCGTCAAACGCATCCAGCAGCTCTCCGCGGTCCAGCACACCGTTTGAGTCCCGGTCAATGAAGCTGAACGCCTGTATCAGCCTCTCGTGACTTATGGACCGCCCGCTGTTCTTGAGCTTGAGCTTCATCAGAGCCATTTGGAGGGCGGCATACAGGTTGTTGATCTGCACAGTCAGGGGACAGCTGGCTGGTGAGGGGCAACGGGAGTGAGGGGTGAGGTTCAGCTGTATCCTGTAGGATAGCTGGATGAAGGTACATGCGGAGTGTAAAGAGGCAACAGGAGCGAGGGGTAGGGTTCAGCTGTATCCTGTAGGATGGCTGGATGAGGGTGTCTGCAGGGTGGTGGAAGTCAGGTTTAACTGTATGAGGTAAGATCCGCAACTCATAGTCAGTGTTTAGACAGAAGATTGACATTCTTTGCAACGGTTCATACTTCTGATTGGTGGGTCCCCAGAGGGTCATGAAGCCTCCATCTCCCTGTAAGAGTTGGTATTTAAACTTCAAATAACTCTCACAGGGTGGCAGCCTGGCTGGATCAGGGTGCATGTACAGTAGGGAGAGAGTCAGTGCCAGGAGGGGAGAGCTGAGAAGGACTGTTTATTAGGGGGCTCAAGCTCCTATTCAGCTGCCCCAAGGCCAGAAGCAGCATGGACTGCTGCTTGGGCCACCAGCCGTAGGCAACGGTCAAAGTTCGGTCCCCATTGGCCCTGGAATGGCCACCCAGCGGCCTGCCAAAAGTGTCCCGATGCGCACGAAAACAAAAGTTGGCGACAGCTCATCACCCAGCTATCCCGCAAGCAGTACATTTCCTGGTGGGATCTGTGCGGCGATACAGGCCACATACAAAAACCATGCATTAATGATGGGTCCTGTTTTATGAACGTCCATGCTGGTGCTCGACAGTGCTGCTCGGTCCACATGTGGCACCAAACAGGCTCCCTGCCGGCTCAGCCGCCTTGCTAGCACTCCTTCTCAATAGATGAACAAATCATTTGCCCTAGGGCATGAATAGAGAGCCACCCGTTTGGCCATGGCACTGCATGGGCCACCCGTTTGGCCGTGGCACTGCATGGGCCACCCGTTCGGTCGTGGCACTGCATGGGCCACCTGTTTGGCCATGACACTGCATGGGCCACCAGTTTGGCCATAGCACTGCATGGGCCCCCAACTAGCTCACCTCTTTGGTGTCCTTGTATCTCCCGTCCTGCCCACGTGTCCTTTGTAAAAACAGCCGCGCAAACTCAGACATGTACGGCCACATGTCTTTTCGGCCCCAGTCCTGGACGGACGCGTACCCGCGCTTCTCCTGGTCCAGCCTGTGTACAGAGGGGCCAGCAGCATCAGTAAAGGGAGGGAACACATTTTCATGGGACACGCCTGAAGAGGCGATTAGCACGACGCGAACCGAGCCCCAGGCTTAGGCTTTCCCTCCCATGGTCGCAGGCGTCTGAAGATGGGCCAGGCACTCGTGTGCTGCATGTGACCAGGCGTAGCGAAGATAAAGATGATGGATGGAAATGAAGGCCACAGAGGCAGAGCAGCCCAGAGCTGAGCCTAGGTAGCACATCCCACTACGTTCTCCGTGCAGAATGACAGACGTGTGTTGGTATGCTTTGGCTTCACCAGGCGTGCAAGTACATTTTCACAAGGTAAAAGGAATGGTTTTTGTTTCAGCTACCAGTCCACCTTGAGCGTGCTGCCCAGCAACTGCCAAAGGCCTGATACAGACCGCCTAGAGCCAAAGGTCCAAGCAGCATGGCTGCATGGGGCCTCCAGCTTGAGGCCACAAGGTCGAAGAAATGCGTATGAACCGTAGCCGAGCCACGTAAAATAATTTAAGGGCCAAGGAATCCACGGAGGCACTTGCAAAAATGATGCACCCTTTCTGTGTGTGGGATTTTTATTTTACCCATCGGTCAGAGCTTCATCAGTCATCAGTCATATGGAGCAGATCCCACTCACATGTGGAACAGCTTCTTGGCCTGCTCCTCCTTCATCCCCACCAGCAGCGCTGCCTCCTCGAACATGGAGAATGTGATGCGGCCCTGGTCTAAGGTGTCAAGATCCTGTGGGGCAGGGCGATCAAGTGAAAGGTAGGCCAGGGCGTTTCATCTGAAGAGTCTGGAAGGGAGGGCGTTTCATGGTAAAAGGCTGAAAGGCAGGGCGTGTTATGTGTGAGTTCGGAAGGGCGGGGCGTTTCATCTGAAAGGTCTGAAGGGCAGGGCGTTCATGCGAAATTTAATCTTGTGTGAGCGTTTGGGATGGTCATGTCGTATGCACACGTGCATAAAAGAACCCAGATGGCGTGAAGGTAATCCTTTAGGCTGTCCCAGGGCCATGAGCAGGACCATAGCAGGACCACAATTGCTGTTGCCTCCTCTCTTTCGTGTCATGAATTGCTCAGACAGCTTCAGAAGAGGAGATGGGTTTATTTATGTTCCTGGGCTGGGCATGCAGCAATTCGTTGCTTGAGGCTCGGCTACATTTTGGCCACATATCACCTACATATCAGGTATCTTCTGGTCTTCAGCCGGAGGACCCGCGCGGTCAGCCAGACTGCTTGGGCCTGTATCAGAAGGCCTGTCAAGGTTCCGCCCCAATCGGGTCTCTGGTGGCCGCGGGGCAGCCCGACGAAGGTGTGGACTCGTAGCGGGAAAAAACAAACACTGGCGGGCATGCTGTCAAAGCTGTGTAATCACACGCCCAACCCAACACGTCAGCAACTCAGACCGAACGTGGGCATCTAGCAGAACTCCTATTCTTCACCTCAGATCTGTGCAAGAGTCCACTTTAGGAGCTTCATCATAGCGGCTGCTCCTATGGCGTTGTCAATGATCTGGGCCGCAACCACTATGCATACCCTTTCTCAGCAGCCCAGCAGCCCAGCAGCCCAGCCCAGCAGCCCAGCAGAGGGCAGCGGCAAAATGGAGTCCCTTCATACCTCTAAGGCTTTCAGCGGCAACTTGCTAATTCAGCGTATTGTGATATGGTCCATACTCAGGTGTCGTCACTACAGATTTTCAATGGCTTTCCAGCAGAGGGTCCCTATATGTTGCATGTAAAACTCTCTGCTGTAAAGCTTCCCATTATGTCCCATGCCTCCTTGGTACCTGGAAGACGCTGTACAGCAAGCCTCTGCTTGTTGTAAATGTCTCAAGGGCCGCAGTCTTGCGCCTGGTGATAGTGGCAATGGCGGCGGCCACTCCTGGTGCCGCACCAGCCACACCCCCAGCGCTGGTGCTGGGCCGCAGCAGCATGCCCCCTGCCGCCTTGAGCATGCCGCTCGAGGCCGCCGGCGGGGGCCCCCTTCGACCCTGCATCAGCTGTGGCATGCTCATTCGTTGAGGATTCATTCTGGACATGGGCGTCCCCAGCCGAGACAGAGGGCCCGGCAGTAGCGCTGGGCCCGCCGCTGCCGCCTCCTGCTGGGCCAGGCTGGACAGGGGTCCGATCCAGCTTTTGCTGCACATCTGGCGGCTTGAGGGCCGCTGCATGACCATGTTGTGCATGGGTATGGACGGGGTGCATGGTCGGCTCCTTGGCGAAAGACAGTCAGCAGGGTACCCGGAAGGCGAGGCCGCATCCGTGTGGATACTTGACGTCTCCGGGCCCGAGGCAGTTGTTGCAGCTCCTGCGGCCGTAGCTACTGATGCTGCCTCTACTGCTGCTTCCTCCTCTTCCTTTTGGTACCGAGCTGCCATTTGCTGCAGCTTTTTCCCCACCTCCTTTTGGAGTGCGGTGCGCTCGGCTGGGGATATGATACGCTGGTAAGGCATCCCCGGGTTACGGTCCAGGTTGGTCATGTGCTTGGAGGCCATCTTACTCAAAGAGCCAACCTGTGGCAGTGGGTATCGTGGTGGGAGCCGGGAGGGGTATGAGTTGAGGGACCCATCCCGGGATTCCTGGCAGGTGCACATGGAGACAAGGCATACCGCATGGACACAAGGCATGAAGACGCCTCCATTGCTTTGCAGTTCCACAGAGGCCCCATGCTCGTCATCTGTCATCGATGCGGTACATCAGCTTACGTTTTCTGATGGTGTTTGAGGCTTGGGTGTCTGTGGCTTCGGTGTTTGAGGTTTCGAGAGTGAGCCTCCCAACGTCATCTTGCTAGTCCCCGCTGTTGACAGATACTTGAGCACGTGCCGTTGCTGCTCATCATAGGCTTTCTCATATGCTGCTGCCGCTGTTGCAGGCCTCACAACCCCTGCGCCGACCGAGGGAAACAGTTAGACGGAGGAAGTCGACAATTTCGAGAAAAGCTAACGATGTGTGGCATCTGGGTTCTATGGCTTCCAAACATAGTAGCAAAATGAGAAGCCAGCTCTGGGCTGTGTTCAAAGAGAATGTGAGTACGTTCGATACTAAGTTGCCATATAATGATGAACCGGTAATTATAAAGTCCTTCACCACGTTTCACCTGTCAATGAAGAGAGACTTGGCAGTCTGCCTTTCTGCAAGGTGGTGTCCATGTTGCCGAACGAGCCACACACCTAGAACTAAACGCTATCCTGACAAGACTGTACCAGTAAGACAAGGGGACTTGCTAGCGTATACTCATAACACAAATTGATTGTCGCGGAGTCTCCCAATCCTGCGAATCCTGGGGTGTTAAACAATCAAGCCGGACAACAGTTCTAAGAGGCCGTCACAGTCTCGAGTACTGTACTACAGCAGTCAGCCCACCCTGTTGCATTGGAATTCCATTCTGCCTGCGCATCTCATAATGTCATGAAAACAATTTCTTTACAACCATTACATGTGTAACTGTGTGGCATTCCTGCTGGGCAACGTGCATCTCGTCAACATTTCAGAGACCCCCTTATCCAGTTACCCCCCTCAGCAACGTGAACCTGAAGAAGCTAATGATATCACCTCCTCTATGACACCTCGTTGGAACATTTCAGTCTGGTCCTCTCCAACTTTTACCAAAACGGCCCAGCATTTAGCCATTCATTGGCAGATAAGCGATTTGGCAGGCTTGGAGGATTGGAGGCGGCACTCCTGGCACAAGCAGGGCATGCATGGAGGCAGCAGGCCCCCATGCGGCATGACGAAAGAGCATTGATCTTCCAAAAAAATCAAGTATGAAGCTAAAAGCGCTCAGCATGTACCGTTAATTAACCAAGTTAGTCACATCCATCGCGTGCTTTGTAGGTTGTATTGGCCGCTGTATTGGTCTCTATCATTTCAATGATCTGCAAGGATGACAAAGAGCAACTTATCACTCTCTGAGCCAATTGAAGTCCTGACGTGACCTTCTGTTTGCTCAATTGCACGACGGCACTGCGGTCAGAGACAGATTCAACACAGTATTTTCATTCAAATGGCCGGTAGAGGGTAGAGAACAAGTCTTTGGACAAGCCCATGCAGTGTTGGGCTATACCGTCTGCAGCTCACTCACACGTTGCCATGAACTTTCATTGCCGCATCGGCGTGCCATACGGCTCTGATTCAGCCCATCATCTGCCATGTGACCGACAGAGTTCAGAGCTGGAAAGGCGCATGCTGATGACTGGCAAGGAGTGACCCCACTTGAGAGGTGCCCTCGCCGTCACAGTTCGCCACAATGACAAAAACAGGTGCCGACTGGGTACCGAATTTTCATCCCACATTCAAAGATAATCCTAAATTTCAGAGTTTTACAGCCCTGATGTCGCCAGCAGGCGCATGGGCCTTGGGCTTGCAAACAAATTTCAACACTTTCACTGCCTCGCCAGCCTTTATGAGAATGGGGGCAGTGATGTTGTCCAGGTGGTCCAGCGGCTCACACTTGACGACTTCGAAAATCATCCGTGCCGGCACGGAAGTTTGTCACGTGCCCTGAGGTTGAGGTGCAGGTGAACAGAGGGTGAGGGTTTGCCAGTGCAGTCTTCGTAGGCTCATGCTTGCATGACTTGAATCAGGCCTGCCCGTTTATAGCAGGAGCACTGGGTGGGGCACTTCGTTTCCGTGTTTCCTTTTCTGTGGCCTTGATGTGAGAGCTCTCATGTGGACACCCGCTCCATGCGCCTTTGGGCGCCCCTGGGTTGAAAACGAAAATCTGGAGGATAAGGTTATTGACCCGTCCGCCGTCAATATTTTCTGGTTGATAGCAAATGTTCACGCGTTCTTACCAGGGGACTCACTCTCCAAGGATGCAATTTACTTACACCAGGAACCAATCAATGGCTTGAGAGTGCTGGTCAGACACATGTGGTTTTTATGGAGTGGCTGAGCAAGACTTTTATCGACCGAGTCGATACCAATGAGTCTACACTTAAGACCAATCTGTTTTTTTCTAGCCTAGCACGAGGGGGGGCAAAAATAAATACACCGCATCATCGAAAGTTGTAGAGCTTGACGAGAGATTTCCATATCTGGTCTCAAAATTGTTTTTGGCCCAGGGGGCTGAAAGATAAAAGGGTCAAAATGGTGAGGGGGAGGGGGGTCACCACAAAAAGTGTGTTTTGGAAATTTTAGTACCTTTGTTTTTCAACATCAGATTGAGACAATAGCTACACCGTTGCATTCTTACTGTCATTTGCTGCAGATGTGCATCATAAACATTCCACACAGAATACCAGACCCTTCTTGGCATGCAATTTTGGCATGGGGGTGTCATGGGACTCATGGCTCCGGAACCACATGTACCGTTGTGCGTACACCCATTATGGACTCACACGGTGTAGCTGCATTGGTCGTTGCTATGAATTCAGCAATGAAAACCTGCTGTGAGCATTTTTTGAAGGTTTTAAAATTCACAGACAACCCAGTGACCCTAAGGAATCACCAACATGGGAGAGAGTGCAAAATAGCTTGCTGAGTGGCAGCAGCCCTGACCTGGACTTCAGCATGCTTCCTGGTCCCAGCTGCTCCTTACGCCGGCCGCATGGCGCATGGGTGGGCGTTACGGCCCTGCAAGGAGAGGACGAGGAGCAGGTGGAGGAGCAGGTGGAGGAGGAGGTGGAGGTGGAGGAGGGGACAGCAACTGCGGACGGGTTGGCAGCAGCTGAAACAGCGCGCTTGATTGCTGACGGGGATGAGGTTGTGATGCAGTTGCAGGCCACAGCTGACGCAGGTCTCAGGGAGGGGTGAGTCCCGCTGGCCCCTGAAGTACAAGATGTCATATACTCATATGCGGCTGCTGAGAGGGGTTCTGCCAAACCTTGTGCCAGCAGACCAGTGGCTTGCACCATCTGCAGGACCATCGTGGGTACCATCCACCCTAATGTGTGGAGTTGTCACTCTTATATCACAGGAGTCAGCCCACCCTGGTCAGGAGCTGACGGAGGCAGATGTGACGAGATATGCCATCAGCGCTGAGGAGTTTAAGGGGTTGGTGGACAAGGAGCTCCCCAAGAAACAGAAGACCAAGCTTGTAAAGCGGCACATCAGTACGCTCAAGTAAGATGCTAGTTTGATGCCACTCATGCGTGAGTCCTCTTGTTTCTGGAGCCTCATGGTCTCTAGCGAGGATAGGTAGCTGGCAGGAGGTAGCTGGAGCAATGGTATATTATTTTGTTTCACCGCTTGACATTTGTGAACCAGCTACATGTATCGACACCATTACAAGCGCACTGGTGAGCTGATTGAAATTGACCCCGCTCCCTACCTTCAATTCTGTTTTTCGACTATTCTGGAGGCGGGGGGTGGCGGAGGGTAGGTAGCCAGGGGTCGTTTCACATTTTTTATGATGGGGTGTTTGACTTTTTTTTGCCCCCCCCCTCGGTCTAGCATCTATCGGAGGGGTCGCATTGGCTGAATGTTGAGACGGGGCGCTTTGAGAAACCTTGTGTGCCTCGTAGCGAGAGGAATTGTAGATGTTGCAATCCTAAATGTCGGGAGGATGAGCTTCACATGATTTACTGCGCGTTCTTCACAGACCTTCGATTTCAATTTAACCTTACTTTCCATTATTTCCTAGAGGACGAGGATGAGGCCATGAAACGGTTGAAATGGAGTGTGGGGCAAACTAAATGCAGAGGTTTCTGCATCTGTGTTCCGGAAGAAATTTGGTTCTTTTATCTTTCAGTGTATGATGAAAAGAGAGAATCATCTCAAAACTTTGCCAAAATTCCTGTCTCACCCCTAATTCTCTAGGCGGTGCTCAATCGAACTCTTTTGCACCCACGTCATGTTTTATGGCTGAGGCTTATCTTCTGCACTATGGGGTTCATTCCCACGCCACTGTCGTGGTTGTTTGCTAGTTGCTTGCCCAGGGGGGTCACTGGTTCTCGCTTTCTGTCCTAGTGTATCAAGTGCCTGTACCGGTTTACGGGCACATGTCCCATGCATCTAGTGTGATGCTCTGTTGGACTGTAAAAACTTCACTAACTTCACATCTAAACAAGGGCACCTGTGGCACCATTTTTGTCATGTATGTCTGGATTGTGTGTCAGTGAATAACTGAACATGGTGGTGTTGAAAAATGCTGGTTTGGGGCAGATGATCGGAGGATGCCAAGACCGATTCCTCCTCCTTCTTGCTCTTCTTAGGCCGGAAGACGCATTGGATGTTGGGAAGAACACCACCAGAAGCAATGGTCACAGTGCCAAGCAGCTTGCTCAGCTCCTCGTCATTGCGGATGGCCAGCTGGATGTGGCGGGGGATGATGCGGTTCTTCTTGTTATCACGGGCGGCATTGCCAGCCAGCTCCAGCAGCGATATGCCCCAGGACCGCGGCCAGGTAGACCGGGGCCCCAGCTCCAATGCGCTCAGCGTATTTGCCCTTCTTAAGGTAGCGCGCAACGCGACCCTCGGGGAACTGCAGACCGGCCTTGGCGCTGCGAGACACGGCTTTCTTGCCTCCTGCGGCCTTACCACGACCACCACCACAGGATACCACGCCCCACTGTCAGGATATGACATGCATACTAGCATTTGGCGTCAGATGTGTATGTTGAGTGTGGCTAACTTCCAGGTAAGAATCTTACTCTGTGACAGGTTACCTCAGGTTCAGACTGTCTTACCCATGTAATCATTTACCTCCCTCACACGGAGTCACTGCATGCTTTATAATTAACAGCGTTCTGTCTCGTTGGTGCATGAGGGTCTTCCATGCAGCAACGGCTATTTCGGCATTTAGCGTCTTCCCCAAATAATAAATTGGTATCTCTGTAGTCTATACCCATGTGATAGACTTGACGTCGATCAGGGACTGGGTTTGTCATATTGTGCCGTATGGAGTGTTTTGAGGTAATTGATACGGACTTCATCCATGTTATGGTCACCTTCCCTCTCCACATGCCGAATGGTCCACAATAACTTGAGTAGGATATGTAGTCCTTAATCTCCTGCCAATTTAAATTAATCCTTACAGTCTATCGTGCTGGCAAGATGTTCAGTCTTACAGCCAGGCGCTGCAGTACTTGCAGAACGTTCCAACGCTGCCAGTTGTGCCAATGGAATCTCAAGTATTGCGAATGTCAGCACATAAATCTGCTCCTCCACGTGGATGTGGTCATATTATTCGTGTGTTTGCCGCAACACTGGCTCATCTACCTGCCAGTAATTAGGCCCGAAACGGTCAGAGGATAAATAAATCCCATGCATGGACATTGGGCCATAAGTTGGGGGTGTTAAAAAACACCGGTTTGGGTTGATGGATAGGGGTAGAACTGTAGAAAGCTTAAGCCCTCTCGCCACGGATGCGCCTGGCAAGCTGGATGTCCTTGGGCATGATGGTGACACGCTTGGCATGGATGGCAGCCAGGTTGGTGTCCTCGAACAGGCCGACGAGGTATGCCTCAGCTGCCTCCTGGAGTGCCAGAACGGCCGAGGACTGGAAACGCAGGTCTGTCTTGAAGTCTTGGGCAATCTCACGGACCAGGCGCTGGAAGGGGAGCTTGCGGATGAGTAGCTCTGTGGACTTCTGGTACTTGCGGATCTCACGCAGGGCAACTGTGCCGGGGCGGTAGCGATGGGGCTTCTTGACGCCCCCGGTGGCAGGTGCGCTCTTGCGGGCTGCCTTCGTGGCCAGCTGCTTCCTGGGGGCCTTGCCTCCAGTGGACTTACGGGCGGTCTGCTTGGTACGGGCCATTTTGAAAGTGGGATGGAAATCTATGAGACTGATACTTGTATGCTCTCCCGCGCCCTCATTTTATGATACTTTCTGCCGTACGTATCCTGTACATGTCTGCTGATCCGGGTGTGGCGTGTGCACACAGACTGGATCAACAACCTCTCCAGCTCGTCGGGTCTAGACCGACTCTATTTATTCCAGACCTGCGGTTGTTTCACAGGAAACGTACAGCCCTCTCTTCCCCAACCTCAATCACACAATATGTCTGGACGCGGCAAGGGAGGCAAGGGACTCGGAAAGGGTGGTGCCAAGCGTCACCGCAAAGTCCTTCGCGACAATATCCAAGGTATCACCAAGCCAGCCATTCGCCGTCTGGCTCGCCGTGGAGGCGTGAAGCGTATCAGCGGCCTCATTTACGAAGAGACCCGCGGGGTCCTGAAGGTCTTCCTCGAGAATGTCATCCGCGACGCTGTGACCTACACTGAGCATGCTCGCCGCAAGACTGTCACGGCTCTGGACGTTGTCTATGCCCTCAAGCGCCAGGGCAGGACCCTCTACGGATTCGGCGGTTAAACATCTCGTCTCCAATCCTCCAGACATGGAGGGAGCTCCACTGCCCAAACAGGTGTTTTTCAACACCACTGACGAAAACGTTCACAGAACATGTGCATACACCCTGCACTGCATGCAGACCAATGGAACTGCGCAACGGTAGTACAGGCTGTTACACAGAGTCCTGTGCTCCTGTCAATGCTCATCCGATTACGGTAGTGAGAGATGTGCCAATAGCTCATTCAAGGCATGACATGAAAAGAGGATTCACTCCTACGCCTGACGGCAACATGAACATGCGATCGCAGCCTAGTGCCTCTCCTGGCGCGTGACAATACTCACCACAGGCTACAACCAACCATGCCGGGGGCCGCAGACCTGCGTTCATTGGCCCTGGGGTTCCCCCAGCTGGTATTCTCTGTGAGTGACAAGCCATGTCCTTGTGCGTACCCATGCTTTGTGTCTACTATGAGCTACCTACAGCCCTCTTCATGCTGTTTAGCACTCCATATGTCAGAGTCTGGGTGCTTGTATGAATGAGGTCTCACCGCCGAGCTCACCGCAACTATTTGCTCACTAGGATACCAGTCCCATGAAAGTCAGCTGCAGGTTCCTTTGTGGACTGCTATCCGGAAAGATATGAGAAGCCTTCACAGCTTCCCTGACATCATATCCTGCACTTTGATGTCACGTCCATGAGAAGCCCAGGCATCTGATAGGCAAACAAAGAGGTTAAGTAGGAGAGGTGAGCGATGGCTGCACTGTGGAAACTTGGCAGCCTGAATATTCCCCCATCCTCCGGAACGTGGACATCAATTTCCACCCCCTGGTTTTCAGTCATGCTTCCATTACCCTTTTCGGCGATCCCGGTACCGGTATCTTATCATATAAGGAATGCAGGCGGCTGACTCCAGCTCATCAGCTTTGATTCCTCTGACATGAGGATCCTCTATTACCAGCTATGGAACTTAGATACACCTCATGAACTAATTACTGGTGAACAGCCTCAGCCGGGTTAAAAGGGTTGTTAGGATTTAAGTTTGGAGCACAGCTCAATCTAGGGATCATAAATGATCAAAGTCTATTAACTATCACGTTGTGGCTTAGCTTTCAAGGGCATAGGAATAATAAGGCAAGTACAAAATGGTGAGCTGGAGGGCTGCCAATCCTTATAAGAACCCGGTCAGGGCTTTTAAAACCGCAAACGACCTATGGCAGTGCATTCATACATCATCGCACTGCTGGAGGCTTGATTCCTTTCTTGAGGAACACCCCCTGCCGGCTGGAGGTCAGGCTCATCTCCTGAGATCGCTTTCCCCAAGGCCGAACGTCCGACATCACCTGCTCAGACACAGTTGGTGCAGGCAGGGAGGGCACGACGGGGGTCAGCATGCAAGTGTGGCAGCTAATCACACCTTGGTTTGATATACAGAATTGACTTGGCTTAGCGAGTGCGTCTCCCACAACAGCTCATAATGAGCAGTGAACGAGGCTGTCATCAGGTGCCCTGCTTGTTAATAGGACAGACAGAGAGTGGCACCTGGGGGGTTAGACAGAAGGTCCATGGTGACGAGTATTTATTAGAACATACCGGTAGTATGAAGCTCCACAGCAGCTGAAAATTAGCTGTGAATGGATTTGTCAGCAGGGCCTTTGCCCAGCGTCTTTAGACTTTAGCCCTTCCTAGCAGCGCTTCCTCCTCCTCACCTTCGTCAGCAGATTGTCGACAGACGGCATGGCCCCCAACTCTCCTTCGGGGCTCTGCTCCTCCAGCGCACTCTCCTCAACGGTGCCTAGATGTGCGTTGTGGAGCGCTCGCTTGCTGTCTGACGGCACGTTACCGTGGATGCTCCTGCTGCCCGCTGCCATGCCTGTCAGGGAGTTCGACGCTGCATCATGCGCCGCTGTCACGACCGACTGGGAGATGGGCAGTGTGGAAGGCAGGCTGCGGCGCGGGAAGGCGGGGATGCGCGGCAGGCTCACGCCTCCGCTGGGGCTGATGCCACGGGGCATGAAGCTCCCCGCAGCGTTCCCTGACAACGTCGCAGGGGCTGCCGCTGCAGCCTCAAGCTGCTGAGACTTTGTGAATGCGTGCAAGCGCTCGAGGAGGTGCGACAGAACGCGCTCGCGCTGCTCCACGCTCAGGTCCTCCAGCCGGCCGGGGAGCACCGCCACGTCGGGCAGCGGCGGCTCAGGGATCCCCGAGAACGTCGACGCGTCCCCCTCGAAAGCACCGCTGTCCGGCCGCTCCAGCGTCACGATCTTGTCCTTCACATCCTCCAGGCAACTCATCATGAACTGCGTCGCCTGGTTGTGGCGCGCAGACCACATCTCGATCTGGGAAGTCTTGTCGCTGAGCTTGGTCCTGGTCTGTGGGATCCAGCCGAGGGAGGGCAAGGGTTCTGGGCTCTGGTTTTAGGGTTTAGGGTTTAGGTTTTCCGGCCGAGGGGGGGCATGTCAGTGAGAAAGAACTTGTAGGAGGCCGGAGTGGGGGGAGGCGGGAGGTGTCGGCAAACGAGGGTCGGGAAAGGAAAACTTCAAGCATCACAGCATCACAGCATCACAGCTGCATCATACTCCAGCGGCATGGTGACATCACCGGATGTCTCAGCATGATCGTAGGTGCTACGGCTTGCTCAGCTGCTGTGTTTATGATGATAAAATGTGCTATCACTTGCCCAGCTGCCATCTGTATGATGATCAAAAGCTACCTATCACTTGCCCAGCTGCCACCTGTATGATGATCAAAAGCCACCTATCACTTGCCCAGCTGCCACCTGTATGATGATCAAAAGCTACCTATCACTTGCCCAGCTGCCACCTGTATGATGATCAAAAGCTACCTATCACTTGCCCAGCTGCCACCTGTATGATGATCAAAAGCCACTTATCACTTGCCCAGCTGCCACCTGTATGATGATCAAAAGCCACCTATCACTTGCCCAGCTGCCACCTGTATGATGATCAAAAGCTACCTATCACTTGCCCAGCTGCCACCTGTATGATGATCAAAAGCTACCTATCACTTGCCCAGCTGCCACCTGTATGATGATCAAAAGCCACTTATCACTTGCCCAGCTGCCACCTGTATGATGATCAAAAGCCACCTATCACTTGCCCAGCTGCCACCTGTATGATGATCAAAAGCTACCTATCACTTGCCCAGCTGCCACCTGTATGATGATCAAAAGCCACCTATCACTTGCCCAGCTGCCACCTGTATGATGATCAAAAGCTACCTATCACTTGCCCAGCTGCCACCTGTATGATGATCAAAAGCTACCTATCACTTGCCCAGCTGCCACCTGTATGATGATCAAAAGCCACCTATCACTTGCCCAGCTGCCACCTGTATGATGATCAAAAGCTACCTATCACTTGCCCAGCTGCCACCTGTATGATGATCAAAAGCTACCTATCACTTGCCCAGCTGCCACCTGTTTGATGATCAAAAGCCACCTATCACTTGCCCAGCTGCCACCTGTATGATGATCAAAACCTACCTATCACTTGCCCAGCTGCCACCTGTATGATGATCAAAAGCCACCTATCACTTGCCCAGCTGCCACCTGTATGATGATCAAAAGCTACCTATCACTTGCCCAGCTGCCACCTGTATGATGATCAAAAGCTACCTATCACTTGCCCAGCTGCCACCTGTATGATGATCAAAAGCCACCTATCACTTGCCCAGCTGCCACCTGTATGATGATCAAAAGCTACCTATCACTTGCCCAGCTGCCACCTGTATGATGATCAAAAGCCACCTATCACTTGCCCAGCTGCCACCTGTATGATGATCAAAAGCTACCTATCACTTGCCCAGCTGCCACCTGTATGATGATCAAAAGCCACCTATCACTTGCCCAGCTGCCACCTGTATGATGATCAAAAGCTACCTATCACTTGCCCAGCTGCCACCTGTATGATGATCAAAAGCTACCTATCACTTGCCCAGCTGCCACCTGTATGATGATCAAAAGCTACCTATCACTTGCCCAGCTGCCACCTGTATGATGATCAAAAGCCACCTATCACTTGCCCAGCTGCCACCTGTATGATGATCAAAAGCCACCTATCACTTGCCCAGCTGCCACCTGTATGATGATCAAAAGCTACCTATCACTTGCCCAGCTGCTGCTCGCGCATTGCAGCTTTGCGCCCTCTGTTAAGCGTCTCTCCCTCGGTTCGTAACTGCATGCCAGGCCACCTTCGGGTGACCTCCCGGCGGCCACCACTGAGTCAATGAGGACTAAAACCTGCACTGGCCTACGGCGGTGGCCCAAGCATAGGGGACTGCCGCACCAGGCCCCCTTGGCCATCGTCCATGATATAGCTGAATTGCAGCTACAGCACGCAACAAGCAATGGCCTCAACTCACTTGCTTGAACTGGTGCATCAGCTCCTCGCCTTGCAAGTGCGACAGCCTGAGCTGGCTCTCCAGGTCAGAAATGTGTGTCTCCAGCTCAGACACCACGCCCCCGCTCTCCTCCTGCTGAAGGCCCTGCTCCTTGAGCTTAGTCAGCTGGGAACAGGCAGGCGGACATAAACAGGACGTCTTAGGAGCAGGCATCCGACATGAAGAGGACGGGTAAGAAACAAGGTGAAGTGTTTAGTCCATCGGGCAAGGCATCTATTCACCATGGACAAGAAGCAGCAAGCATGAGCTGCATACCATCATGGGCAATCATTTTTTGTTAGTGACGTGTGACCAGAGTAGCACTGGCCGGAATTGCGGCATGAATGAAGCAGTCTTTGGAAACTCAAATCGATACTTAAAGCGGACATTAACTGGCTTATCGTCATAACAAGGACTTCACGGAATCCTCTTTGCGATGTCAGTAGCTCACCAGGCTCTTGATTGTCTTTTGGTAAACGTTGTTACGCTTGGCCAGCTCCTCCTCGGTCTGCTTAGAAAGCTCAAGCTGCCGCCTCAGGTCACTGTAGGGCAGAATCGTCAAAATGCAGGGACTCAGGCAAAAATAACTTGTCTTAGCCTCAGGCAGAAATCACCTGTCCCAGACTCAAGGCTCAAGCAGAAATCGCCCTGTCTCAATGTCTCAAGGAGAAATTTCCTGTCTCAATACGGGATGATCAGCAGAGCATACAAGGGGACATGCATGAAAGGTTTCTTTCATGGCGCTTCAGTGAAGGGCTGTGGCAGCGAGTCCTGCTACCTGGGCCACTGGCCGCAGGCCGGTCAAGGTACGGTCCCTGTCAGCTTAGGGGTGGCTGCCCAGCGGCCTGCAGGAGGTGGCCTGGTGCACACTAGGCCACTGTGCTGGGCCGGGCTGCAGCTTTATAAACCCATGGCAGGAGCGGGGCGCTAAACACCCCAGTCTGCATGTTAAGTCTCACCCGTTTTCCTCCACCACCACATTGTTCTTGGTGAGCAGCTTCTCCGTCTGCCGGCTCTGATACGCCAGCTCTATGCTCATCTGCTCATTCTCCATAATGGTCCGCTTTGTTGTCATCTCAAGCTGGTTGTCTACAGGACGGAACGTGAGTGTCTCGTTCGAAGTGGTGACAGGCAAATCTAGAGGAGTGACCGGTACGTGCGTGTCGCGCACTTACCGGTCAGGGACCCAAATTAAATTCGCGGGGGTTATCAAAAAAGCTCCTCCACAAAGTGAAGGGCTTTTTTGGGACACTTTACAAATACAGGAAATGTGGTGTGCTGTATGCACGAAGGCAGGAAACCTAACCCTGAACCCAGATCCTGACCCTAAACCCTGAACTAGGGCAACGCAATGTCCTCTTACCGGTAAGCTTCATCATTTGGATCTGTGCAAATACAGGCAGCCAACATGGAGTAGTGTGTCAGTTGTGCGCGGTGAAAAATCCACAATTGAGCAACCCGTCAGGTGTGCGATGCGGAATATCAACAATGGACCAAAAGCCACCTGGCCTTGGATGAAACAGGAGGCAGGAGGTAGATTACACTGGGCTGAACAGAATGGCAGAACAAGAGCAATTTGACGCCAGGTCTCAGGGATCGCCAGACAAGGCATGGCTTCGTTAAGCTCCCAAGGGGGGAAAACCAACATGCAAATGGTAATTTGATTCCTGACAGGCTCAAGGGCTGGTGTGCACACAAACCTTTTGTCCCAAGGCCCCTCTTACCTTGGTCTCCTTGATTTTCTGCGCCGTCTCCCTCTTCCATTTCTCCCTGTCTTGGATGTGCTGACGGTCCATGTCCCTGCACATCAGTGTTTATGTTTTCACGATTCAGCCTCAGGTCAGCTACACTCCAGCGTCCAGCTGGAGGCCTTACTTGTGGCTAGCTATGATTTTTGGGTCACCAGCCTACGATTGGTCAAGATCTGGTCCCCATCAAGCCTCAAACGGCCGCTGAAGGTGGCTATGTAGCCGAAAAAACAAACACTGCTGAGCATGCAAAACCAGAATGACCAGCTGCCACCAGAGCTCCTAAACAAGGACCGACCATTTTAGTGAGCCATCACCATTGCCATTACCAGGGCTTCTTACCACCATTTATGGTCCAGATACGTCCAGCTTGATAACAGAACATACAACTTTTTCGGCTGCAGCAGATCCCGTCCATGTGGGAGTGCCAGCCTCTTAACACACATCACTCATGACTGCCTGACCCTGCCTCCTCACATCCTGCTGCTAGCATCACCGTCCATTTGATTGCGCATTAGACCAACTTAACAGGGCCGCCGGGCGGCCACCACTGGGCTACTGGGACCAAACCTTGACCGGCTTTCGGCCGGTGGCCCAAGCAGCAGAGCTTGCTGCACCAAGCCGCACAGCTGTAGGGCGTGTGCAAGCTGAATTGTTGCCGAGGCATTTCAAACACACAGTCGTGATAAATAAACCGTGATCGGCAATCAGCATGCCTTCTTTAGGGGCAGAGAACCCCGTACCCTTAATAAAACCTGGACATTTTAAATGCGTGCAGCTGGGCTGAAACACCCACGTTAGCTCTTGCTCATAGTCCTTGACCTTCTTGTGCAGATTCTCCTTGAGCGCCGTCAGCTCCGCCTCGAGCACCTCCTTTCGCTCCATGAACTCCTGCATGCCTCGCGCCTTTTTCTGAAGCTCCTCAATTTCTTCCTCAAGGCGCTCTATGTTTTTGTCCTTGTCCTTGCGCAGCTTGACGATTGATTCCTGCCGGCACGCATGCAGTCATGTGCTCGAAGTGGTGAACTGGGTGGGGGGTGCATGCATGCCGGCATGCATGCAGTTATGCATGGTCGGTTGTGACCAGGCGCTGAGCATGCATGCATGCAGGCATACATCTCTTCATATACAGGATAAGCAAGCTGTACGAATGTTAATATAAGTAGAAGTATAGACGAACCTCATGGCTTTTGCTCAGGTCATCCAGCATGTGGTAGAGCTCCACCACCTTTGCCTCCATGGCACTGGTGGTGAGGGACCTGGCCTTGAGCTCATTAGTCAGGAATTCGTTGATGTCGCGCAGATTCAGCTTTTGTGTCTCCAGTTCGTCATTGAGTTTCACGTTCTCCACCTGGAGCTTGTCTCCGAAATCTTGGTATCTGAAGATGCGATAGGAAGACGCGACGTGAGCCAGTTCATAGTTTAGTGAAATAGATGTTTCTTCACATAGCGTAGCTCAGAAGGCATGCGATGCACAATGTCGAACTCCTGGCGTTGTGACACCTCCATGACAGAAGCCCTTCGAGACTTGGCACACCTGCCGAGCTTAGACTTCAAATATCCAATCACTAGCTCCTTTTCCACAAGCTCGCGCTCGGCTCCATCCTCAGTGGCCGTCTCCTCGGCTCCTTTCTTTTTGTCATCTTTCTTGGGCGGCATAATTCGTTGTTAGTAGGTGCACTGACTATGCACGTCTCTCAAGATGGAAAAGGATAAGATAGGAAAACCGTAATGAAATCTTGGGCGTGAAAGGACTTACTGCCCACTAACTGCATTGTTTGCATGATGTACCGGTACTGTGTGGGTTTGGCGGTACAGTTTTAGTGCATGGCATATGCCGTGACACCGGTGGGCAATTGCAAAAGATCAGTATACTGAAGTCCCCGTCGACTTTCCACATCATGACCCAGCTCGGTTGCAGCGACGGGAGAGCAATGCAGCACAAATGACAGTTTTCATGCTCAGGTACTGTCGACGATCTGAGACGTGCACATGGCCAAGCGGTGGTGTGCTGGTTAAGCCCTTCCAATACCGGTACCAACAAATGTCATAACAGGACCAGCCAGAACCTCATGCACGGAACCTAATTTCAGAAAGCCAAGCACTGCATGTATGGCCTGACACTTAGAGCAATTTTTTTCCTTCCAGCCTAAAAAGTATTTTGAACAAGGACGACAAGCTGAGAAACAATCACCTAGCTGTCCTGGGCCTCTTCAGGCCTCCAAGTCCCATTCAGAACCAGTTATGTCTGGGATTTCCTTCCTTCTCCGGCCCGTAGCTACACTTGGTAGGACAAAGTGGTGATATGGTTTGTCAAAGGGTGCCTTAGCCATGCTTTCCTTGGGCTGTGCCCTTGGTGCGTCAGTCATGTGCAACGGTGTACCCCACCTTGCACAGTTGCAGGGGGGCTAGCGGTCGGCCTGAGTGTTATGGGGGCTCTGTCTCCTCCCAACTTCTTTCCTTACTCGGTGATGTGCAAGTTCCTCTTTTTCAGGGCTGGGGGGGACCCACCTTCTGGACGGGTGGAAACCCGGAATGTCCCCTCCCCCAAATCCAAACCGGATTTGTGTGAATCAAGTGATTTACCCCATGCCGCTGGAGGAAAGTCGTAACATTCACACATTCAGGGCACCATCCTGGCCCAGGCGCACAGCATATTGAACAGCGTTTATTTAGATTGCTTCAGCTACACATCAAACGCGGTTTTCAGATCGTCAACAAATCTGGCACCCCGTTTGCGACCCCTGCTGTCAGCCTATCAGCTGTCACTCATCTCCTACATGACGGCGCAGTTAATCATGTCAATGACGTTACACCTCTGGGCCCTGCTAAAAAGGCTTGGCCGCATGGGCGCCTACCTTACAGTGGCAGGGAAAAAAGGAAAAGGGGGTGGGGTAAGTGAAGGGACAGACAAAAGGCGGGAAAATGAAGGCAAATGAAGGTCCAGACTCTGAGAACGTCTACGCCTCAACGATATCTACCAAGGTGATCATGTGCCCGCCGATTCCACGCCTGCCGTTGACAGCACCTTCAGCAGTGCCTCGCCCCGCACCTGCTCATGCACGCCAGCGTTTTAACGGACATCTTACACGAGCCGCCCATCTGGAGGCAGACAGGATTGCAACAGGGCCCACAAGTCCTCAGACAGGCCCAGCAGAAACCTTGCCCGTACCAGCTCCCAGCTGCTGCCATTAACAACGCCCATCCTTCCAGATGGTGCAGTAGCAGCACACCCGGCAGTATGTGCTCCATACCCCATTATTCATTGTTGGTGACCCTAGCATAATTTCTTTCTCCTTTGCATTCCTCTCTTTCTTTCCTTTCCCATCTTAAATGTATTTACCTTTTCCCAACTTCCCTGTTGGGCACCCACGCGGCCAAGCCTTTTTGAGCAGGGCCCAGAGGTGTAACGACATTTGAGTAGGTGCTGCTCCCTGACCCTCTGGCAGGATCTGTCTTAGCAGCCCTTACTGGGCATGACCAGCTTCCCTGACTTGGACGCACTTTGCAATTCGTTTCCCCTTGTGATTTGCCTTGGCACCCTGCTGAAACAAAAAGTAGGCACAGCCGTGAAGGCTCTGGGCAGACAGATCACTCACTGACCAGAGCCCCAGCTTCTGCAAGTAACATATCTAGGCCCGGAAAATGAAGCAGCTCCTTCAGCACGATCAGCGGCTGATGGGAACAGGAGCTCAAAGCCAACGTCATAGGCATGCACTCCAGCAGCACCTCCCACACCTCACTGGCCCATGACAGGGCATAATGTACCACCACCGCAGAGCTCCCCTCTGCCTCTATCAGCTCTGACGCTGAAGAGCTTGATGGCTCAGGGCCTGCCCATCAGAGTGAACCCGCATCCCAGCGGCCATATCACTAAAATTTGCCAGGCTGTTAGCCTCCTTCGACATAACGGATCCCAGCAGTACAGAGCTTTCTGACGCAATAGCAGCCCATGCTTTGGTGCTGCCATGCAGCATGTGCTGCCGGACACAGCGGGCGGGCTGCACACCCGATGCTACGCAGGCTATCCACCAGCGAGGCCTTGTAGGCTGCCACCGCCAAGGCCAGAAGCTCATGTACTTCATGCACTACAGCCTGGCCCTTACATCTTGTAAGAGTCCAAGGGTGCCTTCAATCCTGCATCAGTGTAGAACGGCGCATACCCACTGGCACCTGCTGAACGCTCGGCCACATGGGGCTGGGAGAGGATGAGCAAGCTCAATTTCAGCTACCGTTCACAATCCCTCATCAGTCAAAGGCCAGAATTTGCCAATGCTGGGACCCTGTGATGTTCTTACCAGTAATACCAAAGGATCCAGATTTAGTGCATCTTTCATAATAATTTACATATTACTGGCAACGATAGATAAGCTGAATCGTGACATCTTCCTAACATGTTTGTGACGTTACACCTCTGAGCCATGCTGAAATGAAGCTCGGCCACGTCGGCAAACAAAAAGTCAGCTTCCTAACATGTGAGGCAGTGCAAAGGTGGGAACTAAAGCAGTAGGAGTGAGACAGTTCATGCAAACTCCTGCCAGGCCTCCCAGTGCTGATGCATCACCTTGCTGGCCGCATGGAAACTGATCCACACGAGATACATCTGTGGTGCTGCAATGCCACCCATGGCGTTTCTAATCCAGTGGAGAGTGAATGAGTGATGGCACGATCCGCCGGGTCCAGCCTTTCGCAAGCAGCGCTGGCAGGTGCTGCGATATCCCTGCCTGTTGATGCAGTAATGCTTGCAGGTGCTGCAGAAAAGCTGGTCGGTCCTTCATTAATGCGGGCAGTGCCCCTGTTGTTATGTTGGCAGGTGCTGCAGTCGTGCTGCCAGGTGCGGCAGAAGAGCTGGTTCATTGGCCCTTGGATAATGCGGGCAGGTGCTGTGAAGTGAAGCATTTATAGTCCAGCAGAGCATCACATATTCACATTTGATGCATGGGGCATGAGCCCGTAAACCGGTACAGGCACTTGATACACTAGGACAGTAAGCAAAAACCATGGTGCTGCAATGCTGCAGCAGTGCTGTCAGGCGCTGAAGAGCTGGTTGGCCCTGCAATAATGCAGGCATGTGCTGCACTAAAGCTGCAGAAGTGCAAGCAGGTGCTTCTGCAGCACCTGCCCGCCCGGAATTTCCCTCCCTTCATATTCCAACTTTAGTTGTTGTTGTTGGCAGGATACTAGATATGAGGCTTCAGCAGGCCGGGTCGACCAGGGCAG
This sequence comes from Limnomonas spitsbergensis, assembly GCA_037349105.1. Classification (NCBI taxonomy): domain Eukaryota; kingdom Viridiplantae; phylum Chlorophyta; class Chlorophyceae; order Chlamydomonadales; genus Limnomonas; species Limnomonas spitsbergensis. The sequence goes on from JAYJMM010000113.1 coordinate 1,963,924, forward strand.
CCAGCCACCCCCCGCGTAGGACGCATGCACACAGGTTGGTTCCAATTCTGTCCAGGTTATCAGGTAACCAACACACCGCACTGCAGGACGGGCAGATTCGATTCCAAGCAGGAACATTGTCCAGATCAGCTGGAAGGAGTGCCACTGCTTTGGCCAGAGCCAGGCCCATGCTGATCATTTTCAGCAGACTCGAGCACAGCTGGTCTGGCGGACATTGTGGAGTTTGTACTGTCCAACAGGGCATCACATTTGATGCATGGGACAGGCGCCCGCAAACGGGAACACTGGGAATGCATACTGAACATGGTCCAGTCCTCCCAAGTTCCCATGCTGTCGACCTCGTGTGCTACTCTCTTCATTGGATACTACGTCCACACTTGCCTGCTTCCTACCTGGCTCCTCTGAAGCCGAATCCGCTAGATCATCGTCAGTTTTTGTCTAGCAATGTAGGTTGTTTCCAGTTCCAGGAATAAGATTGATTCCTACTTTCTTATCATTCCCATTCATACTTTGCTGCATCTTGCTCCCGACACAATCCCAGATTTGAATGTATGTCCTTTTTGCTGAGCCATGGAAGCTCTTGGTATTTCGGCAGGCAAGATCGACCTTGAATTACAGGCAACGGCAACCGATGAAAACATGTTGCACTTAGGCCTGGACAGCAAGACAGTCCACTCATGGCGGCAGCCATGGTGGCCAACATATAGCTCGCTGTCAGGCAGGGCACCTGAGGGCGCAATTGGTGCAGGGCATTGCTGTATGCCTTGGAGGAGCTGAAGCTGGGATCAGCTGTCTCCAAACTGCGTCAGACAGCGACTGACCTGCAGCCGCTACCTATCACAGAGGTGTCAGTGTTAGTTGATGCCCTCAGCACACAAGCGGGCGCAGCTGGATGCAGCTGGCAGAGGGGACCCCAGAGATCCTGCCACTGAACACAGGTCTGCGGCCGCCTACCGCACCTGGTTCCAGCCTACGGCGGGCGCCGTTCTTGCGCAGGCCAGGGGCCGCACCAGCCGAAGGGAGTGTGCTTGCGTGCGCACAAAGTTAAGGCTGCGGCTCGGCGGCATCAGCACGGCCGACACGAGAGGACGGCGCTGCAGTCAGCAGCGTGACAGACGGTGCTGCCAGCGATGTTGGGCCAGGGGAGACGGCGAGCATGTGGAGGACGCGTTACATGCATGCTTTCAATGCCTCAGCATGCAGGATCAACTAAGGGAGCGGGGATGGGTAGGTCCTCCGAACCGTGCTAGAATCCTCTTCGATTTGTATCGGGGCAGGCTTGGGTGGGATGCCCTGGCTTTCGTGAAAGACATGGTAGATATCGTTGAGGCGTAGACGTTTTCAGAGGCTGGACCTTCCATTGCCTTTCTTTTCCAGCCTTTTGTCTGTCCCTTACCTTTATTTTTCCCTTTTCCTTTTTTTTCTTCCCCTATTACTTAGGCTCCCACGCGGCCGAGCCTTTTTGAACAGGGCCCAGAGGTGAAACGTCATTGATTTAAGCCTGGAAATATTGAAATTGAGGATCTCCCAGGCCAGGCCTTTGTCCCCATGCCATGCCATGCCATGCTGCCTGCAGGACTGCTGCCTATGCTCCCTACAATTTTCCTCACGTTTCTTATAATTGATCATCTGACTGTTGCATCCCTTCCAGATATAGCAAGCTGGATATGCACACCAATACTACAATCATGTTGTCCATGCTGCTGGAGGATCAAGTGTGGCGGCCTCCTTTCATCAACAAGGAGGGGACACAGGATGCCACTCAGCCTGTGGCTTGTCGCATCAATAAGAGCAGCAAGCGCAGCATAGGGTGTCTTTAAGGCCTGTCGTACCGGCATTGTACCGGTATCAAATTTGCTGCTTCTGCAACCAAGCTCGCTTTAGCAATCCTGGCCCAATATCCCGCCGCTTAGCAGATATTGGAGGAAGAAGGATGTCCTTTGCAGAAATGAAGGAAAATTACACGCAATGGCAGAGATCAATTTGAATCAGATGTTCAAATGATGAATACGATAAAGTGGACAAGGCTCAGTGCAACAAAACCAACTTGCCGAGGAACAAGGGATTGTTCCTGTCAGGTGCGGATGCCATGCAACAGCCTGGTTATATGAATGCCCTACACAATCCCTCATAAGCTATGGCATGTAAGATCTCACATGCTTGCTGGCCATCGTGTATCACGTTTACTGAGCGTGCCCCCTGTCCACGCCCCCTGTTGACAGACCATGTTGTTGCTGAGCTGTAGGCTTATGGCTTCATGCAGCTCAGGCAGCTGTCCATGATTTAGCCAAGCATCTGCCATGTGAACCGACCGAATATGAGGCCAAAAGTTTGATTGGGAGGGCAGAATCGCTGTTCCTACTGACTGCTGTAGGTACCAATTCCACTACTCTGCTGCCAGCTGCTGTTGCGGCATGGCTACTTGAGCTGCAAAGGAGCTGGCACGGCCAATGAGCTGGGAGACTGAGCATTTAATTGGTTGCGCTGGACTGCTGGATTCTTTATTTCCATTTTTTAACAGGTGTTTGTTTTATAACCAAACCGCTAATGCGGTGCTGCCTCTTTATTTGTAGCATGCACTATGTAGCAGTACTGACAAAACATGTTTGGTTACTTGCTTATGTGCTATACTATATATTTTCGAGCTTCTGCTGGAAACACATCCATACGTTTTTTTTCAGAGCTTCGCTTTTCAATTTTTGCTAATACTGGTATATGAAGCGATCTGCGGAAACAAGTCCTGTGCGCTCTCTTGGTAGTGTACAAATCTTGGACATACATCTGATCCATTTGCACCACACCAACCAGGGATTCCCATAGCAGGGCTGCTATAAGTAAGCGAAGCTCTCAAAAGTGCTTTAGTTCAGGAAACCACATGGAATTTTGATAGAAATGCCCTAATGCATACCAGTGGGAAAGCTTACGGTATCCCTCTAGAGACTCCTCAAGCTATATCGTATCAGCATCACCTGAATAGCATCAGGCCTTCACTGGTAGTTGCGTTATGATCGGTAGTATTGGGCTACTTATCGGCAAGGCCTACTGAGATCCGCTAAGGATTTGTCATTCGCCGCGGATCGCATGCCCCTCACCATGCCATTAATGCTGCGACTTGGATCTGCAACCCTGTACCCTTCATGAGGGCCCTGCTCCAAAATAAATGACTGCGCTCGAGACTGCGCTGACTTATTTTTGTCATGAATCCCAGGGAAACCAATGGTTTGCTCGTGGAAAATCTAGGACGGCCTGATTTCCGACCATCGGCAGGATATTCAATGGAATTGCCCCCCTGCAATTATCCATATCTTGATCAGGGAAATCTCCCCCGCCATGTTTGTAGGGTAGCTAGATAAGAGCTGGAGGAGGGCCTGAGGGCTGTGCTTTGTTTGGACAGAGAGATAAAGAACTGAAGGCCGCATACGAACGAAACAATGTGGCTGGGGGATCCACTCCACCCTCATTTATTAATCGATAATCGGCTCATACTTAAGCAAGCAAGAAAGAAAGCTCATTAATGAACGCGGCACACTAAGAAATCAAAATACTAACTAAAATGTATCGTTGACGCACTGTCGACGCCACTTTTCAGCAAAAAATCGAGTTTTGTCGTTGATTATTTTCACGGCAACGGCACTGAAGTAAATTATTCATGGCCGATGGTAGGCAAGTTAAATACCTACCACACGCCCAACGACTCCCACGAGGCCACGACTGCACAACCTCACTCGTTACACACACAAACACGTTATGACAAATCGACAAATATGCACAAAATACACAGCGAATATAGGCGTATCGGCGACCACACGTAAAGAATCCGTAAAGCTTTTGAGGCCTCATCAGAGCCGAATATTGAGTGACAGCCTGGCAAGAACCTTGCACGCTCACGTGCACTAACAGCTGACAAGATGCTTGTATGTCGGAGGAACGACACCGGTCACTCAAAGGTGGAGATTTTGAAGAATTCAGAAACCTGGTTGAGAACGAAGGGTGTGGCCACAGTCGTTTGCGATTCTGCCATGATGCGGCCCAGGGGATGCGGGACGCGGCGGTGTGTGGACATGAGAGTCGGTGGACATGCCCCTTCCTACGGAACGACAGGCACGAAGCACTCGACTCCAAGCGTTACGCAACAACGAGTGGCTGAGCAGGGTCGCCTTCCAGCAGCCACAAACAGAAATTGCCTCTTAAAAGCAAATTTTTACAAATTCATCACCCGACTCTTACACACCCTCCTTGCAGCTCTCTTGTCCACCTAAACGTTACCCCTCCCCTCGCTTCATTCTCGTATCAACCTCCCCCACATTCCTACTCCTCCTCCCTCGTCTTCTTTACGTCCTCGAGAATGATGCAGATTTCTTCCAAGACTTCGCTACGCGCCTCGGTCAGCCGTACCGCCATCAGCAGTCCACTACCCTGCGCTTTCAAGAGCACCTCGGCGCGAAACACCGTCCTCAACGCGACGCGCAACTTTTACGGCTTCCCTGGCTCTTCTCCCGGCACCACTTTCACTGGTGAGGCCCTCCGACAGTGAGCATCAGTGCGCCTAAAATTCTTCACTTTCTCTTACCAGCCCTTTGTCAGTCCTCAACCGCAGACATGATTCATGGCTGCCTGTTTGTCGGATTTCAAACTATTTGTCATGTTGTCCGCCTACATCTTCTAAGCTGCGTCATAACTACTGCTGTGCCCCCTAGTACGAGCCTTGTAGTACCGGTAGCAGATTGATGTAGCCCAAATTCAATTACTGTAATTAAAGGGCGAATTTAGCTACCTTCACTTGATAGTAAAGTACTCTAATTGTCAACGATTTCTGAAATATGATGGGATAGCACAGCATGGGTCATAACCTCCTCCCTTCCTTCCCAACAGGTGGCCGTGTTTACACTGAAGCCGAGTTGAAGACTCCTAGTGGCCAGATTGAGACTGCCACGAAGGCGCCTGTCCTCCCACCCCGCGCGGCTGTCAAAGTGTCTGTCCCTTCCTCCACTGCGACCATCAAAGTGTCTGTCCCATCCTCTACTGCGGCTGCAAAGGCGTCTGCGGTTACTGCGGTACCTATTTCTACTGCGGCTGCCAAGGTGTCTATCCCGACTCGAGTGCCAGCGAAGGCACCTGTTTCTACCCCTGCCTTCCGCAAACCGTCTGTGCCGGACCTGGGTGACATCATGGCGTTTGGAGGCAGCGGCCCTGAGATCATCAATGGCCGTCTGGCCATGCTGGGCTTCATTGCTGCCGCTGGGGCTGAGCTGAGCTCAGGTGACAGCATCCTGAGGCAGCTGGCTGTTGAGCCGACTGGCATTGTTGCAATCTTGGTCCTCTTCATGGCTGGATCCTTGGTTCCCTTCATGAATGGGAGCAAGCGCACTGAGTCCCTGGGCCCCTTCTCACCAACGGCTGAGATGATCAATGGCCGAGCAGCCATGATAGGTTTTGCTGCTATGCTGTTCATAGAGGCCACATCAGGCCAGGCCCTTCTCTAATCACAATGTAAGTTGTCCTGCAACTTTTTCAGCACAGATTTGTACATGAATTACTGTGAGCCATGATTACTATGATTTGTTAGCACATCAGCCATGGACTTACATCGCCTAGCCCTATTTATACACATGACTGGTGTTCATGTCTGCCCAGGTCTTGACATGGAACATTGTAGCTAGCGCAGCTTGTACAAATAGTGACCTTTCTCTCCACTGTGTACTTGTAAACCTATTTTCTACTTCTGATTTCTTCCTCAATTTTTTTTTAATTTTAGTTGCTGTGATAGATAGAAGTTGTGCACTCACTACACCTGCGCAAGTTGTAAAAAATGCCTGCTTTGCGTAGAGTCATGTCAAGAGGAGGATAGCTGATGTGAAAGAAATGAGGACATTTACGAAAATTTCTGCAACACTTAATCAGTCACCAGGCTATGTATCATTGTACGAGTCGGCAGTTCCTTAAGGTCTTGTTACCTCTTTTGCTGCTGGACAATGTCATTACCTCTAGGCCCTGATCATACAATCTCACCTGCAAATCTGCCTGAGGTATACAGGCTCAATAAAAAAGGAAAAGGGTTGAAAAAAGGGAATGGATAGGTTGGAAGGAAACGGAAAGGCTGCTACTCCTATGACACTATGTACACCTAAACAAGTTTTAACACCGTTCAGAACATTTGCCATTCCCTGCTCCCTACGTTGATCTTGTAAATTGGGGCATTGAAAGGAAGCACGTCACGCGTCGTCTACACGCTTGCCTCTCCCCTAGCCCAGAATCGTTGGCAGTACCGTCTGTCATAATCCTGACTGCTGCGCCGACCCCTTGTGTCAGCCATGTTGGCGGTGCGCAACTGAGCCACAAGTTTGTGCGCATGCAAGCACACTTCCTTCTGCTGGTGCGGTCCCTGGCAAAGTTGATAGTACCGTGTATAGAACTCTTCAAGCCCTCACCTTCCTTTCCTGTACAGCTACACAATCGTCCTGAACCCTTCCACCAAGCACCGCACATCAGAGCAGTGCCGGTTAGGACTCTGAATTTCCTTGCCCACCTGGTGGGGCAGTTCCCTATAGGATCCTTTTGACTTTCACCACGCAATGTGGTAGTGCCATGTAGTACATTATCTACCATCCCTGTGCAGCAGGGCAGTGACGTTGATAACTCCAACTTTTTGCACTGCTGGTCAGTTCCATTTTCGATCCCAACTACAGGTACCGTACATCTGATGGTAGAGCCATGTAGAACACGTATTATCCTTCTTGCACACGTGGGCACTACCGTGTAGCGAGCTCGCCATGTAATACACAATTATCTTTCCTGCACAACTGGACAGAAAGATAACGCTTGCAGTCAGCCTGGGCACTGGCGGCCGCACCTGGTGCTCTGATCTGCTGGGTGCATTAGAGGAGCTGGAGCGGTGGGCAGCCACCCCCACCTTGTGCGAGGCAGCAGCTGCCCTACAGCGCCTACCCGTCACAGAGGTGTTCGCACTCGTTGACGCAGCCTACGAGCAAGCACGGCTGGACGCAAGCGGCGGTGGGGACCCCACCGAGCACAGATCTGCGGCGACCTACCACGCCTGGTTCCAGTCCACGGCGTGTGCCATGCTGGCGCAAGCCAAGAGCCGCACTAGCCAGAGGGAGTGTGCTTGTGTGCGCATAAATTTGCGACTGCGGCTCGGCGCGATCAGCACGGCTGATACCAGAGGACGGCGCAACGATCAGCGGCGAGAGGCACGCTGCTGCCACTAACTTCCACCAGCTGTACCAGGCTGAGCAGGGGTGGGATGCACTTGTTTTTGTGGACTGTGCTGTGGGCATTGTTGACGGTTAGTCTGTAGGGATTCTGAGGCGCTGGTGTCGTTTGCCTTTCCGGCCTTCTCTTTTGGTCCTTTTTTTGTTTGTTTTTGTTGTTGTTTGCCCCCCTTTAAGTCTCTTCTCTTCTCCTTTCTGATCAGTGGGGTGCCCTCGCGGCGAAGCACGGGTAGGATACGCTTGCTTTTGTGGCCTCTTTTTTGAGAGGCTTTGTTCTGGGCTACTCTCTAGTGGAACTCAGGTGTCGGACTTGGTCTTCTTTGCCTTCCCGGCCTCTCCTTTTTTCCTTTCCCCCCCTCTTCCTTTTAGTTTCTTCTTTTTTCCCTTCTGAACAGTTGGGCGCCCACGCGGCCGAGCTTTGAGCGGGCCTAGTGGTGTGACGTTATTGACCTGGACAGTGCAAGGGGAGCCCTATTACCTTTCCCGCCCACATGGGCAGTGTCATGTTGGAAAATTGCTTGATGAGCAAAGCGGGGACGTGCGATGTAGTACCCCAATTACCATTCCTGCGCAGTGGAGCAGTGCCATCCACTGCCATGTAGGACCCCAACTATCTTCCCCGCGAAAGGATGCAGTGCCGTTTGGAATCTCAAATGCCTTTTTCAAATTGGCCTGACGGACTGCCGCGGAGCACCATTGACTCTTTCTTTCGTGGCTCATCATATTTTCAACTTGTTTACAACTATCCCCTGGCCCCTCGCCGGTCTGCCATGCTTGAGCCTATATCTGTAGCCAGATTATGATTTGGAATGTTGGGCTGCTGGCGGCGGCGAGGCGGCATGCCGAAGGTGAACTGAGCTGAACCTACCGAATCTTGCTGGTAAGGAGTCTAGACAGGCCTGTCGGGTTGCATTGCGCGGTCCCTTCCCATGACACCGGGTGTATGCTTGAGGCCGCTAGCCACATTTCTGAGGAGGTCCAGAATGCCACATTGTTGAGGGCTAGTTTCTAGTAGGTTTTGTTTTCTTTTTCCTTTTTGGTATTTCTTTGCTTTCTATCCTCTCTTTTGTTTTGCCTTGTTCAAGGCTATTTTAGACTCCATTGGGGCTGGGCTGCCTTTCATTTTTGGGGGGTGGGCGTGTCGTGTAAAGGAAAGGATCAGACGGGAAACGGAGAAGGAAAAGACCGCCTCCCCAAAGGAAAGAAAGTCTGAAGAATCCCCAGCCCGTCCAGATACTACCCCTTTCAGACGGGGAAAAGAAAGAAATGCCGAGAGAAATACACCAGGACAACGAAGAAAAAGGAATCCCCGGCCTCTGAAAGAACAAAGCCGCAACGAAAGCTACCATATCCTTCACACAAGTCAGAGCATCCCACCCTAGCCTGCCCTGGTACAAAGCATGGGAGTCTGTAGCATCGTCTGGGGGTCCTGCTCATGCTCCTGAAGGTGATCTTGCACGCTGGGACATTCGAAGCAAACATGTAATGCATCCTCCACATGCTCGCCGGCTCCCTTTGCTCAGCATCTCTGGAAGCAGTGGTTGGAACGTTGTTGACCGCTGCGGCTTCCCAGAGTGTAGGCCGTGCTGATTGCGCCGAGCCGCAGCCTTAAGCTTGTGCGCACACAAGCACAATTTCTCTTGCTGGTGCGGCTCCTTGCACCATCACCGCGCCTGACGTAGGCTGAAACCAGGCGTGGCGGTAGTAGGCGGCCGCAGGCTCATTCTCCAAGGCTGGGTCTCTGGGATCCCCTAGCCGCTGACCTCCAGCTACGTTCTCTTGTAGGCTGTGTCCACTATAACCAGCACGTCCGTTACGGGAAGAGGCTGCAAAGCAGTCACTGTCTCAGTTTGGGTATGGCTACTCCATGCTCTAGGTCCTCCAAGGCATTATACGGTAGCGGTTATCGATTATGTTTGCCGATGGGAGTTTGAAAATTGTTTTTTCAGTTCTGAGTTTTGAAAGCCAATGCCGTCATATTTCGTTTGTTCGACGCGCATGGCAATTGTGTGCTCGTGCTTTATATGTTACATGATCGCTCGTCAACGCAGCCCATACTGGATGGAGACTTGCACGGCAGTTTGCCCAGATGTATTTCCAGGGTTGCATGTCGATGGCCCAGATATCGGAGGTCACCCCGACATTAGGACCGTAAGCTGCATTATCGCGAGTTGTGTGGATAACAACTGCATCGTAACCTTGCAAGGCAAAAGCGATATCTTGCATGTATCGCGAAAATCCAGCATGGACATCATGGAAGACCATGTCCAAATCGTGCATGGCGATGGCGAGCAGTTCCTCCTCCAAGGCAAGTGGCCAGAGCTAGCAGGGCAGAGCTTGTTGTTGCTGATTATCTTGCTGCCCTCTTGCAGAGATTGCGCAGGAGCTGCGCTTGAAACGTGGCGATACGAAATGCCTACCTTGATCCTCAACTGCTTAATGTCATGCACTTTGAACACTTCGTCGCTTTCAGTCCATGCTCGAATCGACAACAACAGCAGGTCCGAATTGAGTAGATTCGGCTAAAACACCTTCATCTGCGTGGACCGCATGTTCATGTGCCCTGTAGCATGTGCATATATTGTGCCCAGCACTTTGGACGCATTCTCTTTCTCTGGCAAGTGCGATCACAAACGTGAGCGCGAGCGGATAGAACGTCTCTGCTTTCGCAGTGCGGCCCGTGCTGGAGGCGATCCTCGGTCTGCGTCATCCCCGAAATTGTCAGAGGAAAATGCAGGGACCTGAGGTGCAGCAACATCGATTGCAGCAGCAGCAGGCTCTGTCCTGCGATATTGCGACAGTCCTGTCCTCTGATTTCTACTGGTAGAGGCCATTGCGAACTTATGACTACAGAAAGGTAAGAACTATTTAGTATAAAGCTATGAACAAGCAATTGCCATGCGCTTCGAGCAAGCACATCATGACGCCATGACGACACTGGTTTTCAAAACTCAAAACTGAAAAACTAATTTTCAAACTCCCATCGGCAAACATAATCGACAACCGCTATAAAGCACCAGCTGCTCCCTTTGATGCTCTATTGGCGGCCATGCGGCGGACACGGTGCAGCGCGGCAGCCAGGGCACCTCTCTTCCTTGCATGGCATTTTGCATGCTGCTGCTCTCGTGCTGAATGATGCCCCACGAATTTGAGACTTGGTCACGCTTCAGCACTGTCCTATCTGGGCCGTGCACGCAAGTCAATAACGTTACACCTCTGGGCCCACTTAAAGCTCGGCCGCGTGGGTGTCAAACTGTTCAGAAGGGAGAAAAGAAGAAACGAAAAGGAACAGGGGGGGGAAGAAACGAAAGTGTGGGTTGGTTGCCTGCGCTGTGCTGCTAAGCTGCTGCCGAACTCCAAGATCTCGGTCACGCTGACATTGACCTGGAGCTGTTAAACTGTGACATAATCATGAATGGCATCCATCATGCGCTGCAGTACTGCCGGTTAGCATGGAGGGACCGTCCGCATACAACAGGCATCAGGCACCTGAGTCGTGGCCCCGCTTCCAGCACAACGTCCTCTGCCGGGCATCTGGCTACATAAATACTTGGCGGGTCGTTGATGTAGAGGCTGAAGAGCATGGGGCTGAGAGGGCAGCCCTGCTTGATACCTATGATGCCATGTATAGGACCAGTGCTTTATATCCGTCTGTGAGCGTGTATACTGCACTTATCTAAAGCGCTTGAACGGCGTACAACAGGCCTGATGGCATGTGACGATGTTCAGGTATACGCTGCCAAACTGGGTGTCCGCTCATGCTCAACAGGCACACCTTCCCCTGTTCTGCTGAAAGAATTGGAGAAGAGGATGATGCAAGGGGGAGCAGGGGCTTGGCTTTTAAACAATATAACAAGTAAATGTACCCCCGACTAGAGAGCTAGGTTCCATTTTCCTGCCCCGCTCATAGGAGGATGGCATGGTTGCAGCATGGCCCAAGCTGTGCATGGTAGCTGGAATTGATTTCCTAGCAACCCCATGTCGCCGAACATTCAGTTCGGCGGCACTACGCGTAGGAGAAATGCATTATTCTTAATCTGTGGACAGGTCCTACTATTTTTTGGTTAACAGGTCACACTGGATGGATCCAGCCGTCCTGCAGGAATGCAGGCCGAGGGTGAATGTTCGAAACGTTACTGACCTGACCATGAACAAATATGTTGTATTACCTCTCCCCTTCACGTGTGTGATAAGTACACTAGCTTCATATATCAATACCGGTGAAAGTGTAGGTTAGGTACATGAAGGTCAAGTCGCTAACCACTTGCGTACTATTCTCCAGGTGTTTTTTCTTCCCTCCTCCCTTGCCAACTACATCAGGAATCTTCCGTAGTAATACATATAAGTCTTTCTTTTTCTGTTGTTGTTGTGGTACTTGTACGATGTACATTATCAAGTGAGTCAAGTGTGTCTATGCAAAGAGCACTCCATCGTGTGACTATCCTATTCACTCAATGGCATATAACTTTTCAACTTCGTCCTCAGAGCCAACTTGCAATTTTCTAGTATTTTACATACAGTTGCCGAGTCAAAAATATAACAGGTGAAAAGGGAGAAAAAAAATCAGATAATAGTCCACTTGCTTGCCTAAAGTACATGTTGTATCAAAACTGTTTGGTTGCTAGCTATAAGAATAATTTGCAAGAAATGTACTTAAAGGAGGGCCTGGCCTGACACCCTCTCAATCACAAGCATAGCTGCAAAGCCGATCATGGCCGCTCGGCCATTAATCATCTCAGCATTAGGTGAGAAGGGGCCCAAAGACTCAGTGCGCTTGCTGCCATTGATGAAGGGTACCAAGGACCCTGCCATAAAGAGTGCGAAGACTGCACCAATGCCAGTAGGCTCCTCTCCAATTTGCCGCAGAATGCTGTCACCAGAGCTCAGCTCAGCACCGACAGCGGCGACAAAGCCAAGCATGGCCAAGCGACCGTTGATGATCTCAGGGCCATTGCCAGCGAATGACATAATCTCCATCAGGCTGGGCATGGCCGAGGAGGTGGACGGGGTGGGTGCAGGGGCCATGGCCACAGCCCCACTGTCAACAGCTGCCTGGTACTCAACCTCGGTGTAAGCCTTGCCACCTAGAGGGAAGCAGTTTCAGGGGCAACATGTCAGAGTTGTGATATTGACTAAGGATTGTGGGCCCTGTGTAGGGTGCAAGTAGTAGTCTTGCAGGATGCTAACAGTCGTATTTGATTCAAGACAGACAGTCGGCTGACAGGTTTTGGGCAAGAAGCTTTTCGTAATATTCACATCTGAGTGGAGTGCTCACTGAATGGTGAACTCTGAGGAGTTAGCCTGCTTGAGTGCGCGCGGACTCACCGTAGAAGATTGTGCCGGCAGATGGTGCGGGGCCAGTGTTGCCCATTCCGTCATCGGGTGAGGCGCGGACGGCCACTGTGCGTGCTGAGGTGCTTGTGACATTGCAGGGTAGCGGCCTGCTGATGGCAGTCCGGTTGACCGAGGTGCGCAGAGAAGCGTTGGAGGAAATGCGCATCATTTTTTGTGTATTCAAGGTGGATTATCAGAAGGTAACTTGAGGGTGCGTCAGGTGAATGGTGAGAGGTTGGCTTAGGTTAATGGTCGCAGACCTGCGTATAAGTAGCAATTTCATCTTGTGGCTGTAGAGGGGTGACCCTGCTCAGCCACACGTTGCCCAGCAACGCCTGCTGAAGTCGAGCCCGTCAGTTAGACACGAAGGGCATGCCGCCCCTCACGTCCACACACCGGCTGCAAGCAATGCTAGGCCGCAAACGACCATGCCTGCGCCCTCTGGTCTTCACGCCGCAACTTCACAACCGTCGAATGCACGGTGATTTTGACCTGATTTGGACGCTGTAACTTCTCTGTCGTGCAAAATCCGAAACAAGCTCTGGCAGCCCCCAACACTCGGAGGATCTCTCCATGAATGACGATGGATGCGCAACCATAATACCGGTACTCCGTGTTTGGACAGTGACTGGCTTGTGAAATACCAGTACCAGGATGTCGACCTGCATGCATACTACCCGTGCGGTCGAGGCTTTTGAGCAAGGCACAGAGGCTAGCTGTCATTTGCCTGTTGGCAATACTAGCAGCCAGCTTTCATGGCCGTGGGCCAAGGCCCCTTTGCTCGGTGATGTCCACATCGTGATGGAATGGCAGCGTGAGGATCTGCAGTAGTACCCGTGGGCCTCGACCAACAGGGAGGACAACAGGTGTAGCTTGACTCAAAGGAGGCATAATGTTGCAGTGTTGCTTTACCTGCACTTGAGCTGCAATTGAGCTATGCCGGGGGGCCCTAGTGCCAGGTACGCCGGCCATGATTCGGAGTTTATACCCCTTTGACATAATGTGAAGTCACCCCCACATTGAACCAGCCCGATCCAGGTTCAATCCTCAGGTACCTACCTTGAGGTCAACCAATCAGACAAGTAGGATGCCTTGCATGGCTGCATGCAGCTAGGCGGGGCTGCGTGGGCAGCTGTGCAGTGTGCACGGGTAGACCATCACAAGCATGAGAGAATGCGGCCTCCCTCTGGACTAGCAACTGTCTGATTTACATCGAATCTAAGCCCTCCTGCAATATTTGAAATTGGTTGGCACTCGGCAGCTCTTCAAATGGTAAGCCATTTGAGGTCAGTGCAGAAGATTTCCATGCAATTTTGTGATTTTGAGAACGATGCAATCTTGTGATATTAAGGCACTGCTTAATTTACAGAACATGAAGGTTATTAAGATTATTAAGATTATGGCCGGATGTGCATGGTGCAGAATGCCCTTTTGCTTGGGCTACGGCCAGTAGGCTGATCAAGCTGCAGGCCCTGTCTCCTCAGTGGGGGCCCTGCAGCAGCCTGCTGAGTGCCATCTATTTTGCACAAAACACTGAAACAAATGTGATGTCTACTTGCACCTGGCTTGCCCACGATATTTCATAGTTTTAGATAGCCCAAGAACCTAACAGGAATATGCATGGTCTCATTAGGGCGCCCAACCACTCCTTTTGTGCTCGGTAGGGGCTTTTGCTCATTCATGTCTTACATGTCAAGGCAGGCAGGCCTTTACTTTTTTTTCTGCCCCCATAACTAAGGCACCCACGCGGACGAGCCTTTTTTTAGCAGGGCCCAGAGGTGTAACGTCATTGATATGTCATGGCAGACAGGCCAACCATGCAAAGAGTGCCTGAGAACTGAGTCCCTGAATGCAGCTGGTTTTACTATATCTGGAGAGCACACTCATGCACAATGGCTCATATATCTAAAGAAGCAAACTGGTGAGTCAAAAATCACATTGGGACTGTCTCAGAGCTAATAATATTGGCATGAGGCGCCTGAACAATCACCCAACAGGTGAGTATACGATGAAAACGTCTAGAAACTGCACAATTGCTGATGAGCCTGCATGGATCATACATTCAGACTAAGATCAACGAGTCTATCAACAGGTAGCATCATAACAACCTTGAATATTAACATTGATACCAGGGAATATCTGGCTGCTCCTGGCATGTGGATCGCCTGGGAAAATACAAATCAACTTGAGCTGGCATGAAACATGTATTTGCTACTTCGGCACATGGCCAACGACCACACATAGGATGCATAGCAAACTGACTTGGTACTGTATCTTCGTCAATATGCTGATGTTTGCTGTACGGGCCCTGGTGACGATCTCATTGTCATCTGCATCAGCCTAGGTATCTGTCACGTGATGGTTGTGTATGTTGCAGCGAGGGCTCAAGGGGCCAGCCGGGTGCGCTTTCTCACATTGCACCTGCAAATATTCACAACACCAGAGGGTTTTGTAGTTTCATGATTTCCACTTGATTCGAACATTCTACTGGTACCGGTACCATACACCATAAAACGGGATATAGGGGCTGCGCATCCCCGTTGAGAACTAACATATCAAATTCGTTGTGCAAGCAAAAAAAACCAACTCTGCGCATGCACAGCTGAATTGTTTGCGATTATTTTAATACTTGGTGCTAGGAAAACTACGCGCATACTCCCCCAAATTGTTAATTATTGCCGAGTTCTGTCGCGCACCACTCCGAGCACCTCCAACAATAATTAATTAAACGCAGAGTCAAACCCGGTTTATGGTATGGGGGGTATTTGGTATCGACAGAGGGATCAACAGAGGAAGCTGGCGAATCCAGTTCATCAGGTTGCAGTCTAGACCATACCGGCATTTACCGTGCAGAAAACAGTGGAATGCTTCAGTAGGTGCTCTGGATAAGCTTCTGCTGAGGAGAGGCATTGGAACATTGGTCATGGACACAAGGTACTTCAGCCTCAAGGGTGAGCTCTATTTGTTGGCCTAACATGGAAACGGAGGAATTTGTCATTATTTTGACTGCCCCCCTGCCATAGACTCAGTGTCATCTCACCTTTGCAGAGGCTTTCACATGTTCAAAGGGGTCGTTGCCATGTAGCATCACATGTGGCAACGTGTGGGGCGATGAACGTGGACGATCCCGGGTTGCAGGTCCATGACCGGCTTTAACTGCATGATGAATCACAGCTGGCACTGACAGGAGCAAGGATATGGGAGTGTGTGGTATGCGTAGGGGATCCATCGTGGAATATTGCGCAGTTTATGGGTACGTCCGATAGGCTCTAAGCCACAAGGTATGTTAACAAATTCGTATATATGGATTGTGAAAGAAAGCCTACGCGGCTACGCGCGCTTGCGTATGAGAACTTTGGTAACCCTTGTTCAGGACGATGACTGCAGGGAGTGGTGATGTAGGCTGAAGGGTCAATAATAGGAAACTCCTTTGAAGTATGTGAAACCGGTAGGCGAAAGTATTTTTTAACTGTGCTTCAAATTTCCTGGCGATTCGACGCTGACGTCATTGAGATTTTGCAACCGAATGCAGTACAACCGAATTATATACGTACAGAGTCCCATACTGCCCATGAGCATGCTCATCATCCTCTCTGGACAACTCCTCTGCGCAAAAAGTTTAATTCATCGAGGTTCGGCAACTTCACTCGTCTGCACTGTCCCTCGTCTTGAGAATTGCCCTCATCATTAGATCATTTCCGAACTGGAAGCGGTGTCATTCTAGTCAAAGACCTTGAAGACTCCTTGGAGGCATGAAGCAAGAGTGCATGCATGTTCGGTAGATCTGAATGAACCGACCCAGTGGCCAAGCCTTTAAACTGACAACCACCGAATCATTCTGAGAACAACAAGGGGAATGCTGGCATACAGAATCTTCTCAAACTTTGCATCAACTAGCCACTTCAAGAACGCTGCAACCAACAGTACCGGTACCAGCACCGGTGTCTTCAGCAAGCACTTTGGTAAGGCAGAATATAGCTAGTAGATGGCATAATAGCTGCCTTTACTTGGGCCGTATCGGGAGATATCATGTTCGCATACCTATGACGGGTCATGGCCAAGCTAGGACCATCCCCTCTGCTTCCTCGTGAAGCTGGTCCTGGGCCTGGGGGGCCCCTCGGTGAAGAATCTTCTCTTCTTGCCAACTTGACAGCCCGTTAAGAGATCAAAACGTTGCAGATTACTCGAATCCGATCCAGATAGATAGAAGGTCATTGTACCCAGACCGACGTTATGGTAAATAAAACAGTTCAGCATGGCCTATGGCAGTGCCCACACCTCCCAGTGGTCCCACCCACCCCTTCAATGGCCCTCCTCACAAGCCAGCCAATGGGTCTCACCAACCTCCCTGCCTCCCCCACAGATTTGCTTTGCTGTGTCTCAACCTGGTCCCAAAGGACCTTCTCGTCTACAAGTGTGAGGCGGGTGCACAGCCACAACACTGGAAACGGGTGGAGCTCCTGGGGGACCCTGTTGCCATCGCTCATCCCATCAGTCTCACTCCTTCAGCCCAGACCCTGCGGCTTCACTTGCCGTCCCGCCAAATCAGCCTCAAGGCCATGTGGGTTGTGCTCAGCAACAACTTTGGGTTCCGGAGCCACCATGCTGCCTAAGCCGGGTGTAGACGGGGTGCAGCACTTGGGTGGAGGGCGGGGCAGCTTAAGGGAGCCACCGACCACCGGGGCGTCTACTTGCAGTCTACAGGCGGGCGGCATGGCCGCGCCCGCCGGCCCTGATAGGAGTGTCCCCCATGTACGCGGGCTGAGCGCCTTCGTTGCGGCTGCTGTCTTGAAGCCGCTGGCAGATCAATTAGGGTCCTCGTCGGCAGGGATGGTGTTGGCAAACACCCGGGGTTTGGCAACAACAACACAGCCTGCGACCAAGAGGGGGGCCTCAAACGCCTCCACAGCATCCTCCCTGCAGGGATCATCGTCACTGTCATCAGCAACAGCAACACCTGGGTCATCAGCGTCTGGCTTCCGCTATGTTAATTTGAATGTGAGCAAAGCAACAACGTAGTATTTGCTTCCTTAGTCGCATCATGAATGAAATTGGGCCAGGTTGTCAGTCAGTGTCGGACGGTATGGATCATGCATTGGTGCTGTATGACATGCATCGTGATGATGTGGTTTACTAGCATGATGAGTCTCATGCGCTTTTCTTTGATGAACAAGTAGTATGGGTAATTGGGTACATGTACAGTGATCATGCCTTCATTGGACATGCAATGTTCATGGCATACTACTTGTATTTCATTCCTAGTGTGACAAAGCACTCCTATGCCTGTTCATCATGCATCCTTGTATGCACATCTAGCTAGTACCGTTGGATGCTTACATCGATACACCTCAGTTTATGGGTGAGGCCTCGGTTTCTTATGTTTGACAAAACTACTATGTCTCTGCCCTCTTTTCTTTAGGGCAATAAATGGAGAGCAATGTTGCCTATCCCTGGGGGCAAAGGAAAGAGCATCTGTGGATATGTCAGAGAAACCCCGGAGGAGGCAGCCGGGGACGCTGACACGTGAGTGGCGGGCAAACGACAGGGGATGTAGCATTATCATATATTCAGGAATGTCCCCCACCTTACAGGGTGAGATGACGGGAGAGGCGCACCCAGCTTGAGGCCAGAGCCACATCCAAGTAAATACCATCTATCAGAGCCATGAGAAACAAGTGTCTTGTTGTGTTTGTGTGTGTGTGTGCTGCCTTGGTTATAATAGACACACCCAGCTACATGATAGTGCATATTCGCGCATATGCTGTCCTGTTTTGTTCTCAGAGCTTTGCAATTTCCATTCCCCATGATTTACTGAGATTGGCTGTTATTTACAATGCTAACTTCATGTTCCCATCTCTGGCCTTTTAACCCTCGGGATCATCAAGCTCTTTCTCTTGTGTCATTCGTTCAGGTTGGCATACAAGCTGCATGGCCCAGACGCCCGGCTCAACTTTGATTTGACTTCTGATCAAAAGACTCGTCTTGACGGCATGGCACTGCAAGACATCAAGGCAGAAATGGAGATTTTGGCAAGATCTCTCCGGTATGCACCTGCCTTTCGCTATGTATCACAGGTAAGGCGGGAAGATTTCAATTTTGTATCCAAGTCTTGGAGTGGTTGCCAATGTGGCCGTCATTCTTTTATTAAGCAACAAGTACAACTTGAACCAGTATAGAGCCAGACAACAATTCTAGGCCTTTTCCTTTGCTTGGACTGTATATAGCCTCTGGTCCTACCGGTCCACAATCGCCCAGCCGGAGAATATTCACACTTGTGCTTCTTCCTGTCAGGCTTCGTCAGACAACCCTCTAGCTTTTCCCTGATTTATTTTCATTGGCCCATTCTCTTCGGTAACCGACCGTTTTGTTTTCCCAACCTGAAAGGAAGGCCCCAACATAAAATCATTGAAAAATCTTCACACTCCTGCCCGCTTCTTCAGGTGAGTGGCAAAGCATGGCGGGCCCTGCTAAGATTACCAGGGGGCAAAAGAGTAAAGCAGATCTTTGGAAACTCAAGGGAAACCCCAGAGGAGGCAGCTCGGGACGCTGACATGTGAGTGTTCGACAGGCAAACATTAGGGAGTGGGGAGTGGTCGTATGTAAAAGCAAGCTATGCCCCGGCCCACCTTGAGGTGTAATACGGTAGTATCAGCACATTCACCAGCCGGAGAACATCCGCACTTTCGCTTTTTATTGCTTCGCCGGACAACCCTCTAGCTTTGTCCCAGTTTATTTTTCATTAAACCCATTTCCCCCTGTAGCCAGCCAGTTTGAAGTAACGCTACAGAGACCCCAGCAATTAATTAGTGGAAACTCTACATTTACCTGCCCGCTTCTTTAACAGGATGGCAAAGCATGGCGCGCCGTGTTGTGTAAACCAGGAAGCACAAAGTAATACAGCAAAGAAGATCGCTGGATGTTGCAGGGAAACCCCGGAGGAGGCAGCCCGAGACGCTGACATGTGAGTGTTTGGCAGGCAAACATTAGGGAGTGGGCATATGCATTAGAAAGCTATGCCCTCCACCTGTGTGAGGGTGTGAAATGGTAGGTATCCGCACATCCAGCTCAGGACCAGGACCACACCATGTTTCTACCGTGTATTTAGCCAGAGCAATGACTTATGTTATCAATTGTGTGTTGTTTCTTCTTTGGAGATAATGGGGTGGAGTCTAGCCAGAGCGCACCTGGCTATATGACGGTGTGTATTCTGCCGCTCTTTCAGTCTTGTTCTCTTGTTTTGCAGAGCTTTCCACTTGCTGCATTCATGATTTACTTGGACTGTCTGATATTTGCATTGTGGAATATTGTGATCCATTCCCTGGCATACCTTCGCGATCATTAAATTCTTCAGCTCCCTAATTTCACTTATTCAGGTTCTCATACAAGCTGCATGGCCCTGAGGCCCAGCTCAACTTCGATTTGTCTGCTGATCAAAAGGCCCGTCTGGACAGCATGACATTGCAAGACATCAAGGAGGAAATGGAGCGTCTGGCGAGAGCTCTCAAGGGTGCCTTCCGCTGCATTTCGCGGGCAAGTGGGGAAGGTTCGAAGTTTGCATCGAAGTTTTTCTGCCAAGAACCATGTGGTTGCTTATGTAGTTGTGTGGCAGTGATTTTTGTATATGAAGGCATGATAACAACTTACACCAAAACACGCTTTTATGTAACGACAGTAATGGTCTATCGATCTTTAAGAGAAAGCATGCATGTTGTTAACCAGGACCAAAATGCCGGTATCCCAGGAAACGCATCAGACATTTTTTGGCATTCCAGATTAGGTAATGCACTGGAAAATGATTCCTGTAAATCACTGAAAATGATCCCACAATACCAGAATGTGAAGCTGAATATTTATCAACCGTAACGGTTTCTCTCGTTTCGTTTTTATAGTTCACAGAAACTTGTAATGTCACTTCAATTGAAAACTGATCGATTAGTTTTTCCATATTCGTCAGACCTTGGAAGTCACCAACAATTACGAAGACGACTTGATTTGCCTCGTTTTCTCAGATTCCTCACCAAATGAAGCCAATCAATCACATGTTATGAGTCGTTAAGCATTGGCCACTACTGCCGCAATGTTATGCGTGATGTGTGTTGGACCGCCTGAGCGCACGGCATGCATGGCTCATCTTAGGAGGCCTCTCCCCCTCAGATTCCTGCCCCTCAAACTGCTTTCACTCAGAAGCCCCTTCCTCATCTCCTACATCAGCATCAGGATTTACTGCAGCATTCATGTAGCACATGCTAGTGGGTGCGGCGATGCTGCACCATGCATGCAACGCATGCTAGCTAGGTAGGGGGGAATGGGCTGGCGCAGTGTGCATGCAGGGTGTGTCAATGGGCATCCGGGATTCCGGGCTATATCATGTAGGCAGCGCAAACCAGGATGAGCAGGCTGAAGCATTCAGGGGGTCTGTGGCTGGAAGTCGCTTTATCTTTCAACTCCTGGGACCCCTTACAAACAGCATATGATCCACGCTATGGATTTCCGTAGCTATCGCGTATTTGTGTCATTTGCGCAGAGACCAATCTGTCAAGAGAAGGCAGGGAATACAGGAATAGAAGGAATAAGAATAATATGAGGGTCGTTGGTCAGGAGGTGTACGTCGGCGGGCTCAAGTGCCTGCAGCAGCAGTAGGGGCTGTGCAACAGTCCCCGCTGACAGCGACCCCACTCGTGTGTCGGGAAGTCGTGCATCTCTAACACACAAGTGGTCTGGATACACGGCAGTCATGTATCTCTAACACATGACAGTCGGGTATCCAGACCAAGTGCATGCATGAGCTGCCCTATGATACCAGCAGTTTGTGAAAGGCCCCAGCATTTGTTATCCCAGGAAATTCAATGTACTGCCCTTTCTTCTTCAGGTACCTGGCAACAGATGGGTCGCTGTGATATATATACCAGGAGGCAAGGGAAAAGAGAGGATCTATGGATGCTCAAGGGAAACCCCGGAGAAGGCAGCAAGAGATGCCGACACCTCGTCCTTGGTATTGACCCCGAGGCCGCCTCCTGGCAGCGACGCAGACGGAGCGGACAACAGCATTGCCTTCCCACCCGACATGAGGGCGGCGGTCTTAAGCGGCTATGTAAGCAGAGCGAGGAGGGACGGGCCGCACTTGCTGCTCAGGACACCCTCCTACGGGAAGGAAAGCACGGTTACAGGATGAACGGGACGCTATAAGCGGTGGATTGATGAGAGGATGACCTGGACAAAATATATGGGTTGAGAACAGGTGGCTTAAGTCTCATAGCCGAATCGTATGGGAGATTGGATTAAGGGTCCAGGTTTAGGCTCGGCATAACAAAAAACAGAACAAATCCCCAGGTACCGGTACCTGAGCAAAACAAATGTTCGACTTGCACTCTTTTGAATGTGAACTACCGGTACCGTATAACACGTAAATGATTAGAGCATGAGGATCAATGACCAAGAGGCGCTATGCATCAGAATCAAAAGACGAACCAGGGGGGTACCGTATCTTAACGCACCGCTTTGAGGGCCTCCCCCACCGCTGAGCTCCAAGAAGACGGCGTCCCCTGGACCGCTTGCGTAGCCACCACGCCTGCCTTGGCCTTGCCATTAGAGTCCGCAGAGTCCGCAAACTGGTCCGCCGAGGCCACAAGGATGGTCATCTGCCGCTGGGCTGGCCCCCTGCGGCTGACCCGCAGCCCCCCCACACTCTGCTCTAGAGCCTTGCTAGGCACCTGCAATTCAATGAGAGTGGGGCGGGCACTGCGCAGACGCTGCCAGCTGAAGCAGGAGGCAGTCCGACAGTTGCAGACCCGCTGCCGAGCGAGAAGGGCGCCAAGAAGACGCCTCGGCCTGAAAAGAGGCTTGGGTAGCAAATGTCGTCACAGGCAGGCTTTGCGCAAATGCCATACACAGAGAGACAGACCGGGTTGGAGTCGTTGGACAAATGTTTTTAGCAGGAAAGGAGTCAAGGAGCACGTCTCTGTGCTTGCAGCAGGGAAGAGGGGGTGGGCAAAATCAATGCACCTCTGTTTCAAATTCCGTTTCCTGTCTCCGGGCCAGTATCAGGTCCAACGCATCCGACTGACTTGGAAGGAGGCCGCACGCACCGCCAGCAGCAGCCTTGTCAACTGCAGCAGGACGTACGCCTTGCCCGACGTAGCCACCGCCGCCATCAGGCATGCGGTACCCGCCAGCTCCCACGGTTCAGCACCGGACGGCAGTGCCAGTGAGCACGCCGTGGACAGCATGCGCAGCGCGGCGTGCTCGTCGGGCAAAGGCGCGCCACCACTGGACACCACGTCCAACACAGCCTGCAGCGCCAGGAGGGCCAGTGGGTGGCGCTCAACGTCTGCGGCCGCGAGTTGTGCCGGGCCCACAAGGAAGTGCCCCAGGTACTGAACGAGCAAACCTGGGAAGCCCCTCTCGGAGGAAGGTGCGGCCCTGGGGCAGCAGCAGGCAAGGCAGCAGGGCTAGTACGCTAAAAAAGCCTCATAACTGAAAGGACTCTTGCAAACCCATACACACATCCCAGGGCCCCTCTTGACCCAAACACGCATCCCAGGGTTCCGTCTTATCCCATGTACACCTACTGACATCATAGATTCACAGGGTGCCTCCTACCCCCCTCACACGCATCCCAGGACTACAACCGACCCGAATTGTATTGCAATTGTTTCCAAGGAATCCTTCCACGAATTGATCCTCAAAATCTAAAATACTGGACAAACAGATGCACGGTACTCAATGTTATATTGTTTCATCTACGCTTTAGCTACATTAAGCTGAAGGGGGGCTGGTGCTGTAAGCACACTCCTGCTTGGGCCACCGGCCTATCAAAGCTGCTCCGTCGCATGCTAAAATGAAAAACACACTTGCTTTGTATCACAGATCTCCGACCCATCCCAGACCTCTGACGCCAATTCCTGCATGGCCGACAGCGCCTGCTGCCGCAGCTCCTCCTGCTGGGGGTTACCGCCAGCTTCTGGGCGCCAAGCCAGCAGCAACCATGCTCTTGGGGAGCAAGAAGCCAAATCAAGCAGCGCAGCCCACAAGCCATGGTGGCACACTGGCCGCCCATCCCCATGCGCGTCCCATGCGCGCTTGCTTGCCCATGGTCCGCTTCAGGTAACAGGACGGGGAGGTTCTGGAAGTCATGAGCGTCAAGGTGCACCACAATTTAGAGTCGGATGTCTCCTGGAAATAGCGGCAACCTCACAATGAAGGCGTTAAGACAAGCGAGTGTGTGAGAGTATAGGAACAAATTCAGATAGTTGCGAGCTGAGGCGATGATATACCTCATAATACACACTACACGTCAAGGGGCGGGGTTCGGCAGGACGCACAGTTTGGTTGGATCTCAGTTTTCAGGATAAAAGACAGGCCCTTTTAACGAGGGCCTCGGTACATTTTGCGTACTTCTGAATTTCGCTCATCAACCTCTCTAGACAACTCCTTGGCGCGAAATGTCCACACTGGTATTCTCTTCATTTAATTCAAATTCTGCGACGATCGATCGAAATATTAGAAAATAAAGAAAAGAGAACGCCGATTAATTCACCGAGATTTGGCGCCTTCGCTCGTCAGCTCTGTCCCTCTTCTTTCAAATTGGCGTCATCCGTACATCATTTTCGAACTGGAAGCGGTGTCATTCTAGACACAGACCTTGAAGATTCCCTGAAGGCATGAAGCAAGAGTGCATGCATGTTCGGCGGATCTGAATGAACCGACCCAGTGGTCAAAATTTGAGCTGACAACCACCGGATCGTTTTGTGAAGAACAAGGGGAATGCTGGCATACAGGATCTGCTCAAACCTTGCATCAACTAGCCACTTCAAGAGCGCTACGGCCAACAGTACCAGCACCCGTGTTTTCAGAAAGCACTTTGGTAAGAATATGGCAAGTAGCTGGCATGATAGCTGCCTTAACCTGGGCTGTATTGGTAGAGATCATGTTCACATACCTAGGTAGGGTCATGGCCAAGCTAAGACCATCTCCTCTGCTTCCTCCTGAAGCTGGTCCTGGGACTAGGAGACGGTGAAGAATCTTCTCTTGTCGCCAGCCTGACAGCCCGCCAATATATCAAAACGTTGCACATCACTCAAATCCCGTACAAATACATAGAAGGACGTAATTTTACCCCGCAGCAACGTTATGGTTAACAAAACAGTTAAGCATGGCCTAAGGCAGGGTCCGCACCTCCCAGTGGTCCCACCCTCCCCTGATGTTGTGTCCTCCTCACAAGCCAGCCATTGGGTCTCACCAGTTTCCCTGTCTCCCCACAGATTTGCTTTGCTGTGTCTCAATCGGGTCCCAAAGGACCGTCTCGTCTACAAGTGTGAGACGCTTACAGAGCCACAACACTGGAAACGGGTGGTGCTCCTGGGGGAACCTGTTGCCATTGCTCATCCCATCAGTCTCACTCCTTCAGCCCAGACCCTGCAGCTTCACTTGCCGTCCTGCCGAATCAGCCTCACGGCCATGTGGGATGTGCTCAGCAACAGGGTTGAGTTCCGGAGCCACCAAGCTGTCGAAGCCGGGTGTAGACGGGGTGCAGCACTTGGGTGGAGAGCGTGGCAGCAGGGAGCCACCGACCACCGGGGCGTCTACTTGCAGTCTACAGGCGGGCGGCATGGCCGCGCCCGCCGGCCCTGATAGGAGTGTCCCCCATGTACGCGGGCTGAGCGCCTTCGTTGCGGCTGCTGTCTTGAAGCCGCTGGCAGATCAATTAGGGTCCTCGTCGGCAGGGATGGTGTTGGCAAACACCCGGGGTTTGGCAACAACAACACAGCCTGCGACCAAGAGGGGGGCCTCAAACGCCTCCACAGCATCCTCCCTGCAGGGATCATCGTCACCATCAACAGCAACAGCAACACCTGGGTCATCAGCGTCTGGCTTCCGCTATGTTAATTTGCATGTGAGCAGAGCAACAACGTAGTATTTGCTTCCTTAGTCGCATCATGAATGGGTTTGGCCAGGTTGTCAGTCAGTGTCGGACGGTATGGATCATGCATTGGTGCTGTATGACATGCATCGTGATGATGTGGTTTACTAGCATGATGAGTCTCATGCGCTTTTCTTTGATGAACAAGTAGTATGGGTAATTGGGTACATGTTCAGTGATCATGCCTTCATTGGACATGCAATGTTCATGGCATACTACTTGTATTTAATTTTTAGTGTGACAAAGCACTCCTATGCCTGCACATCATGCATCCTTGTATGCACGTCTAGCTAGTGCTATTGGATGCTTACATTGATACACCTCAGTTTATGGGTGAGGCCTCGGTTTCTTATTTTTGACAACACTACAATGTCTCTGCCCTCTTTTCTTTAGGGCAATAAATGGAGAGCAATGTTGCTTATCCCTGGAGGCAAAGGAAAGAGCATCTGTGGATATGTCAGAGAAACCCCGGAGGAGGCAGCCGGGGACGCTGACACGTGAGTGGCGGGCAAACGACAGGTGATGTGGCATTATCATATATTCAGGAGTGTCCCCCACCTTACAGGGTGAGATGACGGGAGAGGCGCACCCAGCTTGAGGCCAGAGCCACATCCAAGTAAATACCATCTATCAGAGCCATGAGAAACAACTGTCTTGTTGTGTTTGTGTGTGTGTATGCTGCCTTGGTTATAATAGACACACCCAGCTACATGATAGTGCATATTCGCGCATATGCTATCCTGTTTTGTTCTCAGAGCTTTGCAATTTCCATTCCCCATGATTTACTGAGATTGGCTATTATTTATGATGCTGAAACCATGTTCCCATCTCTGGCCTTTTAACCCTCAGGATCATCAAGCTCTTTCTCTCATGCCACTCGTACAGGTTGGCATACAAGCTGCATGGCCCAGACGCCCGGCTCAACTTTGATTTGACTTATGATCAAAAGACTCGTCTTGACGGCATGGCACTGCAAGACATCAAGGCAGAAATGGAGATTTTGGCAAGATCTCTCCGGTATGCATCTGCCTTTCGCTATGTATCACAGGTAAGGCGGGAAGATTTCGATTTTGTATCCAAGTCTTGGAGTGGTTGCCAGTGTGGACGTGATTCTTTTATTAAGCAACAAGTAAAACTTGAACCAGTATAGAGTCAGACAACAATTCTAGGCCTTTTCCTTTGCTTGGACTGTATATAGCCTCTGGTCCTACCGGTCCACAATCGCCCAGCTGGAGAATATTCACACTTGTGCTTCTTCCTGTCAGGCTTCGCCGGACAACCCTCTAGCTTTTCCCTGATTTATTTTTCATTGGCCCATTCTCTTCGGTAACCGACCGGTTTGTTTTCCCAAACTGAAAGGAGGGCCCCAACATAAAATCATTGAAAAATCTTCACACCCCTGCCCGCTTCTTCAGGTGAGTGGCAAAGCATGGCGGGCCCTGCTAAGATTACCAGAGGGCAAAAGAGTAAAGCAGATCTTTGGAAACTCAAGGGAAACCCCGGAGGAGGCAGCTCGGGACGCTGACATGTGAGTGTTGGACAGGCAAACATTAGAGAGTGGGGAGTGGTCGTATGTAATAGAAAGCTATGCCCTGGCTCACCTTGAGGTGTAATACGGTAATATCAGCACATTCACCAGCCGGAGAACATCCGCACTTTCGCTTTTTATTGCTTCGCCCGACGACCCTCAAGCTTTGTCCCAGTTTATTTTTCATTAGGCCCATTTCCCCCTGTAGCCAGCCAGTTTGAAGTAACGCTACAGAGACCCCAGCAATTAATTAGTGGAAACTCTACATTTACCTGCCCGCTTCTTTAACAGGATGGCAAAGCATGGCGCGCCGTGTTGTGAACACCAGGAAGCACAAAGTAATACAGCAAAGAAGATCGCCGGATGTTGCAGGGAAACCCCGGAGGAGGCAGCCCGAGACGCTGACATGTGAGTGTTCGGCAGGCAAACATTAGGGAGCGGGCATATGCATTAGAAAGCTATGCCCTCCACCTGTGTGAGGGTGTGAAATGGTAGGTATCCGCACATCCAGCTCAGGACCAGGACCACAGCATGTTTCTACCGTGTATTTAGCCGGAGTCATCACTTATGTTATCAATTGTGTGTTGTTTCTTCTTTGGAGATAATGGGGTGGAGTCTAGCCAGAGCGCACCTGGCTATATGACGGTGTGTATTATACTGCTCTTATAGTCTTGTTTTCTTGTTTTGCAGAGCTTTCCACTTGCTGCATTCATGATTTACTTGGACTGTCTGATATTTGCATTGTGGAATATTGTGATCCATTCCCTGGCATACCTTCGCGATCATTAAGTTCTTCAGCTCCCTAATTTCACTTATTCAGGTTCACATACAAGCTGCATGGCCCTGAGGCCCAGCTCAACTTCGATTTGTCTGCAGATCAAAAGGCCCGTCTGGACAGCATGACATTGCAAGACATCAAGGAGGAAATGGAGCGTCTGGCAAGAGCTCTCAAGGGTGCCTTCCGCTGCATTTCGCGGGCAAGTGGGGAAGGTTCGAAGTTTGCATCGAGGTTTTTCTGCTCAGAACCATGTGGTTGCTTATGTAGTTGTGTGGCAGTGATTCTTGTATATGAAGGCATGATAACAACTTACACCAAAACACGCTTTTATGTAACGACAGTAATGGTCTATCTTCAAGATTAAGCATGCATATTGTTAACCAGGACCAAAATGCCGGTATTCCAGGAAACGCAACAGACATTTTTTGGCATTCCAGATTAGGTACTGCACTGGAAAATGATTCCTGTAAATCACTGAAAATTATCCCACAAGACCAGAATGTTAAGCTGAATATTTATCAACCGTACCTGTTTCTCTCGTTTCGTTTTTATAGTTCACAGAAGCTTTTAATGTCACTTCAATTAAAAACTGATCGATTAGTTTTTCCATATTCGTCAGACCTTTGAAGTCACCAACAATTACGAAGAAGACTTCATTTGCCTCGTTTTCTCAGAAGTGCCTGCAGCAGCAGTAGGGGCTGTGCAACAGTCCCTGCTGACAGCGACCCCACTCGTGTGTCGGGAAGTCGTGCATCTCTAACACACAACTGGTCTGGAGTCACGGCAGTCATGTATCTCTAACACATGACAGTCGTGTATCCAGACTAAGTGCATGCATGAGCTGCCCTGTGATACCAGCACTTTGTGAAAGGCCCCAGCACTTTTTGATCCCAGTAAATTCAAGTCATTGCCCTTTCTTCTTCAGAGACATGGCAACAGATGGGCCGCTGAGATATGTATACCAGGAGGCAAGGGAAAAGAGAGGATCTATGGATGCTCAAGGGAAACCCCGGAGAAGGCAGCAAGAGATGCTGACATGTGAGTGCCCGGCAGGCAAACATAAGGTTGTGAGGAGTGTTCAGATGTTTAAGGATTGTGAAAGCTACGGCCCCCCAACTGATGGCGTGAAATGTTAAGTATCAGCACATTCAGCTTGGGGCCAGAACCACACCACGGTCTACCGTCTATTCGAGGGCCAGGAACCACCTGTTTTATTGTGTGGTTCCCTCCTTGGTAATAATGTGGTGGAGTAAGGCGCACCCAGCATAGTGCATAATCCGCATATCAACATATGCTACCCCATTATTCCAAGATTTTTTTCTTGTTGTTTTTTCACTTGTTGCTTTAATTATTTACATGGATAACCTGAAATTTACCTTGTTGATTTCGTGCTCCCTTCTCTGGCATGCCCTCCCCATAATAAAATACCCTTTCATTTACTCATTTATTTAGGTTCACATACAAGCTGCGTGGCTCAGACTCCCGGCGGCTCAACTTTCAATTGTCCGCTGATCTCAAGGCCCGTTTGGACGACATGACATTGCAAGACATCAGGTTAACGATGGTGGGAACAAGATTTCCTGGCCGTTCAAGATTTTCATCATGAGGCTTTTCCTAACCGCCTGCGCCCCGAAGGCGCGAGATGCTCTCGCATGTTATCATGGTCTGCAGCTGTGGTGACGTGGTGTAGCCAGCTCTGGTCCAGATTTGGTAAAACACACACACAATTCATCTGATCCATACAGCCAGTACTCCCTGGCTTCAGGACCACAAGCGGTTGAAATACCCTGGTCAGCCTCAAATCTAGTTTCAAATACCGTTACCAGCATGAGCGGTACCGAGCTATGAACTCCATGCAATACCGGTACCTAGCTTCGGGCACTGCACTTTGGGTGCCACCACCAGCTACCACGGCACCCAATTGAAAGCACGATTGGATCTAGGGACGCCCATGTCAGGGGGTACCCACGTCCACACAAAACATGTCAACAATCACATCAAGTATAGACATATCTGCATAAGCTTGCAGGGTCAACTTAGGGAGCGGGGATGGGCTGGTCCTCCGAACGTTGCTAGAGACTTCTTTGAGTTGTACCGGGGCAGACTTGGGTGGGATGCCCTGGCTTTTGTGGAGGACGTGGTAGAAAACGCCGAGGCGTAGACGGTTTCAGAGGCTGGAACTTCCGTTGGCTTTTTTTCAGCTTTCTGTCTGTCCCTCCCATTTATTTCCCACTTACCTATTTTTTGTTCTGCCCCCTTTGTGTGCTTGTTTCGTTCATTCCTTCCCACCCTTTAGTTGAGGATGAGCCTTTTTGAGCAGGGCCCAGAGGTGTAACGTCATTGACTCTCGCGGTCTTTGACAGTCATTGCCTTATTTCATTCAAAATATCATCATTAAGTCACCCTTGTCAACACAGACCATGTTCTTCGCCTTCACATCTGCAGCCAAAGCTGGAGTTGAGATGAAACGGAAAAACCAGAGTAGCTACACCAGAATAACCTGCTGCATTTTTGAGTTCCCTGTCTCTATAGCAGAGTGCAAGCCTCAACACAAACATTGCATGCCCCGGCCTCACTCATGGGATTGCATGCCCAATGACGACCTTCCTCTGTTTGGGCGTGAGTCCCTCAGCACTGCAGTGACGCATTAAAGCCATGACGATTGTGAAGGTGTGGTCGCCACTTGCATGCTTGATGAGGCCAATATAAGGGATGTCAGTAAAAAGAAGAAAGAACTGCCGTGGCTCATCAGGGCTACGCCAGTCAGCTGGCAGGAGGCTGTTCAGAGGTCACCAACAGTGACGTGTCAAGTTCCTTTTAGTTGTTCAGCTACATTGCGGCCACAAACTGGCATGCGGCCGAGGAGTCTTGGTGCAACAAGCCCTCCTGTGCCTAGGCCATTGTCCCATGGCCAGCCATGGCTTCATTCTGCTGGGTCCAGTAGTCGCCGCCTGGCAACCCCACTCATTGAGGAGGTCCGGTGCAAACTGACAAAAAAAATATTTAGCCAGCAATGCAAGCCAGTGTTTGAAGCCAGGGCATCAAGCCAATGCTTGAAGCCAATGCAACATGCCAACAGCTCACCTCGACATACTGCTCCTCCCATTTGCCCCTATGTCTAGGTACCTAGAACGAAGGGATCAAACTGTGCGGTAAGAAGGCGAGCAGGCTAGACAGGCAAATGCTGAAGAAGCTGCTGCTCTTGGCGTCCGCTCTGGTTGTGCCCGCGGCTTGAAGCTGTCTGTGAGCACGGCCCTCGTGCAGCGATTCACGGATTGGCGCGCGGGGTACGGTTTGAATGCTGGGTCTGTACATGCGGTGAGTTGATTGCAGGGACGGCCGATTTTTGCATGGTTGGACCGAGGGGGGGGGCAAAAAAAGTATGCACCTCATCATCTTAAGTTGTAGAGCTTGGTCTTAAAATTGTTTTTGGCCCTGGGGGCTGGGAGATACGGAGAGGCAAAGTGGGGGGGGGGAGGGGGGTAAAAAAAAAGGGCGTTTTTTTTATTTTGGATTTTTGGTTTCTTTTTTTAAAAATCAGATTGAGACGATAGCTACACCGTTGCATTCCTTCTGTCATTTGCAACAGATATGCATCATAAAAATTCCACACAGAATACCTGACTCTTCCTGGCATGCAATTTTGGCATGGGGGGGTGCCGCGTCAGCACGCTCAAGTTAAATGCTAGTTTGCTGCCACTTGTGCGAGAGTCCTCTCGTTTCTGGAGCCTCATGGTCTCTAGCGTGGATAGGTAGCTGACAGGTGGTAGCAAGAGCATTGGTATATTATTTTGTTTCACCACTTGACATTTGTGAACCATCTACATTTATTAACACCATTAGAAGCGCACTGCTGAGCTGATTGAAATTGACCCCGCTCCCTCCCTTCAATTCTGGTTTTTGACCGAGAAATTAAGGTTTTACTAGGTTCCGGGGGGGGGGGGGGGGGGGGAGCCAGGGGGCGTTTCACATTTTTTTATGATGTGGTCTTTGACTTTTTTTTGCCTCCCCTCGGGTTGGACGACAAGCAACCCTGCTGTGTATGGACTTCAAGATCAGAGCACACAATTCCTGCATTTACCTGTCTCATGCTTGAACATCAAGCAGCCCTGCTGTGTATGTACTGCACAAAGTTCAATGCCCAGAATTCCATGCACAACATGCACATTCCTGTCGCACTCCTGAAAAGTTGGCCCTTCCCTTCTCCAAAATCCAGTGCACCACTCTTGAAAATCAATCTGAGCAGCCGTGTGTATGGACTGTATGATCATTGCACAATTGGGTCTCTGAAAAAATTCAAATTCTTGTGACACTCCTGCAGCGGTGCCGCCACAGCCAGCCACGAGACCTGGGCAGCCCTTTTTGGTAGGACAACCCTGACGGAGCAGGCATTGCACTGCTCAGATTTGTTCATCTGGGCGCTCTTCCCCAAGACACTCCGGGGGGCGATCGATGGCATTTGTCCACGCTGAGAACCTGCAGATCTCTACTGGTCTGGACAACCAGCTGGAGGGGGCAGGCTGGTCCAGCCATGAGTGGAGGAGCATGACCTTCCCCGAGCGCATGGCATCTTGGAGCTTGTCTGGTGGGACAGCTTCTCTGTTGGGCAGCAACCACCCTCCGCGATCATCATGAATGTTCGCTGTACCTGGCTAATGGCCAACTTTGAGGAGCAGGAGCAGCCGCAGGGCATGCCCGCGAACCGTGTGATCCATGTTGTGGGGGTCAGCAGGTCATCAGGGAAGGGCCAGCTTTCCGCAGCTGTTCCCGTGGAACAACAGCGTAACTCCTGCCAGGTGGTTGATTTGAAACAGCGCGACGAGGCCGGAGGGGGCACGCAACAGCCGCGGAGGAGGCGCAGGCAGCAGCCTGGCTGGAGCGAAAGGAGTGTCAGAGGCCGGCAGCAACAGGCTGCGCGTTCGGACGCACATCCCATCCACACGCCACCAACTGCAAGGCGCGGTCGAACATCATCCGGGCAGCTAGCAGCGGTTAGTCCGCCACGTCAGAGAGTAGACAGGCGCAGGCGTGCGCGGTCGAACATTGGGCCTAATTCCACCAGAGAAGCGACGCCTAACCCATTAGGCGTCGCAAAAGGCTCTGGTGGAATGAGGCCCAAAGTTACTTGCTTGTGAACCCGTTTTTTTATTAAAAGCCACGTGGCTCTCGCTGACACAGCTCATCTCGGAACCAAGCATTCTGCGGGTTCCTCAGCGGCTCAGCGCCACGCCGTTCTGAACAGTATCATTATAAATTTATAATATTCATCAGTTTTCTAGGAGTCCGGACATTTTGACCCGTCGTAAAAGAGCACGTCGGGGCAGCCCTTGCACAGTGCTTCCTATCCCTGCTTCCTATCCTCATCACGCTCGCTGAAGCTTCTACATACCTTCCCTTCTTTTCCAGAGCCTCGTTTTATTTTTATTCGGTTACCGATAAGAGCGGACATGGCACTGGCACCCTCTATTGCTGAACGTCCCAGTGTCGCTGCAGAGGCAGAAGAGTACTTTGATATACTTGACAGTGATGGCAACCCAACCGGCGCTACAGAGCTTCGCAGCGTTGTCCATGCAACGGGCCTTTTCCATCGCGCAGTATACTGCTTCGTGACCAACTCAGGCGGCCAGTTGCTGCTACAAGTGAGGGGCTGCCAATCTGCCATGACATACATACTGCATGCAAGGAGCATTACGGTGCCTGCAGGGATGCATGGAGCATGACAGTGCCTGAAGGGATACATGGAGCATTACCGTGCCTGCATGGATGCATGGAGCATTACAGTACCTGCATGGATGCATGAAGCATTACAGTGGTTGCATGGATGCATGGAGCATTACCGTGCCTGCATGGATGCATGGTGCATTTATGCATTACAGTGTTTGCATGGAGCATGACAGTGCCTGCATGAATGCATGAAGTATCACAGTGGTTGCATGGATGCATGGTGCATTACAGTGTTTGCATGGATGCATGAAGTATTACAGTGGTTGCATGGATGCATGGTGCATGACAGTGCCTGCATGGATGCATGAAGTATTACAGTGCCTGCATGGATGCATGATACCATAATTCTCCATGCATCCACGCAGGCACCATAGCACGCTATACATCCATGCACATACCACGGTGCTGTGTGTGTGCTTGCATGGGCGAATGGTAGGCTCCATGGGTGCATGCGCTTGCATGGGTAGATATTGCCAACTTGCTCACCTACAAGCATAGGTGAGCAAGGTGAGGTCAGGTTGTGGGCGCAGGAGACAATTGATGGTCCTGTCTCAAAATGCGTGTTGGTATGAGCCAGGGTTAGGGATTATGGACCCCAGTATGGAGGTAGCTGTACGCATGTGTGGGCGTGTTCATACAAATTGGGTGAGGTGTTTGCCCTTGGGATTGGGAGGGCAAAATCACTGCAGAAAGGAGGCGCTAAAGGGAACGACTGACTTCATGTGGCAGCCATTGTCGCAGATTCCTTTGACCTTGCGACTCTTCATATTCTGTTTCGATGTTGTAAGTTTGGGATGGCAGGGCATTTGCTTATGTCTCAAGGTGACGCCAGGGTGGCCTTCACCCCCTTATGATTAGGGCTGGCCGGACCCATGTATGTTGGGTCCATGTACGCCTGACGTTCGGTATATATATACCGTATACCGTCATCCTTCTAGGTTTTCTGCATGGTTATTGTTATGACGCCAGGGTCCAATCTATTAACTGTTTATTAATTCAGTTAACCTTCCTTGCTTAGACGTCAGTCTTGATTATTGGTTAGTATGTTGTTGGCAGTGAAGTCACAGACATTCAAATTCTGCTCGGCCGAAGCCAAACCACCTTGTTGCGATGCCAAAGTGATCTATGAGGCGTCTCATTTGAGATGTCAATACCAGTACAGGTAGCGTAGTGAACAAGGTCGCACTAGCACCTTGTTTTTCTGTTTATAAATTATTTTATAAACAAATTGCAGGTACCGGTATTTCCAATGAAGTACCGCCATGTACTTACCGGTGATCTGATGAACGATCCTCACCTCAGTGCTATTATTCTACAATCCTCTCTTTGCAGCTGACTGCAGCGCTTCTGACCCTCTGCCCCCCTGGCACCCTGCCCCTGCTGCAATGCACAGCAAAGAAGCTTTGACAAGAAAGTGGGACCAGGGCAATGGGACCTTTCGGTGGCCGAGCACTTGCAGCCAGGTGAGAGAAAGCAGCACGCTTCAGCTACACTTCAGCTACATCATGGCCTATGGCCGAGGGGGCCTGAGGCAGCAAGCCCTGCTGCGTGGACCTCAGGCCATGGGCCAGTCCAGATTGAATCCCAGTTGGCCCAGTGGTGGCCGCCTGGCGGTCCCCAAAAGACGTTTCGGCGCAGTTACAAAAGGACCGTGGACGTATGGTACCATTCATTATAATAGCGGACTTCCAGTGGAATGTCAGATAGCTTGGTTTGGATTTATGTGCCCGGGAGAGTTGAAAGGGAGAGTCTACCGTCCGTGCATCCACGTAGGCGTCTTTTCTGAAAGGGCCAGGCATTGCCAAGCTGCGGATCGGAAGGTGAGAGAATGTGGGAGAGTGGGAGTGTATGAACCGGCTCAGGGCCTATGAGTCAGTACACCAGCAGATCAGGGCTTGGGGACGAAGCTCCAGTGTTTATTGTTTTGGCGATGAGTGCTCCTTTGGCGGGCCACCCCGCGGCCGCCGAAGGCTTTTGGGGGACGAAACCTTGACCGGCCTACCAACACAAGCTCAAGGAGCATGGACAATTGGCTGACCACCCGTAGGCCCTCCAGCCGAAGACCAGGAGGTAGCTGAACTGTGGCTGAAGTTTAGCAGAGCGGCAAAAAAGAAAAAATGCGGGGCTCCCAGGCACCTATTTCACCTGTCGCCACCAGCAAGCAAGAAAACCAGCGCCTGATTATAAATTTCCACAATTTGAATTTAAAAATATACTTTGGCATTGTACCCATGACAATACTGGCACGATCTGTGTGTGCCGGTTTGGGGTTGAGGGATACGATTCGGAGTTTTAAGGAAAGATTCTAGACTTGCCCTTTTCATCCCTTCAAGCTCCACTTAAATGTGCCATCCAGGTAGTTGATTATTCTTCTGTATCAAATTCAAACAATCGGCAACAAAAACACTCAATACCCGTCCTAGCCATTACTCACTTTGGCACACACCTTTCAGGAGAGGCCTACGTTGATGCGGCTGTGAGAGGGCTGTTTGAGGAGCTCGGCATCGTGGTGTCACGAGAGAGGCTGAAAGGTCCGCTAGGCCTGCGCCACGTCCGAAAGGTGATGCTAGACGGTGTTTTCGTGAAGCTGCTCCAGCTACATCACGGTCTACGGCCAAGGGGGGGCCTGGTTTTGGCAAGCCCTGATGCTTGGGTCTCCGGCCTCAGGCCAGTCAAGGTTAGGTCCCAAATGGCCCAGTGGTGGCTGCTGGGTGGCCTGCCAAAGGTGGCCTAGTGTGCACCAAGGCAAATGCTGAGGCTGGAGGTCTGCTAGGCCCGTGCACTATTCGCAGGGTGCGGTTTAAAAAAACGCAGTTCAGTAGGGTCAGCATTTTTTTTCTGCGAGATTAGGCTGTACAATTGATTTACCGACCAAACCTGGCCGGAGTGTGGGGCCGAGGGAGCGGGGCGCAGAAAGCCCTGCTGCTTGGACAACGAATTCGAGGTTCGGGCAGGTCATAGATGAGCCGACCAAGTGTTGGCCTCACCGTCACCCGACAGATGTGCGCAACAAAAGTAGCGTTTCTTTGTGTCAGAGTGTGGTTTGTGAGTGTACAGCCAGCAAGCAGTGCTCAGCCAGACAAGACTTCCTTGCTAGCCTGCACTACTCTGTCTGCCAGCAGCACCATACTCAGTGTGGCTGTATGGAATAGCCATCCTGCAGTACTTCGGAGGGCAGTTTTTTATGAATGAAACGGAGTGTCATCAAACACAGTCTGAAAAAATCCGTTTAAAATCGCTATTAAAGGTGTACACCCTGAAATGACAATGAGTTGTACATCCCTGAAATGACAATCCAAGTTGTACATCCCTGATGTACTGCCTTCTTTGATCCTTTCCCTCGTTCCTCTCCGTCTCCGGTGCAGGGCCACAGCAAAGGGGCACAAAAAGGGATATACTACCATACAGTATACGGTACATAATACAATGTAATTTGTGTGTTTGCCTATTGGTCTGCATGATGTGCCGCTGCTGCTCAGGTGGTTCTGCCAGAGCTCGGCATCTACGACAACGAGTACGTCGAGAGTTACCTGCTGAGCGACTTCGACGGCCACGTCAGTCCAAACACGGAGGAGGTGAGATTTTGTAGTCCGTAAGCTTCAAGAGATTCAGATTTGCATGCATGCTAAGCGGCTTTGGTGGCTAGACTCAAACGTTATGTGTGGAGTTATGTGGAATTTTGCATTTTTGTGTGTGGATTTTTAGTCCAGCAGAGCATCAGATTCGATGTATGGGACAGGTGCCTGTAAATCGGTCCGGACATAAAGAAAACGATCTAAGACAAACAACAAGATGAGCCAGTGCCCCCCACCCCAGTGCTTCCAACCAGCAAACAACTATGCTGTGACGCAGGTGATCGCGGTGCGCCACGTGGCGCTCCAGCAGCTGTCCGACGAGCTCGCTAGCGTTGGGAGCGAGGAACGCTTTACGTCCTGGCTCAGGGGCGAGTTCCAGGACGTACAGCTGTCTGAGGCGCTGGGCTCGGTAAGAGGGTCAGCACCGCTGGGGTAGTAGGGCGGCACTACACCCCAGCTTTTTGTGGCGCCAGTTTCATTACTACCAGGCCAGGGCGGTGCTCGGCGCGGCGCTGGGGTCGGCACCAGGGTCAGGACCTCTAGAGCTGCGCTTTTTTGGGGCGGCGCTGCTACTAGGACGGTGCTGGGGTCATAACTGCATGGAACGGTGCTAAGACTCCTACTAGGGCGTTGCTAGGCACTTGTATTAGGGCGTTGCTAGGCACTCCCACTAGGGCGTTGCTAGGATCATCTTCACTAGGACGGTACTATTAGGGTGTGCACTACTAGGGCGGCAGGCCAGGGGGAGGACCCAAACCTTGCAATGAAAATGCAGCTGCTGACTGATGGCTAACTCAGGAAGCACTCTGGCCTGCTTAGATAGCCTGCCGGCTGACGCCATCTTTCTTCAACTTGCGTTTTGTCTGATAACGGCAAATGGTGATGTTAAGGTTCAGGTCTCAGATGATACACGTTGTCTCTGTGTAAAGCTGTCTTGCGGGTCGGACGTGCTGACTGTGTAAGGTGGTATTATTGATATGGTGACATACGATGTTCACATATCAAGCAAAGTGCAGGCTAGTTTGCTTTAGATTTCAGATTTGGTGTTATTTCCCTTGAGATATGGGCTTTGTTCATTCCTGCGAACTGCAGCAAGTGTTCCTCCCGGACATGGATCTCACTGAAACTGTGGACAATGATATGGAAAGGAAGCAATCAGCTCAGGGTAGTTCTCTGCAATGTAAAGGGTGCCTGTAAATGTACCCTTGGCCACATGCCCTTGCCACATCGCCTCTGGGGCGCCCGCAAATTATGTTGAAAGCAGCGTCTTCAGTAGCGCTGATGCCTTGCCAGTAATCTTGGGGCAAATTAGGAGTTGAAACCAGAGTCTTTGAGGTAAACCGACATTGATTGACTGACAAACTGTGTTATTGCCTTTGGGCTTAAGTCATCTGTTTTGGAGGGATGCACTGTCACCGTGGGGGGCGGGATATATGCAGGTTACCACCTGTTCAGGGGTTGAGTCCCCCAGCTCTGCAGGAGGAAAACTGGCACACCACACAACACTCGGGCCACCCACTAGCCCACCGCAATTGAACAATGTGGGTAATTCCCGGTCCCTAATCCCGAGCGGATGAGTGTGTAGGGATGGGCAAAACGCCCCCTGCTAAGCCCCCTGGCCCCAAACAATGACAACAACCACTCCGTGGGCTGATTGATATTATGAAAAGGTAACATCCACCGTCCAGCTCCTGCACTGTTTATCGGTCTGGGGCCTATGACTCCGGAACACCAAACAAGAGAACACCGACAGCATGTCAAACACAACAAAAAATTGCCTCCTCACAGTGGCGTAGTTCACACCGTGTTTTACCTAGAAACGTTAGCATAATTTGACTGCAATACCGTAGTAGCTTGACCAACAGGGCTTGTAGCTAATTTATTGCTTCCGGAATTCAAGTCAAGATTTTGCCGGCACTGCACTGCTTCATTCCTGGAAGGCATGTCTCCTTGGGATTTATTGCCTCCTAGATTTCGTCAGTGCTTCCTCTGGGATTCGAGTCAGGATTTCACGGCGCCCACTCAGAAACCTTCACCGTCTTGATGCCCATGCAACGCATATCTGCAACAAGGGCGTGCATACGTATCATTCATCATGATAATGGAATCACGAATCAAGCAATCTCTACCAGTCAGTAGCAGGGCCCAGCAGGTATGCACCGTTCTAAACTCTACCAGTCATCTGCATGTGCACCCGAGCGTGCTTCAGTAAGAATCTTGCTTGACGCAACTAACGTTTTTATTATTCCTAAAGCAGTCATCCATGGGTCCGAACTGGTTATAATGCCCCAGTGCCAATAAAATGCTAGCTCTGAGACGTCCCCCTCATCTTTCTCAACTTTCAAAACATCCTGCAAACATCGGAGCACACATCCTCCACTTACCCTCTAGGTTGTTCTCCTGCACTTCGGGGGACTTTGAGGCTGTCGCATCTGACAGCACCACCACCTCATAGTCCAGGCCCAGGGCGTCCACGGCAGTGCCCCGGATGCAGTTAGGCGTCTGAACCCCGCACAGAGCCAAAGTCTTGACAGAGATTCGCCTGCAGGATGCCAGTCGGAAAAGCCAGGATCAACACGCTGGTCTCCTTCATCTCTCAGGCAATACACAGGCATCTATGCTTCAAGGTAACCTTGCCTGCTATGCTCTCATGTTCTCAGAGCACTTGCCAATCTTGCTGTTCAATGCACTCTATTTCATAAACCTTGATCTACAATTCAGCTACTTCACGGCTTACAGCTACGGGGGCCTGGTGCAGCATGCCCTGCTGCTTGGTCAACCGGCCGTAGGCCGGTCAACGTTTTGTCCCCATCCGCCCAGAGGTGGTCTGGTGCACAGTAGAAAGAAATAAAGATGTACACCCCTGAGGCGTGGATTAAGGAAAGCGCAGCAGAATAAACTCTGGTTCAATGAAGTTCCCCCTCCACCATTACCCTCTGCACTCAGTGCCTCACAGCCCACCCGTTTTGCCAGGCACCTGAGCATTAGGTCCAGGTGGGTGTGGAAGAATGCGCTGAACCGCTTCTTGACCATCACATGATCGCCCGGCAGGACCTCCAGTCCCTCCACCAGCTCGGCACCTGCATGCAGGGACAGGAACAGCTCACATGGACAGGCCTGGACAGTCTTGTGTCAGAACACACGACTGTTTGTTACTCTCATTCTTCAAGATTGATTTCTCCTCTCACTCTTGAGAATGACATCTCATCTCATGCTTTAAGACCAGAGTTTTCAAGACTGATCTCTCCTCTCATATAGTCATATTTCAAAAACTTTCCTCCTCTCCAATTTCAGGAATGCTTCCTCTTGCAGTTATGTGTACCCACAGGTGAAGTCGTGAACGCCCTTGTCTCACCTTTGCTGCCTGTTAATGTGCCTCCTCTCCCTTCCCCAGACACGAGATGCTTTCGCGTCCATTCAATGTCGATGCCTGCCGTACAGAAATAATAAAGCTTCATCAATTTCAAACTGACCTGGCATGCAGTATCCCAAAGAAGACATGAATGAAATTGCATCCGCTCCCTGCCCAAGCCTCAAGACGCAAGCAAGCTGTGATCTGTGGAATACTAGCTTGCTACCTGGACCAGCAGTGTTTATTTTAGGGCGCATAAGCGACAGGTCAGCTCAAACCAGATCTGCAGCTAGCAGGGCTGCATGCCGCTTGCCCTGCTCGCTGTTGCTTCGCCCTCCAGCCAAAGGCCGTTCAAGGCTTGGTTCAAATTGGCCCAGTGGTGGCTACCTCGGCGGCCTGCCGAAGGTAGTCTGGCACGCGCTAACATAAACATTGGCAGCATGCCCTTGACAGCACGGCAACCCAGTGAGGGCATGGTGTACCCACACCCCGACAACCCACACCTGAAGGGTCATGCTCTCTGATCACCCAGAAGATGGGTATGGCGTTCTTTCTCGCCGCGTCCACTGCCTGTTTCACTGAGGGCAAGCAGTCCATGCCACCTTTGACGCATAGCGGCGAATCAGGCACCAGGAAGTCGTTCTGCATTGGGGTAATACAAGCTGGTTGCTCTGTGCGGGGTATTGGATCTACCGACAATGCTCTTCGGTTTGAAGTAAGGATGTGCCCAACAACGTGATAGAGCTTGACAGAGTCGTAAGTTTAACACTGTGGATTACATACCAGATGACATACCAGTGATGTGTTCCTAAGAAATGGTACCCTGGTGACATGGTGCAGAATGTTGCTTGACATGCAGCATTGAGGTCACATGTTTCAAACTCTTACCTGCATATCTATGCAAATCAGAGCGGACATATTTACGAACGGTAAGCAGCAAGCAGTTGAGATCTGGAGTTTGCCCGCAGGTGCCACATCCTGTATTCCTCTCACATCGGTACCAGAGATCGGGACAGAAGACGTACTGTCGGTTTTACGTTACTAGATCATATGGCGAATGTCTCTGGTCAATACCGGCCTTCGTTACATCTCATCAAAACATTAACCCCTTTTAATATTAAACATGGCCACCATGATGAACAGGTCTATGCTCGGCTGTAGGTGCTCTGCCAGGCGAGTCCGACCCATCCCTAAGCTTAGGCTGCTCCGACCTTTCAGAATTGTATACTATTAATTAGCGCGTGTGACTTTCCATCTGTCGATTTACGACGCCATGTGCCGAATCGATCCGTGCAGGCCGTTCAGGGGAGCATGCAGGCAGACACTGATCATGGCGTCCAGCGTAGCGGACATGCAGAAGCAGTTCGGTGAGTTCTATGACATGCAGCTGAACCAGACGATCGACAACTGACCGTCGAACGACCTCCGGTCAGGTATCGACGGATCGGTCGAGGTTGCCGATGGAAACGCAGGCTCCACCAAGGTGAGTGCACTCAAGGGATAGGGATATCCAGCCCATTAAAAAACAGGAGCAGTGGACCAATTGACATGCATGGCCTCCTCCAGTTACACATAATGCAGGTGAGGCATGGATGCCAGACTCTCGACTGTGCTCCACTGCTATGTTACTGACATGGCTCCGAACCTATTGACGCATCCATCAATGATGCCTTACTGCCATACTACTGCTTTGTTCCAGGTGGTGCTGAAACACGGATCCGGTACGACAGCGGAGGTAAGACAAAGCTTTCCGCATGCAACGCAAATGGCAAGAAACATGGCCAGCCAGAAAATATGTAGATGAGGCAAGGCTTTTCTGTAACCTCTACGCTTAGATCCCCAACAAACACACTTTGTGCGCTGTACTCTCTCCCGGCAAAGCGCTTGAACACCGCTTGTGTCGCCATCCATTATGCCCTAGAATAGCCGCATTCGTTGGCGTGCACCTGTTTGATTTGGCCGCCCCTGCTGGCGCGCGCAGATCTACCTGCATGGCGCATGTATCACCAGCTGGATGCAGGCCACTGGAGATGAGGTGTTGTACGTGAGGCCCGACGCTGTGTTTGACAAGAGCAAGCCCATCTCGGGAGGCATCCCACATTGCTTTCCTCAGGTGAGCTACTGAGCACCATCTTTTAAAAGAGTGATCCAGAGCACTTTTGGCAGGCCACTGGGCAGCCACAACTGGGCAAACAAAGTCCTAATCTTGACCGGCCTATGGCTGGAGACCCAAGCATCAGGGTTTGTTGCACAAAGCCTCCTCTTCGGTAGGGCTCCAATGCAGCCGAATTGTAGCTGAAGCATGCTGAAAAGTGTTGAGCACAAAGGCGGAAACGACAGCATTGCCTTATATATTTATATATGCAGGGCCAAGGTGTTGCAGGCATGACCTCGTGAGTCGTGACAGCTTGTGAGCTGCGAGATGATTGGAAGTTGAGCTTCAGATCATGGGAGCTCTCCCTCTTTTTTGTGTGTGTCTAAAACAGACTTTGCTTTGAAGTCTAAGAGAGGCGTGTTGGTGCTTTGTGCAATTATGAGTAGCCCAGCCTCCTCAGATCCCTCACCCTGCCTTCCCCCCCTCCCCTGCCGTATCCTCCGCGCGCAGTTTGGGCCTGGGGAACAAATGCAACAGCACGGATTTGCCCGCAACTCGGATTGGGCCATCGCGTCCACCTCTGCGGACCCTAACCCTGACGAGAAAGACCCCTGTGTCGAACTTGTCCTCACTGAGAACGAGTACACGCAGAAGATGTGGGTTGCGTGAGGACATGGCGCTGTGAGAGGATATGGTGCATTGGTGCTGCCAGGGGCCTGGGGAAGTGGGGATCTGTGTTATTTGCGTGCTCAACAAGAGCACCTGTGGGGCCCCCGGATGGCCACCACTGAGAAAATTGGGACCAAACCTTGACTGACCCATAAACAGTGGCCTAAGCAGCAGGGCTGGCACCCAGCCCCGCCAGCTGTAGGACGCATTGTAGCTCAAGTGCAGCTGAAGCACGCTAAATTTTGTACGAGGCCAAAGCAACTTAGCCTCTGGCAGATCGAAAGGTATTTGGATTCAGGATATGATTTAGGACAGGACGGGGTTCGATGTATGGGCCACAGACACGGGTGTGAATTGCCTGTCAAGGTCCTTTTCTGTGAGGCCTGCCTCCATGCACTGCTTGCTTTCCCGCTGCCTTGGACAGCATGTCTGAGTGCGTCCCAATCTGTCGCCCTCAGGTGGCCTTTCAAGTTCAAAGCTGTGTACACTGTGAGCCTGCATGGTCAGCAGCTGTGCACTGAGCTGCGTGTTCTGAACACAGATGACAAGCCATTCGAATTCACCGCCGCACTGCACTCGTACTTCGAGGTGCTCTCCGTGGAGAAGGCCAAGGTCACCGGGCTCAAGGGTGAGAGGGGCGTGACAGGAAGGGTTGGTGGGCAGTATTCTTTTTTTTGTGACTCAGCTACATGCCAGCCACACTCTGGCCTCTGGCCAGATGCCCTAGCTGTGGCCAGCCGAGTGCCTTGGGCACCAGTCGTTGGCCAGTCATGGTTTGGTCTCAATCAGGCCTATAGTGGCCGCGGGGCGGCCTGCCAAAGGTGGACTGGTAGCCGAAAAAAGAAACACTGTTGGTGGGAATAATTGCCGAAATCGTTTATGTTTGGGGTTGATACAGCAACAATGCTTTTTGTAGTGTGCCAGACCACCTTTGAGGGCCTGCCAGGCTGCAACCACCAGGCCGATATCATCTATAGGCCGTGACAATCTCCATTGCAGCTCAATTGCCCTATATGACAGTGTGTAGCATCACGGCATGCACTTTTGAAAGTAAAATTGCCTTCAAACACTTTTTTTTAACGCTGGTTGGTGTTCAAAAAGGCCCCAGAGCTCTCGCAGTCACTGCCTATCCTGTACTCCTGGTCCCCTCAACAGTATACCTTGTAATGCACGCCAGATCCCCTTTGACTGGCTGCTGGGCAGCTACCACTGGGCGGATGAGGACCCAATATAAACCGCCTAAGATCGGAGGCCAAACAGCTGTGCTTAATGCACCAGGAACCCCGTTTGGAGGCTGTGATGTAGCTG
This sequence comes from Limnomonas spitsbergensis, assembly GCA_037349105.1. NCBI lineage: Eukaryota > Viridiplantae > Chlorophyta > Chlorophyceae > Chlamydomonadales > Limnomonas > Limnomonas spitsbergensis. The sequence goes on from JAYJMM010000113.1 coordinate 2,008,435, forward strand.
AACTGGAGCTGAAGCACCCTTGAATAAATATCGGTACTGCCCTGGATCCTCTCCATTGCCATGTGCTAGGTCTTACGTACCTAGACAAGGGCAAGGACCCCAAGAACCCCGAGACGAAGGTGGAGACGCGCGATGCCGTCACCTTTGACAGCTATGTCGACAGCGTCTACCTCAATGCCCCCGAGCACGTACAACTAGAGGTTGGCACTGGAGCTGCTGTGTCGATTGACGCGACGGGCTGGGAGGACGTCGTGACCTGGAACCCTTGGACCACCATGGAGGTGCGCGACGATCATGGCGTCATAGGCTGTGCTTATTTTGCATAGGGATTCAGCCACATCATGGCCTACGGCCCTGAGGCCAAGGTGCTTGGACCATTGGTCCCAGGCCAGGATTGATCACTCTCGGCCCTGTGGTGGTAGCCTTGCAGCCTGCCAAAAGTGGTTCAGTGCGCACATAAAACAGAAATAAATTCTGATGAGAGGTCTGGTTGAGACCGCATGGTGAAAAACACTGGTATCCTGCACATTCAGGCTGAGGCCGGTTTGCAACCATCAACTCAACTTTCTTGTTCATCTTGAATCACAAGGCTCAGCGACTTTTTGACTCCCATTCACAGGCCTGTTACAAGAACTTCGTGTGCGTTGAGAATGCCAAGTTCAGCAAGCCTGCCACTGTTCAGCCAGGCTCCAGCTGGACTGCCACGGCCAACTTCAACATTGTGGATGTCTGAGCACTGGGCATATTTTGTTTGTTTTGCTTATAAGCCGGGAGACTAGCTGCTGCCTTTTTTGCTCTATGTATAAATTGTAACTCGAAACAGGGTAGATGTAAACAGTATATTTGTATTTGTTTCACACGACCCAACAGGCTTTGCAAGTGGTAATAAAAACACCAGAAGGCCCAGCAAACACCAACGTGATCATCGAAAGTCTAGTACGAAACTTTATACAGTGCATGGTTCCCAGAGCTTGTACTGTTCATAAGATGCAGGCAGGCGCATTAGGTGAATAAGTTTCATAGACTGCAATGCAGCCGTAAGTGCTGTTCTGCCTGTTGCAGTGATGGCTTGCCAGGGAGACGGATTCTAGGACTGCTGATACATACTAGAGAACCTGCTGTTCATCATGTTGACAGATTCGTTGTGGAGGGCCATGTCTACGGAGGGTGAAACAGGAGTTGGGTCAATTAAAAATAATGGCAGGCAGTAAATATACTAGTAAGATACAAGGCATACCTTGTTTCGGCATAAAGTTCAGATACCGCCAGAGTTACATGTCGATGTTCCTTTTTGGCATCATCAAACATCATATGCTGAAAAGGGGTCCCAGAGACCTTTTGACAAATCCAACCGTTGCTGGTGGTCATGCTAGAATGAAAGGCCCATACTGCAGACTCTGCACAAAATAGTCGTCCCTACCGGTACCACTCAAGGTCCACTTCATCCAGGAAGCTCAGCTCACCGAAATTGTCCCCCCAGTTGGTGTTGCTCTCTTCTTGAAGGCTTCTGCAGTCTGGCAGTACCGTCCCGATAAACTCTACGTACTTCGTGTTTGGGAGACCTGCTCTTGAGTCCTTCTGGATCGTGACAAGACCGTTGTCTGAAGTCCTGGCTTGAAGGAGTTGCCCGTCTCCAATGCTCTCTAGCTCGCACACGAGTCTAACCTTGTGCCCCACATATCTGGACATTAACTCAGCATTGATGCTTGGTGTGGCCACGTCCTCCATTGTCGCGGGCAAGTGAAAAAAATTCAAAAAGGCGAGGAGCCTGCAGCGCGAAGATCAGAGTGACAGGGTTTTAATCAGATTATCGGCGGGATATGCGATTCTTTGGCCTTCCACTTGCTGTCTTTGGCTCTCCGCGTCCAGCTTAAAGCCTCGCAGCATGCTGACTTGCTGAGGTCTATGGGCTTGCCGGGTGGGCTTGCCTATATTCGGAAGCTAGGTTCGGACCAGGGGAAATTGATGGAAGTGCGGTAAGCGCCACCTGTATTCGCGTCCTTCTCTTATTCTTGTAAAGATAGTGTCAGGAGTTTAAGGATCCAACTCCAACAAGAGAAACGAATAATTGATTCCCTTGATCTTTGCATTACGAGAGGCGAGGCGAGTGTGCACATACGTATGACATTGCATGGATAGCAAGCCTGATGTATATGGATTATAATTGTGTCCACAGGAACAGCCATGAAGCTAACGTTCAGGACGGTGTCCGGTGAAAGTTTTCAACTCGATGCTGAGACATCCACAACAGTGGGCGGCTTGAAAGATCTCCTGGTCGAGTCAAGAAGCATAGCGAGAGAATGTATGAAGCTTGTACACAAGTATGTGCCATGCTCAGGGGCATATGGGGGGAAACCAAGGACGTATGGGTGAACCTGCGCATGATCGCCTGGTCTGCCTTGATACTTAATTCCAGTCTGATTACCACAACTGTCTGAATTTTCCCCATGCTTAAGATGTTGCTATGGCTCCACTCATGAATTATCATTGGATGGCATGTCAGACGCATGGCTCCTCACATAGATGCATCTTGACCTGTCTTCTGACCGAAGCTATGATTGGTGCTGCTGGCAGAGGCAAGGTGCTGGAGAACGAGTCTGCAACTGTTGGTGAAAGTTCCATCGACGAGAGCACCTTTGTTGTGCTGTTTATGACCAAGAAAGTTGAGGCTCCTAAAGCCGCGCCCAGCCCGGCGCCTGTGCCAGCAGCTGCCCCAGCTTCCCAGCCTGCAGCTGCCACTACCCCTGCCGCTCCAGCGGCAGCAGAAGCCCCTCCTGCACCTGCTAATGCAAGTGAAGCCCCAGCTGCTGAAGCTGCTGCTGCTGAGCCTGGTGCAGGGTTTGGTGGCCTTCTGACAGGGGGAGCGCTCGAGACGGCTGTGAATGGCATTTGCGAAATGGGTTTCGCACGCGAGGAGGTATGCTGAATCAATTTCCACGGAAGTCCAGCACTTGAAGCATGTTATTGCATTAATTGAAGCCCATTGTCCTTCTGTCCCGAGCGCAATGCTGTTCATCTGGAGAGAGTCTTGCTCAGTCAGTGACAAGCAATTTGGTTTGTATGTACGGCCTAAGATTACGGACTTAATCCACCGGATGCCATTCATGGACAAGACCAACAAGCTATGCTCACTGACATTGCTTTCTCACCTGGACGTGATGCACCCTCGGTTTTATAAAGGGCTCTGCACGCACAAGCCCTCTCGTCATTTTGGTAGTAATTCTACATTTTTTTGTGGTGCAGGTGGTCAGAGCGATGCGCGCCGCTTTTAACAACCCTGAGCGCGCCGTCGAGTACCTCACCATGGGCATGCCAGCTTCGGCTGCAGCACCGCCCCCCCCTGCGGCAGCAGCGCCTGCAGCCGGGCTCGCTGCAGCCCTAGCCCCTGCTGTTGCCGCAGCCCAGGCTGCTGCCCCACCCGGACCTGGGGCCCTGCCCTTCAACATGTTCGGCCCTGCCCCGCCCGCCGCCGCTGGTGCCGCGCCAGCCCCTGTGCCTGGGGGTGCCACCTCGCTGGACTTCCTTCGCAACAGCCCTCAGTTCCAGATCTTGCGCCAGGCAGTACGAGGCAACCCTCAGATCCTGACTCCGATGCTTCAGGTGAGCAGCAGTGGACACGACGGACTACTCAGCATGATAAACTGATATAATATGTGGTGTACTGGTGTCAATGCGAGTGTCAATGACGTATTTTGTGTCTGCCCAATTTTGTACACTGTACTTTTTTGTACTTTTTTGCATCAGGGTTTGCATAAAGCTATTGCACCAGACAGTGTCCCACTGTGGGGTGTTTCTTTGCCTTGCATGCACTTGGTCTAGACAGCCTCCCACTTGTACCAAGCCATCGCCGTCAGCATACGCTGAAATGAAAGCCAGGAGCACACATCGGGTTCCTTTCTGAGCGGTCATATCTGTGGATGTGTGCAGGAACTCGGGCGCGCCAACCCCCAGCTCATCCAGCTCATCCAGACCAACCAGCAGGACTTCCTGCGAATTCTTCAGGAGGAGCCCGGGGAGGGGGAGATGGTGAGGACAAGGGGCTTGCTGGTCTTCTGCGGCACTATGAACCATGTGGCTGGATGCCTTCCCAATCCTTGCCATAGGGAGTGTAGCATTGAGAGGCTGTGGTGCTACGCGGATGCTGGGATGTTTACCACTGGGGGTATGACTGCACTGATGATTGGCCAGAAAATAGTGGGTGGAAATAAGGTATACCGGTACTGGTAACTGAGAAAACTGTGGGTATAAGGTCTAAAAACCTGGGTAAGCCGGGTATAAAATATAATGGGCCTGTTCTTACTTCCGAGGGTTTTCGAAGGGCCTTACAGGATCCTGGTTGTAGAGTGGCTTGCTTGACGGCACTGAATATTACGGAACCGGTATCCTCAACAATCTTCTTCTTGTTTGAACCCTCCTCCTACATGGTGTGCCCACAGGATCTGGAGGCCATAATGGGCGGCATGGGCATGGGTGGCGAGGGCGGTGAAGGAGCCGAGGGCGGCATGGTTGTGGAGCTCAGTGAGGAGGATGTGGCTAAGGTGGAGCGGCTGCAGGGACTAGGATTCCAACGCGATGCCTGCATCGAGGCGCTACTCGCCTGCGACCACAACGAGGAGATGGCGGCTAATTTCCTGGCGGAGCAGATGTTTGACTAGGGATGTTTTATTGTAGGGTCTGGGGCATCCACTTCCGCATGGGCTGGGGGATCCACTGTCTGGACAGGTGGGGGGCCTGAATCTCCAACACACAATATCCCGCTTGGCAGCCTCGACCAGGTTTGTCGACACTGTGTTTGCAAAAAATGGGCATTTATGTTCACCTCCTTACCTCTTGATAGATGAGGGGGTGCATCTTGTAGATGTGTGGTTCATTGGATGGTGTTGAAGTGTTTTTATTTTAATACAGGGTGACTTTGAGGGTGACTTACTGGTAATCTGAATCTGATATTCACTTGCAAATACGGGCTCAACAATGTCCCCATCCTCCCATGTTGTTGGTCCACTTCCCCGCAGCTGTCCAACACTAATTGTGTTTACGCCGAGGACAGGGTTGCTGCGGTGTTGGCGACAGGTCTCCATGAAGGATCGTGTCCCAACGTGTGTTAGTTGATGCCTGCTGGCAAGACTATTAGCATAACCGGTATTTCTTTGGTGCGCACCTGGCAACCAGGGAAGCAAGTCCTGCCAGCCGGGTTATGGCAGAAGTATAGGTGAAGAAGCCTAAAATTATACCGGTACTGATGCTAGCTAAGGTAAACCCATGAATCATTGAACGTGAACCCTGCCCACTCCATGAATAAATTCAGATCACCACTCTTCACCACCTGAAGATTTTCCAATTTAGGGGTATTTGTACCGTAATCTCAATGTCTTTTAGTATGTTTGTCTGAAGGGGGTACAATGTGCCTCGGTGAAGCAATGGGGCAGATATAAGAGGCAAAGAACATAAACGGCGGGTCAATAACGTTAGACCTCTGGGCCTGCTCAAAGCTCGGCCGCGTGGGCGCCCAACTGTTCAGAAGGGAGTAAAGAAGGAACTAAAAGGAAGAGAGGGGGAAAGGCGGGTGTTGAACGATTTGTTCTGGTGGTACAGGTGCCCCTTGTCTGTGTGCCAAATTGAGCAACATGGTAAATCTGTGTCTGCAGTAATTCCGACTCAGATACAGGTACCGGTCTCTCAGAATGTACCCAGATTTTACAGTGGATGGGGAGGTCAATGACGTTACACGTCCGGGCCCTGCTCAGAAAGGTTCGGCCACGTGGGCGCCTAATTCAAGGGTTGGGAGGAAAGAACGAAACAAACACAAGGATGGGGAGGTATAAGGGTGCTGGTAACCTGTACCCGAAAAGTACTGCAACTTGGATACGAGTTAAGTCAGTCCTTGCTCGACAGGTCACACTCCTCATCTATAAACAAGGTCCTAGGAACCTTCTCTACCTGTTCCCTCTGCCTCCGCCCCCCCTGCGCCCCCCACCTCCGCCTCGGCCACCGCCAGCCGCCGCCCCTCCCCCACCCATCCCACCACCCCGGCCTCCTGCCTCTTCTCGTACACCGCCCCTGTTGCCAGCCCTGGAGCCTCTCCCCCCTCTGCCTCCTCCGCCTCCTACACTCCCGCCTCTACCTCCTCCTCCTCCTCCTCCTCCCCCGCCTCCTCCTTGCTTATTCTTCCGCCCCTTCCTCTTGACCTCCTGGAAGCCATCCTCCTCGTCCTCCTCGTCCTCGTCCAGGACGTCGTGGTCGTCATAGGCAGCCTGGTGCGCAGCTGCAGCCGCCGCCGCCTGGAATTCAAACGCAGCAGCAGCAGCAGACAGGCCCGAACGCCCTGGCCCACTCATGCCCGCCAGCGGGCCGGAGCCACCTGCGGCGCCCTTTGCATACTGCTGCGGGACTGCCGCAGAGAGGCTCTGCAGTAGCGTCAGGGCTGCGGAGGCAGTGCTCGCGCCCTCGGTAACCACTGGGTCGGCAAAGGCCGCCGGAGCGCCTGCCGGAATAGATTGTCCCTCCAGCTCCAGGGCGGCTAGGTCCACGAGCCCGCTGGCAGGAATCCCAGGGTACGCAGCCGAGGCCTGATGCTCAGGGGATCCCATCCACCCTGGCTGCTGCTGCTGCTGCTCCTGTTGCGCTGGCTGATCCACCGAGGCATTCAAGCCAGAGGCCATAGCCACAGCTGGCGCAGCCAATGGCGCGCCGCGAAACATCACCGCCTCAGCCGCCGCGTTCTCCGCAGCAATCAGCGGCGCCATGCGTGTGTTCAACGCATGCTGTATCTCCAAGCTGCCGGAAGGTAGCAGTGCCTCCGCAATCTCAGCCATGCGGTGCCATGCCGGAGCGTGGTCCAGCAGTGCTGGCAGGCGTCCCTTGGCAGCTGCCAGGGCTGCCAGCTCGGCGTCCTGCTCACTCACATGCTGCTGCTGCTGCGGCAGCTGCCTTGCCGCCTCCACGTCGTGCGTCAGCAGCAGGAGCGAGACGCGCGCATGCAGCGCCTGGCACAGTAGCCTGAGCGCCGCGCTTGCCACCACGAGCTGCGCCGCGGCCCAGTCGCGTTCGCCCTCCGCCGCCGCCAGCTGGCACTGCAGGAAAAGCTGTGAGTCATTCACAATGTACCGCATCTTCTCAATCTCGAAACCCACATCGGCGACAAACTGCAGACCCGGCTGCTGCTGCTGAGCAAACATGGCCCCCGTGCGGAGGAGCCTGCTAGCGAGCGCTTCCGCCTCCTGCAGCACGCTGCACACTGGGCCCTGGTAAGCATTGTAGAACGTCTTGAAGGCGTGGCAGCTGGCTCGGTGCGAGTCCAGTCCGGCGTGCTGCGGCGCAGCCATCAGCGCGCGCATGATCCGCTCGTTCACCACCCGCTGCAGGTCCGTCTCCAGCGAGGCGCTCAACTGGGGACCGGCTGGAGAGGGGCCGGCGAGAGGCGAGGGGCGGGCGGGGAGCACCTGCTGGGTTCGCTTCAGAGCCTGCTGTTGCTGCCAGTTCAACCCCGGACGCATCTGCGGCCCAGAGGCGAATGCACGAGGCTGCCAAGCCGCCGCAAGTGGATTCAAGTGTTGGGACGGCGCCTGGTTGCCAGTGGCCGTCCCAACATTCCCCCGCTGTTGCTGCTGCTGCTGCTGCCTGGCTGCGTGTGCGTTCAGCACTTCCATCTTAGCCTGCGACTCTGCCTGGCTCGCTATCTTCTCCACACTCTGGATTTCCGCAACGAGTGCCATCAGCGGGCAGATGAGGCAACTCTGCGCATGCAAGTTCACCATGTGTATCCCTTGCTTGGACTCGACCAGCTCAGCCATGAAGATGGTGCTCATGAGGTCCGCGAAGCGCTGCCGGTGCTGCAGCATGGCGGGCTGCGCAGCCTGCAGGTCCTCCTCGTCGTCTCCCGCCTGCCCTGCAGAGGCGGAGGTGGCGGAGGCTGCACCTGACGCCATCGCACGCTCCGCCGCCTCGGCCGCCGCACGTTCTTCCCGCTCGAGCGCCTCCAACGCATCGGCCTTTCGACGCCTCCAGGCCTCGACGTACTTGCGCACATTGTACCTGAATGTACCGCATAACATTGGGGAGCCAGGGATGCGTCAGGAAAGATTGTTCAGCAAGCGGAGGTGTAAATGCAGCACATACTTGAGCACCAAGTGGTGGCGCAAACTGTAGCTCTGAAAGTAGCACCAACTGTCCTAGTGTAAGCACAAGCTGTGGCCCCAAGTGTAGGTCCTTTTGTAGCACCAAGTGGTAGAAAAAGCTGTAGGGCCACGTGTAGCGCTTCTTGTGGCACCAATGAGTAGCACCAGGGGTAGCAAAAAGGCAGTGATCAAATGGCATTCAATACTTGAGGCATAATAAGAGCACACGTTAAGGGCACACAACAGCAGGGGTTCATATTTTCACTTGCTCTGGATCATAAATCCACAGGATCCCCGCCAGCGCCGCACTTGGCAGCTCAAGCGGCTCACCAGGGTCCTCACATGAGGGTCCTGGGAGACCTTTTCAGCTTAACCCCTGAGTTTGTTCAGAATAGTGATTTCCCGAGCTCGCTTGTTTTTTTGCACGGCTCACCTCGCACCAAACATGAGCCGCAATTTCCAAATTGTCCTCCGCACCCTCTCCTGGCCCCACCACAGCCGCCACGAGCGCTGGATGCGCACCGCCATCCTGCCCCGGCGCTCCTCCTCGTCCTCCTCGACGTCGTAAGAGCCCTGCTGCTGAGGCAGGGACGACATGTCTTCCGGAAGCTTGGTGGCGGCTGACGGCGGCGGCGCAGCGCGGTGCGGCTTTGCGTTGACCACCATCGCCCAGTCGGATCCGGCGGGGAACCCGTCAAATTCGCGCTTAGAGGACGTGCTGATGAGGAACAACTCTGCACTTAAGTTGCCGTGATGAGCCTGGCAGAGGAGGTTTGAAAAAGTGGCACATTTCAAGGTTTCATCTTTTATCCCCCAGTTTATTGAACCAACGATGCTCGTTTTTAACTGCGCTTGACGTATATGAAAACTGTCATCGCGTTTTTCTACTTGTCAAGACGCCCTAAACACAATCAACCTTGCGCATTTCTGTTTTGGGACAGAAACACGAGTTTCCCCCATCGCGTTCCTGCGCCCTCGCTGCCCTCAATGCTGATATCTGCAGCAAGGAGGCATCATGCAGGCGGGGGAAGGAAGCAAGCAGGCAACAGCCGAGGAACAAGCGAATCCATCCCCTACTTCGAAAACAGGGTCCTTGACAGCAGCAGCAGCTGCATCTTAAACATCCGTCTCATCGCACCAAGGTACAGAGCACCATCCTTGTCTCGCCGAAGCATTCCTAGTGGCCTCACCCCTTTGCGGGGCGCGTGTCCCATGCATGAAAGGTCACGTTCCCCTGGAATGCTACCGGTAATTAAACAAACAATCACCTGCTGGCAGCGTACGAGGGACATGACCTCGCTGGCAAAGGCTTTGAGGTTGCCTGCGTCCAGGACCTCCTTGACCACCTTGGCGCATGAGGCTGCAGAGGCGCCGGCTTTGGAGAGCTGGCAGCGACCCTGGTTGGCATACTCTGCCCAGGAGGAGAGAGGCTGCAGGAGCTGATGAAGTGCCTGTATATGGGGGAGGGGGGGCAGGGGAGCTGACCAAGGGCGTACATGGGGGAGGGCGGGAAGCTGACATTGGGCTGCCTACTGGCCTTGCTGAGTCCATTGAGAAAGCCAGGAGCGTCAGAGCTTGAACCTACGCCCACTGCATCACAGCACTCCCACCTGGTTGACCCTCCCCCTCTCCTTTCCCCCTCCCCTCCCACAGTGCTGGCATAGCGGGATAGCCGGAAGGGTGCTGGCCTCAGGTAGGCCGGGTGCAAATAAAACTAGGTTCAGGACTCCAGTAGACGCTTTCTCCCCAAAACCACGACCCTAACCTGGAGGCAAGACAGGCTGTACGTGTTTCGGGTCCTGTAAAGGGAGGGCACACACTTGATCGAAAGTCAACAGGTCCTGCGTTGCATCTGTGTCTCCCGGAATAGCCCCACCTCCACCTCCACCCCCACCTCGCGGAACATGAGGGCAAGCCTCGTGCGGTTCTTCTTGAGCTCAGCCTCCGCCGCTGCAGTCGCCGCGGTTGCAGCCTGTTGGACGTTACGTGCCTGCTTCTTGGCCTTTGCCGCAGCCTCAGCGACCACCTGGCTCGGCCTCGACAACGCCACCTCGAGTGTCAACGCTGCACAAGAGCAGATCACTGCCAGCCTGGCTGCCAGCTGGGACCGCTGCAGCTTCTCAGCAGCTTCCTCCAGAGTCGAGGACGTCTTGGAACCTGCACAGCCCACGTCAGCAGGCGGGGTCTGGGTTTTAAGCGATACGGGCCAATTGTTTTTACCATTTGCTAACGTTCCCTCCAGCTCAGGCTCGAGAGGAACCCCACTGGGCTCGATTCAAAATATTAAACTGTTTCTGGACAAGCTCCGTGCTTGCCTCTGTGGCACTTTCAGCGACAGGCACGACACCAAACGCTTCAGTTTACATGACTGGACGCTTCCCTCCCCCTTCAGCAGGGAAAGCAAGGTTTGGTCCCCATCGGCCCTGTGACGGCTGCCCAGTGGCCAGCAAAATGTAGTCTGGTGCGCACTAAAAATCTGCTAAACCCTCTGCTCACCCTAGAGCAGGGTCAGGGCAAGGTCTGGGGTTTGGGGTCTTCACCGTCACCCCAGAGTACGTGCTCCGCGCTCACCCTTCATCAAGGCCAGGACCTGCAGCTGCATGGTGTCCCCGAAAGGCGCGTCCGGCAGCAGCAGCATCCCCAGCCGGCGGCAGAGCACAGCCAGGTCTCCCGCCTGCTGGACCACGATCACTGGAGCAACCTGCATGCAGCCATAGGGGGGGACACGGCGTTTGTTTTTTTGGCTACCGAGTCCTCATTTGGCTGGCCACCCCGCGGCCGTCAATGGCCCGATCAAGACCAAACCTGGACTGGCCTTCGACTGGTGGCCAAAGCAGCAGTGCTGGCTACAAATAGGGCCTCAAGTCAGAGGCTGGAGTGTAGCTGACATATAGCTGAGACACGAAAAGTAAACATTTGGGGGACAGGCAGCCGAAAGTGGTTCAGGAGGTCACATACAAGTTTGGGTTTTGGACGAAGGGTGAAGGGAAACTTGAGGGTTTTGGGGCAATGGCAGCGTGGCACACCAAGAAACCCAACTGTACACAACCACAGAGGGAACAGGCAGCAGATCGTGGCTCCGGTGTGGGATCCCGTGCAGCGGGAACAGGATTTTTTCATGGTGGGACAGAGGCTTTTTCTCAGGAGCGATGGGGCTTCAACCTCACATCCCACCAAGCGGCGTCTTTCCATAATGGGACTGAAGCTCTTTCTCAGGTGCGACGGGGCTTCAACCTCACATCCCACCAAGCGGCATCTTTCCATAATGGGACTGAAGCTCTTTCTCAGGAGCGATGGGGCTTCAACCTCACATCCCACCAAGCGGCGTCTTTCCATAATGGGACTGAAGCTCTTTCTCAGGTGCGACGGGGCTTCAACCTCGCATCCCACCAAGCGGCATCTTTCCATAATGGGACTGAAGCTGTTTCTCAGGAGCGGTGGGGCTTCAACCTCACATCCCACCAAGCGGCGTCTTTCCATAATGGGACTGAAGCTCTTTCTCAGGAGCGATGGGGCTTCAACCTCACATCCCACCAAGCGGCGTCTTTCCATAATGGGACTGAAGCTCTTTCTCAGGAGCGATGGGGCTTCAACCTCATATCCCACCAAGCGGCGTCTTTCCATAATGGGACTGAAGCTCTTTCTCAGGAGCGATGGGGCTTCAACCTCACATCCCACCAAGCGGCGTCTTTCCATAATGGGACTGAAGCTCTTTCTCAGGAGCGATGGGGCTTCAACCTCACATCCCACCAAGCGGCGTCTTTCCATAATGGGACTGAAGCTCTTTCTCAGGAGCGACGGGGCTTCAACCTCACATCCCACCAAGCGGCGTCATTCCATAATGGGACTGAAGCTCTTTCTCAGGAGCGATGGGGCTTAACACTCACATCCCACCAAGCGGCGTCTTTCCATAATGGGACTGAAGCTCTTTCTCAGGAGCGATGGGGCTTCAACCTCACATCCCACCAAGCGGCGTCATTCCATAATGGGACTGAAGCTCTTTCTCAGGAGCGGTGGGGCTTCAACCTCACATCCCACCAAGCGGCGTCATTCCATAATGGGACTGAAGCTCTTTCTCAGGAGCGATGGGGCTTAACACTCACATCCCACCAAGCGGCGTCTGTCCATAATGGGACTGAAGCTCTTTCTCAGGAGCGATGGGGCTTCAACCTCACATCACACCAAGCGGCGCCTTTCCATAATGGGACTGAAGCTCTTTCTCAGGAGCGATGGGGCTTAACACTCACATCCCACCTAGCGGCGTCTTTCCATAATGGGACTGAAGCTCTTTCTCAAAAGCGATGGGGCTTCAACCTCACATCCCACCAAGCGGCGTCATTCCTGGGTCCCCGGGAAGAGCACACTTCAGCACAGGTTCCGGGTGAAGGGTGAAGGCTTCAGGGTTGGGAGGCAATGCCACACATGTGCAACCGGAAAAGAGTGAATCTGCCGCCACAAACCTGCAGCCCCGCTCGCCCAGTTGCGCCCACCCACTCCACGCACAGCGTGGCAAAGCATCTCGTGTGAAGCGGGGACCGTCATATGAGGTCTGGAGGTACCTGGCCACCCCTCTCCTGGCCAGGCCTTTACCTTTCACCCTGCTGGACAGTTGCCATGCATGTTCCCCACCCCGATGAAACAGTTGCTATCTTGTCTGCGCGTCCACCCACCACTTTGTCGTGCCCACACATCATGCGTCCCTTACGCCTCTAAACGCCCACACCTCGTGCCCCAAAGCATTTATATACCCAGGCACCCTGCCCCTCGGTGCCCCCACCCAGTCCAGACCTCGTGACGCTAAAGCCTTTTGATGCACAGGCACCGTGCCCCTAAGGCATGTTGAATTGCTCATGCCCAAACATCGTTCCCAAAGGCCTGATGATGTCCAGACCTCGCACCCCTACAGCCATTTGATGCCCAAGCACCCTGCTCGTCAGTGACCCCGTCCAGACCTCGTGCCCTTCAAGCCTGTTTTGATGCCCAAGCACCCTGCTCTTCAGTGACCCCGTCAAGACCTCGTGCCCCTCAAGCCCTCCCACCTTGTTGACCCAGTGCCTGAGGGCCTTGTGCACCACCGCGTCCCTCGCTGCCACCAGGGGCATCCTCTCCAGCACGTCTATCAGACCGCTGGGCAGGTAGCACTGGTCCGCCAGGCCTAGCAGGATGCTGGCTCCGGCGATCTCCACCATGCCCACCAAGGCCTCCAGGGGCAGCAAGGACGCGCCGCAGAACAACACCGCGGGGGAGCCGACGGAGCGCTCCCCAGCACTGATGACGGCAGTGCCAGCGTTAGCGCCTGCAGGCGCCCGCTGCTTCTGCTTCTGCTGCTGCTGCCCGAGCTGCTGCTGCTTCCAGGCCGCGATGGCACGCCATCGTTTTGAGAGGTAGGCGTCAGCGTAGTACAGCAGGTCGGCTGTGGCGCGCTCCGGCATGCCGTTGGTGAAGCGATCCCGGGCGAGTGACAGGAGCTGCGCGGGACATCAGACGCCGAGATGGGCACTACGTTGTGCGACTTGTGAGTGGATTATAAGGTGCACTCTCAACACATGAACGGAATATAAAGTATTTCATACACGAGGAAGTAGGTTCTGAATACTAGTAAGTAACTAAGTATGTCTATGAAGAATAATTGTAATCTGTGCAGGGCGTGAGGCTGGCCCTACACATTATATAAACATTGGTCCACATGGCGCCAGAGTAAGTATCTTATGAGTGTCAAATGGAAACGGCTTTAATAAGGACCGGTATCTTTAAAGTACACAATATAGGGGAAGAAGTTATGATGCTCTGCATCCTAATTCCTTCCTTCCAGAATCGACAAAATTCACATCAGGTGCGTAACAGCCAGCTCACCTCCTCGTGAAGGCCGGAACGTCCCTTCGTGAAACGAATAAAGAGTGACGGATCCAATCCCGGTGCGGGCTTGAACTTCTGAGACACCTGATGAGGCGACAATTCATTTTGTAAAGAAAATTAAAATCTAGACATTATTTTTTATAAGCAAATGCTTCAAAAACATCTCTGCGTGTCGCATTCGTTTTCCATGTCACCCCAATCAAAGATGGTCCCGAGCTCTAGGGCAGGCCCTCAAAACCCGCCAGGTAGCAGCAGCAGCAGCTGGCAATAAGCTTCCCAACAGCTCCAAGAGAGCAGGTACAACGCCCGGTACATGTCTATATGTGTCCCTCCCCCACTCACACCTGCGGACACAACCTCCCATCGGGGTCCAACAGGGTTGATGTTTTTTGTTATTAGGGTTTAGGGTTGAGCACCATCCACTGACGGGCGCACTAGCAGCCGTGCACCACATGACCATCATGCGGACCATTCCGCGCCCCACTTCAACCAACCATGGTTTCGGTTCCCCCCTCATGAGCCAGGCTCCACTGAAACATAACACAATATAAAAGCCCTGTCCCCCCCCCCCACCCTACCCACACCTCCATCTCCCGTCTCTTCAGCGTCAGAGCTGCTCAAGGTGAAAAGGCCCTCCCGGGGCATGTAGCATGATTACAAATAGGCCTTAGAATTTCCCAGTTCTTTCTCAACGCTTCTAGCTTCGGAATCTCAACAGAAATCAAGGTATTGCGTTGATACCCCGACCCACCACATCGTCATGCTCCTGCCGGATGAGCACCGACCAGCCCCACCAGCAGGCCAGGCACACGCCCGGGTGCAGTGCAGGCGAGACGGATTTGGTGGCCTGCACATAAATCCCGCGGAGTGCACCGCTCACATCCCCCTGAAAACAAACAAAACATGCAGTTTGAGCCAACCTTATTTCCATTTTGAAATACCAGCGCTTGCTTGATAATCCGTTTCAAACGTAGATTAAGACAGGGATGAGGCCGGGGGAACCTCTAGGGCTGAGAGGTGGTAAGCCTAGGTCAGGGTTAAGGGTTCACCCTTAATCCTGCAAAACGGGGCTCGACAATACAGGTCAGTTCGGTAAAAGGACAGCGTTGCATTCGAACGCGTTTTCACGTCTCTTGGGCGCTAGGATATTCACATCTACGCTGCATCATGGAGGAGGGTTCATAAAGGGAGTGACGCTGTGGGTTGTGTAAGGTTGAGGCGAGGGGAAAATCTAGGGCTGAGGCGAGGGAAAATCTAGGGCTGAGGCGAGGGATAAATCTAGGGTTAAGGCGAGGGAGAAATCTAGGGTTGAGGAGAGGGAGAAATCTAGGGTTGAGGTGAGGGAGAAATCTAGGGTTAAGGCGAGGGAGAAATCTAGGGTTAGGGCGAGGGAGAAATCTAGGGTTAAGGCGAGGGAGAAATCTAGGGTTAAGGCGAGGGAGAAATCTAGGGCTGAGGCGAGGGAGAAATCTAGGGCTGAGGCGAGGGAGAAATCTAGGGCTGAGGCGAGGGAGAAATCTAGGGCTGAGGCGAGGGAGAAATGTAGGGCTGAGGCGAGGGAGAAATGTAGGGCTGAGGCGAGGGAGAAATCTAGGGTTGAGGCGAGGGAGAAATCTAGGGTTGAGGTGAGGGAGAAATCAAGGGTTGAGGTGAGGGAGAAATGTAGGGCTGAGGCGAGGGAGAAATCTAGGGTTAAGGCGAGGGAGAAATCTAGGGTTAAGGCGAGGGAGAAATCTAGGGTTAAGGCGAGGGAGAAATGTAGGGCTGAGGCGAGGGAGAAATGTAGGGTTGAGGTGAGGGAGAAATCTAGGGTTGAGGTGAGGGAGAAATCAAGGGTTGAGGTGAGGGAGAAATCAAGGGTTGAGGTGAGGGAGAAATCTAGGGTTGAGGTGAGGGAGAAATCAAGGGTTGAGGCGAGGGAGAAATGTAGGGTTGAGGCGAGGGAGAAATCTAGGGTTGAGGCGAGGGAGAAATGTAGGGTTGAGGCGAGGGAGAAATGTAGGGTTGAGGTGAGGGAGAAATCTAGGGTTGAGGCGAGGGAGAAATGTAGGGCTGAGGCGAGGGAGAAATCAAGGGTTGAGGCGAGGGAGAAATCTAGGGTTAAGGCGAGGGAGAAATCTAGGGTTGAGGCGAGGGAGAAATGTAGGGTTGAGGCGAGGGAGAAATCTAGGGTTGAGGCGAGGGAGAAATGTAGGGTTGAGGCGAGGGAGAAATGTAGGGTTGAGGTGAGGGAGAAATCTAGGGTTGAGGCGAGGGAGAAATGTAGGGCTGAGGCGAGGGAGAAATCAAGGGTTGAGGCGAGGGAGAAATGTAGGGCTGAGGCGAGGGAGAAATCTAGGGTTGAGGTGAGGGAGAAATGTAGGGTTGAGGTGAGGGAGAAATCAAGGGTTGAGGTGAGGGAGAAATGTAGGGTTGAGGTGAGGGAGAAATGTAGGGTTGAGGTGAGGGAGAAATCTAGGGCTGAGGCGAGGGAGAAATGTAGGGTTGAGGCGAGGGAGAAATCTAGGGTTGAGGCGAGGGAGAAATCTAGGGCTGAGGCGAGGGAGAAATCTAGGGTTAAGGCGAGGGAGAAATCTAGGGTTGAGGAGAGGGAGAAATCTAGGGTTGAGGTGAGGGAGAAATCTAGGGTTAAGGCGAGGGAGAAATCTAGGGTTAAGGCGAGGGAGAAATCTAGGGTTGAGGCGAGGGAGAAATCTAGGGTTGAGGCGAGGGAGAAATGTAGGGTTGAGGCGAGGGAGAAATGTAGGGTTGAGGTGAGGGAGAAATCTAGGGTTGAGGTGAGGGAGAAATCAAGGGTTGAGGTGAGGGAGAAATGTAGGGTTGAGGTGAGGGAGAAATGTAGGGTTGAGGTGAGGGAGAAATCTAGGGCTGAGGCGAGGGAGAAATGTAGGGTTGAGGCGAGGGAGAAATCTAGGGTTGAGGCGAGGGAGAAATCTAGGGCTGAGGCGAGGGAGAAATCTAGGGTTAAGGCGAGGGAGAAATCTAGGGTTGAGGAGAGGGAGAAATCTAGGGTTAAGGCGAGGGAGAAATCTAGGGTTAAGGCGAGGGAGAAATCTAGGGTTAAGGCGAGGGAGAAATCTAGGGCTGAGGCGAGGGAGAAATCTAGGGCTGAGGCGAGGGAGAAATCTAGGGCTGAGGCGAGGGAGAAATCTAGGGCTGAGGCGAGGGAGAAATCTAGGGCTGAGGCGAGGGAGAAATCTAGGGCTGAGGCGAGGGAGAAATCAAGGGTTGAGGTGAGGGAGAAATCTAGGGTTGAGGCGAGGGAGAAATCTAGGGTTGAGGCGAGGGAGAAATCTAGGGTTGAGGTGAGGGAGAAATCTAGGGTTGAGGCGAGGGAGAAATCTAGGGTTAAGGCGAGGGAGAAATCTAGGGTTGAGGCGAGGGAGAAATCTAGGGTTGAGGCGAGGGAGAAATCTAGGGCTGAGGCGAGGGAGAAATCTAGGGTTAAGGCGAGGGAGAAATCTAGGGTTGAGGAGAGGGAGAAATCTAGGGTTAAGGCGAGGGAGAAATCTAGGGTTAAGGCGAGGGAGAAATCTAGGGTTAAGGCGAGGGAGAAATCTAGGGTTAAGGCGAGGGAGAAATCTAGGGCTGAGGCGAGGGAGAAATCTAGGGTTGAGGCGAGGGAGAAATCTAGGGTTGAGGCGAGGGAGAAATCTAGGGTTGAGGTGAGGGAGAAATGTAGGGCTGAGGCGAGGGAGAAATGTAGGGCTGAGGCGAGGGAGAAATGAAGGGCTGAGGTGAGGGAGAAATGTAGGGCTGAGGCGAGGGAGAAATGTAGGGCTGAGGCGAGGGAGAAATGTAGGGTTGAGGTGAGGGAGAAATGTAGGGCTGAGGCGAGGGAGAAATCTAGGGCTAAGGCGAGGGAGAAATCTAGGGCTGAGGCGAGGGAGAAATCTAGGGCTGAGGCGAGGGAGAAATCTAGGGCTGAGGCGAGGGAGAAATCTAGGGCTGAGGCGAGGGAGAAATCTAGGGCTGAGGCGAGGGAGAAATCTAGGGTTGAGGTGAGGGAGAAATGTAGGGCTGAGGCGAGGGAGAAATGTAGGGTTGAGGTGAGGGAGAAATGTAGGGCTGAGGCGAGGGAGAAATCTAGGGCTGAGGCGAGGGAGAAATCTAGGGCTGAGGCGAGGGAGAAATGTAGGGCTGAGGCGAGGGAGAAATGTAGGGCTGAGGCGAGGGAGAAATGTAGGGCTGAGGCGAGGGAGAAATCTAGGGCTGAGGCGAGGGAGAAATCTAGGGCTGAGGCGAGGGAGAAATCTAGGGTTGAGGCGAGGGAGAAATCTAGGGTTGAGGCGAGGGAGAAATCTAGGGTTGAGGCGAGGGAGAAATCTAGGGTTGAGGTGAGGGAGAAATGTAGGGCTGAGGCGAGGGAGAAATCTAGGGCTGAGGCGAGGGAGAAATCTAGGGCTGAGGCGAGGGAGAAATCTAGGGCTGAGGTGAGGGAGAAATCTAGGGCTGAGGTGAGGGAGAAATGTAGGGCTGGGGCGAGGGAGAAATCTAGGGCTGAGGTGAGGGAGAAATCTAGGGCTGAGGCGAGGGAGAAATCTAGGGCTGAGGTGAGGGAGAAATGTAGGGCTGAGGCGAGGGAGAAATCTAGGGCTGAGGCGAGGGAGAAATCTAGGGTTGAGGTGAGGGAGAAATCTAGGGTTGAGGCGAGGGAGAAATCTAGGGTTGAGGCGAGGGAGAAATCTAGGGCTGAGGCGAGGGAGAAATCTAGGGCTGAGGCGAGGGAGAAATCTAGGGTTGAGGTGAGGGAGAAATCTAGGGTTGAGGCGAGGGAGAAATCTAGGGTTGAGGTGAGGGAGAAATGTAGGGCTGAGGCGAGGGAGAAATGTAGGGTTGAGGTGAGGGAGAAATCTAGGGTTGAGGTGAGGGAGAAATGTAGGACTGAGGCGAGGGAGAAATCTAGGGCTGAGGTGAGGGAGAAATCTAGGGTTGAGGTGAGGGAGAAATCTAGGGTTGAGGTGAGGGAGAAATCTAGGGTTGAGGTGAGGGAGAAATGTAGGACTGAGGCGAGGGAGAAATCTAGGGCTGAGGCGAGGGAGAAATCTAGGGTTGAGGTGAGGGAGAAATATAGGGTTGAGGTGAGGGAGAAATCTAGGGTTAAGGCGAGGGAGAAATCTAGGGCTGAGGCGAGGGAGAAATCTAGGGTTGAGGCGAGGGAGAAATCTAGGGTTGAGGCGAGGGAGAAATCTAGGGTTGAGGCGAGGGAGAAATCTAGGGTTGAGGTGAGGGAGAAATGTAGGGCTGAGGCGAGGGAGAAATCTAGGGCTGAGGCGAGGGAGAAATCTAGGGCTGAGGCGAGGGAGAAATCTAGGGCTGAGGTGAAGGAGAAATCTAGGGCTGAGGTGAGGGAGAAATGTAGGGCTGAGGCGAGGGAGAAATCTAGGGCTGAGGTGAGGGAGAAATCTAGGGCTGAGGCGAGGGAGAAATCTAGGGCTGAGGTGAGGGAGAAATGTAGGGCTGAGGCGAGGGAGAAATCTAGGGCTGAGGCGAGGGAGAAATCTAGGGTTGAGGTGAGGGAGAAATCTAGGGTTGAGGCGAGGGAGAAATCTAGGGTTGAGGCGAGGGAGAAATCTAGGGCTGAGGCGAGGGAGAAATCTAGGGCTGAGGCGAGGGAGAAATCTAGGGTTGAGGTGAGGGAGAAATCTAGGGTTGAGGCGAGGGAGAAATCTAGGGTTGAGGCGAGGGAGAAATGTAGGGCTGAGGCGAGGGAGAAATGTAGGGTTGAGGTGAGGGAGAAATCTAGGGTTGAGGTGAGGGAGAAATGTAGGACTGAGGCGAGGGAGAAATCTAGGGCTGAGGTGAGGGAGAAATCTAGGGTTGAGGTGAGGGAGAAATCTAGGGTTGAGGTGAGGGAGAAATCTAGGGTTGAGGTGAGGGAGAAATGTAGGACTGAGGCGAGGGAGAAATCTAGGGCTGAGGCGAGGGAGAAATCTAGGGTTGAGGTGAGGGAGAAATATAGGGTTGAGGTGAGGGAGAAATCTAGGGTTAAGGCGAGGGAGAAATCTAGGGCTGAGGCGAGGGAGAAATCTAGGGTTGAGGCGAGGGAGAAATCTAGGGTTGAGGCGAGGGAGAAATGTAGGGCTGAGGCGAGGGAGAAATCAAGGGTTGAGGCGAGGGAGAAATGTAGGGCTGAGGCGAGGGAGAAATCTAGGGTTGAGGCGAGGGAGAAATGTAGGGCTGAGGCGAGGGAGAAATCTAGGGCTGAGGCGAGGGAGAAATGTAGGGCTGAGGCGAGGGAGAAATCAAGGGTTGAGGCGAGGGAGAAATGTAGGGCTGAGGCGAGGGAGAAATCTAGGGTTGAGGCGAGGGAGAAATGTAGGGCTGAGGCGAGGGAGAAATGTAGGGCTGAGGCGAGGGAGAAATCTAGGGCTGAGGCGAGGGAGAAATGTAGGGCTGGGAAACCTTGAATGCGTGCAGTGTGGTGAAGGGTTGAGGGTTCAACCCCAACCCTGCGAAAGGAGGCATGCCAACAAAAGCAATTAAGAAACAAAGGTTTAGGATTCAGACATCTACACTACGTTATGGACGAGAGCTCGTTGCTCATAAAGGCAAAAGTGGCGTATAAAGGCAGAGACTTCCCCAATGACATTGTCCACACCCCATCCAACCACCAACCTGAAGCATGAGCACAACACAGGCAACGCTTCATCGCGTTTATTTTGTGTGTTCTTCACATTTATCATACCGGTGCGATATTTGAACCCTGGCTTGGCATGATCGCACTTCTGAATTCACCCACCTTTGCAATGACCGCAGACCCCAGCAGCAGCTGACTCATTGGCGACACGACTCTCTCATACAAGTCGGCGGGCGGGGCCGCCCGCCACGCGGCGCTCGTGAACAGCAGCGCCCAAAGCTCCCGTCCGGCCTGATGCAGCTTCGTGCGAGAGCGCTCCAGCGCCGCCGCAGCCAGAGCTGTTGAAGCGTACGCCTTGCCGCTGCCCCCAGCCACACCACCTCCTCCTCCTCCTCCGCCGCCATAGCCTGCCCCTGCCGGCCTAGGCCCCTCCTTCCGCATCAGGGTATATACTGCCCTAGGGACGCTCCTGGAGACCATGATCAGGTCGATCGCCCGCCGCTGAAGCAGGATACTGTCCCTGAGCTGCTCCAGGTGCTCCAGCACGCCGCCGCTGCCCCCAGTATCCGCAGCCACCTCCTCCTCCTTGGCCGCTCCTCCGACAACCTCACCTCCAGCTGCCGCCACACGCATTGCGGCCACCGCGTTGAGCCCCTTTTTCGCGGCAGCTTCGTGTAGGTCCACCATGGCGGAGCAAGCCGCAGCCATCACTGCCTGCATCTTCCAGGCCAGGTCATCCGCAAGGGCCCCAGCCGCATGCTGCCTTGGATACATCACCGCCGGGGCGGACCCAGCGGGGCCCTGCTGCACAGCGGCACCTGCTCCCGCTGCACCTACTGCTGCTCCCACTGCTACCGTCACAACAGCGTCTTTATAACCGCTCTTGGCTGCAGGCGCAGCGGTGCCCGCGGTGGCCGCCGCCGCCGCCGTCGTCTTACCCTTGACCTCCGGCCTGAGGGGTAGCTTGGGTGCCCCCGCTCCCCCCTGCGGCAGGCCCCAGGCTGAACCCTTGGCAGAGGCTGCTCCTCCTCCTCCTCCTCCGCCTCCCGCCACCGCCGCCGCCACAGCCGCTGCGGCAGCCTCCTCGGCCGCAGGCCTGCTGCTGCCTCCGACACTCTCCACCGCAGCCCGCCAGGCTGCCGTGGCTGCTGGGGCTCCGACCTCATTCGCGTACGAGGACAGGCCCGTCAGGCCGTAGTGTGCCTCCAGGTCCCGCAGCAAGGCCTGCTGACCATACTTGGCGCGGATGGCCTTGACCACCTGAGGCAGCAGGAAAGGGTAGCGGTGAAACACAATGTGTTCAGAACGATGCGTACACGCAGGGCCTGGCTGAACGCTCGGCCGCCGGCCGGGGTGGTAGGGGAGGAGTATGCTCAATTCCAGCTAACACGCACAGCCAGGGCCATATTGCAGCCATGGAGGGGCAGGACCATGGAACCTGTTGATCTAGACAGGGGGGGAAGAGAGAGAAACGCAGCATGTGTGCTTGGCAAAGCCTGGCAAACGTGTGGGGAGTGGGAACATTGCTGTACGGATGCTTTGTGCCATTGCAATTGTCGGACACTGCAGGTCATGGAGTTCAATAATGGTGCCATAGTCATAATGGTGCCAAAGTCACAAGTCAGCATGCCACATTTTACAGGAGCAAGATCAGGATCAGTGCAATGCAAGCTGAACCCTCATCCTGGCTGAACCACGCCCCTCCAGGGCTCAAACTCCAGGCACTGTCTCAACCTCACTCAAGGAGGCCTACCTGCCTCGACCACTCAAACTCTCGGCAAAAACAGCTTTAAGTTCATGTGCTTTTAACTCGCATCACCTCCAGAGCCTGCATCGACTCCTTAACAGGCTGTAGCAGCATCTCAGCAACGGTCTGCAGGCTCGCAGCACGACGGGCATAGCCGTACAGACTACTGCCGCTGCCGTTGCCAGCACCGCTGCCGCTGGCGCCCGCCTGTTCGGGCCCCACATCCCCAGGCTGCCCCGCCGCAGGCTCCGTGCCCTGTAGCGTCTGGTCCAGGAAGGACAGAGGGCCGCCTGCGGAGGGCAGCCGGGCCACCAGGACTTCCAGGTGCAGCAGCCAGTGGCCGCCCTCCAAGAAAACCTGAGCAGGGGCGCAGGCAATGGGGGGTAGGCTGGGGATCACGTGTGGATGAAGGAGGCAGATGGGTCCCCTAGGTGGAGGAGAGAAAGGAGGTGCAGCAGCCAGTGGCCGCCCACCGGGAAAACCTGATCAGGGGCGCAGGCAATGGGAGGTAGGCTGGGAATCAAGTGTGGACGCAGGAGGCAGACGAAAAGGGAGGTGCAGCACCGAGCGAGCGTACTCCTGATAGCATGAACAGGGATTCATCCAAGAGCTGTCAAGACACTGAACATTCTATAGATACGAAACGGCATCTGAAGCTGAGTGGAAACGGCCCAAGCGAATAAGATATACCAGGGCTGTCTCGGAGAGAGGCCCTTGCAGCTTTGATGCATATGTAGCAGCTTCATATGATCATATCTGTTTAGGCTGGAGACGGCCCATGCATCTCTCATGTGCATGTGCCAAGTCTGTCTCTCTGTACTCAAGGGGCGATGCATGCACCTGAGTTCTTCCCCCTCCCCCCCCCCCCCCCCCCCCCCCCGAGTCCTGCTTTGTTTCCTGCCCACCTACTCCGCCCACCTGTTCTACTACACCCTATACCCTACACCCACCTGCCCCACTTCACCCCTTAACTCTCCTGAACCAATCCACCCTAAACCCCACACACCCCTATCTCACTTCATCTCTTTACCCTACAGCCACCTGCCTTACTTCATCCCTTAACTCTCCTGAACCAATCCACCCTAAACCCCACACACCCCTATCTCACTTCATCTCTTTACCCTACAGCCACCTGCCTTACTTCATCCCTTAACTCTCCTGAACCAATCCACCCTAAACCCCACACACCCCTATCTCACTTCATCTCTATACCCTACACCCACCTGCCCCACTTCACCGCTTAACTCTCCTGAACCAATCCACCCTAAACCCCACACACCCCTATCTCACTTCATCTCTTTACCCTACACCCACCTGCCCCACTTCACCCCTTAACTCTCCTGAACCAATCCACCCTAAACCCCACACACCCCTATCTCACTTCATCTCTTTACCCTACAGCCACCTGCCTTACTTCATCCCTTAACTCTCCTGAACCAATCCACCCTAAACCCCACACACCCCTATCTCACTTCATCTCTTTACCCTACACCCACCTGCCCCACTTCATCCCTTAACTCTCCTGAACCAATCCACCCTAAACCCCACACACCCCTATCTCACTTCATCTCTTTACCCTACAGCCACCTGCCTTACTTCATCCCTTAACTCTCCTGAACCAATCCACCCTAAACCCCACACACCCCTATCTCACTTCATCTCTATACCCTACAGCCACCTGCCTTACTTCATCCCTTAACTCTCCTGAACCAATCCACCCTAAACCCCACACACCCCTATCTCACTTCATCTCTTTACCCTACAGCCACCTGCCCCACTTCATCCCTTAACTCTCCTGAACCAATCCACCCTAAACCCCACACACCCCTATCTCACTTCATCTCTATACCCTACACCCACCTGCCCCACTTCACCGCTTAACTCTCCTGAACCAATCCACCCTAAACCCCACACACCCCTATCTCACTTCATCTCTATACCCTACAGCCACCTGCCTTACTTCATCCCTTAACTCTCCTGAACCAATCCACCCTAAACCCCACACACCCCTATCTCACTTCATCTCTTTACCCTACAGCCACCTGCCTTACTTCATCCCTTAACTCTCCTGAACCAATCCACCCTAAACCCCACACACCCCTATCTCACTTCATCTCTATACCCTACACCCACCTGCCCCACTTCACCGCTTAACTCTCCTGAACCAATCCACCCTAAACCCCACACACCCCTATCTCACTTCATCTCTTTACCCTACACCCACCTGCCCCACTTCACCCCTTAACTCTCCTGAACCAATCCACCCTAAACCCCACACACCCCTATCTCACTTCATCTCTTTACCCTACACCCACCTGCCCCACTTCACCGCTTAACTCTCCTGAACCAATCCACCCTAAACCCCACACACCCCTATCTCACTTCATCTCTTTACCCTACAGCCACCTGCCTTACTTCATCCCTTAACTCTCCTGAACCAATCCACCCTAAACCCCACACACCCCTATCTCACTTCATCTCTTTACCCTACACCCACCTGCCCCACTTCATCCCTTAACTCTCCTGAACCAATCCACCCTAAACCCCACACACCCCTATCTCACTTCATCTCTTTACCCTACAGCCACCTGCCTTACTTCATCCCTTAACTCTCCTGAACCAATCCACCCTAAACCCCACACACCCCTATCTCACTTCATCTCTATACCCTACAGCCACCTGCCTTACTTCATCCCTTAACTCTCCTGAACCAATCCACCCTAAACCCCACACACCCCTATCTCACTTCATCTCTTTACCCTACAGCCACCTGCCCCACTTCATCCCTTAACTCTCCTGAACCAATCCACCCTAAACCCCACACACCCCTATCTCACTTCATCTCTATACCCTACACCCACCTGCCCCACTTCACCGCTTAACTCTCCTGAACCAATCCACCCTAAACCCCACACACCCCTATCTCACTTCATCTCTATACCCTACAGCCACCTGCCTTACTTCATCCCTTAACTCTCCTGAACCAATCCACCCTAAACCCCACACACCCCTGTCTCACTTCATCTCTATACCCTACACCCACCTGCCCCACTTCACCGCTTAACTCTCCTGAATCAATCCACCCGAAACACTACACCCCCCTGCCTCACCCCACCCCTATACCCTACAGTCAAACACCCACCTGTTCCGCCTCGGCGACTTGTTTCCGGAGCCTCTGCACCTCTGTTGCCGGTAGCGGCGGGGCGGGCAGCACAGCGGGCGCCTGCGCCTTCACTCCCGCCAGGCCCTTGGACGTGCCCCGCATCGCCTCCTTCACCGTCAGCAGCGCCTCGGTGAAGGCGGCCTCGGCCACATGAAAGGCCTGAGGCAGAAACATGTCCATGAGCGCGGGTTTCCGAACTCAACAAGCATGGGCTTGGGAAACAAGAAGGGGCGCTGCACAAGCAAAATACCTCAAAGCATGCCCATGATCATCTGGCCATTTTGAACTCCACACTAAACATGTTGTTGGGAGTGCGGGAGGCAAAGCGCACTACATGTAACATTTCAGGTACATAACGAGTTTCCACCAAAGAGGGAGGCGCTGCACACTTGGTAACCAAACATGCCATCTGGGCTGACCGGGCCGCGCACGAGACCCCCAAGGGCAGTGGATGCCGCAAACCTGGCAAGCTTGATACCGTGATGTCAACAATTCATATACCGTATAGATAGCGGTACGGTATAGATTGCGGTATATCAGCACTGGCATGCCAGCCACCCACTCAGGCGGCACTGAAATCAATATATGCTTAGCATCTGCCCACCTTGCGCGACGCGTCTGGGCAGGCCCACGCCTCCAGCATGGACCGTACCCTCCGCACGGCGGCCACGTCCCTCTGGAGCATGGTGGCCAGCGTGGAGCGGACCAGGTCCCATGTGGTCGCCAGCATGGGCACCAGGGCCGCAGCTGATGCGGGGGCGGCAGCGGGGGCTACAGGCTCCTGGGGGGGGGTAGACGGGGGCAGATGTTTGATAATTACAAGTTCCAAAACGTTTTTGGTGTATATCAGGATACGCATTACGAGCTTTGCATGTGAGACATACCGCCAGAATGCATTCAAGGTGCAAAGCCGTGTGTCAGCCTTGCTATCCAACTTGCATTTTGCCCCAATCCGCCCCAATTTGCAGGAGTCCCCACACCGGTATCTCGTACGCAATTTGCGTTACACCTCACCTGCTGCTGCTTCACCTGGCCACTAGCGCATATTCCATGTAATTTCACGACTCGAACCTCCTGAAGCTGCTACAACTGCCTACCATGGTATTCAATCAGCGTATTTACGTCTCAGCCCACCTGCTGCCACCGCTGCTCCTGCTGTTGCTGCTGCCCACCTGCTACAGCTGCTGCTGCTACTGCTGCGTCTCAGCTCACCTGTTGCTGCTGCTGCTGCTGCTGCAAATAATTACCAACGTCGCTCAATGTTCTCTTGCATCTCAGCCCACCTGCTGCTCCTTCATGATGCCTACCGTCATTCGACCTGCTTTTGCATCTCCGCCCACCTGCTGCGGCTGCTTGAGCAGCACCTCCAGTGCCTCCTCCTCCAGGCCATGCTGAGCCAGCAGGCGTGCCGCTCCCACGGGGTCGGTGCGCTGCTTGAGAGCGGCAGCATCCTGAAAAGATACAACATCAGTGGATAGGACCACCTCGGCATCCTTAATGAACACATTACTAGGAGCAGAGCACCCGCATGGGCAGTGTTTATTTTTTCAGCCACAAGTCCTTCTTGGGCAGGCCGCCCCGCGGCCGCCAAAGGCCTGATTGGGACCAAACCTGGACCAGCCAACTACTGATGGCCAAAGCAGCATAGCTGCCCACAAATGGAGCCTCCAGCCTGAGGCTGGAATGTAGCTGACACGTAGCTGAGTCGCGAAAAAGAAACAATGCGCTTGGGCATCCTGATTGATAGGATATCAGCATCAAGACTCGCACCAGCATCCTGAAAGAAATCATTATCAGCAAGACACTCTTCAGTATCCTAAACGAAAACAGTATAAGCAGCAAGACCTGCATCAATTTTCTGGATGAAAAAACAAAAGAAAAGAGGACCACCTGGGGGGTGGGGGACTGCAAGTTCAAAAGACGACAAAGAAAGACAGGGACTCAAGAAGATTCCCCGCGGGACTACACCAGCAGGTCAGGTACCGTTTGCTTTGCCTTCCCTCATCATCAATATTGTTTGAGGTTGAGGGACCCATGCATTTTCTGATTATCGATCATCGACACGTGTTACGTTGAAAATTAAGAGTGAATGTCCACAGTCTGCCCTGAGGGCAGCATTAGAAAACAAATCATTTTTTGATGCCTGAGGGTAGGCAAATCAAATCTACGGTACCTAACCTGTAATTCTAGCCCGACAAAGAGATGTGGGTGATTGTTCTGCTCTGTACCTCTCACCTCCCACACTTCCACACCCACACACTTTGCACCACACTTCCAAACCTCCAAGCCCACTAGCGTTTTACCCCTACTGTACCTTACACAATTCCACACCCACTTTTTTCACACCGTACCTTCCACATGCCAAACTGCTGCAACATGAACTCCTGCTCAGTCCTCCGGGGAATGAGGTCCACCGCCGACCGGGCCAGGTCCTGCCGGCCCGCAGCCTGTCAGCCGAATGGGGGAAAGGTTGGGCAGGACTTCAATGAACTAGCAAAACGGCTGAACCGTACCGTATTGCCCTGATGAAAATACCGGTACATCACGTGCAAGAGGAACGCAGCCGACAGGTGTTGCACTGCAGCGAGACCACGTCAATGAATAGGAGCATAGGCATAGCGTCTGCCTCCCTCCCGCCCTTCTTCCACTCATATGCATCTTTCCCTCCCTCCACTCACTAGCACCAAAGCAATTTCTTCCCTCCTTTCACTCACATGCCCCTCCCCCTCCTTCCACTCACATGCCCCTCCCCCTCCTTCCACTCAAATGCCCCTCCCCCTCCTTCCACACACATGCACCTCCCCCTCCCTGCACCCACATGCGCCTCTCGAGCCATCTTGGCGACGGCCTTTCCAAACTCCGGCCAGTTGCGTGTCGCCGCAGCCACCTCAGCCGGTCCGCCGATCCGCTGCAGCGCCCTGAGGGTGGCGATAGAGTCCCCCACCTCAAAGTAGGCCAAGGCCGCCTTGCTGAGCCAAACCCGCATGGTGCGCAAGCGGGACGCCTCCTTAGCCGCCAGCTGCTGCGCCTCCTCTCCCACCGCAGACTTCCCGAGCACCGCAGCAAGGTCCGGGCCTGCAGCGGCAGCCGCCGGGCCGTTCGCCGCCGCCGCTGCTACGCTGGCCGAAGCCGCGGAGAGCGCCTTCCAGGCAGCCATGCAGCAGTCCGCCTCCCCGCGCCGGTCCTTGAGCTGCGCGAGCAGCTCCAGCGCCTGCTTGTACTTCCTTAGACGCAGGTACAGCTCGGCGGAGCAGCGCACGTGGTGACCGCCGGCCTCCGAGAGGCACTTGGCCGCGAGCAGCGCCCAGCGGCGCCGCTGTTTGGGCTCGACGGCGTCCGGGGACTCCTCGGCGCGCGCGACTGCGGCCAGCAGCTGCTGCGCAGCGCCCGCCAGCAGGCGGCGGCGCTGCGGCGCGGCCGCGGCTGCGTCGGCCGCGTCTGTGCGCCGCTGCTGCGCGTCCGCCACCGCAGACCGCACGCCATCGCCCGCTTGTAAGTACGCCTTGGCCGCCATAGCATAGTTTTGGTTGACCTCCAGGTTCCGGGCGCGTTTGGCCCACTCCTCGCGGCTGCTGGTGGCACGCTGAGTCAGACCGAACTTGACAGCATCGGAGCCATCGTCCAACAGGGAGCTGCAACAGGTCAGCAGGGAGTGGGTACGAATTACAGAGTGAATTGCAGGATGGATTATAGGATGAATTACAGGGTGAATTATAGCGTAAATTTGAGGATACGGTATATCACAGTGTAAGTTGCCAGCATGTTCATGTGCAAGTAAACGGTTTTCACCGTTTGTTCAATTTACGGGGGGGCACATCTCACTCCTACCACACTGCCCTCCTTCCTTCCATTCCTCTCCCGAATACGCTCCCTTCTCTCCTCTTTCAATCCTTTCCTCACACACTCCCTCTCCTCTCGTCGTTTTCCTCTCCAGATCTCTCCTCTCCAGATCTTTCCTCACCAGGTCCCCCCACTCCCATTTCCTTTCCACTCCCAATCTCAATCATGAATTATCTCATTCCTTTCCACTCCCACGCCCTCATCTCATTCCTTTCCTCTCCCGATCTCCGCTCTCTCCTCCCTAGCAACCTGATGCTGCCACACTCACGTGGTGACCACCCTGGCCATGCCCAAGGACTGCAACAGGTGGTAGAAAGGCGCACGCTTGGCAGCCGACTCGTCAAAGATAACCACGTTGTTCTTGGCCCGGGTGATGGCAGTGTACAGGTGCTGGTGTGAACAAGGGCAGAGGGCAACAGGGCACAATAGTGATGAGTGGACAGGGCAAAGGGGAAAAGTGAAATGGGTGAACAGCAGGGGAAAGGATAATATAGAGAAGGGGGAGCAGTGCAATGGGGGAACAGGGCAAAAGGACAAGAATGTGACGAAGGCACAGGGGGGGCAGGGTGTGACCTCCGCTGAGACTCACACCGAGCAGGAGCAAATACGACCATACTGTTCCAATCAAATGCAACCTTGCTGTTTCAGTCCAGACACTCCCCAAGGTTAAGACCTGAACCCCAGGGCCTGCCTCCTGCATCACCAAACTTCAGCTCCTCCTGCAGAGCAGGGTTGAGAGTAAAGTTTGCATCCTTAAACCTGCCTAACCAACCTTGAGCTCCTCCTGCAGCAGGGTTGAGGATTTAGCTTGCATGAACCTTCATGCTAAACCCCTAAACCCTAAACCCTGAATGACCAACCTTGAGCTCCTCCTGCAGCAGCGTGTGCTTAGCCCGATCAAACTCCAGGGGACGCAGGTGCCCAGCTTCGGAGCTGCTGACGGGAAGGTCGATGAGCTGGTAGGGGTGACGGCGGGCCGCCCGGCCCGAAACCTCAGCACCCGCGTTCTGTGACAGCCATGGACATACACGTGGGGGGAAGGGATGAGAACAGGTCGAGGGACGGTGATGATGGGGCACAGAGGGATCAGAGCAGGGTAGAGTTTCCTGTTTGACTAGATGAGGCCACCGTCAGCAGGCCGCCTTGCGGTGGTCAGAGGCCCTGTTGGAACCAAAAACTGGACCGGCCTATGACCGGCGGCCTAAGCAACATGGCTAGCCACACCTGGGGCCTGTGGCGAGAAGCCGGGGGGCAGCTGAAAAATAGCCGATTCACGAAAAACAAGCTCTGGATCAGGACGTGGGGGGGAGGGGGGATTTCCTCACTCCAGGGCCTAAGGCGGGAGGCCGGAATGAAGCTGGGTGGGCAGGTGTCCTGACGGTTCACCTATAGAAGACTGGATTAGTTCTCATGCATGCTTGTAAAAGCGTGAAAGACTCCAGCAGTTTTTAATCAGTGACGGAGATCAAGATCGCGGCATCTCGCCAACAAACGCCGCCTAGGACATGGCTCCTCAGCAAAAACTGCCGCAGGGACTGCAGCTCCCCTCACCTTCTCCTCCTTCAGTTGCTGGAGGAAGCTGCAGAGCACCCGCCACTCGCTGGTTGCCTCACTGTCCTCAAAGAAGTTGATCAGGTACACTTACGGGAGGAACAGCAAAACACGCAGCAGGATCAGGTGCGCTGACTAATGCTGAGTAATAAAACGTCAAAAACAAAACATCGTGAGTCAGGGAGGCGCAGGAAGGGAACACAAGCAAACACACGCACAGGCACAAAGTTAGAGACAAGGAGGGGCCTGAAGGGCTCAAAAACAAACAATCACACAATCACGCAGCCAGATTCAAGGAGGCGCCTAACGGCCACAAAAGCAAACAATCACACAGCCAGAGTCAAGGAGGCACCTAACAGCCTTGCAGGCACACAGGCCCCAGGGGCTCACCAGGGTTGGAACCTCAGTAAGTAGGTATGAATCATTAACACTGTAAGTACAGTAAAAGAAACCACCTCTCGTCTAAAGCCTTCAAATTGACATGATGTACACCATTTAGACCAGCACCAGCATTTAAATATCTTCATAGCAAGGGGATGGACGTGCTGCCTCCATGTCTCACTCACCGTCGTCAGATTCCAGACCCTTGACCTCCAGGGCACCGCGAAGAACATAGCCTTGGAGTGGTCAAGCACTGTACCCCTAAACCCTAACCCCTTGACCTTAGGAACATTGCCTTGGAGTGGCCAAGCACTGTACCCCTAAACCCTAACCCCTTAACCCTAGGAACAATGCCTTCGAGTGGCCAAGCACTGTACCCCTGAACCCTAACCCCTTAACCCTAGGAACATTGCCTTTGAGTGGCCAAGCATTGTGCTTTTAAACCCTAACCCTAAAACCTAAGAATATTGCCTTGTAGTAGCCAATCCAGCCTAAAAGCCTGAAGGAAACAAACAATGCGCCAAATCTGAATACCTCCCTCAAATAAATAGACAACTCGATGCCGCACTCACCATCGTCGAACTCTAGACCCTTGGCCTGGGGCACTGTGAGGAAGATTGCATTGGAGTTCTTGATCACCTCGGGCAGGCGGACAATGCTCTCCAGGGTGCGGACCAGGACTACCTGGTGCGCACCAAACTCAACCTGCAGGTGAGCAGAAGGACAAGTCTTTTGCATGGGCTAGAACGCCAACAAACAGTTTGATTGAAATAGCTCTGTTCGCCACTAGGCAGGTACGCGGTTGGCATTTATGCGCAGCCGGGCAGTAACACTGTCGGGACGGCAGACAATGCTCGCCAGCGTGCGAACCAGGACCACATGGTGTGCACCAAATTCAACCTGCGGTCGGGCAGTAGGGCAGTTGTCACGCAGGCAAGCAGGAAAAAAAGGCCAACATTAGTGTCGCCACTGGGCAGCTAAGCGCTTTGGGCAATTTTCATGCTGCCGGGCAGTTGTGTAGTCTGGCAGACAGTCAATGCCCTTCAAAATGCTCTTGAGAACGACCTGTTGCGCATTAAACTTGACATGCGGGTGGGCACTTGGGCGGTCAAACAGTTGGGAAGCGATGCCGTCGGGCAATTATGCACCCAGGCAGGCGGTAAGCCGTGAATAGCCGTCAACAGAGGCCGTGCACCAAAGAGGTGCGCACAGTAACAGAACCAACATGCTCCCAAGCAGGATGCGCCTCCTCAGTGGCCCGTCCATTCCTTTTTCCTAACAAACAGTGCTTGACCCATTTCCCAATAGTGTTCGGCTCAGTTCGCAAAATTGTTCAGCTCGTTCTCCCCAAAAATGTTCCACATATTTCCCCAAGGATTGTAACACATCAGCCTCGTCACCCTCACCCTCTCTCCCACCTGCGACGTATTCTGGCCGGATCCCGACAGCAGGATGGAGCGTGCGATCTTGATGCCCCTCGTGGATAGCAAAGCAAATCTGATGCCCAAAGATCCAGCATCCTTGTTCCTAGCACCCGCCCACCTCC
This sequence comes from Limnomonas spitsbergensis, assembly GCA_037349105.1. Lineage (NCBI taxonomy): Eukaryota > Viridiplantae > Chlorophyta > Chlorophyceae > Chlamydomonadales > Limnomonas > Limnomonas spitsbergensis. The sequence goes on from JAYJMM010000113.1 coordinate 2,041,213, forward strand.
TCTCCCTCCCTCCCACCTCCTCTCCCTCCCTCCCACCTCCTCTCCCTCCCTCCCACCCCCTCTCCCTCCCTCCCACCTCCTCTCCCTCCCTCCCACCTCCTCTCCCTCCCTCCCACCTCCTCTCCCTCCCTCCCACCTCCTCTCCCTCCCTCCCACTTCCTCTCCCTCCCTCGCACCCCGTCTCCCTCCCGCCCGCCTCCTCTCCCTCCACCCATCTCCTCTCCGTCCCTCCCACCTGCGACGTGTTCTGGTCCGATCCTGACAGCAGGATGCACAGGTCCTCCACGTTCATGGAGGCCAGCAGCAGGGGCGGCGGGCCGTCAAACAGGGCACGCTCCCGCTGCAGCTCATCAATGGAGTGACGGAAGTATTCCTTGATCAGGTCCTAAGGGGAGGGTGGGACGTGAGGGAGGGTGTGGGAGGATGTGGGTGTAGGAGTGGGGGTGTGGCAAGGTGTGGGTATGGGAGGGTGTGGGAGGGTGTAGGAGTTTTTGGGTGTGGGACGGTGTGGGAGGTGTGGGATACATCATCAGCACTACTGGTGCAATGCAGGGAAGGGCCGGCGTCAGCCAAGTAGCTGTACACCAACATGAATATACACCATGCCTGTCGCGCCTACCACGAGCAGAGCGGCGGAGTCAAGGATGCCCTGGTGCGTACGGTAATTTGTCTTCAGTTGCAGCACCGGTGGGATAGCCACAGTGAGCGCGGCCTCCTCCCCACCCGCCTTCTTGCGACGCTCGTTCTCCTGGTGGAAAAGTGTCTTGATATCTGCAGAGGGGAGTGCCGCGTAGGGGCAGCGTGAGTCCAAGGGGAAAACAAGCATGCACGCATGCACCATGCACGCACACTCATGAGCAATGCAAGCACACCATGCATACACATGCACCACACACGCGCACGTGCATGCACGCACACACACCATGGACTGACCACAATACGTGTATTGAAGGTTACAACAAACCTGGTTGTCACATGCCCTGACCACATACCCTAAACCCTGAACCAAGATCACTTATTCCGCCGGCAGTATAACCGGTTTGGCTCTGCTATTAGTTAATTCCTTTTGCACGGAGTAGGTTCCCGGCACCAACTATCAAAACAACGCGTGTCTGACAGGGCTGCATCTGCCTCCCTAAGTTCATCCATCTAGGCACCCCAGATCCAACGACTGGATGCAGCACGGCCGCAGCCGAATGTCAGTACCACCCACGCCACCTGAATATACTCGCCCACCAAAAAGCTTGAAGAAACACAAATTCGCACCCACCTGAAAAAGCTAGACCCGGACCCACTTGAGCATCTGACACCCACAACCACCAAAGAACCCGACACCTACACCCATCAGAGAACCTGAACCTGCTCCCACCTCAGCATCTGACACCCGTACCCACCAGAGAACCCGACACCCACGCTCACTAGAAAACCCTACACCTGCACCCACCCCAGAAGCCAGCAGCCGCAAACCCACCCAATGACCTGCACCCAACACCCGAAAGCCTACCAGAGAGCCTGAACCCTACACCTGCACCCACCCCAGAAGCTAACATCCGCAAACCCACCCGAGAACCTGAACCCGATGCCCCTGGCGATCGTCTGCGCTGTGTCGCCTGCGTAGAACAGCCTGTTGGGGTCCGGCACCACCCGCATGTCCAACAGGATCTCAGCCTGGGTGAAGTCCTGGACCTGAGGGGCAGGGAGAGGCGGAGGGGGGGGGGAAGCCTCAGCAATATGTGTGGACAGGGTCCGGCAACACCCGCATGTCCAACAGAATCTCAGCCTGGGTGAACTCCTTAGACTGAGATTTAAGTGTGAGGGTTGGGGCCGTAGAGTTCAGGGTCAAGTGTCCAGATTCAGGTTATAGTGCTTGGGAAAGAGAGGCGGGTGGGTAAGCCTCTACAAAGGAGCAAATGGAAGTCATCCAGTCTCGGCATGGGGGCAAGTCATCCAGTCTTGGCATGGGGGCATCTTGAAGGACGGAAGGTTTCACAGCCAACACAGCCCCGTCCCCTCACCTCGTCCCTGTAGATGGTGTGGATGGGTACGCCCTCGTAGCCGCCGTCCCGCAGCTGGCGGTACACGTGGGCCACCAGGTCACAAATGTCGTACCTGAGGCAGTACAGTGTGACACCAGCATGGCAATGACAAATCATTCGTTAAAGTGTGAAGGGGAGAAGCAGCAGCAAGGGGTGTGTGATGCAACTCTGCCAATGGGGAGCAGCAGATAGTAGCGGCAGCAACAGATAGCAGCAACAAATAGTAGCAGCAAGGGTAGCACATTTTAGCAATAGGGTGTCGACAAGTATTACGTCCGCTACCACAGCCTGGCATTTCCGCAATGTTGTAGGGAGCAGCAGCAGCAGCAACAGGGGGGCACAATTGCACAGGGCGTCAACTAGCATCATATCTGCTGCCACAGCCTGGCATGTCTGTCATCATCAGGAGCGAAGCAGCAGCAGCAGCAGCAGCAGCAGCAGCAGATGGGAGCAGAAGCAGGGGGGAGACACTTGCTCAGGGCGGCAACAAGGATCATGTCTGCTGCCAAAGCCTGGCATTTTCACAAGCAGCAGCAGCAGTAGCAGCAGCAACTTGGGGTGTGAAGACACCGTTCAGGGGGAGAAGCAGCAGCAGCAGCGGCAGCAGGTGTGCAAGGCAGAAACAAGCATCATCGAAACTTCCGCGGCCCGGCAACGAAACCAGCATTGCAATCAGCGCTAAAAGGAGCCCCTCCCGTCTGACCTGCGCCCCTCCCTCTTGGCCCGCTGGTACGCCATGAAGATGGGGTACACGAGGTCGGTGCGCTGCCCGGCAGTGAAGTTGGGAGCTCGCTTGACGCCCACGTCATTGGTGTACTGTGCCTGGGACAAGAAGCCCTGGAGAGAGGGTGATGAGAGGGAGAGAGGGGAGGGGGGGGGATTCAGATATGCCGGAGAAGCCCGTGACCCCTTCACTGGGTATGACGTCTGTATCCATGGCGTACTGCTCCCATGGCGGGAAGCAATGGATACCGTAGAACCACTTAGACTCCGCGCACCCCCAAAAACAAGAAATTAATTTGTCGTCGCGCACCTCAAAAAGAATTTAAAAACCGGTCGCGCAGCGACGAAACGTGTGGGAATTGGGGCCCGGGGGCTCAGTGTTACTACGCTAAAGGGCAGTCGACCCTGGGGTCTTCGGTACGAATCCTGTCAATGTTCAATTACCGTGCTCCAGATGTGAGCGGGGAAAACGTCTGGCACTTCGTTAAATGTGCCCCGCAGAACGTCGTGAGCGGGCTACCCTACCAACTTGGATGAGCTGCTGTGAATCGAGTGGTCTCACGCCTCCTGCTTCGGCGGAGGAGGAGTCTTTCTTCTTTCTGATGCCCCGAAAAGTCAGCAGTCGTCAGCACCCGTCTCTGCCTCCAGGATCGAGCTTCGCAACGGGGACTGGCGTAAGGATCACTCGACGGATGTCAAATCAAACAGTCGCGCGATTTTGTAAAAAATGCCGTTTTTAACTCATAATGCGCACCCCCAAAATAATTGTTTGGGCACCTGAATGACGCTCCGCGCTGCGGCCATTGTGGAATTAATATTAGCACGCAGCCATGTCCGCGCACCCCAATAATTATTTAATTACGAGCGGAGTCAAAGTGGTTCTACGGTAGTGTTTTTTATGGAAGAAGGGGCAGGATGTTGTGCCTGCCCAAGCAGCACAGTTTGCTCTAGCTGGCTCCCCTGGCCCTGGGCCAAGACGCACCAGAACCGCGTCCGAAATACCCTGTGTGTGACACTGTCCACTGCAGGGACTCGACCAAACATTGAAGCTGAGTCACCAGGCAGCAGCAGCAGGCCTCGCAATCAGTGGATCGAGATCCTAGACGTTTTCACATCAGCGCTGATGGCTGGCTGTCAAAGGTGGCTGGTGTCAACTCCTTCAAAACAGCATATTTGAGAACTGGCCCCTGGCCCCCCCTCCCCCCCGGAACCTTGGAAATCTGTAATGCGGCCGCACCCGCATTGAAAACAAACTCGCTTTGTCGGTGGGAAAGGGGGAGAAGTAGTCGGTTGGATTGGGGGGACAGTGGGCGACTCGCTTTCTCGGTTTTTTAGGAGAAAAACTCGCTTACCGGTAGTAGTTTTTTAAGAGGAAAAACTGACTTTGTCGGTTTTTTGATGGGGGAAAACTCACTTTGTCGTTTTCAAAGAGGAAAAAGTCACTTTGTCGGTTTCAAAGGGGGAAAACTCACCGTGTTGGTTTCAAAGGAGAAAAACTCACTTTGTCGGTTTCAAAGAGGAGAAACTCACTTTGTCGGTTTTAAAGGAGAAACTCACTTTGTCGGTTTCAAAGAGGAGAAACTCACTTTGTCGGTTTTATAGGAGAAAAACTCACCTTGTCGGTTTCGATGGCCTCTGAGCTTCCTTTGATGTACGAGATGATCTCCTGCCACACCGCTGCCGGGCGGACTGTCTCGCGGACCTTGGGATCTGCAAAGAAGCAGGTCCCAATCACGATGGGGGTCAGGAATGAAGCCGACTCTAGCGACAACAGCGTCGTGACGTGCCTTGGAGACAGCTGGGTGCCCTGGTCGAAATCACTGAAGTTCCACAAAAAGACACGTAAGGCTCACCCATCCATGAGGACCTTACTAAAGGGCGACGGCTGTGGGTGTGCACCAGAGGATCACAGTGCTTTGTGCCCTCTGGTGTGCTCCATAATGTGAGCACCATACCGTAAGTTGCTTTGCCTTCCCTCATAATTAACGTTGTTTGGGGGTAAGGGATCCATGGATTAGCTAATGATCGATTATCGACGCCAGTTTTTTTGCCGACGGTTCAGGTCAGCATTAAAACAAATCATGTTTTGATGCCCAAGGGTAGGCAAATCAAATCTACAGTAGTGTGCGCATCATAAACCTAGCAGAGCAGCGCTGTGACTAGTCTGACCATGGCTGACCGAGGGGGAAGGGGGATAAGCGCAGCTAAACAAACTGTATTTGTATCCTATATTTGACTCCAGCCCTCCTTGGGTTCCCCTCTCACGAGGCACGGCCTTCTTCCTCATTAACCCTCAATGTGACCCTATAAATTCTCTCTAAAAAGCATTTTATACCGTACCATCAGTCGGTATTGATTATCCGCGCGGATTTTTATAAATCGCACCTGCGTGGATAAATTGGCCTTGAAAAAAATAAAGGCAAAACCAGCTGTAGCCATCGTAGTCGTATTAGTGCGAAAATATGAGTCCTCTGATTCAGGATGCACGCTATAACGCGCGTCTTTCATGACATGAATCAAAGTGTGCAAGTCCAACTCCCTAGCAGAGGCCAGCATGAATCAGCAACAGCCACTTTCTGAGCAAAGCTGGCGCAGCTGCGCTATTTCTTACCTGACCACCGGCACCTTATTTCTGAGATGAGCTGATTACAGCACCGGTACGCTGTTTCTGAGCTGAGCTGACTACCGGTACGCTGTTTCTGAGCTGAGCTGACTACCGGTACGCTGTTTCTGAGCTGAGCTGACTACCGGTACGCTGTTTCTGAGCTGAGCTGACTACCGGTACGCTGTTTCTGAGCTGAGCTGACTACCGGTACGCTGTTTCTGAGCTGAGCTGACTACCGATACGCTGTTTCTGAGCTGAGCTGAGTACCGGTACGCTGTTTCTGAGCTGAGCTGAGTACCGGTACGCTGTTTCTGAGCTGAGCTGACTACCGTTACGCTGTTTCTGAGCTGAGCTGACTACCGGTACGCTGTTTCCGAGCTGAGCTGACTACCGGTACGCTGTTTCTGAGCTGAGCTGACTACCGGTACGCTGTTTCTGAGCTGAGCTGACTACCGGTACGTTGATTCTGAGCTGAGCTGATACACCTATTTATAACAAACCCAATTTAAACATATTTTCAAAGAAACGATTTTTTACTAAATTTTGCCCCCATTCGTGGATAAAATTAATTATTTTCCAACGCACTAATCTCAAAGAAACCCAATTATGGTTAGATATACCAGTACACAAACAATTTTAAATAACGGTAACAAAAATCTAATGAAAACACCAACCTTTAAAATCATCTCCCGAACAAAAAACTCTCATCTAAATCATCTCAAAATTTAAGGGAAAAAATCTTCTGAAGGTGTCATCCATTTAAGCCCCCTCTCGTCTCTAAAAACCTGCCCTGCTCGACTCCACATCCGCCCTCTCACCCGATACGGCCTTCTTCCACATCGTGTTGTGGAAGTAGTGGAAGGTGACCTCACGCTTCACCGAGGCCAGCTGCACGCCCTCACCCTGCAGTGGGGGGACCATCACGAGGAGGTGTCTGCTGCTCCCAGGCCAAAGCCCTCCCACCAAAGTGCCTCATCATCCTTTCCCTGCCCAAAGCTGTTCTGCTGCACAAAAAGAAAAACACCCCTGGCTCCTTTCTACTGTCCAGTCCTCCTCCTCCTCCTCGGCTGATTGCTGCTCCCAGGCCAAAGCCCTGCTCCCGAAGTGCCTCATCATCCTTCCCCTGCCCAAATCCGTTCTGCTGCACAAAAAGAAAAAAACCCCTGACGGCCCCTTCCTACTGTCCCGTCCTCCTCCTCCTCCCCCTTGGCTGCCTGCTACACTCCTGGGCCCGCTTCAACGCCTCCTCATCGTCCTTCCCCCCAAATCGGCCTCCTGTAAACCCAGGATAACACTGCCACTCCCCCCCCCCACTTGCCGCACCTCCTCCTCCTCCCCCTCGGCGGCTTGCTGCTCCCGGGCCCTCTGCAGCGCCTCCTCATCGTCCTCCGCCTCAGCCTCCTCCTCCTCTTCCTCCTCCTCCTCCTCCTCGTTATCGCCAGCCTACACAAAAGTGTGACTCAGTCAACACAGAGCAGAAGCATGGTGCGGTAGGCAAAAGCAGCAGGCATGGTGCCGCAGGCAGAAGCAGCAGGCATGAAGAAGCATGGTGCGGAAGGCAGAAGCAGCAGACATGAAGAAGCAAGCAAAAGCAGCAGGTATGGTGCTGCAGGCGAAGCAGCAGACATGAAGAAGCAAGCAAAAGCGGCAGGTATGGTGCTGCAGGCAGAAGCAGCAGACATGAAGAAGCAAGCAAAGGCAGCAGGCATGGTGCGGTAGGCAGAAGCAGCAGACATGAAGAAGCAAGCAAAAGCAGCAGGTATGGTGCTGCAGGCAGAAGCAGCAGACATGAAGAAACAAGCAAAGGCAGCAGGTATGGTGCGGTAGGCAGAAGCAGCAGACATGAAGAAGCAAGCAAAAGCAGCAGGTATGGTGCGGTAGGCAGAAGCAGCAGACATGAAGAAGCAAGCAAAAGCAGCAGGTATGGTGCTGCAGGCAGAAGCAGCAGATATGCAGAAGCAAGCAAAAGCAGCAGGTATGGTGCGGTAGGCAGAAGCAGTAGTCATGAAGAAGCAAGCAAAAGCAGCAGGTATGGTGCAGCGGGCAGAAGCAGCAAGTACGAAGAAGCTGCAGGTATAATGCAGCGGGCAGAAGCAGCAAGTACGAAGAAGCTGCAGGTATGGTGCAGCGGGCAGAAGCAGCAAGTACGAGGAAGCTGCAGGTATGGTGCAGCAAGTAGAAGCAGTAGGCATAGTACGACATGAAGCACCCTCTAACATTCCAACGCACAACCAAATCGTGAGTTCCTTAGCGCCGTGTCGACGGTCATGCCACAAACGTGCCTTGTTCCGCACACCCCACCCGTAAGCACTCGCCGCCCCACGTCACCCCTCATAATCCTGGCAGCACCACGGCCCCTTGACAGCAGGCAGGGACGCGCCTGACCCTTAGCTGAAGTGCGCTAAATGAGCACTGTCTTGCACATGGATTGTCGTCACTCCCTTCAGCTGCTGCTGCACATATGCATCTCATGGCGCCCTCTGGACCCGGCCACAGCCCTATGGACCCAGCCACAGCCCCAATGTCTCTGAAACAAGACCCCTGTCTGATATCAACCCTCCTGGATCACTTGCGAGGCAAAGAAGCCGCTAATATAAAACACCAGAACCGCCATACAAATTATTCTTCAACAAATAAGCTGCACCCAATGTGGCCACTCCTGGATGATTCTTCAACAAGCAAGCCCTGCCTGATACAACACTTCAAAAGCTGCCAAGGGTTCCCCAGCAGGGCCCCCCCCCCTCCGGAAAAGGGTCCCAAGAAGTCCAAGGGCCCTCAAAATACCCCTTCCCTCGTCCTTCATCAACCAAGTAAGCCCTGCCTGATAGTCCAGGTCGACGTTGATGGCCATGCCATCCAGATCGCGTTCGTCATCCTCCCCGCCGACGTGCGCGATGATGGCGCCATTGACGCGCCTGGGGAAGTAAGGGCGGCCCGCAGTGGAGCCGTCCAGCATGTGCAGCCTGCAGGAAGGAGACACGGTGCATGAGGCATGTACACTTATGTGTGTTGGAACTGGGGGGGAGAACCAGAGCATGAGGTGCAACGGTGCATGTGTGGGTGGGTGAGTGGGTGAGAGAGGATCAGAGCTTCAGACAATATGGCCCATGTTCATGGTTCATGGTTCATGGTTCATGCGTGTGTCGGTGGGGGAGGGTCAGAGCTTGAGGTGCAATGGGGCACGGCATATTTCAAGGCAATTCCCTATGGTCTTCTCAAAGGTGGGCATTGGCAGGTGTGAACTGAACCGGGAGCAAGAGTGGGAGCTGGAGTTAGAACTACAGCGGGGACTTGTGTGGGAACTAGCCTGCAGTGGAGGGGCACAGTCCGGGCCCACCGCCACCCACCAGGTCTTGCACGGCAGGTATAGCGGGGACACCTTCCACAACAGGTTTTTAACCCTGTAGCCTTTAACCTGAACTGCCACCCACCAGGCCTTGAACGGTAGGAATATGGGGAATGCCTTCCACAGCAGGTTTCCAACTAGAAAATTAACCCTTGACCCTAAAACCACCAGGCCTTGGACAACAGGAAAGGCGGGAATGCACAGCAGGTTTTCAACCAGGAACTGGAACCCTCAACCTGTCACCCACCAGGCCTTGGATGACAGGAAAAGTGGGAACGCCTCCCGCGGCACGTCCCTCAAGGTGTGGTATGTCGCATTTCCCGCCGCCACCGCACGGTCAAACTCGGCTTCGGGCATGATCGGTGCCTGTTGCAGGAGGGGCAGCAGCACAGCAACAGTGCTCACTTCAGATCTCGCACCAGGCCATTCCCTTTGGTAGGCAGCTGGGTAGCCACCACTGGTGGGGCAAACCTTGACCGGGCTCTCCCGTCATCACCCTCCCCTCCCCTCCCCTCCCCAGCCACCACCCTACCCTACCCTCCACCCCCCTGACGCCACCCTGTCGCCACCCTCCCCCCCTTCACCTGCAGCTTCCTGAATGCCTTGGACACCTGCGCCTTGAGCGTGGCCGAGGCTGTGATGAACACAATCGTGGGTGCCTCCACGCCTCTCATGACGCCCTTATACCCACTGACCCACTGGCCCCAGATGCGGTACACGGCGCACGTGGTCTGCAGGGGATTGAGCAGGGAGCAAGGGAGCAGAGTCACGGTGAGGGGCGGCAGAAAAGGCAACATACAGGAGCCAGGACGACAGGGCAGTGCGGAAATGGTGGGTGCCTTCACGCCGTGCATGACGCCCCGATACCCGATGGCCCCAGATGCGGTGCACGGCGCACATGATCTGCAGGGGATGGGGCAAGTGTCCAGGGAATGAACGCACAGTGGGGGGCGGAGAGAAGTAAGCATGCAGGAGCCAGGAGACCAGGGAAGCACGTTCAAAGTGACGGAGGAGGTGCCCTGGCCATAAATGCCGCAAAATAAATCCCCTTACTGTCTTTTCACCATTCCACACAGAAAATCTGATTCCAAATTCCAGACCAGTATTTGCTAGGCAGTCTACGAACAAGACAGCTCCTTCCACACCCACCCTTAGCCCATCTCGAACCCGTCCCAGCCGTACAGACAGCACACAGCATCCAAACAACACCTGTCTCAGCCAAATGCGCAGTACACTGGATACAGCTCCTCAATCCTGCCTCACCTTGCCTGTCCCTGATCGGCACAGCAGGACTAGGTTCCTGATTTACCCTGCCAGCCTATCCCCCCAAACCCTACTCCCCAGACCACACCTTGCCTGTCCCTGATCGGCACAGCAGGACTAGGTTCCTGATTTACCCTGCCAGCCTATCCCCCCAAACCCTACTCCCCAGACCACACCTTGCCTGTCCCCGAGCGGCCCAGCAGGATGAGTGCGGAGGGTGGATCCATCTGCCTGGTGATGATGTCCTGCTCCGCCGGGCTGACCTTGAATGGGAAGTCCACCTGAAGGGCAAGAGGGGCAGCGTTTCTTATCCCCCCGCTACAAGGCCACCTTGGACAGGCCGCCCTAGGCAGGCCGCCCTGCGGCCGCCAAGGGCCCGATTAAGTCCAAACCCTCAGTGATTGCCTGCGTAGCATGGCTGGCCACAAATGGGGCCTCCGGCCAGAGGCTGGAGTGTAGCTGACATGCAGCTGAGATGCAAAAAAAGAAACACTACAGGTGGGCCGCCGCTGTCAAGTCAGGGGCAGCGGGCAACAGCACCCACCTCAAAGAGGCGAAACGATTCCCGAGAAACACCCTGACGTGAGCTCACCCCAACATGCATCATACATGGCAAAGACCAGGCGCACAAATGACAACCATCCCCCGTTATAAATGATGCATAATTAAATTCTGCGTTGTAAGCACGATGAGCCAGTGTCATGCTGGCATCGCTCCCAGATGGTCTGAACTCGGTGGGCCACCGGAGCTGGTGGTGCTCTGATGCCGGCAGGCCCCACGTAAGCACCCCCTCCATGCCCTCCCTCAGCGACCCGGCAGGCCCCACCTCAGCATCCTGCAGGCCGCGGAACACGCTCTGCAGGATCGGCGCAGTCAGCGTGTAGAACTTGAGCAGCGTGTACGTGTCCAGCGAGCTGCTAGCAGGGGGCAGGTGCTCGCGCTGGCCGCGCAGCAGCTCTCGGGCGGCGCCAGCCCCGCCGCCGCCCGTCTCAGCCGCGCCCTCCCCGTCCTCACCGACCTCCCGGAAGTGCTTCGGCAGGCGCATGCGTGACAGGCATGCGTCCCCTGACGACGGTGGGTGCTGCGTTGGGCTACCGGGTGCGGGCTCGTCGATCAGCTCCAGTCGCCGCTTCTCGCGCACGGCCTGGGAGCGCTTGAACGACGCACACACACCCGTGATGGCCTCCTCATACTTCTTGTGGTCCAGTGTTATACTCTGTCACAGGCAAACACACACACACACACACACTGGTGAGGACATGGTACACAAGAGAAGCCAACGGATAAGTAGAGAGGCGCTCCAAAAAGAGCACCATGATGTTCACATGAACTGATTTTAAGCAGAAACAAGGTATTTGGAAACCCAAACCCTTAGAAATGAGAGTGGCAGGAGGGAGAAGGTGGCAAGGCTGTGTCGAAGCAAGACTAACTTGGACACAAGCGCAAGCGACAGAGAGAGGTGTGCCCCAGGAGCGATGCAAGAGATAAGCTAATACGTGGGGGGAGATGCGCTCCGGAAAGGCGCAAGCAACAGGGATATGGGCACGCCAGGAACAACACGAAAGGGCGCAAGCAACAGGGATATGGGCACGCCAGGAACAACACAAAAGGGCGCAAGCAACAGGGATATGGGCACGCCAGGAACAACACAAAAGGGCGCAAGCAACAGGGATGTGGGCACGCCAGGAACAACACGAAAGGGCGCAAGCAACAGGGATATGGGCACGCCAGGAACAACACAAAAGGGCGCAAGCAACAGGGATATGGGCACGCCAGGAACAACACGAAAGGGCGCAAGCAACAGGGATATGGGCACGCCAGGAACAACACAAAAGGGCGCAAGCAACAGGGATATGGGCACGCCAGGAACAACAAAAAAGGGAAGTAGACAGGTAGGGAGAGGTATAACCCAGGAACAATACAAAAGGTTAGTAGACAGGTAGGGAGAGGTGTAACCCAGGAACAACACGAAAGGTAAGCCGAACAGAAGGGAGAGATGCGCTCCAGAACGCTATACAGGCAGTGGGGCGCATGACTCTGCAGCCTTTCCCTAGGAGTTGTAATAAATAACTGGGAAAGTTTAGATCCAACTTCTGATAAAGGATTACACGCGGATCCAGCCTTGCCTTGCATATGAAGATGAGGGGGCCCATAGACCCCAGCATGCCTTTGTTCCCAATGTCAATCAAGGACAGGTCGTTTATATCCCACCCTTGCGCGTGGCCAGATGCCCACTGACTCCCATCAAAGGCCCACTGAATCCCAATCCCAGCACAGCCTTGACTATTGACCCCAGAATAGTCTACTAGTTATTGAGTATGGGGGTATGACCCCAGTATTGCATCGACTAGCCCCATGACAACATATCAAGATTGTCTTCAGTCCCACCCCAGCATGGACTAGCCCCAGAACAAGGTTTCTACACCGTCCCACCACAGCAAGGGGCCTGTCACTAAGGGGGGCGGACTAGTCCCCCAAACAGGGCTTTCAATGCCCGGTTGGCGACTTTGAACACGTAGAATAGACCAGGAAAAACGTGATGTTCCATTTTATATTCAATGGCGTACGTCCTAAACGCCAGTCGATTTTCCGTGTGCTAAGGCACCAACCATGGGGTCGCATTATAAGCCGGGGGGTGTCAGGGTTTAGTCCGCCACCCTAGTGACAGGCCCATTGGACTAGCCCCAGTAAAAGGTTTCAACATAGTCCCCGGCCTCACCCAGAGACGAATCATTTCCGACCACTCCTTGATCTCCTCATCGTACTCCACGGCAATCTGCAGGGAGAAGGGGAAGGGGTTCGGACAGCCTTCATGACACATGGCAAGTCAGAAAGGAAGAGAGAATGCACGACCTGAGACAAAAAATATTCATGGAGCTGCCGTTCAGCCTCGTAGCACTGGGTAAGTACCACGTAGCACAGGATACAAGTTGCCAGATAGATATAAGAACTTTGCAGCAAAGGATACAATTTGCCAGATAGATATAAGAACCACGCAGCAAAGAATACAATTTGCCAGATAGATATAAGAACCACGCAGCAAAGGATACAAGTTGCCAGATAGATATAAGAACCACGCAGCAAAGAATACAATTTGCCAGATAGATATAAGAACCATGCAGCAAAGGATACAAGTTGCCAGATAAAGAACTACCAAGTACCGTAGCACAGGACTCCATTCGTCAGATCAAACAAGTCATGCTGCCACGATGGCTGTTGCAGGCACAGCATTGCCTGGCCCTCCCTTTAACAGATCATTTCTGCGGATGCCATGGCTCCGCAATAATGACTCACATAAGTACATAAGCCAGGCTGTCACCCACCCACACCATGGCTCCTCAAAGAGTATCGTTACTAACCAATGAACGTACACCGCCTCGGGGTTCAAACCCCAATTCTGCAATTACAAATCAATGCCAGGCTGTCACCCACCCACACCTTGACTCCCCAAAGAGTAACGTTCATAAACAATGAACCTTCACCCCCTCAGGGTCCATGCAACATTCAGAATAGGTCATAAACCAAGCCCCTCCCCCCCTCCTGAAACTGCCCTTCCCTGTACCCCCCCCCCCAGCCTGTAAACCCTAACCCCTACCTCCCCCCCGTCTCAGCCCTCCCACCTCGAACAGCACCCTGCCCCCCTTGTTGATCCTCAGCCGCCACAGCTCCAGCCCCTGCAGACCACGCTCATCCATACGCAGCATCTTGGACAGCCCGCTGCCCACCCAGGTGCCAGAGCCAATAACACGCAGACGGGACAACACCAACCGCCTGCGCAACAACAACATAGCAACAACAAAGTGAGCACCGGGTCGCGAAGTTCAAAATAAATGTGGTTAATATATTATTTCTTTTTTATGACACTATGAGGTCTTTGGCGTTCACACATAGTTTCCCTAAGCCCAGCAGAATCAAGCAGCATGGCTCCTCCAGGGTCACCAGCCTACATCGCGGCCCGACACCCCTCCGCCCCTTCCCCAAACCCTTCACCCCATGCTACCTGCCCCAGTCAGGTCAACAGGCCCATATCCCAGCCCATACCCCCAGCTCTCCCCCCCCACACACACCACACAAACACAAGCACTAGCCCCAATCAGAGAAACAGGCCTCAAATCCAAACCTCCCCCCCACCCCTTACCCACAAACACCTGCACCATTCAGGCAGACATGCCCCGAGTCCAAACCTCCCCCCCCTCACAAATACCTGACCCAATCAGGTAGACTGGCCCATAGCTACAGCTGCACATCCCCGCTCCCCACCCTCCCAATCCACCTGCCCCAGTCAGGCAGACATGCCCAGGTCTGCCGCGCTTCGCGAGTGATGACAAACCGCCAGGGCAGGTTGTGCAGCATCTCCGCCTCGGTCTCCACCTCCACCGGCCTGGCTGTGGCAGCCTCGCGGGCAGCATCAGCCGCCGCCGCCTTGGCGCCCTCCACAGCCGCCACGGCCGCGCCTGCCGCGGGCTTGCCGCCGGCGTCAGCTAGGTCGTCGTCGCTGAACTGCTCCTCATCTGTGGGGTCAAAATATAGGATAACATGGGGAAAGGAATGTGAGGATAAGAAAACAGGAGTCAGGATTTGAGACAGAGGGGTCAGCAAGGCACATGATCTGTATGGCTCCAACATCTGTGGGCGTAAAACACGGGGATGAGAACGCAGGGATCAGGACATGGGGGTGAGGGTCAGCAAGACACGCATTATTTACGCAGCCCCACCGCCCCAGCATCTGTAGTTCGAGCGGAATAATATGGGGATCAGAATGGGAGGACAGGGGGGTGAGAGTCAACCAGATATGCTTTACCTGCACAGCCTAACCTGTCGTTGCTACTCGAGAGGAATGCTGTCCTCTTCAAACCCAGTGATGAGTAAGACCCCAAGTGACGTGATAACAAAAAATAAAAACAACAAACAATCTAGGTCTAAATGGTGAAGCACCGCCACTCAACCCTAGCACGCCCCTGCAAGGCGGGTTGCAAGGCGTAGTTTCGTGATTTGACACTCGCACGCCCCTGCAGAGCGTAGTTTCGTGATTCGCCCCTCACACGCCCCTGCAAGGCGTAGTTTCGTTATTTCTTTGATGAAAGCAGACCTACCATCGGGCGCCATATCCTCAATGATGCGCTTCAGAGCAGCGGCGGTGGCCGCCTCATCTGCAGCACCGCTCGCGCCCAATCCCACCGCGCTCTCCGTGGTCTCAGCTGCCGCGGGTGCAGCCAGCGCAATGGCCTCCTCCGGCAGCTCCTTCACCAGACGCATCATCAGATCCTCCGCCCTCACCCCCTCTCCGTGATCCCGCCACAGCTGTATCAGGCCCTCAAGCGGCAGCCCAGTGACAAGGTCTGAAGGCTGGGTCACTGATGCGGCCACTCTGCCATGCTGGGCCGCGGCCTGGGCCTCTGAGGCCTTCTTTGCAGCAGCGGCGGCCACCACCTTGTTAGCCTTGCTGGGCTTGTCCTTAACAGGCTTGAGTGCCTCTACTGGGGCCTTCTTCTTGTTGGGGTTAAGGTCCAGGTCCAGCTGGAGGAGAGGAGATGAAATGCATCAAAGCAGCGATTCGTTCAGGGTGATTCAGCTACACTTCAGCTACGAGCCAGGCACACTTCAGCTACACTTCAGCCACAACCCAACCCAGTGCGGGCAGGGTCTGGGGCAGCAAGCCCTGTTGCTTGGGCCTACAGCCACAGGCCGGTAAAATTTGTCCCCATTGGCCCGGCGTTGGCCCAGCGGCATCCTCCCAAAGGTAGGTGCACAATAAAACAATCACAGCAGCCAAGAGGAAGGGGAGAGCTGGGCAGCTTGAGATGCAAAGGCAACAGAGGTGATCAGGTGCACACTAAAACACTGCATCTAAGAGTAAGGGAGGAGCTTGGCAGCTTGGGAAGTACAATCCACGCAAAATGTCCAAGGATGGGGCTGCGGAAGTGCAGAACAGCAATTTTCAAGAGCTGTGACCAGCAAGTAGGTTCAGGGCCCCGTCAACTGCGGCTTGGTGAGATACCCTATGGTTTAGGGTTTAGGATTCAGGGTTCAGAAAACCACTTTCTTCAGTAAAACGACCTTGCAGGTTACGCCTTGGTGCACCCCCGTGCCAGACGCCAAACTGCCAGACAACTGCCAATCAACTGCCAATGAACTGCCCACCAACCACCCTACAATCGCATCTCCTACTCACCTTGTCCAGCAGCTCCCGCACCCGCTTGTTCTGCTTGGGGACGTGGTCTCGCACGCTCCTGAACTTGCCAACCTTCACGCTCTCCGCAGGTCCCCCCACAGCCGCGCCCGCCGCCGCCGCCACCCCGCCAGCAGCAGCCGTGGCCCCCCTAACAGACCCGGCTCCGGAAGCAAACGCCGCCGACCCGTCCTGCCCCCCTGGCTTCCACGACGGGTCCACGAGCGCGGGGCACGCCTTTGCAATGCTCGAGATGACCGCCTGCGTCTTTTCCCACGGCAGGCCCGAAAGGACCGCGGCGTGCAACGGCGTCAGCTGGGCGTTGTCCAGGACCTGCGCTTGGGCACCCTTCTCCAGCAGCTTGTCCACTAGGGGCACCAGCCCAAACCATGCGGCCTGAGTTAGGAAACACAGTGGGGGAACACAGGTCGGGGGCACGAGTCCAAACCATGCGGCCTCAGTGAAAAACAAGGTGGGGAAACACAGGTCAGGAGCACGAGTCCAAACCATGCGGCCTGAGTGAAAACCATGGTGGGGAAACACAGGTCGGGGGCACGAGTCCAAACCATGCGGCCTGAGTGAAAACCATGGTGGGGAAACACAAGTCAGGGGCACGAGTCCAAACCATGCGGCCTGAGTGAAAACCATGGTGGGGAAACACAGGTCGGGGGCACCAGCCCAAACCATGCGGCCTGAGTGGAAAGACACAGGAAGGGACGAGTTCGAAACAAGCTGAATGAAGCAGTGGCGAGGGCAGACACATAATTGGGCTAGATGAAGCAGGTAGACATGTCCCATGCTCCGGCCAAAACGAGCGGCCTTCCCAATCCACAGCTCAGGACGTATATAAATATTTGTTAGTGAAGCAGGGGGTAACCTTGCCTTTGGCTGTAGGAGGACCTCTTGCTGGTTTTGAACTAGGCAAGAGGACCACAACTAGAGCGGAGGACAAGATCGGACACACTAGAAATGAAAGAGACAGACGTACAGGCTGACTGTAGAATCAGACACAGGAACAATCGCCTGGCCCATTCGAAAAAACAGGGAAGGGACGGGCAGGTAATGAAACAACAGCGGCAGTCAAAGGATCCGAGGGCCCGTCCGCCCGCCTGTTGCCCGCCCGCCCGCCTGTTGCCACACACTTACCTTGTGAAGCAGCGTCCGACCATCCTTGTCAGCACGTTGCACGTCGATGCACGCCCCCAGGCCCACCAGCCGGATCGCAGCCGTGACGTGCAGCGAGACGGGCGTCGGCGCCTTGCTGCTATGCCCTTCGAGGAGAGATGCCGGTACAGCCGGGAGGAGGGCCAGCAGCGACAACAGGTTGTTGGACAGGCGGGACTCAGCCTGCGTGCTCCGCAGCCGTTTGCCAGGCCCGAGGTTGGGTGTCGAGCTCTTCTTGCTCTCCGCATCCTTGGCGACAGCTCCAGCCTCAAGCAGCAGCTTCCCGAAGCAAGTCCGGAGCTCCTCCTCAAACATGTCTCCGTCACCTACTTTTGCTCCCGCGACCCTCTCAGCCAACGGGAGAGACAGCAGCTGGTCCACCAGCGCCATGCTGTGCGCGTCGATCGCCGCCTGCAGCGCCCGCAGCATGTCGGCGACCTGATCCCCCGCCAGGTGCCCGGCGTGCGCCCCGCGCTCCACCAGCTGACGCAAGATGCTGGGTAGGTCGCGGTGGAGCACCCTCCCCGAGTGGCCTCGTGTGAGCCCGGTGACCAAGTCCATGAGGTAGGGGCCCTGGAAGGGATTGCCCCAGCTGTATTTCTGGTCAGCACTGATGCATTCCAGCAGGAGGCCCAACAGGTGCAGATTACCGTCACGGCAGGCAGAGTGCAGCGCCATTTTAAAGGCCGAGCCCTCGCCAGCGATCTAAGACAGAGAAGAGGGCAGCAAGGCAGAGGGGCAGGGGAAAGTCATTCAGAGGCCCAGTCGCCTGAGTGTCAGAGGGTTGAGAAGCAGGCAGTGTTCCCTAGTCATCCCCTAGTATTCCCTAGTATCCCCTAGTCACGATTAGCATTCCCTTCTGGTAGTTATCCCTAGTATTCCCTAGTGATTATCCAGTCAATCCTTCAGGACTTCACACTGCCGTTCCAAGCGCATATGCATTGTGGGGCAGCACAGCGGAAATCCCGCAAAGGCACGCTGCAAGAAATCCTTTCTGAGCATCACAACCGTCATCTCAAGCTAAGGCGACACAACTAGGGGCGAGCAAGGGAGGGGACACCGCACCAGCGGCAGCACCGCGGTTGATCGCGAGGAGGGACGAAACAGACAATCCCTTCAGGGCACCAAAACCACCGAACCGGACAAAGGAGACAATTAATGGGTGACCAAGGGAGAGGACACGCAACTGCAACATCACAGTTTGATCGCGAGGAGGGATGTAACAGACAATCCCTTCAGGGCACCACAAAACGCCAAACCGGATAAAGGAAATAATTATGGGTGAGCCATGGAGGGGACATTATACCAGAGGCAGCACAGAGGTTGATCGCAAGAATTAACGTGATAGGCAGTCCCCTCAGAACACCACAAAACACCTAACCAAATAAAGGATACACAACTGCGGATCAACAAGAAAGGGGACGCCGTACCAGAGGCAGCACTGTAGTTGAGCGGGTAAGTGATAGCCAGCTCCTGATGGCGTCCATGGCCTGAGGCCCAAGCCTTGGATCCAGTGCGATCAGGGTGTACCCTATGGACCAGGAGGCGAGGAAGGCCTGAAGAACTGCCTCAGGTGCCTGCAGAGATGAGCGAATGGACATGGGGGCAAATATGAGAAAGGAGGGAAGAGCACTGCCCCATTGCAGGACTGCCTCTGGGGCCTACAGGGATCAGGAAATGGACATGGTGGCAAATATGAGAAAGGAGGGAAGATACAGCACACTGCCCCATTGCAAGACTGCATCTGGCGCCTACAGAGATCAGGAAATGGACACGGGGGCAAGTATGTGAAAGGAGGGAAGAAAGAGCACACTGAATGAGCAGGGAAGGGCACCCGAGGGGGCGCCAACATGAAGCAGGTGTAAAAAAGAGAGAAAGAAGGAGCACTCTACCCATTGCGGGACTGCCTCTTGGGCCTGCCAGTACAAGGAGGGTGCTTCAGTGCACAAGCAGCTTCTAGAAGCGTTCTAACCAGGGGGGTTCTAGCCATAGGGTTCTAGGTAAGCTGGAAAACGTATACTGGCAGCAAGCTAATTATGAACACAATCGTCATTCAATTGTGATATCGTGTACTAGAATCAGGGATTGTTTTACCTCCTGGCAACAAAGGGGGGGCAGAAATGAAAGCTAAAACCCCCTAGAATAAATAAGCTGAAACCACTTTTGCCCCCCGCCCCAACCTCCTGCCTCGGAGACCCTGTAAAACCATCATTTCTCAGTCAGAAGCCAGTTTTATCCACCCACCTTGCCCAACAGGGCCATCCCCAGCGGCGACCGCATGTGCCGTTCCTGCCGCACGCCGTTGATGCTCTCCGGCAGCGCCCTGCTCGCCTCCATCAAGGCCAGCGGGCTGGCCATGCACCCCTTGATCAGTGCCATTACCAGCTCGGCTGATGCAGCAGGAGGTGTTGACGCATCGTCGACGGAGCCCTTGGCGTCCGACGGGGCCGTCGAGCTGCCCGGCAGCGAGCGGGCCACCGCGAGGCCTAGGGCTGTGAGGTCATCGTGCTTTACGCTCACCACCTCGTTAACCATCATCCTGTCCCGCCACTCTTCCTGCTCAAACAGTGTTGCAGCAGCGGGGACATTCTTGCAGCAGCGGTACAGTGTTACAGCAGCGAGGACAGTCTCACAGCAGCAGTACTGGGTTGCAGCAGCAGTACCGTGTTGCAGCAGCGGTACAGTGTTACAGCTGCGAGGAAATCTCACAGCAGCAGTACCGTGTTGCAGCAGCGGTACAGTGTTACAGCTGCGAGGACAATCTCACAGCAGCAGTACTGGGTTGCAGCAGCAGTACCGTGTTGCAGCAGCGGTACAGTGTTACAGCTGCGAGGACAATCTCACAGCAGCAGTACTGGGTTGCAGCAGTAGTACAGTGTTGCAGCAGCGGTACAGTGTTACAGCAGCGAGGACAATCTCACAGCAGCAGTACTGGATTGCAGCAGCAGTACAGTGTTGCAGCAGCGGTACAGTGTTACAGCTGCGAGGACAATCTCACAGCAGCAGTACTGGGTTGCAGCAGCAGTACAGTGTTGCAGCAGCGGTACAGTGTTACAGCTGCGAGGACAATCTCACAGCAGCAGTACTGGGTTGCAGCAGCAGTACAGTGTTGCAGTAGCGGTACAGTGTTACAGCTGCAAGGACAATCTTATAGCAGCGAGGACAACCTCGCAGCAGCAGTACTGTTTTGCAGCAGCAGCAGCCCTAAGAATGCTCCAGGGACAGATGCACCAGAAAGGCCCCCCAGCACCTGCCTCACCTGGTCCCCTGCAGCCCCCTAGAGCCTCATGATATAGTCAGTTCACAGGTACAGCGATAGGCTTATTAGCCTCACTAGCCTCACTAGCAACAGGGCAGCAGTTTCATGAATCCAGCTGGGGCAACAGCCAAGTCTGTCACACATGCTCACAGCTTCTAAGGTTAGTAACTTCATTAAGACATGAGCTGTAACACAGAATGTATATTTTGTCACCGCACCACCATCGGTTTCATCAAGACCTTGCCTTGTCAAAGGATGCCCAGATCTCCTTCCACTTTAGCCGCACAAAGCTGACCCGAGGGATCCAAGCAGCCCACCCCTTTTTTTGTAGGCCCCCCCATCGCCTTGCTCACCTCATCCAATTTCATCTCTTGCACGATCGCCAGCCCTGCAGATCCCAAGGCCACCGCCTCATGCAAGGGGGTTGTCACGCCCATCGCTGTCTCTTCCGTGTTCAGCGCCTGCGTCCCCCTGACCAGCTGGCGCACCAGCATGGGACGGCCGAGCCGTACCGCCCTGCGATTGTGACCAACAAGTGTGGGGTTCAAAGCCTTTCATATGAAAAGGTTGGAACACTCACAGACAGAAGAAAAAAATAGCTGGCAATGAAGGCACAGGGCCGTATGAGCATGAGAGCAGTGCCAGCTGTGTCCGGTGGGGGGTGGGGGGGGGGCGAAGCTGGGTGAGGATAATTACGTCGAAGGTACCAGGCAACGGGCCAGGGCATGACTGAACATCAGGGGCCATCTACTACACCAGCGCTGTGCACTTGCTGTAATTCGGAAAGCGTGTATTAATTACGGGGTTCCTTACCGGGAACGGTAGCTGAATTTGCCCTGGAGTTACGGTGACTAAAAGGCAGCCACGAAATTCAGCCAACGTGAGGACCGTAACCGACACAGCATCGATCTAAACACAGACCCGGAGCAATCGCTCCATCACCGAGGGGGAAATTGAGCGCTGAGAGGATACCGTAGATTTGATTTGCCTGCCCTCAGGTACCAAATAATACATCCTTAAATGCTGCCCTCGGGCAAACTGTCCACACAAATTCATATTTCCGACTGAAAACTGGCGTCGACAATCGCTCAATAGCACATATATGGATCCCTCAACCCCAAACAACGTTGATTATGAAGGGAGGCAAGGCAAGTATTGTTCCCAGCACTGCAGCAAATTATGCCTTTGCCTGCCTGCACGCGTCGCCCACCTCATGAGGAGAGACCCTCCGGGCCGTGTCCCCGCAAATGCACTGTAACCCGACATGTACTCGAGCATCCTCCCGGCCACATCGGACTCCACGTCCATCTCGCTCTTCCCAGCCAAGGTCGCCAAGTGGCGCGCCGAAGCCACGAACCTCGCCTTGAGCTCCTCCAGGACGCAGCGGACGGCGTCGTTGCACTGCGGGTGCGGCGTCTCGATCGCGGCCTGCAGGGCCGAGGAGGATCCAGCGCCCTCCTCGCCGAGCCCGATGTCCTCCTCGTTGTCGTCGGGGCCCCACACGGGCAGCTCGCCGGCTTGGGTGCAGTTGCCGCTGTGCAGTGGCAGCGGGCAGCCTGGACCTAGCTCCACGTCTTTCAGGCCCTGAGGATGATATGAGGGACACACAGCTAGGTTAATGAATGCTGTGTAGAAGAAGTAGCGGGCAGTGATGGACACAGCTCATCATCTGTTAGCCTTAAAGGGCAGAAGAACACACAGCTGGATAAAAAGGAATGCTGTGGGTGAGTGGCAGCGGGCAGCCTGGAACCAGCTCCACGTCTATCTTTCAGGCCCTAAGGAGGATGAGGGACACAACAGCTGGAATAATGGAAACGCCTTGGTACCGGTAGTCAACGGACTGGGATTTATGCCAAAGGCATGACTGTTTCTTTCAGCGCGCTTCAGCCGCAGTTCAACTACATCACGGCCTACAGCTGGGGAGGGGCTGGTGTAGCAAGTCATGCAGCTTGGGCCACCGGCCGCAGTCCAGTCAAGGTTTGATCCCCATTAGCTTAGCAGTGGCCACCCGGCCGCCCTTCCCAATGCAGGCATTACGTAACAACAGCCGGAGCGTGGAATCATCCGGAGACCTTACCAGCTGAAGGTGAAAGTCCTCAAAGCATTTTCGGTAAACATTTCAATTCTTCGGGGGTGCAGCTGTGACCCCCTGGGCCCCATACCGTTCCTCTGATGCGTTATCCAGCATTTAAATCGCCACATCCACCTACCTCTTTCGAGGATTGCAGCTGCCCCCCCTCCCCCCCCCCCTTGGACCCATGCTGTTCTACTGCATCTTACAGCACCTGGATCGCCACATCCCCCCACCTCTTTCAGCATGTCCACTCCACTGAGCCGCATGGCCACCTTCAACCCTTCACCCTTAACCGTTAACCCACCCAACCCCCACATCTGGCAGCATGTCCACTCGACTGAGCCGCATGGCTCCCCTAAACCCTTAACCTTTAACCGCTAACCCTATAAATCCTGAACCCTACATTCCCCCACCTCTGGCAGCATGTCCACTCGACTGAGCCACATGGCCCCCCAAAACCCCTTACCCTTAACTGCTAACCCTATAAATCCTGAACATTAAATCCCCCACCTCTTTCAGCATGTCCACTCGACTGAGCCGCATGGCCACCCTCAGGACTTCCGCCAGATGGGCCCTGCCGTTTGTGGAGGTCTTACTCCTTTCAACCATGCTGCGCCACAGATGGCGCAGGGTCGGCAAGAGGACGTTTGCGTACAGGCATTGCGTGAGGAGGTGGCAGCCGGAATAGTCAATCCTGCAGGGACAGACGGGACACTCATCAGTGATGATTGCACTGCGCGCGAGACCCCCTTTAGGGGGCCGCTGGGCGGCCACCACTGGGCCGATTGGGACCCTGACCGGCCTACGGCCGGTGATCCAAGCAGCAGGGCTTCCTGCACCAGCCCCTCACGGCCATGGAAACGTAATGTAGCTGAATTGAAGCTGAAGCACGCTAAAAATAGGGTTAAGGGTTTAGGGTTAACACACATCGGTTGTGGGTCAGCTTGCTTATTAGAAGCCTATCAGAATCACTGTCTTAGTTAGAGCTGTGTCTATCAGACGCAATTCAGCAACTGGACCAGCAAGCCCTGTCCCTTGGGCCACTAGCCACAGGCCGATCAAGGTTGGGTCCCAGTCAACCCAATGTTTGCCGCAGGGCAGCCCCCCAAAGTGGACTGGCACGCGCGTAGAAATAGCCTCTGATCAGTGTTCATACTTTCGTACCAGAGAGGGGGCCAGTATGGACGTTTAGTGCATGCCTTGGAACGAGAGGGTATCAGTGTGTGCATTTACCTTGTCATGACGGGGGGCCAGACAGGCATCTCAAACCCGTTGTGCCTAGTTGCATTCAGTCACAGAAAACACTTACTTCTTGTTGGTGTGGCTAAACTTCTTTATCAAGCGTTCCATTCCTCTTGCGAAGTACCCGCTTATCACGTTGGGATTTTTCTCCATGAGGTACAGCAGGATCTGCAACAACAAATGCACAGCAGCATATGTGTACAGCAGGATCTGCAACAACCAATGCACAGCAGCATATGTGTACAGCAGGATCTGCAACACCCAATACACAGCAGCATATGTGTACAGCAGGATCTGCAACACCCAATACACAGCAGCATATGTGTACAGCAGGGTCTGCAACACCCAATACACAGCAGGATATGTGTACAGCAGGGACTGCAACAACTAATACACAGCAGCACATGTGTACAGCAGGATCTGCAACACCCAAGACACAGCACCATATGTATACAGCAGGGTCTGCAACAACCATGATACAACAGCATATGTGTACGACAGGATCTGCAACACCCAAGACACAGCACCATATGTGTATTGCAGGATCTGCAACAACCAATACGCAGCACCATATGTCATGTGTGTACAGCAGGATCTGGGTGTTTGCGATCCACCATCCACCTCAGTATTATTAATTAGCAACCACTCACTCACCCACCTCAATATCACTATTCCTTGCGACCACCCACCCACCCACCCACCCACCTCAATATCATTCTTCTTTGCGACTGCCTCCACCAGCTCTGCATGTACCCCAAAGTCAGGGCCTGGGTGTGGAGTCAGCTCCGTCCAGAGGGGCGGGCGGGGGATGTGCTCTGGGGGCAAGGTGCTGCAAGAGGGGACAGTGAAGGCACTCAAGCGGAGCATCAAGGCTAGCAGGGGGGGTGCTGCAACAGGCAGCAGTGCATTTAGAGCATCAACGCTGGGCTTTACTTTGAGGCTCAGCTCCACTTCAGCTACTAGTTCAGCTGTGCACTGAGAGCATCAATGTAGGGCTTCTATTTAAGGCACCCTCGCAGCTCGCATCAGAATGAGGCACCCCACGCAGCCTGCTACCCAAGGAGGGGAGCAATTCTTATTATATTCTATACGCCACAGGCTGGGTTGTAGCTGAAATATAGCTGAAATATAGCTGAGGCTACAACCCAGCCTACAGCTGAGGGCTTTGGGAGCAACATGCTCGGGCCGCCAGATTTAGGCCGACCAAAGCCTGGTCCCAATTTACCCCTTTGGTGACCGCATGTCGGCCCCCTTAAGTCAGCCTGGCGCCTTCGTGCGCACACGAAACAAAACTAGGCAGGTCAGAACATTCTTTAAACCAGGGGCGGAAAACAGTTCAAATAAAAGTGGGAATTCGGAATGAGGATAAATACCGTCCGTCTTCCATGCACCGAGAGGCACATCCAGACATGGCGAGTACCCTGCTGAACAGCACCTCAAAAATACACATGCAACACACTCTGAGAGGTGAATTTAAAAAGCCAACCAATCGGCCATACCATTGGGCGGGCCACTGCCTTTGTGGTAACTCACCACATCCTGGCCTGGCCGACCCAGCGGAGTACCGGTATGGCTTTCATTATTCCTTTGCCCACCTCATCTTGGCCTCGACGCCCCCTGCGGGATATCCTGGTAACTCTGTTTCCTCATTTACCTGATTGCTCACCAGGTCCTGGCCTTGCCGCACCTGTGGGTTACAACTCGAGTTGTGCGTTCCTCTCCTTTCCCACCAATCACCAGCCAGGTCCTAGCCTTGACGCCCCCCTGCGGGACAAAGCACCCTCCGCTTCCTTGCTCACTATATCCTGGCCTTACCGCCCCGGTGGGATACAACTCACATTTTCTTCATTCCTTTCCTTGCCCACCAAGTCACCAGGTCCAGGCCTTGACGCCCCCCTGCAGGACAAAGCTCCCTGTCCTTCCTTCTATACTTGCTCACCATAGCCTGGCCTTACCGCCCCGGTGGGATACAACTTGCATTATTTTTTCATTCCTGTCCTTGCTCACCAGTCACCAGGTCCTGGCCTTGACGCGCCCCTGCGGGACAAAGCTCCCTCCCCTTCCTCCTATGTTTTCTCACCAGAGCTTGTTCTCGACCAGCTTGAGAAATTTGATGGACCCCGAGTCAGCCGCCGCCACCCACAGCATGTCTTCTGCCCACCTCTGCACATCAGCACACAACGCAACAAAATGGGACAAGCCATTAACAACGAGTCAGAGCCATCTACCAAGCCAGAGCCATCTAATGAGCCAGGGCCATCTACCAAGCCACTTGCGGCCCATCTCTGTACGTCAGCACATGGCGCAAGCACTGTGTGAACTTTTTTCCTCGGGGATGCACCCAGACCACAAAGCCACCGCAGTCCACATCATCTTCTTGGTCCGTCTCTCTATCAACGGTACCACACGCAGTCGTGAGAGGACATGTTCTCAGGGACACCCCCCTCATAAATAAGCCGGAGCCATCCGCAATCCATCGTTGGCCAATATCTATATCCACACGCAGTGCAGCAATAGTGAGATGTCTCGGGAAAGAGCCCTCAACCCTGATCAAAAAGCCAGAGCCATCCACATTCCGTCGTTGGCCGATCTCTGCATCAACACAGCACAGCAACACATCACCACCAACCAGGCTGTCAACCCTTAACCCTTAACCCTATGCCTAAGCATCACCATCAAGCAGGCTGTCAACCCTAAACCCGTAACTCTTAAACCTAAGCATCACCATCAAGCAGGCTGTCAACCCTAAACCCTTAACTCTGAACCCTACGCATTACCATCAAGCAGGCTGTCAACCATAAACCCTTAACTCTGAACCCTAAGCATCACCATCAAGCAGGCTGTCAAACCTAAACCCTAAACTCTGAACCCTAAGCATCACCACCAAGCAGGCTGTCAACCCTACACCCTTAACTCTTAAACCTAAGCATCACCAGCAAGCAGGCTGTCAACCCTAAACCCTTAACTTTGAACCCTAAGCATCACCATCAAGCAGGCTGTCAACCCCAAACCCTAAACTCTGAACCCTAAGCATCACCATCAAGCAGGCTGCCAACCCTAAACCCTAAACCCTAAGCATCACCATCAAGCAGGCTGTCAACCCTAAACCCTTAACTCTTAAACCTAAGCATCGCCATCAAGCAGGCTGTCAACCCTAAACCCTTAACTCTTAAACCTAAGCATCACCATCAAGCAGGCTGTCAACCCTAAACCCTTAACTATGAACCCTAAGCATCACCATCAAGCAGGCTGTCAACCCTAAACCCTTAACTCTGAACCCTAAGCATCACCATCAAGCAGGCTGTCAACCCCAAACCTTCAACTCTGAACCCTAAGCATCACCATCAAGCAGGCTGCCAACCCTAAACCCTAAACCCTAAGCATCACCATCAAGCAGGCTGTCAACCCTAAACCCTCAACTCTTAAACACAAGCATCACCATCAAGCAGGCTGTCAACCTAAACCCTTAACTCTGAACCCTAAGCATCACCATCAAGCAGGCTATTAACCCTAAACCCTAAACTATTAACCCAAGCATCACCATCAGGCAGGCTGTCAACCCTAAACCCTTAACTCTGAACCATCAGCATCACCATCAAGCAGGCTGTCAATCCTAAACCCTTAACTCTGAACCCTAAGCATCACCATCAAGCAGGCTGTCAACCCTAAACCCATAACTCTGAACCCTAAGCATCACCATCAAGCAGGCTGTCAAACCTAAACCCTAAACTCTGAACCCTAAGCATCACCATCAAGCAGGCTGTGACCCATTGTTAAGGAGCATCGCCTCATGCCTCCCTGCCCCAAGTGTTCAGTACGTGTGACCCTGGCTCCATGTTCCTTGCCACTGGCATAGGATGGTGGCATGGCTGCACCTTGGAACGGGTGGCAGGAATCCATGTTCCTCTCCCCTCACATAGGAGGTAGCATGGCTGCACCATGGCACTGGCTGTGCATGGTAGCTGGAATTGAGCTTGCTCATCCCCTTCCAGCCCAGCCCCGCAAATCGGTATACAGGTCATAGCGGGCAGGCACCATCCATTATGCGTGGCCGCGACCTATTGACTGCCAGGTAGGGGAAATCCCAACACCCTCAACCCTTCACCTAGACAGAAGCTATATAAACATCCGTAAACCTTCATCCTAAACAACCCACCAGACTTTTGTCCAGCATCAGAGATGACTCTAGTGAATGCCAAAGGAACACTGAGGGGGAGCCGTTGGGCAGCCACCACTGGGCCGATGGGGACCTAACCTTGACAAGACCATGGCTCACGTGGCCAAAGCAACAGGGCTTCCCACACCAGCCCGACCTGGAGAAAGGCCGTGATGTAGCTGAAGTGTGGCTGAAGTGTGGCCTCAAAAACAAACCTAGTACCACCTGGCCTAACGGGTAACAACGCTACACCCACGCTGTCATGACGGAAACCCACGTCATCACACGCACCGCAAGCTTCTGCCTGAGTTCTGGCCTCCTCTCAGCAGAGTCCTTGGCGACCAGACGGGCCTGGTTGCCGCAAACGATGTGCACAATGCGCGCTGTGCCGTCCTCTGGGAATGGCTTGAATCTGAGGGGGGGTGGAGGGGGGGGGATTCAAGCACCTCAGGCAATCCTCCAATCCAAGGCTAAAAGCCTAAAACCCTGAGCTGCACCTCACTATGCCCTTTGGCCCTCCTCCCGCACCCTGCTCATATGCATGCCCTTTGGACCCTGCCTTTGGAAATGGCTTCAATCTGAGGGGGAGTCCTGCACACTCGGGTAATCATCCGATCAAACTTTGAAAGGCAACAAACCCTCATTCCACCATCCGTGTCCCCCCCCCCCCCCCCCCCGCCCCCCCTCCCACCCTGATTTCCTCCATCCATTTGGTCCACCCCCACCCCCACCCCCACCCCATGCCCTTCTTTCACCCTGACCTCCGGTTGGTCCCCTCCTCCCTCGTTCCACCATCTGGAGGAATGGAGGAATAAGTGTGGTGGGTGGGGGTGCCCCAAATGGGTGCCCCCCACCCCCACCCCCACCCATCCGTTTTGCCCCCCCCCTCCCCCTCTTTCACAATGATTTCCCTCATCCATTTGCCCCCCTCCCCCCCCCCCCCACACACACGCCCTTCTTTCACCCTGACCTCCGGTTGGTCCCCTCCTCCCTCATTCACACTCATTCCACCATCTGTTGCCCACCCCACCCCCCCTCAACATTTCTTCCACCACCTGTTGTCCCCCCCCCACCCCTCCAGCTCGTTCACCCTGATTTGCATCATGCCGTTTGATCCCTCCCCCCCCCAACCCCTCGTCCACCCTGCTCTTTGCTCTTGTCTCGACCTCTCCCACCCTGACTTCCACCAAAACATCTCGAGTGTGCTCAAAACATGGCCTCTCAAACCTTGCGACACTCCCAAACACGAGGTCCTCCGGTGAGCAGGGCCCGGCAGCAACCAGCCATAAACATGCTCCACAGAAACAGGTGCACATGGCGTACATCAGCCCCCTTTCTAACTTCAAAATGACATGTTTTTATCTTTTGAAGCAGCCTTGGAAGCAGCCTTGGAAGCAATACCCGGCCCCGCACCTGCACATGTCAACAGGCGCACGGCTGCCCGTTGTGCACACCACCCCTACACACACACACACCTGCACATCTCAACACTTAACACCATGAGGTCCTCCAGCTTCCTGAGGTCCAGAAGCAGCTGAGCCACCGGAAGCTCCACCGTGGCCTCCGCCACCAGTTTCTCATACTCTCCCTTTGCGTCCAGCAAGCGCAGGTAGTCGAAGGCTGCGGTGCGCAAACGCCGCTCCAGCGCCTGGGGGTCCTCCAGATCCGTCGACGGTGGCGTTACGGGCGGAGGAGTCTTCAGGTCCTTCCGGGGCTGCTGCTGCTGCGAAAACGGCTGGGCCTTTGGTGCGGCCTGGGCGGGCGCCGCTGGCTTGCCTGCCTTGGGTCGGTCAAGCATCCACCCGGATGAGCCGTTCGGGGCTGGCTCCTTTTGGCTCGGGGTCTGAGAGGTCGAGGCGGCGGCAATAGCTGCGGTGAGGGAACTGACGTTCGAGGACGCAGCACGATGCGCTCCAATATGCTGCCGCAGTCCAGCGTCGCCCGCCTCCTCGTCTGACTCCCCCCCTTCATCCTCATCCTCATCGTCATCATCCTCATCCTCGTCCTCGTCCTCACCCTCATTCTCCCCATCCTCCTCCGCCTCGTCCTCCTCCTTTTCATCCTCCCCTTCATCCT
This sequence comes from Limnomonas spitsbergensis, assembly GCA_037349105.1. Taxonomy (NCBI): domain Eukaryota; kingdom Viridiplantae; phylum Chlorophyta; class Chlorophyceae; order Chlamydomonadales; genus Limnomonas; species Limnomonas spitsbergensis. Next base: position 2,071,326 of record JAYJMM010000113.1, read on the forward strand.
CCTCCTCATCGTCATCATCATCATCATCATCGTCCTTGTCCTCATTCTCCCCATCATCATCATCCTCGTCCTCCTCCATGGGCTGGGGAAGAGCGGGAGTGAAGCTGATCGCGGGGGCGGAGGGCTGGATCAGTGCAGTGAGCGCGGGACGAAGCAGGGGCGGCGGCGGCGGCGGCGGCGCTGCCCCGGAAACTAGGGTGGGATTAAGGGCCATGGGATGGTACAGCATGGGCGCCGGGGGCTGCACGTGCCCGGCAGGTTTACGCTGCATGAGAAGGTTGTAGATGCCAGGCATCTGCAGCGGCGGCGGCGGGGCAGCGGCGGTCCCCCCGGGCACAGCTGCGGCAACAGCGGGCCTCACCGGCATGGCAGCAGGAATGATGGCCGGCCTCATCACGGGGATTATGGTAGGGCGCATGATGGATGGCCGCATCACAGCGGACGCCGGGGGTGGCGCCGCCGGCGCCGCCGCCGTGGCCACAGCGGGTGCGGGGTTGGGAGCGGCAGGCGGGAGCATCCCAGCTGCAGGCTGCGGACTTACGCGCATTCGAGGTGGCTGAGGCGCAGCCGAGGGCCTAAGGGTGGTGGCTGCGGCAGGCACCGCATGAGAACCTGCAGCGACACTCCTACCGAATACAGAAGGGGCGGCCAGCGTGAGTGCCGGTGCCCCTGCAGTAGGGAAGGGAGCCGGCATGGGTGGATGGCCAGGCCGCGGCACAGCGTCCGACTGGTCTGAAGGGTAGACAGGGAAAGGGGCAGGCATGGGAGGATTCCCCGGCCGCGGCACAGCGGCCGACGCAGCCACATTGTGCACCGGGAAGGGAGCTGGCATGAGCGGCTTGCCGGGGCGAGGCACCGCCGCAGAGTGCTCTTGGGTGTAGCCTGAGGTCGCCTGCTGCTGTTGCTGCTGCTGTGCGGCCTGGGGAGGGCGTGGTGGGACCTGGGAGGGTGCAGGCTGCGGGGGCCTGGGCAGGGCCGCAGAGGAGGGTTGAAGGGCGGGGGCGGCCAGGCCGCCCTGCTGCAGCTTCTGACTGGCAGGTGTCGGGGAAAACTGCGTCACGGGCTCGGGCTCGGATAGGTTTCCAGTCCTTGCGTTCTCGTAATAGGCTCCACTGCAAGAAGTTGAATACTTGTCAAGTAAATATCTGTATGAGAGCCCATGGATCAAGTCCACGACGGAGATACAAAGATCCCCACGCAATGAAGAACCCATGCTATACATGGCTATACATTGCTCCACATGGCTATACATGGCTCCACATGGCTATACATGGCTGTGCAGGGCCGTACATGGCTAAGCATGGCTATATATGGCTTTGCATGGCGGTGTATGGCTGTACAAGGGTGTGCAAGGCAGTACATGGCCGGACATGGCTAAGCATGGCCATACATGCCTGTACATGGCAGTGTATGGCTTTACACGGGTGTGCAAGGCAGTACATGGCCGCACAAGGCGGTGCATGGCTGTGAATGGCCGTACATGGCTGCGCATGGAGGGCTACATGCTTAAAAACATACAGGCCAAGGCATCGGCTACAGCCACCTCTCTGCACCCCAACATCCACACCTGCTCCAGAAGGAGGCCGGTGACCACGGAGGTCATGTACAGGCTTGGGCGCCCCCTTGCCCACGCACCGAGGTTTGTCGCCCACTGACTGAGATTTGACACATTCCATTGCTAACAGTCAGGGTACGCATTCTGTCCAGCACTCACATCTGTTCCATGAGGAGGCCAGTGACTACGTCGGTGATGTATAGCGGCCGCAGGTTCCAAATATGCTCATTCTCAAATGCCAGCTGCAGCTGAGACTCCTGGACCTGCAGGGCACATATCCAATCGTGTGGATATTATCCAGATAACTTTGTCCCGCAGATTTGAATTGCCCTTCCTTGGGTTTCAATCGGTCGCTTATTTAGTGCGCCCATCAAGCCAAAAGACAACAGACAAGGTCTCATCATTTTCGACTAAAAACGGGCGTTGGCAATCGAGTAGTAGTCTTTCAATAAATCCCCCACCCCTAAACAAAGCTAATTTGAGAGAGGGCAATTCGAAACTACGGTTTGCAGCTTGTTTAGACATGCTTCACGTGCCCCACGTTTTTGGAAGGACCTGCTCGCCCCAGGTGGTGCGAGGTAACAGTCTGCCACTCATCCACGCACGGTAGTAAAGGCCGGCCCTAGGGCGAGAAAGCAGGCCCACCCCAGCAGACTCTCATCCTTACGCTCCTCACGGCACCCGAACCAAACCCCCAGCAGAGACTCATCCATGCACGCTCCTCACGGCACCCGAAATAAACAACCGGTTAACATCAGCAAAGATCCCCACAGGGCGAGCAAGCGAGCAACACAAGGAGTCATCGTCGCGATACACACGTGGGATCGGCAAGTGCAGGGCAAGCGCATGGATCGCACTTGCGATGGAAGCATGGGAGGTATTGCCCCATGCAGGGGGGTATTGCCCCATGCAGGGAGGTATTGCCCCATGCAGGGGGGTATTGCCCCATGCAGGGAGGTATTGCCCCATGCAGGGAGGTATTGCCCCATGCAGGGAGGTATTGCCCCATGCAGGGAGGTATTGCCCCATGCAGGGAGGTATTGCCCCATGCAGGGAGGTATTGCCCCATGCAGGGAGGTATTGCCCCATGCAGGGAGGTATTGCCCCATGCAGGGAGGTATTGCCCCATGCAGGGAGGTATTGCCCCATGCAGGGAGGTATTGCCCCATGCAGGGAGGTATTGCCCCATGCAGGGAGGTATTGCCCCATGCAGGGAGGTATTGCCCCATGCAGGGAGGTATTGCCCCATGCAGGGAGGTATTGCCCCATGCACGGAGGTATTGCCCCATGCAGGGAGGTTTTGCCCCATGCAGGGAGGTATTGCCCCATGCAGGGAGGTATTGCCCCATGCACGGAGGTATTGCCCCATGCACGGAGGTATTGCCCCATGCAGGGAGGTTTTGCCCCATGCAGGGAGGTATTGCCCCATGCAGGAAGGTATTGCCCCATGCAGGGAGGTATTGCCCCATGCAGGGAGGTACTGCCCCATGCAGGGAGGTATTGCCCCATGCAGGGAGGTATTGCCCCATGCAGGGAGGTATTGCCCCATGCAGGGAGGTATTGCCCCATGCAGGGAGGTATTGCCCCATGCAGGGAGGTATTGCCCCAAGCAGGGATGTATTGCCCCATGCAGGGGGATCCATACAAAGGGCACAGACGGTCCATAGGGGGCTCTATGCTGGCAACAACAGTGGCAGTCTCTTCATAATGAAGGTGCATACCGGACCACCTTTTGCACGTCGCTGGCCAGTCATCACCTGTACGATTAGGACCAAACCTTGACATGCCAACAGACAGGTGCCCGGACAGCAGGGCTTGTTTCATCCAGCCGCCCTGGCAGTAAGCCAGGGTGTAGCTGAATTGCAGCTGGGGCACCCCTACACCAACCATGCACACAGAGGAACACACTGCTGCTGCTGCTGTTGTTGCACACCTTGCAGGCTTCAACCGTGTGCAGGTGCGTCCGAGGCAAGCTTTCATGGTAAACATTTCATTCCAAAAATAACTTCTGCAGCTGCTGCTGCTGCTGCGCACCTCGCAGGCTTCAACCGTGTGCAGGTGCGTCAGGGGCGCCACAGCACCGATAAGCTTCCGTGGAGCTGCCCCGCGCAGCGCCACATACAGCGGCACGCGGCCCTCCTGGTCTCTGCAACACGACAGGGGGGGCGCAAAGGGTAAGCAGGTCCAAGCTGTCAGTATCCAGACATAGGCCATAGCACACCCTACACCCAGCCCCCGACCCAGTGTCTGTCCGTCGCTTTAATTCCTCACCGCACCTTTCCTGCACAGCCTACGGTTCGGCCCACCTCACTACCCATCCAACTGATTCCTAAAATCCTTAACCACCTGATTCCTACACCCTCTTAGCGCAGCCTTCGACCCCTAACCCATAACTCAACCTGATTCCTAGACCCTGAACCCGTAACCCTCAAGCCCTAGGCCCACCTATCCAGCACTGCCGACGGACGGAACCTAGTGATGGTGTTGACCATCGCAACGACGCTCTGCTCGGGCAGTCCGGGTGGGCTGCCTAGGGCCCGCCTGACCAGGTCGTGCAGCATCACGCACAGCTGCCCCTGGCTGTCAGGTGCGGGGCCGGCGGACAGGAGCGTTGTCCAGCAGCCATGCGCTTGGGGCGACCAGAACCGCAGGAGCACCTGGGGACAGGGATTGGGAGGAGGGGTGACAGGGGTGAGGGCAGACCCCTAAGGCGGGAGAGGGGAATGACGAGGAGGAGTAGGTCTTGAGGGGGGGGAAACCGGGGGGAGAGGTGACACGGGTGATTGGGGAGCATGTGGGGGGAGAGATGATGGGGGTGGGGGAATCGGCCGATCCCCATCCCCATCACCTCACGCGTGCTGGGAACCGGGAGGCATGCCACCAGTCTCTGCAGCAAGGCTTAACATGAGGCATGGAGAGATGCGCTGCGCAGGTTGCTGTCTTTGGGGTACATGCAGCCTCAGAGGGACCTTTCTTCTGTCTCAGCTGCCAACAAACGTTCCGAATCCTGAGCTGAGCAGGTTGATATGTTCGATAGCCAAGGTCTTCGTATTGATGTCATTTGCTCATGGCTGGGAACAATAAGGGTATCCAATCTCGTTCTCAGTGTCAGCGTTTGATTGACGCCTGCAAAAATATGTTGCATTTGTACACCCTCAGGCGCCCTGTGGATAAAAGAGTGTACAACCCCTAGTAAAACTGTCCGAACTGGCGTAAACATCGACTTTTCCGCCCACCTGAAGCAGCGATATGTCTGCAAAGGAGATGCTGACACTGCTCAAGTAGGTCGCCAGCAGGCTTCTTGGGAGCAGGCGGGGAATGCCTCCCGCTCCGTCATCCTCGTCCCCGCTGGAGCCAGCGTCGTTGGAGCCGTCCGAGCCAGGGTCGTACCCGGATCTCAGGTGTTTCCGTGGCTTCTTTGGAGCCTGCCAGGAGGCATGAGCAACCCAGGGGTTAAGGGGCTGTTGGCAGCCAGTGTGTAAATCAAAGGTGCGCATGAGACTATCTTGGATATAGGCCGCCAGCAGGTGTGCCGATATAATACAATTCCCCAGGCAGCAACCAACGGTGCATGAAGAATAAGAGATTAAGCACCCTCTGTATCTTGGACAGGCTGCCGGGCAGCCATGACTGGGCCAATCGGAATTTAGCTTGAGCAGACCTGAGGCCGGTGGACCGAGCAGCAGGGCTTGCAGCATGGAACTCTCTTAGCTGTGAGTCGTAACAGAGCTGAATTGCAGCTGCACTACTAAAGCACCTTGCACTTAATGTGTGGCACACCTGCGACACTTGTGCCAGGAACTGAAGCCCCTCTTGCATGGCATCAACATCCAGCACCTCCATGGCCTGCTTGACCTTCTTATCTGCCTCAGCCATGCTCCTCGGGGCTGCTGCGGTGCCTGCCTTCTGAGGCCCGGCTGCAGTGGCCAGCAGAGCTGCTGTCGACCGGGCTGGATCAGGAGCAGCCACGGGGTCGCCTCGGTAATTGGTGGCACTAGAGGCTGGGACTGCCTGCGGACGCCTGAGCTCATTTGCCCCATGAGCAAAGTAGCAGTTGTCACCATGCTTGCAGGGCAGGCCGTTCTGCCAGTAGGTGCACATGGTAGTCTTGAAGAGGCCTGGGTTCTTCAGGTGTGCAGGGGCTTCCTTCTTGTAGGCCTTGCCCGCCCCTGAAGGTCCAGCAGCGTCCTACGCAACGCGAGGCATGCATGAAGAGAAATAACATTAACTTCTAAAATCTTGGTCGTTCATATAAGAACCAGGATAGGTGCTGACGTCAGTGCTAAAACACGTCGCGTACTCGCCTGGCTTGGTTTCGGACGGAGTTCGTGCTCTGCGTGAGCGTAGCAGCAATTCTTTCCATTGGGGCAGTGGGGCAAGAACCGGCAGAGCTCTGTTTTGTACAGGTTGCCCTGTGGTTTCCTACTCATGGCTACAGCATTAGATCAGACGCCGTAGGGTTCGCTGCTGCATAGCAGAACGTTTCATTTCACTGAGTGCTTGATGACCTGTGTTATATGATCGTCTGCGATTGTGCTGTCGTTTATGGCTCGCAATCGACCTATCTATCCTTACCAGCAGGATCGATAACTGATCACCCAAAACCCACGGCTAAACCTGATAACCGTGGCACGCGGCACGGGTCCCGTGCTGCATGGGGGCGGAGTGCTCGAATGCATGGAGGTTTGGTTTGATTGGGTACTCGGTATGGTCCCAACTTCGTCCCAATTCTCAAATCTCTCAAAAATCGATGTGAAAGCATGAGGGTGCTGCAGCACAATTTGTTTTACATATAATCTGTCTGCTAGTAGCATAGAACACAATGCTGTGCCGACCACGGTCTTTACAGTGGATGAATTACGTACAGTAGTTTCATGGCAAATTCAGCAACTTTTACCAGGAACGGACCGTGATAACTTCCACGATATCTGATTTCCGGCGCCATTGCACAGCACTGATGCAACAGCATTTCCAAGCGAACAAAGGTAAACAAACGTAGTTAAGCTACTGAGTATTGACTGCCCATCTCTTTAACAGAATCCAGCAATCCAGCCTCTTCCAATTCTTGAAACCAGGAAACATGACCAAATGCCGTACTGTAAATGAATGAAGAGAAAGACGGTACAAGCATGCCAGGCTCGTACTCCATCTGTTCACTGGGCGCTGGGGGCCATGCTTGAATGAAGACACAAAGAGCGCCCATGGGATGCAACTACCGGAGTACCGGACAGGATACTACATAGATTACGGTACCTCATAATCCTAGGCATCCCTTATGAGTTATGAATCATTACTAGTCTAGTATAGCCCCGGGCTCAAAGTCACAACCGTTTTACCTTGGCTGGCCTTGAATGCAGGGCCTGAATTTTTAAATCATACCCGCTCAACTATTCGTTAATCATACCTGCTCATTCTAGTGCGCAACATGTAGTTGCGTGTGCAGCATTGCTTGAATAATCGGCTGGTCTGACACTTGCTGCTTCGATTTACACTTAGACGGGAAACATCAAGCCATGGTATCCTTGATGGAACTAGACTATGCTACCAATTACCCATAGGAGATCCCCTTCATTGGGCCCTCTGCCTGCCCTCCCTCCATGCCTGTTTTGACTCCGTTCCTACTTTGCCTGCCATAGCTGTTCCTTGCTTCATGCTAACAGGAACCGCATGTAGCTCAGGCTTTGGGTGTTCCAGTAGGGGGACGGGGGCAGGGACGGGGCAAGGACGGGGGCAGGGACGGGGCAAGGACGGGGCAGGGACGGGCTGCATGTTCGGACTGCATGGACGGACTGTAGGGACGGACTGCAGGGACGGACTACATGGACGGACTGCAGGGACGGACTGCATGGACGGACTGTAGGGACGGACTGTAGGGACGGACTGCATGGATGGACTGCATGGACGGACTGCATGGACGGACTGCAAGGACGGACTGCAGGGACGGATTGTAGTGACAACGGAGCACGAAGCCTACAGGTTTAAAACGTTGCATAACCGCTGGGCCATGCGGAACGCTCGGCCGTGTGGGGCTGGAAGGGGATGAGCAAGCTCAATTCTAGCTTACCATGGACAGCCAGGACCGTAGTGCAGCCATGACACTTTCATATTTAAGGGGGACAGGAGCATGGAACCTGGCAATCTGGACAGGGGGAGATAGTCAATGACGTATTGACGTTCACCTCTGGGCCATGCACAAGAAGGCTCGGCCGCATGGACGCCCAACTGTTCAGATGGGAGAAAAGAATAAACTAAAAGGAGGAGGGGGGTGGGGGAGGAACAAAAGGAGAGGCCGGAAAGGCAAACAAGTCCGACACCTGAGCTCCTCCAGCAACTAGCCCTCAACAATGCATACAACAGTGTCCACAACAGCAAGTGCATCCTACTTATGCTCGACCTGGTACAGCTGGTGGAAGTGGATCGTTTGGCGGGTTCGATCCCTCAAATTGAAGGGGTTGGCTCCTACCCTTGCTGCCCTGAAAGTGCCCAGGCTGCCCTCTGATTTCTAGCAGGGTTGCCTGGTTCATTGGTCATTCCAGCATGGTTGTCTAGTTCATCCTGCTTGGCGCAAAGATCCACACAATTCCAGGGTGTGTTGAATGTGCACCCTCAAGTCTTCAAGGATTAGCAGAACAAAGTATTTTGAGGCATCGCGGCTTTCGTCAATGACGTTACACCTCAGAGCCCTACTGAGAAGGCTCGGCTGCGTGGGCGCCTTACAATGAAGTTGGGAGAAGGAAACTTAAGTTAATAAGGGAACGAGGGGGGGGCAAAAAAAGTTATACACCCCATCCTAATTTTTTTGTCAAACGACCCCTGGCTATTCCCCCCCCTGCCTCCGGAACCTAGTAAAACCTTCATTTCTCAGTCCAAAATTAGAATTTAAGGAGGGAGCGGGGTCAATTTCAATCAGCTCATCAGTGCGCTTCTAATGGTGCCGATAAATGCAGATGGTTCATAAATGTCAAACGAACAAAACATTGCTCTAGCTACCACCTGCCAGCCACCTATGCTCGCTAGAGACCACGAGGCTCCAGAAACGAGATGACTCACGCATGAGTGGCATTAAACTAGCATTTAACTAGAGCGTGCTAATATCCTGCTTCAGAAGCCTGGTCTTCTGCTTCTTGGGGAGTTCCTGGCCCACCAACTCCTCAGCGCTGATGGCATATCTCGTCAAATCTGCCTCCGTCATCTCCTGACCAAGGTGGGCTGACTCCATGTGATCTAGGAAGTGATAACTCCAGACATAAGGGCGGATGGTAACTGCGATGCTCCTGCAGATGGTGCAAGCCACTGGTCTGTTGGTGCAAGGATTGTGGGGAGAACCCCACTCATCCGCCGCATATGACATCTTGTACTTCAGGGCGGGGCAGCGGGACTCGACTGCTAGCGTGCCGCTGCTGGTAGAGCCTCTGCCCAAGTCCGTTTTGCACAGGCCTGATGTCCTGTTGTCACACACAATGCCACAGAATCCGCATGTCTCAGCACCACGTGGCTCCAAGCTACAGGCTTCCCCACATTGGCGCAGCAAGATGTGCGCTCCGATGTGCAACCGCATAGCTGATAGCTTGATTACCTTCCCGCAGCCGTGCACCTTGCACACCGTCTGCACATCTCCAGCTACTGGTGGTCCATTACTTAATGCATAGCAACTACCAATGCAGCTACACCTTTTGAGTCCAGAATGGGTGTACGCACAACGGTGCATGTGGTTCCGGCCATGACAACCCCCATGCCATAATTGCATGCCAAGAGGTAGGGGTCTGGCTTTCTGTGTGGATTTTGTATGATGCATATCTGTAACAAATGACAGTAGAAATGCAACATTGTAGCTATCGTCTCAATCTGATGATAGAAAAAAGATAATAACTTTTAAAAAAAATCGTTTTTTTGTTACCCCCCTCCCCCCCCTTTGACCCTCCATATCTCCCAGCCCCATGGGCCAAACACAATTTTAAGACCAGATATGAAAAGCTCTCGTCAATTTCTACAACTTTCGAGGATGGGTTGTATAACTCTCCCCACCCCCTCGGAAGGGGAAGGAAAGAAAGAGAGGAACACAATGGAGAAATCATTGATCTCTCAGGGCAGGTAGGCAGGCAGGCAGGCAGGCAGGCTTTAGTACGGAACACTGAGCTCACACTGGCAGATATGAATAACCTATTCCCCTTCTGGCACGTTAACTTGCATGTGCGTGGAAGTTTTGCAGATGAAGCATCTCGAGGGTTGGGCTTGTTAGCCTTAGAGGCTACAAGCACGACGAGTAGGGTCTAGATCAGCGCATGCAAGAATGCACCTACTACCAGGGCAAAGTTACTTGGTTGCTACTCCTCCTACTACTGGGTTACTGGGTTACTGGGTTACTGGGTTACTAGGTTACTGGGTTACTGGGTTACTGGGTTACTGGGTTACTGGGTTACTGGGTTACTGGGTTACTGGGTTACTGGGTTACTGGGTTACTGGGTTACTGGGTTACTGGGTTACTGGGTTACTGGGTTACTGGGTTACTGGGTTACTGGGTTACTGGGTTACTGGGTTACTGGGTTACTGGGTTACTGGGTTACTGGGTTACTGGGTTACTGGGTTACTGGGTTACTGGGTTACTGGGTTACTGGGTTATGGGGTTCCTGGGTTCCTGGGTTACTGGGTTACTGGGTTACTGGGTTACTGGGTTATGGGGTTACTGGGTTACGACTCCTCCTCCTACTGGGTTATTGGGTTACTGGATTACTGGGTTACTGGGTTATGGGGTTATGGGGTTACTGGGTTACGACTCCTCCTCCTACTGGATTACTGGGTTACTGGGTTACAACTCCTCCTCCTTCCGGAGAAAGGAACATGGAACCCAGTAACCCCGTCCAAGTTGCATACATGCCCACATCCTATGTGATGGGGCATGAAATTGGAAACCGGGGTCGTGGACAGGGGTGAGAGAGAGGATTACATCTTCTTGTGGTTTGAGAGTATATGTTGGCTGAGCCTGGGTAAAAACTGTGAGGCAGCCATGACAGGTCGTGCCATCCCCTCATTTTGGCAGTACTTGTGAAGGACTAAACCCTTATCCGTAAGGGCAACACCAAATCCTGTTGCCTAGGAAGGGTCACTGATTCAGCTGGCCTGTTTTGCATAGTGACACTGTGCCAGCCCAGACCCTTGTAATCTTGTATCCATTCTAGGATTTGCCATGCACCATCTGCAAATACAGAAGTGGAAGTCTATTAACACACAGGAATTGCGTTACACCACTGGGCTCTGCTCAAAAGGCTCGGCCACTTGGACGCCCAACTGTCTTGCATGGAGGAAAAGGAAGCGAATAGAAGGTTACAGTAAGGTCGAAATGAAAAGAAACTCGGTCCCCAGCCCAAGAGCCTAGCCATAAGCACATGGAGCACATTTGCACACAACCTCCACCCATGTCTGCCCCGGTAAACTAGTTTCTCTGGCGCCAGATGTCTACAAGCTTACCCGCTGTCAGCAGGTAGGGCATTGGAAGCAAGCATATAACTTATCCTCCACATGCTTGCCATATCCACTTGCTCAGCAACCTTGGCAGCAGTGTGTCTCACGCCACTGACCGCTGCAACCTCCTCTTATGTCGGCCATGCCGATGGCGCCAGTATGTCATGTGCCGAAGCAGTGAAGCAATAAGCACATGGCATATGGCAAAACTTCCTAACGCTACAATCTTGCAATTGATCATTTGATCTTACATGACTTTTCCATGCCAGTGAGATTTTTACTGCGCACCCGACCATCTTCTGTTTTGGAGGGTGATGAGGAGGTAACTATTTTCAACTTTCAAGGTTTGTGACTGCCTACTGCAGGTGGGCCAAGCCGAGGGCCAAGCTGTTGCTGCCAGTTGTTGCAACAGTCCCAAGCGGCCGCAGGCAGGCTGTAATGTACGGTATACAAATTGTTGCTGAATTATGCTTCAGGTTTGTACATGACCATGCCACACCAGGATAGACCGATAGAGGGATTCCCAGAATGTGATGGGAGGCGTTGATGTCTAGGAGAAAGAATGGAGCCTGCCAGAAAAACGAATGGCATGCCACTATCTACAGTGATTAGTGACGGAATACTGGCCATACAACCAGATGCTTGGCATACGCATATGTTCGCTCTCTGATATATCGCAGATAAATTGTTAGCACCTCCTATGATGCTAGCCCACTCCAACGCATGCGGCATGATCCGGGGTCGATCGTCGGTCAGCTCTCGACCGGTCACAGTCGGGGCCAGGCCATTCACGCAAAATTATCGGCCTGCACCTCAACGAGTCAGGGCCGTTTCCGTCATGGTGAATGCACCCAGCCAGCATAGGACCCTCGCAACGTCCGGTCGCGAGCTCCGGGCGGTGATTCGTGTCTGCTGCTGCTCTCACCACCGCTCTCCTCAACACCGGTCGCTGATGCATGAGTTCTCCCCTTCATGAATTTCAGCCGTTGCCTGCTTCCGTGAATTGGATTGCTGTTGCCATGCTCATCACTCCATGCTGCTCTGTTCCAGTATTGGCACGAGCTGCAGCGCATACCAATATATTAACATTTAGCATATCTCTAATCTCTTGGAGAAGCGTGACCTATAAGTGCCCCTGCCTCAACTCCATACTGCTCTGATTGCATGCGGACAGGTGGCCTTGAAAGTGGGCGACAAAATGGAAGATTACTCTGATTACTTCCGTGTCCTTAAGTGAGTGCTGCAATGCCCGTGTCTTAATCACAGGCTCTTACTCTCCGGCCTCATCCACTGCATGCCTCGAAATACTGGCCTTTCAACAGATTTCACACAATTGTTTAAGAGCGTTGGGTACCTATGTTTGTAATGTGGTTACAATTTTGTTTTCTCAAGTGTTTCTTAACTGCCCTGCTTTCTCTGATAGAAAAAATGATGGATCCACAGTCGCTCTGAGCTCATTCAAGGGAAAGAAACCCGTCGTGCTCTTCTTCTACCCAAAGGCCGCCACTCCGGGCTGCACGAAGGAGGTGGGTGCAGTTACTTAGACTCTCTGAATACCAGAGGGTCATGCTGGAAGCTCTGCACTGGCCCGCTCTTCATGGCAGCGTCATGTCAAAGAAAGGCCAGATTTTTCAATAGTGTTCATTTTAGTGCCCACCAGGCCATCTTTGGCCGGGCACTTGGGCCCTAGGCAGCCTCCACTGGCTCCCTGGTGACAATACTTCGGCAGGTCTACGGTCGGTGGCCTTGACAGCAGGGCTTCTGTACCAGGTCCTCACAGTGGCAGGCGGTGATGTGGCTAAATTTAAGCTGAAACACCCGGAAAACGACAATGTTCTGCATTAGTAACGCTCTGCCCACTTTGTTGACCATTCTTATCACCTGCCTGGCATCATTCAGGCCTGCGCATTTCGCGACGAATTCGACCGCTTTAAGAAGGCTGGTGCAGCAGTATTTGGAATCTCCTCTGGTGAGTGGTGTTTGAATGGGTGCAAGGCATTCTTTTAACATGCAACATTTTTTTGTGCTTTCCTGGTCTGAGGTGGTAGCGCATAGATGCATCAGCATGTAGCACCAAGCAGTCTAAGCTGAGGGCGCTTCATGTGCTCATTGCTGCCTGATGCTTGCCCTAAGTAAAAGAGCACTTCCTCGGGTCATTATCATTATTGTATGAGCTTTCACCCTGATTCGGCTAATTCGTTTTATTTTGCTGCTTAGACAGCCCAGAGGACAACGACAAATTTGCCAAGGATCAAAGTCTGCAGTATCCCCTGTTGACAGACGCCAACGGCATCTTGCGTAAAACCTTCGGCATCCCCGCTGATTTCTTGGGCTTGCTGCCAGGGCGCCAGACCTATGTCATTAACAAGAGGGGTGAGCCAGTGTCCCGGGTGAAGGGGTCTTGCTGGGTTACCCTAAGGCCTTCGGGACACGCGACAAATCCGGGTGGTCGTTTCACAGCAACCGCCCTGGAGCGAGACCCCGGAGCGGCCTAACGCGGCCTTTCTCCAGGGTTGCCCCCTAGGATCACCGATTAAAAGTTGATGGGCAGAAAGACACGGCATTAATTATGTCTAGGTATAAATGAAAACATTTCGAAGGCTTCAGACCTTTTCTGGGACTATAGAAGGTCCCGGGGGGGGGGGGGGGGGCGGGAAGTGTGTGTTCCCAATGGCTTAAAATATTTCCTTGGTCCTTGTTTCACTCCATAAGGACATGGTGATGTATAAGGACCCTGGAAATTCTCTGGGGTCCCTCAGGAACGTGTAGCAAGTATCATACTTGCTAAAATTGCTCGATACCGTGTTTCAAGGGTGGTCAATACGTTGTACCAGGGGTACAGTACTACAGACGCACATAATCATGAACTCCACCTCTTCCTTTCTACAGGCAAGGTCATTTTATCATTCAACGATGCCTTCAACACTGAAGGACACGTGGATGCTGCCCTGAAGGCCCTGGCCTCGAAGTAGGAAGCATGCTCCCAGCATACCGGTAACCTTGCGACGTCGCCTGCTTTGAAGCCTAGAAGTCCTTGTTGCAGCCTTGTATTCTCGCACTAATAGTATGTTAATCAGTTGAATGTGAACATGTATAGAATAATTGTAAACGGCATCTCTCTGTCCCTGCATGTCGCTGACGTTACACCTCTGGTCTATGTTGTGCCAATGACGTTACACCTCTGGGTCTGCTCAAAAAAGGCTCAGCCGCGTGGGCGCCCAAGTAAAAGGGGCAGAAAAAAAAAGGAAAAGGGGTAAAAATAGTTAAGGGACAGACAAAAGGCTGGAAAGGAAAGGCAAAGGATGTTCCAGCCTCTGAGAACGTGTACGCCTGGATGATTTCTATCACGTCTTCCACAAAAGCCAGGGCATCCCACACAGGCTTGCTCCGGTACAACTCGAAGAAGTTTCTAGCACCGTTCGGAGGATCTGCTGCCCATCCCCGCTCCCTAAGTTGATCCTGTACACTGGGGCATTGAAAGCAAGCATGCAATGCGACCTCCACATGCTCGCCGTCTCCCCTAGGCCAACATCGTTGGCAGCACCGTATGTCACGTTGCTGATCGCTGCGCCTCCTCTGGTCCATGTTGAGCAGGGCCCAGAAGTCAATGACGTTGCGTTACCTTTTAGTTTCTTCTTTTCTCCCCTCTGAACAGTTGGGCGCCCACGCGGCCGAGCTTTGAGCGGGCCCAGAGGTGTAACGCTTGGCTATTGACCTCTGGGCCCTGCTGAACAAGGCTCGGCCGCGTGGGCGCCTAACTAAAAAGAGTTGGGAGGAAAGATGGCAACAACACGAGGGGGCAGGACAAAAGAAAGGAGAAAAAATTGGGTAAGAGGGAAAGAAGGAGAATAACACAAAGGAAAGAGATACCCCCCTCCCAAAGGGGAAGGAAAAGGCAGCCCGAAGTACCCTTGCCCCTCCCAAGCCTATTCCCCAAGAAGTCAAAGAAAACTAGGCCTCAGCAAAGCGTACGCCGTTCTTAGGCCCAGAGGTGTAACATCATTGACTTCTGGGCCATGCTCAAAACCTCGGCGGCCGCGGCGAGGGAGCCCAAAAGGAAGGTTGGGAGAAAAAACTTGCAAGGGGAAAGGAACGAAGTAGAGGAACACAAAGGAGAAATAAATTATCTGTCCCCCCCCAAAAGGGAAGGCAGTGCGAATGATCTTAGCCCCTGTAGAGTCAAGACCTGGACAAGGCAAAATAAAAAGGGGAGAGAGCAAGAGAGGAAGACAAGAGGAAATACTCCTCCTCCCTCATAAAGGGGGGAAACCCCGAGGTCCCAGCTACCCAAGAAACTAGCCCTCAATGATGCCAACCACAAAAGCCAACGCCTCCCACGGATGCCTGCTCCGGTACAACCAAAGAAAGTATTTGGCGCCTTCTGTGGGCCTGCACAACCCCTGTCCCTAAGCTGGTCCTGGACGCTAGGGCACTGGAAGCAAACATGGAGCGACACCTCCAAATGCTCGCCATCTCCCATAATAAGTAGCTCAACACCCTGGCAGCAGCGTATCTCACGCTGTTGACCGCTACACCGTCTTCTGGTGTCAGCTGTGTCAACCGCACCAAGCCCAAACCGTAACTTGGTACGCATGCAAGCACACGCCCCATTGCTGTTGCGGCCTACCGTATGGCATAATGGCATGTCAATAACATTACACCTCTGGGCCCTGCTAAAAAAAGCTCGGCCGCGTGGGCGCCCAACTGTCCTGTTGGAAGAAAAACTAAGAAAGTGAAGGAGGGAAAGAAGGAGAAGAACAAAAAGGAGAAAGAAATACCCCCCCCCGAAAGGGAAATATCCTCGCGGAGTACCCTTGCCCATGGCATGTGTCAATGACATGTTACACCACCTCTCAGCCCGCTCAAAGCTCGGCCGCGTGGGCGCCCAACTGTTCAGAAGGGAGAAAAGAAGACACTAAAAGGAAGAGGGGGGGAAAGGAACAAAAGGAGAGGCCGGTAAGGTAGTGAAGACCAAGTCCGACACCTGAATTCCAATAGAGACTAGCCCTCAACAAAGTCTCTGAGAAAGGAAAAGTCCACAAAAGCAAGCGAATCCCACCCCTGCTTGGCCGCGAGGGCGCCCCACTGATGGGAAGGGAGAAGAGAAGAAACTAAAAAGGGGGCAAACAACAACAAAAAGAAAGGACCAAAAGGGGAGGCCGGAAAGGCAAACGACACCGGCGCCTCAGAATCTCTGGAGACTAATTCCCTCAACAATGCCCACAGCACAGTCCACAAAAGCAAGTACATCCCACCCCTGCTCAGCCTGGTACAGCTGGTGGAAGTTAGTGGCAGCGCCCGGAGGACCTGCCCACCCCCGCTCCCGTAACTGCTCCCTGACACTAGGGCACTGGAAGCACACATGTAGCGCATCCTCCACCTGCTCGCTATCCCCCCGTGCCCAACACCGCTGGCAGCAGCGTGCCTCTCGCCGCTGACCGTTGCGCCATCCTCTGGTATCAGCCGTGCTGATTGCGCCGAGCCGCAGTCTCAAATTTATGTGCACAAACATACTCCCTTTGGCTAGTGCGGCTCTTGGCTTGCGCCAGCACGGCACCCGCCGTGGACTGGAACCAGGCGCGGTAGGTCACTGCATATCTGTGCTCGGTGGAAGGGTCCCTGGGGTCCCACCGCCGCTTGCGTCCAGCCGTGCTTACTCGTAGGCTGCGTCAACGAGCGCCAACACCTCTGTGACGGGTAGGCGCTGTAGGGCAGCTGCTGCCTCGCGCAAGGTGGGGGTGGCTGTCCCCTGCTCCAGCTCCTCTAATGCACCCAGCAGATCAGAGCACCAGGTGCGGCCGCCAGTGCCCTGGCTGACTGCAAGCTGCATATCTGCTGCCATGGCTTGAGCCATGAGAGGGCTGTATTGCTGTGCCGCCGGTGCCACCGCTGCATTGTAGAAGCGGAGGATATGGGTCCACCAGTCTCGCTGTAGTGGCTGTGCTTCTAATTGTGTTGCTCAACGTGGCCGGGTCACAAATGTCATAAGGTGAAACCGAGATACCAAGTCCCCAATACAATTTCTCTAGCTACCACCTGCAAGCTACGTATCCTTGCTAGATACCAATCAGACCATGAGTCCATGAGCCTCCAGAAAAGAGAGGCCTCACGGAGTACACAGGCAACTAACTTCAGCTTGCTGATGTTTTTTTTAAGCAACTTGATCTTCTGCTTCTTGGGGAGCTCCTTGACCACCCCCTCAAAGTCCTCAGTGCTGATGGAATATCTCGTCACATCTTCCTCCACCAGCTCCAGACCAGTGTGAGTTGACTCAACGTGATCTAGAAAGTGATAGCTCCACACATGAGGGCGGATGGTAGTGTGGTACTACCCGCGATACTCCTGCAGATGATGCAAGCCACTGGTCTGTTGGTACATGGATTGGCGACTTTATTCTTCGCCAAAAATGGGCTGTCTAATGCAGTTTTTGATGTGTAGGGGATCTGATTTAATACACGCTATATTTCATATTCCAGGAAGAAAGTCGACAGCATTTGCCACGAGGAATGCAGCGTAGTAACTCAATCTGATGTATACAATCTCTATCTAATGTATACAAATATAACGGTTTCGGCTTACTTTGACACTTTTGAACCCTGAAAACTTGAAGTATCCTTCGAAAACAAGCTTTCTCAGGGTTCCTTCGTGAGCCTAGGGCGTTGGAAGGCATTCATATATACGTTATTCGAATGCCGTATAATTGGCCTCGCACTGCGATGGCAGGTCGACGAGACGCAAAGCGGCCAGCTAGTTTGGCGATGAGGAGATTCGCGCATATGAATGCTTGCCAACGCCCTAGGTTAACGGAGGCACCCTGAGAAAGCGTTTTGTTTGAGCGATATTTCATACTCATGGTTCAAAAGTGTCCGAAACCGTGATAAGGTTGTCGATTTTTGTTCTTGAAATCACTCATTGTAAGGACCCGCCTCCCCCCCAACTTTGCATCTCTGTTTTCACCCTCCCCCCTGGGCCAAAAACATTTAAAACCATATTTGAGCTTGCTCTCGTCAGGGCTGGCGAGCCGTATCAGGGTCATCATCAGGCTGGACAACCGGAACAGGGTTGGCGAACCGTAGCTGATATGGCGACTCGTTGCCGATTGGGCGAACAGGCGCTGGAGGTGGTTGCTTGGTGGAAAGAGATTGGGGAAGGTGCCCATTCACTTCCCTTTCCGTTGGGGAAGGTGCCCCTTTCCCAACGGTCGCGCATATTTCATTGACTGAAAAAGTGTCCAATATGCCGCCCAAAAGCGTCGTTCCAAAACGGGTTCCAAACCCTCGCGATGACAGCCAGGGTTCGTGACACAACCACCCATGCTTGGCAAGTACTATCACGCGCTATCACAGGCATTGTCCAACGCAAGCCGGTCTCAATTGAATACATAGGAGATGCCCCGAACATCTGTTGGACACGCTATGACCGACTCCCCTGGGTTCGCGTCCAAGCGGGTGAGCACTTCTGCCCTATAAGAATTGCACCGCCTGTATCAGGGGCTGACCTTGCAGAACAGCCTGCTTTTATATGCTGGTTCTTATGCTTTTCCGATCTTGATATTGCGATGATGACTCATGCTGTGTTGATGCAGCGTCGCGGAGCAAGAGACGCCTCTAGCCCTGTCCCTTCGAATTATCCTGAGGACAAGATTGCTATTATGAAAGAGGCTATCAGGACAGTCTTGGCATGCGTCGGCGAAGACGTGAACAGGGAGGGTCTGCTTGACACCCCGAAGGTAGCTATTGGCGGCTCCCCTGCCTGCCCGGCACGTGTTTCTGCATGCACGTAGGCTACAAAGGACTCAACGTATTACTAGTCATTGCTAGTCGACTCGGAATTCACTTTCTGAGAAACGAAAACGTGAGAATCTACGTCGCGTAACCTCATATCTTCTACATGTTTTTGCAGCGCGTGGCCAAGGCCTGGATGGATGTCAGTATTGGATATCGACAGGACACTGTCAGGTGAGCCACTTGAACTTCAAGTCTTGAAGGCATGTGACACTGATAGCAACCCTGAATCGGCAAATTGGCTCACTGCCAAGCTACCAGGCAGACTCCGAACCAATTGTGGGCACTGCTATGGCCATCATTGCGACCTTGTCCCCCCATCTCTTAACCTGAAATGCAGCATGCTCGGAGTAACCTCCGACCGCCCTGGAGGTGCTTTCTTCAGTGATGGGACAGTGGCCCAGGGCGCCAACGGCATAGTGGTGGTGCGGGACATCGACTTTGCCTCCACCAATGCAGCCACGTTGCTACCTTTCCACGGGCGCTGTCACATTGGATACGTTCCCAGTGCCGGGGTGGTCCTGGGCCTCAGCAAGCTAGCCCGACTGACCAAGCACTTCGGCAAGCGGCTCCAAAGCCAGTCCAAGATGGCAACAGACATTGCGTCCTCCCTTCAGACTCACCTTCAGTGCCAGGTATGCTGCAGTGGGTGGTTCAGGGTTGGCCCAGTCAAATCCTGGCATGCAGCAGTCGTTGGGAGGTGGGTGGCCTGCCAACGCCAAGCAAGCAGCAGTCTGTGGGCGGTGGGTGGTCTCTGCCAGCATGAGGCAGTGGGGTATATGTGGATGAACAAAAGGTGGCCTCCTTTTGCCAGGAATGTGGCAGTGATCTGGAAGTTGGTGGCCAGCCATTGCCATGTGTGCGGCAGTGGGACTGCAGTGTGTAGTCTCAAACAATGACTCTGCACCACAGCCGGGCCTTTTTCCTTGCTAGGCCCTGCCTGTCCCCCCCACCCTTGCCTCCAGTGTGGTAACTCGCCTCATGTGCATACTCCATGCATATTGTTTGGCAGACGCTCATAAACATCACCGGTTTCTGTTTCGTGCGAACAGGGCATAGCAGTGCTCATCGAGGCGCGACAACTCGCCCCACTCGGCGTAGAAGCCTCAAGAAAGGAAGCCTGCATCGGAGGCTGCTTTGCGGATGACGATTATCAGTTCCAGGTACTGGAACCCTCGAGCACTGCCACTGTGTCCCTTCAGCATCTCTGCGTATGCCCCTGAGGAATTCCTGTTTCGGTTCCTTCGGCACCGCAGCATAATGCACCAGGGATGTACAAATTAAGATTGGGAATGGTATTGGATCGTTGCATTGCATTGCATTGTATGATAGTTTCCTTGCAACCATGATAAGTAGCAAGCACTGTTTCCCCCAGGCAATTTAGTGGAACCTACCTGATAAGACTACTGTTTTTTGCGGCCCTGTTACAGTCCAGCTTGGTTTCAGTGCTCTGGAACAGACACTGGAGATCACTCGCTCACCCTGATTGTTCATCTCCCCTGATTCCCCAGGAATTTCTTGCTCTCCTGGACATGACTGCACCTAGCCTGTCCAATGTGCACATTCTCAGCAGCTCAAAGAACTGCACACCGGAGCACACGCATTGGGCCATGAGCCCTGACGCATCAGAAGTGAGCTCCAAGGCAGGGAACTGTCTCCGGGCCATTCCCTCTTTCTCGTCTGAAGACTCGTCTTCGGAGGCTGACAGTAGGCGAAGCCTCATCCCGGAGTGTTTGGACGAGAACTCTCCTGCTGCTCTGAAGATGGAGACTGCGATCAACTCGATGATCCGCCAAATTGGGGAGGACCCGGAGAGTGAGGTGAGCACATCTGAAAGGGGCAATGATGCAGAAGCTTGCACGTAACTGGTGTGGTAGATTCAATGTCCAGCCACACCCTGCAGAGGCCTCTCCCTTGCCTGACTCTTCAGCTCAGCTTATGTCCTGCTTGATAGCCTCTCAAAACCCTGTCACCTGTCAATGCACCAATTTCGAACACACTGCACATGTCATCCTGTTTGAACATTATGCAATATGATGCACGCAGAGTCTGCGCAAATCGGCCATGTGCTACGCCTCAGGCCTTTTGGCCTCCACTCGCGGCTACACAGCACAACTCCCCTCCCGCAATGAGGCGTTTGTTGCGCGGGATGCTGCCGATATTGCCCTGAGTCAAGCTTCCCTCACCGCTGGCGACACATTGAGCACAGTGGATGTGGCCACAGCCTCGTTCATCTTCAACTCCCAGTGTGAACACCACATGCTGCCCTTCTACGGCCGTGTCATGTTGGCGTACATCCCGGCAAGGGGCTCGAAGGAGCTGCTGTCTAGGTCTGCGCTCGAGCAGGTGAGCCGCTGGTGGCAGCAGCAGAGGTATCAGGCGGGCAGCAGCAAAAGCAAAAGAAATATTTAGAGAAGGAGAAACAGCCCTCTGCAGCGATGAAGTGTTTTTCATGACTATTTGACTTGCAAATGCTCGCCAATTTCATCCAGATCAGTTGCTCTGATTTATGATGGTTGTTTCGTTTGTTAGTTTGGTTTGTCACTCATGTGCAGCCCTTGCAATGGTCGAGAAGGCTCTTTGCCCCCATATTGCCTTGTCTCAAGCACTCTCTTTGTTATTCGTGACCATCTGAAGCGTCTCTTTGTTATTCGTGACCATCTGAATGCTGTGTTGTTCTTATCTCACCAGTCCTCCTCGATGCTCTTACTGATATGTTTTGCTGTGCCCTGATTCCCCCCCCCAGGTGGTGCGTGTGTACACCAACCGACTGCAAGTGCAAGAGCGCATTACACATCAGCTAGCGGACGCGATTGCTGAGCTGGCAGTACCCGAGGGAGTCATGGTGCGAGAATGCACATGCTGACATACATACATACATACATACATACATACATACATACATACATACATACATACATACATACATGCATTTGTGTCCCCTTTCAGTTCTCCCCATCCCTTGCCTGGTGGTCTCATCTCTTGGCTGCCAAGTGCCTGTCTGATTTTATCATTTAACATGTTCTCTGCGACCTGAAGCTCTTGTCACTGCCCCCGCCCTTCTGTCAGTCCCCTGTCTCTGCACACCTAGTTTATTTCCCTTTTTATTTACTTATTGTTCCTTTTTATAACTGCTTCTGTGTCCCGTTGACGTTGCTGAATATGCTCACTCTCTCTCGTGCTCTCTCCTGTTCAGGTTGTCTGCCAGGCCGCGCACATGTGCATGCTGGCTAGGGGGGTGGAGAACCATTCCGGGGCCACATCAACGTTTGCAGTCCGGGGAGTTTTTGAGGGGTCCCCGGACATGCGGAGGCACGTGCTGGCTGCATTCAACGCCAAGAGCCAGTAAAGGCCCTTCACGTGACCACTGCCCTGAATGGACAGTGTGGCCTGAGGATTTCGGTGCCTTCAGGGAGGTGTAAAAGAATGGCAAAAAAACCAGCTAGCTGCATGAAATTCAGAGAGCCAAAGAAAGGAGAGCGGGCCCTTCACAAGGCGTCTGCCTGGCAATAGTGCTTAGCTGGCGGAGCGTACAGGGTCTGTCATGAACAGGAAGTAGCCTTTTAATTGACCTGCCACTGCCGCCCCTACTGCACCAGGAAATAGGATTATGAGCGCGAGCCTTGAAATGGGCAGGTGCAGCTATCCGCCTTTTAAGCAAGCATGTTGGAACTTGAGCTCGCCCCTCCCCCCGTATTTTGATCTTCTGTGGCATAAAATTTGGGAAGCGGTTATTCATTCAGACTGGCTGAACATTCATCCCTGTTGAAGGCTTCCCGACAACATTTTGGCAGGAACTTTCATCTGCGTGACCTTGAAATGACAGCAAACGTAAAAATTTGTCTTATCTCCGCTGCGGGGATCTCCTAGGGTATTATCCATGAGGTTAACTATTTTCAAGGATTATGCAGAGTAATGGGACAATCGTGGGGTGTGCGTGAGAGAGTATTTTAGAAATGCAAATATTTGTACGCAATCTCGGGTGGGAGTAAATATTTGTATGCAATCTCGGGTGTATTGGTCTTTTTGTCAGTTCTAGGGCAGGATAGGGAGGGGTATGGGCACGAGGCAGGTTGCTCTGCAGCCCAGTTAAGGATTGGTTCTACAAATAAGTGGGAAAGAGCTTCATGACACAATGCACATTTTGTCTTAAGGACATGATGATGTGACTTGTTAACTTTTTGTTGTTTGCCCCCTTCATTTTAAAGTGTGGATAAAATACGCCCTCAATGCGAGCTGGTGGATAAAATACCTGGAGTGAGGATACATTTATTTTGCTGAGCTTGAAGTAAGCGAGGAATGGAAAACATCTTTTGCTGTGAATCTGTGATACTAGGTGCAGGATGAAAGGTGGTCGTTTTTCTTCAAGTGTGAAAGTTTGTCAAGTGTGATAGTTTTTGTTGCTTCCATGATTTTGGAAAGATGTTGTTGACTACTGTACACCTATCGGATCAGTCGGGCGGCTACGCGGCCGAGATTTGAGCGGGCCCAGAGGTGTAACGTTATTGATCCTATCGGAGTTTTATATCCAGGGAGTTTGTTTTGAGTTCGTTTCCACTGCAAATATATTTTTCCTTGCGTGCTTCCTTAAATGTAAGTCAATGACGTAACACCTCTGGTCCCAGCTCATAAAGGCTCGGCCGCATGGGCACCTAACGGACGAGTTGGGAGAAAGAAACAAACACAAGGGAGGGAAGAGTGAAAGGACAAAACAAAAGGCTGGAAAGGTAGACAAGCGAAGTTCCAGCCTCAGAAAAACAGATATGCCTCATCGATATCTACCACGTCTTCCACATAGGCCAGGGTATCCCACCCAAACCTGCCCTGGTACAACTCGAAGAAGTCTCTAGCACCGCTCAGAGGCCCTGCCTATCCCCGCTGCCTAAGATGATCCGGCACGCTGGGGCATTGAAAGCATGCATGCAACACGTCCTGGCAGCACCGTCTGTCGCGCTACAGAACGCAGCGCCGTCCTCTAGTGTCAGCCGCGATGACGGCGCCGAGCCGCAGCCTTAAGTTTGTGCACACCGGCACCATAGGCAGCCGCAGACCTGTGTTCAGTGGCAGGATATCTGGGGTCCCCTCTGCCAGCTGCATCCAGCTGCGCTCGCTCGTATGCTGCATCAACTAGTGCTAGCACCTGTGTGGCAGGTAGCAGCTGTAGGTCAGTCGCTGTCTGACGCAGTTTGGGATCGGCTGATCCCACCTCCAGCTCCAGCAAGGCACCTAGCAAATCACTGCACCAATTGCGCCCTCCGGTGCCCTGCCTGACAGCTAGCTGCATATCAGCCGCCATGGCTGCTGCCATGAGTGGGCTGTATTGCTGTGCTGCTGGTGCGACCGCTGCGCCCTAGAAGCAAAGTACATGCTGCCACCAACTTCGCTGCAACGACTGGATCTGCAGCTCCCTCATGACCCCTAGCTGGCAGCGGACGCAGGTAGCCCTGGGCCTCGAATGTAAGTAATACGATTTGCTTCCTCAGATTCTCATAGAGCTCAGTGACTGCAACAGAAGATTCCTCGGATTCCTCGGAGAGCTCAGTGACAGCAACAGAATGCTGGCCTCGCAGCTGGGAATCTTAGCCTTTGAATGGCTCTGAAGGCTTGCTTTGATCTAATCACCAATCGGCCCTAAGGGCCAACGTCGGTACAACAGGTGATTAGGATCTGTGAGACGAGGCCACGTTTATGGAAACCCGCACCCTCAGGGATGCAGCCGTGTTTTCATTATCTCTATCAGTTTTACATTATCTCTATTAGTTTTACAGTCAGACAGAACGTCGCATGTTGCATGGGACATGTGCCCATGAACCGGTGCTGGCACTTCATTTGCTTGGACAGCGATTGAAAACCTTGGGCAAGCAATTAACACACAACCATACGACAGTGACGTGGGAATGAACCCCATAATGAAGATGTGAAGAAGATAAGCCCCAGTCATCAATAAAACATAACGTGGGTACAAAAGAGTTCGGTTAAGCACCGCTTAGAAAGTTTTAGGCGGGATACGGAATATTTAGCAAAGCTTTCAGATGATTTTCTATTTTCATCATTAATTGAAAAGAAAAACATTTTCTTCCCAAATGCATATCCACAGCCAGCATGTCAAATTATTTAAGAGGTGCCCCTGCACATGTCCGCATGACTACGAAATAGAGCCCTAAGCTCATTTTAGTGTGCATCATACAACCATATGTAGGCTGACGGGCAACCACTTCTGGTTAGATGGGGACAACAGCAGAAGATGCTTCACGTTACCGGTAGTGGGACTGGTCTGTGCCACATTTTTTCTCTCTTTTGCTATTTCCTGCATTTCTTGCTTGCGGTGCTAAAAGGTGTAGCCAGACCCCCATGGGTTTGTGGCTCGTCTTGGTCAGGCCGCGGGCTTGCGTATTGTGCGGTTGGTGAAGGTCCTGGGGCAGCTTTATGCAAAGGGCCATTCATTGTACGTGATTGCGGATGCCTTGTTGCAAATTTCGCACGATTCGGGCCCAAGCAATGGTGCCATCATAGTGGGGAGGGCAGATGCTTCGTCGACGTCCGCCCACCACTTTTTGAAAGTTATCACGGGTTTGTTTTTATATTCCATATCTCTATCTCTTCAAGTCCTTTTACCCAGCCAGGATTAGTACAAGGCCTCTGATCGTGCATTTTATTGCCCGTTGCTGCCGATGATCTCCATTTATATGTCAATGACGTTACACCTCTGAGCCCTGCTCAGAAAAGGCTTGGCCGCGTGGGCGCCAATGGTCTCCATTTATCTGCTGTTCCTCACACTGCTGACACTCACTATGTTCATGACATAACACCTCTCGCCACACCTGCTGACACTTACTATGTATCACATTTTTAAGACTGCTGTACTTCTAAAGCAATTTGTGGCAGTTTCTGGATTAGTTCCGCCCACATCAATGTCCAAATCAGAAATGGTAGAATATTCTTTGGCTAGGACTTAACTAGGTGTGAGACCGGCCGCCTAACCCTAGAAACCTGAGACGCGGACACAAAAAACAGCCCGGGTGCGCAAGTGGCACTCGTCGACAGCTGAGTAAAGGAGAGCAGGAACAGGAAATAATATGAGGAGGCCATGAGGAGGCCAAGATGGTGTCGGCCATGTACTGAGCCTGGTCAGGCTTGCAATTCTATGCTCAAGCTATCTCTATGGCCATTGTCTCTTTTTCATACTTCCATGCTGGCTACATCGCAAGAAATACTTTCCTGCTATAGTCCTTTTCTTTTTCTGTCGCAGATTTGATGCGGTCCTGGGATAAAGGGGGCTTGTTGGGCTTTTGGGTGATGGATAAGGATCCAGGGCAATAACCTGGTTTCTTTATTTTTAGGGATCTCCTCGAATCCAGGTATCTGCCAGCTACAGCCCTTCAGGAGAAGCATGGGAGGTCGATAACAGGACTGACAGAGAAACAGTCGAGCTCTTGGAACTGCTCACAGCCTAGCTACTTTGTGTCCGCGCATGGGGTTATGCTTTTGGCTTGTCACCATTCCTCGTCTTCTTCGATGTCACAATTCTTGTTGTCAGTTTTTATGTCGCGCCAATCTTCTGCTACGTGGTCTTATTTCCCCTATGGTTTTGGAGATGTGTGCGTTCATCGTCCAGCTCATTTATACCCTCATAGTGCGGGCGGAAGCATAAGTCTGCACAATTACAGCAAATTAAATCGATTACCGTATTGACTAAGTTATGGCATGTCTGTGCGTGCGCTTTGAAAGTTACATGCTGTGGCGCTCTTAATTGTTACTCTTGTATGATACCCACAGCGAACGTTTGTTTGCTTAATTTCATGGCACCAAGGCTTTTCACGTGGGGAAGGCTCACACTAGTTTCCATGTTCTTCACCTGAACATCGTTTTCCTTGCCAGGTTTTCAAACCTTGTGCATGCTGTAAATATTGACTCCATTGCCACAGCCAAAAACGTTACTTCTCTGGGCCCTACTCAAAAATATTTAGCCAAGTATGTCCCAAATGTCAGGTTCATAGAGAAAGGAAAGAGAAGGGAAGGGAAAAAGGGTAAAAACTAACAAGAAAGGAGGAACAGCTGAACTTGAGTGGAAAACAACATGCTGGAAATAAAGGAATGTCCGAGGAATCCCAGGCTGCCACAGTGTATGGGGGCAATGATCGAGTAGGACCACACTGGTGGATTCCAAACCCAAAGGTTGAGGGATCAAACTTGTCAACGATTCACACCCTCGTCGTGTCTAAATCTCCGGGCTCCACGTTCCTGCCTCCCTCACATTAGTCACATGTGAGGCTGGCATGCACCATGGTCCTGGCTGTGCATGTTAGCTGGAATTGAGCTTGCTCATCCCCTACTTAAACTTCTGCGTCCTCACATTTTGAAAATAATGTTCTTTTTGCGATCTGGGGTCAACTCTCACCAAGGGCAAAATTGCCCATGGAAAAACCAAGTCAAAAAACACTATGAAAGCAGCATATCTCAGTCACCACAACTCCCCCTGGACCCATGACAGTTGGTATGAGACGCCCCAAGCTTGTCAAATGATGGGGAAATTAAGCTGAGTCAGCTACATGCTCAGCTACCTCAGCTACTTCAGCTACCCTTGCTATATTTATGCCAATGCCCCTACACTAGGCCCTCATAGTGTGCATGCTCCTAATGGTAGCCCCCCGCATCAGGCCCAAAATGTTAAGTGCTTTATCTAGCTTGAGCGCCACATACTCCTTGTAGGCCCTGAACCCTTAACCCTAAACTAGGCTCCGTGGTCAGGCCGAGGACCAGCATGGGTTCATAAATATGCAAGCAAATGAGGGCATGCATGCATGTTACAATTAAGGACATAACTGGCAGGCAGAGCTATCACCCTCATGCGTCGAAAATGTGAGCCTATGCCAGACCTGACGAATCATGATGAGGAATTCAAAGCTCAGAAGATGGAAAAGATAAGAAATCTAGTAGATGACAGATTGTACACAGCAATGGCGATGCATGGTTATGTCATGGACACTGCCATTTTTGCATGGGCAACCCTGTACTCACTGCATGGCGCGCGTTATGGTTGGTTGCATGGCACATGGTTTGCATGTCGCAGGGTGCTGAATGGCGCATGTGGCGCATGTATGCAGCGCCGCCCCACCCAATGACTTACCCTTGCGATTCTTCAACTTCGGCTGTGACCTCGGTGTCAGCGTGAGGCACCATGTAGTCCAAAGCTGCCCTGGCCCTAGCAGCATCAACCTCTGCATTCCCCTCGGCCGCTTGCCACAGCTTCTGCCTCCGCCTTTGCTTCCTACTGCTCCAGTTCCAAGGCCTAGTTCATGGCCGGAATGTGCCTGTCTGCCTGCAGCTGTGCATCCACAGTCTTGGCCGAACTTAGGGACTTTGGGTCGCTAGGGCTGTCGCAGCTTGCACCGCAGCTTTCACGCAATGCCTTTAGCCACTCGCCTGATCTCCCTGTTATTCGCTGTCCGGCACTTGCGGCAAATTGAGTCTAGCGAGTAGCCGAGTACCCGTCTGGGGGACTCCGACCAGGCTCAGGCTTGAGAACCAGAGGAACAGCCGGGAGTGTGCGCAAGCCTAAAGCGTTCTTCCTATGCGACTTTTGGGCCTTGTAACATATTGCACAAGCGCTCAGCATGTCCAAAAGAGACCCCGAGGCCCGATTCGCTAGCCAGGGCCAATTGACACCGAATGGATACAAGCGTTGTATATCGTGCGTAATGGTATAATTTAAAAGCTATTCTGATGGATAACGCGTCGAAAGCTTACTGTAAGAAAGAAAGAAAACGCCTGAGCGTGGCTTGAGGAATACGGGATTTAAATGCCGTACACCGGGAGACAAAAAAACTGGTGGTTAAGGAGGGTCGTCAAGGGGTACCGAACAATAATGGACAGGGGAGTTTTCCAGATGGCGACGCTGACGAAGGATGAAATGTGTATGAGAAGAAGGCGGGGAAGGATGAAGGGGGGGGATGGGCACGGTCGGCAAAGGATCATGTGGAAGGGCAGGATGGAGAACGGGTGCCCAGGAAACTGTCCAACCATTATGTTTGAGGAGAAGGATAAGTTGTAAATGTTGTCCTCATTTACGGGCATGGCATTGTTCGAAAGAAAATTCGGAGGTGTAACCGACTTCAACTACGTGTACAGTGCAAGTCCTCTGGAGGCGAGGCATAGTTTGTGAGCTAGAGAGTTGACCAGCGCGGTAAAGAGGAAGGAATTGGGAGACTTTGGATAAGAAGCAAATCCGGTCGCAGTTTGTCACAGTAATCAAAGGTGTCAGGGAAAGTGGGGGGTCGTCGGGGCACCATCCAACGTGGAAGACGGGTGTCATAGACCCCGAAGGGCAGGTTAGCACGGGAAGTGGCATCCATGATAGTAAAAGAGGAGCCTAGGGAGCCATTAGCAATAATAGTTTGGATGATGCAGAAAGGTCGGTTGTGTCGAGCAATGTCTGAGGCGGACATGGAGGAATGAGCACAACCGCCTAAAAGATGGCCATGGGTATCATTGTGATGGGAGCATATGGGACAGTGGGGGTGGTGCGAGTGCCTACAGCTGTTTTGTAAGGGCGGTTCATATGCATGGCTGTAGATGCAGTCCACAGGGTATTGGTGCGCAATTTGAGGATGTTGCGAATACCACTAAAGGGCAGACCCATGTGCCATAAGATGGGAAGGTAGGAGGCGAGGGCAGAGGCAACGAGGACTTGCATGCGGACATAGCGCAAGGGTAGAGGGGGAGAAGTAGGACCATCTCTTAGAAGGGGGCAGTTTCGGGACATGTGTTCCTTCAAAGAATGGGTAAGGTCTGATGCAAAGCACGGTTCGTCCGTGTCATGGGGGGGAGGGAGGCATGGCCAGGCAGATAGGTGTGCGAAGTGTTGGACATCTGAGGTGCATGTGAAGTCGCATTGGTCGGGGGATTGGAGGGCAAGTGCAACACTGTTATCTGCGAGTTCATTGCCAACGATGCCGATGTGAGATTTGACCTTGTACAAGTGAAAATGGTGGCGGAGGCGTAGCCTGGTAAGGATAAGAGCACGAATGTCGAGGAGAAGGAGGGCGTGCTTACATTCAAGCAAAGTGTGCGGGTGGCGAAGGGCCTTCTGCGTATCATAGAGAGAAACCAAGGAATCTGCCAGTGAGAAACTGGTAAGATCACCGGTGTGGTGTAAGGCGGCATGAGTGAGGGCATCATGGATGCCAGCAAGCTCAGCCCGTGTAATAGTGTTGGTTTCAGCCCGGCCATCGGGGTGGACTGTGTAGGTCGTGGTGTCTTGAGTACAATAGAGGGCCGCATCCGTGGCTGTGCCTTTGCCAGGTGTAGTCAGGGCCGAGCCATCGGTGTAATATGCCGGTACATCGTGCCAACGGAGGGGGTAGGAGGGGGCGTAGGGTGGAGGGATTGCCGGGCTTGGCTGGGCTGAGGGTGGAGGTGCAAGGATTGTGGTGGGCAGAGGAAGGAGATTTGCCTGGCCGAAACCGGGAGGGAGCAAGTAGCGAGAAGGGTGAGAAGAGCCCGGGGCCAAAGAGGGGGCAAGATATGGGAAAGAATGGGTTGTTTCTCCAAGAGTGTTGGAGATGAGGAGGAGGAGAAGGTCAAATTTCGGCATGCCTGCGTTAGCAATATCAGCCGGAGTGAGATGGTCGGGGGGAAGAAAAGGTAAATGGGTGTGGTGGAGGTTGGTGAAAGAGAGATATGGCGATGGCCAGAGTTGATGAGGGTCATGATTTGGCCTGTTTCCAATTGGGAACAACGCTAAAGGTCGATGTAGGTATGTGGGGTTGTTTATAAAGTGATGCCAACGACCATCGGATAGCCTTGAGCAGTGCAGGACCTGAAAAAGGAGGCTCAACCAAGGAGGTGCCTGTCCAAGGGGTGGAATAAGGTTGATAGAAGGCCCCAAAGAAGCAGTCTTTCTCACGATGTGAGGAATATTGGAGGGCTGAAAACGGGACAGAGAGGGGTGAAGAGAAACGGTGGACCGTGAGGGGCATGATAGCAGAGATATCAGTGTGGAGGCTTGCATGAGTGACCCAATGGGCATTGATGGCAGGGGGGGGGAGTAGTGGCGAATGTTTGCCGGTGCGTGAGGTAATGTTGGGGCGCTTGGGAGAGGTATTGGAGAGGCGGTATCGGAGGAGTAAGGAGGCAGGATCGTGTGCGAAGGACCCGTCAGTGAGGCGTGCGAAGTCAAGTGGGTGTGTGGTGCGGATGTGGTCATAGCACGCGCGGAGCCAGAGTAGGCGGCGGACAGGAATGTGACCAACGTAGGTGCCATTGGGTCGGTAGACAAATGCCCTATCGAGATGAGTATGGGCCATAGAGGTGGAGGGGTTTGGCAAAGGGAAGGGTGTGTGTGTGGTGTGATAACGGAGTCCAATTTGGATAGTGACGGAGAGGGGTGGGAGGATGTCGTAATCGGGGTGAACTCGAGAAGTATGGATGACAAGGTGGGAATCGAGGAGTGATTGGTCAAGTAGATAATTGGGGTCTTCACCCGGAGGCGGGGGGAAAGGGGTGACCGAGGGAAAGGAATCCCTAGACCAGGTGCCTTGCTGTTGGAGATTGGTGAGATGTGTGTCGAGGGGATGAACCGGTTCAAGCGCAATATCAAGCAAGTGGAGGACATAGAGCGTGGCTGGAGGATGCAGCGTGAGGATCTGGGATGTTGGTGGAGGAGGAAGGGGAGGGAGAGTTGTGGTATGGCGTGGGGAAAGTGTTGGTATGGGTAAGGAGTGGGGGGGGGGGGGGGGGGGGGCGAGGATTGGAACGTGTGTGCCAGGAGTGAGCGTGTGAAAGCAGGCATGATATGTGGCCGTAGGATGGGCGGGAGGGAGGTAGACATACGAGTCATAGTGCATGCTAGACCAAGCAGTGTTGGAAGAGGACGAGGAAGTGTGGCATGGGACGAACCGGGAGCGACTCGGGTGCGGCGGGAGGGGACAGGTGGTGGGACGGGTGGGGGGGGTATACGCGTAGGAGGTGATGCATGGGTGGGTGTGGTAGGGTCCGTGTACAGTAAAGATGATGCAATTTGTTGAAGGGAATGATGTGTACCCTGCGGAATATGGGCGAAGTCATGAGCGACAGTAACCCGACGGGTATCTTCTGGAAGGGGTGAGGTGAGGGTGTGTTGTTTGGCAAGTGGCAGAGCAATGCCGTGGAGAAGGAGGGTCAGCTGATTGAGGGCCCGTTGTGCTTTGGCAAGATCCTCTGTCCGGGCTTTGTTTAAGAAAGCGTCACGAAGAGTGTTTGCTGGGATAAGGTAAGGGTGGCTACTGATGGTGGTGACAAGAGAAGCAAGGGAGACAATGCGGACATGCCAAAGGGGGGAAAGGAAAGTATAGTCACTGATAGAGACGGGCAGGGTATCTCCGCCAGGATGTGTTGGATGTAGGATGAGGATGAGTTGTTGAAGGAGATCGTTGCCGAGGAGGGGGATGATGCCGGAGGTACTTTGGTGAAGAGATATGTCGGCTTTGTGTAAGAGGGAAAGTTGGCGCTTGGGGAGGGGGTGAATATAGAAACTACGAGGGGTGCGTTGCAAGGGGATGGGGAGTGAGCCATGGAAGTGAAGTTGAGAGTGCAACACGCCTCGAGTTAAAGGTCCGAGGTCACCGCTGTCATTGAGAGCGCGGGTGAGGGAGAGGGCAGAGATCTGGATGTAATTGACAAGTAAGGAGGTGAGCCCAACCCCACCACGATCGAGGGGTGTGTGGTTGAGGGTTGTGGGGTAAGAGGGGCCAAGGTTCATGCAGAGCCGAGCAATTTGGGCAAGTTGTTGATCAAGGATAGCGATGTCGGCCAACGAGAAGGGGGCGATTGGGAAGCAGTATGTAATTTTGGGTTTGAGGACATGTTCAAGAATGTTTAGAGCTTGTTGGGGCGGTAGATTGGCATTGATGAGTCGGCCTTTAGTATAAATAGAGGAGCTAAGATGTTGGAGATGGTGGCGGAAATCGAGTGTCTTGGTGATGTAGACACCAAGATATTTGTATGGTTTGTCAGGTGGATAGTATGGCACGGGCTGGCCATTGACATGAAACTGGTCTGTTAATTGTTGCCGCAGACGGGTGTTATGACGGTCAAATGTATCTACAAGGCGGGTGAAACGATCTTTATGTAGGGCACCTGTGACCGCGCATTTAGAGGGGTTCAGGGTGAGGCCTGACCAGGAGCAGTAAGCGTCAACTTTACTGAGTTGTATTTGGAGGCGGTTGCGGCTGTGAGAGAGAAGGGCTACGTCGTCAGCAAAATCTGGGCAAGTGAGGGTAAATTTGCAGGGGTGAGAGAGACCTTGTTGCTGTGCACATGAAGGTGTATAACCGTGGCCGCCAACTTGAAGCCAGCGGAGGAGGGGTTCGAGATAAATGAGAAAGATGAGGGGGGACAAGGTATCGCCTTGGATGGTGGCCCTACAGACCTGCACATCCCGGGTGGCAAGACAAGGGTGTTTTTGGAGAACGATGCGGGAGGTGGCAGGTGGTACAAATGTCTTTTATGACTGAAATGGCACCGGGTGGGAACCCAAGGTCGTCCATGATGCGTAAAAGTTGGGCGTGGTTGATGGTGTAGAAGGCACTAGAGAAGTCAATGTACAAGGCATAGATGTTGCGGTTATGAGCACGAGCGTCTTCAAGGGCATGGACATAGCGTTGGAGGTGCCGCATGGTGTGGTGCCCAGCACGAAAGCCCTTTTGAGACTGGCTGAGAATACCATAATCTTCGAAATAATCGGTGAGAACAGCAGTGACGAACCGTGTCCAAAGTTTGAAGATAGTGTTGTGCATGCCAATTGGACGTTTGTTTGTTAACCGACTGACATCCCCCCGTTTGTGGAGGAGGGTAGTAGTGGAAGACTTCCATGAGGTGGGAGTGGTGCCTAAGATCCACATGAGGATACACAGATTGTGCAAGGATGATTGAAAAGAATGTGGCATGATACGGAGAAGTTCATTGGGGATGCCGTCAGGGCCAAAAGCTTTTTATTTTTCAGGGATTTGATGGCTTGATTGAATGTACTGGGCCGAAGGACGTAAGGAATAAGGGTGGTCGAAGTGGTGCGAGCGGACTTGGCTAGTGTATCGAGATGGAAATTGTCAAGGTTTGGTATGGATTCATGCGGGTAGGGTTGTGTGGGAAGAACGTGGGGGTCAGCCGACCATTCCTTGCTGAAATGGGCATGTGTCACATTGGTCAGGCCCGTAGGGTCCGTAACAAGAAGAGAGGTGGTGGGTCCCATAAAGAGGTAATATGAGAGGAGGAGGCAGAATGGGCTCAGTGCTGAGGAGGTATCAATGGGAAGGAGGGGGTCGGTGTCGGGTTTGTCCTGGAAAATACGTTGGTGCGCCTTGCAAGCGTTAGTGTAAAGTAGCTTCATAAGTTTTTTGCGATTTTTTGTGGTAACAGAATGTTTGCGGAAAGTTTTTCGAATGTCAACTCGGATGAGCCGAAGTTTTTGATCGCAGAGTGAGAGCCATTGGATCCATGGTGGAGAAAGGGTGGGGGGCGAATCAACTGGAAAGGGAGGAAGGAGGAGTAGAAGTTCGGAAGTAGGAGGGCATGGGGTGTTAGTATCATGGGAGGCAGAGTGTGGTGGAGATAGGAGGTGGTGAGAGGCGAGAGCGGAGAGAAGGGAGTCCAAGACCGGAGAAAAGGTAAAAGGGGAGTGGCGTTAGGGGGCGGGGCGGAAGTGAGTTGTTTAATGAAGTTGCGGGCAAAGTGGAGGATAGCTTGTTCCTGGGTTTTTACTGTGATGTGTTGTTGTGCCACGCAAGGGAGGAAGCATGGTTTACCAGAAGGGTGGGGGGCGATAGTGTCCCGATGGGATGAGGTGGGGCAGTGTAGTTTCATGATGGTGAGGGCAAATGTACAGATGTCGGAGTGGCGGGAGACTATGGTGGGAATGTCGATATGGAGGGACACAAGGTGTTCGCGGCAAGTTGTCCATTCTGGAGGGGGGGCATGGGGTGTGGAGTGTGGTTGATAATTGTGTTGGACGCCCGAGTCGTTGACGAGGGCGGAAGTGTGGGCGAGCAAGGCACCAGAGGAAGTGGAGAGGTCGGAGAAAATAGCCTCCCGTGTAAGCTGTAAGGTGTGGGAGGGGATGGGCTGTTTGATGGTGGTTGGGGGGGGAGGTGTTGCGTTGGAAGGGCGAGGAGGTGTGTTGCGGAGGCGCGACGAGGTGAGGGGGTGCAGGGGAGGAAGGGGGTGCATGGCGAGTTGGAAGAGGTTTGGAGGGCACTTGAAGGTGAGGGGGAGGTGGTCAGGAGCGTAGAGGGATTGAAGAGGGACAGAGCACTCAACTGCGGTGGGGAGTAGGCCAGAGAGGTGAAAAGCATTATCTGAGATGAGGATATCATCCAACATGGAGGCTTGCATTGTAGAGGAGTGCGGCTGTGTGTGAGATGTTTGGATGTGGTAGCATTAATGGGGATAAGTCTGTTGGAGGCAAGGAAGGAGAGAAACGTGCAATCAGGTCGAGTAGATTGGAGGTGGCGGTTGAAGTCCCCACCAATGAGGAAGATATCGCAAGCTGGGTCACTGTCATGGATAATGTCTGCCAGGTATTTTTTGACAAGCTGGTGTAATGATATTAAAGCCCGGAGGGAAGTAAACACTAAGGGCATGAAGGGTGCAGCCAGCGACCATGGGAAGAAGGAGATGGATGCAGTATCCTTCGATAAGGGGGGGTATGGGTCGGCAGATGATGGAATGGGGGTGGGAGTCATTGTGGATGGCGAGGAAGACACCACCGGGAGCACAGATATTGGGCCGGGCGTAAGCAAGGGTAGGCGGTGTAGGTACGCTGCTTAGATAGACATGGTAGCGTGGGAATGCCTGGCAGATTTCAGGAAGGAAAGTGGATTGTTGGGAGGCAAAGAGGTGAGTTTCTTGACCAAAGAAGATTTTGGGACGGTGTGTGTTGACAAAAGTGCTGACTTCGGCAGTGTTGGCACGGAGGCCAGCGACATTGAAGGTGGAGATTATATCGAGAGGGTGAGGTATATGTCTGAGTGGTGCAATAGGTGAAAGGAGTGGGGGAGGGGTTGAAGAGGGGTGTAGGGGCGTGGGCTGGGCGGCGGGGGCAGATGATTCTGTAAATTCGGGGGTGCATTGTTTTGCCCCAGGGCCCCGAAACCACCCCAGCTTCCCCCGTACGTCATGATAGCCTACCCAGCAACGCTAAGGCCGAACTGGTGGCTTCCTCGATCCATGCCGCAGGGCGTATCACTGCCCACAACCACGTTATGCAGCGGGCCAGCTGCCGCATACAACCCACATTCCGTTTGACTCCCTCAATAAACACCTCAGGACGAGCGGGCGTTTCCTTCCGGGGGCTCATCGATTAATGTAAATATCACTTTGCGGACACCCACTGCAAGATCCCTATCAAGTCATAAAACATTTGTCTGACAGCTTCTTGACAAGAAACGGGACCATCCACCCGGCTCCCACAAACACCGACCCTGGCAAAACGGGAGTTGGTCCTGATGTGCGCTGGAGTGGCTGGACCTCAGCTGCTGTTGAAATCCGACACGTTGCACATTGTCGCAACGGCCTTAATAGCAGTCTGGTATCGACCTGGGAGGAAAGGAAACGGAGAACCCGATAGTGAGCCGCTTGCTGTGAAGAGGAGGGCCCAGCGGGCGCAGCACTCTGTAGTATGGATGCAGGATGTGACGCCCAGCATTGACCTGCTAGCTTCCAGGCTGGGCGTGCAAGGGGTCTGTGAGGCTCTACGGGCCTGCTGCATGGAGCTGTGAGGCTGCATGAACCTGCAAGGGCGCTGCATGGGCCTGCATGGTGCTGTGACGATGCATATGTCAGCATGAGGCTGGAAGTTTACATGTACCTGCATAGGGCTACAAGGTTGCATGGTCCAACAGGGGGCTGTGAGGTTGCATGGACCGTGAGATAGTATGAGAGCCCTGCTGCATGGGGCTGTCAGGTTGCTTACGCCTGCATAGGGCCAAGAGCCTCCATGGACCTGCATGGGTCTGGGATGATGACGGGGTCAAGAGGCATGTCCCTTGATGTGAGTTCCTTTCCTGGGCACACACACCTGCCTCAGGTACTACCACTCCCTGAGCCGTCCTGTGCCCTCAGCGAATTGTTAGACGCTTCTACACATAGCAGGAGCCTTGGTCCGGCGTCTCAAGCTCACCTGTGTTGGGTGCCACTCCTCCTCCGCCCCACGCCCTGCCTCAGCAGAGTTGCTTTTAGTCTCTACAAATAACAGGATCCCAGGCCTGGCCTTTTAGTCTCTCCTGTGCTGGGTATCACTCCTCCCTGAACCGCCTCGCGCTCTCAGTGGAGTTGTGTGCAGTCTCCACGGAGAACAGCAGCCCCAGCCCCCAGAGGTCTTTGAGGACGTACGGTACTTGCTTGAGGTTGACGCGTACGGCAGAGACAAGTGGAATTGGAATAGGCAATGCTGAGCACCTGATGCTGAGTAGACAAACTTAGTTCTCCTTCCGGATTTTTTAAAATTGGGAACAATGTGCAAGTGAGCCACCCCCCTGTACACACGCCCTAGACACTTAAAAACTGCTGTCCCGACCACCGGTCCCGACCGGTGTCGGTGGTTCCCGACTGGAGGTGCGATAGGTTCGAGGGGGGGCACCCAAGGGGGGTGGGTTCCGACCTTAGAGCAACGCCTCCCGACCGGTGCTCCCGACTGGAGGTGTAATAGGTTCGAGGGGGGGCACCTGAGGGGGGGTGGCGGGTTCCGACCACCGGTTCCAACCCCAGAGCTAAGCCCGATCTTGGAGTGTGGTGTGTGGATGTTCTAGATCTTTCTCGAATGCAGATCTAAACGCTTGTGTGTCTAGATTTTTCGCGGCTCTCAATATCGATTTATATTATTGCTACGTGGGTCTTCTCGGTGTGCTGAATTAAGTTGGAATTGAAATTCGAGCCCTGATGAGTTCACGCAACGTATTCTGCTTTCAGTGTGCGTGTCAGCAGCAAGGCAGACGTAGTACCAATGGCGAATATGCATGTGCTTCATGCAATTCGGACTTCTGTGAAGTGGTAGTGGTGAGACCTGTCTTTGCCGTGGTCTCAAGTTTTCTGCTGTCCAACAAGACAGTTTTGACAAACATAAACTTCCGACCACGTCTATATCCATAGGATCATCAACATGCTCCCCAGGAGCCTATTAGATCTTCATTTGACAGCTTTAATCGGGATGCCGGTGCGACTGTCATCGTGCCTCCCGTGCCCGCCAGCCACACCGGTTCAGGGCGCCACGCCCAGTTTATGATCATCCATGAAACAATCGACCTCTCCGATGTGGCCGGGTGAGTACAGCGGACAGCTCGCGCTCATGAGGGTTTTCCGCGACATTGGCAAGCTGAACCGTCCCTAGACTCTCTGGCACTACAAAAAGCCGTTCCGATCTCTTGCAGGGGGCTACTACCTCCCGGAAACCAAGTAGGCGAGCATGCCGGAATCCAAATGGGTGACTTCGCCACCCAGGAATCTCTCGACGCCATCCTGACCCGACTTCTTCAGGCTTACCAGCCCCCCAGCCAGCCTTCATCCCAGGCAGTCTTGGATGCGCTGCCGAGGCTTCCTGTGCCCCCCCCAGGACAGGGGGGATCCACGGGCACCTCCTCTCAACCTGCTGCCAAGAATGATGATGCGGAACACCCCAGCATCCCCCAGTTTGCATGCTGTCGCCCCGGGGAGCCATGCACCGTGTGCCACGAAAACTTCAAGGAAAGCGAACAGGTCTTGCAAATGCCCTGCATGCACTGCTTCCATGAGGAGTGCATATTGCCATGGCTAAAGGAGGTAAGTGCGGGCTTGATCAAGGCAGGGATTCTCAGCCTCACATTCTCTTTTCAGTTAAGAAGCCCTTCATGCCTTGTGGTGCCCATTAGACTTGCAGCATGGAAATGTGTGTGGCAGCCATGTGCTTGAATGATTAAATACTGTGTCTAGTCTTGCCTGTCAACATGCTCTGTAGCTGCCCAGTTGGAGCATGGCGTATTCAGCATGCTCGTCTTGGAATATCCACACCTCAAGAATTCCTCAGGAGTTATGAAGGGTACTAACCCCTGCTGGTGCCAACGTTAAAAATTAAGCTGAAATTTGTGAACTACCAATGAATGGTAATGAAGATATCCACGGATTATTGCATCCTCTGCCTGCACACAGCACAACACCTGCCCCGTTTGCCGTCACAAACTTGATGTGGAGGCAGCGCCCCAGCAGCAGCATCAGCAAGGCCTGCCTGAAAACCCAAATGCTACGCCCACCAGGCCCGAGCTCCGCCAGCAACAGCAGCTGCACCGCCAGTTGCTTCAGAATTTCGATGCCTTGGGCCGGCAGCTGCAGGATGCACGCAGCAACGCGCAGGCGCAGCTGAACCAGATCATGCAGAGTGACGGGTCTGCAGTGGGCGCAGGAGCATCCGACACGCCACTTGCTCAGTTGTCCGACCAGCTTGCTGCGCTTCAGGTGTGGCCCTTGACCTTTGCGAGGGCTGTTTGTGGGCGCAGGGCTGTCACCAGTGGGTAGTCTTATGTGGACTTGTGTGTGCCGATGGAGACAAACATGACTCGCATACGCCGTTTGCTTGCTCCACTAAATTGAGCTGTTTCTCATCCAGCCTGCTGACCAGTAGTTTTAAAACCCTTATGGTCGTGGAAAGCTCTCTCCCCTCCGTAGCCTTTCATCACTTTCCTCACTTGTCCCCCTTCTCAGAGGTCTTGGGAGGCTGCACGCCATGATCTGAACGCCTTTGAGGCACAAATGATGACCGCCCGCCTGCAACCAAGGACGCAACGTCAGCCACCCCTGGAAGGCCTGCAGCTGCAGCAGCAGATCCGCCGAGTCAGGCAGGTCCACGCCAGCCCCGACGCCAGGCTTGCGCCCGAGCTGGCGCTGCTTGGCCAGGAGGTGGAGCAGCTGAGGGAGCAACACGTTGTACGTCAGCAGGGCTACCGAGGCCTGCCGTCTGCGCGTGCTGAGATGCTGGGGCATGTGTATCAGGAGGGTCATGCTGCTAGGGAGCAGCTGCTGCAGCGTGTCTCGGAGGGCAGGGCTCCAGGGGGCCAGGACAGGAGGCCGACCCCCGCTGCCCCTACTTCTGGTGGTGCTACACGGTCCAATGGCTTGCCCGGCCCTGCTCCTGAGGCAAGGTTGCCCGCCACTG
Organism: Limnomonas spitsbergensis; assembly: GCA_037349105.1. Taxonomy (NCBI): domain Eukaryota; kingdom Viridiplantae; phylum Chlorophyta; class Chlorophyceae; order Chlamydomonadales; genus Limnomonas; species Limnomonas spitsbergensis. The sequence goes on from JAYJMM010000113.1 coordinate 2,111,275, forward strand.
TTGCTGGGCCTCAAGGCACTCGTCTGGTGCCCCATCCGGTTAGAGGCACATCTGCTACTGCCGCACTTGCCCCTGACAGGGAAATTGAGAGGCGGGTCAGAGGCACTGTGTCGCGTTCGGCTGGTGCTCGGCTTGGGATCCGTCGAATGTCATCTCAAGCTGCACCTACTCCAGCGCAAGTCACAAATGCACGCGGGGACGTCGTGCACGCAGGCCAGGGGCCTGCTCCAGCTGCTGCCACTTTTGTGTTGGCCTTGGAAGGTGGCAGCAGAGGCATGCCCACTGCACAGGCCTCAAATCTGCAGCGCAACGCGCTGGCTGAGATCTCTCACATCCTGCAGCAGCACCATGAGCAGTTGCAAGGCCTGGCAGGGGGATCAAGTCAGCAGCGTCGGCAGGGGAGGGGACAGCTGGATCACCTTCCTGCGACAAATCCCCGTTTTGTCCTCACCTCTTGGGACCTGGCTCCTCTGCCCTTCGAAGGACTGTTGCAACCGTTGGAGGTGGAGGAGGTGCAACGCCGCCAGTCCGTCGCGGCAGCAGAGGCTATTAATGCTGCCGCTGCAGGGGAGCAGCTTTCTGCGACGGCGGCGTCAGGACAGGCAGAGGCCTCTACTTCTCCATCGTCAGCGCCTGATGCGAACTTCAAGGTGGCTCAAGGCACTGCCACACCAGCGGAGACCCCCAACAGGATGGTGCCCCCAAGTTTGGGAAGGGGTGAGAACCTGCTCATGATGATGGGCCTGCCCATGGCATTGATGGCAGGAGCTATGATCCTTGCTGGTAAATGTCGTAGGTGGCTGGCCAGGAGAGGATGAAGGGTGGGCAGCTTTTCGTTTATCTACTGTTTCTCTCTGTTTATATATTCGCTGTGCTGAACGGATGTGTCGGTGTGTCCCTGACACCATCTGTCATGATGTTTGTCGTCAGCTGGGTACAGGCTTGGCACTAAGCAGGGTGTGCATCTGGTCCTAGACATAATAAAAACTCGTTTGTATTCCACCTAGTTAGCCAAGTATTGCAATTTACATGCAACAGTGCATGCAACGGCGTTGTAACTTTTATTCACAACGAGGCAGCCCTCCAGGAATTTGATTTGTCTTGTTTCTGCTTCATGACGCTGTATTTTGAGCTGCTTCTGTTGATGCTACATACTCTTGGCAGTTGTGAAGGCAACCAGATAGCACAAATGGCAGCGCTTGTGGTTTCCTGGGCTGGTTAGTAGCTCCGAGAGTGCCTCCACTAAACATGTCCTTATATACTTCTGGATTATATATACTGAAATCTGTGTAAAGCATTGAAGGAGTCGAACGTGCAGATTGCATGCCTTCATACTGCTTGCCCAGGCGATCCTGGAATGACTATGTTCCCACAGCACTACCCCATGAGATGTTGTGTGATACAGCTGGATTGCTTGTTATGTGCATGGTCAGGCTTCTCATGCATGAAGTATAAACCTCTGGCAATGAAGATGTGGTATGACAATCAAGCGGAAACCCCCCATGAGATATTGTGGAGCAGTGGGATATATCTCCCCGTACCTGGGTTCAGTATGTACTACCCTTAACTCAAGGACAAGTTCCCACTGCTTAGGTCTTTAAATCATTTGTAGAGCAAGGCCTGTCAATGACGTCACACCTCTGGGCCCTGCTTTAAAAGGCTTGCTGCGTGTGCGCCTGACTAAAAGATTGGTAGGAAAGAACGAAACAAACACCAGGTGGCAGGAAAGAGGGAGGAAAAGTGGGAAAGAAAGTGAAGGGGCAGACAAAGGCTGGAAAAGAAAGACAAAGGAAGTTCCAGCCTCTGTAAAACATCTAAGCCTCACGATATCGACCGCGTCTTCCATAACAGCCTAGGCATCACACCCAAGCTTGCCCCGGGACACCTTGAAGGAGTCTCTAGCACAGTTCGGAGGACCTGCCTTATACTGCTCAATAAATTGATCCAGCACGCTGAGGCATTGAAAGCATGCAACGCATCCTCCACATGCTCGCCGCCTCCCCTAGCCCAACATCGCTGGCAGCACCGTCTGTCACGATGCAGACCACTGCGCCGTCCTCGAGTGTCAGCCGTGCTGATGGCCCTGAGCCGCAGCAATCCGTGCGCACGCAAGCAATCCCTTTGGCTGGTACGGCCCCTAGCCTGCGCCCTCCATAGACTGAAACCAGGTGCGGTAGGTGGTTGCAGACCTGTGTTCAGTGGCAAGATCTCTGGGGTCTTCTCTGCCAGCTGCATCCAGCTCGTCTGCTGCATCAACTAGAGCACGACCTGTTAGGCTGTAAGTGAATGCATGGGCCATCACGGTAACTATGGGCAAAGAATGGCCTTCATGATATTATGATGGCCCAGGTCTGGCCGTAACATACTTAGGGGAAATGGTCCAGTGGTACAACCTGGTGGTAATCGTGGCATCTATGCCCCAAGGTTGAGAGATATAACCGGCCACACGATCTTCTCCCTCCCCCTGTTTAGATCGCCAGGTTCCGTCCCGCTTACATAGGTCAATGACAGTACGCCTCTAGGCCCTGCTCCAGAGGCTCGGCCGCGAGGGCACCTTACTAATAGGGGTAAGAAAAGAGGGAAATTAAGTTAAGGGACAGACAAAAGGTTGAAGAAAAAGGCAAGGGATATCTTTCCCCCTCACATAGGTTGGTGGAATGGCTGCACCATGGTCCTGGCATTGCATGTTAGCTGGAATTTAGTCATTCCCTACCAGCCTCACGCGGCTGAGCGTTCAGCAGGGCCTATAGGGTATGCACCGTTCTAAAAATACTTAGGCAATGATCAGGGTATTGGTGGTATTTAAAAACACCGGTTTGGTCGGAGCCAAGTGCAAGGTAAGCCGAGTTCTTAGGCAGAGGTGAACTTGGTGACAGCCTTAGTGCCCTCAGAGGCAGCATGCTTGGACAGTTCTCCGGGCAAAACCAGGCGCACAGCGGTCTGGATCTCACGGGATGTCATCGTGGGCTTCTTGCTGTAGCGAGGCAGGCGAGCAGCCTCGGTGGAGATCTTGCCGAACATGTCATTTATGAGGGAGTTCAGGATGCTCATAGCCTTGGAGGAGACGCCAATGTCGGGATGGACCTGTTTGAGCACCTTGTACAGGTATATCTTGTAGGACTCCACAGCCTTGCCGGATTTCTTCTTCTTCTTTTCATCAGCACTCTTGACAGCGACCTTCGCCGCGACCTTTTTCTCAGTCGGCTTCTTCATAGCGTACACCTTGGGTGCCATTATGTTGATCAGGAGGATATGTCTGGAAATAGAGGCTTGAGGCTCTGAGGGTAGCGTTTGTGCTTCATACTGCCGCGAGACGCGAGACGTCTAAGTAGTGTTCAAATGTTCGGACGACCGGATCAGCAGTCGACAGCTGGTCTGCTGATCTGGTCTTCTACCAGTGTATTTAATCAGCCCAGCGCTTGTGTCAAATACAATTCCATGTAATCAATTTCATCCGTACGTTCCTACCCACTTCAAAATATGACAGGCAAGACATCATCCGCTGGTGGTGGTCGTGGTAAGGCAGGAGGCAAGAAGGCCGTGTCCCGCAGCGCCAAAGCCGGTCTACAGTTTCCCGTGGGTCGCGTTGCGCGCTACCTAAAGAAGGGCAAATACGCTGAGCGCATTGGGGCTGGTGCCCCAGTCTACCTGGCCGCTGTCCTGGAGTACATCGCTGCGGAGGTGCTGGAGCTGGCTGGCAATGCTGCCCGTGATAACAAGAAGAACCGCATCATCCCTCGCCACATCCAGCTGGCCATCCGCAATGACGAGGAGCTGAGCAAGCTGCTGGGTACTGTCACCATCGCATCTGGTGGTGTGCTTCCCAACATCCACTCTGTCCTGCTGCCCAAGAAGAGCAAGAAGGATGGAGAGTCTGCTGAGGTCTAAGGACAGCGTCCTGCCTTCTACAAGATTTCAGTCCAATCACTCAACGGCCAACCAAACCGGTGTTTTTCAACACCACCATGAAAATCAATACCAGTATTATCATGCCCTATGAACACTTTTTAGCAAACAAAACTGCACCCACCCCCAGCGATATTATTTTAATTTTCGCCGCCCGCAGCAATGCAACATAAATTACAACATTGGACATTTCCAAGCATTCGCAGCCTGCCGATTTTTTTTTCACCAGGACAGATGCAGTAGTTGTTGCCCCTGTCTATTAATCAAGAGCACATTTATTGCCCCGGCCTATTATTCAAGACGCCAAAAAAGAGGTATAAGTCGTCAGTGTACGGCTACACAGTAGATTAAAGACACCAAAAACGATGTACAAACTGACCAGCAACCGACCGACGTCAACCAGTCCTCGCTGGCCCTCGCTCGTCACCGCGATCTTAATGTTAACATCTACATCGCTGGCGTAGATAGCTACTTACTGCTACCGTGAGTCAGAGTGTGAACAGCGATGACTGCCAGGCAGCGTGCCTGCTACAGCTGACAGTTGGGATTCGAACTGTGTTCACACTCGTCACTGCCAGGAATGCCTGGTCTGGCTCGTCGATCAATACTGATTTGGCTCGATGTCAGTCGCATGTCTATTCGCTGCTAATAGCTACATATCGCTAAAGCAATGCAGCAAGCGTTCGGCAAGTGACAGCGACAATGACAGCTGCGATTCAAAATGTCACTCGTCACATGCGGTCGTTGCTGCAAGAAAAGTGTCATTGTTGGCACAGCTTCCCTGTCGTAAGGTTGCTCCGGGTACCCTGACTTACAGGTTTTAACAAAGACGTCCACATATGAAGCAGTTCAGGCTTTCGACTTGCATTGTTCGGACTTCCTGTTACAATGAGGTCTCACGACCGCACCAAGCGTTCGCTGCTAGCCAAGTCATCTAAATGAAGTCACTTCAAAAGAACTCCGTTCATACCTGGGCAGACCCACCGATATAAAGCCCCCCCCCCCTCCATAATCGTAGATAGAGCCGGGGCCCATAACCACCATTACACGCTGTGGTTGCCCAGGTCCATTAATCAAGATCACATTTTTCGACCCGTACATTTCGTCGCGTACGGCACCACAGTAGAAGAAATAGCACATTTTCGACCATTACAAACCGACAGGCAACCGACCACTGGTGCTATTTCGGCGCCACAGCCTCGCAGTAATACTTTCGCCTCTACAACGCAGGTGTAATGGGCTGCTAACTACCATCGTAACTATTTGAGTGGAACAGGGAATGAAAACGGCGAGTCAGCGAGTCGCTTAGGGGTCGGTCAGACTGCGTTACGTTTGAGGTTGCGTTTGGCAGTTGCGTTTGGGTTGCGTTTGGATTTAGCGTGAATCTGACGCTAAACTGGTCACACTGCGTTTGGGCAAGACGGCAGGGCAAGACGACGTCAGGGCACGGCATGGTACATTTTTGTGCGAATTCCGTCTCCCAGCGACTCGGGGTTGATATTTCCTTACATTGTAACATATATATTGTTCGTGTCCAGCTTAAGATCAAGCTTAAGCTGGAATTCATGAAAAATCTCAAACGCGAAACGTCAACCCCCCCCCCTGCGTTTGCGTTTCGCGTTTTGACACGTTGCGTTTGGCGTTTGGGTAGTGTGACCGGCATCGCGTTTGCACTTTTTCCTGACGCAACCCCAAACGTAACGCAGTCTGACCGACCTCTTACCACTGACAGCCCGACAACACTGACCGCCATCCTGACTGGGCTTTGCAGACTCGCTGACTCGCCGTTTGCATTCGCTGTTCCACTCAGATAGTTACGATGGTTGTTAGCAGCCCATTACACCTGCGTTGTAGAGGCGAAAGTATTACTGCGAGGCTGTGGCGCCGAAATAGCACCAGTGTCGGTTGCCTGTCGGTTTGTACAGGTCGAAAAATGCGCTCTTTCATCTACTGTGGTGCCGCACGCAGATATCGATCTCCCTTTAAAATGTACTTTTACTCTCCAACGTTTCAGTCAAATGACATGGCATGGCATGGCATTATTTGCCAACGTTGGCAAGTGAGTGACGTCATTTTTTCCTAAGTCCGTCATCTTTGAAGAGGAGCGCATGCCATTAGATACTTGCATTACTTGTTATTTATCGACCTGGATTCCGATCGTACCAAGTGCCCAGAGGGCCTCCATGGAAGCGGGGGTGTTGCAGGCGAGGATGGACTAATCGCTGCTGCAGCCCATCCTGATGAGGAGCGATTATCTAAAGCTGCCGGTACTACTTTTACTGGTACGAAGCGTGCCTGAACCTTCGCCTACTACAAGAGCATTCGCTGCATTTGATGTGTAGATTCGGCCCACATGCACAGCTTTGAGCCAGCTAACACAGCATCCCACCCTTTTGGGCAATATCTTGCATGCATGCGCAGCTTCCACCAGTACTGACAGCCCCCGAATGCATGCCCCTGCCCCCCATATCTTGCATGCATGCCCCAGCCCCCCGCATGCATGCACCTTACCCCGCCCGCTTGCTCTAATGGACTGTAAAAACTTCACAAAACTTCACCGCTTGCATGCACAGCTCCCACCCACAAACACTCTGCCTACATGCACACACCCATGCCCACATGCACAGCATCCCGCCTGCTTGCAAAGCGCCCCACATGCCTACGCATTCCTTGCATGCACATGTCCATGCCTGCATTCACAGCACGTAGCCGCGCTCGCGACCCTCCACCTACATTCTCAGCTCCTTCCCACATGCAAACACCCCGCCCGCATGCACACTACCCCCGCTTGCACGCACAGCCGCCTGTCGCCTGCCAATATGCTCTGCACCTCGCCCTCATAAACGGTCTTTCAACCACATGAGCCATCCCCTACCCGTGTACACAGTCCACACCCCCATGCACATTTCCCGCACGCCCGATCGGCCCCCCAGTCCCCCATCGGCTTTCACTGTTACCCACCCTTAGACACAGCCCGTATGCAGTATGCACAGGCCCCCACTTGTATGTACTGTTACTCCCATCCGCTGGTACTGCCCCCCATCCCCATTCACATTCCGCATTCTGCAGACCCCCACCTGTATGCAATGTTACCCCCATCCGCCCGCACGGTCCCCCATCCCCCATCTTCATACACTGTTATCCACCCGTAGGCACTGCCCGTATGCACAGGCCTATATCTGTGTGCGCAAGTCCCGCCCAAATGGGCGGCTCTCCGCCCGTTTGCGCAGCCCCACGCTTGCACGCACAGCCCCCCACCCGCATTCCCAACCCGTAAGCTATGCGCCCCGCCAACATATGCAGACTCTCGTCCACGTGCACATTCCCGCCCGTTTGTACAGCCTGTCCGGATGTACAGCCCCCGTCCGTATGCGCACAGCCCGTATGCATATAGACCATGGCCAGCATGCACAGACCCTAGCCTGCATGCACATGCATGGGTCACTGCATTTGGGCGGGGAATGTGCATACGGGCTGGAATGTGCATCACAGCAACCCGTCCTCACGTGCAGCGCATGCCGGCATGCTCATGCCCCTGCTCGAAGCTGTTAGCGAGGCAGAAGGTTGTGAGGCAGACCCTTTAGAAACAGCAAGCCATGTTGTACATTTATTCATTAGCCGAAACGGGTGCAAGCTCCATTGGGAGCTTGCATTTGAATGTGTTACGGATATGCGAGCGGCTAGCGGAGTTCATTCAGAGAACCATGCCATTCAGAGAACCAGCTGCTATCATGGCCACCCCTGCTGCCCCTACAGCCCATGTAGCCCCTGCAGCCCCAGCAGCCTTCCTCCCCCAGGTTCATCTGAAGAGAGCATGTCCGCATCAGTCCAGGAGGCAGCTCTTTACATTGGCACTAGCCCAGAAATCTTGATAGCTTTTGTGCAGCCTTTGGGCCTAGATGGAAGGAATTTGGTATGGGCCATCTACCAGACTACCCCCTAGGAGTGGAGTGAACCCTGGAATGAACCCCATAGTGCAGCAGATTAGCCCCAGCCATAAAGCATGACGTGGGTGCAAAAGAGTTCGGTTGGAGGCCTCCTAAAAAAATTGAGAAACAAATAAGAAAGTTTCAGTGGAATTTTATGAGTCTATGTAAAACGGTGTGATGCGTAAGCGAAACTTCAGTGAGTGTTAGTGTTTTAAAATCTGCTGCATGTACACTCGTATCATCACCACCCATGAGGCTGCAAGGAATTTGCAGAAGTTTGACTTTGTTACACACCCTGGCACACAGATGTTTGTGCATGTTGCCATAAAAGCCCCCACTAGCCAGTTATTTAAAAGAGCCATTCAAAGAGCTGATACTGCCCCCATGGTAGACAAGTATTTTGCTAGACCCGACAGCTTGGCATCATTAATAATCGAAGAGCACTTCCGTCTTTACGAGGTCCACACTGCTGCATCAGCCAAACATTTGGGTAAGGAACGTGTAAAAGCTTTGGATAAAAATGGCATGACATTAGTTTATGTTCTGACACCCACTGTTCCTGTGATCCTTTCAGACTTCCTCCAGTCAGGTGAGAAAGGTGACTAAATCCCTTGACGCAGTAAAATGTTTTTTAAATCTGTTCTGAAGTGCATGTACTCGCCTACAAGACATCTTGAGGCAGTTGCTCTCGATATTAATTTACTTCTGCAGTCCCCTGACCAGGCTGCAGCTTTAAAGGCGATCGTTGCCGCTTCGAGAAACCCCGCTTTACCGAGGCTGTACAGAATCCAGGGTCCTGATGGCACTGGAAAATCCTTTTTTTCATCAACACATTCATCGGTGCCCTGACAGCAGCGAAACTAAAAGTTATACTTTGTGCCTCCACTGCCAAGGTAGCCAAGGCTGCCTATGGGTTAGGCAACAATGCAACCACAAGCCATAGTGCTTTCGGGTTTACTGGGTCTGATTATGACGTTGAAGGTATTGAGATGTCTGGCAAAGCCTATGTTGCATTTTCTAGACCCACCTCCCTCGAAAGTGTGACCATTCTCCCCGCAGGTGTCATCCTGTTTATCCCTCATATCGAACCGACCACGACTTGCACCTGTAGCTGCTAGGGTTAAAAGATAACTATTATTAGCAGTTCATAGTTTTGCTCTACTTGGCAATGGAAGCGCACAGTTTTTTTGCGGAGTTTTTGTTTACGAGGACATTGATGACATCCTCGACGCAGTCCTGGCTGCAGTCGCATTCGACCCCGACACCGAGCCTATATTAGAAAAGCAATCAACGTGGCTTAATGCCATGGGCATACTGCCAGCTGCCATGGCTGGAATTACAAGAAAATACCAGTTCATACCTAGTCAGACGCACCAATATAAAGTACCCCCCCCCTTATTCCACTAGTCGTGAATAAAACCGGGGCCTAAAACCACAATTACACGTGGTAATCCACAGAACATGCTTTGACGATGATATGGGCATGCCCCAGCTGAATGGGTAGAAAATTGCACACCTCCAGAGACATAGATCCTGTCGATAACAGGTGCCAGGTCTTCGCAGCAAGATAGAATCTGAACTCCTCACTTGTCAACTTCGACACCCCAGCCCCATAGGCACATGGCCCTCAGCCGTGGTCGTGAAGTTTGTTAAGTTTTTACAGTCCAATGGGGCATCACATTTAATGCATGGGACTTGTGTCCGGAAACCGGTACAGGCACTTATTAAGCTAGGACAGCAAGCGAAAACCAGTGACCTCCCTGGGCAAGCAACCAAAACACAACCACCGAGCAGTAGCGTGGGAATGAACCCCATAGTGCAGAAGATTAGCCCCTGCCATAAAACATGACGTGGGTGCAAGAGAGTTTGGCTGGACGCCTCCTAGGAAAATTAGGAAACAAGAGAGTTTAAGTGAAATTTGACACAATTAGAGTCCAGAGGAGCTTCACAATTAGTGCATGGGCCGGATGACCTCAAACCGTCCAGGGCGCTACATTACCTGGGACGACAATGAGCATACATCTCTGCATGTTCATTATGCCACTCTCCATCCACCGGGTACATGGCACATGATGGCCCTCATCTATTTGTCTAGTTTAAGTATGTCGAAGGCCTGCGTAAAGCGGACCGTAAGTCATGTGCAGCTCATCTTCCCCACATTCCAGTTTGCAGCATTTGCAATGTGCATGTGGTTCCTAGAAATACTCCATGTCAAGATCCAGTGAGGCCTCATCCAAAACCAGGCGAAAACTTGAATGATATATGGCATCCAATCAACGCAAATTGGAACTTATGAGCAACTTCCTGGAGCTCTTGTGCCAAGCGCCTAGGCAAACGTCGCTCCTGGCACCAGCTCAGCCAGCACAGCGCTGCTTCTCAGTGCCCCACGTGCTGAGGAGGGCACCACCAGAAACAGGTACATCCCGCCCTGGCTGGGATGAGCGGCCATGACAGCGGCCGACCAGGGAGGGGTGGGGTGCAGCGCTCCTAGGTACCTGTGAGGAGTGGGGAAGGGGGGAGGGCGGGCTGATTCGTGAAGACACGCCGACTTAGTGGCTCGCTCGCGGCTCTTTTTGTCGCATAAAGTGCAGCCTGAAGTGTCAACCTAGATTGCAGCCTGAATCCCCTGGCCTAAATTGTGTGTGTTTGGGGGGGCTCCTCAGTCTTACCTTCACATTCCTAAATCATGTTCCATATGGTTTTTGGGGGGCTGCCATTGGGCTGATAGGGATGAAACCTTGACAGGCCAGCGGCCGGTGGTCCAAGCAGAAGGACACCCTGCACTAGACGCCCGCAGCCATAGGCCGTGATGAAACAATGGGAACTGACGTAATGGGGGAAATGCGCAGCTGTACCCTTTCCATCTGTCAGTGCCTGCCTTGCCCTCACCTCAGCGGCCCTCCTGCGCCAAAGTCTGCAGCCCAGTAGGGGAATTGCCAGCTACTGAGCATTGCGTCCTGGCCAGTGATGACGTTACATGCAAGTTGAAGCTGCGCAGGGGGAGGTAGACACTTTTTACATACGGTCACACTACGATACTTTTTCCTGCTGCTACTTACTATTGCACTAGAATAGATAACAAGTGACACAGTACAGTAGGTTCACTGCCTGTCCAAGAGTCTGACACGGTATGACTATTACATAAATAGTTATCAAAACAGTGACCTTGTTTCAATTAGACCAACCTAACATGATATTAAAGACAAAATAACTCGGGTCTGGGGTAAATTTTTTCAATATCATAAAAAGATTTATCACCGGATGCACCGGTGATGTTAGGACTTCATGGCAAAAAAGACGCATGCGTCCACGCGCTGCGTGTGTCCATACGGACACCTAGCGAAACCAGCCGGTATGCCAAAAGCAACTTAGGAATTATATGGGGATTTTTAACCCCCCACCTGTGCACTGAGAGGTGCCTGCCTCAGGCGCGCCGAATGATCCACGACCTCCCACCCACTGGCGGGACCCTGGCTCCGGAACTCCTGGAGTGAGGCGCGCACCTGCGTTTTCATGAATGCATTTTATAACCATAAATTAAAAATTGGCACACGCTAACAGTTTCGCGGACTCCCATGCACAGCATACACAGCAGACAATGCAAGAGGGTTAAATGGTGTAGGGAAATAAAAGAGGAAGCTGTACAATGCAAGAGGGTTAAATGGTGTAGGGAAATAAAAGAGGAAGCTGTACAATGCAAGAGGGTTAAATGGTGTAGGGAAATAAAAGAGGAAGCTGTACAATGCAAGAGGGTTATCATGGGGTAACAAAATCATGGGGAAAACTGTACAAAGCATGGAAAGCTGTACGTAGTCAGTGTGATGCACACAAAGAAGGCTCGCACCATCTTTTTCATTTTGGCGTGCTTCCGCTGCAATTCTGCCATATCACGACATACGGCTGTATGGGCTTATTTCAGGAAGTCCCACATCAGCGGCCACTGGCCATAGGCCGGTCAAGGTTTGGACCCCAATGGCCAAGTGTTATGGAGTTCATACTTATGCCACGGCATGTTTATTCCCCGGTAGGAGGTCCAGAGGGGGCATTGTCTGATCTTGCTCTCTGTCCTAGTTCATTCATTGCTCCAGCCACTTCGCAGGCACCTGTCCCATTCACAAAATCTGATGCTCCGCTGGACTCAGAAAATAAGTCACGGTGGATGCCAGGCGTCCCCCTCAAGGTGGCCCGGCATGAAGCAAAGGGTTTAAGGTTTAGGGTTTGGGTTTAAAATAAACGCTGATCTCCCAACACCCGATTTACCTTACTTGCGCCGTGCCTCAAGGCCTCAACAAACGGCTGCTTGCTCATTGCAGGACCGGTCCCCACGGGTAGAGTAGCAACCTCTGCACTCTGAATCGGGACGTGGAGGCACCAGGTCGCATTGGCAAACAGGTTCAGCGGTAGCGTACCGCTCAGCCCGTTGCGCCGGAGGTCCACCGCCAGGCCCATGCAGTGCGGGCTGCCCGGAGGCGCGCGGCCCGGCAGTGGCCGGCCTCTCAGGTGACACATCAGCGTCCATACCAGGCCAGCGACTGCGTCATTAGTGCTGATATCCGGCCGGCCGGAGGCAGCAAGGGCCTGGAGTAGGCACATGAGCAGGGTCTAGGAGATTGGCCAGTGTGTGTGGTAAGTGGACAGTCTGCTGAGCTGTCAGCAGGGATCATTTGCAGGGCGGTCAGCAGGAAATAAATGCATGGGAGCAGCAGGTTCGATCTCAACCCCATGCACATCCCGCTTGTTTGCTCTTCCAGTTTGCGCTGCCTGGCTCTTTCAAAAAGGCTTTGGGTGGAAACATGGATGCTATGATAGAAACTAATGCACACACAGCAACAGCATCAGCAGCAACAGCATCAGCAGCAACAGCAGCGGCAGCAGCAAAAATTGCACACAGAGCAGTAGCAGCAGCTGCAGCAGCAGCAGGAGCAGCAGCTGCAGCAGCAGCAGGAGCAGCAGCAGCAGCAGCTGCAGCAGCAGCACACAACACACACACATACTGCAGCAGCAGCAGCAAACAACACACACTCACGGCAGCAGTAGCAGCAGCCTTCCCTATTCCCCTGTGCCCGCCCCGCCCCCCCACTGCCCTCCCTCTCCCTGACCTTGAGTCCTGCCACCTGCTCCACGGGCAGGTGAAGCACGAGACTGCTGAGATCGTTCCGCGACCCCGGCCACAGCGCATCCTGCTCACGCACCTCTTTAACAAGCTGGAATGGCAACACATGGGCACATAAGCAGAATTCAGATATTGGCAGGTGAAGCATTAAATAATATAGTGGCACACAAACTTTCACTTAGCTCATGCGAAGTTGTTTGTTTCGGGGAAGCATTTAAGTGCAAGGGCCGGCAAGTGTTGATCGAAGGTCTTTCCTCCCTATTTTTTTATACCCCCCCCCCCTCGTTATATTTAAACTTAAAAAAAGAGAAATGTCGTGTAGAAACACAGATTAATTACCGGTAGTTCAGTAAAATTTCGGCACAAACGAATCCACTTTAATTACCAGTAGTGCCTGATCACCAGACAGAACCTTGTTTTTTTCTCCGCACCTGACTCGTGCAGCGCACAGCTGCTGACCAGCTAGCCTTGGGCAATTGTTGCAGGGCCAGGCAAGCTAGCGGTTGAGCTGCACGGCGGGACGAGGCTGTTGATTGCGGATTTGCGGGGTTGAGAAGCAGCATGCTCCTGTCCATGCTGGGTGCCGCCGTCTGCCCCGTCTGGCTTGGAGTATTGGCTTTTAGGAGTGAATCAACGGCGGCGGTGGCTGCTGCTGCTGCTTCTGCTGCAGGGTCAGCTAAGCTTGTCGCAAGGAAGTTTATCTTTGGTTGGCCCTCATGGCGGTACGTCTTTGCCCAGTCGTTGAGGAACATGGCGGCGGAGTGGCCATCTGTGGAGGTTGCGAAGAGAGGAGGGTAACAGCTGAAGAAGCCTTGGCACGGTGGGGGTGTACAGGGCTTACGAGGCATACTCAAAACAACCAAGCACATCTCTAACCCGTTTCCACCCATCATGGCATGAGGACAGGAGTGTGGTGGACTTCTCTCGCCGATCCTCTTCAGCCAGGCCACTTATTACTGCTTCGTCCTGATTCTATTTTGTCATCAAGGAAACAGCTGACAGTATTGGTATGATAGAGCGCTGTTTTAATACTGCAGCGTCAGAGGCATAAAGGTCTTGGTATGTCGCAAGTTCGACTTCATTTTTTAATGATTGCAGATCCACTGCAAGACCCCGCACTGACCAGGCAGGGCAGAATTTTTCAGCTTTGCAGGTTAACCATAAGGTACCTACTGTAGATTTGCTTTGCCTTCCTTCATATTTAACGTTGTTTGGGGTTGAGGGATGAATGAATCGACTAATTATCGATTGTCGGCGCCACTTTTCAGTCGGAAATAAAGAGCTTTTGTTGACAATTGGCCCTGAGGGCAGCATTACAAGAAATATTTGCTTGATGCCCGAGGGAAGGCAAATCATATCTACGGTATGCCTTACTGGTTTTAATAAGAATGATTGCCAGGATGGATCCTAATACCTTGTATGGCGTGAGCGAGCGTAAGTGCCAAGATGCAGCCCCCGCACGTCAGCTGCGTCAGGCGGACCTGAGAAGTGAGGCAAGAAACCCATTTCAGTCCTCCTGTTTTTCCTGCCCAACAGGCGCAAATAACCTGCATGGGACTTGCATGGGACTGAAGACAGGAACCGCCGACTGATCCATCACGAATTGATCATGTGGCAGGGTCTGCCTTCATGTTGAAACGTATGCCGCACCTTCAGTACAGGCTCCCGCCCCGCCAGCAGCTCATCAATATCCATGGGCTACGTAATGGCAAGGCAATGAGGTGCATAGGGGGTGGGATGTCAGAACCTTCAGGTTTCAGATTTAGGGTTTTCAGCCTCCAGAATTCAAATTCCGCATGACCTCATTTCTACCAAGAATTCCCACAGGGTTACCCCATGGATTTAGTGTTGCCCTGGCAATTCACATGTCCCGTTCATGGCCTCTATGGGACAAAATAGTGCACATGCCCAGTGCTGCCCTGTCCTGCCCATATCTAGTTGATGGGGTGTGGAATTGTGCCTGTCTTGACCTGTCCTGCCCAGCGCTGCCGTGCCCAAATTTATTATTTGGGATGCCAATTCTGCCTGCTCTGCCTTGCCCTGCCCTGCAAAGCAGATAGAAGCAATGGATGAAGTAGAAGCCACCAAAGCCAACCTCCCCTTCAGGGCAGGGCCATCAAAATAACATGATGAAGCATCACAGCATCACAGCACCCTTCCAGCCCTGTCAGCTGCAGCTGGGGTTGTGAACTGTATTGTACTGAGTCTGCATGCAATTCACCATTTTGGTTGGAACAGCCTGCGTTGAGTGCATTCCAAGCTTCATACTGCAAGTTCCGGTATGAGCGAGACATGCATGGCCTGCTTTGCAAATATACATTTCAACGCACCCTGTACATTTGAATCGCCTTCCCTCAGGCCTGCTGGGCAAATATACATTTCAACGCACCCTGTAGATTTGAATTGCCTTCCCTCAGGCCTGCTGGGCAAATATACATTTCAACGCACCCTGTAGATTTGAATTGCCTCCCCTCAGGCCTGCTGGGCGAATATACATGTAAACGCACCCTGTACATTTGATTCGCCTTCCCTCAGGCCTGCTGGGCGAATATACATTTCAACGCACCCTGTAGATTTGAATTGCCTTCCTTCGGGCCTGCTGGGCGGATATACATTTCAACCTCTGATTTCAACGCACCCTGTAGATTTGAGTTGCCTTCCCTCAGGCCTGCTGGGCGAATATACATTTCAATGCACCCCGTAGATTTGAATTGCCTTCCCTCAGTTGTGGATACATTTGTATCGAATGCTTGCCTACCTCTGCAAAATCTGGACAACACCCAACTTTTCCGACTGACCCTGGCATCCATAACAGAGGATTCGTATTTTCTAATTTGAATCCCTCACCCCTAAAATCGTAAAATTCGAGCAACTCAAATCTGATTTACGCCATGGTTTGGTATGGAACAGACATGGGTCACATCGAAATCCCAGATGACATGACTCACTGAGAACTAGTCCAGCAGGTTGATCATCCAACTCTCACCAAGCAATCGTTGTGTAGGGTTACCCTGCAATTTCTGTCAAGAAGGACTGGGACAGGGTGATGATTAAACTCTCACCGAGAAGTAGTCGGGCAGGGTGGGCGGTCCCATGTGCGTGAAGCCGGTTCTGATCATGGCGCCTAATGGGAAGTGCGACATGGAGCGGCCCAGGGGGTCCGGGAGCTCGAGAAACTCAGCGCCTGGGTGAGGGAGGAGGGCGGTCAGGCCCAGGCGGTGGAGTATCAGTGAGGAGATCAAGATGGGAAAGGTCTGAAGCTGTATGAGCGAAAGCTCCAGCTGGTTGCATGCAATATCTGTGCCCAGTGACAGCGACTGGTGAGGATTGGCCACCTCCAGTGGTTCGGTACTGATTTATGCAATGCTTCCTGGTGCAGATGCTCAGAGCTGGATGCGCTTAGGTAAGAGGCCCGGGTAAGAGGTAAGGAGCCAAGTTGCACCTGTCTGTCCTCACAGATTCGCAGGTGTGTGCAAATGTTCCGTTTCAAATCAGGATTTCTCATTCGAATAGTGGCTGCAAGCCTGCATGTCTCTCCTGGTTCCTTCAGCCAGACCCGCTGTGAATGTTCCCAGCAGAGCTCCGTCTGCCAGATCAGACATTCAAATCCTGCCTCTCTGCCGGCTTTTCTTCCCTTCTGCCGGCCCACCTACCTGCCTTTTCTGAAGCATTCCTGCCTCCTTGTCGGCAATCCTTCCTTTCTACCCATCTGTCTACTTGAATTTCTTAATGCATTCCTACCTCTTTGCCGGTCCTTCTTCCTTTCTGCTCGCCTATCTACCTGCCTTACCTGAAGCATGCCTGCCTCTCTGTTGGCCTCTTCTCCTTTCTGTCCACATGCCAACCAGCCTAACATGAATCTTGCCTGCCTCTCTGTCTGTGTTTCTTCCTTTCTGCCCACCTGCCTACCTGCATTATCTGAAGCGCGCCTGCCTCTCTGTCTGCGTTTCTTCCTTTTTACCTGCCTTCCTATCTGCATTTCCTGAAGCATCCTTGCCTCTCTGTCTGCGTTTCTTCCTTTCTGCCCACCTGTCTACCTGCATTACCTGAAGCATGCCTGCCTCTGTTAGCCTCTCTTCCGTACTGCCTGCCTGCCTGCCAACCTCCCTTCCTGAAGCATTCCTGCCTCTCTGTCGGCTTATCTTCCTTTCTGCCTGCCTGCCTACCTGCATTGCATAGTGAGATGCAGTATGCCAGCCTCTCTCTTGGAGCTTTACTCCACAGCCCCCCGCCATTGACAGAGATCCTACAAAGTCAAAGCAGGCATCACTAGTGAGGTGTTAGGTATCAAACATCAGGCATCAGGTATCAGGTATCCAGCAGCATACAGCAGACAGCAGACTGACAGGCATCAGGCATTAGGTAAGAGGTATCAGGCAAAACAGCAGCAGACAGCAGACCAACAGGCATCAAGCAGGCATCAGGTATCAGGTGTTCGACAGGCATCAGGTGTCAGGTGTTAGACAGGCAAGCATCAGGCAGACAGGTATCAGGAAAGGAGGTTTCAGGCAAGCAAGCATCACACATAAGGCTTCAGGCAGACAAGGTATCGGGCTAGCCAGCAAGTAGATAAAAATGTGTGTGCCACCTGCGATGCACAAGGTGCAAAATACTCTTTCAGGTGTTAACAAGGTGCGAGATGCTAAGCATACCGTAGTGGTGGAAAGGACTTCAGGATACTTCATTATTTTACCTACCATTGATTTGAATTGCCTTCCCTCGGGTACCGTATGAACAGTCTGTTTATTTCCTGCTTCCCTCGGGCCAAAGGAGCGGCAACATCTCTCGATTAACAAGCAAAACTGACGTTGACAACCGATAATAAGTCTTTCAATGAATCCCTTAACCCTTAACACCTTCAAGTTAGAGGGAAGGCAATTCGAATCTACATGATGTCAGATCACGACCCAGGTCACCGACCTTCCAGCCAGGAGTGGGTAGGCGTTGAGAAGCTTCCCCAGCGAGGCCTTGAGTCGAGGGCCTTGTAAGCCAGGGCTTGGGAACCAGAAGGCCTTGGGGTTAATGCAGTCCAGGATGGCGCTGTGATCCAGAGGGGTAAGCTAACAGGGGGGGAACATGTGAGAGCAGGAGGAACAGGGGAACAGGGAATACGGGGAGAAAATAAATCCACTTGGCTCGGTGAGAGGATGAGACTCCAGGCTTGTGTTTTTGTCTGGAATCTTTGAAGTCCAGGAGAGCTTATTTGCATCCTTGAGACAGGTGCCCTCAGTCCTCAGACCTATTCAAACACTACAATTGCGCTTACATTGAGTGGAATAGATACAATTTCTTTTTGAGTTCTTGGGTTATTAATGCGCACATTGGTAAGGCGCCAAGAGACAAAAGGGAACGGCTGCCCCCATTCATAAATTCTGGCACTACCCAGCAATGAATAATCAACAGATCTCAGGTGGAGCAAGGTGCCTCCTGCTTGGCTGCTTGGAGCATTAGACGAGGCCGGTCATTGAAGGTTTGGTCCCCATCTGCCTTAGTATGGCCACCTGGCGGCCCCCCAGAGGGTGTTCAGTCAACCTGCTGGTGCGCTACAACACAATCAGGGCCGAGCAACATGCTCAACGGTCATCAAGCAAATAGTGCTGCTGGTGATCATCCGTCCATTTATCTCAGAAAGAAAATAAATAAAACTACTCCACTTTAAAGGACGTGTGCATCAGGTCACTGCTGCTATTCATCTGTCCATTCTGCCCATACCTGCTCAATGCCCTGCTCCACTTCCCTGGGCAGGCCGGTCATGAAGACCATTTCTGGCACCGGGCGGCCTGGAGGGTATGTGAGAAGGGAAGCAGCATCAGAAATAAGAAAGGAAATGTACGCCCCACCAGGGGCGTACGGATGTAGGGAACAGCGCGGCTCATAGATAATTTTGTTGGTTGCTAAGATGGCGCTTTGAAAATGATGATGCTAATCGGGAAGACCTTCCCAAATATGAGAGAAGAACTGAGAGCAACAATTTTTACACGCAGGCGTGCAGAGCACAACTGAAAAAAAAGGGACTATTTTGCCGATCTTGGTGTTTAATGGATGCAGGGGGTGGGTATGGTAACCGCATCTGGCGTTCATGGGTGCAGATTTCTGAGACTCATAGCGCTTCAGCGACAATTCAGCTAAATCACGGTCAACAACCTTGGGGGCCTTGTGCAGCAAGCCCTGCTACTTGGGCCAGTCCCAAATGTGGTATATTGCAACCTAAATTAAAATAATGATAGAGACTCAAAGTACCAGACGTTGTATTTATCCTGGCAGATTTCAAATGTCAGTAAGCTTTGCCTTGCTCAAGATTTGCTCCCACCTCGGTGCGGTCTGGATCCCTCCTGGTCGTCAACCATTACAACCGGGGCTGAGAAGCATGCTCCTAGCGGTGACATGCCTGACCTCCTTGATGATGATCTCAAGCTTGAATCACTCGGTCACAGCTATCAGCTGCCCAGGCAAAGACACAGCTCAAGCCAGAAGAGACAGTTCTCAGCAGCCAGGTGTAACTGATCGTGCAACCCAGCAACCCAGAAAGCAGGTTCAGCCGTTCAGCTATGCTAGCTAGTAACAGGGCCGCAGGCGCAAATAACCGCGCAATACTTAGTAACACAAATGTGGCAGGGGCCTGATTATTACAGACGATTGTTTTGAACGGCTAGTCATGTATGCAGCAGCCAAAACGACCGCCAAATCCATGAAATGTCGAGTCTAGGCCCCTTGCTCACCGCTTCCTTTGGAGAGGCCGAGGTCGATTGTCGACCGCTAAATATGACGCACGATCGGGTGTCATTGCGGTCTGAATCGATACATGGCGGGCGGGATTCAGACACGGACTCTGCGGAGCCATGCTTGTCAACCGACCCGGGCCAGACCGGAAGGGCGACTGGGGATTCTGACCGCTGTCACATTTTTTCCAACTGATACCTGTCGAGGTCATCTCATTATTTATGAGTGATCGCTGTCCTGTCATATTTTCTGATCATCCTCTGCAGTGCGGCGCGTCGGCCGTTGATCATGGAGGAGAACGCGGAAAATACGCTGCGCTGGCTACTTGTTGGTGCCGCACTCATGGAACCTGTCCAGCCCAATCTAATCTTGGCATTCCCCCTGGATCTGATGATGTCATGAGTGCGGGCCATTTTTGCTATAGACTGACATGTCTGTGTTACACGATATCTCGGTGGCCGTGATAATTCCGTAGAGTCTTTAAGAAAGAGCTACCTAGGCATGCGTTAACCTACTTACCGGTAGCCTACTACGGGGCACTGTTCAAACTGTTCAAACTATTTGAATAGCGGTCCGTAGTAGACTAAGAGCCCGTTGTAGGCTAAGTGCCGGTAGTAGGCTAGGTGTCTCTTAGAAGTAGTCGAATCAGTGGGCTTGTCAATCGGTACTGCGCAGCAGCACCTCTGATTACTTGTCTCAGATTCTTCACCAGAAGAAACCAATCAATAGCATAAACGATTCGTTACGCATCTGCCACCACTGCCGTAATGTTATGCGTGCTGTGTGTTGGACCGCCTGAGCACCCGGCATGCATGACTCATCTTAGGAGGCCTCTCCCCCTCAGATTCCTGCTCCTGGGACGCCCCACCCTCGGAATTTCTCATCACCTTCATCAGCCTCAGGATCTACTGCAGCATTCATGCAGCACATGGTAGTGGGTGCGGTGGGTGCGGTTTTTAGGCACACATTATTACAGCGTTCCCTGGAGGAGTTCCCCTTCCCAAAATTGTCATACAGGCCTGTCCGCCGGTCCTCTGAAAGCCTCAATGCCTTAAGGGACAACTGGAAGGCAGGGATTTTTTGTCCAGCAGGCCTCCCAGGCTCTCTGAACGAATGGAAACTTGTTTTTTGGGCCGATAAGCCCGCCATGCCCTCTTAACGCCTACCTGATGGAGCCACGAATGATAACAAATACATTGCTCCTCATCAACAGATCGACAGCCTACGCCTCAAGTCCTTGCTCAGGATGTATTGCGAGAAGATCGTGCCCCACTATGTGTTGAGTCACACCCCTACCAGAACTGAACTACCCGCCAGCACTCCGCAGACGGGAAAGCTTCTCGTCCTTGATGTGAGTGCTGAAATATGCAGCTCTTTGTTGGCTCTGATTAAATGGCATGAACTCTAAACTCGTGCTTTTGTATTACTGTGGGTCATGGTCGTGTTTGCTAGCGGGTTCCACCGGACTTTTATGACAGTTAACTAAGCTACGTTTCCGACGAAACCATCTCCGTACAGAAAAAGGTAAAAACTACTCGGGCGCACTGAGTCTAGAGAGTCGAGGCCTGAGATCAGGAATGGGACAAGATAACGATTTGTTCTCTAGGGCTTTGTAAGCCTGCCATTCCAGGTTCACTGTGCGATAAGTGAACTTTCCCCGGCTCCGCTTATCACTCTATCACTCATCCAGCCAGCAGGCGGTGGTCGAGGGCGGTGGTGACTGGCGACAAACTCGAAGTATAGCTTCTCACGCAGACATTGGAATACCGATCATGAGTTAAACGTACCTTGCCAACTAATCTCTTAGGTCAGCGTGCGAGTTCGAGCAAACCTACGCAAAACCGAGGGCGGCCTTGTCGGAGTCGTCAGGTGCAGAGGTGCCATAAGTGCGCAGGTGACACATGTACAAATTGAGGTCTTTAGATCGCAAGTCGTAATCGGGATCACTGCTAGAAAGGCGTGTCGCTGCGATGAGGGCCCGGGCGGTGCAGACAGGGTCGCAGGCGATGCACGGCTCCGCGGCATGTGCAAGCAAGCCATCAATTCAATCGAGTATGCACACGTAATCAAAACAATAAAGATCTTGACAGGAAAGATCGCTGCCTCTCAGTCTAGCCGCAACAATGGGGGCCCCAGCGAAATTCCTGGCCTACTAGTCACATGCATGGCCACAGCCATTGCTTGCTCATTTTACATCAGACCAGGTAATCAAGTGTAGCCACCCATCCATGCAGCCCCAGGCCCCATCTAGAAACATGCATGGAGTGTTGCCCACCCCCCCAGACTTGCATGGCGCACTAGGACGTAGGAAACGGAGGCATGTGCAACCCGCCCGATCGGCACCCAGTCCCCAAGAGGGAAAGCTGGCAAGTCATAAGCAACTAAGATGGAATTGTTTTGGGTATTGTGTCTTTTCTAAACATGTCCCATTTCACTCATCCCGGTGTTCAGTAGGCAACATGCCAAATGGCGCAAGGCCGTCACCAAGTTAACTGGCATACAAAATCATTTTTTAGTAGCTGATTCATCGCTCCCCATCTCCTCCAGCGTTACTTTTTGCTTCTTGAGCTTAACGTCATCGCACCATGATGCCTCCAGCTTTTTTTTTCCCTGGCGTTTTGCGATGTCAGACTGTGTGTCAACCTGCATATTATGAACACTTCCATGCTAAATGCCATGCATTGAGCGGCCTCTGCTGCCGCTGCCGGCGCTGAAACAATGTGTACGGTACACACTTTTGAGTAATCGGCTGGCGCTAACTGCTTCTGTTGCCACATACATCATCGTGAACAGGAGCATCGTGTTACACCCATCTCTTCTTCCCCTCTTACACTTGCACTTTTCAATAACATCAGATTCGTTGAGCTGATCCCAGCATCACATCGCTCCCATCAACCCAGGGGTCGCAGCCTACACTGGGTTGCAGCTTGATTGCAGGCTCAGGTAACTCACTCCGTAATGAGTGACGCCAGCCAGACTTCTGGGAGGTCGGTTCTGCTCTTTGCAGCTGGTGCCACTCTGGGTGGAGCAGTAGCCTTCGGCGCAGCGTATGGCCTCGTCAGGCATTACGCCTCCCTCGGCTATCTCGATTTCAAACTGGATCAGGGGGTGCCCAGTCAGCAACCAAGGTGTGATCGCGCCGATGGGTGGTCTTTCCATCCTGCAAATCCTGACGGTCGTGAAGTAACATGGTCCGAAAACATGGCCGTCCCTAAGCGCTCTCCGACCATCCGGCTGATCTTGATGTGCTGTGCACTCGGCCTTCACGAAACGCAGGGCCCGGGATGCTTCATCTGAAGTGGAGCCGGCAGCGGCCCATGCATCCCAGGTGTGTCTCGTGCCCATGACCATGCCACAAATCTGCTGCAGCGTGCGTCAGCCACACTCATGATTCTGCTAGGACCCCGCCGCATTCATCAGCCGCTTTCATGGCCCTGCCACATCCCTCCAGCTACATCATCAACAAGAGAGCTCACTGCCATCATGTGTTATTGATTCGGGGAGCAGCAGCATCTGCAGCAGTGGCGGCCTAGGGGCTGCTGCCTTCCCACTGCATGCATCAACTCAATTCCTGAAGCGGCAGCATCAGCAGCAGTGGCCTAGGGGCTTCTGCCCTTCCATTGCATGCATCAACCAGAGAGCTCATTGCAACGTTTCCTAGATCCTGCAGGGGGCATCAGCAGCAGCGGCAGCAGCCTAGTAGCTGCTGCCCTGCCGCTTTTTGCATGAGTTACAGAGCTTACTGACATGCACCCTGATTCTGGATGTTGCAGCAGAAGCAGCATCAACGGCAACCGAGGGTCTGCTGCCCTGCCGCTGCATGTATCGACTAGAGTGCTCATTACAATGCATCCTACTTTTCAGCAGGATCAGAGGCAGGATGAGTAGCAGCAGCAGCAGCAGCATCCTAAGGCTGCTGCCTGAGCAAGGTCTAGTGGACACTGCACAGCTCATGTCGGGTGCTGCATGCAGAAGACTGTCCCCATGTCGGGTGCTGCATGCAGAAGACCGCCTTCATGTCGGGTGCTGCGTTCAGAAATCGCCCCCATGTCGGGTGCTGCATGCAGAAGACCACCCCCATGTCGTGTGCTGCATGCAGAAGACCGCCCCCATGTCGGGTGCTGCATGCAGAAGACCGCCCCATGTCGGGTGCTGCGTGCATAAGACCGCCCCCATGTCGGGTGCTGCATGCATCAGTAAAATAGCTGCCATGCATGCTTGGTCCCAGCAGCAGAAGTCTCGGTGAGATCGATGACATCCGGCAGTGAGCAAGGGAGCGTGCACAGCGCAGCTCAGCACAGCTTAGGGCATGCCGGTGACAATCTTAGGATGCTCAGCTGCTCTGCGGCTACGACACGGCCGATGGCCAGTAGGGCTTGGTGCTGCAATCTATGCCGCTTGGCCAGCGAATGTTGACCAGTCATAGCTTTGACCCTATTAGCCCAGATGTGAGTCCCTGGCGGCCCCCCAAGGGTGGTCCGGCGCTCACTAGAATAGACACTGGCGCATGGGACTATGCGAGATGCCGCCCCCTTGTCGGGTGCTGCATGATGGCTTCGCAAGATTGTGAACCAGCTGACCCCTGTTAGACTGATATCTCGTGCCCGCACGTGCTGCGCTGCTGTTCCTGCCTAGCATTGCTCATTGCCTCCCATGTTTTTGGGAGCAGCAGCGCTGGTGGGGGTCGCAGGCATGGCGGCGCGCAGCACTGTTCCCCGGAGGGTGCAAGACAAGTAGCACTGAGCGCACACAGTGCAGATCACCACTCATCTCCTTAAATCTCTGATGCCAAAGCAGGCTCTCAGCAGGCCATCATCCAAGACACTCCCTGCATGCCTGTCCCTGGCGGTTTCAACTCCTCTGCTCCCCTTAGTGACTGCCCAAGGCCTCCATTCACTGAACCCCCTCTCCTGGCGTCTTACCCTCTGCCCTCCTCTGCCCCCTCAGGCCTCCTCTCGCAGGCAGAGACCCCCGCCCCTGCTCTCAGAAGTGAATGTAGCGGAGTTCGAGGTGCGTCATGGGCCACTGATTATGCCGTGGTGCTTCAGCTACAACCCGGCCTATGGCCGACAGGGCCGGACGCAGCAAACTGATTGTCATGTTGCTTCCGCTAAAAAATGGCCTGTGGCTGACAGGGCTGGACGCAGCAAACTGATTGTCATGTTGCTTTAGCTACAAACCGGCCTGTGGCTGACAGGGCTGGACGCAGCAAACTGATTATGCCGTGTTGCTTAAGCTAGAACCCGGCCTGTGGCTGACAGGGCTGGACGCAGCAAACTGATTATGTCATGTGTTTCAGCTACAACCCGGCCTATGGCCGGCAGGGCTGGACACAGCAAACTCGGTTGCTTGGCCCAGCAGCTGTTGCTCGATCAACGTTTTGTCCCAGTCTGCCCTGTGCCCCTGTGGTGGCCGCACAGTAGCCCCTGAAAGGTGGTCTGGTGCAATCTATAATGAAGACTGTCATGGACCAGCCTGCTACTTGAGCCTGTCTGCAATGTTAGGGCACTTGATCTGTATGAGGAGGAGGTTCCAGTCATAAATAATGCAGTCAGTATTTGACACTGCGTCTGACCCTTCGCCCCCCCTGTTCCTGCCCGTCCCTACATCTCGCCCCAACACTTGCCGAGTAAGAGTAATATGTCAAGGGCTTTGTGCCAAAATACTGCCCACCTGTCACTCCATCGACATACACCTGTCAATCCACACTTTGCGCCCCCCTTGCGCAGCCAGTGCGGAGGAGCTCAATCAGCGTCAGAGGCATAGAGGCTGCCCCACGTGTTGCTGCGCTGGCCGATGTGAGTGTGTGTGTGTGTGAGAGGCGACACGATGCGCTGATTATTTGTTGCATGTGTGCTGTGTGGGGAAAGTACACTAGGGCGCTATGAGATGGTGCTGTGCCTGGCGCCTGCCGACTCAAATATTTCCGGGGTGACAACATGCACTACCTCTGAGCTGGAAGTGTGTGGTAAACTGAGGGTGCTGCCGGACATGATGTCCTTCCCACCTTTCATCCTGCCTTCCCCCTCTTTTCCTTGCCTGCGTTGCCCTTGATCCTGCCTGCCTGCTCTGGACCTTGTCTGCCCTGCCCTTGATCCTGCCTTCCCGCTCTGGACCTGGCCAGCCTCGCCTGCCCCACCCATGATCCTGCCTGCCTGCCTGCTCTGAACCCTGCCCGCCCCGCCCATACCACCTCTCTGGCTGTTGAACCACTCTACCCAATGTGCATGCAGCTTGGGATCGACGGGTTTGAAAGCGATGCCGCGTACAAGTACATGGCGAATCCCGACGGCTCGTCCGATGAGGGGGGAGGCGCCGGCTCATCCCAGGCGCACGCCAAGCAGGGCAACGAAACCGCGGCGGCGGTGAGGCCAGCTGGATGCAGCTCTATGTAAATGACGTTGCACCTCTGGGCCATGCTCATAAGGCTTGTCTATGTGGGCGCTGCTGGATGCAGCTGTATACCTTATGCCTGACATGTGTATCTCTCTTGCCAAAATTTTGGGAGATGGCGTAAGTCGTACGATATTGCATGGACTTGGCTGATACCTTCTTTTTAGCTCACCGGTCTTATGATATTGTTTGGATCTCAGGTTTTGGATCTTATCTGGATAAGATTTGGATCTCATGCGAATCTCATATAGATGGATCTCATTTGGATCTTACTTGGATATCAGGGCTTTTGAACCTTACATGTTGAAACAGCGACTGTATGGCCGCATCCTTGTGTTGTCATTGCAGGTATAAATTTGTTTGTTCCTTGCCCAGGCTCCCTAATACCCTCCGCCCAGAATGCAGCACAGCAGCTACGTGCCTGCAATCTAGCTTGGGATCGATTAAACCCTCAACCCTGATCCCTTGACCCTCACACAGCACCGCAGCCACGTCATGTCTGCAACCGCCCTAGCCGGTGTCCTCGCCAACGACGCCAGCAACGGCCACATCGGCCTGGTGGCCACGGGGCGGGGCGGAGGTATTGCCCAATCCCACAGTGAAGGACGCGCATCATCACCGCCTCGCAACAGCTGGCCCAGCCCGAGCAGCCCCTTGGGCCGGCCCTCATCGCTAGCGGCGAAGAAGAGCGTGCTCGGCCCCGCTGGCCCGCCTGTTCCCGTGAGTAGCAGCATCAGCAGCAAACCTGCCGCACGCAGCAGCAGCCCAGCGCCGTCTGCGCTGCTGCCTAGCCAGGGTAGCGGCGGCGGCATCGGGGTGCATCATGCGCCCAGCCTGTCCAACCTGCAGTCGCTGGCGGCGGCGGTGGGCCTGCCGCCTCAGACGGTGCTCGCTATCGAGAAGCCGGAACCACTGACCAAGGTGTGATGTCAGGGTGTAGCTGATCAAGGTGTGGATGATGGGTTGAGGGTGGAGGGTTTAGCTGAGGAAGGTGATGATGGGTTATAAGGGTTAAGCAGACGAAGATGCGGAAAATAGGTTGATGTAAGGGATGTTGGGGTTAGCTGAGGTAGGTGTGGATGGTGTGTTTAGCTGACCAAAGTGTAGATGATGGGCTTGCTTTAGACTGATCACTCTTCAGCGACTGTTCCCAGGGCTGGCCAGGCCAGGCGCGTCATTTAATGCATTCTGGGAACTTCACGTCCCTCATATTGCCTCACTTTTCACACTCTGGCACTCTTTATGCAGATGGAGTCTGCCTTAGACAGCGAGTACTGCCGCGTGATCACGCCTGAGGCGCCCATGAACCACGAGGATGAGGACGTCTGCAACATGATCAACGAGATCATGGGCATGAGGACCCGATGGCTGTTCAAGGTAAGGGACAGGAGGAGGGACAGGAGAAGAGACAGGAGAACTCAATATATATCCAGTGTAGGGGGCAGGAGGTGGGGCAGGAGAACCCGATTGCTTTTCAACGTAGGGGGCAGGAGGAGGGGCAGGAGGAGGATCAGGATATGCTGATATTGAAAGAAAGAGGCAGGAGGGCAAACATGCAATTGGCTATGACAGGTAGGGGGCAGGAGGGCAAACATGCAATTGGCTATGACAGGTAGGGGGCAGGAGGGCAAACATGCAATTGGCTATGACAGGTAGGGGGCAGGAGGGCAAACATGCAATTGGCTATTGGAGGTAGGGGTAGGGGGTGGGGCAGGAGAGCAAGAAGAGCAATTGGCTATGACAGGTAGGGGGTAGGAGGGGGGGCAGGAGGGCAAACATGCAATTGGCTATGACAGGTAGGGGGCAGGAGGGCAAGAAGAGCAATTGGCTATTCAAGGTGGGGGGTAGGAGGTGGGGCAGGAGGGCAAGAAGAGCAATTGGCTATTCAAGGTGGGGGGCAGGAGATCAAGAAGAGCAACTGGCTATTGGGGGTAGGGGGTAGGAGGGGGGGGGGGGAGGGCAGGAGGGCAAACATGCAATTGGCTATGACAGGTAGGGGGTAGGAGGGGTGCAGGAGGGCAAGACGAGCAATTGGCTATTGGAGGTAGGGGGTAGGGGGTGGGGCAGGAGAGCAAGAAGAGCATCTGGCTAATGGAGGTAGGGGGTAGGAGGTGGGGCAGGAGGGCAAGAAGAGCATCTGGCTAATGGAGGTAGGGGGTAGGAGGTGGGGCAGGAGGGCAAGAAGAGCATCTGGCTAATGGAGGTAGGGGGTAGGAGGTGGGGCAGGAGGGCAAGAAGAGCAATTGGATATTGAAGGTAGGGGGTAGGGGGTGGGGCAGGAGGGCAAGAAGAGCAATTGGCTATTGGAGGTAGGGGGCGGGGCACTAGGGCAGGAGGGCAAGAAGAGCAATTGGCTATTGGAGATAGGGGGTAGGAGGTGGGGCAGGAGGGCAAGAAGAGCAATTGGATATTGAAGGTAGGGGGTAGGGGGTGGGGCAGGAGGGCAAGAAGAGCAATTGGCTATTGGAGGTAGGGGGTGGGGCACTGGGGCAGGAGGGCAAGAAGAGCAATTGGCCATTGGAGGTAGGGGGTAGGAGATGGGGCAGGAGGGCAAGAAGAGCAATTGGCTATTGGAGGTAGGGGGGAGGGGGGGGCAGGAGGGCAAGAAGAGCAATTGGCTATTGAAGGTAGGGGGTAGGAGGTGGGGCAAGAGGGCAAGAAGAGCAATTGGCTATTGAAAGTAGGGGGTAGGTGGATTCACGCTAGTTTACAGCTGCCAGCCTCCTTTTACCTCCTTCAAGGCGACATGAGAATGCAAGGTGAATGCTCAAGGTGGTGCAATATGGTGTAAGGAGGTTGTCAGTTATATCACCTCTTTGCGCAAACGTGTGACAATGAAGCTGTCGATCCTATCACTCATTTCCGCAAAGGAGTTGCATTGAAGCTGTCAGTCCACTCACTCCCATGTGAGAAGGTGTTGCAATATAGCTGCTGGTCTCTTCACTCGTTTGTTCAGAGAGGTAGCAAAAGTGCTGACCTCTGATAGCAAAATTACTGAGTTCACTCTCGCACTGGATGGCCTTTGTCCTGTACAGGGTCCGTAGACCACACTCCTGCATGCCTTGCCAACCACTGACCTGCGCGGACCTGTGACAGTAGCTAACCTTGGCCCTTTAGAATCTGCAGTCGGCATGATACCCTCATTCTCAAACGCCGGTCTCGCTTGAGACTGAGATATTCCGGCATTACTGGCCGACATGCAGCTATATGCAAATTCCACTCCCTTGACAGCTGATCTAACACTCCTGTGCCTGGCAGGACCACTCTTGGATTGCTCATGTGCCGAATCGCCCATCCGAAGCACATTCACACATTCTCTTGTTTCTCTGAGCCTCCAGCTTTTCACCGGTTTAGTTTTTGTCCAACCCATATTCTTCGTTTATCGGCTGGTTTGTCCAGCCCTGCTGTCCGCTCCTTCTGTCCCTGCTCCTTGCCATCTCTCTCCATTTCCCTTGCCAGTCTAAGGTCCGGCCAGAGTTCTTTGGCCGCAAGGCCGAGGCCAACGCCGTTACTCCACGACAAACATGCATGTTCTTTCTGTCCCTCCTTGCTCCCTCTATGTCTGAGGCAATGCTACCATACCTCACACTGACATGCCTGTTCCTTTATTGCTCCCTCTTCTGCTTGCCAGCCGGAGATGCAGCCAGAGCTCTGCGGCAACAAGTCCAAGGCCAACGTCTCCTACACTGACGTGCCCGCTGTTTACTTGCCCCTCTCTGTATTATTTGACAGCCCAAGATCGAGCCAGAGTTCCGCTGTTATGAGCTGAGGCATAATTTCCTTACACTGGCATGCCTCTTCCTTAATTGCTCCCTTTCTATTTTCTTTGACAGACGCAGGTCCCGCCAGAGTTCCGCCATTTTGAGGCCGAGGCCAACGTCCCTAAGACTGGTGTGCCTTCTCTACAATTGCTCCCTCTCTGTATTCTTTGACAGCACGAGATCAAGCCAGTGTTCTGCCGTTATGTGGCGGAGGCCAACGTTCCTTACACTGATATGCCTGTTCCGTAATGGCTCCCTATCTTTTCTTTCTTTGACAGCTCACCCTGGAGTCGGAGTTCCGCCGTTACGAGACCAAGACCAACGTCCCTTACACTGATAAACCTTATCTTGAATCGCTCCCTCTCTATCTTCTTTGACAGCCCGAGATCAAGCCAGAGTTCCGCTGTTACGAGGCCGAGGCCAACGTGCCCAGTGACATCGACCCCAACCCGATGGAGTACCGCCACGTACCGCCCTCGGACCACACGTACCGCTTCGTGAACGGTGTCATGAAGGTGTTCACGGACGCCTCGGAGGCGGAGGAGGTGTTTAAGGTGGGAGTGCGGGGTCGTTTGTACTCTATCTCGGGGTAGGTATGTGCTCGGGGTCCGTTTGTATACTAGCGCGCTGTCACAGGTTGCAAACCCGTCACAAACATGCATTTTAGTTAACTTAGTTGTGCATCATTCGCTTAAACGGCCCTGGAGAGGTGGTCCAGCCAGCCAGCCGGCAGCTTGCCTAGTGCACTTCCTTAGATCTTTCAAGGCAGAAGTTGAGGAATATGTTTTTGCTGGCTGCTTTAGTGCCAGCGTGTCCCAGCCCGAGCGTCCCCCCTCCCTGCCTTTACCCAGTGCACCTTGCCTAGTTAAGGGGTCAGGGTTAAGGGTCCGAGCGACCTCCCCCCTGCCTTTCCTCTGGGCACCTTGCTGCACCCTAGGCTTTGCAAACGGTAATGAAGGCACTGTCCCCATCCTTACTGTGTGCCTTGCCCGTCCTGGCGGTGCATGTCTGCCTGCACTCCTGCTCTAACCCTGTCGCTTCCTGTCCCCGGCCACTGTCAAGACCACTGACAGACCTCCACACACATCCAGACACGTACATACATACGCCAACCCAGCCTGCACTACCTGCTGCCAGCATCCACAACATCCCTTGGAGTGAAGGATTTTAGGGGATAGGGCCCCATAGGGGCTAGACCCTAAACCCTACCAGCATCCACACCATCGCTTATTCCCCACCTGTGCTGCTGACGATACAGCTGGCTAAACGTATGCACCTCGTTGAAATAGAAAACTGAAGCAGCTCTTGTTTATTGTATGGATCTTGTTGAAAACAAAGTCTGCGATCAACTGTTGTTGACAGTGCTGCTGCCTGTGCTGCTGGCAGGTTCCAGGCACCTCCACGGAGTTCTTCACGGACATGCACCGCGTGTTGCGGTACAGCGCCCTGGGGCCGATGAAGAGCTTCACACATCACAGGCTGATGCTGCTGGAGCAGGTGAGAGAAGGGGGACAGGGTGGTTAGGAGGGAGGGGTTAGAGGGAGGGGAGGAGGGAGAGGGGACCTGACTCATGCGCTTATAAGGGTGATGCAGTGGCTATGCTTGGGTTTAACTTTTGTGCCAGCTTGATAAGCAAGCCCCGAATCCAAGCCTTGTATCATTTAAGAACCCTGTCCGCTGCATGTTAGCCACATTTTAGCTGTGGAACCTGCACCTGTTTAGCTACCCTCCTCCCAGCGCATGTGTGTTCAACCTGTGTATCTAAAATTCAAACCCTCCTTGTGTGTGTGTGTGTGTGTTAAACCTGTGCGCATACTCATGCCCTCCTTTCGTGTATGCGTGTGCATACGCAGAAATTCAACCTCAATGCCATGCTGAATGCCGACAAGGAGTTTGTGGCCCAGAAGGCAGCACCTCACCGTGACTTCTACAACATCAGGAAGGTGAGGAACAGGCCCAGCAACAGGCCCAGCAACAGGACAGAGGCCCAGACTGAGCAACCTGGCTAAAATCGTACTATGGAAAAGGCTGTCAGACTTGAATAATATAGTTTGCAAAGTTGCTGCAAGGCTAAAATGACATTGATGGGTGGCGCACGTGGGTGACCCAGCGTTGATTGCAAACTTCTGGATCCCCGGTTTGCATCGACTCTTTCCGGCTTAAGTCTGGCTACCTTTGCGAAAATGCTGAGCCTGGCTAGGCGTCCTAAAGCGCTGCCAGGCTGGGGGCAGGCTAGGCTTGCTGAGACGCTGCTAGGCTGAGTCTGACAACCTTTGCCAAGGCGCTGCCTAGGCTTGCTAAGACGCTACCAGGTCCGTGCATACTAAGCTTGCTGAGACGCTGCTAGGCTGAGGCTGGCTATTTTTGTTACGACGCTGTCAGGATGTGCCTGTCTAGGCTTGCTAAGATGCTGCCATGCCGGAGGCAGGATGAGGTGGCGGAATCAGTGTCAGACACTTCAACTGGGACCTGCTGGGTTGACGGTGGAGCCGTCCTCTGTTCAACACTAGTTTACTCTTGAACCCTAACCCTGCGTAACAGTACTGTACCCTCAAACCCTGACCCTATGCAGCACCAATTTACTCTTTGAACCTGAATCCTGTGCAGCAACATCGTACCCTTAAATCCTATCCCTGTGCAACACCAGTGTACTCTTTGACCCTAACCCTGTGCAACACCAGTGTACTCTTAA
Organism: Limnomonas spitsbergensis; assembly: GCA_037349105.1. Lineage (NCBI taxonomy): Eukaryota > Viridiplantae > Chlorophyta > Chlorophyceae > Chlamydomonadales > Limnomonas > Limnomonas spitsbergensis. Next base: position 2,143,789 of record JAYJMM010000113.1, read on the forward strand.
ACCCTGACCCTGTACAACACCAGTGCAGCGACAGTGTACTCTCAAGCCCCAACATTGTGCAGCAGCAGTCTCGTGGACTTTCACTCCACCAGGGTATGCTAAGGGTTTAGTGTTTAGTGGCACATGGATCTGTGTCTGCATGGGGCCAGTACTTGCTTGGATCTGTGCCCGCATGGGACCAATGCCCGCATGGATCTGTGCCCGCATGGGATCAGTGCCCACATGGGATGACCCCCCCCCTGGATCCGTGCCTGCATGTGGCCAGTGTCCACATGGATTTGTGTCTGCATGGGGCCACTTCCCGCATGGATATGTGCCGCCTGCCCATGTAAAGAAGCACTCCGCCCCCCTTCTCACCTGCCCCACCCCGCATTCCCTCCCAGGTGGACACCCACATCCACCACTCGGCATGCATGCACCAGAAGCATCTCTTGCGTTTTATTAAGTCCAAGCTGCGCAAGGAGCCCGACGAGGTGAGAGGCACACGCTGGACAGGGGAGGCACGGGCTGTACGGCCTGCTTGGGATGTGCCTGACAGCTAGTTTTCAATTATCGCGCTGCCCGGTCTATCTGAGATGCCCGGTCTGCAGCGGGAGTTCTGCAGTTAGCTTTCTGTCTGCAGCTAGCCTTATTTCCATGATGTGCTGCACGGTCTGCCTGATGTTTCCAGCAGCTAGCCTTCTTTTATTTTTTACGCATCGCGCTGCACGGATGTCTTTGGCGCTAAGCAGACATTCACATTCATTTGTATACAACTCCCTTCCTTACTTTTCCAGACCCAGGACGATCTTTCCCAGACACTCTTTCACCTGGAACACTCTTTCCCAGACTGCCCCATGCCTCTCGTCGACTCACCTGATCAGCCCAGGCCATGAAGATTGAACTCATCATCGTAACCTCACAACACGCTGTCACCGGCATCCCTCTTAATAAATAATTATGTGCGAACCGGTATGCGTATCACCGTACAGTCAAAGCATCTGATCCTGACTCATGGTGAGCAGGTGCCCCCTGTCCCTCCAGGGTTTCCCGAGAACACGGTACATCCCCTTTCCCTGTCCTGATCCTGACCCCTCTCCCTGCCTCTGATGCTGTGTCCCCTCCAGGTTCTGATTTTCAGGGTCCCCCAACAACACCGTATATCCCCTTTCCCTGTCCTGATTCTGACCCTCCTGCGTGCCCCTGATGCTGCGTCCCCTTCAGGTAGTGATTTTCAGGGACGGGAAGTATTTGACGCTCAGGGAGGTGCGTGGTGCATCTGGACGAGGTCATGTGGTCGATGACCTTATTTTGTTTAGGGGGTAGGGTTAAGGGTTGATGACCCTGGCTTGTTTCAAGGATCAGGGAGGCTGCTCCATGACCAGACTGTGCAGGAGGCAGGAGGGCTCGCTTTCTCCTCCCAAAGGCTGGTCTTAAGCTGTTGTCTGCATGATCCCCCTGAAGATTGTTCCACCTCTCAATTCAGATTTTGTTCCCACCGTGGATTGATTGATTTTCCTTTTGTTTATGTTTACCAGTCGATGACATATCCCTGGGCTCTTGAAGATCAGGGATCTTGCCCTTGTTTATTTTAGGGTGATTCAGCTACACTTCAGCACCACGTCAGCTGCATCAAGGCCTAGGGTCGGGAACGCCTCTGCTGCAGCAAGCCTGAATGCTTGATCAAGCTTTGGTCCTGATCGACCCAGTGGTAGCTGCCCAGCAGCCCGCCAGAGGTGGCATAGCCGTTCAGTGTGCACTAAAATCGCAGGTCAATGCGATTATGCGTGCATTGGATATAGCATCCTTGCACCGTGCAGCTTGGGTGAGTGTGGATGTACTGTCAGTGTTGTGCCTGTGGGCAGGCCAATGCAGTTTTGCGATAAGTACCCGCATGTCAGGGTTTTGTTTTATGTTTCTATAAGGGTGTGTTTGGTAGGTTCTTCTGCGTGTGTCTTGCACTTGTCTGTTCACTGACAGTCGTCTCTATCACTCACTGATACCCCCCCCCACACACAGTCCTACATTGTACTAGACCGTGCACCCAGCAAGGTGTTTCCTTGGATGTTGACTGTCCATGGGCTCTGCGAGGGGAGCTGTGTTTATGTCTCCCTTCGTTTACCCCACTGCTACATTGTACTAGAATGTGTACTCTTCTGACCCTCACACACTCCTGCATTGTACTAGAACGTGCACCCTACGGACCCCCACACACTGCTACATTGTACTAGAACGTGCACCCAGCAAGGTCTGTTCTTAAATGATGACTGTCCATGGGCACCACGAAGGGAGCTTTGCTCATGTCACCCTTTGTGTAGCAGAGCAGGCAGCAGGGCTGCCATGCCTTTTTTAAAGCCAAAGTAAGACCTAAAAACATTTTTTTTGCCTTGGGAAAGACTTGATGAGACCAGAAAGGATCTTGGCTTATTTTGTTTTTAGGACACAAGCTTGGGGGCGTGCCCTCGATGCCCTGGGCTTTTTTTCAACCTAAACATGGCTGGAAGTCTGCACACTGGAGGGATGCTGCCCAGTGCTGGCCCAGCATGACCCCATGGCTGATGGAGTGGTGCATGGCTGAATGGGGCAGCGGCGGACTTCCGTCAGCCCAGCCTCACACTTTCGAATTTAATGTGCAGGTCTTTGAGTCTCTGCAGATGACGGGGCACGACCTCAATGTGGACACGCTGGACATGCACGCCGACAAGTCTGTGAGTGCAGCAGTGTACAGGGACTGGCGAGTTTAGTAGAGTAGAGTAGTGTACAGACATGCATGCCGACAAGCCTGTGAGTACGATGGTCTCCTTGGGCTGTGCAGGGTTGAATAGGGCTGTGCATGGCTGATCTGGGCTGAACAGGGCCGAACAGGGATGAACCCGGCTTAAGCATGTCTAGGGGCCAGGGGGGGCAATAGATGAGGGCGCAAGGGAGCTGTTCCCGGGGGGGCAGAACCTCTTTTGATTGCTATGGCAGACGAGGGCTGGACGTGATATTACTATTGCGGAGCGTTGGTTTACCCCAGGGGATGTGGTGCATGTCTGTGATTGCCTACCGTAGCTCAGGTTTTCTGTTAAGCTGTGCAGCTGCCAGGCGAGGGGGGCACTGCTGGTGGGGAAAGGAGTGGCTCGGCAGCCAGAGGTCCTCTGTCATCGTTTGCGGCTGCTGTACAGCAAAACATGTCCGTGCACTCTGCTTGGGTGCTGTGTGCCCCTTTCCTGCCTTCAGCCACTGAAGCAGGCCGGTGGGTTTTCGACCTCAGTGACACCATAGAAACAAAAAAACAAAAAATCGATGCCTTCAAACATGGCTGTTTCAGCTTCATCGTTTAATCCGCCCACCAGAGTTATGTTGTGTGATAAACTTGATGCGGGGCTCATTATTGTTCTTACTGCTTCTGAAACTTGATTTAGGCTCGTTATTGAGGCTATCTTCTTGCTGCTTCTGCTTGCAGCTGTTCCACCGCTTTGATAAGTTCAACCTGAAGTACAACCCCTGCGGCCAGAGCCGGCTGCGCGAGATCTTCATTAAGCAAGACAACCTCATCCACGGGCGGTGAGCAAAATAAACTTATGTTATTATTATCGGTACCTGTGTTGTTTTTATAGCTATATTTAAGAGTGTCAGCTGTGTTAAGGAGATCTTCTTCAAGCTCAAATAAATCAAATACAAAAAACATTGAATTATCATAGGGGACCAGCAGAGACTGGTCTCTGGAGACCAGGGTGCACTGACTGCCGCTGTTGTCATCGTGCTCTCGCATAGCAAACGAGAGCGTACCTTGCTCTGTACAGTTTCTTGTTGAGCGGATCTGCCTTGCCCTGTCCTGCCTTTCTCTGAACATCTTCCTCGCTGAGCAAATCTGCCTGGCCCTGCCCTGCCCTGCTTTGCGTCGTACAGCTTCCTCGCTGAGCTGACCAAGGAGGTGTTCAGCGACCTGGAGGCTAGCAAGTACCAGCATGCGGAGATGCGCATCAGCATCTACGGCCGCAAGGCTATGGAATGGGATATCCTGGCCAGCTGGGTAGTTGCCAACAACGTGTACAGTGACAACAACATCTGGCTTATCCAGGTGAAGGAGGGGATGGGTGGGGTAAGGGACCAATGGGGGAGGGAGAGGGGGGGGGGGGGGGTAGGTGGGGGCGGCATGGATGCACATGGGGCGGCATGGATAGGTGGGTATGCATGGGTGTGGAGTTCATGTGGGGGGGGAGGCAGGACAGCAACCGAGTGATGAGGCCAAGCAAGGGCAGTGAGGTTGGATGGGAAAAGGGAAGAGGGCAGGGATTGGGATGAAATGTGTAATCATCGGTAACGGTACATTTCTCCTGTTTAGGTGCTGGTGGCATAGGTGGGTACATCGTGTTGTGAGCGTTTGCGGTAAGGCGCTGTCGCCTAGGTGAGAGCCGTTGGGATGTCTGACAACGACGGCATGTGGTTGACACGGAATCCAAAACGCATATTCGTCGCAAATGACCCCAAGTACCGCGACCTTTTAAGCTTTTCAGTGTTGCAGCACAGGAGAGGACGGTGGCCATGTGCCAGGCTTTCAAAATGTAATCTGTGCTGCATCATGACTAATGGTACCAATTACGCGATCGCGATTACAGATTACGGATGCTGCATTCGAGGCTAGATGATTGATCGAGTTTGCAGACACTGTCACGACGGCAAGCGAGACTCCTGCTCTGTTAATGACGTCGACAAATTGCAGCACCTCATTTACTCGGGATTTCAAATTTGACGTCCTGGGTGTCTCCTGTCGTGTTCAAGTGAGGATCCACCAAAACCCTCACGTCTCTGTCCGACACTTACGTCACTGGTGTACGCCTCCACTGACGTTCCAGCAGGGTTCCGTCGGGTGGGTTGCTTGGCTGTTGTGACCCCCTGGTTGTGACCCTGGCCGCCGTTGGCACTTCCATCGACAGCCGATGATACGCCGACTCACAACTATCACTTTTCCTCAAGTACAAGTCCACTCTAATTTCAAGAAGGCACACTTTTCGCTGGACCTCAGTCCCCCCATATCACCCATCCCTATAGGACTCAATGCTTGCCCCCACCTCACCAGCTCCCCTCCTCTTACCCCTCCCTTCATACATGCTGTTGTAGATCCCTCGCCTCTACAATGTGTACAAGGAGACAGGCGTGATTGAGAATTTCCAGCAGGTGCGTTGAATCGCTGATGTGCTCGTGATTCAGGATTTCAGCTTAGCAGCTTCCATTGCTTATCATAGTGCACACGAGGGCCCCGGGCAGAAGGACCATGCTGTACCTGGAACGCAGCTTAAGCTCCCCTCAAAGAGAGTGGTAAGCTCCTGATTGAGTACCTCCAGCACATGAAATCTCCTGTGTTTATTTTGAGACAGGCGGGTCCCTGAGCCCATTGAGACTTCACCTTGACCGAACGACGGCCCAAGCAACAGGGCTTGCTGCACCAGGGCCCTGCGGCAGAAGGCCGTGAGGGAGCTGAAATATAGCTTCCGCTCCCTAAATAAACAGCGGTGTGCTCGTGTCTGAGAAATTCCTGTACCACCACTGGAATTGCTGCTGGGCTGTTCTGCCTGTATTTCACATGCCGGTACTGGATGGACCTAAACTGCGCCTCACTGCAACACGTACCCATGCAAGCCACGATTCAGGCACACACCTCCCCTTCGGACTCAACGCTGTCTCTTCTGCAGTCTGCTTTGCCGTTTTCAGCATCTGAACTCCTTCTCTCATCAGCGATATGCACTTAAGCCAATCTGCAGAGATGTAGAAAATGCGACCACCGCCGCCCACAAACTTCACATATTCTCCCCCTTGGATTACACCTTCAGATGCTGGACAACATCTTCGAGCCGCTCTTTGAGGTCACCAAGGACCCCTCGACGCACCCTCAGCTACACGTGATGCTGTCCCAGGTGGGTTAGTGACCCTCCCTCCTGCTCCTAGGGTTATCTTACCTACTCGCTCTCTTTTGGTGGCCCTTCCAGCCCTTAAGGTCTTCTTCCCTACCCATTCTTCCGCCCAGCGGTCCCCGCCCTCCCCGTTCTCCTGCCCTCAGGGCAATATTTCCTACCTACTCTCCTGCTCAGCAGCATCCACCCTCCCCGCTATACGGCATAGGGGCACCTACCCTCCCTGCTCTCCATGCTCAGCGGCATCTACCCTTCCCGCTCTTCCGATCAGCGGCCTGCACCCTTTCCGCTCTGCCTCTCAGCAGCAACCACCCTCCCCACTCTCCATCCCAGCGGCCTGCACCCTTCCCGTCCTCCCACTCAGCGGCTTCTACCCTCCCCACTCTCCCCACTTAGCGGCCTCCACCCTCCCCACTCTCCATCTCAGCGGCCTGCGCCCCTCCCGCCCTCTTACTCAGCGGCCTCCACCCTCTTGCTCTCCTTGAGCGGCATCCACCCTCCCCACTCTCCCCGCCCTCAGGTGGTTGGTTTCGACATGGTGGATGACGAAAGCAAGCCTGAGCGCCGCCCCACCAAGCACAGCCCCGTGCCCACTGAGTGGAACAGCAAGCACAATTGCGCATTCAGCTACTACGCATACTACGTCTACGCCAACCTCTTCGCATTAAACAAGGTGAGAGGAGCCGTGTTCGGTTTCACGCAATTCAGCTTCAGTTCAGCTGCGTCGTGGGGATCTGGTAAGGCAAGCCCAACTCCTCGGTCAGCCTGTTTTAGGCCAGTTAAGGTTTGGTCCCATAGAGCTCAGTGGTGACTGCCCAGAGGCCCTCAAAAGGGTCGACTGGTGCGCACTAAAATGAACACTTGATAGGAGGAGGTGCTTAATGTGACGGAGAGGGGCCACACACTTTATCTGTGATTGATGCCTGCCACTCTTGTTCACACCATGTAACGTGTAACGCTGTGATTTGCATTCATTGATGTCTGCATTTACGAGAGGGCTGTGTGGTGAGCTCGACTGCCTTCCGCCCCTCCTTGCCCCACAGCCCCTCCCTCACCTGCCTTTCCTTTCCGTACCGCCTCTCCCTCGACCTTCCCCTCCCCTCCCTGGCCCGCCTTTCCTTTCCCGACCTCCCCTCCCTCCAACCTCCCCTCCCCTCCCTGCCCCGCTCCTCCCTTGATGCCCACAGTTCCGAGAGGCCCGTGGGATGAACACGTTCTCCTTCCGCCCGCACGCTGGGGAGGCTGGGGACATCGACCACCTGGTGACAGCGTACATGTTGTGTGAGAACATAGCGCACGGTAGGTGTGGAGGGAGGAGGGGGGGGAGAGGAGGCGGGAGAGAGGTGGTGGTGGGGATTTTGGATTGAGCAGGTGGTGGAAAGAAAGTGTTTAGACACTCTGGAGAGGTGACTTAAAGCCTGGGAGTATTTTTTGAGCAGGCCAGCTCACGGTGCGCATGTAAGGGTGGGCCTCGGCATGGTGTTTGTGTATGTGTAGGAGTAAATCTTATTCTGTTGCATGGTAGCCCACCCAGTGCTACTGCCAAACGGGTGGCTTCCTTAATCCACGCCCCAGGGTGTACTGTTTTATTTCTTAATAGGAGATGAAGAACTCGGCGAGGAGTGTGTCTTAGGGTTTAGTGTGGTTTTAGGGTTGCGTGCGGTGGTCAGAGAGGTCAAGAGGACAACTTGATGAGTGGTCAAGGATACATTGTGTGCTCGGGTTCAGCATCGCATGATGTATCTGACGTGTGGCCGGGCGCGGGGAACGGCGCACTGTAGAGAAAGCTGGGGCGGGGGAGGCGGGTAGGCTAACAACACATTATTTTCAGCTCCGGAACTGCAGCGGCTGACTTGCTCCGATGCCAACCCCGTTTTTCGCCTGTGCGCCCTACAGGTATCAACCTGCGCAAGTCACCTTGCCTTCAGGTGCGTGTATCTGGCACATGCATCATTCGCTAGGGGTTGCTGAGGTGGCACTGCCTATTTTAGTGTGATTATTCAGCTACAATTCATACTCAATTTAGCTACAATTCAGCAACATCTCTGCCGGGGGTCCTGGTGCTTATGGTTCCAGGTGTGCGCGTATCGATAGGTATGAGGGGGCCCCTCCCCTGTTCCTATATAGCCCAATGCCTTTAGGGCGGAATCCCGCCAATCTGGCTACATTATTCTCATGTCATGACTGTTGGACATGCCTGATCGCCCGTGGGGGGATGCCCTCCGGCTTTGCCCATCTGCAATCCTTATCTTGGGTTTTGAGTCGGTCTAAAAGCCTTTTTACATGTCTTCGTCGTTTCAATAGGTATTTTTACATGTCCTTAGGTCGTTTTAAAGGGTATCTTACATGCCTTATAGGACTGTTCACAGGTCATGGGCCGCTTGTGATCCTCTCCCTCCCTCTGATCCGCCCCCTCTGCCCCCACCACGCCTGCGCAGTACATGTTCTACCTGTCCCAGATCGGACTTTGCATGAGCCCCCTGAGCAACAACTCTTTGTTCCTGGACTACCACCGGTAAGGGCTTAGGGTTCCTGGACTGCCACCGGTGAGGGGGCCGGGCGCACGAGAGAGGGGGGGTGTAGGCTTGTGTTGCGGTCCCGGGCGTGCATTGAGAGGAAGCCATGAGCAGGTGGCAGGGGGGACGGTCCATTTCCCCACACATGTCTGCCCTGCCCTGGCCAGGGCCATGAGGAGTGGTGCCCTCAGTGGCGGTCAGCCTGTTCTGAAGTTGTGTTAACAAGCCACAGTGACTTCCAGTAACTCAGTTTCTTGTGTAATCGCGACTTTTCAGATAGTTCGTGAGTTGTGTTGTCGCCAGCTCAATGACAGCCCAAAGGTTGTATTTGTGTTGGCAGGCGCGTGCTGAATCTGTGACACTCATGACTGAGGGGCTTTCTGTTGAGCCCTCATAATGGGCTTGAGGACGCCTGAAAAGACAGGTCTCTGATGTAGGGCCTTTGCTTGTCTCCGCGCCTATCCGCGCCATGCTCCCCTCCTCCCTTGTGATCACGCATTTTGAAGTGCTCTATATTTTTTTATTCACTTACCGTCAGATTTTTTAATGCCACTTCTCTCCTCTCACCCCTCCACCCCTCCTACCCCTCCACGCATCTGCTTGCTCCACCTCTCCACCCCACCCAGTCTCCCACCCTCCACCCCTCCACCACCTCAACGCACCTGCTTGCTCCACCACTCCACCGCTCTACTCGCTGCCCTCCCGACTGCCCCTTTTACAGCAACCCGATGCCGACGTTCTTTGCGCGAGGGCTGTCGGTGTCCCTGTCCACTGACGATCCGCTGCAGATCCACCTCACCAAGGAGGTGAGCAATCAGCTGCAACTTGTTTCAGCAGCACTGAAGAACCATCACTAACCTTCAGTTTGAACCCTGGACTTCAGGGTTCAGGGCCAACCCTGATGTTGTCCCTGCACCCTAAACAGGGATAGTGTTAACTTCAGGGTTAACCCTAAACCCTAAACATCGAACGCACACTGTGAAGGATGTTCTGATCAGCTTGTGTGATGGTCCGCCATCTTAAGATCGTGCATACTTGCTGGGCCCTGCTGAACGCTTGGTCGCGCGGGGCTGGTAGGGGATGAGCAAGCTCAGCCATCGAGAAGGTAGGATGCGTTTGAATGCCGGTCTGCCAATGTACGTCATTCCCAAATCCGGGAAGCATTTGATGCGAGGATTCAAGCCGGATTATGTGGAGCTTTGTGTGAGATCTGCTTGCTGGAAAGACTCCTGCAGCCTGCAATCCTAGTTTTCTGGAGATTCGCTATCCACCGGTAAAGAGACTCCTGCAGCCAGCAGCTCCCCCCAGTCCTCTTACCTCAAATGGCATGAGGGGTTTTAATGTCTAGGGAATCAGCATATTTTGCACCCCAACCAATATTGGCCTCACGGTTGTTCGAAAATTGCCGGACTGGACCGGCTGCACTGCATAAGGCAACCACTGACCTGTCTCCCTGCCCCACTCAGCCCCTGGTGGAGGAGTACAGCGTTGCAGCGCAGGTGTGGAAGCTGAGTTCCACGGACCTCTGCGAAATCGCCCGCAGCGGTGTCCTCCACTCGGGCTTCCCGCACGCCTGCAAAAAGGTGAGCAGCGGCGCCTTTCACAGCTCAGCACTTATGCCGCACACAATTTTTTTAAGGGACAGGACCTGCTGCCTGCCCAACACTTCCTTTGATTTGAAGGGGGGTCTTCAGCTAGTCCTCAGCTATATCACGGCCTGAGGCCGTAGATATGTGGTGCTGCTTGCCCTGCTGCTTGGGCCACCGGCAGTAGGCTGGACGGGGCTTTTCAACCATCGGCCCATTGGTGGTCATACAGCGGACCTCAAAGGTTGTCTGCTGTGAACTGAAAGAGACATTGCGGTGTGCTCGCCAAGATTCCGCCCTGGGGACCCGAGATTCCTCACGAGCTCTTCCTGGTGTGCTGCTCCTTTGTAGCACTGGATTGGAGGCGAGTACTGGAGGCACGGTCCTGATGGCAACGACATCCACAAGACCAACGTGCCTAATCTCCGGCTGCGCTTCCGGTGAGGGTTTAGGGCTTCAGGCTAAAGGGTTAAAACCCCGCACCCTAAACCCAACGTGCCCAATCTGCAGCTGTGCGTCTGGTGAGGGTTCAGGGCTTGTGGCTGAATGTTTTAGACCCTGCACCGCAAACCCAACAGGCCCAATCTCAGGCTGTGTTTCCGGTAAGGGTTCAGGGCTCCAGGGTTTAGGCCTTTAGGGTTTAAACCCTAAACTCTCAACCCAGCGAGCCTAATCTCCGGCTGCGTTTCCGGTGAGGGTCCAGGGCTTCAGGTTTTAGGGTCTATATCAATCTGTAAAATGTTTTCCGCAATGCCCCAGGGCCGAGATAACAGTGCACAGGTTTCTCACTCCTACGCAAAGACGTGGAGGGCCATCTATATTAGGTATAGTGAACTGACTTGGGCAAGCAGACGTCCCCTTGCGCTCGGGTTGCGTGGGGGTTTATTGAAACAATTGTTTATATTTAATGATGTGTTTCATGCGCTTCGGCTGCAGGTATGACACATATACGGCTGAGATACAGGTCATCATGCATGGCGTGCTAGGCCACCTGGCAAGGAAGCAGTTGCTGCGCGATTGAGCTGTTTAGGCGCGGCACATCGAAGGCCTCTGCATCTGGCCCCAGCAGCCCCTCTGCGCAGAAACAGGTGGATGCATCATGCTCCTGCCGGATTGGTCAGTCCCATAACGGAGTTGGTCTGGCATTGGTAGTTTATTGCTGCTGTAGTGAGCTACTCTCCCTCGTCTTAGTTACTGAGAGGGAGGTCGAACATAGACTGTTTTGCATTCAAAACTGAATAAGGACGAGACTGAGCGTTCATGGCGGGCCCAAACGGCATTTGAATGTCTCTCATTTCCTGGAGTGGGCCACACGACCTTGACAGCGATATGATAACACGCATGAACATGGTACGATCTAGTCTGACTTTTTTTGCGCGGCCAAGTTTTTTTGAGCAGGGCCCAGAGGTGTAACGTCATTGACTTGTTTTGCACCCGTGTGTGAGATTAACCTGACATTATCAATGCATGGTAGCCTCTTGTGAGACTGTGCTGCCTTGGGGGTCCAAAAAGGTTTCTGGCAGAGGGGCAGGAGCATGCTTGAAGCCAGGCAGCAGCGAATGCAGCTGACAATATCGTAATAAGGATGAGGAGTAAAAAAGAAACAGGTGAAAAGGCAATCGCTGGACAGCTCATCACAGCAGTGCGGCTCAGGTGCGCGAGTGTGCCACACTTCCAAGATAAAATTCCAGACTGAAGATGATCGCCAGCGGAAGTGTATAATATAATTTGAACAGGGGGTGGGAAATCATATGGAATCCCGGTCACGGCAAACGTCATAGTGCCATGCCTTTCTTCATTCAGGATGGCCGAGCTAATAACCGCAGATTTTAGGTAGGAGCCCCATTGCCGTCTTTGGTCACGCATTGCTTGCACACCTACTATGCATGCATAGTGTAAACCTTCGGTATCATTCAGGAACACCATATTTTGGCAGTTTGGCCCTCTTGGCTAGACCGCCAGCCGGAATAGCTTATGTCCGGTAATAACTATGCTCAGTTGTTCAGTCACTGATTAGCAGCATGAGCGGCTGGTGGGAAAGGGAGGAGACGGCATGGCGCCATGTGCTATGCTTAATCAAGTGAGATTGAGGTGAATGTTCAATGCAGAACCGCGAGGAGCGACGAACGAATTTCACGCATAAAGACGGTCGCCTGCATGAACAACCCCGCGTGACCCGGTGGGCACCCGTGAGGGTCACCGGGTCGAGCGGTTTGGGGGCCAAGCGACCGCCGGGGGTAGCTTCTGCCAGGGTGGGTTCCCCGCGTCCCGCTCGAAGGAGAAATACATAGCAATACCGTACATTGAAACATAGCCAAATCTTGACAAACTTTTACCACTTTCCCTCCCACTACCATCACAACATATTACCACCAGTTGAGAACAATATCACCAACCCTTCAGTACAAGCTACTGCATATGCCCAAAGACATGACGAGGATCCAGCTCGTCGGCGTGGTGCTCTCGGCCATTCTATGTGAGTCCTCATCAACGCTGGCTGCTACCCGCGCTTTAGTTGTGATGTATCCTGACCGCTCCTCTTTGATTCCGAACCAATCAGTACCTCTCCACCGTGCACATGATATCGTTGTGGAATGACAGCTACATAAATTTGGTTCAGAGGCAGGCCTCGTCCCGTCATGCTATTCAGTTGTTCATATCTAATATCATGTCCTGACAAGCATCCATGCTGGCACGGTTGCAAAAATGCTTCTGAAATTTTGAAGTCGCCGCCTGTGTCTCTGACTCACAGGTGTCACATCTGCCCAATTTCCTGAAGCAAGTGAGTACGCCCTACGCTTGTGTGCATTATCTGCTCTGGTGAATGAACAGTCACGCAGTCTGTGCATTTCCTCCCTGAATAGTGCACACGACACTGCCAGAGACTTACAATCAAATTCCATGATTCTAGTATACGCAATGTCCATGAAGTTGAGACGAATGCTTTCACCTCGGACCGAGTCCACCTGGCCAATGTGTTAAGCGTCATTTCGTGAAATATGTTTGCTGCAGCCGTAAACTCTAGTCGCGGCATCTTTTTTCCTTCTACCGCAAAGTGTGTATTGTTGCTGCATTTGAAAACCACTTATATTGCGCTGTGTTTTCTTATTTGCAGCGGCTGGTCCCCCATATGTTGTGCAATCCATAGTGGACAGCACTGGCACGTACACCATCTACGGCGCACCCTCTCCTTCGATTGACAACAGGCAGCTTTTCGAGAGTGCGATCCAGACTTGCGTCGCCCTCGGTGGCACTTTGGCCGACCTGACAAACTCCAACGCCAACACTTTGAGTACCCTGTTCTCCAGCTACGCCAGCAAATCCGTGTCCACGGGCAACCGCCGGAAGTGCTCCTGGGTTGGGGTGACCAACGTCGCTGTCCTCGGCAAGCCCGACTTCTCCACTATCACCGCCTCTTTTACGAGAGAAGTCTACTGGGCTAAAGATAATGGCTCGGTTTGTGGAGCGGTGAGTCAAGCTGTGAAGGCTCGATGGAAATGCCTTCTTACCACTTCACACTGTTTGCCATCTCGTCCCATGCCCTTACCCAATTTGAAATCAATTATCTTACTTCTCTGTAACTTCGCTTCCACAGATTTGCGTTGCTGATTCCGGCACAACTGGCATTTACGCCCGCGACTGTGACTACGAGCCTGCTGCCTACATCTGCAAGGTGTCAAGCTCTACCACCCCCCTTCCCCCTGCACCCCCTTCCTACCCTGCTGTGCCCTCCCCCTCTCCGGCTTCCCCACCCCCCTACCCTGCTGTGCCCTACCCCCCTCCGGCTGCCCCACCCCCTCCTAGCATGTATCCTCCCGTGTACTCCGCTGTATCTACTCAAACTACCTTCACGAAGTGCATGGCGTACTCTGGCTACACCTACTGCTCATACATCTCGGAGCCCTTTTCCTGGGCTGATGCCCAGCTTGTCTGCCAGCGGGCCCCTGTCAGCCCTGCCCAGCTTGCCACCATCGGAAGTGACGCAGAGCTGGCCTGGATCTCGTCCAACTTTCCCACTGGGGACGCCACTGCCGGCTACTGGACAGCAGGATTCAAGTCCAAGTACATCACCTCCCCTCAGTTCTTCATGCCCTCAGCGTCCAGCATGACTGCTAGCAACACTTGGCTGGCCAGTGCCTCCATTTCCGCGCTGTCTACCTCCACCAACTGGGTCCTTTCGCAGTTGAATCTGTATCCAGTCAGGTCAAACCAAAACATGGTTGGATACAAGGGCAACTGTGCAAGTGGATTTGGCTGTGGTGTTGCCCTCACCAAGACTAGCAAATCCCTGCAGTATGTGGATTCTAACATCCCGCTCTACGCACTTTGCAAGATTGCCTCTTCTTCTCCCGGCGGCGCCTACCCTCCCCCCCCCCCTCCCTCCCTTCCCCCCCTTCCCCCCAGCTGCCCCTCTGCCCGCCACCAACACGGCCCCCCCCTCCACTGCCTCGACCCGTTCTGCCGGAGCTGCATACGTCACTCTGGCAATGATGACCACTCTCTCTCTTTCTCTCAATGCTTGCAACAGTATCGTGAGTTTCCCTGCCCCTTTCATCTACCAGTTCACCGACGCCACAGCTGCTGCTTGGAACAACACCATGAACGCCAATCCCTCCCTGTATGCAGCACTGTCCAACACAGGGACCCCTTACATGAAGGCTGGCGACACTATCGTCCGGTCCACAAGTCCCTCTTGCACCGCCCGCCGGTCTCTGCTGGCTTCATCGGTGGCCGTCAGTTCCGAGGCCAACATGCCTAATGGTTTCACTGGGGCCATGGCCTTAGTCGCCAAATCCGACTTCCAAGGCCAGTCCACAAAAACGTATGCCTCCGGTCAGATGGCCGCCAACTACGCTGTCACAGGCGCAACCATCACTATCTCCGACCCAGTTACCAACACTGCCTTCGGCACCTACCCTCCTCCTGGCGGCACCTACCCTCCTCCTTATCCTCCCTTTCCTCCCCCTCCCCTCCCTCCCCTCCCCCCATCTTCTCCACTGCCCACCACCAACACTGCCCCCCCCTTCACTACCACGACCCGTGCGAACGGTGCTACGTACGTTTCTCTGAGGATGATGACTACACTGCAACTCGGAAATCTGGCTGCTTGCAATAGCATCACGAACTACCCCGTCCCCTTCAACTACCAGTTCGCTGTCGCCACGGGTATTGCTTGGAACAACACCATGGACGCCAAACCCTCCCTGTTTGCAGCACTGTCCAGCACAAACACCCCTTACATGCAGACTGGTGACACAACCATCCAGACCACAAGTCCCTCTTGTATCGCCCGCCGTTCTCTGCTGGCTTCATCGGTGGTTGTCGGTTCTCAGGCCAACTTGCCTAACGGCTTCACTGAGTCCATGGCCTCAAGTGCCAGCTCCAACTTTCAAGGCCAGGCTATGTTATCTTACACCTCCGGTCAGATGGCTTCCAACTACGCCGTCACAAGCGCCATTGTCACTGTCTATGACCCTGTTACCAACACTTACTCTGTACCCAGTGACAACAGCAAGGCGCTGGCCATTGGTCTCGGTGTGGGTTTGGGTGTTGGCATTCCAGTAATTGCTGGATGTGCATTCGCGGCCTACACTTTGAGCAAGAAGAGGGGCGCGCAGGAGGTTGCCCCCGGTGCTTCAGCCTAGAGGCAGCCTTCTTAGCTTAGCTAGGAATTTAATTAGTTCCCAAATGATCGTGCTCAATGCACTGCCAAGTTGAGCTTGGTTAAACTGTGTGGGTGCCGCAAGGCTGTGGGGAAACTAGTAACTTTGTTGTCTAAGAATATTTGATGTCATCATGCTGTCTCTGTAACTGCCACATCTTCCAATGCTTGGGATCTTAGCAGCAGTGTTGTCAATCAGAAGCAGTGAGAGTAGGGTCAGGATGTTGAGCTGCTCGTGTAATATTGTAACGCCTGGTACCGCTTCCCAAACGCAAGTGACATAAGACAATTTATAATAGTACTGGCACTTTTTCGGGGCTGCAAAGATCCACTTATCCTCAATAAGTCTTATGGCAGTTGCAGCTTGGACGTGCCTTGTTGTGAGGTGTCTGGAAATTTGGCAGTCACCCTATCTTCAGTTTCAGACGAAGTTGTAATTGAGGAGAGGAGGCCTCCTTCAGCATCACATATTATACATGTTTTGTCAAGCATTGATGAGTGTATATGGCAGGACATAACAGCGCATCAACATGAAATAATGACAGTGCGAGTTTGTCACCCAGCCAACCCGAGTATCTGTTACAGACAGGCATAGCAGGAAAGGTAGTAGCAGCATCTGGCCTATGTCAATGACGTACAATCGGGCCCTGCCCAAACAGACTCGGCTGCGTGGACGCCCAACTGCCCCGCTGAAAGAAAAGGAATGGAGAGAAGGAGAGAAATACCCCCTCAAAAATGAAAAGGCAGCCTGAAGTTTCCCATCCTTCTCAAGTCTTAAACAAGAAAGCAAGATGGACGTAAAAGGAGCGAGAAAAATCTTTTCCCCAAGTATTCGAAGAAAACTGGATACACCCCATCCTCGGAAGTTACAGAGCTTGACGAGAGCTATCCATATCTGGTCTTCAAATTGTTTTTGGCCCAGGGGGCTGGGAGATATGGAGGGGCAAAGGGGGGGGAGGGGGGTAAAAAAATGCCATTTTTGGAAATTGTATTATCTTCTTTGTAAACATCAGATTGAGACGGTAGGTACGCCGTTGCATTTCTTATGTCATTTGCTACAGATATGCATCATAAAAAATTCTTTGCAGTACACCAGACCCCCCTTGTTATGCAATTTTGGCATGGGGGGGTGTCATGGCTCTGGAACCACATGCACTGTTGTGCGTACACCCATTATAGACTCACACGGTGTAGCTGCATTGGTAGTTGCTGTTAATTAAGTAATGACAACCTGCTGTGAGCATTGTTTGAAGGTCATAGAATTCACAGATAACCCAGTGGCCCTAAGGAATCACCAACAGGGGAAAGAGTGCAAGAGAGGAGCTGAGCGGTTGGCCA
This sequence comes from Limnomonas spitsbergensis, assembly GCA_037349105.1. NCBI lineage: Eukaryota > Viridiplantae > Chlorophyta > Chlorophyceae > Chlamydomonadales > Limnomonas > Limnomonas spitsbergensis. Next base: position 2,160,767 of record JAYJMM010000113.1, read on the forward strand.
AGGAGAACTCGACGAAGCGACAGCGCACAATCACATCATTATACTCCTCTTTTACTCCTGCTACTCCTTCAGCTCTTGCTCCGGCTGCTGCTGCTGCTGCTGCTGTTGTCGAGGTAACTGCCACTCGTGCGAAACTGTGCGTCCTGCCGAACCCCGCCCCTTGACGTGACGTATGACGCATACGCATTTAGCTCCTCTCGTCTCTGGAGCCTCATCGTCTCTAGCGTGGATAGTAACTAGCAGGTGGTCGCTAGAGCAATGGTATGTTCTTTTATTTTACCGCTTGGCATTTGTGAACCAACTATTTTTAGCGACACCATTAGAAGCGCATTGTTGAGCTGATTGAAAGAAAGAAAGAAAGAAAACGCCTGAGCGTGGCTTGAGGAATACGGGATTTTAAATGCCGTACACCGGGAGACAAAAACCTGGTGGTTAAGGAGGGTCGTCAAGGGGTATCGGACAATAGTGGGCAGGGGAGTTTTCCAGATGGCGTCGCTGACGAAGGATGTTTATATGGCAGCGTATGGTATGCTTCGTGAGACGGCTGAGGACGGAGGAGATGTCGTGTTTGGAGACACCGAGCATGCTAAGGATTTTATCGGCAGGACGAAAGAGGAAGCCTGCGGTGCCCAGAAGGATGATATGTGCATGAGAAGAAGGCGGGGAAGGATGAGGGGGGGGGAAGGGCTCGGTCGGCGAAGGATCAGGGGGAAGGGCAGGATGGAGAACGGGTGCCAATGAAACTGTCCAACCATTATGTTTGAGGAGAAGGATAAGATTTAAATGTTGTTCTGACTTACGGGCATGGCATTGTTCGAAAGAAAATTCGGAGGTGTAACCGACTTCAACAACGTGTTTAGTGCAAGTCCTCTGGAGCCGAGACATAGTTTGTGAGCTAGAGAGTTGACCAGCGCGGTAAAGAGGAAGGAATTCGCATTGGTCGGGGGATTTGAGGGCGAGTGCAGCACCCTTATCTGCGAGTTCATTGCCAATGATGCCGATGTGAGATTTGACCTTGTACAGGTGAAAATGGTGGCGGAGGCGTAGCCTGGTAAGGATGAGAGCACGAATGTCGAGGAGAAGGGGGGCGTGTTTACATTCAAGCAAAGTGTGCGGGTGGCGAAGGGCCTTCTGCGTATCATAGAGAGAAACCAAGGAATCTGAGAAAATGGTAAGATCACCGGTGTGGTGTAAGGCGGCATGAATGAGGGCAGCATGGATGCCAGCAAGCTCAGCCCGTGTAATAGTGTTGGTTTCAGCCCGGCCATCGGGGTGGACTGTGTAGGTAGTGCTGTCTTGAGTACAATAGAAGGCCGCACCCGTGGCTGTGCCTTTGCCAGGTGTAGATAGGGCTGAGCCATCGGTGTAATATGCTGGTATATCGTGCCAACGGAGGGGGAAGGAGGGGGCGTAGGGTGTTTGGGTTGTCGTGCTTGGCTGGGCTGAGGGTGGAGGTGCAAGTATTGTGGTGGGCAGGGGAAGGAGATTTGCCTGGCCAAAACCGGACGGGAGCAAGTGGCGAGAAGGGTGGGAGGAGCCCGGGGCCAAAGTAGGAGCAAGATATGGGAAAGTACGGGTTGTGTCCCCAAGAGTATTGGAGATGAGGAGGAGGAGAAGGTCAAATTTCGGCATGCCTGCGTTAGGAATATCGGCCGGAGTGAGATGGTCGGGGGGAAGAAAAGGTAAATGGGTGTGGTGGAGGTTGGTGTAAGAGATATGGCGATGGCCTGATTTAAGGAGGGTCATGAATTAGACCCCTCACCCTTCCTGAAATTCTGGTTTTTGACTGAGACTGCTGCCGGTGCGGTACGGGGCAGGGACCAAGGGGGGGAAAATTTCCCCCCAACCGTACACGGCCTAGTCCACAACGCCCAAGTGAATTAGACACCACAATTTCAACAATTTAGCACATTCGAATATTAAAAATGTTTTATTCATGACGACGGTGCAATACCCCCTACTCGGCAATGACCCGAGGATTCTATTCACTGTCACAGGCCAAACATTGTCCGACCTGCGTGTAAAAGGCGATAGTAATAAAAGCTATGATGCAGCGGGTGGAGACGGGATCAAACTGGACAGCGCGTCGGCCTGGAGCAACCTGCTCGGCCATTTGGGCAACGCGATTGGCGCTTCGATTTGTCCACCTAACGGGAAGGCGCCGAGCCTGAGGGCCCTAGACGTCACGTATTCGTGGATCCCTGCCATGATGATCAAGGATAGGGCCGTGACTCAGCTCGACTGCGACCTAGAGGGGAGGCAGCTGGTCGTCATGAACGCGAGCATGTGGCTGAAGGACGATGCTTTGAAGTGCCCTCAACTGCGAGAAGATGGCACGCTGTGTGGCGGGGAGTTAAAGCTGAAGGGCTACAAGGACAAGGCCAACTGCTCCAAAGGGGTCGGCAATGTGCACCTGGTCTACATGGCCAGCTATCTAAGAGTCTGCTCTTGCTGCAAGACAAAGGCCAGTGACTGAATGATTCTTAGTTTTCCTGACTGGTGGAGCATGGGCTGACTGATGGAGCATGGGCTGACTGATGCATCATGGGCTGACTGATGCATCATGGGCTGACTGATGGAGCATGATGGGCTGACTGATGGAGACTGGGCTGGTTGCATGGGCGTCATGGCATGCATGGCATTCTTGTTTCCACTTTGCTCATGCTGCATGAGAGTGCCACTGTGCGCTAAGCATGTGTAATCATGCCCACAAACAACTAGGCCTGTTATAATCAAGGCATGGCCTGACCTAGCTAAATCCAAACCTCAGAACGGAATATTTTTACTTTGACATTCTGCCCATTGCCATCATCTAGGTGCAAGACATCAATTTGCTGGATCAGATGCCCGCTGCTGTTCGCCACCTGATCCCAGTGGATCGCTCGCCACAGTCAGGCATACCCTCTGACCTGCAAGCCTTGATGATGACGCTCATCCCTCAGGGGGTGACCTTCACCCAGCTGGCCAATGCATTCAACAGCCTTATGCATGCTGAACATGCATGTCAGGAGCATGATCTGTATGAGAAGCTCAGTCGGCCAGGGCAGAGCTTTGGGCAAGAAAATTTCGCCTACCTTGACATGACCTCTGCTAGCACAATGCATCACCAGTTCCTGTCTGAGATGTACCTGGAGGCAGTGGAGCAGCTCCTCAAGACGCATCGGATCATCCAGGGCACCTTCTGTCACCACATCATTAAGCTGGATCATGGCTTCAAGGTATACTTTGGCTGTTATGTGGAGCTTGTGTTACAAAACGTGTATGTAATGCAAGCTGCTATGACAGTCTCATACGATGCTCCCAGTTGGATTGTATCTAAATTGCAGCTGAGCTGAATTGTAGATGAGCCTTGGATATTGTAGCTGAGCCATGGATTGCTGATTTGCAACTGAGCTGAATTGTACCTGGATTGAGCCCTGGGTTGTAGCTGAATTGAGCCCTGGTTTGTAGCTGAATTGTACCTGAATTGAGCCCTGAGTTGTAGCTGAATTGTAGCTGAATCACTGAAATACATGTTGACATGCATTGCATGCAGGTATGAGCGCAACAGTTTTGATACGATCGAGGCATCTGTTGAGATGAAGAAGGAGATGGAGAGGGCTTAGTAGCACGTTGAGCGACTTCAGTAGAACTCCAGTTTTTAGGTTTGCGTGTTAAGACAGCTTGAATGGCACACACCAGGGTTCAATGTATGGCTGATGATGATGATGATGATGAATCAGGCTGCAGTTGTTCATGTGCACGTTTCACACTTGTGTGGCATGCTTATAACTGACTTTCCTTCTCTTGGTGGGGGAGGGGGGGTCCCTCATGCTCCTCTATTTTTTTCCTCCTCTTGCATTGGATTTCTTTTTTCCTAACAACGGGACATTGGGGCGCCCACACGGCTGCTTTCTTTTAGCAACTCTCGAAGGTGTAACGTCATTGACTTGTGTGATGTGAGTGGCATGCCAAGGTGGAACGGTAGTAAAACCCACTGTGCTCCAACAGACTCCAAACATCTTACAGATTTTTTTTATGCACACCAAAATATGTTTCACCTTTAAAATGTGTTATAATTGACATGTGGAGCTATCACAGCTCTGATGGGGGGGGAAAGTTCACACAAAAGGGGGGAAAACCTTTAAGCGCGTCGTAAGTGCAAGGCAGAGCAATTAGAGGATACCTCAGCGTAAAATCCCTTTTCCCCCCCCTTCTTTTCCTTCCCCCCCCCCTTTCCTTGGTCCCTGCCTCTTTTCCCCCCCCACCCCCTTGGTCCCTGCGCGGTACCAAAACCCTACATGGTTCCGGAGGCAGGGGGGGGGTAGCCAAGGGTCGTTTGACACTATTTTTATGATGGGGTGTTTGCCTTTTTTTGCCCCACCCTCGGGTGCCACTGCTGCGTTGTAGAAGAGGAGCACGTGCTGCCACCAGTCTTGTTGTAACGGCTGGATATGCAGCTCCCTCATGACAGAGCAGTAACCTGAATGGCATTGTCAGCTTGTTACCCGGCCCACTTGTGTATGTATGCTGCTGCAAACGGGCCATCACAAAAATATAACTGACAGCTTAGGCCTACCGTATGTGAACATCTAGATGTTTGGTTTTAATGGCCTAGCTGCCCTAGCATGACATCAAGTGACATGCATCATCAGCAAGAGGGCTGAATGAAAGGACTGCAACACCCATGCCACAACACTTGTTTCTGAGGTATAAGACCTATGTCGCTTTCATGAGCCGTGCTATCTTTCTTTAACATGGCTGGGGGTGCACAGGTGGAAAATCTGGGGGTTAGACGGGTTGCATGTCTGCTCCCTATAAGCCAATGCATGGGGGAGATGCCGTCACTTTCTGTCACAATAATGGTGGCAGGTACCATTGGCAAACTCTGTATGTGTGAACTACAGCACAGCTAACCTGCAACGCAGCACACTAAACTGTAGCACAGCTCACCAAAATTGCAGTATGGTCCATTAAACCTTGATGCGCTAGGAGGTAGCAGCACACTCGTGCTTCTTGCTGAGCGGGGCCTACAGCAGGAATTGTGCTGAGCAGAGAGTCAACGCCTACTGATCCCACTAATTTAATACAGTCCCTTTGACCTGGATCCAACCCTTGTATCCTGAATCCATCATCTTTGACCTGGAACAACCCCCGTTCCCCAGGATACAAACCGTATCCCTAAACCTTCAACCCCCGCCATCTATTTGACCAGGACCCACCCCCTTTGACATGCCCCCCCCCTTTGACCAGGATTCAGCCCCTACGACATGCCTCTTCCCTGTCCCCCTTCTGACCAGGATCCACCCCCTTTGACATGCCCCCCCCCTCTGACCAGGATCCAGCAATCCAAACCATGTGACTAAGATCCACCTCCCTTAACCCCGATACAATACCTACGACCTGGATCCAACACCAGTGATCTAAATCTAACTGTTTAACTCAGAGCCCATGTGATTGGGTCCATCCCGGTTGTCATGCATCAATTGCTGCCAATCATTCCCTAATGCCCCCCAACAATTGTGAGCAGCGATTACATGCAAGGGGGGGGGGCAAAAAAGGAAAGTCAAACACCCCATCATAAAAACATGTCAAACGACCCCTGGCTAGTGGCTACCCCCCCCCCCCCCCCCCCCCCCCCCGCCTCCGGAACCTAGTAAAACCTTACATTCTCAATCAAAAACCAAAATTTAAGGAAGGGAGCGGGGTCAATTTTAATCAGCTCATCAGTGCACTTCTAATGGTGTCGATAAATGAAGATGGTTCACAAATGTCAAGCGGTGAAACAAAATAATGAACCATTGCATTAGCTACCACCTGCCAGCTACCTATCCTCGTTAGAGAGCACGAGGCTCCAGAAACGAGAGGACTCACGCATGAGTGGCATTTAACTTGAGCGTGCTGATGTCAATAACGTTACACCTCTGGGCCTGCTCAAAGCTCTGCCGCGTGGGCGCCCAACTGTTCAGAAGGGAGAAAGAAGAAACTAAAAGGAAGAGGGGGGGAAAGGAACAAATTAAAAAAACCCGGGGATGTTGGCACCTTCCCCGGGATTCTTTTTCTTGAACCCTTCGCTCTTTTTCAGGGTTGTTCCCTTTCGGGTGCGAACTAGCAACCTCTGCCTCGTCAGTAACGTTGGCGCTGACACCCGTAAAGTATTAGTGTTTTGGCAAACCCGAAGGTACGGGCGAATCCGTATGGTATGGGCGCATCCGTATGGTATGGGCGAATCTAGCCTTGTGTGTGCCCGTGCTTGGGGGTCGGGGGCGGTTGGGAAGTCGAGGAGGCTACTCGGCGGTCCTTGTAAGCGGTGGCGGAGCTGTGTCGTTTAAAATGTTATGAGATGGTGACATAAAATTTCCAAGAAATTTTTCGTCAACAGAAGGTTAGTTGGGGCACAGCAGAAGGTGGCAGTGGCCACCGCTGGTCTGCAATCCGCTTTGCTGTCCGTGAACCCACGCCGTTCGGGGGGCAGGTTTGTGTCTCCTGCTTGCTCTTGGTCCGCCACGACGCCGATACCCGTGGAGCCGCTTGGGAATGGGCCGCACAAGATTTACGTTCATCCCACTTTGGGTCCCGTGAGTTGTCGGATGATGACTGCATGTGTAGCGTACGCCTGGCCTTGCGGAACTGCTCTATGAGTGGATGTTTAATTATGTGTCGTGTGTGTGTTGTGTTTGTTTGTTGTTCATGGTGTGCTTGACTTGTGTGTGTTGACTTAGACTGTCGAATGTTTGTAGGCGGGTTGTCGGCTACAAGCCGTGGGGTATGGCGCGTGTTTACCAGGGGGGAAATTTCCCCCCCTGCCGTACGGGGGGAATTCTGACAGTCGACAGAGACATTAGCGCGTCAGACAGCACTTCATTTGTTACGTTTCGATGCTAGGATAATGACGTTCTTAAAGTTCCCCGACAAGCCACCTTCCAGAGTCCAATTTCATGTGTCAGGGCAGACTTTACACGATGTGCAAATTCTCGGGGACTATAGTAAGAGCTATGAACAAGGCGGGACTCTCCTAGACAGTGTCAGCGCCCTAGGGAGATTCATGGCGAACGTGGGCAACGCGCTAGCCAAATCAAAGGAGGTCAGGTGGGACGGTCTCTCATTCGGATGGCCTGCTGTCACCTCGATTCGCGACAGGGCTGTGACGCTAGTTGACGCGCTGCTTGAGGGGACTAAGCTCATCGTCCTAGACGCGGCCAGATGGCTGCCAGCCGGCTCGAGCCTCACGTGCACTAAGGTCTCTGATGGTAGCTCGAAGATCTGCGGGGGCGTCCTGAGGCCTAAGGGCTTGGTCAGCAATGCCACCAGCTCCAAAGGCGTCGGTGCAGCACACACAGTTTACCTCGCCAGCGCCAATCGCCAGTGCGCCTCCTGCGGGACATCCACGTGCGACAACCAGATCCTGGAGCAGCTCCCTGCAGGAGTGCGCCACATGATCCCTGTCGAGCGGTCTGTTGCATCCGGCCTACCTGATTTCCTTCACGGCATAGTGATGTCGCTCGTGCCTGAGGGGGTGCCCTTCCTTCAGATTGCGAAGGCAGCCAACTGCCTAGTTCAAACAAGGCATGCCGAGCAGGTGTGCATTATCCCAGTCCATGCATTCAGCGACCTAAGTGACGCTCTACTGCGGCCAGCCAAGCACAATGATCAGGAAATATTCAGCTACCCTTACTTGCTGTCCTCCACCACTACGCCATGCTTGCACTTCCAAGCACCCATGCGTGCATTCCCTCATGTCCATGCATGCATTCCCTCATGTCCATGCATGCATTCCCTCATGTCCATGCATGCACTCCTCATGTCCATGCACTCCTATTTTTCTCTGTTTTTTCATTGAAATCCTCTCATGCCCATGTGCTGTCACTTTCCTCTTTTTTCCATTGAAATCATCTCTTCCATGCATGCAGCGCATTGACCTGTGTGTCGCTCTACTGCGGCCAGCCAAGCACAAGGATCAGGAAATATTCAGCTACCCAAGCTTGCTGTCCTCCACCACTACAGGAGCATGGGGGCTGCCAAGCCCTCATCATATGCCAGGAGGGCAGCTGGGGAGGCTGCATCTGATTCATCCATCAAGAGTGCTGCTGCAGCCATAGCCGGAGCTGACAGCTTGGAGCCACTGCTCCCACAGCTACCCAAGCTGGTCGAGGTCCTTCCAACCAACTGGCATGTGGTCAGCCCCAAAGGGATCGCCCAGCCAGACAAGGTGCCGGAGCCTGTAGAGTGGTGCCCTCCTTCATTCTTGGCTGCTTTCCAGGAGCTTGGGCCATCAGCAGGGGAGCAAGCTGACAAGGTGGAGGCAGAGAATGCCAACAGGCTAGACGCAGAGGTGGCCAGCCTGGTACCAGCTGAGGAGGCAGTAGCCAGCACGCTGCTAGACATGCAAGCGATAGCACAGAGGGATGAGGCGGGGCTGTCTCCAGCACCAGGTACATTTTCCCCCTGTGCTATGTGGTTCTTCCTCTCCTATTTGATGCTTTCGAACTTCGATCCCCAAATTACCTGCTAGGGGCCACCAGGTGGCTATTACTGGGCCGATTGGGACCAGACCTTGACTGGCTTACGGCCGGTGGCCCGATCAGTATCTGCACCGGACCCCCACAGCCGTTGGCCATGATGTAGCTGTCTTGTAGCTGAAGCACGCTAAAAAAGCAGTGCCCTAAACCCTCCTCATTTACTCCCTTGTTGAAATCAAAATCAAAATCAATGCTCACTGATCTGTAAATATTTCAACATGCCACTTGCAGGTGTAAAGAAAAAGAAAAAGAAAAATTCTCAGAGTGTGCTCAAGGTGAGCCCACCCTCACTACCAGGGCCCACACTGGTCATTACTAAGCAAGGCTCCAACAGACTGAAGGGCCGCTTCAAGAGGGGGAATGCTGGGAGGATCCCTAGGTTGCTGGCCTGCACAGATCATCATGTCATCATAGATGCAGAGAAGATCTTGTTTACCGACCTCCTGCCCAACTTTCAGAAGCATGGGCGGGTTGACTTCAAGGGTATGACGCAGGCATGGAATGCAGCCTTCTACACCCAAATCATGCCAGGGGAGCCTAGAGTGCCTCTTTCCCGTGAGGCAGCATCCGGGATGATTTTCTCCAAGTCAGTTCAGCATCTCAAAATCTATTACAGGCAGCTTGACAGCACTATCAGAGTGAGGGAGAACATCATGCACAACCAAGCTATCATCTCTGCCCCATTGCCTCCCCTTCCTGACCAGGGTGAGTCACAGCAGGGAAACCTGAATGGATGGCTGAATGCTGGCAGAGCCTCTAACAAGAGGTCTGTCATCAGCCCTGTTGCCAGCCCCTCCAAAGCCATGGATGGCTCTCCCTCCTCCAGCCAGCCTGCCAAGGTGGCAAGACGATAGGGTTCTGTGGGGCTGTTATGCCAGCTGACACAGCTGCTAGGGTGGCAGCCTGCCCCCCAACAGCAGCTAGGTAGCAATAGCCAGCCCAGTAGCAACAACATGTCTGCTAGCAGCAGCCAGCCAGTAGCAGCCAGCCAGCCAGTAGCAGCCAGCCAGCCAGTAGCAGCCAGCCAGCAGCAACCAACAAGCCAACCAACCAAGCAGCCAACAGTCCAGTAGCAAATAGTATGTATGCTTGGCCTGCCTCTTCTGCAGCCAGCTTGCATGCCTGAAACAGGAACACCCGAGCGGTGGGTGCCCTGTCAAGGGTGCATAACTGGATGAGCTGAAGGAGGCAGCAGCCAAGAGGATGGGCAGGAAGGCTAGGGACTTAAGTGCAAGGGACTACCTCGGGCACCTCAAGAGGTAAGTTCATGCAGGCCAATGTGTTCAAATTGCATGTCCATTATTACTTGATAGCCAATTTTCTGATGTATGGTGTGCCTGATTTTATCCGACCCTTACTTGGACAGCCGAATGATTGTGACTCCCCCACAACTGTGTGCTTTAAACGTCCAACCTTGGCATCTGACCTCATGTGTTGCATTATGTGCCATACAGGCACGACACCAAGGCCTTCATGAAGATCTCTTTCTCTCCAAGGATGCTTGAAGAAGGATGGAAGCTTTAGATAGATGCCATGCATAGTAGTGTGAATATGGGCCATGCAAGCCGGAACTTGTAGGTGACCAACAGCTAGGGACAGTCAGCCATTTTGTTTCGAATATAATTTTCACTTATTTAACACCAGGAACTGTTCCCTAATTGATACATGGGGCCAGACATTATGTTGTAGGGGGGAAATTTGGGGGGGAATTCTCACTCTGCATTGGGTGATGCCTGTAGGAGCATTAGCCCTCATTTAATAATTTTCCCCTTTCCATTTCCCCCCCTCCCTTTCTTTTCCCCCCCTGGCTCCCTGGTAAATGCACTTTTTTTTCCCACGGACATGGTAAACGCGCGCCATATTTTTCTTCGATAGCAGTGCGTGCTGCGAAAGAAGTATGGCAAATAATGGTTGTCGAACAGAGAAGCGCGATGCTGTCGCAGCCCGTGTTTTTGCTATACACGCTGCTGCTTCCATGCTTACGAACGTCAGTAGCCCAAGTGCCTCAAAAGTTGAGTAGGTTTTTCAGGGTTTGGCGGATAGCTCTTTTAGGGTCGACTGCGTCCCCGAGGCTGTCATCGCGTCATGCCTGGCCAGTCTTGGAGAGATAAGTGGCATCACACTTTTTGTGTTAGTCGAACTATTCTTTCTTCTTGACCGTTCCTTCTTTGTTTGTCTTGCCTACGTTCGCATTGTAGTTACGAACGTCGTCAGGAGCCCAAGTGCCTCAGGTTTTTCAGGGTATGGCGGAAGAGGTCATTGGCTCATAGCGCTTTTAGGGTGGACTGCGTCCCCGAGGCAAACGTCGAGTCAGACCTGGCCCGTCTTCGAGGGATTCGGACGCATCGTAACATCACACTTTTTATGCATGTCGAACTTTTCTTTCTTCTTGACCGTTCCTTCTATGTTTGTCTTGCTTACGTTCGGCATCCTAGTTACGAACGTCGTCAGCAGCCCAAGCCAGTGCTCCAGATTTTGGCGAAGTTTTTCAGGGTATGGCGGGTGGGGTCATAGCGCTTTTAGGGTGGACTGCGTCGATTGACAACAGGCAGCTTTTCGAGAGTGCGATCCAGACTTGCGTCGCCCTCGGTGGCACTTTGGCCGACCTGACAAACGCCAACGCCAACACTTTGAGTACCCTGTTCTCCAGCTACGCCAGCAAATCCGTGTCTACGGGCAACCGCCGGAAGTGCTCCTGGGTTGGGGTGACCAACGTCGCTGTCCTCGGCAAGCCCGACTTCTCCACTATCACCGCCTCTTTTACGAGAGAAGTCTACTGGGCTAAAGATAATGGCTCGGTTTGTGGAGCGGTGAGTCAAGCTGTGAAGGCTCGATGGAAATGCCTTCTTACCACTTCACACGCCTCTGTTTGCCATCTCGTCCCATGCCCTTACCCAATTTGAAATCAATTATCTTACTTCTCTGTAACTTGGCTTCCACAGATTTGCGTTGCTGATTCCGGCACAACTGGCATTTACGCCCGCGACTGCGACTACGAGCCTGCTGCCTACATCTGCAAGGTGTCAAGCTCTACCACCCCCCTTCCCCCTGCACCCCCTTCCTACCCTGCTGTGCCCTTCCCCTCTCCGGCTTCCCCACCCCCCTACCCTGCTGTGCCCTACCCCCCTCCGGCTGCCCCACCCCCTCCTAGCATGTACCCTCCCGTGTCCTCGGCTGTATCTACTCAAACTACCTTCACGAAGTGCATGGCGTTCTCTGGCTACACCTACTGCTCATACAGCTCGGAGCCCTTTTCCTGGGCTGCGAGCGGGCCCCTGTCAGCCCCGCCCAGCTTGCTACCATCGGAAGTGACGCAGAGCTGGCCTGGATCATGTCCAACTTTCCCACTGGGGACGCCACTGCCGGCTACTGGACAGCAGGATTCAAGTCCAAGTACATCACCTCCCCCAAGTTCTTCATGCCCTCATCGTCCATCATGACTGCTAGCAACACTTGGCTGGCCAGTGCCTCCATTTCCGCTTTGTCTACCTCCACCAACTGGGTCCTTTCGCAGTTGAATCTGTATCCAGTCAGGTCAAACCAAAACATGGTTGGATACAGGGGCAACTGTGCAAGTGGATTTGGCTGTGGTGTTGCCCTCACCAAGACTAGCAATTCCCTGCAGTATGTGGATTATAACATCCCGCTCTACACACTTTGCAAGATTGCCTCTTCTTCTCCCGGCGGCGCCTACCCTCCCCCCCCCCTCCCTCCCTTCCCCCCCTTCCCCCCAGCTGCCCCTCTGCCCGCCACCAACACGGCCCCCCCCTCCACTGCCTCGACCCGTTCTGCCGGAGCTGCATACGTTACTCTGGCAATGACGACCACTCTCTCTCTTTCTCTCAATGCTTGCAACAATATCGTGAGTTTCCCTGCCCCTTTCATCTACCAGTTCACCGACGCCACAGCTGCTGCTTGGAACAACACCATGGACGTTAATCCCTCCCTGTATGCAGCACTGTCCAACACAGGGACCCCTTACATGAAGGCTGGCGACACTATCGTCCGGTCCACAAGTCCCTCTTGCATCGCCCGCCGTTCTCTGCTGGCTTCATCGGTGGCCGTCAGTTCCGAGGCCAACATGCCTAATGGTTTCACTGGGGCCATGGCCTTAGTCGCCAAATCCGACTTCCAAGGCCAGTCTACAAAAACCTATGCCTCCGGTCAGATGGCCGCCAACTACGCTGTCACAGGCGCAACCATCACTGTCTCCGACCCAGTTACCAACACTGCCTTCGGCACCTACCCTTCTCCTAGCGGCACCTACCCTCCTCCTTATCCTCCCTTTCCTCCCCCTCCCCTCCCTCCCCTCCCCCCATCTTCTCCACTGCCCACCACCAACACTGCCCCCCCCTTCACTACCACGACCCGTGCTAACGGCGCTACGTACGTTTCTCTGAGGATGGAGACTACACTGCAACTCGGAAATCTGGCCGCTTGCAATAGCATCACGAACTACCCCATCCCTTTCTTCTACCACTTCGCTGTCGCCACGGGTATTGCTTGGAACAACACCATGGACGCCAAACCCTCCCTGTTTGCAGCACTGTCCAGCACAAACACCCCTTACATGCAGACTGGTGACACAACCATCCAGACCACAAATCCCTCTTGTATCGCCCGCCGTTCTCTGCTGGCTTCATCGGTGGTTGTCGGTTCTCAGGCCAACTTGCCTAACGGCTTTACAGAGTCCATGGCTTCAAGTGCCAACTCCAACTTCCCAGGCCAGGCTGTGAAATCTTACACCTCCGGTCAGATGGCTTCCAACTATGCCGTCACAAGCGCCATTGTCACCGTTCTGTGACCCTGTTACCAACAGTTACTCTGCACCCAGCAGCAGCAGTGACAACAGCAAGGCGCCGGCCATTGGTCTCGGTGTGGGTTTGGGTGTTGGCATTCCAGTAATTGCTGGATGTGCATTCGCGGCCTACACTTGGAGCAAGAAGAGGGGCGCGCAGGAGGTTGCCCCCGGTGGTAGTACCTTAAGTGGGTGTAGGTGGGGCATAGACGGAGGCATTGCCACCATCCCTGGGTCATTTGGCCAATCCAACATGCAGATATGGCCTTCCATGTGGCCCACATCATGGCTGTCTTTGATGGATTGGAATTCACTCCAAACCTGTCTGATTGCTATGATGTCTGGTGATTCAGAGAGCCTGCGAGTAGCCCAATGTCTGCACCATTCCCCACTCCTGAGGCTGCAAATTTGGGGCAACGGTGGCTTGTCAGGAAGTCATGCCCCTTGCCCCATGCAGCCCATCAGCCATGCAAGCTCCCACATCACTGCTACTGAGTTCCAGAATGCCTTATGTCAGGTATCCACTCTTTAGTCACACATCTTGATTTTCATGTCCTTTATTCCAGGCCCCCCTTCTTATCTGAGCTGAGCCAGCCAGATATGCTGAGGACTGGTTTTGCGAGAGGATGGAAAAAACAGCACTGGTGATTTCAGAGCCACAACCTTAGGCTTTACATCATGTAATACTTCAGCTATGGAGGCCAGCATGGCAATATAACATCCTCAAAAAATTAGAGGCAGGCCCCTTAGCATGGCCAAGTTATCTCAAAACATAAATTTATTGGAGTTGGTGATTTTGTCAAGTGGACTCCTTAAGCCCATTGTGTTTGCGTTTGATTATCTCAAGGGACAGTTGGTGCCTACCAGTATTAGTGCACTGCTAGCAATCAGGTTGGAGCTCAGTCAATGTGTAACTGATATCAAGTCGTGACCTAACGTCCTTGCACTGATGGGCTTGTCCACGTTTTTACGATACACATGACCCGCCTTGTCCGGGATATGCAAGTGCTGACACTGAAGGTCGCTCGGCAACAACACGTAGGAAAATGCGTCTTCCTAAAAGGAACAAGATGCCGTAAAATTGAAAACGTTGCGTGCAAAAAGAAGGCGACGGTTTGGCAAACATTCGGAAGTTTACAAAGGAGGCAAGCGCGACAGCAACAAGAAGGACGATTCGAACTCTACCGGATATCATACCAAAGATCCATGATCCTGCATCTAGGCGAAGGGAACTGTGAACTATGCTGGAACTCATAAAGTGTCATGACTGAACATGAAAGAGTGAAAGATAGGGTAAAAGTGAACGAAGCGGCTCGGTATCCTCGCTATCCCAAAAGCCTTACAACACGTTTCTGATTGGACCTTGGAAAGAAGCGTATACGACGGCGGGTCTTCTGGTCTTCGAGAGATTTCCGGGGTGGGTGTTTCTGCAAACATGCTACCTTCGTGGCGGGGTCATACCCTCTATGAAGACACCGTATAAAAGAAACATGTATAATAGCATATGAACAGAAGGGCATGCGCACGTTTGTTTTTTTGCGGAGTGTTGGCGTAATGTGCGAAGGACATTGCGCTGCACTAGCGCACAACAATATTTTGTGGTACAGAAAGTGTAGGTTTTAACATGAGGTTGACATTTCGTTATTTCTTTCGATTGATATCCTGTATAGAGCAACATAAACAAAGCATCGCGTCCATTCAGATTTCCAAGCAAGACACAGCCATGGCTGCAGCCATTCTGCCTACCAACCTCCCCAACCGACCGCTGTTGGAAATCCTGCTGTTGAAATGTCACGAAGCAGACAATGACGAACGGGTGATGTTTCGAAATTGCAAATAAGGTCTGTTACACCACCTATCTCGTCCTCTCATGGAGTAAGCGACACAAGCCAGAAAAGTCATGGCTCGTGTCTTCGTTCGAATCCTGGGCGGGCAACACACATGTTATTAGTATTACAAGAGACAAGGAAGGTAAAAACAAAAACAGCATATAGAAGATTAAAATGCATACAAGAGCAGATCAAGTAGTACATTGCATACCATACCGTAACCACGTCCTCGTCTTCGAGGAGCTCCTCCTCGCCGTCCAACACGGTACCTTCTTCCTCGAGTGCATCGAGTGACGCCATCCTAAGGAGGTGTAAACTGTAGTCAGTCATTGTTGAATACAGGACATGCAGCAACACGGTACCTTTTACTCCCACCACCGCCAGGTATATGAGATTAAGCAAGAGACATGTGAAATACGCCAAAAGACACTTCTTTTTCAATAACAAATTAGAAGGAAAGATCTCGCAGGATCACCTTTCTTGTACGCGCTCACTGCAGGGTTTCATGAAAGGTTTCATGACACATTAGGGTTTCATGACACATCACAGATGCGGATGATCGTTCTGTTCACAATCAGGGTTCCACGATTTCTTCCTTACAGTCAGGGTTCGGCGACGAATAAGTCTGGCTCGCTTCGGCAATAGAGCGTCACAACATGTACCTATACAGATGCTCAACAAAAGCCTTTGCAATTTAAGCATTTACTTACACACACGGGCTCACACTTTGAAAAGGTGCGACTCAGCTACGTCAAACTATACAAACCCGTAGGGTATGAACACCCCGGAGCCAGACACCGGAACGTGAGGCCGCGTAATCTTGCGTGGTTCAGGGTTTACTGCGATGTTGCCAAATGTGTGCCTATATGTTATCTGCGCTGTTACTGATGCTGTTGCTGCTGCTGATGATGATAAGGATGATGATACGGATGACTAGCTCGCGAAGTGACCAAGGCCGAGGCGGTCCGCGGCCTTTCTGCAGGATCACCCTCATCACTATTGCCCGATACGTTTATGGGAAGAAACATGTTCCGGTACCCAAGCCAAAGGGCAGTCCTGCAATCAAAGACGATTATAGGGGTATTGCCGTCGGAACTGCCCTATCCAAATTATATTCCCTCGTCTTGATTCTTGGGCAGAAAGTCAGGGTTTCAGAGCCGATGGCCAGGCAGGTTTTCGGCATGGACGGGGAACACCTGATAATGCTTTCATTCTTAACCACATTATTGAAAAATACCATTTGGAGAAAAAATCGATTTTTGCTGCTTTCATTGATTTTAGGAAGGCATATGACTGCATTGACAGAGATTTATTGTGGCGGAGTTTACAGAGCATGGGTGTGCACGGCCGGATTTTAGAAAGTTTGAAGGAGATGTATCAGGATGTAAAAATCCGTGTACGGGTTGGTGGTAAACTGGGAGATAGTTTCTCCTCCTTTATGGGTGTTAAACAAGGAGACCCGCTGTCCCCTCTATTGTTTGG
Organism: Limnomonas spitsbergensis; assembly: GCA_037349105.1. Taxonomy (NCBI): domain Eukaryota; kingdom Viridiplantae; phylum Chlorophyta; class Chlorophyceae; order Chlamydomonadales; genus Limnomonas; species Limnomonas spitsbergensis. Next base: position 2,177,374 of record JAYJMM010000113.1, read on the forward strand.
CCTGTTTATCGACCGTTTCGAGAAGTTTGTCGCAAATGAGTGCCCTGATATTGGCGCCCGTCTTTCACATGCTTTGGTCAGAGTTTTACTGTATGCTGATGATCTGGTGTTATTCGCTGAATCGCCGGATGATCTGCAAAAACTTCTTGATGCTCCCCATATTTTTTGTCGCCACAATGCCTTGACAGTCAATATAAAAAATCTGAAGCAGTTGTTTTTAACCAGAACTATTGCAGTCATTTGGCATCTCTGTCTTATGACGGAAGCGTTCTTGATATTAAGCCCTTTTTCATCTACTTGGGTATGTTATTTGATGAGGCAGAGGGTATGAAGGGAGCAGGTAGACGTTGTGTCAACAAAGGGAGGGCAGCTTTGTATGCCATGGTCCGGAGATGTCATGAGCTTGACATACACAATGTTCACATTAAATGTCATCTTTTTGACTCTTTAGTGAAGCCTATTCTGTTTTATGGGTGTGAAATTTGGGGACCAGGTCTCCTTGCGAAAGGAGTTGGCTTGACAGATACTGGTTTCTCTAGAGATTTGGAGGTAATTCACAAGGGTTTCCTTAGGCAGTGTCTGGGTCTTCGCAAGTCTGTGGCCGAGTATGTTCTCATGAGTGAACTGCACCGTGAACCCCTTATCTTAAGTCTTTTTCAGCAGACCCTGAGTTTTTGGAATATAAATAATCTGAGGCCTAACAATGACCTTGTGAAAATGGCTATGCAGGAAAGTTGTGATTTGGCGAAGGCTGGAACTTCACTTTGTTGGGCTGGTTTTCTGTCTACCATATTGATGACTCTGGGTATTGATTTATTGACTGCATCAGCCAATACCTCTTTGGATATTGAGGTCATTGTGAATTCAGCTAGGGATCAGTGGCTTTCCAAAATTTCCAGGGACATGCCACGTACGGCCCTGTCAGTACGTGCTGCTCCTGACTCGGAACGCTCGGGGTTCAAATTGTTTACGTTCTCTAAGTGGTTCCAAATTAAGCGTGATGTGAAGGAGACTTTCTGGTACAATTTGAGTAAGCCTAATATTATTTTCGCTGTAGCCCGGTATCGGATGGGGTCGCATTGGCTGAATGTTGAGACGGGGCGCTTTGAGAAACCCTGTGTGCCTCGTAGCGAGAGGATTTGTAGATGTTGCAATCTTAAATGTCGGGAGGATGAGCTTCACATGATTTACTGCCCGTTCTATACAGACCTTCGTTTTCAGTTTAACCTTACTTTCCATAATTTCCTAGAGGACGAGGATGAGGCCATGAAACGGTACGTAAATGGAGTGTGGGGCAAACTAAATGCAGCGGATTCTGCATATGTGTTCTGGAAGATATTTGGTTGTTTTAGCTTTCAGTGTATGCTGAAAAGAGAGAATCATCTCAAAACTCTGCCAAAATTCCTGTCTCCCCCCTAACTCTCTAGGCGGTGCTCAAACGAACTCTTATGCACCCACGTCATGTTTTATGGCTGGGGCTTATCTTCTGCTCTATGGGGTTCATTCCCACGCCACTGTCGTGGTTGTGTGCTAGTTGCTTGCCCAGGGGGGTCACTGGTTTTCGCTTTCTGTCCTAGTGTATCAAGTGCTTGTACCGGTTTACGGGCACATGTCCCATGCATCAAGTGTGATGCTCTGTTGGACTGTAAAAACTTCACAAACTTCACATGCGGCGATTAACATTTGTGAATAAAAGCATTTCGAAGGCCTGAAAACTCTCCGGGGCCTTTGGAATTTCCGGAAAGGGGGGGATGTCCCCGGAAAGACAAGAGACGTACTGTACGATTCATGTTGGTCTAAAGGGCCCGGAGATTTTCCGGGGTCCAGTGTTTCTGCTCAAAACGACCCGGAAACAACCCGGAAAGTTTCCCAGGTCCAATCAGAAACGTGTTGTTAGACCGTGTTTCCCTGGCGATTCCCGACCCAACCGACACGGATTAAGGACGCTGAATGAGGCAACCGACGGCAACTGACACGGATTAAGGACGGATTAAGCCTCCGAAAAAAGAATAGCTTACAGTGTGTTTCCATTGGAGGAATAGCGAGGCAACTGCCGCCAACCGAACGATTTGTGTTTCCATTGGCGAAAGAACAGTGCAGGAATAGGCCTGCCAAAACGTGTTCTTCGAGTTCTTTTGGACCCCCGTCCACAAGCAGGGGGTAACTCTGTTCCAAAAGAATAGTCGACAGCGTGGCACCGTACAAAATCACAAAGAACGCTTGCATTCCTGTGTTTGTGTTCATTCGTCCTGGTCTAACAAGCAGCGCGATGTCATGGAACTGAACTTCATTCGCGAGGCAGACGAGTGACGCGTGCTACTTTCCAAGCGCGCCTTGATAGGATGAGTCTTTGCGAGTAATGCATCGTGTTAAACAGTTCATTGTGCACATTTGTATCGACGCGAAAGCTCTGGGACAAATGAATGGAACAGCCGTATCAACCGAAGAACAGTGCGTCAAACTGACAGGAACAGAACTGTTCCCAAACCTCCAATGGAAACACACTGTTAGGGGGTGTTTCCATTGGCGTTCCTACGTTTCCTACGTCTAGGCGGCTCGAAATCGGTTGGTCGCGACTCTGCTTACATTTCTCATACATTTGTCGTGTGTTTCCATTGGCTCCAAAATTTTCGACCAGTCAGAGTAGTCATTTCCCTTCTTATACGTGTATGATTGCTTCTGCTGCGCTGTTGTGATCGAGGGTGAGCTACAGATGTTGCAATTCCCCAGCCAGGCCCAGGGGCGCGTTCACATTGGGGGTGATCCGAATCAAAAGTGGGCGCCGTACAGAATTCTGAGATGATCCGAACTACATCCACACTAGAGGCGCGAGTTGGGCGACAGTTAGTCGTTGTACTTTTGTGTACATCTAGGATCATTTCAGAAACGACCTCCCGAGGTAGTGTCCAAGAATGATCCAAATGATCCTGCCACGCTGGCTAGGTCAGGGTTCACGCAAACTCAAAACTATTTCGATTGAATGCATACTTGTCTCATTCGCTTACGTGCTTGTTATTTTGGAGCGGGTGTGATTAAGCAAAATGTTTCATCGAGGAGGAAAGGTGCTGTGCGATGGCAAAATGGAGAGTCTCGGTCGGTACATGCTCCGGTACAAGCTTGAGATCCCTGCGCGATTTCTCTCGTGTTCACAGCAACAGTGATAAGCGCGCCACGACGATTGTGGTGTGTTGATATCAGAACTTGACAGTGAAATCGTCTGTGGCTGACGGATTCCTGCAAGTAGCTGAAACTTGCGAGAGAGCGGGCAAACAAGATCCATACTAATGCAACGAAGAATCCCAACGACTGGATTAGAGCCAATGTGAACGCGCCCCAGATCGGAGCCCAGACGGCGCCAAACGGGCCGAATCTGACCGACTCCACAAGCCTCGGCTCGAACTTCGAACATATCAGAAAAAATGGCGCCTTTAATGATAGACAATCTTCCGCGACGAGGTACTAAATATGACAGGTGGCACAACCATCCTCAACCACCCTTTGATGTAGCTTAATCCTGGGCTCCGACCTTAAATAGCTTACATCAAAATCGGCCGCGATTTTGGGCTTACATCAAGGCAGTTGGCGTCGATTGCCTCCCTACATTTCCTACATCACGACGGTTGGTTCCTACATTATCCAATGGAAACACCACCTTACAACACGATTCTGATGCGTGGAGGAACTTTCGAAACCACCCTTTCGAAAGTTCCTCCACCCGATCTCGTGGAACAGGTCTGGAGGAACGGGTGGAGGAACTTTCGAAAGGGTGGAATAACGCATTCTTTTCCGCGGGGGGGGGAGTCCGCGGAACTATTGAACTATTGAGCTCATTGCCAGCGTGGCCGAGATAATTTCTGCGCCCTTTCCTTTCTACATGAAGTTAATCGCAAGTTCTTTCTTTAACTTTTGATGTCTTTGCGGCGATTTGGCGTGGATGAAGGGAGCAAACGACGGCTCTTTCGATGCTGGAGCGAGCGATCTACAGTCACACAAGACTGCGAGCGATCTACAGCCACAAAAATAATGTGCGACATCCATAGTCGGTCTGCTAGAGAGAATAACAGAACGATAAGCAGAAATGATATACACTGCAAGAAAGAATGCACGAAATAATTGAAACAAGCGGCAGGAAAGAGCACTGTGAAGATCTCCCGTACAGAACTCCAACCTTCGCCATTCTTCCTCCATCTCACGTCTCGTGGAACAGGGGTGGAGGAACGGGTGGAGGAACTTTCGAAAACTTTCGTATTTTTCCTCCACACTTGTTTCCTCCACCAATCAGAATCGGGCTGTTAATCCTCGTCGAGGATCAGGATTAGCTTAGGGGGTGTTTCCACTGGTGCCTTAAACCAGCGCGGTTTGAATCCGGTTTCTCGCGACCGTGATTTTTTCACGCCTTAAACCAAAACTGTTTCCACTGAAATCCAGGAAGTTCACAGCGAACTTCCTGCTGCCAGATGTCTGATCTAGGGGCGCCGAGACGTTCTGCGACGATTCGTGACCTCGGAACCACAAATGTCGCCGCTTATTTCGATCTGGCTAAAGAAATGGCGTCTTTAATGCCGAACGATCTTTCGCGCTGAGATGGTTCCTTAAACCAAGAGGCAACCGACTCACAGAATAGCTTAAACCTGGTCATCGACGAGGTATAGGCTATACTCGAATGCGTGGTTTCAGAAAGGCCTAAACCGTGTCGGTTTGCGGCAGTTGGGTTGAAATTGGGCCTTAAACCGTGTCGGTTGCCCGACAGAATACCAGTGGAAACACGACCTTAATTCGGAAGTTGGTTGTCGACTTTGTCATTATGCGCTCACAACGTTAACGATCTTAGCATGCTTTCGCCGCTATTTTACTTGTCTGATAGAAACCAGAGGCGGCACTTGTGGTGCGGAGAGCGCAAAGGTGCATCATCGGTGCGTAATCGGTGCACAATGGATGGCGACAAAGCACCAGGCATGTGGGATTACAAGGCGCGCACTAGTTCCCGCGTTTGAGTAGTTGCCTTCTGTACTTGCGAGAAAGCTAAGTCGTGCAAGCATGGGACAACATTGCTATGGCATGAAGTACCATTGTGCGGACTTTCGACCGCTTGATGTCGCCATGCAAGAGGATTCGTTCCATTTGAGGTCCGATCTAGATCGTGTAGGGGTGGCACGGCAGCTGGCTGTAGCATTCCTTCGTTGGTTCCAGTCCAATTTCAGTGGAAACACCAAACAGATTTAGGAATCCTTCGCGGCCAACTGCATTTCAACCAACCCCGATTAAGAAATCCAAACTCGCCAGTGGAAATTAATCGGGGTTTGTTGAAATGCAGGCTGGAGATGACCATCACCCATGCCACTGCCCTCGCCACCGCCCCGGCCTCTGCTCTGCTGGCCACTGCCCTGGCCATCACTCTAGCCATTGCCCAGGCCACCACCCTAGCTACCGCTCTCCCCTCCGCCCTAGCCACCACCAAGGCCACTGCCCATGCCTCCACTCGCTCTGGCCACCACCCAAACCACTGTCATGGCCACCAACCTAGCCATCTCTCCAACACCTGTTCTTCACGGATTCTCGTACACCTGCCCTGCCCCTACCCCTACCCTAAAACATACACCTTTTAAAACCTGAACATACACGCTAAACCCACTGGCGGTCCTGACTACCTCCACCCCGAACACGTCCACCTCGCACACGCACACCTCCACCTACACGATGGGGCTTCCTTTCTCTTACTGTCCCCCGTACACAAACACACCCATTTCTTGCACCCTACACTTTGTGTCCAGACTCCAAAGGTGTAAATATCATTGACACTTGTTGTCCCCTTTCTGGGTTTTCCTGACGTACTGTCTAACAGGTTTTTCATTTTCTCCCTTGAGGAGGATATGGACGGGCTTGGTTTCTTCTAAAGTCCTTAAGTGTATCGGATGGTCTTTTTACGTTTGTTCCTGTCCTTTCCCCTCGAATCTCGAATTTATCTCCTCACGACCAGACGGTTGGGTGCCCATGTGGCAGATCCTTTGCATCATGGCCCAAATGTGTAGGTCATTGACTTGCTCCTACACCTCCCCTAAGTACACCTATATTTATATCGTACCCCTCAACTTGTGGGACTGGAATAAGGGTTAATGACACAACAATGTCGGAGGACGATTTAAAGCTGCTGATTAGTTTGTTGGCCCAGCGTTTTCATACCTCTGATCTTGGCATAAATACCACCATTCTGTCGACCATGGCTTGAAAACAATGCAGCTATCAGTTCCATGCATGTCTTTTAAATCCTGGAGCTTCGTTAGGTTTGGGACCTTGCCGTGTCACCGTCTGACAAGCCCTACCTATCTTGCACTTCATGGCCCTGCTGAAGAGTGGACTGCTAGCTGCGCACACAGCCCCCACCCGGAGAGGATATCATCAACAATATTTACCCCAGAACGCGCCATGCTCCAGCGGCAACCCCCCGGCTGTCAAATTAATATATAAAGTCAACTTCGATGCAGAAACGACTTTGTCCGCAGAGTCTCTGTAGGGAGAGAAAGTGGCAAAACAACTGAAGATGTTGTCATTGCGCCCACCACCTCCCCAGTAGGAAGGAACATGTATACCCTGTCGGCGCGGATCCCTCAAACGGCTTTTGCCTCAGGCGACCTGGTCCGATGGAAGGCTCAGGTATGGCCTGCAATCCTGCATGTCCTCACTAAATGCTGTAAATTTTGTAGTCATGTTTCAAAGTCCTGGCGACGACACTTTACAAACGTGAGCATATGCAAGACAGCAATAAAGGGGCACACCTAGAAGCTGTCTGGAAGCTAGAAAACTATTGCAAGGATTGCATCAATACATGATTCTTAAACATGGAATGCTGGATCTGGATCTTTCTTTTAAGTTTGGATCTGTTTGGTGGGTCTGGATTTTGCATGGACTTGTCAAGCTCCGTGTCTTCGTCTTAACTGCTCGTTCATCGCGGAAAGTGATGGCATTGTGATAATCTGTGTTTTCCCTTGAGCCTTCACATGTACTTACTGACTGGGTAGTTGAGATTTAAAATGCAATTCCTCATTTTATGTCCAGTTTGACAAACTCACAGGTGGCCCTTCCTCTTAACACACGACCCCCTCCCCGAAGCAGCCCTTCCTCATTAAAGGCTGAACATTTTCACTGACCTTTAGTCCAATTAAAATCACCTTTTCTTCTCCCCACACCCAATCTGATGTACTCTGATGTATCCTGATGTGCTCTGATGTACTCTGATGTATCATGATGTGCTCTGATGTACTCTGATGTACTCTGATGTTTCCTGATGTAATCTGATGTAATCTGATGTACTCTGATATATCCTGATGTAATCTGATGTACACTGATGTATCCTGATGTGCTCTGATTTACTCTGTTGTATCCTGATGTACTCTGATGTACTCTGATGTATCCCCGGTGATGTAGGCTAATGTACTCTGATGTATCCTGATGGGCTCTGATGTACTCCGATGTGTCGTGATGTTGAAGTGATCTACTGCCCGGGAGGGGACAAAGACTACTGATACTAGGCTAGAGGCTGGGCTGGAAGACTAGGGAGGCGCACGTGGTGCGTGGGAGCTATGTCGACTCCGGGACTGGGGTGTGGGCTGAGGGGTTTGCAAGTGGGAGCCAAGTACTGAGCTTGGTAGAATGAACTTATCTCTGTCGAGAGACTCCCGGTTTACTAGCGGGGCGCACTATGTTGGCGCTCGGCGGCAGATGGCAAGCCCGGATAAGGCTCTAAAGGCTGGAAGGTTCATGTCGTACAACCGAAGGTTGTTAGAGATATTAACGACACGCAACTGCTCTCACACTGTTAGCTACGCAGTGTGACAACAGTTGTGTTTGCGTACTGGATACTAGGAGACATGTACTGAGTTTACTGGACTGGGGGGTCCAAGACCACTACAGATGTACGCTGATGCACTCTGATGTATCTTCATGTGCTCCGATGTATCATGATGTGCTCTAATGTAGTTTGATGTATTATCTTGAACTCCGATGTTCTCTGATGTATCATGATGTGCTCTGATGTACTCTGATGTATCCTGATGTACGCTGATGTACTCTGATGTATCCTGATGTATCCTGATGTACTCTGATGTACTCTGATGTATCCTGGTGTGCTCTGATGTACTCCGATGTGTATGTCCTGATACTGTACGCTGATGTACTCTGATGTATCCTGATGTACTCTGATGTACGCTGATGTATCTTGATGTGCTCTGATGTACTCCGACGTGTCCTGATGTACGTTGATGTACTCTGATATATCCTGATGTATGTATGCTGATGTACTCTGATGTATCCTGATGTGCTCTGATGTACTCTGATATAATCGGATGCCCTCTATCTCATGGGTCACGGCTATGAACTGCCCGACCGTAAGGAAAGTTTCGTCCACGACCTGCCTCGACGAAAGCAAACAGCCCGAAGAACTTGCCGTTGCGCCGCACATCAAGGTAGCACAATCCGGATACGCTTCTGCTCCGCTCCGCTTCAATACGGCGGGTTAGGAGTATCAGTACTTTGCAGTCAAAAACTAATTTTAGGCACATACAAGCATACATACTGGCATACAGAGACATGCGGATGGTTGCATGCCAGCGACCAGCCCCATGCATGCCCAGACGCCCCCCCCCCCCAATGGCCCCCAAGTATCCATGCACCATGCATGCATGCATAATTGTTAGGACCATGCAAAATGCTATGGCAAAACAGCCAATGATTGATTCAGTCCCCAACTCTTGAAACAGTAACAACCCCAGTTGTCAGTTTCCATGTATAACTAAATGTCCCCTCCCATTAGTTTCTACTTCAAATCTGCAACCTCGCCTGGTAGTACTGGTATGCCGAATTTGGCTCAGGGTTCCCCGAGTGAAAGCCGGATTTTCCTACTTCGTGAAGTGCTGATCCATCGGACGAATATAATATGTAGTTTGGCTATAATGTCGGATACCCATGGGTTAACTGGTGTCCAAGAAAGCCTAGCAAGCGGGCGGTCCGAAACATGACTGGAGACGAGAGCGCTACCGATTATGTATTTCTACCTGATTGCTTACCCTCCGAGGTCTTGGCTGATGTTATCGCACGAGCTTTGTCCTGATCCGACACCAATAGTTGGCGTAAGGCAGCCATGTCATCTGACCATCCCACGGAGTCGGACGTGCACACCTTCATATCTTTCCCCGTCACTTGCAGTGGCCTTAATCATACCGGAGCCAGATACATCTAGCTTGCGTTGCTTCATTGCAACGCCATCGCGTATTGGAAGACAAGTTAGAGGGGTCAGAGGGTTTGGGCGTCTTCCCGAGGTTAACAACGAATCTGTCTAGAACGGCAACGATGTTTTCAGTTGTATCGGACATGTTCTGAATGCGTACTGTCGCGGGGTTGTTATAAACGCTGTCCTCTAAGGCGTCTAAGCCGCACGTGTGCAGGGGATGCATGGCCCGCCCCGAAGGGCTGCAAAATAATTGCCTGCATGGTGTGCCGGATCGGAGCAGTTTTGCCGTATCCGGAGCGGAGCAGCGATCTGCTTCGGATACGAAACAAGTTTCGCCGTATTGTGCTACATTGATGTCATCTGATCATGATTTCTGCCAAGAATCACATCCGTGCTAAGCCATCCATGTTTGATATAAGAATAACAAAAAACGGCCGAACATAAACAAAACCGTTTCGGCGTCAACCGAAAACAATTGGACTTGGCTGAAAGAAAAATTGGACCTTCGGATGGTCCAAGAAACGACCAAGACGGTCGAAGGAAAAAATGGCAGTTTCGGCGGTATCCGAAAAGAAAAGACGACTTTCGGCTGGATCCGAAACTTAAAAAGGGGCGTATAACTTACTTGGCCACGTGAGGGTCTCCAAAAGATACACGGTTACAAGTGAATCCCCACGTGATCTCCCGGTGCGCGCCCCGGAAGCTAAGGCAAGAGGCCCATAGCCGAACACGCTTTACTTATCCATAGTCCAGAAAGCAGCCTAACATGTACAATCTTGAGACCAACGTGTAGTCACTGAGCTCACCCGTAGGCGTCCGTCACTGTCGTGAGGAAGAAGTCGCCCACGGATATAAAGCGCCTTTCTGTGTCCTTAAAAAGGACAACGCGTTTGGTGCCTGACCAGCCTCGGTCACCAGTTCATGCCAACGTTGTTTGCGCTGTGAATCTGATTTTTTGTTTAGAAAGCTAAATTCTGCCCTTAACAAACTGAAAATAGCATATAGCAGCAACCCTCAACTTGAAGAGTTGCCAAGTAAAGATCTAGCAAGGCCCCGGAAGTGGAATTCCGGGTAAGCCGAGTGGAGAGACTTGACGATCAAAGTTGAGGAATTATAAACCCATATTGATTGTTACATGTGCATTTGGATCAACGCTGGTGGTCGGACCGCGTGCATGCCAAGTGTTGACAGAAGTTAAGTTGTGGATCAGTGGATTGCTGAGTCTAAGTTTTAAGTGTTCTAGGATTGTGCGAAGGTAAGCAATTCTTGAGTAGCAACGTGACGTGAGCTGAAAGGATCTCCAAGCCCGACGTGCGATGTGAGGAGCGTGAATCTTGGAGCCCCACTGCATCAGAAGGTCAGGGAGAGTTAGGGGACACGGCTTAAAGACCGCCATTAAGCATAGTTTAAAAAAACAGGATTGGCAGTGGACCCATCGGAGGATTCCAATTTCAAAATGGACAGCTTGAGTGTACTCGCGGTACCTGCTCAAGGACAGCAATGTACACTGATCCAAGGGGAGTGCGGATCTAGATTGCATGAAGTCCCAACTGAGATGGCGAGCGTTCACCATGCCGCAGTAGGCAAAATAACAGAGGCGTGCCTGACCCAAGCAGGACCCTGACCGGACCCTACACCAGAACGGACCATGGACCTGAACGGACCCCGACCCTAAGTGGACATTGATCTTGAGCAGACCCTGCCCCTGAGCGGACCCTGACTCCCTCATGCCAACACATAAGGAGCGCGCATGTGACTAACTGCCGCCTAAAGGCCGACATTCGAGAAACGTCGGGAATTCCGGAACCGGAAAGGAAGGCAGTACACAACTGTCATGATAACGGTAGTATCGAGTGACACCACTTTCTCCATTGGGCCCATTCAGTATTTGGCTTGGTTACTCTTGACCAAAATGGACCGCAACTACAACTCATTACATAAATACATGAACCGGTCTGAGCCCTTGGCATGGTCGCAGTTCAGAGCTGGGCTATCACTGGTTGCGAGGCTGGGTATTGTCACGCTCCGTATGGAGGACAGAAGTGCCCAACTAAGCTTCTTTGAAACCTCATCAGCTCTCCTCATGTTTGAGATCATGGCCATGGTATTGTGCGCGGGACTTCAGATTGCCGCTTTTGCGCCAACTCAGATTTAGCTTTGCACGTTCTCTTCTTTGTATTGCACACGATACATAGTATAAATACTCGTTTATTATGGTTGAAGTTCCAGCGGCCATTCACCTCCGGGGCCTTTCTGTCGTCGCCCCGGTTAAGATTAAAGCACCAGCTGAGTGGCCCGGGCCAACAGGGGGAGGCCGGCCGCCTAGGCCGCAATCCATTGCCATTCCGCGGGAGCAGCTGATGCCGTCGCGACTCACTCCAAGGGCAACACCGGCGACCACGGTGCACGGCATTCTGCTTTCCCAAACCCCGCCCAATCAGCCAGGCCCCCCCGGAGGATAGAGCCGCAGCTCAGAAGGAGTGTCTGGACCACCATATCAAGGCATACAATACAAAGGCATTCCGCCGGAGCCTGCCCTCTAGGGATGACCTATGTATCATGATGGACGGGCTGCGAGGCACATCCCAACAGGCGGCGTTGAAGGAGGCGACCCGGGCAGTTCAATACTTCGCGGACCAATGTTTCCCACGACAACATGTTGATCATGATATGTCCGGCACATCGAGGTTAATGCCGATTGGCGGCCGAAGATTTTGGGACGGAAAGAATAAAAGCCGAAAGTCCCGGTAGGGGCTTTCTGCGGGAGCCGAAAGAAAAAAAGGGTGACTACGGCCGTAGGCCGCAAGTTATCGACGGTTGGGTTCGGCCGAAGGCCGAAGCCTGGCTGCGTTTTTGCCGATGTGTCGCCGACGTTTTTTGAACTTTGAACAAGCTCGACTATACGAAAATGGTCGGGTTTGCAAGCGATGGTGCATCCGTTTTCACCGGCACCCTCAATCGTGTGGCCAAGCTTTTGAGACATGATATCCCATGGCTGGCTGCAGTCTATTGTGTGGCCCATCTATGTCATCTGATCATGATTTATGCCAAGAATCACGTCCGTGCTAAGCCATCCATGTTTGATATAAGAATAACAAAAAACGGCCGAGCAGAAACAAAACCGTTTCGGCGTCAACCGAAAAAATGGAATTGGCTGAAAGAAAAATTGGACCTTCGGATGGTCCAAGAAACGACCAAGACGGTCAAAGGAAAAAATGGCAGTGTCGGCGGTATCCGAAAAGAAAAGACGACTTTCGGTTGGATCCGAAACTTAAAAAAGGGCGTATAACTTACTTGGCCACGTGAGGGTCTCCAAAAGATACACGGTTACAAGTGAATCCCCACGTGATCTCCCGATGCGCACCCCGGAAGCTAAGGCAAGAGGCCCATAGCCGAACAAGCTTGACATATCCATAGTCCAGAAAGCAGCCTAACATGTACAATCCTGCGACCAACGTGTAGTCACTGAGCTCACCCGTAGGCGTCCGTCACTGTCGTGAGGAAGAAGTCGCCCACGGATATAAAGCGCCTTTCTGTGTCCTTAAAAAGGACAACACGGTCTTTGCCTGACCAACCTCAGTCACCAGTTCATGCTAACGTTGTTTGCGCTGTGAATCTGATTTTTTGTTTGGAAAGCTAAATTCTGCCCTTAACAAACTGAAAACAGCATTTAGCAGCAACCCTCAACTTGAAGAGTTGCCAAGTAAAGATCTAGCAAGGCCCCGGAAGTGGAATTCCGGGTAAGCCGTGTGGAGAGACTTGACGATCAAAGTTGAGGAATTATAAACCCATATTGATTGTTACATGTGCATTTGGATCAACGCTGGTGGTCGGACCACGTGCATGCCAAGTGTTGACAGAAGTAAAGTTGTGGATCGGTGGATTGCTAATTCCAAGTTTAAAGTGTTCTAGGATTGTGCGAAGGTAAGCAATTCTGAGTAACAACGTGACGTGAGCTGAGAGGATCTCCGAACCTGACGTACGATGTGAGGAGCGTGAATCGTGTAGCCCCACTGCATCAGAAGGTCAGGGAGAGTTAGGGGGCACGGCTTAAAGACCGCCATTAAGCATGGTTTAAAAAACAGGATTGGCAGTGGACCCATCGGAGGATTCCAATTTCAAAAGGGACAGCTTGAGTGTACTCGCGGTACATGCTCAAGGACAGCAAGGTACACTGATCCAAGGGGAGTGCGGATCTAGATTGCATGAAGTCCCAACTGAGATGGCGAGCGTTTACCATGCCGCAGTATGCAAAATAACAGAGGCGTGCCTGACCCAAGCCGGACCCTGACCGGACCCTACACCAGAACGGACCATGGACCTGAACGGACCCCGACCCTAAGTGGACATTGATCTTGAGCAGACCCTGCCCCTGAGCGGACCCTGACTCCCTCATGCCAACACATAAGGAGCGCGCATGTGACTAACTGCCGCCTAAAGGCCGACATTCGAGAAACGTCAGGAATTCCGGAACCGGAAAGGAAGGCAGTACACAACTGTTATGATAACGGTAGTATCGAGTGACAACACTTTCTCCATTGGGCCCATTCAGTACTTGGCTTGGTTACTCTTGACCAAAATGGACCGCAACTACAACTCATTACATAAATACATGTACCGGCCGGCCTGAGCTCTTGGCATGGTCGCAGTTCAGAGCTGGGCTATCACTGGTTGCGAGGCTGGGTATTGTCACGCTCCGTATGGATGACAGAAGTGCCCAACTAAGCTTCATTGCAACCTTATCAGCTCTCCTCATGTTTGAAATCATGGCCATGCTATTGTGCGCGGGACTTCAGATTGCCGCTTTTGCGCCAACTCAGATTTAGCTTTGCACGTTCTCTTCTTTGTTTTGCACACGATACATGGTATACATACTCGTTTATTATGGTTGAAGGTCCAGCGGCCATTCACCTCCGGGGCCTTTCTGTCGTCGCCCCGGTTAAGATTGAAGCATCAGCTGAGTGGCCCGGGCCAAAAGGGGGAGGCCGGCCACCTAGGCCGCAATCCATTGCCATTCCGCGGGAGCAGCTGATGCCGTCGCGACTCACTCCAAGGGCAACACCGGCGACCACAGTGCACGGCATTCTGCTTTCCCAATCCCCGCCCAATCAGCCAGCCCCCCCCCGGAGGATAGAGCCGCATGTCGCACCATAAAGCAGTAACTGCAAAACTATGGTAAATACCGTGAACTCCGGTCAGGACACCTTAGAGAGGCGTCCTCTACTCACAACTACGGTACAGCGCCGTACACTCAGGCTCCTTGTACCACGTACAAGAGCTGTTAACAAGATACGAAAGGCACAGCCCTAGTAGGAGAGTCTTCCTGTCTAGTGCCTGACTGGGTGTCCCTGTCTCGTGGGTACCGCCCCTACTACTTTACTCGCGAGGTGCGCTTCAGGTCCGTGGCGGACTTCTTTCCTCACAACAGTGATGGACGCCTACGGGCAGTATCAGTGACTACTCACTGGCTGCGAGTGCTCAACGAGTTAAGCTGCGGAGCTGGATAATTGTATGTCTAGCAAATGGCTTTGGGAGCGCAGGCCTTCAAGCCGTATGGGCGCGATCCAGCAGGGCTATGTAAAGGGGCACTTACCGCTCGTCACGCGGTGAGGTGTCCAAGGCGTAGTCTGCGTACTTCTTCTTCGGCAGAGGTCTCGGTCCTCAACTGAGGATTCTATCTCCTGCTATACCAGCGGAGGCTGTATATGCTTGACTTGAGTTTAGGTACTGACTTATGGGAACGCAGAAGGTCTCATTCACAGATGACGGCCGGTGCTTGTTAAAATAGAGGTCTGTCCTTTAGAAAGGGACGAAGTAACTAGTTTAGGCAATTGCCGGGATACAGGGACCCGGCAGGCCCAATTCAGAGTACGGTAAACTATGCACTTCACCTGCGTAAGCGGGTTTCTAGGTCTCAGTTCAAATCAGGAGACTCCGCAGAGAAGCTGCGGAGGCTCCGTGGCCGCTAGTGGCGGCTCAAACGGTTCTGTCACGTATACGGTAATATACTGTGACAGCTGTCGCACCATAAAGCCGTAACTGCAATACTATGGTAAATACCGTGAACTCCGGTCAGGACACCTTAGAGAGGCGTCCTCTACTCACAACTACGGTACAGCGCCGTACACTCAGGCTCCTTGTACCACGTACAAGAGCTGTTAACAAGATAAGAAAGGCACAGCCCTAGTAGGAGAGTCTTCTTGTCTAGTGCCTGACTGGGTGTCCCTGTCTCGTGGGTACCGCCCCTACTACTTTACTCGCCCCCCGCTCCCCAGCGTTAAGCCCTCCAGGCATGCGCTGGGAGCCGGAAAAGGGGTGGTACTGAAAGAAACATCTGGAAAATATGTACGTAGAAGCTCACACTGTTTTAGCAAATCTGCCTGGTTCAGGCCTTCGTCAAAAAGAAAAATTCCACAGAGTTCAGCAGCTAATGCGCACATGCGCGGAATCCTACAAATCCTAACTGTTCAGCCCACTACCGGCTAGCAAACAGAGTTCTCTTCAAATTCATCAGGGCAGGCTAAGAATAACCGCTGCTCTCGCCCCACTGCGCCATAGACACCTGGTCTTCAAGGCCACAGGAAATGTGCGCCGTAGCAGCGGGGTCTGCCCCCCGCTCTGTTATCAACACACGAACTGACTAATTATCTTCATCCATCATCATATCCAGCATATGTACTACTGCAGCTTTGCTGCTACTTTTATTTTGAGAAACAAATTTCAGACAGGCCGTGCTGCGTCTGGATATCTCTTCTGCTACACAGACGCCTGCCCGCTCCTTGCCGTTAACGCTCCGTGCTAAGCGGCCTTGCCGCTCTGGGCTCGGCCTTTCCTGAGGGTCAGGTCTCAGCAGACCCTTCAAGTGCTGACTCTTCTTCCTCCTTTGCTGCTTCTTTGGCCACCTTAGCCCTTCTGGCTATTGCCCTCGGGGTGACATTGGCCTCTCCCCTGCCAGTGGTGTACGAGATGTCGTACAACCCGTTCGCCATTGGCCTTGCGATGCCCCGCTCCATTTGCCTTGTTGCTGGGTTGGTGGCCATAACTTCCACCTCAGGCTTGTCCATGACATTGGCCTCTGGAGCCGTTCTGGCAGCCGCTCTGGCTGCTGGGCTAGGCTGCCCCTGGCCCCCCGCACTGTGGGTTTCTGTAGCGGGCCCTGTTATCGCAGCGGGCCCAGCTCCCTTGTCTTCAAGCGCGCACCTTGGGCACACCCACTCGCCTGCAGGCACCTCTTCGAGTGCCGGTACCAAGCAATCCATGTGCCAACCTGTGTTGCAGACATCGCACAAAAGCATCACCTCCCCACAATCAGGCAGCTGGCACACCTCGCACGACAGGCTGTTATTGGGCCTGGTTCCACTGAAATCAACCACTCCCCTGAGATTGGGCAAGTGGCATGGAGAACAATTGACAGCATTCTCTGTTACTGTGAGGCCATCTGCCCCCTCCAGAACCAAGGTTCCCGTCGCCCCCATCTTTTTCACCCTGAGAATCTCAGGCCTAGCCTTGGGATCGAGGCTGCGGCGCTCAGATGAGTACCTCACATACACATAATCTCCCTCTGCGAAACGCCTGACCTGGGGGACATATCCTCCCCCACGTATGCGTGCATACCGCAGCTTGTCGCGGTGCTGCGCAATTTTCAGATGCTCACCCGCGACTGGCAGTGCCTCCTTGATCCTGGCCACTCTGGCCAAGAGCAGGTCTGCCGCCTCCTCTGTTGTTGCCACCTTGGCTGTGTTCCACAGGTCCGCCCCCACTCTGGAGGGGAAGGTGGGTCTCTGCCCGAACAGCACCTCGTACGGCGCCATGCGCGTGGCCTGCTGCGACGAGCAGCGGAAGCCTAGAGCCACCCAAGGCACCATTTTGTCCCAGGATTCGTCGCTGCTGCCTTCCTCGCAGCACTTGCGCATGCCTGCTTTGAGGGTCTGGACATCCCTCTCTGACAGCCCGTCTGCCTGGGGATGGTTGGCAGAAGTGGTGCGGTGATCAATGAAGCAGTCCAGCAACATGTCTTGGAATTCACCCTGGAATTATGTTCCCTGGTCTGTCACGACTTCTGCGCAACCCCCGAATCTTGCGACTACATTTTGAAAGAAAGCCAAGGCCGTCACATCTGACGCCTTGCTTGGAATGGGGATCAACTCCACCCATTTGGAATAATGCTCCACACAAACCATCACAAATCGATTGCCCCTGGAAGTGGTCGTGAATGGACCACACAGATCAACTCCCCATCGAAAAAACAACCCTTCAATGGGTAGCGGGTGCAGGTCGGGCTGCGTGTGATTGAACGTGGACGCCCTGGCCCTGTCACACACACCACATTCCTGCACCACCTTCTTGACTGCTGCTCTGAGTCCCCGCCACCAGTGTTGCTGCATGACCATGAAAGCCGTGCGGTGGCTGCCAAAATGGCCCGTACCAGCATGGGCTTCCTGGATCACTGCCAGCCTGTCCTCTGGCCTGGGCACCACGCAACGTCTACCGTCAGGCATGAGTCTCATCAGTACTCCTCCCCTCTCTGGTTCCCACTGGAATGGAGCGGCTCTGCGCTGTACCCTGGTCTGCTCTCCTCTCTCTGCTCCTGGAGCATGTGTCTTTTCGCGGAGAAACTGCAACACAGGCTCATCTGCCCATACATCCACCCTGGCCGATGGCCCTGCATGACATCCGGGAGGGTCTCTCTCACCCCCTTTGTCCCCTGTCACTTTGCTGCAAGCTTCTACTTTTGCCACAGGCTCGTTCCCACCTGGTTCTTGTGCTGCGTCGGCCCAATCTGCCGCAACAGACTCTCCCAGGCACTGCCTGTACGACGCGGCCACCTCCCCACTGCCAGAGCACGCGTTTCCTGCGGTGGCAAGGGCGTAGTGGCTGGACATTAAAGTTGCACCAAGCGCATGATCCCTGTCCGGACCCTGCAGCCGTGCTCTGCGTTTCAACTCCTCAGGTATGATTTTAGCACACGAGAGCGCGACATTGAGCCATGCTCCTAGTGCCCATGAATCCATGCACCTGCCCAGGGCTGCCCTACATGGCCTGCACAGCCTGAGCCGGTAGGCACATTGTGTCCACTCCTGCATGTGAGTGCGGTGGCGTCACGCGGGGCAGGTCAGACAGTACATCACTGATCATATTCCTGGCTCGTTCCCGGTTGCTGAACGCCTGCTCTGTCGTGCTGACAGGCTGCGCCTGCTCATCGTCCTCAGTAGCGGCGTATGATATCTCCTGCCCCAACGAGGCTGTTACGCAAGCTGCCTCTGCAGCCCGCAACATCTGTACTCTCCTTCTGCCCTCCTGCGCCATGCGCACCATCTGGTCTGCGTGCCACTGGTTCACTCTGCCCAACCCCGTGAGCAAAGCTACCTGCTTCCCACTTGCCTCCTCCTTCACTGCTGGCTCGGGGGCGGCTGTATCAAGCCTGGCCCCCGTGCGATCAGCTGCGGATGGGAGTGGCGACCTGGACGGGATGTCCGCATTCTGGTGGCATGCTCCTGAGCGGTGGACAATGGTAATGTCCAACTCTTGGAGCATGAGGGCCCACCTAGCGTGCTGGCCCACCAACGTCTGATTGTCCATGAGATACGTGAGCGGCTCATGATCAGTGATGAGATGCACCTTGCACCCAAACAGCATGTGGCGATACGTGCGTGCTGCATACACTGCAGCCAGCATCTCCCCCTGGAATGAGGAGTAGTTCTTCTCGCTCTTTTTCAGGGATCTGGATGTGCATAATGTGCATGCCACCATATATTCCCGCCCGCTGTCGTCACACTGCCCTAGCACTGCGCCAATGCCCTGCTTAGAGAAATCTGTGTACAACAAGAAGGGCCTTGGCGGCCCTCTGCCATCGGGCCCTGTCCCACTGTAATCTGGTCTGCGCAGAACTCTACCGCCCTCACACATCTCCGTTTTGATCAGCTGGAACGCCTGCGACTGCTCTGGCCCCCACACAAACGGGACCCCCTTGACCAGCAATGCGTTGATGCATGCCGCCTTTTTCGAGAAGTCTGGGATGTAGCACCGGTAGAAATTCAAGAATCCCATGACCTCCTGAATGTTCTTAACTGATGCGGGCTCTGGCAACGCCATAACCGCTGCTATCTTAGCTGCGTGCGGCGTAAGCCCCTGGGCCGACACATTGTGACCCAGGTACTCTACCGTCGCACACCCAAACAGGGACTTGTCGGGGTGCGCCCTCAACCCGACACTGTGGAGCATGTCCAACATCAGCTCCACATGCCTGATGTGTTCTGCTGGTGTATCACTGTACACTAGCAGATCATCAATGAATGCCACGCAGAACGCACTCAGGCCTGCCCTGGCAATCTCCTCTTCCATCATACGCTGAAAGAAGGGAGGCCCATTGCGCAGACCGAAGTTGAGCTTTGTGTACATCCACAGCTCAGGCCCCATCCAGAAAGCTGTCTTAGGCTGGTCCTCAGCCTTGATCGGGATCTGCATGAATCCCGACCTAAGATCAACCTTGCTGAATATCTTGGCCGTGCCCAGGTTCTGAAAAATAGTCTCCATCCGGAGGATGGCAAACTCCTGCTTAGCCGTACGCAGGTTTAACCTGCGCATATCGTGCGCTATTCGGTGGTCAGTCCACTCGCCCGTCTCAGCACTCTTTTTGGCTGCTACCACTGAGTTGGCTGCAAACTTGATAGGCCCCCCCTGTGGCACATTGACGATGATACCTGCCTGTATCATTGGCTGGCATTTTTTCTTAAAAATGGCTGCCTTGGGAGGCGGCATGTCCCTGGACTTCTGAAAGCACGAACTGACGTCGTCTTCTAAAGCCAGCGTAAACTCACCCTACGTGCCGCAGTAGCCTGGTAGATCCTCCATGGAGTAAGCGAACGCTCCTTGGCGATCCCTGAGGCTCTGCTCAAGGCTCTCCTGCTGTTCCGCCGTGAAGTCGGGGTGCTGGCCCAGCAGCCACCCCTCCTTGGTTTTGACGTACTCCGATGGCGGTTCCACCACTCCCCCCGGCTGGAACATGTCGATCATCTCAGCCGCCTGAGGGTCGTCCTCCGCGGGCGGCTCTTCCCTGCCAGTGCTGCTGCTGCGTTGCCAGTCCTCATGCTGGCTGTAGGCACCCCCAGTCCTGCTGGCACCCCCCATGGGGATGACTGCTGGCGGGCGCAACCATCCAGATGACAGCTTCGCTGCTGCCCCTTGACCGGACACAAAAGCCCCCTGGCTCGCTGTAAATCCTCCCCCTCGCACTCCCTGCCCGGTGGCTCGCGCCCCTGGTACACACACCGACAGCAGGAGCCACACCAGTATCAGCCGGAGTGTCCCCGTAAGGATCCCCTTAAATGCTGTACAGGTCAGGAGTCCTCTGCAAGCTGGCAGCTGCCGCGTGTGTTCCTGCGGCTGGTGCGCTGTGGGCTGTACGCATGGCTCTGCACTCTGCGCTGGCCTCTGCTGCCCTCTGGCCCACGTGATCTCCAGGTCTACCTGGCTGATCCTGAGTGGTAGGACTGGGCAGTCCATTCCCGGCCTGCTGCCGCGGTCCCTGTCCGCGGCTGCCCTCTGCGCCTTGCTTGCACGTCGCCTAGCCTTCTTTGACTTTTCCCCCCGCAACTCGGCTGTGTCAGCCCAAGCCGTACCGGCCCTTTCTGGCCCTGCTCCTGGGTTCTGTCTTGTGTTGCCTTGTGCCAGCCGCTCCTGCCTGTGAGTGGCGCGCTGCACAGCCTTGTTGCTGCCTGCACACGTGGGTTCCTCTGGCCCCCAGCACTGTCGTATGGCTTCCCGAGCGTTGGCAACCTGCCTTGCTTGGCCCTCCATCTTGCTGGTTCGGGCTTGGCTGCCCTCCCATGTGGCTGCGTCCCCAGCCCGGCCCATTGGCCTGGACTGCTGCCAACCTGGGGCCTGGCTGCTGCGACTGTCCGACGACTGTTGGGTGGCTACTCCCTTTGTTCCTGTCGTTCCTAGGGCTGATATTTTTCCTGCCAACTCCTCTTGCAGATCCCTGAGCGCCCAGTTGTACCCTCCCAATCTTGGGTCCGTATCGGGTGCTGGCAGCGCTCTCAGCTGGAACCGCAGGCTGAACTCTTGGCCTGCTTCCTGCAGTCCTATGTCCTGCCTCCTCTGCTCGTCCAGCTGATCTACGAAGGTCTTCAGCACAGCTGTCCAGCATCATGTACTGTACGCTGCTGGGTCACCCCAGGGTTCCCTTGCCTGTGCTGACACTGGCGTGCTGGAATGGGCACCCCCTGGGCGGTCACTGCCTGCTCCGCAGGCTGCTGTAACTTCTGAGTCTGAGGTGTGTGGGGCTGCTGCCTGCCGCGGTTTGACCCCCACTGCGGCTTGGCGCGCCCCAACCTCCAGCTCCCTCCTGCTGCTGCTCTCCTCATCGCGCGCAGCCTTCTCCTGACTAATGCTGCTCATCCACTCTTGCCGTAGCTGGTACAACTCCTCCTCGAGGCCCCACCCTGGACTCCCTGGTCCTGGGCCTGCGTCGGTTGGCTCTTCCATCTCATCCGCATCCCCAGCATCTGCTGTGATGCTGCTCCTCTTCGGGGACGGGGTTCCGTCAGCGCCCCACTCCTCTTCTGACTCTGAATCCTGCACCAGTGATGGTGGCCCTTCCGAAGGGTCTTCGCTCTCTCCTCCTAGCAGTCCCGTGCCCTCCTGGCAGGAGTGAAGCTTCTCGCTGGACATTGGATCCCTGCTGTCCAGGTCTCATGCAAGTGGTCTGCTGGTACTGTCCGGGGGCGTCTGGGGCTCCGCCCGATCCCCGGGCTCAGCACCCATGGCTGACACCTCCATCTCCTCCATGGGCTCCAGCCATTCCCAAGATGATGCTGTTGCCCCGAGTGTGGTGACGAAGGCTACATGGACCCGTTCTGGTGGCTCGTACGTGTCCTGGATCGGTCCGTCGCTGTCAGCAGCGGGGTCCCAATAGTGGGCACCATGTCTGCCCACTATCCAGCACCCAGCACGGGCTGGGTCCTCAGCTCTTCCAGCTCCTCCTCTTATGTATCCGTTCCTGCTCCTCTGAACAAGGGATACAGCGTGCGCACCCCTGCCGGGTGCGCCTGCCTCCACAGCTGTACTGTCATGACGTTTGCCTGCCAATAAGGCACCACGCTGCTGGCCCTGTTGTCGCGCCATGCTCTTCTCTCTCATCGCACCCACTGGTGCACGCATGCTTCCAACCGCTCCACTGCGAACGGTGAGCGCGCGAACTCATCTTCGCCTTCCCACATGGGTCCATCTGCTGGCGACCTCTGGATCCCGTATGGCCATGTGGGGCAGTCTGTCATTTCCAGCGGCGCCCACTGATCATCCACGCCCCACACATGCCGCATGGCTGCTGACAGCTGGCCCGGTAGCAGAACCCTTTGCAACGCCATGAGCATGACCGCCCATGTTGCTGGGTCTGCTCCCCTAGCGTGCGTATGTGCGTGGAATTCTGCGTCGTCGACTGATGCGCACTTGGTGATCGCTACGTTCCCTTCGCTCCAGGTTGCGAACAGGAAGACTGGCATGTCATCCTGCGACGCATGCATGTGGATCCATGCCTCTGAAACGGGCATTTCTCCCTCTTCCAGCTCCTCGTAGTAGTAAGTTACCAGCTGCTGAACTGGGATGGCTGCCCTGGCTTCCCCAGGAGCCGCTCCCCCCTGCGACCATCCTGGGGATGGTGACCGACGCCTCAACGGTGGCCACACACCGCCTTGGCCTGTCGGAATGGCACAGGCCTGCCCCGCCGTAGGTTCCATCCTCTGACCTGTCACCCCCTCCGTGCCCTCCTAAGGCCTGCACGGGCACGTAGAAAGCGCGGTCTCTGAGGGCGGGGTGCTCCATCAACTGATGGACGCAGTCCTCCGCCCATGGCGTGCGCATGAACCCGGGCTGCGCGCCCTGCCACACCCCCTCGGTGCGCGTGCTGTCTGGCACGTCTGGGTGCGCCCTGTCGGCTGCGGCCACCGCTGTGATGCCTTCTTTGACGGCTAGGTCCACCATCTCGTTAACGCAGTATGCGTAGATGGGATGCTGTGACCACCCCCTCTGCATATAATCCTCCATCCTTGTGCTGGGCTGTATGAATCCCTTGAGCGCTGCACCCAACATGACCGCGGTGACTGCGTCCCACGGGAAAATTATCATGGCCACGGCCTGCATGGCTGCCGCTATGTTTACACACGTCTGCGTCCTGCCTTCCAAGAGCCTGTGGTTCTGCAACATACACAGCCCGTCCTTGGACTGTGCTGGCAGAGTGATCATGGCCACCGAAGACGACGCCTATGGCATCTCTTCCCCCAGGCGGTACCACTGCACGAAGCACCTGCTCTCCTGCGGTCTCTGCAGGTCTGGCCCGGGCCGAACACGCCTTCTGCTGCCCGACCTGCCGCGGCGACCCTCACCGGCCTGGCCGAACTGGGAATCCTCACTCCATGCAACGGGCCTCTCGTCCCTGCTGAGGCTGCGCTGCAGCCCTCTGTCCGCCTCTTCCCCCCTTTCAGGGTTGGACCGCGAGGTGGTACTGCGATGAGTCCTAGTGGCTTCTCCCGCTACCTCGCCGCCTGTGTCGTTGTTGCCCTCCGGGGTACCTGGGCAGAGCATGGCAGCTTCCTCCTCACGCAATGTTAAAGGAGCCTGAGGCTCGTAGCCTTCCTCTGAGACGTTGGAGCCGTCCCCACTGGAACTGGTCTCCCATTCGTCTTCTCTGTGCTGGAGTCCTGCCTCCCGCTCTAGCCTCTCAAACTCATCCATCTGGGCATCGTAGATGTCCCATTCTTTGGTGAGAAACTGCTGGAACATGCCAGGCCATCCCTCACACGGGGCCGGGCACCCCCTCTGCTGGAGGTTCCTGAGAAACTCCACTGCATGCGCCATGGATCTGGCTGACCCTGCGGGCCGGGTACCATAGTGATTCATGGCCATGGCCTCTACCGCCATCTGCCAGTGGTGCCTTTGCTGGGCCACCTGCCCCTCTGGCACCACCTGGAATGTTACAGGCATCGCTGCGGCTTGGTGGCCCACAATTTGTGTTGCTGCGTTCTGCTCAAATCCCTCGTGGACAGACATCAGACAAGTGTGCCTCTCTTGGCTGACCCACCTGGAATTGTATGACTGCCCTGCTAGCCCCGGCCGTCCCGGCGGGCCTGGCAGGTCACTCGGGCCAGCTGCCTCCTGCTGTTTTCTCCAGTCCTCATAGGAGACCACCTTGGCAGCCTCATAAGCCTGCCTCATGCTGTCTTCTGAGGCCTCTTGGCTCCTGCCAGGTCCCCTGACTCCCCAGCTCCGTTCTGGGCCTGCTGCTGCTCGCAACCGGTCAAACCGGTTGCTATCGCCTGGCTGCAAGGTGTCACAGCATATAACCGTAAACGATACAATACGGTATATATGGGTGAAGCGTGGCGATAACGGTAAGATCCCACCATAAAAGGAATCCAGTATATGTACGTACACCCCTCGAGGGTTGCCTAGAGTAGGGGAATTCCGCCAGCAGGGATCGACACCCACCTTGCGGTCCAGCCCGAGCCCTGTGCGGACCTTCCTGGGAATTTCCTTCATCCCACTACACTAGTCAGGTACTGGATGGGATATAATGGATGGATACCATTATATCACGATGACCGAATTATCGTGCGACAAAGGCCTCCCCCTGCTCTGGGCACGCATTAGCGTAGTGCCCCGGCTTCAAACAATTGAAGCAAACTCCCCCATCATGGGGTCCAAGGACGCTTCTTTGTCCACCCATCCAACTGCGCCCTGCCTGGGCCCTGCCCGGCGGACTCTGGCCGGAGGTTCCTCTTTTATCCTGCACTCTCCCCTCCAGATGGTATGCCCTGGCTTGACTACATGCGCCTCGCTCCTGCGACCTGCCCCTGGGCTGGCTCCCTCGATCCCTGCTGGGTGACCGCTGCCTTCTGCCTCTAGGCTGGTCGTATTTATCAGTGCGGTCCGAACACGCCTTCTGCTGCCCGACCTGCCGCGGCGACCCTCACCGGCCTGGCCGAACTGGGAATCCTCACTCCATGCAACGGGCCTCTCGTCCCTGCTGAGGCTGCGCTGCAGCCCTCTGTCCGCCTCTTCCCCCCTTTCAGGGTTGGACCGCGAGGTGGTACTGCGATGAGTCCTAGTGGCTTCTCCCGCTACCTCGCCGCCTGTGTCGTTGTTGCCCTCCGGGGTACCTGGGCAGAGCATGGCAGCTTCCTCCTCACGCAATGTTAAAGGAGCCTGAGGCTCGTAGCCTTCCTCTGAGACGTTGGAGCCGTCCCCACTGGAACTGGTCTCCCATTCGTCTTCTCTGTGCTGGAGTCCTGCCTCCCGCTCTAGCCTCTCAAACTCATCCATCTGGGCATCGTAGATGTCCCATTCTTTGGTGAGAAACTGCTGGAACATGCCAGGCCATCCCTCACACGGGGCCGGGCACCCCCTCTGCTGGAGGTTCCTGAGAAACTCCACTGCATGCGCCATGGATCTGGCTGACCCTGCGGGCCGGGTACCATAGTGATTCATGGCCAGGGCCTCTACCGCCATCTGCCAGTGGTGCCTTTGCTGGGCCACCTGCCCCTCTGGCACCACCTGGAATGTTACAGGCATCGCTGCGGCTTGGTGGCCCACAATTTGTGTTGCTGCGTTCTGCTCAAATCCCTCGTGGACAGACATCAGACAAGTGTGCCTCTCTTGGCTGACCCACCTGGAATTGTATGACTGCCCTGCTAGCCCCGGCCGTCCCGGCGGGCCTGGCAGGTCACTCGGGCCAGCTGCCTCCTGCTGTTTTCTCCAGTCCTCATAGGAGACCACCTTGGCAGCCTCATAAGCCTGCCTCATGCTGTCTTCTGAGGCCTCTTGGCTCCTGCCAGGTCCCCTGACTCCCCAGCTCCGTTCTGGGCCTGCTGCTGCTCGCAACCGGTCAAACCGGTTGCTATCGCATGGCTGCAAGGTGTCACAGCATATAACCGTAAACGATACAATACGGTATATATGGGTGAAGCGTGGCGATAACGGTAAGATCCCACCATAAAAGGAATCCAGTATATGTACGTACACCCCTCGAGGGTTGCCTAGAGTAGGGGAATTCCGCCAGCAGGGATCGACACCCACCTTGCGGTCCAGCCCGAGCCCTGTGCGGACCTTCCTGGGAATTTCCTTCATCCCACTACACTAGTCAGGTACTGGATGGGATATAATGGATGGATACCATTATATCACGATGACCGAATTATCGTGCGACAAAGGCCTCCCCCTGCTCTGGGCACGCATTAGCGTAGTGCCCCGGCTTCAAACAATTGAAGCAAACTCCCCCATCATGGGGTCCAAGGACGCTTCTTTGTCCACCCATCCAACTGCGCCCTGCCTGGGCCCTGCCCGGCGGACTCTGGCCGGAGGTTCCTCTTTTATCCTGCACTCTCCCCTCCAGATGGTATGCCCTGGCTTGACTACATGCGCCTCGCTCCTGCGACCTGCCCCTGGGCTGGCTCCCTCGATCCCTGCTGGGTGACCGCTGCCTTCTGCCTCTAGGCTGGTCGTATTTATCAGTGCGGTCCGAACACGCCTTCTGCTGCCCGACCTGCCGCGGCGACCCTCACCGGCCTGGCCGAACTGGGAATCCTCACTCCATGCAACGGGCCTCTCGTCCCTGCTGAGGCTGCGCTGCAGCCCTCTGTCCGCCTCTTCCCCCCTTTCAGGGTTGGACCGCGAGGTGGTACTGCGATGAGTCCTAGTGGCTTCTCCCGCTACCTCGCCGCCTGTGTCGTTGTTGCCCTCCGGGGTACCTGGGCAGAGCATGGCAGCTTCCTCCTCACGCAATGTTAAAGGAGCCTGAGGCTCGTAGCCTTCCTCTGAGACGTTGGAGCCGTCCCCACTGGAACTGGTATCCCATTCGTCTTCTCTGTGCTGGAGTCCTGCCTCCCGCTCTAGCCTCTCAAACTCATCCATCTGGGCATCGTAGATGTCCCATTCTTTGGTGAGAAACTGCTGGAACATGCCAGGCCATCCCTCACACGGGGCCGGGCACCCCCTCTGCTGGAGGTTCCTGAGAAACTCCACTGCATGCGCCATGGATCTGGCTGACCCTGCGGGCCGGGTACCATAGTGATTCATGGCCAGGGCCTCTACCGCCATCTGCCAGTGGTGCCTTTGCTGGGCCACCTGCCCCTCTGGCACCACCTGGAATGTTACAGGCATCGTTGCGGCTTGGTGGCCCACAATTTGTGTTGCTGCGTTCTGCTCAAATCCCTCGTGGACAGACATCAGACAAGTGTGCCTCTCTTGGCTGACCCACCTGGAATTGTATGACTGCCCTGCTAGCCCCGGCCGTCCCGGCGGGCCTGGCAGGTCACTCGGGCCAGCTGCCTCCTGCTGTTTTCTCCAGTCCTCATAGGAGACCACCTTGGCAGCCTCATAAGCCTGCCTCATGCTGTCTTCTGAGGCCTCTTGGCTCCTGCCAGGTCCCCTGACTCCCCAGCTCCGTTCTGGGCCTGCTGCTGCTCGCAACCGGTCAAACCGGTTGCTATCGCCTGGCTGCAAGGTGTCACAGCATATAACCGTAAACGATACAATACGGTATATATGGGTGAAGCGTGGCGATAACGGTAAGATCCCACCATAAAAGGAATCCAGTATATGTACGTACACCCCTCGAGGGTTGCCTAGAGTAGGGGAATTCCGCCAGCAGGGATCGACACCCACCTTGCGGTCCAGCCCGAGCCCTGTGCGGACCTTCCTGGGAATTTCCTTCATCCCACTACACTAGTCAGGTACTGGATGGGATATAATGGATGGATACCATTATATCACGATGACCGAATTATCGTGCGACAAAGGCCTCCCCCTGCTCTGGGCACGCATTAGCGTAGTGCCCCGGCTTCAAACAATTGAAGCAAACTCCCCCATCATGGGGTCCAAGGACGCTTCTTTGTCCACCCATCCAACTGCGCCCTGCCTGGGCCCTGCCCGGCGGACTCTGGCCGGAGGTTCCTCTTTTATCCTGCACTCTCCCCTCCAGATGGTATGCCCTGGCTTGACTACATGCGCCTCGCTCCTGCGACCTGCCCCTGGGCTGGCTCCCTCGATCCCTGCTGGGTGACCGCTGCCTTCTGCCTCTAGGCTGGTCGTATTTATCAGTGCGGTCCGAACACGCCTTCTGCTGCCCGACCTGCCGCGGCGACCCTCACCGGCCTGGCCGAACTGGGAATCCTCACTCCATGCAACGGGCCTCTCGTCCCTGCTGAGGCTGCGCTGCAGCCCTCTGTCCGCCTCTTCCCCCCTTTCAGGGTTGGACCGCGAGGTGGTACTGCGATGAGTCCTAGTGGCTTCTCCCGCTACCTCGCCGCCTGTGTCGTTGTTGCCCTCCGGGGTACCTGGGCAGAGCATGGCAGCTTCCTCCTCACGCAATGTTAAAGGAGCCTGAGGCTCGTAGCCTTCCTCTGAGACGTTGGAGCCGTCCCCACTGGAACTGGTCTCCCATTCGTCTTCTCTGTGCTGGAGTCCTGCCTCCCGCTCTAGCCTCTCAAACTCATCCATCTGGGCATCGTAGATGTCCCATTCTTTGGTGAGAAACTGCTGGAACATGCCAGGCCATCCCTCACACGGGGCCGGGCACCCCCTCTGCTGGAGGTTCCTGAGAAACTCCACTGCATGCGCCATGGATCTGGCTGACCCTGCGGGCCGGGTACCATAGTGATTCATGGCCATGGCCTCTACCGCCATCTGCCAGTGGTGCCTTTGCTGGGCCACCTGCCCCTCTGGCACCACCTGGAATGTTACATGCATCGCTGCGGCTTGGTGGCCCACAATTTGTGTTGCTGCGTTCTGCTCAAATCCCTCGTGGACAGACATCAGACAAGTGTGCCTCTCTTGGCTGACCCACCTGGAATTGTATGACTGCCCTGCTAGCCCCGGCCGTCCCGGCGGGCCTGGCAGGTCACTCGGGCCAGCTGCCTCCTGCTGTTTTCTCCAGTCCTCATAGGAGACCACCTTGGCAGCCTCATAAGCCTGCCTCATGCTGTCTTCTGAGGCCTCTTGGCTCCTGCCAGGTCCCCTGACTCCCCAGCTCCGTTCTGGGCCTGCTGCTGCTCGCAACCGGTCAAACCGGTTGCTATCGCCTGGCTGCAAGGTGTCACAGCATATAACCGTAAACGATACAATACGGTATATATGGGTGAAGCGTGGCGATAACGGTAAGATCCCACCATAAAAGGAATCCAGTATATGTACGTACACCCCTCGAGGGTTGCCTAGAGTAGGGGAATTCCGCCAGCAGGGATCGACACCCACCTTGCGGTCCAGCCCGAGCCCTGTGCGGACCTTCCTGGGAATTTCCTTCATCCCACTACACTAGTCAGGTACTGGATGGGATATAATGGATGGATACCATTATATCACGATGACCGAATTATCGTGCGACAAAGGCCTCCCCCTGCTCTGGGCACGCATTAGCGTAGTGCCCCGGCTTCAAACAATTGAAGCAAACTCCCCCATCATGGGGTCCAAGGACGCTTCTTTGTCCACCCATCCAACTGCGCCCTGCCTGGGCCCTGCCCGGCGGACTCTGGCCGGAGGTTCCTCTTTTATCCTGCACTCTCCCCTCCAGATGGTATGCCCTGGCTTGACTACATGCGCCTCGCTCCTGCGACCTGCCCCTGGGCTGGCTCCCTCGATCCCTGCTGGGTGACCGCTGCCTTCTGCCTCTAGGCTGGTCGTATTTATCAGTGCGGTCCGAACACGCCTTCTGCTGCCCGACCTGCCGCGGCGACCCTCACCGGCCTGGCCGAACTGGGAATCCTCACTCCATGCAACGGGCCTCTCGTCCCTGCTGAGGCTGCGCTGCAGCCCTCTGTCCGCCTCTTCCCCCCTTTCAGGGTTGGACCGCGAGGTGGTACTGCGATGAGTCCTAGTGGCTTCTCCCGCTACCTCGCCGCCTGTGTCGTTGTTGCCCTCCGGGGTACCTGGGCAGAGCATGGCAGCTTCCTCCTCACGCAATGTTAAAGGAGCCTGAGGCTCGTAGCCTTCCTCTGAGACGTTGGAGCCGTCCCCACTGGAACTGGTCTCCCATTCGTCTTCTCTGTGCTGGAGTCCTGCCTCCCGCTCTAGCCTCTCAAACTCATCCATCTGGGCATCGTAGATGTCCCATTCTTTGGTGAGAAACTGCTGGAACATGCCAGGCCATCCCTCACACGGGGCCGGGCACCCCCTCTGCTGGAGGTTCCTGAGAAACTCCACTGCATGCGCCATGGATCTGGCTGACCCTGCGGGCCGGGTACCATAGTGATTCATGGCCATGGCCTCTACCGCCATCTGCCAGTGGTGCCTTTGCTGGGCCACCTGCCCCTCTGGCACCACCTGGAATGTTACATGCATCGCTGCGGCTTGGTGGCCCACAATTTGTGTTGCTGCGTTCTGCTCAAATCCCTCGTGGACAGACATCAGACAAGTGTGCCTCTCTTGGCTGACCCACCTGGAATTGTATGACTGCCCTGCTAGCCCCGGCCGTCCCGGCGGGCCTGGCAGGTCACTCGGGCCAGCTGCCTCCTGCTGTTTTCTCCAGTCCTCATAGGAGACCACCTTGGCAGCCTCATAAGCCTGCCTCATGCTGTCTTCTGAGGCCTCTTGGCTCCTGCCAGGTCCCCTGACTCCCCAGCTCCGTTCTGGGCCTGCTGCTGCTCGCAACCGGTCAAACCGGTTGCTATCGCCTGGCTGCAAGGTGTCACAGCATATAACCGTAAACGATACAATACGGTATATATGGGTGAAGCGTGGCGATAACGGTAAGATCCCACCATAAAAGGAATCCAGTATATGTACGTACACCCCTCGAGGGTTGCCTAGAGTAGGGGAATTCCGCCAGCAGGGATCGACACCCACCTTGCGGTCCAGCCCGAGCCCTGTGCGGACCTTCCTGGGAATTTCCTTCATCCCACTACACTAGTCAGGTACTGGATGGGATATAATGGATGGATACCATTATATCACGATGACCGAATTATCGTGCGACAAAGGCCTCCCCCTGCTCTGGGCACGCATTAGCGTAGTGCCCCGGCTTCAAACAATTGAAGCAAACTCCCCCATCATGGGGTCCAAGGACGCTTCTTTGTCCACCCATCCAACTGCGCCCTGCCTGGGCCCTGCCCGGCGGACTCTGGCCGGAGGTTCCTCTTTTATCCTGCACTCTCCCCTCCAGATGGTATGCCCTGGCTTGACTACATGCGCCTCGCTCCTGCGACCTGCCCCTGGGCTGGCTCCCTCGATCCCTGCTGGGTGACCGCTGCCTTCTGCCTCTAGGCTGGTCGTATTTATCAGTGCGGTCCGAACACGCCTTCTGCTGCCCGACCTGCCGCGGCGACCCTCACCGGCCTGGCCGAACTGGGAATCCTCACTCCATGCAACGGGCCTCTCGTCCCTGCTGAGGCTGCGCTGCAGCCCTCTGTCCGCCTCTTCCCCCCTTTCAGGGTTGGACCGCGAGGTGGTACTGCGATGAGTCCTAGTGGCTTCTCCCGCTACCTCGCCGCCTGTGTCGTTGTTGCCCTCCGGGGTACCTGGGCAGAGCATGGCAGCTTCCTCCTCACGCAATGTTAAAGGAGCCTGAGGCTCGTAGCCTTCCTCTGAGACGTTGGAGCCGTCCCCACTGGAACTGGTCTCCCATTCGTCTTCTCTGTGCTGGAGTCCTGCCTCCCGCTCTAGCCTCTCAAACTCATCCATCTGGGCATCGTAGATGTCCCATTCTTTGGTGAGAAACTGCTGGAACATGCCAGGCCATCCCTCACACGGGGCCGGGCACCCCCTCTGCTGGAGGTTCCTGAGAAACTCCACTGCATGCGCCATGGATCTGGCTGACCCTGCGGGCCGGGTACCATAGTGATTCATGGCCATGGCCTCTACCGCCATCTGCCAGTGGTGCCTTTGCTGGGCCACCTGCCCCTCTGGCACCACCTGGAATGTTACAGGCATCGCTGCGGCTTGGTGGCCCACAATTTGTGTTGCTGCGTTCTGCTCAAATCCCTCGTGGACAGACATCAGACAAGTGTGCCTCTCTTGGCTGACCCACCTGGAATTGTATGACTGCCCTGCTAGCCCCGGCCGTCCCGGCGGGCCTGGCAGGTCACTCGGGCCAGCTGCCTCCTGCTGTTTTCTCCAGTCCTCATAGGAGACCACCTTGGCAGCCTCATAAGCCTGCCTCATGCTGTCTTCTGAGGCCTCTTGGCTCCTGCCAGGTCCCCTGACTCCCCAGCTCCGTTCTGGGCCTGCTGCTGCTCGCAACCGGTCAAACCGGTTGCTATCGCCTGGCTGCAAGGTGTCACAGCATATAACCGTAAACGATACAATACGGTATATATGGGTGAAGCGTGGCGATAACGGTAAGATCCCACCATAAAAGGAATCCAGTATATGTACGTACACCCCTCGAGGGTTGCCTAGAGTAGGGGAATTCCGCCAGCAGGGATCGACACCCACCTTGCGGTCCAGCCCGAGCCCTGTGCGGACCTTCCTGGGAATTTCCTTCATCCCACTACACTAGTCAGGTACTGGATGGGATATAATGGATGGATACCATTATATCACGATGACCGAATTATCGTGCGACAAAGGCCTCCCCCTGCTCTGGGCACGCATTAGCGTAGTGCCCCGGCTTCAAACAATTGAAGCAAACTCCCCCATCATGGGGTCCAAGGACGCTTCTTTGTCCACCCATCCAACTGCGCCCTGCCTGGGCCCTGCCCGGCGGACTCTGGCCGGAGGTTCCTCTTTTATCCTGCACTCTCCCCTCCAGATGGTATGCCCTGGCT
Source organism: Limnomonas spitsbergensis (assembly GCA_037349105.1). Lineage (NCBI taxonomy): Eukaryota > Viridiplantae > Chlorophyta > Chlorophyceae > Chlamydomonadales > Limnomonas > Limnomonas spitsbergensis. The sequence goes on from JAYJMM010000113.1 coordinate 2,210,347, forward strand.
TGACTACATGCGCCTCGCTCCTGCGACCTGCCCCTGGGCTGGCTCCCTCGATCCCTGCTGGGTGACCGCTGCCTTCTGCCTCTAGGCTGGTCGTATTTATCAGTGCGGTCCGAACACGCCTTCTGCTGCCCGACCTGCCGCGGCGACCCTCACCGGCCTGGCCGAACTGGGAATCCTCACTCCATGCAACGGGCCTCTCGTCCCTGCTGAGGCTGCGCTGCAGCCCTCTGTCCGCCTCTTCCCCCCTTTCAGGGTTGGACCGCGAGGTGGTACTGCGATGAGTCCTAGTGGCTTCTCCCGCTACCTCGCCGCCTGTGTCGTTGTTGCCCTCCGGGGTACCTGGGCAGAGCATGGCAGCTTCCTCCTCACGCAATGTTAAAGGAGCCTGAGGCTCGTAGCCTTCCTCTGAGACGTTGGAGCCGTCCCCACTGGAACTGGTCTCCCATTCGTCTTCTCTGTGCTGGAGTCCTGCCTCCCGCTCTAGCCTCTCAAACTCATCCATCTGGGCATCGTAGATGTCCCATTCTTTGGTGAGAAACTGCTGGAACATGCCAGGCCATCCCTCACACGGGGCCGGGCACCCCCTCTGCTGGAGGTTCCTGAGAAACTCCACTGCATGCGCCATGGATCTGGCTGACCCTGCGGGCCGGGTACCATAGTGATTCATGGCCAGGGCCTCTACCGCCATCTGCCAGTGGTGCCTTTGCTGGGCCACCTGCCCCTCTGGCACCACCTGGAATGTTACAGGCATCGCTGCGGCTTGGTGGCCCACAATTTGTGTTGCTGCGTTCTGCTCAAATCCCTCGTGGACAGACATCAGACAAGTGTGCCTCTCTTGGCTGACCCACCTGGAATTGTATGACTGCCCTGCTAGCCCCGGCCGTCCCGGCGGGCCTGGCAGGTCACTCGGGCCAGCTGCCTCCTGCTGTTTTCTCCAGTCCTCATAGGAGACCACCTTGGCAGCCTCATAAGCCTGCCTCATGCTGTCTTCTGAGGCCTCTTGGCTCCTGCCAGGTCCCCTGACTCCCCAGCTCCGTTCTGGGCCTGCTGCTGCTCGCAACCGGTCAAACCGGTTGCTATCGCATGGCTGCAAGGTGTCACAGCATATAACCGTAAACGATACAATACGGTATATATGGGTGAAGCGTGGCGATAACGGTAAGATCCCACCATAAAAGGAATCCAGTATATGTACGTACACCCCTCGAGGGTTGCCTAGAGTAGGGGAATTCCGCCAGCAGGGATCGACACCCACCTTGCGGTCCAGCCCGAGCCCTGTGCGGACCTTCCTGGGAATTTCCTTCATCCCACTACACTAGTCAGGTACTGGATGGGATATAATGGATGGATACCATTATATCACGATGACCGAATTATCGTGCGACAAAGGCCTCCCCCTGCTCTGGGCACGCATTAGCGTAGTGCCCCGGCTTCAAACAATTGAAGCAAACTCCCCCATCATGGGGTCCAAGGACGCTTCTTTGTCCACCCATCCAACTGCGCCCTGCCTGGGCCCTGCCCGGCGGACTCTGGCCGGAGGTTCCTCTTTTATCCTGCACTCTCCCCTCCAGATGGTATGCCCTGGCTTGACTACATGCGCCTCGCTCCTGCGACCTGCCCCTGGGCTGGCTCCCTCGATCCCTGCTGGGTGACCGCTGCCTTCTGCCTCTAGGCTGGTCGTATTTATCAGTGCGGTCCGAACACGCCTTCTGCTGCCCGACCTGCCGCGGCGACCCTCACCGGCCTGGCCGAACTGGGAATCCTCACTCCATGCAACGGGCCTCTCGTCCCTGCTGAGGCTGCGCTGCAGCCCTCTGTCCGCCTCTTCCCCCCTTTCAGGGTTGGACCGCGAGGTGGTACTGCGATGAGTCCTAGTGGCTTCTCCCGCTACCTCGCCGCCTGTGTCGTTGTTGCCCTCCGGGGTACCTGGGCAGAGCATGGCAGCTTCCTCCTCACGCAATGTTAAAGGAGCCTGAGGCTCGTAGCCTTCCTCTGAGACGTTGGAGCCGTCCCCACTGGAACTGGTATCCCATTCGTCTTCTCTGTGCTGGAGTCCTGCCTCCCGCTCTAGCCTCTCAAACTCATCCATCTGGGCATCGTAGATGTCCCATTCTTTGGTGAGAAACTGCTGGAACATGCCAGGCCATCCCTCACACGGGGCCGGGCACCCCCTCTGCTGGAGGTTCCTGAGAAACTCCACTGCATGCGCCATGGATCTGGCTGACCCTGCGGGCCGGGTACCATAGTGATTCATGGCCAGGGCCTCTACCGCCATCTGCCAGTGGTGCCTTTGCTGGGCCACCTGCCCCTCTGGCACCACCTGGAATGTTACAGGCATCGTTGCGGCTTGGTGGCCCACAATTTGTGTTGCTGCGTTCTGCTCAAATCCCTCGTGGACAGACATCAGACAAGTGTGCCTCTCTTGGCTGACCCACCTGGAATTGTATGACTGCCCTGCTAGCCCCGGCCGTCCCGGCGGGCCTGGCAGGTCACTCGGGCCAGCTGCCTCCTGCTGTTTTCTCCAGTCCTCATAGGAGACCACCTTGGCAGCCTCATAAGCCTGCCTCATGCTGTCTTCTGAGGCCTCTTGGCTCCTGCCAGGTCCCCTGACTCCCCAGCTCCGTTCTGGGCCTGCTGCTGCTCGCAACCGGTCAAACCGGTTGCTATCGCCTGGCTGCAAGGTGTCACAGCATATAACCGTAAACGATACAATACGGTATATATGGGTGAAGCGTGGCGATAACGGTAAGATCCCACCATAAAAGGAATCCAGTATATGTACGTACACCCCTCGAGGGTTGCCTAGAGTAGGGGAATTCCGCCAGCAGGGATCGACACCCACCTTGCGGTCCAGCCCGAGCCCTGTGCGGACCTTCCTGGGAATTTCCTTCATCCCACTACACTAGTCAGGTACTGGATGGGATATAATGGATGGATACCATTATATCACGATGACCGAATTATCGTGCGACAAAGGCCTCCCCCTGCTCTGGGCACGCATTAGCGTAGTGCCCCGGCTTCAAACAATTGAAGCAAACTCCCCCATCATGGGGTCCAAGGACGCTTCTTTGTCCACCCATCCAACTGCGCCCTGCCTGGGCCCTGCCCGGCGGACTCTGGCCGGAGGTTCCTCTTTTATCCTGCACTCTCCCCTCCAGATGGTATGCCCTGGCTTGACTACATGCGCCTCGCTCCTGCGACCTGCCCCTGGGCTGGCTCCCTCGATCCCTGCTGGGTGACCGCTGCCTTCTGCCTCTAGGCTGGTCGTATTTATCAGTGCGGTCCGAACACGCCTTCTGCTGCCCGACCTGCCGCGGCGACCCTCACCGGCCTGGCCGAACTGGGAATCCTCACTCCATGCAACGGGCCTCTCGTCCCTGCTGAGGCTGCGCTGCAGCCCTCTGTCCGCCTCTTCCCCCCTTTCAGGGTTGGACCGCGAGGTGGTACTGCGATGAGTCCTAGTGGCTTCTCCCGCTACCTCGCCGCCTGTGTCGTTGTTGCCCTCCGGGGTACCTGGGCAGAGCATGGCAGCTTCCTCCTCACGCAATGTTAAAGGAGCCTGAGGCTCGTAGCCTTCCTCTGAGACGTTGGAGCCGTCCCCACTGGAACTGGTATCCCATTCGTCTTCTCTGTGCTGGAGTCCTGCCTCCCGCTCTAGCCTCTCAAACTCATCCATCTGGGCATCGTAGATGTCCCATTCTTTGGTGAGAAACTGCTGGAACATGCCAGGCCATCCCTCACACGGGGCCGGGCACCCCCTCTGCTGGAGGTTCCTGAGAAACTCCACTGCATGCGCCATGGATCTGGCTGACCCTGCGGGCCGGGTACCATAGTGATTCATGGCCAGGGCCTCTACCGCCATCTGCCAGTGGTGCCTTTGCTGGGCCACCTGCCCCTCTGGCACCACCTGGAATGTTACAGGCATCGTTGCGGCTTGGTGGCCCACAATTTGTGTTGCTGCGTTCTGCTCAAATCCCTCGTGGACAGACATCAGACAAGTGTGCCTCTCTTGGCTGACCCACCTGGAATTGTATGACTGCCCTGCTAGCCCCGGCCGTCCCGGCGGGCCTGGCAGGTCACTCGGGCCAGCTGCCTCCTGCTGTTTTCTCCAGTCCTCATAGGAGACCACCTTGGCAGCCTCATAAGCCTGCCTCATGCTGTCTTCTGAGGCCTCTTGGCTCCTGCCAGGTCCCCTGACTCCCCAGCTCCGTTCTGGGCCTGCTGCTGCTCGCAACCGGTCAAACCGGTTGCTATCGCCTGGCTGCAAGGTGTCACAGCATATAACCGTAAACGATACAATACGGTATATATGGGTGAAGCGTGGCGATAACGGTAAGATCCCACCATAAAAGGAATCCAGTATATGTACGTACACCCCTCGAGGGTTGCCTAGAGTAGGGGAATTCCGCCAGCAGGGATCGACACCCACCTTGCGGTCCAGCCCGAGCCCTGTGCGGACCTTCCTGGGAATTTCCTTCATCCCACTACACTAGTCAGGTACTGGATGGGATATAATGGATGGATACCATTATATCACGATGACCGAATTATCGTGCGACAAAGGCCTCCCCCTGCTCTGGGCACGCATTAGCGTAGTGCCCCGGCTTCAAACAATTGAAGCAAACTCCCCCATCATGGGGTCCAAGGACGCTTCTTTGTCCACCCATCCAACTGCGCCCTGCCTGGGCCCTGCCCGGCGGACTCTGGCCGGAGGTTCCTCTTTTATCCTGCACTCTCCCCTCCAGATGGTATGCCCTGGCTTGACTACATGCGCCTCGCTCCTGCGACCTGCCCCTGGGCTGGCTCCCTCGATCCCTGCTGGGTGACAGCTGCCTTCTGCCTCTAGGCTGGTCGTATTTATCAGTGCGGTCCGAACACGCCTTCTGCTGCCCGACCTGCCGCGGCGACCCTCACCGGCCTGGCCGAACTGGGAATCCTCACTCCATGCAACGGGCCTCTCGTCCCTGCTGAGGCTGCGCTGCAGCCCTCTGTCCGCCTCTTCCCCCCTTTCAGGGTTGGACCGCGAGGTGGTACTGCGATGAGTCCTAGTGGCTTCTCCCGCTACCTCGCCGCCTGTGTCGTTGTTGCCCTCCGGGGTACCTGGGCAGAGCATGGCAGCTTCCTCCTCACGCAATGTTAAAGGAGCCTGAGGCTCGTAGCCTTCCTCTGAGACGTTGGAGCCGTCCCCACTGGAACTGGTCTCCCATTCGTCTTCTCTGTGCTGGAGTCCTGCCTCCCGCTCTAGCCTCTCAAACTCATCCATCTGGGCATCGTAGATGTCCCATTCTTTGGTGAGAAACTGCTGGAACATGCCAGGCCATCCCTCACACGGGGCCGGGCACCCCCTCTGCTGGAGGTTCCTGAGAAACTCCACTGCATGCGCCATGGATCTGGCTGACCCTGCGGGCCGGGTACCATAGTGATTCATGGCCAGGGCCTCTACCGCCATCTGTCAGTGGTGCCTTTGCTGGGCCACCTGCCCCTCTGGCACCACCTGGAATGTTACAGGCATCGCTGCGGCTTGGTGGCCCACAATTTGTGTTGCTGCGTTCTGCTCAAATCCCTCGTGGACAGACATCATACAAGTGTGCCTCTCTTGGCTGACCCACCTGGAATTGTATGACTGCCCTGCTAGCCCCGGCCGTCCCGGCGGGCCTGGCAGGTCACTCGGGCCAGCTGCCTCCTGCTGTTTTCTCCAGTCCTCATAGGAGACCACCTTGGCAGCCTCATAAGCCTGCCTCATGCTGTCTTCTGAGGCCTCTTGGCTCCTGCCAGGTCCCCTGACTCCCCAGCTCCGTTCTGGGCCTGCTGCTGCTCGCAACCGGTCAAACCGGTTGCTATCGCATGGCTGCAAGGTGTCACAGCATATAACCGTAAACGATACAATACGGTATATATGGGTGAAGCGTGGCGATAACGGTAAGATCCCACCATAAAAGGAATCCAGTATATGTACGTACACCCCTCGAGGGTTGCCTAGAGTAGGGGAATTCCGCCAGCAGGGATCGACACCCACCTTGCGGTCCAGCCCGAGCCCTGTGCGGACCTTCCTGGGAATTTCCTTCATCCCACTACACTAGTCAGGTACTGGATGGGATATAATGGATGGATACCATTATATCACGATGACCGAATTATCGTGCGACAAAGGCCTCCCCCTGCTCTGGGCACGCATTAGCGTAGTGCCCCGGCTTCAAACAATTGAAGCAAACTCCCCCATCATGGGGTCCAAGGACGCTTCTTTGTCCACCCATCCAACTGCGCCCTGCCTGGGCCCTGCCCGGCGGACTCTGGCCGGAGGTTCCTCTTTTATCCTGCACTCTCCCCTCCAGATGGTATGCCCTGGCTTGACTACATGCGCCTCGCTCCTGCGACCTGCCCCTGGGCTGGCTCCCTCGATCCCTGCTGGGTGACAGCTGCCTTCTGCCTCTAGGCTGGTCGTATTTATCAGTGCGGTCCGAACACGCCTTCTGCTGCCCGACCTGCCGCGGCGACCCTCACCGGCCTGGCCGAACTGGGAATCCTCACTCCATGCAACGGGCCTCTCGTCCCTGCTGAGGCTGCGCTGCAGCCCTCTGTCCGCCTCTTCCCCCCTTTCAGGGTTGGACCGCGAGGTGGTACTGCGATGAGTCCTAGTGGCTTCTCCCGCTACCTCGCCGCCTGTGTCGTTGTTGCCCTCCGGGGTACCTGGGCAGAGCATGGCAGCTTCCTCCTCACGCAATGTTAAAGGAGCCTGAGGCTCGTAGCCTTCCTCTGAGACGTTGGAGCCGTCCCCACTGGAACTGGTCTCCCATTCGTCTTCTCTGTGCTGGAGTCCTGCCTCCCGCTCTAGCCTCTCAAACTCATCCATCTGGGCATCGTAGATGTCCCATTCTTTGGTGAGAAACTGCTGGAACATGCCAGGCCATCCCTCACACGGGGCCGGGCACCCCCTCTGCTGGAGGTTCCTGAGAAACTCCACTGCATGCGCCATGGATCTGGCTGACCCTGCGGGCCGGGTACCATAGTGATTCATGGCCAGGGCCTCTACCGCCATCTGTCAGTGGTGCCTTTGCTGGGCCACCTGCCCCTCTGGCACCACCTGGAATGTTACAGGCATCGCTGCGGCTTGGTGGCCCACAATTTGTGTTGCTGCGTTCTGCTCAAATCCCTCGTGGACAGACATCATACAAGTGTGCCTCTCTTGGCTGACCCACCTGGAATTGTATGACTGCCCTGCTAGCCCCGGCCGTCCCGGCGGGCCTGGCAGGTCACTCGGGCCAGCTGCCTCCTGCTGTTTTCTCCAGTCCTCATAGGAGACCACCTTGGCAGCCTCATAAGCCTGCCTCATGCTGTCTTCTGAGGCCTCTTGGCTCCTGCCAGGTCCCCTGACTCCCCAGCTCCGTTCTGGGCCTGCTGCTGCTCGCAACCGGTCAAACCGGTTGCTATCGCATGGCTGCAAGGTGTCACAGCATATAACCGTAAACGATACAATACGGTATATATGGGTGAAGCGTGGCGATAACGGTAAGATCCCACCATAAAAGGAATCCAGTATATGTACGTACACCCCTCGAGGGTTGCCTAGAGTAGGGGAATTCCGCCAGCAGGGATCGACACCCACCTTGCGGTCCAGCCCGAGCCCTGTGCGGACCTTCCTGGGAATTTCCTTCATCCCACTACACTAGTCAGGTACTGGATGGGATATAATGGATGGATACCATTATATCACGATGACCGAATTATCGTGCGACAAAGGCCTCCCCCTGCTCTGGGCACGCATTAGCGTAGTGCCCCGGCTTCAAACAATTGAAGCAAACTCCCCCATCATGGGGTCCAAGGACGCTTCTTTGTCCACCCATCCAACTGCGCCCTGCCTGGGCCCTGCCCGGCGGACTCTGGCCGGAGGTTCCTCTTTTATCCTGCACTCTCCCCTCCAGATGGTATGCCCTGGCTTGACTACATGCGCCTCGCTCCTGCGACCTGCCCCTGGGCTGGCTCCCTCGATCCCTGCTGGGTGACCGCTGCCTTCTGCCTCTAGGCTGGTCGTATTTATCAGTGCGGTCCGAACATGCCTTCTGCTGCCCGACCTGCCGCGGCGACCCTCACCGGCCTGGCCGAACTGGGAATCCTCACTCCATGCAACGGGCCTCTCGTCCCTGCTGAGGCTGCGCTGCAGCCCTCTGTCCGCCTCTTCCCCCCTTTCAGGGTTGGACCGCGAGGTGGTACTGCGATGAGTCCTAGTGGCTTCTCCCGCTACCTCGCCGCCTGTGTCGTTGTTGCCCTCCGGGGTACCTGGGCAGAGCATGGCAGCTTCCTCCTCACGCAATGTTAAAGGAGCCTGAGGCTCGTAGCCTTCCTCTGAGACGTTGGAGCCGTCCCCACTGGAACTGGTCTCCCATTCGTCTTCTCTGTGCTGGAGTCCTGCCTCCCGCTCTAGCCTCTCAAACTCATCCATCTGGGCATCGTAGATGTCCCATTCTTTGGTGAGAAACTGCTGGAACATGCCAGGCCATCCCTCACACGGGGCCGGGCACCCCCTCTGCTGGAGGTTCCTGAGAAACTCCACTGCATGCGCCATGGATCTGGCTGACCCTGCGGGCCGGGTACCATAGTGATTCATGGCCAGGGCCTCTACCGCCATCTGCCAGTGGTGCCTTTGCTGGGCCACCTGCCCCTCTGGCACCACCTGGAATGTTACAGGCATCGCTGCGGCTTGGTGGCCCACAATTTGTGTTGCTGCGTTCTGCTCAAATCCCTCGTGGACAGACATCAGACAAGTGTGCCTCTCTTGGCTGACCCACCTGGAATTGTATGACTGCCCTGCTAGCCCCGGCCGTCCCGGCGGGCCTGGCAGGTCACTCGGGCCAGCTGCCTCCTGCTGTTTTCTCCAGTCCTCATAGGAGACCACCTTGGCAGCCTCATAAGCCTGCCTCATGCTGTCTTCTGAGGCCTCTTGGCTCCTGCCAGGTCCCCTGACTCCCCAGCTCCGTTCTGGGCCTGCTGCTGCTCGCAACCGGTCAAACCGGTTGCTATCGCCTGGCTGCAAGGTGTCACAGCATATAACCGTAAACGATACAATACGGTATATATGGGTGAAGCGTGGCGATAACGGTAAGATCCCACCATAAAAGGAATCCAGTATATGTACGTACACCCCTCGAGGGTTGCCTAGAGTAGGGGAATTCCGCCAGCAGGGATCGACACCCACCTTGCGGTCCAGCCCGAGCCCTGTGCGGACCTTCCTGGGAATTTCCTTCATCCCACTACACTAGTCAGGTACTGGATGGGATATAATGGATGGATACCATTATATCACGATGACCGAATTATCGTGCGACAAAGGCCTCCCCCTGCTCTGGGCACGCATTAGCGTAGTGCCCCGGCTTCAAACAATTGAAGCAAACTCCCCCATCATGGGGTCCAAGGACGCTTCTTTGTCCACCCAATCAACTGCGCCCTGCCTGGGCCCTGCCCGGCGGACTCTGGCCGGAGGTTCCTCTTTTATCCTGCACTCTCCCCTCCAGATGGTATGCCCTGGCTTGACTACATGCGCCTCGCTCCTGCGACCTGCCCCTGGGCTGGCTCCCTCGATCCCTGCTGGGTGACCGCTGCCTTCTGCCTCTAGGCTGGTCGTATTTATCAGTGCGGTCCGAACACGCCTTCTGCTGCCCGACCTGCCGCGGCGACCCTCACCGGCCTGGCCGAACTGGGAATCCTCACTCCATGCAACGGGCCTCTCGTCCCTGCTGAGGCTGCGCTGCAGCCCTCTGTCCGCCTCTTCCCCCCTTTCAGGGTTGGACCGCGAGGTGGTACTGCGATGAGTCCTAGTGGCTTCTCCCGCTACCTCGCCGCCTGTGTCGTTGTTGCCCTCCGGGGTACCTGGGCAGAGCATGGCAGCTTCCTCCTCACGCAATGTTAAAGGAGCCTGAGGCTCGTAGCCTTCCTCTGAGACGTTGGAGCCGTCCCCACTGGAACTGGTCTCCCATTCGTCTTCTCTGTGCTGGAGTCCTGCCTCCCGCTCTAGCCTCTCAAACTCATCCATCTGGGCATCGTAGATGTCCCATTCTTTGGTGAGAAACTGCTGGAACATGCCAGGCCATCCCTCACACGGGGCCGGGCACCCCCTCTGCTGGAGGTTCCTGAGAAACTCCACTGCATGCGCCATGGATCTGGCTGACCCTGCGGGCCGGGTACCATAGTGATTCATGGCCAGGGCCTCTACCGCCATCTGCCAGTGGTGCCTTTGCTGGGCCACCTGCCCCTCTGGCACCACCTGGAATGTTACAGGCATCGCTGCGGCTTGGTGGCCCACAATTTGTGTTGCTGCGTTCTGCTCAGATCCCTCGTGGACAGACATCATACAAGTGTGCCTCTCTTGGCTGACCCACCTGGAATTGTATGACTGCCCTGCTAGCCCCGGCCGTCCCGGCGGGCCTGGCAGGTCACTCGGGCCAGCTGCCTCCTGCTGTTTTCTCCAGTCCTCATAGGAGACCACCTTGGCAGCCTCATAAGCCTGCCTCATGCTGTCTTCTGAGGCCTCTTGGCTCCTGCCAGGTCCCCTGACTCCCCAGCTCCGTTCTGGGCCTGCTGCTGCTCGCAACCGGTCAAACCGGTTGCTATCGCCTGGCTGCAAGGTGTCACAGCATATAACCGTAAACGATACAATACGGTATATATGGGTGAAGCGTGGCGATAACGGTAAGATCCCACCATAAAAGGAATCCAGTATATGTACGTACACCCCTCGAGGGTTGCCTAGAGTAGGGGAATTCCGCCAGCAGGGATCGACACCCACCTTGCGGTCCAGCCCGAGCCCTGTGCGGACCTTCCTGGGAATTTCCTTCATCCCACTACACTAGTCAGGTACTGGATGGGATATAATGGATGGATACCATTATATCACGATGACCGAATTATCGTGCGACAAAGGCCTCCCCCTGCTCTGGGCACGCATTAGCGTAGTGCCCCGGCTTCAAACAATTGAAGCAAACTCCCCCATCATGGGGTCCAAGGACGCTTCTTTGTCCACCCATCCAACTGCGCCCTGCCTGGGCCCTGCCCGGCGGACTCTGGCCGGAGGTTCCTCTTTTATCCTGCACTCTCCCCTCCAGATGGTATGCCCTGGCTTGACTACATGCGCCTCGCTCCTGCGACCTGCCCCTGGGCTGGCTCCCTCGATCCCTGCTGGGTGACCGCTGCCTTCTGCCTCTAGGCTGGTCGTATTTATCAGTGCGGTCCGAACACGCCTTCTGCTGCCCGACCTGCCGCGGCGACCCTCACCGGCCTGGCCGAACTGGGAATCCTCACTCCATGCAACGGGCCTCTCGTCCCTGCTGAGGCTGCGCTGCAGCCCTCTGTCCGCCTCTTCCCCCCTTTCAGGGTTGGACCGCGAGGTGGTACTGCGATGAGTCCTAGTGGCTTCTCCCGCTACCTCGCCGCCTGTGTCGTTGTTGCCCTCCGGGGTACCTGGGCAGAGCATGGCAGCTTCCTCCTCACGCAATGTTAAAGGAGCCTGAGGCTCGTAGCCTTCCTCTGAGACGTTGGAGCCGTCCCCACTGGAACTGGTCTCCCATTCGTCTTCTCTGTGCTGGAGTCCTGCCTCCCGCTCTAGCCTCTCAAACTCATCCATCTGGGCATCGTAGATGTCCCATTCTTTGGTGAGAAACTGCTGGAACATGCCAGGCCATCCCTCACACGGGGCCGGGCACCCCCTCTGCTGGAGGTTCCTGAGAAACTCCACTGCATGCGCCATGGATCTGGCTGACCCTGCGGGCCGGGTACCATAGTGATTCATGGCCAGGGCCTCTACCGCCATCTGCCAGTGGTGCCTTTGCTGGGCCACCTGCCCCTCTGGCACCACCTGGAATGTTACAGGCATCGCTGCGGCTTGGTGGCCCACAATTTGTGTTGCTGCGTTCTGCTCAAATCCCTCGTGGACAGACATCATACAAGTGTGCCTCTCTTGGCTGACCCACCTGGAATTGTATGACTGCCCTGCTAGCCCCGGCCGTCCCGGCGGGCCTGGCAGGTCACTCGGGCCAGCTGCCTCCTGCTGTTTTCTCCAGTCCTCATAGGAGACCACCTTGGCAGCCTCATAAGCCTGCCTCATGCTGTCTTCTGAGGCCTCTTGGCTCCTGCCAGGTCCCCTGACTCCCCAGCTCCGTTCTGGGCCTGCTGCTGCTCGCAACCGGTCAAACCGGTTGCTATCGCCTGGCTGCAAGGTGTCACAGCATATAACCGTAAACGATACAATACGGTATATATGGGTGAAGCGTGGCGATAACGGTAAGATCCCACCATAAAAGGAATCCAGTATATGTACGTACACCCCTCGAGGGTTGCCTAGAGTAGGGGAATTCCGCCAGCAGGGATCGACACCCACCTTGCGGTCCAGCCCGAGCCCTGTGCGGACCTTCCTGGGAATTTCCTTCATCCCACTACACTAGTCAGGTACTGGATGGGATATAATGGATGGATACCATTATATCACGATGACCGAATTATCGTGCGACAAAGGCCTCCCCCTGCTCTGGGCACGCATTAGCGTAGTGCCCCGGCTTCAAACAATTGAAGCAAACTCCCCCATCATGGGGTCCAAGGACGCTTCTTTGTCCACCCATCCAACTGCGCCCTGCCTGGGCCCTGCCCGGCGGACTCTGGCCGGAGGTTCCTCTTTTATCCTGCACTCTCCCCTCCAGATGGTATGCCCTGGCTTGACTACATGCGCCTCGCTCCTGCGACCTGCCCCTGGGCTGGCTCCCTCGATCCCTGCTGGGTGACCGCTGCCTTCTGCCTCTAGGCTGGTCGTATTTATCAGTGCGGTCCGAACACGCCTTCTGCTGCCCGACCTGCCGCGGCGACCCTCACCGGCCTGGCCGAACTGGGAATCCTCACTCCATGCAACGGGCCTCTCGTCCCTGCTGAGGCTGCGCTGCAGCCCTCTGTCCGCCTCTTCCCCCCTTTCAGGGTTGGACCGCGAGGTGGTACTGCGATGAGTCCTAGTGGCTTCTCCCGCTACCTCGCCGCCTGTGTCGTTGTTGCCCTCCGGGGTACCTGGGCAGAGCATGGCAGCTTCCTCCTCACGCAATGTTAAAGGAGCCTGAGGCTCGTAGCCTTCCTCTGAGACGTTGGAGCCGTCCCCACTGGAACTGGTCTCCCATTCGTCTTCTCTGTGCTGGAGTCCTGCCTCCCGCTCTAGCCTCTCAAACTCATCCATCTGGGCATCGTAGATGTCCCATTCTTTGGTGAGAAACTGCTGGAACATGCCAGGCCATCCCTCACACGGGGCCGGGCACCCCCTCTGCTGGAGGTTCCTGAGAAACTCCACTGCATGCGCCATGGATCTGGCTGACCCTGCGGGCCGGGTACCATAGTGATTCATGGCCAGGGCCTCTACCGCCATCTGCCAGTGGTGCCTTTGCTGGGCCACCTGCCCCTCTGGCACCACCTGGAATGTTACAGGCATCGCTGCGGCTTGGTGGCCCACAATTTGTGTTGCTGCGTTCTGCTCAAATCCCTCGTGGACAGACATCAGACAAGTGTGCCTCTCTTGGCTGACCCACCTGGAATTGTATGACTGCCCTGCTAGCCCCGGCCGTCCCGGCGGGCCTGGCAGGTCACTCGGGCCAGCTGCCTCCTGCTGTTTTCTCCAGTCCTCATAGGAGACCACCTTGGCAGCCTCATAAGCCTGCCTCATGCTGTCTTCTGAGGCCTCTTGGCTCCTGCCAGGTCCCCTGACTCCCCAGCTCCGTTCTGGGCCTGCTGCTGCTCGCAACCGGTCAAACCGGTTGCTATCGCCTGGCTGCAAGGTGTCACAGCATATAACCGTAAACGATACAATACGGTATATATGGGTGAAGCGTGGCGATAACGGTAAGATCCCACCATAAAAGGAATCCAGTATATGTACGTACACCCCTCGAGGGTTGCCTAGAGTAGGGGAATTCCGCCAGCAGGGATCGACACCCACCTTGCGGTCCAGCCCGAGCCCTGTGCGGACCTTCCTGGGAATTTCCTTCATCCCACTACACTAGTCAGGTACTGGATGGGATATAATGGATGGATACCATTATATCACGATGACCGAATTATCGTGCGACAAAGGCCTCCCCCTGCTCTGGGCACGCATTAGCGTAGTGCCCCGGCTTCAAACAATTGAAGCAAACTCCCCCATCATGGGGTCCAAGGACGCTTCTTTGTCCACCCATCCAACTGCGCCCTGCCTGGGCCCTGCCCGGCGGACTCTGGCCGGAGGTTCCTCTTTTATCTTGCACTCTCCCCTCCAGATGGTATGCCCTGGCTTGACTACATGCGCCTCGCTCCTGCGACCTGCCCCTGGGCTGGCTCCCTCGGTCCCTGCTGGGTGACCGCTGCCTTCTGCCTCTAGGCTGGTCGTATCAGTGCGGTCCGGCCGCTGGGCTCGAGCCTCAGGTGTAGGCACCACCCCGTGGCGTTCTACGTTGTGGGCCCTCTGCGCGCTCTTGCTGCGCTCTCTGGTCCCCTTGTTCTTTGTAGCATCTGGGGTTGTCCCCTTGTGCTGCGCGCGCTCCTCGACTCTGGCTTCCCTGGCCCTGCCACTGCCCCCTCGTCCTTGCTGACCAGTGGCCTGTTGCTTCTGTTCCTGCGGCTCCTCCTGGCCAAGACCCTCGTCCTCATCTGTGAGCGGGGTTGCGGGCAGAAGCATTTGTCTGATGTGTTCTGCCAGCTCCGGGTCTACTGGGCCCGAGGACTGCAGCGGCTCTCCTGCCTGCTGGTTCCCAAGGGCAGTGTACAGCTCCCGCAGCTGGTCTGCGCGCAAGATGTACTGTTGTTGTACCTCCGTGAGCCGTATATTGGCGTCCTGGAGACCTGTCCACCTGACATGCTGCAACCGCAGGTATTCGACTGTTGCCGCGGCCTGGCGGAATAGCTGCTCCTCTCTTGACTTGATGTCTTGCTGCAGCAAAGTCACTTGGTGCTGCAGCATCAGTACCTGCGTGTACTTCTTACTGGGCCTCTCTTCCTGGGTCTCTTCCTCATCTGAATCCTCTGGCTCTTCACTCTCCTCCTCGCTGCTAGGCTCCTCCTGGCCGCGGTTTGCTGTTACCCCCCGCGCTCTGTCTGCTGCCTCTGGAGCGTCTCCCCTAACTCCACCATCAGCCTCACCAGCCCTCTCGCCCCTGCCAGGAACTCGTACCTCCGAGCGCCTTATTGATCCCGCTGGTGCAGCTCTTCCTGCCGCGGCTGCCCCGAAGGCCACCTGTCGCGGCACAGAGGTGCACCCTAAGGAATGGGTGCACCAAGCGAAAAGAACACAAGACATTTAAACAAGTAATAATAAACTCTTACAAGGGTTATAGTAGGAGCTTTTCGATCCACTGCTGTAACTCAGTGAACTCAGCTCGATAACAGGTGATAGCTCTTGCTACTTCACCTGGACTTCTTCGATACTGTTGACAAGATCTCGTAAAGCCTCGACTTCTGAGGTACTTCTAGACTTCTTGGGACGACCTTGGGCGAATGTGGCCGTTGATCTGCTGTGGTGAGTCGCTTGCTTGGGGACTTCTGGTGACTGAAGATATCTCTGATGAATCAGATGGTCGACTTGGAGCCAAAGGAAAGGCTGTAGGTTGGATATGTGATGGTGGGTTGGTGGTAATATCCAGCTGTAAGGCTCGAGATATGCCTTGTTAAGAGGCAGGAATAACTCTAATTGCTGCAGATAGTCGACTGTTGGCCTACATGCTCTGCCAGCTTCGTATCAGGAGACTTGTTGATGTTTATAGGGTCGCTGTTGGCCTAACTGCTCTGCCAGTTTCCCCTTAGGGGGTGGTACCACCTTGGTTGTACCGCTTGGCATTCGTCGTTATAGAATACTCTTTTCAGTAGACCAGAGATAGAGCGCAGCTCGTCGTTGAAGACGCTTGCGTTCTACAGGGGTCGGCATAGGCAACATTGTGTCAGTGGTACGCCTCAAATATTGCATAGCATTATTATCCAACCAGATATCTGCGAATGAATGAGACTCTTCCTCACGGGTCATGGGCTGCTCTATGAACTCAGCCGCTAAGGACTGAGCTGCATGTAAGATCAGGGAATCTCCAGCAGCAAATAAATGATTAAGCTGCTGAGATATCTGATCACCATCCCCCCCCCAGCTCCAGTCCTGAAGTGGCAAAG
This sequence comes from Limnomonas spitsbergensis, assembly GCA_037349105.1. NCBI lineage: Eukaryota > Viridiplantae > Chlorophyta > Chlorophyceae > Chlamydomonadales > Limnomonas > Limnomonas spitsbergensis. The sequence goes on from JAYJMM010000113.1 coordinate 2,226,487, forward strand.
GAATGAGGGAGAAAATTATTGAAAGCAGAAAAAATTTCCTGCGAAGGCGGAACAGCTGCAAATCGAACTGCGAGTCCAACAGCAAGCAGATGACTGACAGCATTAGCATCAAAAGCGCCTCCAACGATCCTGTGACGCACAGAAAAGACCAGATCTTGGCCAGCAGTACAGTCAGTCGCATATCCCATGGCACGTTCACGCTCATGAATAGTCAGAGCGTGTCTAGTGACAACTCCTGTTTGATCTGTTTCCAAAACAAGTCCAGGTTCATATTCAGGGTTGGGACGGAACGCATAAGATTCAATTCTTGCAACCATTGTAGGAAAAACTCGTAGAGGTTCGTTCAATATATTGGCTGGATGATATGGGTACCTGTTAACTTTGAAACATGTACGGGGTTCTCTTCCATGATCCAGTATGTTGGTCAGGCGCAATGAATCATCACGAACAAAGGACATCATCACCAACTGCAAAGAAGTGGGGGAACATATATTCTGCCAATAGTTACGCAGGCGGTGGGCATAGCTGCTTACAGCAACCGCGTCAAAGCAAACTGGGTGTCCCAGCCTCTCTGTAAGTTCCTGGAACCCTTCTATCATAGCCTGCGATTTTGCAATAGCAAATTGTACAGCAACATTCTCAATGAAGTACATGGGTGGTCGTCTCCCTTGCTGCATATGCTGGAGAAACCCTAGAATTTTAATAAGAGGAAAAAACGTGGAACTTTTCTCTCCTTGTAATCCTGTACGTCTTATAGCAGAAGACAGGTCAGTGCACATAAACCCTGCTGTTAGCATCCATTGGGTCCCATCAAGGCATCCAATGTCAATGAGATGTCTTTCATTAATATTGTAAACATTCTGCGGCAACCGATTGAATGTGTTAGCAATAGCATCATGACTCAGAAGATTGGGATATTCCTCCATGAGCGACTTAAGTCTGTGTTTGGCACAAACCCTTGCGCCATTGTCAATGTCAGCATAGTAATAGTGGTTGATGCGAATACCATTTCTCAGCATGCATTCTAATCCTCCGCACATACCACCAAAAAGCTCAATCAGAGAAACACCTTCCTGCACAGCAGTAAGAATGCTGGTTTGAGGAACATGTGAAGAATTTATAGACTGAATTCCCTTCCCCACTGGATTGCCTTCTTGTGAATGCTCCTGCACCTGCAGGGAATTATAGTGAGAAGGAGGCAATTCCTGCAAATGCAGGCGGCAATCTTCAACTCTTGACGAAGCTGTTCCTCTCAAGGCTTTTTTGTTTCTCAGACAGAGAGTCCATCTGTGGTACATGAATACGGGTGGAAAATGAAGCAATGCCATTAATTTCGAAATCAAAAGCAGCTGCAGTATCAAATGCATTACAGCAACTCATTTCATCCATGTCATAATCAGGATGCACGAGTGTAGTAGCTAACGAATGAATCTGGTTTGTAACAGATAGACCAAACGTGGGAGAGGGCCAAATAGCTCGGGTTCTAGGTAGGCCTGGCCACTCGGTTGGTGAAGGAAAAGACGCTTCAGCATCCTCAGAAATCATTTGTAATCCAAAAACAGCTTGCTCCTTATCAGGAGCTGGATCAGGATCAATTGCAGGACCAAAGGGTTCTATGGCAAATCCCCACGGGACTGCACTCTGGGGTGTTCTTGACAAACAAGCAGCCATGAGGGAATACGCTCTTTTAGAACTATTAGCAGTCAAATCAGTGTCTACACCTGATCCACAGAATGCAGAGTTGTAGTAAAAGGGCCACGTTGTCGCGAAGTGACTCTCTTTTGTGCCTGTCCAGTCCAGATCTGACTGAACAGGGAACCTGCTGGGGACATCGGCAACAATATGTTTAACACCCGGTTTGTATTCAAGCTCATAGGAGAATGGCGAAAGCATGACAGACCAGCGAGCATACTGCCCTTCTAACTCTTTATTAGACATTAACCAAGACAATCCTTTATGATCGCTTATTATTAAAAACGGTATTTTAGCCCCAAGCAGATAATAACGGAAGGCTCTCACTCCCCATACTGCGGCTAACATTTCACCCTTGTAAGACCCATAATTAGCCTCATGCACATTGCAAGTCCTGCTGATGCAGGCTACTAGATATTCCTTCCCATCATCATCCTTCTGACCAAGGACAGTTGACATGCCTTTCTGGGACCAATATGTGTGAAGGATGTAACGGCGATTTTTATCAGGTGTGCGCAATGCGTTACCAGGTTTGCAGAGTTCATCTTTTAGGTGTTCCCATGCCTTATCCCTCTCAGCTGTCCACAGCCAAGGAGTGTCCTTCTTAAACAACTCTGTAAGGGGGCTGGAGATGACAGAAAAGTTAGGAACATAGCATCGGTAATAATTAGCAAAGCCAATTACGCGGCGCAGTTCATGCACAGTAGTGGGCGTGGGTAAAGCCCTGATTGCCAAGACCTTGGTTTCACTAGGGGAAATACCTGTTGTTCCAATCATATGACCTAGGTACTCCAGGCTGTTGAACAGAAACTTGCATTTTCCTGGATGCACCTTCATATGACAGTTCTTGAGGGCAGCAAACAAGAGTTTAAGCGCCGCTTTGTGCGACGCAAGATCTTTGGTAAAGACCAGGATATCATCTATAAAACATACACAACAGTGATCAAGGCCTGCTTCCGTTATTACAGTATTCATGACTCTCTGGAAGTATGCAGGCATATTAGTAAGGCCAAAGGTATTTCGGTTCGTTTTCCAACACCTATCATTCCACCAGAACGCAGTCATGTCCCTGCATTCTTCAGACAGTGAAGTTTGACCGAATCCTGATTTCATATCACAAACAGAGAACACAGTACAACCTTCAGTCCTTCCAAACAATTCTTCAGGCAAGGGTAAAGGGTACACGTCGGGAGGTGTAAAGGCATTGATGCCTCCAGATGCTTTACCATAATTAATACAGCATATTTTATCGGTCCATGCACCAGTCACGGGATCTTTTTTGGCAGCTATAACAGCTTCATGTATCATAAGGGGCCGGGGACACTCACTGATAAATCCAGCTTCCATGAGAGGGGTCATGTGTTCGTCCATAACTTCCTTCTCCATGGGCGACCTCCTGCGAGCTTTTCTGAGAATAATACCTGGGGGCAAAGTTATAGTTTCTCCAGGGGGACCTATGGTGAAGGGAAGAACTGATCCTTCATAACATGTCAAGTCAGACAATTTATACGCACTTTGCGCCTGGATAATATCTCCTAGCTCGACCTGGAACTGCTGCCTCTCAATCTCGCTAATATCAGCATGATTGCCCAGGGTCCACCCTTGTTCCATCTTGAAATGTTTATTAGGTTCTACAGGGTCTGCTGGACTGTCAGGTGTCATATTATCTAGGGACCAAGATCCCTCAATATGGATTCCCTCATGAAACTCATCAGGTGACAACAGGTCGTTCAGCAACGCTGGATCTGTGTAATGCTGAATACCTGCTGCGTAAGAGATACCTGTCTGCGTGACCAGTGAAGGTCCTAGTACTTCTCTTGAATACTGGTCTCGTGCAATGCTGCGAGTTAGATCAAATACCTGAGCTGTGGCATTGTGAGTTGTCATACTGTTAACAGGTGTAAACATGAAGGTCCGTGACCACGGTATGTTCTCTCTGAGACGTTTCGGAATAGAATCTTAACGTTTCGGATATAATGTAATTTCGACATGAGACGACAAGACAACCCATATTGTCAAGCCTTGGAGGACCGACAGCTGGCTGCCCGAAGCTCGACCAACCAGGTCAAGACGAGAACAGCCAGTAAGGTCCAACGTTTACTTTTCTGCATCATGCACGTTGCTGCATACCTGCTGGCGTGGCCTAAAGCTTGCAGGGCAGGATACCCGAACCACTTTTCAGTCGAATCGTTCAAAGTTCGGGCCCTGTCTTGGAAAGTGATCAATCCAGAAAGCGCTGTAACCAGGAGAAATCAAACACCAGACTTGACACACTGGGCACATCATGTTGACAACTTTATCCGCCATGCATCGTCGACCCAACTTTTCAACGCAGAGATGCAGGTCGTGGGCATCGGTATCCTCACTGACCCACAGGACACGAACGTGAGAGATTGGGCTTCCCCACGGCCTCCTTTGAACTTAGCTTCGGCATCAAGAACCTGCATTTTCGAACGGGAACAGCTGACAGTCGACTCTTTGATTGCATCCTGTGCCAATCCCCACGACACGCGCTGCATACATCCCTCTTCTGCCTTGAGGCCATGGCCAACCTTTCACCTTCTCGGCTTTTACAACCTTAATCTTTTGCTCCAACAGTTGCCTTGTGCCAGAACGATAGTGGAAACGCTAGACCTGACTTGTTCTTCGCGTATTGGCAACATCTTGACCCGCCATGCAAACATGCCGTGTCGGCAACTTCCTCACACAGGAGTGCACGCTAAATGTCATGCCGTTCCCTGCACTTACGGGGAATACCGGACTACCTCGCCTAACTTTGTACATGCTTGCAAATCGAATTGGGCTCCGCATACCTGCGCCACTTCTGAAACGTCGGGAACGTCGATTGATATAACACCACACGTAAATAACAGCTCTTTCTATGCCCACATACCGCTGGGGGCCACCAACACGTGCTATCTGATCGCGTACATGAACAAGATCACAGTGCTCTACAACGTGGACGATACTACGCAATCCTACCATACGCCCCTCCATGCCCCCGCCAGTGCCATCAGACCATGCATGAGACTGCGTACCGAAACTTTTTCCATTCACCGGTTTGCAGAGGTACTCTCACACTATCACGTTTTCTCACTAGAACTCATCGCCCTCAGCCTCGCCGTTGTGTTATTTACTGCCTTCATAGGCCATATATGCTGTATAACTGCCGATCTGACTCACAAAATCCACCACCCCGACATGTCTTATCTCAGACACCCTGAGGCATCAGATCCCTGCCCTACCGATGTCACAACCCCCCATACCTCAGACATCTCCCTGCCCGAAACCTTTGATCCTCGCCCTCCCCAAACCTATGACATTTCTCTCCACGAAACTTCGGATCCCTGCCCCCCTCAGACCTCTGACACTTTCCTCCCCGAGACCTCTGATCCCTGCCCCCCCCAAACCTCTGACATTTTCCTCCACGAGATCACTGATCCCTGCCCCCCTCTATCTGGCACCTCAACTCTTCCCCCGCCCGAGTCCCATGCTCTCCACTCGTCCGAACTATTTGACCTATATTCAACAACCGAGCCCTCTAATCACTCCACCCCCGATGTTCCTAACCTAGGCCTCCTTGACAATTCTGACCTTGACTCACCCGGGGACCCCAATCATAGACCCTCAGAAACTTCTGACCTCTCCCCCCCTGAGGTCCGAAACCCTTGTCCCTCCAAGACCTCTGCTCTTAGCTCAAAAAAAAGAAAGAAAAAGGAAAACAAATCGAAAACTGAGAAAAGAAAATCTGACTTGCGCCACATGCAACATAAATCAGCTAGAAATAACTACATCAAAATCAAGTATATTCATTTTGCGCATACGAATGCTCTCAGATGGGGCCTAAAATACAAGATGGGCAAGCAGATTCGGCACATATGGAAACAGCCTTTTCCAGTGAAGGGATTCAAAAGGCTCGTGAAGAATATGCCCCCTAGATACGTAAGTACGCCCACCTCCCGCTGCCAAAGTAAAAAGGCCCCTAAGGTCGAAGAGGCTAACTATAATGATGGATGCACAGTCTCCGAAACATGTTCTTGCCCTCCCCGCCCCCCTCCACCCCCCAATTCTTCCCCCCCGGAGATCCCAAATTCCACCAACCACGAGACCGATCTTGGCCCCCCTGATACCTCTGACCTCTGCCCCCTCGACACCGCCTCCGGTCTCTGTTCCCCGGAGACCCCTGGCCCAAAAAACTCCAGGACCCATGATGCCGGCCCCCCCAAGATGTTCAACCCCAGCCCCACCGAGGCCCCTGACTATCCTGCCTTCCGTAAGACCTCTGACCCTGGCACCACAAGATTCAGTTCCACACATCTGACGCCCACCTCCCTCTGTAGCTGTAAGAATACGTTTAATCCGGTCGGGGGTGCTAAACCACGTCCCCCTAAAAACAAGGCTGCAAACCAAATCCAAACAAGAATTACCCCGATCGACAAACTTTTGGCAGAAGAGCACCAGCTGAAAGCTGACCATACGTATAAATTTGTAGTAGGTGACTGCTACTTCGACTGCTTGCAGTACCTCACTGGATACCCCAGCTTAAAGCTGAGACAAGCCGGCATCCTAAGCCTCCGGCATTCCATAGCAGCGAGTCTCGAAGACGCAATTACAAAAATCTTCAACATGCGCACGGTCAGACAAAGTGCCAATATGTCCCCAAGACAATACATGGATGCCATGCAAAAGAGCGGAGCAAACGCAGGACTCTGGGCTGACACCCTCATCGTCCACTTTACAGCACTGGCCATTCACACGAAGGTCCTCGTCTACATGCTTGATCGCAACGGACACATGAACGTACAGACCTGGGGGGCACAAGAAACTGACCCGGTATTGGGTGAACCCAAAGAGGTCAGGATTATGTTCTCAGGCCCGATGGACGCAGGGCACTACACACCCCTCCTTCCTTTAAACACGAGCCTACCGGGGGCAGCCAACGCTATAAGCGACGAAGCCACACATACCCTCCTTAATCAGCTACACGAGAAGGTTATCAAGGACCACACAGCAGAGGTGCCCCATACAGACCAACTCGAAAACATCATCCGGCGTCTGGCTGCGGATGCTGAAACGGGCCATGCACTAGAGATGCAAAACAAGACCGACGAGCTTGAGCAACAGGTGGCATTCATCTTCCCACAAATCCCTGCAGACAATGATTCCAGAGCGCAACTGAGGGCAACCATAGTAAAAGTAATAGATCACATGCACGCTGCTGCCAACCGCGGCCGGACGGCGATTGCAGATCTCAGACTTGAACGCCGGACCTACGCCCCATCTAAAAAAGAAGACTCAGATAGCGACTTCGAGATCCTAGAAATGCAGACTAAACTGCAGGAGGCGAACATGATTCGGAACAAGAACAAAAGGCCTGCAATGGTCCCAGTGGGGGGGAAACAAACAAGAATACAGCCTCCGGGGAATATTCAACGGACAAAAATAAACAATATTCCGACCGCCCCGCATTCCACGGTCGATGCTGGATATAGCCCCCCCGCCCCCTTAACAGGGCAATATAACCCTGATAAAACAAAACCAAAGAAAACTATAATGGAGAAAAGAAGCTATATCAGAAAAATTATAAAGAAAAGACAAATTAAAACTCCAGGAGAGGACGAGCAAAACAAAAAACGAATGATCCAAACACTGATGTCAGCATTTGTAAAAGCCACGACTCCCCAGACAAGGAAGGCACCAGAACATTTGATACCAGAAGAAGAAGCTGACAAAAACAAAGTGAAACCACAAGAGGAAGCTGACAAAAATAAAATAAATAACGAGGACGACCAGCAAAAAGTCAACAAAAACACGACACACACTACTAACGGCCAAATGCACGCGGACGAATTCATGTCACCCCAGACCCTCACCTTCTTAACCGCGAATGTTCAAGGCATGTACCACGCCACACATGACATTGCCCAGACCATCATCACACACAAACCAGATATACTTGTCCTTACTGAGCTGAATCTGAAGGCAAAACACAGGAGAGCCGGCTGGGTGAAAGAGACCCTGCGGGGCTACCAATACTGGGCATCCACCCACACTGACAGCGGACGAGCTAGCCGTGGGGTGATCATAGCCGTAAAAGACCACATTGCAGCCATAGGAAGAGCGACACAAACAGAGGGGGACACGTGCCAAGGGCGCCTAGTGCACGTCACCCTAAATCTCCCCCACTCCAAACCAATAGGGATCACTGGGGTGTATGCCCCAGCAGGAGACACATTAGAAGAGGGAAAAGAGAGAGAAATGATCTACACCCGAATCCAAACCATCTTCGAAACAGAAAAAGAGAAAAATAACTGCACGTGCCACTTTTTGGCAGGTGACTGGAACGCTGCTCTACTCCCCGGTGACCGTAGCAGCAAACACACTTACAAAAAAGATCTCCAACATCAAACGTTCTGCTGCACCCACAAACTGGCACCCCTAGACGCAGACCGTACAAGCCTCCGTGCCCCAACCTACACACATACCAACATAGGAAATGGTGATAGGACGACAAGCAGAATCGACGATATCCTGACAAACCTAGACATTGCTACAATGGACTGTAAGACGTCAGTCCTTTCTGAGGGCACTCTATCAGACCATAACCCACTTCTCGCAACCGTCCAACTCAAAAATACAGACATCTTCATTCCATCAGAAAGACCGCAAGTTATACAGGAGCCCACCCGTGTCCTAAACAGACCGATATCCACCCCTGACAAAGAAGCTTTTTCCAAGCAAATAGCCAGCTTCTCTGAAGGTACTGGGCGTCAGACCCAAGCTCTGCACACGAAGCTACAAAACATCATAGACACAGAAATCACGCCGTACTTCACAAAAATAGAGGCCGAAGACGGGAAAATTAGCAACCGCTTGGCCACTATCCAGGGGGGAAATGCGGAAACGGCTGTCAACAACCTCGGTGCAGAGCTCACAACAATTCTTCAAGCCGGCCAACAAATTGCCATGCAAACATGCAGCAGCAAAATGACAAATCCCTCAGGAATACACTACCGGAAACGAGGTACCTCTGAAAAAAGGGCAAGCCTCGCCGAACAGCTGGAGCCACCAGGAGGCTTTACAAAGACATGCACGAGCTGGACATCAGTACCCCCGATGCAGCGCAAAAAATGATGGAAACCGAACAGGATCTTCCAGAAGGCCTCCTGGCGAAATGGCGAGATGTGTCCAACATTGACATCAACTCTGAACTCGACGGCCGTCAGATCATGCTACAGATCACAAAAGGCGTCAGATCTGATATTATAAAACTGGACCAGGAACATAACCACGACAGTCTGCAGAAAGCTAAGGAGAGTATCCGACACCTCATTGATAAGAAACCTAAACTGGCCAACCGACTAATCTTCAAAAAAAACGCATCCGGAACTACCTACAAAGCACTCCGAGATCCAACCACAAACACAGTCACCGATGACCCCCAGAAAATGATCAAGATCGTCGAGCAACACTATACTAAGCTCCTCCAGCCACCCTCAGGCCCAAAACACGGAAAGTACCACCCCAGCGACCTCCCCCGGCAATACCCGTGGACACAGGGGCCCGACAAATTCCAACTAGAGACCCCAGCCACAAGGCTGACTAAGAGGCCATGGCTGCATCACGTCATCAAAGACCGCACGGTATTCGAAGACTGCCTCTACACCTTGAGTAACGGGAAAACCCCTGGCCCCGACGGAGTAGTAAATGAACTGCTGAAAATGATGCCTGTCGACTTCAAAGATTGCATGCACATGCTAATGATCATCATGTGGGCGACCTCCATCACACCCGACGATTGGAAGCAAAGCATCACACACCAACTTGAGAAAGGGGCAGACCCGACCCTAGTGGAAAAGAAAAGACCTATTGGGCTGTTGAACGCCCTCTACAAGTTATGGACACGCCTACAAACAAAGGCGCAGACTGACTTTGCAGAGAAACATCTTAGACTAAGCTCCACCCAAAAAGGTTTCAGGAGGAGTGCAAGTACCATGGACCAACTGCAGATGCTGGTTATGGCACTCGAGGATGCTCGCCTCACAGGACAAAATATTTACAACCTCCAAGTGGACTTCACGTCGGCTTTCAATATGATTGATCATGACCAACTCCTGATGATTATGTATGATCTTGGTTTCCCAACAGATGCTATAGACGTTATCAAGAACCTCTACACTGGAGCAACTACCCAAGTGAATGGGGTGCAGAGCTCACAAAAGCCATCCCCGTAGAGAGAGGAAGTATCCAAGGGGACACCCTCTCACCCTTCCTATTCCTCATATATATCGAGCCCCTCCTCCGCTGGCTCCAGGTCGGGGGCCGTGGGTACATGTTCGGGTGCTTGGAAGACGCCAACACTCGCCTCGAGCACTCTTTGAGTAGTGCAGCATACGCTGATGACCTGTCCATCCTCACGAACAAGCTGTCTGACCTGCATGTCCAAGCAGATAAGCTTAGCATGTACTCAGACTGGGCTAAAATGAAAGTCAATAACGGTAAAACCCAGGTGTCAGGGGTGCTATACCAAAACATTTTGAGCAGGCAATACGGCAATACGAACCCTCTAACACAAGTCCGGAGACAACTTGAAAACTCGGTGAAAGTCCAGGGGGGAAATGTTCAGTACCTCGAACCTACAAAACCTTTCAGATACCTTGGAGCTGAACTCACAATGACACTCGACTGGAAATTCCAACACGTGGAACTCATAAAAAAGGCCAGAAATAAAATAGAGGAGCTACAAGCTTCTCATGCAACACCCAGGCAGATCCAGAATATAATATACAATACAATCAAGCCAGCAATCACCAAAACGTTTGGCATAACCCCGTGCACTGGGACAGACCTCAAAATCCTCGACAGCATTCTTAGCATGGCAGTGAAGAAAGCAAACGGCTTACCAAGGAGTGTAGGAACCGCCACAGTTCAAGAAGATGTCGCCTCTTTTGGACTGGGCTGTGAATCTCTGGCAACCGAGTATGCCAGGAAAAATGCATCCCTCCTTATTGAATCCTTGCGGGACAAAGGCCGCATGGGCACAGTCACCAAAGCACTACTGGACAAACAACTGCAACTCCTCGGGGGCTGCTACATAGGTCTGAAAGACTCACAACAATCTAAATATTGCCTACGGGCGCGTCAGCTCTCACATATCATCGACAACGACCTACTGATCATGAAAGACAACATGGCACAATTCACGCAATCCCCTGAAATAGTCCAAGCCCTCAAAAAGCTGAATCCCCTCAACCCAACACACGCATGGCAAGTCCCATGTGCATTCCTCCAACCACTGTTCAAACTCGGAATCGAACTACTCACAGAGCTTATCGAGCCAGGAGGCACACATGTGATCAGCGGACGCAGCCTCAAACTCCTCTATGGCAGACATGTGAAAGCCAAGCACATTGCAGCACTCAACCGCCTCTCATCTCTCCTACATGAGGGCCCAGGACACGACAACGACGTACTCGCCCTGCTAAGAAAGAGAAACAATTCTCTAATTCTGGACAAGCCACTACGGAAAATCCACCCAGAAAATATGCACATCACTGCCCTAGCAACACACTCCCAACCCACGATAATACCATTCCCAGCCGTCAAGCACCCCGACCAAAGACTGATAACTGAGTTCCTTGCGAGGCAAACAGCCCTCAAAGAAACAGGGCAGCAACCAACACCCAACCAGACAGCAATTGCAACTACAGAAGCCGTCAACGCCGAAAAAATACGCACAAAAAGCAAGCCAACGCATAAAGACCCCACACTCCACAGAGACAAGGCCAGAAAAAGACAGCGGGAACATGCCTCGCCTCGCAAGAGCCTGCTCCGAAAAGACACCCAAGCGCCAACCGTTGCTCACACACACGCCACGGGTACATGCAAGTGCCAAAATCACGCGTACAAACAGGAGCAGGCAGATCTCATCTTTAATAATGCACCTCGCCGACGTACGGATGGTGACAGGGCTGCCACTGTAGTCCAACACATGTACGGGCACACCCACCAGGTGGCAGGCATCACTGGATGGCGCATGGTCACTAAGAAGAATAGGAAGGATGATATTAAAAAAGAAATAATCACTCAAATCCAGTATCAGGTAGCTTGGCTTCCAAGCATAATAGAAGAATGGGCTCTCCACTACCACCAACTTGCGGGGTACACAACTGCAAGCACCACCGTACGTTCAAGAAAGGACCTCACCCACGGGCTTGACCTACCCCCACACGAATGGGCTTCGATTGCGGCATGTGAAGTGTGCTGGAGCCCCAACAGTCTTGAATATGACTCTGAATCCAACTGCCAAGATGACGTCATAGTTTGCGACGAATGCAACAAATACTACCACGTGCAATGCATAGGTCAAACCAGGGGCTGGAGGCCAGACTCAGAATCCTGGCACTGTCCAGCATGTACTGCTAACTCAAGCCACGACACAGATCTCACTGATACCCTAGTGGAGGTCCACTGGAACCCCAGCTGGGAACCCGAAGACACACTAAGTGCCAATAAAAACATAGCTGAGCTCTTACGGCAATGGAAAAAAGAGAACCAAGACCAGCCCCCATCAAGACTATGCACGGCTGCTCTGGATGCTCACATGCCAAACCTTGCGAGGCAAGGATTTCATGATACACAAGCAGACCCATGGATTACTTCAATGGGAGACCCCGTCAGAGGTCTAGTGAGTTTTGAAATGGAACCCATTAACCCGCAGCTTGACATCCACCCGACAGGAGAATGCAAAATAGAGATAAGGAAGATAGAGGTATGGGACAAGGAAAGCGTAACGCAGACGCGTGAGACCGACATGGCATGTGTCTATAAAGGCAATGGCAAATGCGTAGGCACGATCACCCTAGACAGACTGATAACCCTTACACAATTATATGACAAAGCAGAGCGCATGGACATGCATAAAAACATGACCCCTCCTCCCTCCTCATTTGAGGAGGAGATAATACAGACTTGATCATTAGATACAAGCAAGGGACAAAGGCCCAGACCAAACAACAACATGACCAATGGAGCATACCGGACCCCCTCCGCTCAGTGATAGACTCATATTTTAATGCAGACAAGGAAAGATTTGCAAGTCCACTAAATGTAAGAGGCCATAAAACCAGGTACTGGAGCATGCACCAAAGAGACCAAGCCTTCGGGGCACAAACTGATGCATACAAACACAAGTGGACCGGTTACTCACATGCATTCCCCGACCACGACGATCCATCACTAGACAAAGCTGTACGCTGGGCCCTCTGGTCTGCCCACCATGCAGATTCCCCAACAGCCACCGTCATGTTCCTGCCGAGGACATTGCGGTCACCAGGAAAACCAGCATTTCAGAAATGGCTTGACAAATATCCGCAATACTGCACGCACATTGCCAGCACCTCTGGCTCACCCTTCCCCCTATCACAAGACGAGCAATGGACGCAAGGAGCAACACCCCAGCCTAAAGGGAAGTGCTGCATGGACATCATCCTTGTTTGGAACTCCTCGGCCAGATCCCCAAATCCAAAGTGTGCCACAACATGGGATCCCTACATGGCACAACGACTGTCAGAGGACCTGAAGATAGCGCTTGAAGCCTCACATACCTCAGACAAGGCGGCAAAACATCAACCCCGACTAACAAGCCACAGAGAAAACAACACCATCCCTCAGGACCTCGGAACATGCTGGGCCCATGCAAGAGCTGACCCAACCGAGCAAGCAGACGGGACCCATTTTAAAGCACCCCGCTCCTTCCTCGAAATGCCCTCGGATGAGATCCTCCCACACTGGGCAGAAGCAGTCATGACAACACAGGGCATCTCTCGCGACTTCGGCTGTGATAACAGCCAACTGAGGCACGACTGGAGGAAGATTGCCTACACAGACGGCAGCTGCATCGACGTCACCCTCCCCATAGGAAAAATTCAGAAGACTGGCGCCGGCCTCTTTATACCTGATGCGGCAGAAGGCCAGAGAAACTTCACGATCGACCCAGCAGGAAAAGGACCAACGAACACGATCACAAGGGCCGAGCTCGCAGGAATTTCCGGAGCCTTGGAAAAGCAGCAGCATAAAATTGCGGTCGATAGCGCCACAGCATTATACCAAGTCCGAACGGCTATCAGATTCCCGGATAGGCTGCTCTATCACAAACATAGGGACATGCTTGAAGACATCGCGAAGAAGTTACGCGAACTGACGCGTGAAAATGTGCCGGTTGAGTTCTATAAAGTAAAGGCGCATAATGGGGATATCGGCAACGAAACAGTGGACGCAGTTGCAAAGAAAGCAGCAACGCTCGAAGGAAAGTGTGACATGACGGTGAATGTTTCCCCCGAACCCTCGTACCAAAACAGTTACTGGCTGTTCAGCAGGCCCAGCAAGTCCATCGAGGACACCACTGATACAATGCCCCAGAGCCTTGAAAACCTAAGGGGGGCACTCCACACTCACATGCATGAGAGACGCAGACTGGGGCAGTCCGACACGACTGGCGTGTACTTCCAGGGCTGGCAAAAGATAAAGGCCAAAGCTGATGGTGCAATCAGCAACAGCTTCATGTATCATCCTGCCATCACTCAATCCGAACGGAAGAACACGCTGAAGTGGAGGCATGGCTGTCTATGGAATAACAAGCTGGCGCACAGGTACGGCAAAAGCAACACAGACAAGTGCCCGCTGTGTGGACATCCGGACAGTGCTGGACATATCACCGGGGGATGCCAACACCCGGAAATGGGGAAAATGTACACTGAACGGCACCACCACACTGGACGGATATTGCTAAGGGCCATTTCGAAGGGCAGCATGGGGGGAGACCTCGTCATGGCTGACCTTGGATCAGCACACAAATGTGAAAAGGCAGGCGCACCTGTAATGTCGTGCAACAGGGTCCCGAAAGACATGTTACTAGGGCTCAATACGGAGCCTGGGGAGAAAAAGAAGCTGCAACCCGACATCATGCTTGTCCAACACAAAGCTAACAAAGCAGACACCACCATTTATGTCATTGAGTTCAAATACTCCAGAGATACCCTGCCAGAAACCCAGCTTGTAGCTTGCAAAAACCAGCATGCCCTCCTCATTGCGAAACTCATGCAAAGTGGATATAGGCAATGCAATATCAAGCTTGTCCCCGTCTTAATCGGGACGTCAGGCACAGTCTATCTCGAGCACACCCTTCAGAGCATGCAACAATTGGGCTTGTCCACCTACCATGCGAAAAAATGTGCACAGAAAATGCATGTGCAAGCTATTAAATACCTACATAGCATTGTGCAGACCAGGCGAAGAATTGAATACTGCCCCACTGGACCTGCTCAAATCGGTGGGAAAATTAATCAAACCCGCAAGCCGCCGTAACTAATTATGATGTGTCTTATTTTTCTCACGGTAACGGCGCGGATGTGGCTTCGGCCCAGGCTGCGCTGTTTCCTTAACTCTCACGCCCCCCACGGGGCGTAGTTTTCTTTCTTTCTTGTAAACATGAACGCCGTGACTATCATCCAGAGGTAGAAAAGCCATTGCATTATGGTGGGTTGCATTCTGTGCAGATGTTGCGTTCTGTGAGTGATAGCAGGACCAGGGCACCGCACAGATTTACAGACATCAATTTTCAAAGTCAATTTACGTAACTTGTCAGGCCTAAGCAGTTCAGCCTTGATCTTGTCATCAGCAATCCTCTGTACCCTGCGGAACCTCCTGACTCTCTTGGCCCAGAACTCAATAAGAATAGCAATACGCTTGGCGCGCAGCTGAGCAAGTTCCCTAGCTCTAGCTCGACGCAGCCTAGGTTTGTTACCCAAACTCTGCAAAGGAACAACATAAGCAGAGCCCCTGAGGGGATGCGCATGTCGAAAATCAGGATGACGCCTTCTGATGAGAGCCTCTAAACTGCACTTCCTAGCCTGCGCAACACTTCAGGAGTTAGGGCGACCCAGAATCTCCTAAACGGTCACCCCTGCAACATCAGCGGCAAATACTGCTATATCCGCTAAGATATCGGTTTTGTCACTGCGCCTGCGGAACACACAGTTGGCACTGAACAACTTCCACCACGCGCGTACCTGCTCGTTGTCATTTCTACGAACAAGGACAGTGAGCTGCGCCATCATTGTAGACGTGAGGCTACTCTTTATTTCCTCGCGGTAGGATGGCGTGCCTCGTCCATCATACCGGTCGGTGCCCTCTGTAGATGTTGGCGGAACGAAAGACCTTGCTGCGCTGCGCAGTCGCATTGAGGAATTGCCACCGCTGGATGGAGCAGCGGGAGACTCAGAGGTTCCCGCCGCTTGGTCATTAAGGTCCATGCGGTCAAGCCCGGACTCGCCCGCCGCTTCAGGAATAGGCCGGAGCTGGTTGTGCTGATTCAAGTCACGGTTCAGCGCTGCTGTTTTTGCCTGCTGATTCCTCAGCTGTTTGCGTGCCTTGCGCTGCTCCCGCTCCTCTTCGCTGAGCGGTGGCTTGGGCGCCCTCACTAAAGGAGGTGCCTCGTCACCACCGGACGTCCGGGCCCCATGCCTGCCCTGAGGCATATGCACTGGCCCTTCAGTCTGGCTCCTTCCGCCGGCCGGGTTTTCCCCACTACCAGGGTTGGAGCCGGAGGCGCCGCCAGTTGCCTTACGCTTATTTAAAAGCGCGGCTTGACGACGCTTGTCTTCTGTCCTCGCGATGGCTGCTAATCGCTCCTTAAGGAACATCCGCGCTGACGCGTTGATCATCTTGTAACCGTCATTTATTACAGCCTTATCGCTGGCCCGCTGAGCATGGTCGCGGTCGGCCTTGCTGATGCTGGGCTTCCTGGGCATCTGAGGGTGTGATAAGTAATTAAGAATTAGTCATCACATCATTGGATAATGAACAGCACTTAATGACAACCTGTCCCCCCCACTAATCTGTCACTGCTGAAAGGAGTGACTGATTAGTGAAGGTAAGATGAGTGCTGGACAATGTCCTCTTTAAAAAAAAATGTTAAGACAATTGAGTTGGGATTGGTCTATTTGAGGGACCAGCACCAAACACCCAGGGAGACCTGATGAATTTTACTTGCACATCAAATGTGCCATCAGGTTGCTGCACATCAGCAGGTCTTTCTTTGTACACATGTAAGTCACATTTATTCAATAGAATCTCATCATCATCAGATAAAGGTTCTACCGTTGGGCGGTATTGCCATTTAAGGCTGGCCTCGGTTTCCCAAGCAATATCAAATTCTCTAGGCATAGGGAATTCGAACTCAGACATGGCAATGTATTTGTACCAATCAAACATTAGCTGATGACTGATGATGTTTAATTTTGCACTCTCGCAGGTCAACCGTAATTCAGATATTCTGTCCACCGTAAGGTCTTCAGACGCATCAGAATCCTGGTCAAGTTCATCCCTAGCATCTTTTAGATGTGTGATACTGGTCAGCAGTCTATTATCCTGCAACCTGATGACCTCTTTGATTACATCAAAGCGGTAATGCGCTAAGGATTTGTTAAAAGGTTTATCTGCTGCTATCCCTGCAGAAGGGTACAGTGCACTAGCATCTTCAACACTAAGTTCAGTGTCACCCATGCCAGGAATTCTGAACATGCAAGCAACAGCTGTCAAACCACCAATATATTCCAGGCGGTAAGCCCTTCCAGACATCAATTGTGCAGCATGTCTAAATCTACGAGAGTGGAGATTTACACCAGAAATTATTCTGGCATGAGAAGGACTTCTCATGGCAAAATAACTACTGCTGTCAAGGAAGTAACTACACCGTATTAGACGGTGGTTGTTCGCTGTTAGTTGTTCGCAGGAGTACTCACTTGTAGTACTTGGGAACTGCGCAGGCATTAATTGAAAGACAATAGTTAATTATCAGTTCAATTACCTAGAGCGGAGCAGGCTCAGGGCCATACACGATGTCTCCAGGGATGAGGGGAACGGGCGCTGCTGGCCATTGCTGCTCTTCACTATCTCTGAAGGCGTCAAGAGTCGTGCAGACCCATCTCATAGCTCCTGTTGCCCCTAATGGAAATCCGGGTCCGGAGTAACCTCTCATAGACCTCGCCCATTTCTGCAGCCTCCAGCGCTGACGCTGGTATAACAGCCAGAACTCTCTAAGAATGAGACATTTGTCCCTGATTAGCTGCATTCCTCTGAGGATGTAACGTTGTTCAACCAGATGCAGCGCCTCAGGGTAGTGCGGGCTACACAGCACCAACGCTACCGATGTTTGCAGTCCAAAGTGGCCCTCCTGCTACCAGACCTTCCAGACTGTAAGCGCCATATCCTATTGCGCACGTCAAGAGCTGCGAGCTGGCTACAATGTTTAGCAACTCCAATGCTCCTGATATATTATACATCTCGTCAACGACTACACGTGTTGCGATGGGAGCTCGCTCTGCATACAGCTGTAGGTGACGAGCTCTGTCATTAGGCTGAACAGAGTCAAGCCACGGGCGAGGGGGCAATCTCTCCAGCTGATTGAATTGGTTAATGGTTCTATGATTCTGCAGCTTTGGCCAGTTCCTGACTCTATAACGTCCATCTAACCAGCAGTGAAGACTGGTTCGATACTCCCGAGGAAACGCTATGGGGTGTTGCTCCCCAAGCCACCTTCTAACCATCGGCCTATCACGAGGCGGTGGGATAGCCATCTGCGCAAAATGACAGGCACCAATGGTGCTCAGCATTATACAATTATTCACTAACTACTGAATCACTGAGTCCACTACACCGTAATCAGGGGTAGTGCAGTTTGAAGACTGGTACTCACTGGAAGGAGTAAATCTGCAGCAATGAGGAGGAGGACAACAGATTGAGTGATGTGAAGAGACGTAATAGGGTCAGGTTATCACAATCAGCAGCACATTCCCCCCCCAACTATACACGACGCAGTCGTGCAGAGTTGATAGGTGCTGTGCATAGTCTAGTTATCAGATCTAACAGTCGATACCGGCAGCTCAAGGACATCTGAAGACCAGTTTGGTCTGAAAGTGAGAATACCCCTGGCAACATCATGAATCGCTCTGAAATGTATGCTATCAGGGTTCCCGAACAGTGCAGTGAACGAATGCGACGGTGCCCAGGCAATGACAAGAAAGCAGTGCTCATTGGTAAGCTCCGCCGCCCCTGCCCCATACGAAATCGTGACAATAGGCGTAATGCCCCTGATCGTGTCAACGCCACCACTAGTGGCCAGTTTCATGGGGTAAGGAAGAACAGGTATGCCCAGGCGATGCGCCTCCCTGTCAGTGATCAAATGGCAATTCGACCCGAAGTCTAACATGGCCCTATCAGGCAATTGTTTAGGGCCGCCATTATAGATCAACCCAACTTGCTCACCTGGAGACTCTTCTGGGTTCGCAAAATAAAACAGGGATCCTGTAAGCGAACGGAAATAGGCACCGATATCCGAAGCGTTAGCAATGAGTGCTCTCATGTGCACAGGGTCAGGTGCAGGCAGATGACTCACCAGAAAAGACTCAGGCTCAGGGTCAACAGCAGTATGCACACGAATTGAAGCAGATCGATCAAACAATTAGCGTTGGGTAGTGTCTGTTAGTGAAACGTCAGAAGATAATATAGTAGGTTCAATCACATACTGCCGTCGGTTCGTCGGAACCCTAACCTCAGACCAGCGAGATCCCTGACCATGCGTAAGCAATGTGGTCGGAACTTCAGTCTGAAAACGTGATGCAGAAGCTGCGCCTCTGTCCACAAATGGATCCCCTGAAACTGTGCGGGATCTGCGCGAGTCAATCTCAGCTGCTGAAAACGCAATCAGTGTATCTAATTTGGAAACCGGGGCAGGGACTCTGGATTTCCCCTGGAACCCGTCTGGAAATTTTTAGACCCCTTTTTAGCAAATTCATCTCGAAAACTCCCTAATACTGCAGCCATAGCTGTCAGGTGATGGGTGCCAAGTACTCCATGTCAGTTGTAATTGGAGCCAAAGCATCCCTGTGCTTCAACCCCTGGGCATTGATCAGGGTCACCCAGCATATCCCAACCATCATTGTATTGCGCTAGCTGCGCACTGTGAACTTCCTCACCGCGGTACTCTGTTGCATGCGCATGAAGCCCTGGGCTTATGTAGGCAGCATCATTCCTGTGCTCATAGTCCTCACCTTGGTCCCGCTGTTGGAACCTAACCCCACTCTGCTCCTCCTCTACCGCACACGCGGCATAGTGATTGTCCAGATTGAACTTTACCTCTGCCTCTGGCCTGTACTCAGGCCCTAAGGACACATATGGCACAGCCCTCTGCAGTTCACCTGGATCCGCTTTTGCCCTTGCCACCGCAGCAGTTGGCATAAGGGCACCGTCCACTGCAGCTTTAGCTGCAGCAGACTTTGTTCCCTTCTCTGCAGCTTCCATGGCCCTACCTCTGGCTGCCGAAGCAAGGAACGCAGGCAATTGGTCACACTTATCCAGGTAGTGATCACCGTGGCAGATCTGACAGTTTTTAATTGCCAATGGTCTGCTGGAGGGGTAACCCGATCCTCATGGTCCCTGCACATTGTTGTACCCACCTCCTCCTCTTCCTGCCTGGTAGGGCCTGGATGAGCCTGCGCCCGGGCCGCGTTGCAGGTGCATTGTGCTGGGGTAACCCTCTGCACCTGATCTCACCTTAGTGGAGTGACTCCGAGGTGTGGCATGCTGGCCAGAGTTTTGGTTTCTTCTACCAGCGTCTTTGCTCCCCTCTGCAGCCAGGTCCTCATACCTGATACCCTTCCTGACCTGTGTCCTCACACGGTATTCATAGGCATTCTGCATCGCCTCAATAATCACACTGGTCTGGACGCTGAAGTTGTCGTCTTCAACACCCAAACCCTGAAGCTCCCTCTCACACACCTCCTGCAGGTACACTGGTACACCACGCATGATCACATCAATGATAGATGTCCTCTCAATGGTCCCATTGTAAGCGATCTTGTTAGACCCCTGGAACGCTGAGTAAACTGAAAGACACCTGATCCCAAACTGCCTGGGGTTTTCGCTGACGAGTACCGTCCTGTCAAGCTGCTTACCCATGATCCAGATGGCCATTTCGGCCGATGTTGCAATGTTGAGGTAGCGCTTGGCTACCATCAACAGAGCTTCAATAAAGCTGTAGGGCTCGTCATGTAAAGGATAAGGCTCGTACTCCCTTACCCCAGCCTCCTCGACCCCCATCAGGATCATCTTATTCCTCCTCATATTCCCCATGATGGTCTGAGTGCCATCCTGCATGAAGTCATTCCTGGTACTGCCGTCCCTTCCCTCAATGGCTCTCACCATGGGCGGCATTGCACTCGGGCACAGATATTCTAGCTCAGCAAAGTGCTTCTTGAGAAAAGCGACCCCTGCTGGCAGAATCGTGCTCATAATAATGCTCACCTGAGCAGACACCGCGTCGTGCAACTTGTGCACATTATTCCCCCAGAACAACCTGAGTGATCGTTCCCATATCCTGTGAGAGATTATACTCTCTGTCGCTGAGAACTCAACAACCCTAGACGAGTCAATCACAGTCTTCCCATCTAATTTGACATCAGTCAGCCAATTTAATGGACCCGGCGTAGCACTCTCTGAATCAGGGCGTCCACCAGGATCACCTCCTGCAGGAGCATGACTCCTAGCAGGGTCTCCTGACTCGAACAACACACCATGTCTTGACACCCATCTGTGACCTGGAGGCTGACCCCCACCAGAAGGTGGTCCACCATTAGGTGGTTGGTTACCTCTTGCTGGCCCTTGACTATAGCCAGTTCCTGTCCCACCTCCGTGGAACTCACCTCGGTCTTGCTGTCCATACCGCAGGTTCTGATTCATGCCCTGCCCTTGCGACTGACCTTGGTTTTGATCATGCCCGTGACCTTGACCAGACTGCTGGTGCTGTCTCTGGCCTTGACTGGAGTCCCTCACACCTTGTGGAAACGCATGATGCATTCCTCCTGAATACGCAGACTAGAACCCATTCCATGTGGGCTCACTGGGTACCTGTTGAGCAGGCCTGAACCTACTCTGATCCTCATTGAACGGCTCTTGATGACTGAGTTCATGGGTTGCTGCAGCTACCGTACCTCTGGTGGCTGACCTCAGGGGCTCAGTGACCATCGAAGCGTTTCTTGCTCCTTCCTCACCTTGCTGCCGGCGATCATATTCCTGCAACAGTCTCTGGGCAAGAGCCGCCCTCTCTCGAGCTGCTCTAGAAAGAAAGAAAGCTACGCCCTATAAGGGCGTGGAGGTTAAGGAAACAACGTAGCTTGGGGCCGTAGCCACATCCGCGCCGTTACCATGAGGCAAAAAGAAAGAAACAACTTCCTCACGGTGGTTTTCTCTTATGGGTGTGCTTTATTGGCCCAGTGGCAGGCTTTGTGGCTGAAAAATATTCGAGTCTGCGTTTGGTTTGTACTATGCTGTGCAAGAGTTTTATCGAATGGACATGCATTTTCTGGGCGCATTTCTTAGCATGGAACGCGGTGATCCCTAGAGACATCATGGCTTCAATTGTGTGCTTATTATAAATAGTGCCCGAGGTGCCAATCAAGATTGGAATAACTTTTATGTTGTTTCGTTGGTGCCCGTTCAAGATCAGTAGCTCAACGAGATCCGTGTGCTGGTTTAAGCAGGCTTTTAATTGGTCCCCATGCTCAGTGTCTCTGCAATACTTAAATTCCCCAATGTGGACTAAAACGTCCTTCTTTTGTCTTGTCGTTTGCATCAACAACATGTCAGGCTGCATTTTCGTTTTCATTTGGACGGCTCCAAGTGCTGGTGCCTCAGCGTGGGGGATTAAGTACGAGGGGGCTTTATTCATCAGCATGGCTGGTGCTCCTGCTCTCTCACACTTCTCGGCCGTCCCCAGGTCTGCCATGACGATGTCCCCTCCCATGCTGCCTTCCGATACAGCCCTCAGCAAAATCCTTCCTGTGCTATGTTGGCGCTCTATGTACATCTTTTGCATTTCGGGGTGCCTGCATGCGCCTGTGATATGGCCTGCACTGTCATGCTCTCCGCACAAGGGGCATTTGTCCGTGGTACTTTTGCCCCACCTGAAAGCCACCTTGTTATTCTTAAGGCATCCATGTCGCCATCGAAGGGCTGTTTTCTTCTCCGCCAGAGTGACTCCTGGGTGGTTAAAGAAACTGTTGCTGATGGCCCCATTAGCAATCGATTGCAACCGTTGCCACCCTTGAAAGTATACGCTATCGATGTTGGATCGACCCAGCTTTTGGCGCTCGTGAATGTGCGTCTTCAGGGCACCCTTCAGATCTTCTAATCCTTGCGGCTCACCCTGAATAGGGTCCTCTTCCTTAGGTTTTGTGAAAAGCCAGAAAGAATCGTACTGCGAGGGTTCGGAGCTCACAGGTACGGTCAGATCGCATTCTCCCCTTAGAGTGGCTGCCCGTTTTGCAACCCCGTCGGCTTTCTCGTTTCCGATATCCCCGTTATGGGCTTTCACTTTATGGAATTCGACTATTTTGCCTTTGGACGCCATGAGCTGGAGTTGGCCCACGATATGCTGGAGGAGGTCTCTGTGCTTGTGGTAGGTGAGAGACATGGGGGATCGGATGGCTTTGCGGATTTGGTACAAGGAGGTGGCGCTGTCAACAGCTATTTTGGTCTGTTCTTTCACCAGGGCTCCAAAAATCCCTGCCAGCTCAGCTCTGTTTATGGTGTTTGTGGGACCCTCTCCGGCCGGGTTAATGGTGGTGTCTTGTTGATCGGTGGTGGCGCTCGGGATGTGGAGGCCAGCGCCAGTTAGTTGAGCTTTCCTGCCATCTTTAAGGCTGATTTCAATGCAACTGCCATCGGTGTAGGCTAACTCCCTCCAATTGTGCTTCAGCGCGCTGTTTTCTTGGAACCACTCCAGGTAATTGCATGCGTCCATTGGGTCTGCATTTGTTGCGCTAGGGATTTCTGTGTCCCTTGGAGATTGTTGGAAGGAGCGTGATCCTATCATGGGTTGGGCATGGTTCTGCTCTCCTTGATCTTCTTCCACCCTATACCCAAATGGGGGAGGAGGTCGGGTCCATGTTGCGGTTAGCAGGGGGGTGGCCCCGGCTTGCGGGTGTTTTTCTACATGTGCGAGGGTCGTGCGGAGCAGTCTGATGAGAAGATCCTGTTTCCACCCGATTTGCTCGGACTGGGCTTCTTTGTTCCACACAACGATTATGTCCATGTGGCATTTGTGCATGGGTGGCGGGGTTGCTCCTTGCGTCCAACTCTCCTCTTTCCACAAGGGGAAAGGGGAGCTCTTGGTGCTGGCTATTCTTGTACAGTATTGCGGATATTTGTCCAACCACTTTTGGTATGAGGGTTTGCCTGACGACTTCATCCCCCTGGGCAGGTACAAGACAGTAGCTGTCGGTTCCCTGGTCATTTCTGCAGACCACACCGCCCATCGGACTGCTTTCTCGAGGGATGGTTCGTCCCGGTTTGGGAAGGCATGTGAGTACCCTGTCCACCTGTGTTGGAAGGCATTAGTTTGTGCTTGGAAGGCCTGGTCCCTCGGGAATATACTCCAATAGGTGGTGGGGTGATCTCGAACTTGGAGGGGGCTAGAAAACCGGTCCTTGGAGATGCCAAAGTGCGTGTCTATCAACGCTCTGAATTGTGGTGGGATGCTGAAATTGTCTTGTATTTGTTTGGTCTGTGTCTTTGTCCCCTCCTTGTGTCTGATGATGAGGTCAACCACTTCCTCTTCAAAGGAGGATGGGGGAGGCATCATTTTAGCATGGATGCCTTCATATGCAGCCTGTTCATACAATCTTCTGAGGGTGACGAGTCTGTCTTTGGCGATTGTCCCGACGCACCGGCCGTTCCCCTTGTACACGAGCTGCTCTAACCCGGATGCTATCCAGACCAGAACCAACTAAGCCCTGGGTGATAGGAGTATTCCAATTGGAATGCTCAGTGCCGACAGCCGTGTGAAAAGACTGTGATACAGCAGGTCACGTGAAGCGGTTACCTTGTGCTTGGGGTTCTCCAGCGGTGACATCATCCCCGGTGCTTCCCCCAGATCCTTCACCTTCAAGCTCTTCCGACACGGACGCCAAACCTTGCATCCGTGGCACAAAATCTTCATACCGTCCAGACTGTGGGTAGACTGGTACGTTGTGCATCTGTCCAGCCGACCTTGCAGGGACTTGCGGCGGCGGCGGTGGCAGAGGCGGATATGATGATCCAGATTCCACACCATGACCTTCTCTCCTCAAAGATGCACCCTGAACATGCGCAGCATTGGAAGGAGGGACAGAGGCGGCAGCAGCAACAGGCACGAATGCTGGGATGTCCGCAACAGGCACATGCACTGGTGCACTCCGCGCCATGGGCTCATGCACCGCAAAAGGCATTGACACGTGCACAGCAGGGGACAGTTCAGATGCACTCTGGGGCACGGCTACTGATGTAGCGGACCCAGACTGAGACCCACCCCCGACATCAGTTACAACACTCTGTTCTGCAAGCCGAGTAACTTGCGTCATCTTAGACGGTGTCCCAGTGGAAGCATACTTGCGACTCTCCTTCTTGAGGTACATATACACAGGGCTGTCATATTGCAGTTCCACTTCTTTCCCTGTTTCCACGTCTATGAATTTATTTGGAACCTGGACATGTGACGCAATCAGGGCTTCTTTAATAGCTTCGTTCCTCTCATCTTCCATAGGAGCAATGGTCTTCAGCGTCTCGTCATATTCCTCATAACTGCATGCTTGTCTGCGTTCCAGAGCTGACATCGCCTGATCAACAATACCTTGCTTGAGCCTTAGCTTCTCCATGCAAGCTTTACTTGCTGGTCCAGCCCTTTCATACATCTCCTGCCACAAGGGCTTGAGTAGCACGAACGGAACTGGAGGATCTGACGAGGTTCCATCAACTGAGGCTCCAACCGGCGCAACCTTTGCTCCTAGAGCACCCCTTGTGTTCTTAGCAACACTATCCTTTTCAATCTCTGGAGCGACTTTGGGCACTTCTACAGCCCCTATCCCGCTCATCTTCACCGTTTTATCGATCTTGGAACGAACGATTTCAGCCACAGACGATTAGAGGTGATCCTAATCGGACTTTTTCTTTCTTAAACAAGTACTAATAAACTCTTACAAAGGTTATAGTAGGAGCTTCTCGATCCACTGCTGTAACTCAGTGAACTCAGCTCGATAACAGGTGATAGCTCTTGCTACTTCACTTGGACTTCTTCGATACTGTTGACAAGATCTCGTAAAGCCTCGACTTCTGAGGTACTTCTAGACTTCTTGGGACGACCTTGGGCGAATGTGGCCGTTGATCTGCTGTGGTGAGTCGCTTGCTTGGCGACTTCTGGTGACTGAAGATATCTCTGATGAATCAGATGGTCGACTTGGAGCCAAAGGAAAGGCTGTAGGTTGGAGATGTGATGGTGGGTTGGTGGTAATATCCAGCTGTAAGGCTGGAGATATGCCTTGCTAAGAGGCAGGAATAACTCTAATTGCTGCAGATAGTCGACTGTTGGCCTAGATGCTCTGCCAGCTTCGTATCAGGAGACTTGTTGATGCTTATAGGGTCGTTGTTGGCCTAACTGCTCTGCCAGTTTCCCCTTAGTAAGACTTGGATTGACGATTAACTTGCAGATCGATAATCAGGAGCAATAGCTAGAAACGTTAAGAGTCTATTGAAGGCCGTGAAATCAAGTAAGAAAGAAAAAGTAAAGGACCCAGTTCGGGATCCTCTAAGACGGCAAACACACTTGTTCAGGTTCACACATAAACTTCCAACCGAAAAAGCAGTTGGCGCAGTCAAACGCACGGTGCAGTCATACGTCGTGACACACCCGCCGTGTTGCTCCTGGTGATGTCCCCTGGGCTGCGGGGACTGCCGCATCCTTCTGCAGTAGCTCCCGGATTCTCTGTTCGCACTCCTCTGGTGAGTGCTGGCCAGGTTCTCCGCACAAGACGCATGGGTGGCTTGGGCTTGCCCTCAAGCACCTCCTTATGATGTCTTTTTCAGATGCTGGCCTCGATGCTGCTTTGCGTGCCATTTTTGTCTCATTTGCTGCCGCAGCACCGGCCTCTGCTTGTGCTGCCGCCTGGTTCTGCTGTAACGCAGCAGCCCTGGCCTCCACCTTGCCTTCCATGGGCACTGCAGCCTGCACCTGCCTGTGCTGGTGCGGCCTGGGAGGGGCCTCCTGTGGGCCCCCACGGCTACTCCCGCCTGCATCTGCGGCGCCTCTGCCTGCATCTGCGGCTTTTCCGCGGCTTTGTCCCACTTCTTGGTCGGTCCTCATGGCGGCACCTGCGTGTGTGGCCATGGCATGCTGTAAGAGTGGCTCGTGTTCTTCCTCAACACTGGCCGCAGGCCACCCTTCCCGTTCTGCGAATCCGCACTGGATTCCTGCCCATGCCACTGCTGCTGCCTGGTACCCTCATGCTGAAGACGCTAGCACCAGCGGCAGCGTAAGGTCCCTGACCCCTCGTACTGTCTGGGGACCATCTCTGGGGCGTAAGGTCAGCCTTCCTGCTGCCTCCAACACCCCACCGTACTTGAGGAACTCCGGGTTCCCTACCAAGTGTTCATATGCATCGGGCGGCGTGTTAACGACCCTGACCACCGTGGGTTCCATAATGGCATTGGGCCCCCCGTATCCGTACACCACATAAATGAAGAGCACCCCATACAGATCTGCCCCTGCATTGTCTGTGGTACGGATTTTCTCATCTGTCCGGATCAGCTCTGCCCCCATGGCGACTAACTGTTTCGCAATGTTGACGGTGATCACATGGCAGGAGCATGCTGAGTCCATGAGGGCCTTCTGAGCCACCAGGACCTTTCCTTTGACCATAAGTCCCACACATTGCTCCAGGTTGCTTCTGTCATTCTTAAAATACTGCAGCCTTGGTGCAGCTGTGACAGCCTTGCTTTCCTGCCTGCCTTTACTGGCCTTACCCCTGTGGTCTTCTGAACCCATGGGCATAGTGGTGAACGACAACGATGTCAGCCTCTCGTTCAACTTGAACACCTGCAGTCGAATGTCAGACATATCGTCAGCCAATTTGCTCAAAACCAGCCTCTTTGCTCCCTTCCTGGAGGCAGGTTCCACGAGCCTTTGCTCAGGTTCCTCCTCCTGACAGGGTTCTGGCAAGAATGACCTAGGACGAGCGTTGTGAGCCGCCTGTTTGAATCCTGCGGGTTTGGGCACCAGCCCAACCTGCGTCATGAGTACCACAGACTCGCTGAGCATCTCTGCCATAGTCTGTTGCCAGCCCTCTGGCTCAGCTTGCCCAGTTGGGCTGCTTAGGTGTGATACGTGTGCCGCTTGCTGAGCCTGACCCCCCTGGCCAGGCCCTGGCCGTTGGTACTGCCTGTTGTTCTGATTCCGCTCGCACGGCCTGCCTGCAGGTTGACCCTGCTGTGGCCTTGGCGGTAGCGGGTACTGCTGCTGCGGCGGCCTTGCCTGCCCAGTTGTAATGTCTGTAGCGAGTGGCGCAGGCCTGCGCTCATCCCTGGGCATGGGCGCCCTGCAGTCCCTGGCAAGGTGCGCCGTGCTACCACACTGGTAGCATGCCTTGGCTGCCCTTGCATCGCCTTCTGCGCTGTAATTTGGTACCCAGGATTGATCTGCCCAAGTAACTCCTCTGGGTTTACCATCACTCCGCTGTTGCTAGGCAGCTGCTGAGCCTGCGGAGTTCACTGCCCCTTCAAGGCGTGTACGCATCTCCCACTGTCCAGTTCTCTCCTTCCTTGTTCTGTTGGGCTGCACCTCTCCCTGGCTAGGCCCACTGGCCATCTGTTTGAGGCTTGCGCCTCCCAGGTCCCCCATTTCCAGGGCAAACTTCTCCCACAGCACCACCTGCTGTGTGAGCACTGCGATCTGATCTTCATCCGTCATGCTGAGGTACCCCGGTACTGTCATAACAAACTTGCCCAGTTTGGCCTTAGCAAGCGTTGGAAGTCCGTCATGGAACAGATGCGAGACAGAGTGCCTCCTGCCGAAGTGGTCCACTGCATCCCTTGAGATCTGCAGCAACTCTGCTGTTGACAGCATTCTGTGAGCAAATGCTTCCACCGTCTCCTCTGGCTTGACGTCAGGGTCGAGAGTGGTCTTCACTCCTAGCCTGAGATTGGAGATAGCTGTCCTCTCATCTGAGGTTGGCTTCCCCACTTCTGCTTGAACTACCTTGATCCACAAGGTTAGCAGCGAGGCTTCGCAACACTGCTCCTCTGCTGGGGCAATCCACAGCCCCCTGATCCTTTCTGCTTCTCTGGCAGCCCTGTCTCCTGCATGAGGCGCCGCCCTGATGGCTACCATCAGCGGCCCCACGCTAGCCGGCTTGCTGTCCCATAGCTCGACCAATGATTTCACCAGCATCGTCATAGCTGATGGCGACTGGCACGACCCAGCTATTTCTCCGGCCACCACAGCCAGCGCTGGCGGGTCATCTGACAGTGCCAGCCTGTTGTGCGATCCCAAATATCCACACGCCTGGCGATATTTCCTGGCTGCAACCGCGCCCGGGTGCGACATATCCAACACCGGCACGTTGCCTTGGATAGCCGCGATTTTGGTGAATTTGGCTACCCCCGCCAGCTGCAGGACCATCTGCTGCTGCAGCTGCAGGTTCACCCTTGCCTGCTCCCTATCGAGCCTTTTCATTTCCTGGTCGCTGGACTCCTGCCAGGCCCCCGGTCTGCGTATGTTCGTTCCTCCTGGTCCCGAATCTGTGTTCAGCTGGTCCCCTGGGTGGCTCCTGGCTTTGCTGGCTTGGCTGTTCCCTGCCCTCTGCCTGCCCTCTGGGCGGCTCCTGGCTATGCCGGCTTGGATGTTCCCTGCCCTCTGCCTGCCCCATGGGCGGCTCATGGCTTTGCCGGCTTGGCTGTTCTCTGCTGTATGCCTGCCCCTTGGGCGGCTCCTGGCTCTGCCATCCTGGCTGCGTCCCGCCTGTGTAATTCCTGGCATAGGAATCAGACTGCGTTTCCTCTATGGCTTCCTGCACTCTTGGACCACTGCTTCGCACGCTGCCTGCAGGCTCATCCCTCCTGGTTCCACTCGCTGTGCACGCCTGCCTGTTCCTCAGGAATTCCTCGATGTAATCCACCTGGGTTTCCTGGCATGTGTTCTCTTTGTCCTCGACTATGCGTAGTAATGCATAAGATTCTTGCATGTTTGCTCTGCGTGTTGCTATGCCTTGCTCTGCCATCCTAGCAAGTGATCGGCTGGTCAACTCCGCCCTTTCGCTGGCGGCTGGGCTGCTGGCTCTGGGCGCTTCCCTGTCCCTTGGCCGTCCTCTGAGGCTTGGCTCGCTGCTAACCTCGAAGACCTCAGATCTGAGTGTTGGGGTTGGCGCGGCTCTTGCCTGCTGCTGCCACCTTTGCACCTCCTTGAGCTCCTCCGGCCGTTGCACTGCTGTTTCAAATCCTTCCCATGCCTGGTCCTCCTCATCGTCTGGCTCGGATCCAGGTTCCACCTGATTTCCTGTTACCTCGTTGCACCATTCGTCTGCGAAGGCCTTAACAGCCAGGGCTGCTTCGCGTCCCGCCCTTCCCTTGGACACCTGTCCAAGGGCGGCTAACAGCGTCGCCCTGTCCTGCCCTGTGTGGGGAATACCCATCATGGCCTTTGTTGCCCATCCCCGCAGATGATGGGCCTTGAACTCATCAATGGCTGTGACCTGGTCCTGGAAATGCAAGAACGTCCTGGAGCAAACTTGCTTCCACATGTCCGTTGCCCACTGCAAAATTCCTGCCCAACCGATCGGCTGCATCTGTCCTTCTGACTCCTCTTCGCCGCACACTACTCCCCCAGCCTCGGAGCGCTCTGGCTCTCTAGGGCTGGTATCCTGCGCTCTTGATGGATCGTGAAAAAATCCTCGCAGGATTTCCTTGTGGCTGTCGTCTCTTTGCATCTGGCTGCTAGATCCCTCCTTGGATTTCTGCACAGGTCTGCCTACGCTAGGCGGAAACCTGGACAGCGGCGTCCCATAGACTGTGGATCCCGCCCCTCTTCTAACCAGCACCATGCGCGGTCGCAGCTGCTGCCTTGGACGCAGCCCTGCCTTAGGCTGTCGCCCCTTCTCTTCCTGAACTGGGTATGACAGCTCGTCCTCGGATATTAGGTCAGCCCAAGGCTTTCCTACAGGCACAGCTGATTTTCCCATCTCCTTGCTGACCTGCGAGTCCTGCCTGCCCGCTGCTGGCTGGGCCTCAACTCCCTCGAGTTTGACCCATGCAGGCACACCCCGCGGTTTGTCTGGGCAAGTTTTATCACTGCCTGCAAACCCCCCTGGTGCTGCGGCTACCTCGGCCCTTTGATCCGGCTGGCTGGGCTCGTCTTTGACCCGTTGTGCAACCCTTGCCACCCTGGGCGGATTCTGCTGCGGCGTGGCTTCAGGATCACAGTTCTGCCGCGTGTCACAGCTCTGGGACACTTCCTTTGCTTGATCCAAAATCAGCTCTGGTGTTCCCGCTTGAGTCTGCCACTGCTCAAATTCCAGGCTACCCCTGGAATCAGCAGGCACTGGACCCCCTCGACCGATGCCTTTACGCTTCACTAGTGCTGAGCCATCTGCCTGCGCCCTTGCCTCTCTGGGCGGTACGCGGCCCGGTTCTGGCACCTTGCAGCCTCCTGCGGGCGGTTCCACTGGCCCTGCCAGCTTCTCCGCCACCAACAGGGCTTCTGCAACCAGCTCATCGCTAGCTTCCATCAGGTTTACACCCGGCTCCAGCCCCCTCAGACGCCCACTCCTCCGTTGGACGTCAGGGTGCTGGTGCCTATCGGGATTCAGACCTACGTCTGTCATTCCTACAGGCAATTTTACGAACCGCACGGTCCTGCAAGTGTGCTGGCGACACCCCCTACAGGATCTGCTAACGTTTGGCTTCTGCCCCCTTGTTCCTACTAGAATCTGGTGAGGGTTTGCAAGATCGGACGGCAGGTACAGCAATATGCAGGATAGGCCTCGCCTTCTTACTTTTTCTGCTCACTAATTTCAATCTGGCGGAATCCTCCTTCGCCTTTTCAGCTCTTCCCACCTTGCTGGGTGGGCTGCTTCTAGATGTCTCACGTCCTGCGTGGATGTCACACGCCCTGCGTGGATGTGGCCTCTTGCGTAGTGTCCGCTCAGCTCTGCGTCCCTGCAAGGATCCTTTGGCACACCCACAAGATTTCAAACTTGGATGTTCTATCCTCAAGTTCACTTCTGTCAATGATGAAAGATTGGATCCACCCGATCACAATCTGCCAGTCACACAGGTAATTATCTGCTGGGTGTATAAATCCACAGCCAGATCTTCAAGCCACTCCTGGACTCAACACGAAGCTGCCACGCTCAATGATTCTCGGGGTTTTACTTGGCAATCTCTCTCTGGAGATTACCACAGCAAAGTGCAGTTCAAACACTGTCCAAGGTCGTTTGCATGCAAACAAAATTCCAATTCCGCTGCACAAGCACCTTTAGCAGGAATTGGCAAATCAGGCTGATCAGGCTAGATCCACTTCGTCCCTTTCTAAAGGACACGCGAGGTGCGCTTCAGGTCCGTGGCGGACTTCTTTCCTCACAACAGTGATGGACGCCTACGGGCAGACTCAGTGACTACTCACTGGCTGCGAGTGCTCAGCGAGTTAAGCTGCGGAGCTGGATAATTGTATGTCTAGCAAATGGCTTTGGGAGCGCAGGCCTTCAAGCCGTCTGGGCGCGATCCAGCAGGGCTATGTAAAGGGGCACTTACCGCGCGTCACGCGGTGAGGTGGCCGAGGTGCAGGGGGCTGGCGCCAAGGACGGGCGCCAATGGTTCATGGTGGCAGGATGGGAGTGCCAGGACCTCTCATCAGCAGACAAGGGGCGTGGGCTCACGGGTGAAATAAGGAAGTCTTTCTTCCCGTTAGTCAAGTTGTTGGGCACGTTGCAAATCATGCTGAGGCCTAGGCCGCCCGCATACCTGATTGAAAATGTAGCAATGCAGTTTAATCAGAGGAGCGCAAAGGCCAGTGTGGATGCTTTTCATGAGGTGTGCAGGGTCCTGGGGACACATGCACTGTTTGATGCGGCGCATGTGGGGTCTTACGCCCACCGCACACGAAACTATTGGGGAAACATCGCACCAGCGGCGGATATTGAGTATGTCATCTGTGCCTCGGAAAGGCCCCACGAGGGGGTCGTAGACGACATTCTGGACAAGGGCAGCATGCCCAAGTGGTCGCATGCCCAGACAATGGGGGGTATCGCATCAATGTGACAGGACAGCCCAGGAGGGTGCTGCCCTACTTGATGGCAACTCCCGCATCATATTCTTTCAGGAACGGGTAAAATGGGATGGTGTACAGGCCCATGGGGGACCTGCAGGAGCCCAATGCAAATGAACGTGAACGTGCCATGGGGTACGCTGTGGGGTCCACGATGCCACGACCAGACTTCCCAGAGGCTGCCAAGAGGGCAGCCCTGGGCAGGTGCATGGATTCATGGGCACTGACAGCAATGTAGCACTTGAGTGTGCTAAAATCATACCGGGGGAAATGGTGCACAGAGCACAGCTGCCGGGCCCGGAAAGGGATCCCGCGCTTGGTGCAACTTTAAAGTCCAGCCACTACGCCCTTGCTACCGCAGGAGATGCGTGCTCTGGCAGTAGGGAGGTGGCCGCGTCATACAGGCAGTGCCTGGGAGAATCCGCTGCGGCAGATTGGGCCGACGCAGCGCACGAACCATGTGGGAACACGCCTATGGCAAGGATAGATGCTGGCAGCAATTTGAACGGAGACAAAGAGGGGGAAAGAGACCCGCCAGGGTGTCTTGCATGGCCGTCGGCCAGGGTGGATGTGTGGTCAGATGAGCCTGTGTTGAGGTATCTCCGAGAGAAAACACATGCTTCAGGAACAGAGCTAGGAGAACAGACCAGGGTACAACGCTGGGCCGCCCCATTCCAGTGGGAATCAGAGAGGGGAGGAGTTATGATGAGGCTCATGCCCGACGGTAGACTTTGCGTGGTGCCCAGGCCAGAGGACAGGCTGGCAGTGATCCAAGAGGCCCAAGCTGGCACTGGCCATTTTGGCAGTCACCGCAAAGCTTTCATGGTCATGCAACAACACTGGTGGCAAGGGCTCAGAGCAGCAGTCAAGAAGGTGGTGCATGAGTGTGGTGTGTGTGATAGGGCCAGGGCGTCCACATTCAAGCACACACAGCCCGACCTACACTCACTGCCCATTGAGGGGTTGTTTTTTCGATGGGGAGTGGACACGTGTGGACCATTCACTACCACTCCCAGGGGCGATCGATTTGTGATGGTGTGCGTGGAGCATTATTCCAAGTGGGTAGAGTTGATCCCCATTCCAAGCAAGGCGTCGGATGTGACGGCCTTAGCTTTCTTTCAGAACGTAGTCGCACGATTCGGGGGCTGCGCAGAAGTGGTGACGGACCAGGGAACAGAGTTCCAAGGAGAATTCCAGGACATGCTGTTGGACTGCTTCATTGATCACCGCACCACCTCTGCCAACCACCCCAGGCAGACGGGCTGTCCGAGAGGGCTGTCCAGACCCTCAAAGCGGGGCTGCGCAAGTGCTGCGAGGAGGGCAGCAGCGTCGAATCCTGGGACAAGATGGTGCCTTGGGTGGCCCTGGGGTTCCGCTGCTCGCCGCAGCAGGCCACGCGCATGGCGCCATACGAGGTCATGTTTGGGCAGAGACCCACCTTTCCCTCCAGAGTGGGGGCGGACATGTGGAACACTGCCAAGGTGACAACGGCGGAGGAAGCGGCGAGCCTGCTCTTGGCCAGAGTGGCCAGGATCAAGGAGGCACCGCCAGTCGCGGGGTGGCACATGGATTGCTTGGTACCGGCACTCAAAGAAGTGCATGAGGGTGAGTGGTTGTGCCCAAGATTCGCGCCTGGAGTCGAGGGAGCGGAACCTGCTGCGATGGCTGGGCCCGCCACGGAAGACCTCAGTGTGGTGGTCCAGGGGCGGCCTAGCCCAACAGCCAGAGCGGCCGCCAGGGCAGCCCCGGAGGCCGATGTCATGGACAAGCCTGAGGTGGAAGTTATGGCCACCAACCCAGCAACAAGGCAAATGGAGCGGGGCATCGCAAGGCCAATGGCGAACGGGTTGTACGACATCTCGTACACCACTGGCCGGGGAGAGGCCAATGTCACCCCAAGGGCAGTTGCGAGAAGGGCTAAGGTGGCCAAAGAAGCAGCAAGGGAGGAAGAGGAGTCAGCACTTGAAGGGTGTACTGAGACCTAACCCTCAGGGAAGGCCAAGCCCAGAGCGGCAAAGCCGCTGAGCACTTGACGGTACCCACGCTGTAACCGGCAAGGAGCGGGCAGGCGCCTACGTAGCAGAAGATGACTTCAGGCGCAGCGCAGCTTGTCT
Organism: Limnomonas spitsbergensis; assembly: GCA_037349105.1. NCBI lineage: Eukaryota > Viridiplantae > Chlorophyta > Chlorophyceae > Chlamydomonadales > Limnomonas > Limnomonas spitsbergensis. Next base: position 2,261,476 of record JAYJMM010000113.1, read on the forward strand.
TAGTACCCGTCAGGCAGTGGGCCGGCGGCCAGGCTCTTGGCCAAAGGCTAGCAATGCAAGATTAGGGACTATGCTATGGCAGCGACGTAGTACAAATTTGTTTCTCAAGAACCGTAGCAGCAAGGCTGCGGTAGTATATACGCTGGAGACGATGGATGAAGATAATTAGTCAATTCGTGTGGTGATAACACAGCGGGGGCAGGATCCCGCTGCTACGTCGCATATTTCCTGTGGCCTCGAAGACCCTGTGTCTATGGCGCAGTGGGGCGAGAGCAACGGTTATTCCTAGACCGGCCTGATGACTTCAGAGATGACTCTATTTGCTAGCCAGTATTGGGCTGGGCAGCTAGGATTTTCGGGATTCCGCGCAATAAATGAGCATAAGCAGCTAAGACTCTGTGGATTTTTCTAGCAGCTGAGACTCTGTGGAATGTTTATTTTGAAGAAGGCATGAACCAGGCAGATTTGCTAAAACGATTTGAGCTTCTACGTACATATTTTCCAGAAGTTTCTTTCAGTACCACCCCTTTTTCCGGCTCCCCGCGCATGCCTGGAAGGCTTAACGCTGGGGAGCGGGGGGCGAGTAAAGTAGTAGGGGCGGTACCCTCGAGACAGGGACACCCAGACAGGTCATAGACAGGGAGACTCTCATGTTAGGATTGTGCCTTACAGTCGACATGTTAGCAGCTCTGTAGTACAAGGAGCCGGTAGGTACGGCGATGTACAGTATTTGTGAGTAGATGACACCTCTCTAAGGCGCATGGACCGGAGTTTACGGTATTTACCATTGTATTGCCGTTACTGCTTTATGGTGCGACATATAACAGAATAATCGTGTTCAACAATGAAAGATGACAATTCATATGCTTGGACTTCCCATTCCAAGTAGACCGGTTTTTATCCTTACTTCTCTAAGGTCGTGTTTCCACTGGTATTCTGTCGGGCAACCGACACGGTTTAAGGCCCAATTTCGACCCAACTGCCGCAAACCGACACGGTTTAGCCTTTCTGAAACCACGCATTCGAGGTTAGCGAATACCTCGTCGATGACCAGGTTTAAGCTATTCTGTGAGTTGGTTGCCTCTTGGTGTATGGAACCATCTCAGCGCGAAAGATCGTTCGGCATTAAAGACGCCATATCTATAGCCAGATCGAAATAAGCGGCGACACTTGTGGTTCCGAGGTCACGAATCGTCGCAGAACGTCTCGGCGCCCCTAGATCAGACCTCTGGCAGCAGGAAGTTTGCTGTGAACTTCCTGGATTTCAGTGGAAACAGTTTTGGTTTAAGGCGTGAAAAAATCACGATCGCGAGCAACCGGATTCAAACCGCGCTTGTTTAAGGCGCCAGTGGAAACACCCCCAACCTTCACACCGTTCGGACGTTCCCTACCAGCCCCACGCGTGTCTAAACATGTAAACATATCCTCCTTCTGAATTTGCGCGCTTGGACAACGACAGCATCGCATACATTCAGCCCTCTTCAAAATACAGAATAAACCCCGGGATAAACTGTTCATTACAAGTAACTACTTGAGGACCAAGTAAGAATACCAGATAAATTCAGATTGTTATGTGTAAGTAAATCAAAATCAGGCCATGGTTAAAACAGCAACATGGGACACCTATGAATGTGCCTCTTGTAGATCGCCAGGTTCCATCATACTTGATGTCACTACTAGGCAAGACTGAAGTCAGACAGGCACGACCGAAGTCACAAGGCAGGACAGAAATCTATGAGAATGTCAAGAGTTCGTGAAGCTGAATTTCTCTCCAAGCCCCGTGCAGTTTGCGTACCTGAAAGAGACAAAGCAAATTACATAGGTTAGCTCTGTTCCAAAGCAATTCACTAAAAATATTGAAACTCAAAACATAAAATTGGTTTGCAACATAAAGGAATGAAATTGGGTTGCGACAACATCTCACATTAGAACAAACATTCCGCAGTCGTACGTGTTCGCCTGTGTTGGGACTTCCCCAAAGACCTCCTTGGCCGTCCTGAATTGCCACTCGCCAGCTCTGACGATCCTGTTGAACTTGGTCAAGAACTCCTCATCAATGAACTTGGCAAAGTTCCTCAGAATAGCTTGGGTCTTCTCTGTGTTAGCAGCCTGCATAACAAATCGATTGTGAACAAGCATTGGGGAGGGTGCATGGGCGCATGGCACGATAGCATGGGCGCACGGGAATGTTCGTGGGCACATGGGACGGGTGCATGGGCGAATAGGAAGAATGCATGGATGCACGTGAAGGGGGCAGGGGCGCATGGGGAAGGATGCATGGGCGCAGGGGAAGATCATATGGGCAGGGTAACATAACGACTGCCTCCTTGCTCGCGAACCGCCCCCTCCTTCCCTACTCTTTCTCCCCTTCTCTCTCCCTCTCTCCCTCCCTCTCTCTCCCCTTAGCGACGTTTTTCGACAGTGCTACAAATGTAAAAGTTTAGTTGTATATTTGTCGCCCGTATTTGTAGCCTGAAGCTATATATCGCCTAAAAAAAACACTGCTTAGGATGGCTTATACATAGAGCATGCATGAGTATCAGGCTCAGGCATAAAGTAGGGGCAGCAGGCTCAGCTCCTTTTGTGCATACATACCACGCAAGGTGTCTAGTTCCATGCACATGTACCATGCACGGCGTCTAGTTCCATGCACATTAACCATGCATGGATGTCTATATACCTTTATGTACATTGAGTGAGCATGCTGCATGACTCCATGTATATATACCATGCATGGACGGCTATAGGTCCATGAACGAGGAGCGCGCACGGCTACAGTTCAAGCACATGGAATATGCATGGCTACCTGGCACTATGTGCATGTAACATGCATAGCTGAGTAAAAGCCTGTAGCACGCATGACCGGGTGAAAGCCTGTCTCAAGCAGGATTTGTGAGGATGGTGGGTTGGAAACTTTTGCACCCAGAGTGGTTTTCAAAAATGGCAAAAACGAAATACGGGACTCACCCTTCCACGTCAATTTTTAGAACATGAATGTCTTCGTCAAGAACGTCATCCAAGCGGTTCACGGTGAAAACACCTTGCTGGATGTACTTCCGGCTCTGCAGCTGCTCCTCCATTTTTGCATCGCATGCGAGGATGCCATCCCCTAGGTTGGTTGGGTCGGAATAGATGGGGCAGGTCTCCTTGGCCTTCGAGATTCCGAAAGGGTACAAGGTGATGGGGTGCTCTGCATTGGCACACAAGCTGTTCCGCAACAGCTTCAGGTTACTCTGCATGCCCTCAAAAGCGGAGACTTTCACGTTCCCCTCATGTGCTATCTTCAATGCTATCGAGCCTATGTTGGCACCGATGTCCACAAAATGAGGGATGCCTTGAGGTCCTAGTTTCCGGCTCGCTGCTTTCAAAGCGAACCGCAGCTCCTTGATTTCCTCAGGCTCCCATGATTGTCCAGCGAGAATGGTTGAAGAAACTCCATCACTTGTGTTGTACAGGTAGATTGGAAGGCCCTTGGGCTGAACGGTAGCTCTGGTCATGTATGAGTCCATCAATGGGTACTTTGTCTTGCAGAAGTCAGGGGAGGTAAACAGCAAGGATAGGCTTACCATGCAGCCTAGATCGTTGTGCCACTCCGATGAGCGTGAACAAGCAATGCAGTGATGCAATGCAATAACATGGCGCAGGTTATAACTGATTAACAAGGTAATGACCGGTAATTACTGATATTACGTGCAAGCCCAATTATCAATCCGGTTGGGTGGAAAGGGAATGGGAAAGCCCTATCAGGATTCCGGAAACGATATGCTGAGTCGGATCTGGGCGGATCGTGAATGCTGGGAACAGTGGTTGCAAGCTGACCTGTTCTTCATCCGCGGCGATGCGCAATGTCTCCATCATGGACGGCTGTGAAGACCGCGATTCAGAGATTGCGACGTTGGTCACCAATGCGGACGGTGAAGAAGGCGACATGAAGAAAAAGGCCGTCCCGGCCACGCAACTCCAAATTGTTATGCTCGTTATAGTGAGGCATGCGCTATTCTTAATTCCTTATGACAGCAAAATGTTTTAAACGGGTGAGGGGAGATTACGGGGCGATTAGAGCGAGTTTGTACTGACCGGGATTTATGAGGAGTGGCTTATGGTGCCTGGTGCCCTCTCTCCTGTGCCTCGTCTCTTCAGATGTCAGACTTGAACAGGTTATAGCTACAGTCAATTTATGTTTGCATCTGGGCCTGCCGGAACCTGAGATTTCGAAAGTTGGGACCAGTGGTTGGGACCAGTGGTTGGGACCGGTGGTTGGGACATGCTATGCAGCTCGGAGCCTTTCAAAATGTCGGACTTTGGCGGTTGGGAACCTCGTGTCAAGACATCTCGCAGGCGAGTCAGGAAAGGCACTTATAGACACACTTCGGAAGTGCGACTTGAAGGCAAGATGAGGGTTCGGAAGTGCCAAGGCCACGTTCGAAAGTGCCTGCCTGTTTGTTAAAGTGTGGCTAAAACCCTGTTTCAAACCCCCTCCAGCTTCTTCCTTCTCTCTTCGTTCCGCGACCGTGCATGCGATATACCTGTAATTAATCACCTTCATAAGTGCGTAGCGACTCGGGCGAAGAAGCTGGTACAGAAAATGCTCGCAGACAAACACAGCCCAGGAACACTGTCCATTCCGGCCAATCAGGCCCTGTCGAAAGCCGTTCGTGCTGTGAACGGAGTCTCCTACAGGCTTGTTGGCATCAGCGACAGAGCAGAAGAGGGAGCACGTAGCGATAGGCGCTTGTGCTCATGAGCGTAAATTATGAGGCCGACAACTTGGGTGGACTCAGGCAGCAGCTGGCTACGGGCCCCGTGGATGGGCTCGAGAAGCAGCTGGCTCCAAACCCTTTGGGTGGACTGATGCATCATCTGGCTCCAGCAGCCACCGTGGGTGGACCCATGCAGCAGCTGGCTCCATGCCCATTGGGTGGACAAGGACAGCACCTGGATCTAGGCTCCTTGGTTAGCTCCTTGCAGCAGCTGGCTGGCTCCAGGCACCTTGGGTAGACTCAGGCAGCAGTGGACCCCAGGCCCCTTGGGTAGACCCATGCAGAAGCTGGGTACATGCCCATTGGGTGGACCCATGTAGCAGCTGGTGTGTCAGAACCCACAACAACATGTGCCTTTAAAAAAGTCACTGCCTAGATGTTTGTTGACAGAACAAGAATGCTGGCCACTCCTCCAGTGAATTGTGTGGTCAGCCTATATGCAGCAGATGGGGTCGTGAAGAAACTCCAGCCGGCTTTTGGCAGAGGTGTGCTTCTCGTTCCTCCCACAGTGGTTGGGTCCCAAAGGAGTGGGAGCTGGACACCTCAGAGAACCAACAACCATAGATGCGCAAGCAGCGAGCACGACACGAAGAGGAAATTCCCAGCCTGGTTCAAAGATCAAAAATGCGATTGAGTACCGGTATCGGTAGTTGGACAACTGACATTCACAGGAACTGGCGTGTTTCAAATGAGTGATGCTGGTGGAATATCAGAGCTGATAATGGGGTATATTGCTGTTTGGGGACCCCACTGAGCACTAGGGCCGGTCGACAGGTTAGGAACTTCATCTGTGAGATGTGTTTATTGTTTTTTCCTGATGGATTCCATGCCCGCATGTTTTTTGTTAACTATCCTGCAAGTTTGGACGCATTCTATTATCATTTGTTTCAGCATGTGCCCTAGCTATGCCTCTCATGGGGGCCCGATGCAGCGGAATGGCTGAAAACTTGGTCTGTGAGACTTGTTATTTTGTTTCAAAATGAATTCCTTCTCAAAATGTTCCTTCTTTACTACCCTACAAGTTTGGAAGCATTATATGGTTCTGTTTTTCCATCAGGACCTCCGGCTACGCCTCTGCTCTTGGGGGGGGGGCCCAAAGCAGGCCAACAGCCTGAAATTATGTAAGTTAATTCAGCTACAGAATGCTACCGTATCCGGGTACGTAAGGCACCTCGTCTCAACCTAGACATAAACTAACGTGAGCACTATGAATTGATTCAACTGCTGGCCTGTGCCGTGTACTGTGCTACAGCTTAGACTGCGGACATGAGACTGATCTGGCAAGGCAATCCAACTGCTGGATGATATTCGGAGATTAAAGATCCCCCATGACCTCGTCTCAACCTGGATATAAACTCAGGTAAGTTTAGTACGGTGCATACCTGCTGAGCCTTGCTGAACGCTCGGCTGGGTGGGGCTGGTAGGGAATGACTAGGCTCAAATCCACCTACCGTGCACAGCCTGGGCCATGGTGCAGCCATGCCACCCTCGTATGTGAGGGGGTAGGAACATGGAACCCGGCGTTCTAGGCGCAGTGAGCGAGAAGATCGTGTGGCGGGTTCGCTCCCTCAACCTCTGGGTATGGAAGCCACCCATGTAAAACCAGGGTAAGTGCTGTGAATTGATTCAACTGCTGGCATGTGCCATGTGCTGCGCCAGATATTAAGGGTCCATTAACCTAGGTGAGCGTTGTGAATTAATTAACGTGCTGGTCAGGGCTATGCACTGCGCCGCAGCTTGACTGTGGCCGTAAGACTGATTCAGCAAGTTAATACAGCTGTATAATGCTATGATAAAGCTCATATGCGCCAACAACATTGCTCTGCTTCAGCATGTCCCTTATTGGCCCGGCAGCCACTCCCCATGCAGCGTAAGCTTCCTATCCCTGACATGTTGATCCACAAGACGGCTTGCTACCAGCTGTCCCACTACCACCTATCCCACTACCACCTATCCCACTACCAGCTGTCCCACTACCAGCTGTCCCACTACCAGCTGTCCCACTACCACGTGTCCCACTACCAGCTGTCCCACTACCAGCTGTCCCACTACCAGCTGTCCCACTACCAGCTGTCCCACTACCAGCTGTCCCACTACCAGCTATCCCACTACCAGCTATCCCACTACCAGCTGTCCCACTACCACGTGTCCCACTACCAGCTGTCCCACTACCACGTGTCCCACTACCAGCTGTCCCACTACCAGCTGTCCCACTACCAGCTGTCCCACTACCACGTGTCCCACTACCAGCTGTCCCACTACCACCTATCCCACTACCAGCTGTCCCACTACCAGCTGTCCCACTACCAGCTGTCCCACTACCAGCTGTCCCACTACCAGCTGTCCCACTACCAGCTGTCCCACTACCAGCTGTCCCACTACCAGCTGTCCCACTACCAGCTATCCCACTACCAGCTGTCCCACTACCACGTGTCCCACTACCACGTGTCCCACTACCAGCTGTCCCACTACCAGCTGTCCCACTACCAGCTGTCCCACTACCAGCTGTCCCACTACCAGCTGTCCCACTACCAGCTGTCTCGCTAACAGCTGTCCCACTACCAGCTGTCCCACTACCAGCTGTCCCACTACCAGCTGTCCCACTACCAGCTGTCCCACTACCACGTGTCCCACTACCAGCTGTCCCACTACCAGCTGTCTCGCTACCAGCTGTCTCGCTAACAGCTGTCTCGCTACTACCTGTCCCACTACCAGCTGTCCCGCTACCAGCTGTCTCGCTACCAGCTGTCTCACTACCAGCTGTCCCGCTAACAGCTGTCTCGCTACCACCTGGCTCACTACCAGCTGTCCCGCTAACAGCTGTCCCCCAACCACCTGTCCCACTACCAGCTGTCCCACTACCACCTGTCCCGCTAACAGCTGTCCCGCTACCACCTGTCCCACTACCAGCTGTCCCACTACCAGCTGCCTCACTACCAGTTGTCCCACTACCAGCTGTCCCACTACCAGCTGTCTCGCTACCAGCTGACCCACTACCAGCTGACCCACTACCAGCTGCCTCACTACCAGCTGTCCCACTACCGGCTGTCCCGCAACCAGCTGAATAGCACTGCTCTTAACAGCATGTATGGGCGGGCGCTGCTCGTATGGACTTGGTGATGCGCATGAGGGCAGTGTGCCGCGCAAATGGTTGGGCTCTGCGCTTATGGACGTGGTGATGCGCATGAGGGCAGGGTGCGGCACATATTGGCGGGTGCTGCTCATATGGCTGGAGTGGAGTGATGCGCATGAGGGCAAGGTGCAACGCAAATGGACGGGCGCTGTTCGTATGGCTGTAGTGATGCGCATATTGGTGGACGCTGCTCATACAAACGGGACCATGCGCACGAGGGTCGGGGGCAGTGTTTATGGGCGGGCTGTTGCGCATGAGGGTAGGGTGCAGCGCAAGCGGGCGGGCGCTACTCTTACAGGCGGGCTCTTACACATGAGGATAGTGTGTAGCGCACATGGGCGGGCGCTGCTCTTATGGCTGGAGTGATACGCATGAGGGTTGGGGGCAGCGCAAATGGGCGGCGCTGCTCTTATGGGCGGGCTCCTACGCATGAGGATAGTGTGCAGAGAACATGGGCGGGCGCTGCTCGTATGACTGGAGTGATGCGCATGAGGGTTGGGGGCAGCGCATATGGGCAGGCTCTTACGCATGAGGATAGTGTGCAGCGCACATGGACGGGCGGCGGCGCTACTCATACGGCTGGAGGGATACGCATGAGGATAGTGTTTGCAACGCAAGTGGGCGGGTGCTACACATATGGACAGGCTGATGCGCATGAGGGTAGGGTGCAGCGCATATGGGTGGGCACTGTTCAAATACCGTAGATGAGGCGATGAGCATCAGGGTTGGGGGCAGCGCATATGGGCGGGCGATTTGCATGAGAATAGGGTGCAGCGCATATGGGCAGGCACTGCTCATTTGGAAGGGGTGACGCGCATGAGGGCAGGGTGAACTGGTGAAGCGCATTTTGCACATGGGTAGGGCACCGAGCATGCAAAGCAGACAGGGCCACCTATGTTTCCAGCTCCAGTTTCAGGGGCAATTGCAAATCTGCAGTAAGGCATGATCCCAACCCACGGCCAGAGGGCATTAGTTCCCTTGCCTCAGCTGCCAGGCCCAGGGCCCGGGTGTCAGTATCTGACCCTGCACCGCGTGACTCTGAAGGGCCATCATAATTCTTGTGGCCCTGCGTTATAAAACCTGCCTGTGGGGCTCCTCCAGTGCTGTCGCGATCGTCCGAGCATCTGTCGATAGCGCAATCCTTCCTATTTTCCACCATATTCACCAAAACCAGCCCACTAAATGCCACGAGATGGGCACAGTTAAGCATATTAAAATGCATACCATACCCAGATGCTTAGGATTGAGGCAGGAGAATAAACTCTTTGGGCACGCCCTGATAATACCTGGGTGGCTTTCGAAAGTGGCCTTGGCACTTCCGAACCGTTGTTTGCACCCGACTCAGCACTTCCGAAGTGTGTCCATAAGTCGGTTTCCTGTATGCGCAGGCAGAGACCCAGATGATCTCGCAGTACAAAATCTTGCGGGACCAAATCGGTTGGCAGGTGAACCAAATTACTCTTCGCCACGATGAGCGACATGCGTGCTCCTCGAAATTCGCCCCCCCGGGGTATATCAGGCTCGTAGGGGAGTAACCTCTCAGTGTGGAAATGCACTGCGTGTGGAGAGGTAACTCGAGCTACCTCGAGTTACATTTTAAACCATCTGACGGTAGTAGCTGAGCGACATTAAAAACAAACCCATTTGCAATGAACAGCATTCCGTTCAGTTTTGAGAAAAACAATAGCAAGACGGGGAAGAATCGCAGTTTGACATTCCAGATCAGAGGGCCAGTCATCACCAGCTTAAAGCTTTCACACGGCTACACAGACGTTCCAGATACCGCATCTATAGCTTCACTAGTTCTGGATATCCATGCAGCGCTGCAGACGAGCAGAAGCGACACAGCAAAGACAGCGTTGTTGGGCGGGTGCTTCGACTTCGAGCATCCCAGCCATCTGCCATCAGCCAACAGCCCCATGCTGCCCCATGCAGCTGTTGCTGCCTTTAGGCAGCTGCCATCAGTCAGCAGCCCCATGCTGCCCCATGCTGCCTCCAGCCAGCTGTCATCAGCCAGCAGCCCCATGCTGCCCCATGCAGCTGTTGCTGCCTTTAGGCAGCTGCCATCAGCCATCAGCCCCATGATGCCCCATGCAACTGCTGCTGCCTTTAGGCAGCTGCCATCAGCCAGCAGCCCCATGCTGCCCCATGCAGCTGCTGTTGCCCCTAGGCAGCTGCCATCAGCCATCAGCCCCATGCTGCCCCATGCTGCCTCCAGCCAGCTGCCATCAGCCAGCAGCCCCATGCTGCCCCATGCAGATGTTGCTGCTGCTCCAGCCTGGTTCCAAATGCAAATGCAAATGTAGCCCCCAAGGATGCAGCCATGCAGCTCCAGCCTGGGGAGTGCTCCCGGCTCAAGCGGCCTTTTGAGGTCTCGCAATCTCAGAACAAGGCCCGGAAGGTGAGCTACTCAGCCAAACCTAGGCAGAGGAAGGGCATGTTTATCCGGGAGTTCATGGGAGCCAGGCGTGCTACCATGACCAGTTGCTCCATGCCCATCAGCACTCCAACTGAGGTCACACATTTTAACCAGCTTCTGCCCCTTCACACACGTGGACACAAGACGAATTTTGACAGCATGGCTAGGGCATTTAATGACGAGGTGGTCTGTGCTCTGAGACAGCAGCAGCTTGTTGGAGGACAAGGCAATCAGCTGACCACAAAAACAGCTAAGCATTTGGCAGGAAGGTGGCAACATAGTTGTGCCGGCGATTCTTGTGGAGGCCATCACGGGTACTGCTAAGCACTCTGCCCCCCTTTCTGTTGGTGTCCAGCAGGTCGTCAATGCTATGGATGCACTGACGCAGGCTTTTAAGGTGGTAGGGTCTAGCAGAGGGGAGGGGCAAGAGAATTGCACACCCTCTTCCTCAGCTGGGCCATCAGTTCTTGCAGGGTCTGTCCAAGTCAAGAAGAGGAAGAGCAAGGCCAAGCTGGATGGGCCCAACAAGCAAGGGCAGGGGGCAAAGTCTTGCATATGCGGTTGGAGGTCAGATGGTAGCTTGGGGCTTCATGCTCACCGTAGCACGTGCGGGCCTTACCAAGCAAAGCACAGCAAAACAGCAGCTACCTAGTTTGGTTTGCCTTTGTACTCTATTCTTGTGCAGCCATAGGGTTTGCAACTCACCATGCTGATCAAGTTTCATACGAGGGTTTAGGACCATTGTCACGTATTATTTAGGGCACACGTTTTTGTGCCCAAACATGAAAGCAAGCAGATGTGCATTACTTTGTAGCATTAGCTCTTTTGCTGAATCCACAATTATGTTGAAGCTTATCATATGCAGCCATGACATGGCTTAGGACCACTGCCATGCAAGGCACAGACTTTTTTGCTGCATGCTCATGTTACAGAGCACATTTTGTATGACTTCAAGTTTCCTTTTTACATGTCGATGTGCCTCGAGTGGAGGAGGCAGGAGCGACTCGACTGCGCCGTACCAGGCTGCTTGTACTGTAGTATATGCTCATCAGCTTAGTACGCATTTTTATAAATCTAGTATGGGTATAAACGTTTGCTTTGATGTGACTGCATGGAAGGTCTTGGCCTCAGTGGACAGAAAAATGCTGGTTCTCAATGTGTTACTTGTTGGCCCGCCCGTGAGTCAAGAGGCATGCGCCTTCAACACGAGAAGTTACTTCAATATCAGGCGCAGCGCTGCGCGCTGCGCGATTTGCCCTACGCTTAGCTACTTCTTCAGCTACAAGCCCTACGAAGTTGCTATTTCCCCTCTCCCCCCGACTAGAGCGCCGGGTTCCATGTTCCTGCCCCCTCACATAGGAGGATGGCATGGCTGCACCATGGCCCAGGCTGTGCATGGTAGCTGGAATTGAGCCTAGTCATTCCCTACCAGCCCCACGTGGCCGAGCGTTCAGCAGGGCCCAGCGGGTATGCACTGTTAAAGATACCACCAGGAGGTTGTCAGTTTGTCAGTTGTCAACCCGCCCCGCTCCGAAAACAAAATGCCCAAATATCGGTTGTGGCATCAGTGGTTTTCTCCCACTTTCCCCCACTTTCCCTGACACCTTCGATTACTGTGACAAACTGCGACCGGATTTGCTTATAGTACAGGGTCTCCCACATTCCGAATTCCTTCGTCTTTACCGCGCTGGTCAACTCTCTACTTCACAAACTATGTCTCGCCTCCAGAGGACCTGCACTGTACACGTAGTTGAAGTCGGTTACACCTCCGAATTTTCTTTCGAACAATGCCATGCCCGTAAATCAGAACAACATTTATAACTTATCCTTCTCATCAAACATAATGGCTGGACAGTTTCCGTGGCACCCGCTCTCCATCCTGCCCTTCCACATGATCCTTCGCCAAACGTGCCCATCCCCCCCCCCCCCCCCCCCCTCATCCTTCCCCGCCCCCCTCCCATACACATATCATCCTTCTGGGCACCGCCGGCTTCCTCTTTCGTCCTGCTGATTAAATCCTCAGCATGCTTGGCGTCTCCAAACACGACATCTCCTCCGTCCTCGTCCGTCTCACCAAGCATACCATACGCTGTCATATCAACATTTTCGTCAGCCTCGCCATCTGGAAAACTCCCCTGTCCATTATTGTCCGATACCCCTTGACGACCCTCCTTAACCACCAGGTTTCTTGTCTCCCGGTGTACGGCGTTTAAAATCCCGTATTCCTCAAGCCACGCTCAGGCGTTTTCCTTCTTTTCTTTCTTCTCACTTGCGTCTTGACTACAAGGCCATGTTGCACCTCGTCTTAGGATCCACCAGGAGGGGCGTTCCTGGCATCCTCGGCAGTTGGTCCCGTTTCTTGCACACTTCATCCATCGTCAACAAGCCTGAAGCACCAAAACCTGTAGCGCTTTCTAAACTCAAGGACTCTTTCAACGATGCCACGTCAGTAGCTTACCTGGAGGAGCTCGAGAATAGGTTCAATGCTGACCCAAATAGCATCGACAGGACATGGGCTAGCTTCTTTACTAACCTTGGTGCGTTAATTTAGATGCCTGGACGAAAACTAACTGCATGTTTTGGTCACGGGGTTCGGAAAAAGTTAAGCATTCTTGGTGTTGTTGTGCCCGGCTTTAGAGCGCGGCGTCCCTGGAGAGGCAATAGCAGAGGCGTACGATGCTTTCGAGAAGGGCAAGACCGGCTCCCCGATGCAAGCAGCCGCGCTGTCGACGCAGACCATCCAAGAGAGCATGAAATTGCTTATGATGGTCCGAGCGCACCAGGTGCGCCTCATCTGCGACCTAAGGCAAATTGCAATGAAAACGCCTTGAGACAATGTCAATTGCCGAATGCAGCAAGGTAGTTCCCCGACATGGATTCCTGACACGTGGCACCTCCCACCTGGCCAGGTCATGGGCCATTTCGCTGCCAAACTAGATCCCCTGGGACAGGACAAGCGGCCTGCTGTGGCAGAGCTGGACATCGCCTTCTACGGCTTCAAGGAGACGGACCTCGACAGAGAGTGAGAAAGTGGCGCCTCCCATGCCATGTGGCGCAAGTGTGCGTCCCTGCCATGCGCAGCACAGTTGCACACGTCTATGCGGGGCCGCGTGGCCAAATGTGAAGCTAGTGGCCATGAGCGGAATAATCCTGAGGCTCATAATTAAGACAGAGAGGCATTCCCACATAAGGTTCCCTAAGCCGATACTGTATTTCCGCTAAAGATTTGCCCACAAATTGTCCAATGCTGAAATCTCACCAATCCCAATCCTTAATCATCTGGGGAGGGTTAGTCTTAATTACCGTCCTACAATGCAGATACCATGACTTGTTGACTCTTGTGTTTCAGTATGAGTCATACCCAGTACTAGCTAAATATCACTCTTTGCACCCTGCCGTGTTAATTCTTCAAAATAAATGCATGCCCCCCCCTAAAAATCGAGACCCGATAATGATGGACTGCGATACTAACCATGCACATCAAACCTTTAGTCACACACACTCCCGCCCGCAGACCACACACACAGCATAGTAAACAGCTGCTGGCAGGGCATGCTGCCCCGCCTGCAATTACATGACCAGAGTCTACCGCGATCATTTCTAAGGATTGAGCGCCTACCAAGCGCGACCCAGGAGCACGGAGTCGCCCGCTCAGCGCCCGATTGCCCTCCCCCTTGCTGCACCCAGGTTCTTCCTCGGTTCTTGGGCCCAGGCTGGTTTCCTGGCTGAGAACCGCCCGACACGCACCCTGCGGGAGATCCTTGGGCGCCTGCGTGAGACTTACTGCGGCTCCATCGGCTATGAGGTGGGGAAGTGGCCGAAACGGCATGCACGTTATGTGTTTATTTTCATGACCCAGCTACACGTCAGCTACACTCTGGCTTCTGGCCTGAGGCCCCAGTTGTGGCCCACCTTGCTGCTCTGGCCACCAATCGTTGGCCGGTCAAGTTGGGGGCCCAATTGGGCCTTGGGTGGTTGCGGGGCGGCCTGGCAAAGTTGGACTTCTTGCCAAAAAAATTAACGCTGCACGGGAATTCCCCCAGGGGACCTGGGAGTCACGGGACGGCAGATGCGGCGCACGTGGGATCCCGCCAGGAGGGCCCTGAAGCCCTGCAAGATGGGATTGGCAGGGGCATTGGGGAACGCGACAGCTGTTGCCGCGACAGCTTTGGCCGGGACTGGGTCGGAGCGCTGGGGAGAGTGAATGCATAGCAATGCATGAGGGGACGGTCCGCATGGCTTGCATGGCTTGCAAGGACCTGCCCCTCCGTCAACCTATATGTGATGAACAGGGGGTCTCTGACTAGTATTTCTGACCCGTATACTTTCTGGTGATGGAATGGCGATGGAAGTAATATATATTTGAGTGCGCACCAGAGCATCTTTGGAGGCTGCCGGATGGCCGCCATTTGGGACCAGACCTCGACTGGAATATAGCTGCGGGCCCTAGCAACGTAGCTTCATGCACCGAGCCAACTTGTCCATAGGACGGGATCTAGCCGAAGTATGCCCAAGCACCTGCACCAAATCCCAGTGCACAGAATGCGTTACAGCACAGTCTTTCGGCCTATCAATAGGTGCATGCTGGCAGGACAATAGGTGCATGCAGGCAGGACAGGGTGGCTCCCTCGGCTGTTCTTGATGTACCGTAAAACGCCTTATGGTCTGCGCAACAAGAAATTGCACTTTTTTTCGTCGCGCAGCTAAAAAAAATTAAAAAAGGGCCGCGCAGCTGCTTTAAACTTGTTTTATTTATCGCCGCGCAGGGGTCATTTTAGGCACTTTCTCTACTTTCCGCGCACCCATCACGACGGAAACCCGAGTTCAATTCCGCGCACCGCTGATTTTTGAATTATTATTAGCGCGCAGCATGTCCGCGCACCCCAATAATTAATTAATTTTGAGCGAAGCAAAGGCATTCTACGGTATCTGTGTGTTCAAACTTTTGACTGGACTGCCTTGTCTGCAGTACATGCACATCCCGGAGTCTGAAAAGTGTAACTGGATCAGAGAGAGGATCGAGACCATCGATCCGGTGAGTATTGCTCCCTTCTTCGCTGATGAGGGTTTAGGGCACATCAGCTGATGAAGGTTTAGACACATTCATTGATGAGGGTTCAGGTCACGTTCCCTCATACCGGTAGCTCATGAGGGTTTAAGGCTCATCCACCGATGAGGGTTTAGGTTATGTTCACGGATAAGGGTTTAAGGCTCATTCACGGATTTGGGTGAAGGGCCAGATCACGGATGAGGGTTCAGATCCCATTCGCAGATGAGGGTTTAGCGCTCATTCACGGATTAGGGGTTAGGGCTCATTCACGGAATAGGGTTCAGGGCATAGTCACTGCTGTGGTTTCCGGGCATCACGCCCCATCTGCTCTCCTTCACGCCCCACAGCTCAAGTACAGCCAGAAGGAGAAGCTGCAGATCTTGGACCGTGTGGCGTGGAGCGAGATGTTTGAGACCTTCCTGGCCAACAAGTACAGCTCTGCAAAGCGCTTTGGGCTGGAGGGCGGCGAGACGCTCATCCCGGGCATGAAGGTGCTCATTGACAAGGCGGCCGAGATGGGCGTGGAGAATGTGGTCATTGGCATGCCTCATAGGGGTGAGAGACGGGAGGAGTGTGGAGAATGTGGTCGTTTGCGTGCCTAGTTAAGTCAGAAGGCTGACAGGAATGTGGAGAATGTGGTCATTGGAACGCCTAGTAGAGTTGTAAGGATGAGAGGTGCAGAGGACGGAAGGGGAAGGAGAGGATGAGAGTGGCTTCGGGTGAGAATGGAGAGGGAGAATGGTGTTAAGTTAATGTGGGAATGATCATGCCTTATAGGGATGAGTGGGTGGGAGGGGCCGGAAGTAGTGTATGGGGTGTCATCTCTTGGCTGTGCCTGAGATATGTGTGTTGGAGGGAGGGAGGGGCAGGAGACAGCCTCGCTTGTCGTGCAGGAGGAGACGAGAGGGGAGGGAGAGGGAGACTGGCCTGTCGACGAGAAACGGGTCACATCAGCTGGGATGGACCGGGACTAGGTGGGGGAGAATCTCCATATGGGTTGGGAGCCGACTAGGTGACAGGGAGTGAGGGGAAGTGCAACAGGGAGTGGAGTAGTAGATGGGTCATGAGACAGTTGGGCAGATAAAGATGGTATACCCCCCCCTTTGGCAAACCTGGTGGGAAGGGAATCTCCAAGTTTTGAAGCATTCCATTCTGACACGAAAGGGAGTGGGAGGGAAGCTTGACCCTGGGGAGCAGGGTCAAGGCAATGAAGGGCGCAGCGTAGCTCAGCATGGCTCAGCGTTGTCGCTTGAGATGATCGATTTGTTGAAATGAGCACTGGCGCTGCTCATAACATGCTGTGTCAACGACGCCCTCTTGTTGCCCTCATGTTGCCATTTCGTTGTGAATCTTCTCTGCCAGTAAATGCTGGGGAGCTCCCAGGCTGACCTTTCCATCCTATTTGATCCAGCTCACCCCCTTCCAATCAGAAGGACCCCCACTTCAACATACCTGACCCTGCTCATTCCGTCCCCACCCCACCACAGGTCGCCTGAATGTGTTGGCCAATGTTGTGCGAAAGCCCATGCGCCAGATCTTCAGCGAATTCAGCGGCAAGCCGGTGAGGGATGGCCAGAGGCTACCAGGGTTGAGAGGAGCAGCGAGGTGGGGGAGGGGGCATATAGGCCTCTGTTTTATACAATTGTGGGTGCTTCAGCGGTAAGCCGGGGAGGGAGGGTCGAATGAAGAGCGGTGAAGGGCAACCTGGTCAGAGAGGGGCGGAGACTGCCGTATCAAAGGGGAGAAGCAAGGTGGGGGCGGGGGGATTGAGGCCTCTGTTTCATACTCGTGTGGATGCTTTAGCGGCAAGCCGGGAAGGGAGGGCCGGAGGGCGCGCGGTGCGGGAGGTTTGGAGAATGTGCGATGAGGGAGGGGTCAGCTGGTCAAAGAGGGGCAGAGAATGCCAGGGCCAAGGGAAGAAGCGAGGCGAGGAGGATTGAGGCCTTTGAGGCCTCTGTTTCATACATCGAGGCCTATTTTTCATACATTGCGGCCTCTGTGTCATATATTTGTAAGCCGGTCAGAGAGGGTCGGAGGTAGTGCAGACTGCCGGGGCCAGGGGAGAAGGGAAGGGGCTTCAAAGTGGGAGGGGGTGGGATGCGGATTACGAGTGGGGGAGATGCGGACGACGAGTGGGGGGGATGCGCATTGCGACAATTGTGTATGCGTTTTGTTTGGTGTTTTCGCTACTGTTCAGCGAGTTGAGCGGCCAGGCGGTGAGAGAGGGGATATGAGGCGGCCAGGCTGCAGGGAGGGTGGGGGAGGACGGAGAGAGGGACCACTGTTTGATCCGGTTGCCTCAGCCACGGTTCAGGAAACTGGGCAGCAGGCCGGTGAGGGACGGGGCTGCCGGGCCCCGATTGGTGGGTAGTGGATGGAGACCTGTGCTTACCTTTTTTACAAGGTTCTTCAGCAATGCCGAGGCTCGATTTGCAATCCTGTTGCCTGACCCCCCCCCTCCCGGAGCAGGGCAAGGCTGGTGAGGACGAGTACATGGGGAGTGGTGACGTCAAGTACCACTTGGGCACCTCCTACAACCGGCCGACCACCACCGGCAAGATGGTTGCCTTGTCGCTCATGGCCAACCCAAGGTGAGGGCATGTCGTCAAACAGAGATTTATTTAAACACCTCGGAATATTTGCCTGACGCTTGACATGTGGACAAAGTGAGGGAATGCCGGTATCGGCATAAATAGAGAGGAAGATGAACGCATCGATATTCGGTATCCGTCTGACGTCCAAGTGAGGAACCGGTGAGCCAAGTGTTTCTTTTTTTGGCCACGGATCCACCTTTGACAGGTGGCCTGGCGGCTGCCAGAGGCCTGATCGGGAGCAAGCCTGGACCAGCCTACGGCGGGTGGCCAATGCAGAGCATGGCTTCCCACAAGCGGGGCCTCGGGCCAGAGGCTGGAATGTAGCTGAGTCATGTATATCTGAGTCTCGAAAAAAGAAACACTGAGAGTGAGCTGACCACTCTCAGGAGATGGCATCTCTAGCCCTCTTGGAATGATGGCCAAACCAAGGTAAGGGAATGCAGGCGAATAGAGGGGTGGGTTAACGCATCAAAATATACGACTGACCCCCCCCTCCCACTTCTTGTCTGCCTCCAGTCATCTTGAGGCGGTCAACACAGTGGTGCTGGGCAAGGTGCGGGCCAAGCAGTTTTACGGAGACGACAACGAGCGCCTCAAGTCCATGCCCATCCTGCTGCATGGGGACGGAGCTTTCAGTGGACAGGTGGGGAGGATGGGTCATGGGGGGGGAGTGTTTCTTTTTTCGGCTACGAGTCCAACTTCGGAATGCCGCCCCGCATTTGCCAAAGGCCCGATTAGGACCAAACCTGGACCGGCCTGCGACTAGTGGCCGAAGCAACAAGGCTGGCCACAAAAGGGGGGTCGCCGGCCAGAGGCCTTATTGTAGCTGACATGTAGCTGAGTCACAAAAAAAGGAAGACTGGTGGGGGCTGGGGAGGATGGGTCATGTTGTGGTGAAGGGCTGAGGGGGAAGTGAGTTGACGTGGGGTACAGTGGACGGGTGGGGGGATGTGGGGGGTGGATGGGTCATGTTGTGGTAAAGGGCTGAGGGGCAGTGATTTGACGTGGGGTTCAGTGGACAGGTGGGGGGCTGTGGGGGGTGGATGGGTTATGTTGTGGTAAAGGGCTGAGGGGCAGTGAGTTGACGTGGGGTTCAGTGGACAGGTGGAGGGCTTTGGGGGGTGGATGGGTCATGTTGTGGTAAAGGGCTAAGGGGGGCAGTGATTTGACGTGGGGTTCAGTGGACAGGTGGAGGGCTGTGGGGGGTGGATGGGTCATGTTGTGGTGAAGGGCTAAGGGGGGCAGTGATTTGACGTGGGGTTCAGTGGACAGGTGGGGGGATGTGGGGGGTGGATGGGTCATGTTGTGGTGAAGGGCTAAGGGGGGCAGTGATTTGACGTGGGGTTCAGTGGACAGGTGGGGGGATGTGGGGGGTGGATGGGTTATGTTGTGGTAAAGGGCTGAGGGGCAGTGAGTTGACGTGGGGTTCAGTGGACAGGTGGAGGGCTGTGGGGGGTGGATGGGTCATGTTGTGGTAAAGGGCTGAGGGGCAGTGAGTTGACGTGGGGTTCAGTGGACAGGTGGAGGGCTGTGGGGGGTGGATGGGTCATGTTGTGGTAAAGGGCTAAGGGGGGCAGTGATTTGACGTGATGAGTTCAGGGGTCTGGTGAGGGACTGGTTGGGTAGGTGGAGGGGGGTGAGAGGTTGGGGGCGGGGGGTGAGGGGCTGGGGGATCAGTGGACAGATGAGGGGTATCCAAGGATGGGGGTGGAGCTTTCGGTGGACACCTGGAGGGGGTGGGGCCGTGGTTTGGTGAGGGGCTGGGGGATCAGTGGACAGATGAGGGGTATCCAAGGATGGGGGTGGAGCTTTCGGTGGACACCTGGAGGGGGTGGAGCCGTGGTTTGGTGAGGGGCTGGGGGATAAATGGAGTGTTTTTCAAACCTTGCGACTGCCCTTTTAGGGGGGTTCTGGCGCTTGGGACTCAAGTCGATATTGAGAGGTTTGGACTTTCCCCAGTGATTGATGGGAATTTGAATGCGTTATGGAATCGTTGGCCCTGTGAAATAGTTTGCCAATCATGCAGTACTTGTTCGTTGTTGCATGAATGCAATGTAGGATCAATTTTAGCATGTACCAGGACCCGTAGATTTCAATTGCCTTCCCTTGGATATGAATGATGCATTTATTGGACGCTTGCCTCGGGGCTAATCAATGTCAAAACTCTCCAGTCCTCTCTCGCCCCCACAGCTGCATCCCATCCCGCCATATGGCTTCAAAAGGTATACCCCCTCCTCCTTGTGCCCTTCCCAGGGTATTGTGTACGAGACCCTGGACATGAGCGGCCTCATTGACTACACCGTCGGCGGCTGCATCCACATTGTGGTTAATAACCAGGTGGGGCGCTAGGATCAGGGTGGATGTACAACAGCAGCAACAACAACAGTAGCAACAAGCAGGTTGGGTGCTGGGATCAGGGTGGATGTACAACAGCAGCAACAAGCAGGTTGGGTTCTGGGATCAGGGTGGATGTACAACAGCAGCAACAACAACAGTAGCAACAAGCAGGTTGGGTGCTGGGATCAGGGTGGATGTACAACAGCAGCAACAACAACAGCAGCAACAGGCAGGTTGGGTGCTGGGATCAGGGTGGATGTACAACAGCAGCAGCAACAACAGCAGCAACAAGCAGGTTGGGTGCTGGGATCAGGGTGGATGTACAGCAGCAGCAACAACAGTAGCAACAAGCAGATGGGGTGCTGGGATCAGGGTGGATGTACAGCGGCAACAACAGCAACAACAACAGTAGCAACAACCAGGAGGGGTGTTGGGATGAGGGTCGATGTACTGCAGCAAGAACAAGGGTACTAACAACCAGGTGGGGTGCTGGGATCAGGGTGGATGTACAGCGGCAACAACAGCAACAACAACAGTAGCAACAACCAGGAGGGGTGTTGGGATGAGGGTCGATGTACTGCAGCAAGAACAACGGTAGTAACAACCAGGTGGGGTGCTGGGATCAGGGTGGATGTAACGCAACAACAACAGCCGCACCTTTCCCACCTGCCTGTCCTCCCGGCGCAGATTCTCCTCTTCATGCTCCCCTGCTGCTCCTCAGTCTCTGGGGGAACCCTTCCTAATTGCCATTTTATGATGTGACCACACTGCCACCCCCCTCCTGCCCCCTTGGGCTGCCTGCCTGGACCAGCGACCCCACGCTGATGACTAGACGACCAGGCCAGGAACCAGCCTCTTCTCACAATCACCCCACACTTGCCTTGATAAGGGCCGCCCCGAAAGGGGACCAGGGGGGATAACCCCTCAAACTCAATTTGGGTCCCAGACGGTCCCTTAAAGATGCCTCGCGGCATTACCTACGGCTAGACCAAGGCTGTGTGGATGCCTATGCTACTCCCAGACATTAGCTTAGCCTCTACGAGTAGGCAAAGCCTGAACCTAACATAGGCCTACTGTCCTGACCTGGCCTAGTTGTTCACCCCCCCAATCTGCCCCATCCTCCCTCCGTCCCTCCCTCCCTCCCAGGTTGCTTTCACCACCGACCCCAAGGATGGCCGCTCCAGCCCCTACTGCACTGATGTGGCCAAGTCGCTCAACGCGCCCATCTTCCACGTCAACGGGGACGACGTGGAGGCAGTGGTGCGCGTTCACCAGTTGGCAGCAGAATGGCGCCAGGTGCTTGAGGGGGAAGGGAAGGGAAGGGGGGGTGGGGGGGCGTGGAGTGGTGCCAGGTGTGCCTAGAGTGTGTGTGAATGGTAGGGGGGGGGCGAAACCACCAAGCTACATTTATCTCTACCACCCCTACAGACATTGAGGCAGGCGTGGTGATGGACTTGATGGATGACCTTCAGCACCTCCTCACAGGCCTAAATCATGAACCCTCAACCCTCATGCCCCCTGGACAAACCCAAACCCTTAGCCTATGCTCTGTACCGTAGCCTACCCTACCTCTCGCAGACCTTCAAGACGTTTGTGGTTGTGGACCTGGTGCGTTACCGCAAGTATGGCCACAAAACCAAGCCTTTACCCCTGACCCCCAACGCCTCTCAGACCCCAGCTCTGAGGCCGCCTCAATCAGACCCTTCACCCTTCATTCTAAAATCGCCTCTCACAGACCTTCAAGACGGACGTGGTTGTGGATCTGGTATGTTACCGCAAGTATGGCCACAACGAGATTGATGAGCCCATGTTCACACAGCCCATGATGTACAAGAAGATCAAGCAGCACAAGGATCCCTACAAGATGTATGTGCAGAAACTGCTGTCAGAGGGATCGGTGTCTGAGGTGAGCGGACGGGAAAGGAAGGGAGGGACGGGAGGTTTGAAGTTGGTTTGCCTGAACCCTACGTCGGGAGGGAGTAGGGACCTGCAAAAGATGTAAGTGCAGAAACAGCTGTCAGACGGATTGGTGTCTGAGGTGAGCGGACGGGAAGACAGGAGGGGAGGGGTCTTTGAAGTTGTGTTGCCTGAACCCTATGAGGGAGGCTTTGAAGTTGTTTTGAATGAACCCTAGGTCCTAAACCGACACTACAGCTTGCACCAGTGCGCTTCGGCTACACGTCCGCTGCGCCTCGTCTTACAACACGGTGGCCCAGTTCAGCCAGGGGTACTTGGGTCCCTGGCTGCCCAGGAATCTAAATGGAAATAGGTGCAGGAGGCCCTTCAGCTGCTGAGGTGCGTGCATTGACCCTGCACTGACTGGGGGGGGCGCCCAGCAGAACCCTGGCGGGGGGGAGGGTCCTGCTGGGCGCGACAAAATCACCGATACCCCCCCCCCCCATTCTGCTCCCACTTTGGCCCACAGGATCAGGTCCAGGCAACCAATATCTCCTCCCCCCTTCTTGTCCCCCCTCCTGCTCCTACTCTGGCCCACAGGACCAGGTCAAAGCAATAAGTATTCCATCCTTTCTCCCACCTTGACCCACAGGATCAAGTCAAGGCAATCCATGCGCAGAACCTGCAGATCCTGAACGATGAGTTTGAGGCTGGCAAGGTCTACACGCCCACCAAGAAGGACTGGCTGGCATCCCACTGGACCGGTTTCAACTCACCGGCGCAGATCAGCAGGATCAGGAACACCGGTGAGACATGCTTAGGGGGGAGCAGGGGGGGGGGGGGTCAGGTGAGTGATGCTGAAGGGGGAGAAGGGGGGGGGGGGGGCAGGTGAGTGATGCTGAAGGGGGAGAAGGGGGGGAGGGACAGGTGAAGAATTTGTGTATGTGTGTGTGTGTGTGGGTGGGGGGGGGGCAGGTGAGTGATGCTGAAGGGGGAGTAGGGCGGGAGGGACAGGTGAAGAATTTGTGTGTGTGTGGGGGGGGGGGGGGGGGGGGGGGGGGGGGGGGGGGGCGGGATGGGGAGGGTTTTAAGGCCAGTAAAAATGAGATTCAGAGGAATTGGGGGGATGGGGGAGGGAGGGTCCTTGATTTTATCCCTGAGACACGCATATTCCTTACCTCTCACGCTCAAGTCACGAGTAGCTGCAATGTCTCTTGGAGTGTGGAACGAGGTCTGGGCGCTGGGCCGGGTACCTGTTTCTCTGCGGGGAGGAACTGGACGCTGGGCCCGATGGAACTGGCTGTGGGCGCTGGGTCTGTATCCCCCCTCCTCCCTGGTGCCTGACTGGAGGGACCGTGATGTCACCCAACCCTGCCACTGACCCAAGGGGGCTATACTTTTGTCCTGTGTCCCCCCCTATGCTCGGTTGAAGTGTGAACGACCTACTTGCTCCTTCTGACCCTGTACCCGCCGCCCAGGTGTGAAGATGGACCTGCTCAAGCAGGTGGGTGTGTCCATCACGGAGCTGCCGGAGCACTTCAAGCCGCACAAGCAGATCAGAAAGGTGTATGACAACAGGCGGACCATGATTGACTCAGGTGAGAGGCAAGGCGGGGAAGGGGAAATGGGGGGGGGGGGGCGGCGGGCGGCGAAGGGGAAGAACAGAAGGGGAAGTGGAAGTTAGGGGGGAGGGGGGGGGGAAGTGTTCGGTGAAAGCGGGCTATTATCAATAGGTCTATCAAACCTCGGCAGGCAGGTTGGGAATTTGAGGGGAGGGGTAGGAAGCGCATGCGGGGCATGCCTTTGAACGACCTGTCACCTGCGTCTTCTTCGCTGCTGTTGACAGCCAGGAGGAATCCACTGTGTGTTGCTGCCGCTCTGCTTGCTTGCAATGAAAGGGGTCAATAAAGGATTTCCAAGCGTGCTCGCTAGCAGGGGGGGGGCCTCGTGTCGGGGTTAATTTGAATTTCAAGCAGATTGAGACGTGTACTGCCACGCTTCCCGTGAGGCGAAGCGTTTTTTGTTTCAAGTTTTGTCCCCATTGCTGCTGATTGCAGGCGAGGGCATTGATTGGGGTATGGCTGAGGCGCTTGCCTTTGCGACCCTGGTGTCTGAGGGCAACCACGTGCGATTGAGCGGGCAGGACGTGGAGCGGGGCACATTTACACACAGGTGAGCGGGACTCATCCACACTTTTTTTGTGAGCAGGGCTCATCCACAGTAATTAGGTGAGCAGTGCTCATCCACACTTGGGAGGTGGGCGGGGCACCTCCAAATGTGTGAGGTGGGCGGGGCACCTCCACACTTGTGAGATGGGCGGGACACATCCACACTTGTGAGGTCGGCGGGACACATCCACAATTGTGAGTTGGACGGGGCATCTCCACACTTGTGAGGTAGGCGGGACACCTCCAAATGTGTGAGGTGGGCGGGGCACGTTCACACGTGTGAGGTGGGCGGGGCCCCTCAACGCTTGTGGGATGGGCGGGGCATATCCACACTTGTGAGGTGGGCGGGGCATCTCCACACTTGTGAGGTGGGCGGGGCATATCCACACTTGTGAGGTGGGCGGGGCATCTACACACTTGCGAGGAGGGCGAAGCTCCTCCACACTTGCGAGGAGGGCGAAGCTCCTCCACACTTATGAGGTGGGTGGGCACCTCCACACTTGTGAGGTGAGCGGGACACCTCCACACTTGTGAAGTGGGCGGGGCACCTCCACACGTGTGAGTGGGACAGGTCACCTCCGCACGTGGGAGCTGGACGGGGCACCTCCACACTTGTGAGGTGGGCGAGGCACCTCCACACTTGTTAGGTAGGCGGGGCGTCTCCACACTGGTGAGGTGGGCGAGGCACCTCCACACTTGTGAGGTGGGCGAGGCACCTCCACACTGGTGAGGTGGGCGGGGCACCTTAACACTTGTGAGGTGGGCGGGGCACCTCCACACTTGTGAGGTGGGCGGGGCACCTCCACACTGGGCGGGGCACCTCCTCCCTCGCATTCCTGCCCCTCGGACACGCCGTGGTGGCTGACCAGACCACGGGTGAGAAGCTGTCCGCGGTGTACTCCGGTCAGACGCCACTTGACCGCCTTCCCTGTCAAGTCAGCGCAATCCCTCGCTTTAACTAACACTTGAACTCCACCCCTCTCTTCAACTGTCATTTGAACTCCATTCCTCACCACCAACTGTCCATTTAAAAATGTATCCCATGCTTCCCTCCCCCATTAGGCATGCCGTGTTAGCCGACCAGAACACCGGCGAGAAATACACCCCGCTGTCTGCGGTTTACCCCGGACAAAAGCCCGGCATGTTCACCGTGTCGAACTCCTCGCTCAGCGAGTACGGCGTGCTTGGCTTTGAGCTAGGGTACAGCGTGGAAAACCCCAACAGCCTGGTCATCTGGGAGGCACAGTTTGGAGACTTTGCAAACACGGCGCAGGTGTGAATATGCGTGAGGGGAAAGGGGCAGGTGTGAACGTGCGGGGGGGCGACTCTGTGTGGGGTGGTTGTGGTGGAGGGGGCAAAGCCCCTTGCCCTGCCCTCTGTCTTTAATGTTCCCACTCTGCCTGTGCTTCAGATTTCCCAAGGGGTTCTCACGGCGGCCAATTCCTTTGTTAACCCTCCACTATGAAAGTATGTAATACATACATAAACCCTATCTGGCTGTGCCCCCACTCTGCCTGCAGGTTGCCTTTGACCAGTCTGTGAGTTTAGGGCTCAGGGCTTAAAATCGCCAAAACCCTCAACCTCAACCCCCGCCCTGCCTGCAGGTCATCTTTGACCAGTTCCTGAGCAGCGGCGAGTCCAAGTGGCTGCGCCAGTCCGGCCTGGTGGTGCTGCTGCCTCACGGCTACGACGGACAGGGGCCAGAGCACAGCAGTGGACGCATGGAGCGCTTTCTGCAGGTGGGTGGGGGGGGAGGAGCGGGTTGGGTTTTGGATAGGGCAGGAGGAGCAGGGAGGTTGGTCCTTTACCCCTCCCTTAAGACGTCTGTTCATAGCCCTTGCAAGCTCCCCCATCTGTTCTCCTCCCCTCCCCTCCCCTACCCTCGGATTTCAGACCAAAAATTATACGAGCTTTCCAATTCGCCCCCCCTCATCTCCCGTTAAATGTGGGACGAGAACTCAAAACTAGGTTTCCCTGCCCACTCCTCTGCCCCCCCCCTTCAAGACATGTTCGTAACCCGTGCAAGCTCCCCAATCTGTTCCCCTCCCCTCCCCTCTGATGTCGGACGAGAACCCGTATGAGCTCCCCAATCTGTTCCCCCTCCCCTCCCCTCCCCTCCCCTCCCCTCATATGTCGGACGAGAACCCGTATGAGCTCCCCAATCTGTTCCCTCTCCCCTCCCCTCCCCGTAGATGTCAGACGAGAACCCGTATGAGCTCCCAAATGTGGACGAGACGAAGTGGTTCACGGGCGCCCACCTGGGGACTCAGGTCCAGGCCACAAACTGGCAAATCGTCAACTGCACCACGCCGGCAAATTTATTCCACGTGTTGCGCCGACAGGTGCGCCTTGCCACCTAATGGGTTGCTGTGTTACTGTGTTGCGCCGACAGGTGCGCCTGGCTGCTGGGGTGGAGGGCTGCATATCTGTGCTGCTGAGATTAGCATTTCTGTTGGGCGCCAGATTCCCATTAGCTTCTCGTCAGATTCCCATCTGCTTCCTCCCTGTTACCTTCGCTCCCCGCAGATCCACCGCCAGTTCCGCAAGCCTCTTGTGATCTTCACGCCCAAGAACCTCCTCCGCCACCCCAAATGCAAGAGTGGGCTGTACGAGTTTGACGACGAGGCGGACGATGCCGGCATTGTTGGTGTGCGCTTCAAGCGCCTTATCATGGACGATACCGGCAAGCTGCCCAAGGACCGTGCGCCGCGCCCGCCAGTGGAGGACGCTTGCAAGTGGGTGAAGGTTGTGAAGGGTTCGAGGCAGCTGACCCAGCAGTCTTTCTTTTTTCGTGACTCAGCTACATGTCAGCTGATGTCAGCTACACTCCGGCCTCCTGCCGGAGGCCCCCATTTTGTGCCCAGCCTTGTTCCTTTGGCCGCTAGTTGCAGGCCGATCCAGGATTGGCCCTGATCGGGGGCCTTTGGTGAATGTGGGGCGGCATTCCCTAGTTGGACTCGTAGCCGGAAAAAGAAACACTCCCCCCCCATGTACTCCCCCGTACACTCCCATACCCACCCATAACCAACCTTATCTGGATGAGCTGGGAATCGGGATACCTCTACTGCACCCTTCCCTCTGAAGCACTTCGAACATCCTTGGCTGAAGGGCCCGGGTAATCTTCGAAACTGCATTGTGATGGGGATGGATTATTGCAATTATTTGTCTCCAACGAGAAATCCTCATCCCTACCCCCCTCTCTCTACCCCCTCTCTACCCTCTACCCTCATCCCTACCCCCCTCCCCACCCCCTCTCTCTACCCCCTCTCTACCCTCTTAACCCATCCCTACCCCCCTACCCCCTCTCTCTACCCCCTCTCTACCCACTACCCCCCTGGCCCCTGCCCCCTCTCTCTACCCCCTCTCTCTACCCCCTCTCTACCCACTACTCCCCTGCCTCCTCTCTCTACCCACTATCCCCCTACCCCCTCTCTCTACCCTCTACCCCCTCATCCCTACCTCCCTACCCCCTCTCTCTACCCTCTACCCTCATCCCTACCCCCCTACCCCCCCTCTCTACCCACTACCCCCCTACCCCCTCTCTCTACCCCCCTACCCCCCCCCTCTCTACCCAGGCGCGTCGTCTTCTGTGCTGGCAAGGTTTTCTACGACCTCCACGCCAAGCGGGAGGAGCTGGGTCTGGACAAGGGGCAGATCGCGGTGGTGCGGCTGGAGCAGCTTGCTCCGTTCCCTTTCGACCTGGTCTGCAGAGAGCTCAGGCGCTACCCCCATGCAGAGGTGGTTTGGTGCCAAGAGGAGCCCATGAACATGGGCGCCTACTTCCATGTACAGCCGCGCATGATCTCATGCCTCAAGTGAGCGACAGGGGCGTTGGAGCGGGGGAGAGGAGGGGGATGGGGGTGGAGGAGTGTGGGGGACAGGGAGGCGGAGTTGGTGGCGTGGAAGGGGGATGGAGAGGCGGAGAGGAGAGCCAGTGCTTCTTGTTCCGTCTACGGTTCCATCTTCAGCAGGCCACCCCGCGGCCGCCGAATAACTAATTAGGTCCAAATCTGAACCAGCCTGCGACTGGTGGCAAAAGCAGCATGTTTGGCCCGCAAAAGGGGGTCGCTGGCCAGAGGCTGAAGTGTAGCTGACATGCAGCTGAGTCACAAAAAAATAAACACTGAGGCGTGTGGGAAGCAGACGCAGAGGGGTGACATGCACAGGGTGTGTAGCAACAAGATGGAGGGGAGGCCGACAACAGGCAGGTTCCCAACACCGTGTGGCGAAGGAGTGCGGGCAGTACAGCGCATTCATGCCAAGATGTAGTGGTGGCAATGAGAGGCCGAGGGACAGGCAATATCGTCAATGTCTCTGAACACTCTGCATTAGAAACATGGATCCTTGAAAACTGCCCCGCCCTGCCTCTCTCAGGTCTGAGAGCCGGGCTGTTCCGGACGGCCGCATCAGCTACGCTGGACGGGATCCGTCGGCCTCGACCGCCACTGGTTACGGAGAGGTCCACAAGAAGGAGCAGGCAGACCTGCTGCATGAGGCGCTCGACTCGGCGACGTTTCCCAAATGAGGGCACTGTACCTGTTGGCGGGCGTACTGCTTTATGAGTGGATCCCGCTGAAGTGTGGGAAGGGAGGGACGTGGGATGTGTGAATGCGTGTTGCTGCATGGCCGGGCTTGCCTAAGGCTTGAGGCTTGAGGCTCGCTGAGTCACGGCGACATTCGCTTGTGTCTGAGCTGAACAGCCTGTGCACTCAGCTAGGCACATGGCTTATTATCTGCCACATTCAGTATGTGGTTCATGTCTATGCCACAGGGAGTTTGCTTTTCTTGACATATTAACTTTTGAAATTTGAATTACACAAATCCACACGCCTTTAGGTATGCCCTGCAGCCTTGCCCATGGTCTCCCGTTAACGGTTGCTCCGGGCTAGGGGCTGCACCGGGCTAGTAAATAGGGGCTGTGTTCGCTGGAACCAATACGACGTTGTTGCTAGTAATAAGCAGAGCTGGCACTTGTTGCCTCCATGTTCTCAGGTTGACAGTTGCGGTGGGTCCAACACCACGTTGTTGCTAGGCATAACTAAGCGAAGCTGGTTCATGTACTTTATGAGTTTATGTCCCTTGTAAGAGAACAAGTTGACCATGCTCCACTTGTACATCGTGTCCATACCTCATTCATGTTGTGAAAAAACTGAGTTGGCTCATGTACTTTTTGTCCTTGTTTATTGTCGCGATGCTGCGAGGGCGTAATGGCAGCCCAATACCCGAGCCATAACTGACAAATGTTATTTGAATGCATGTGGATTGTAGGCCCACCATCACAATGTTTTTGGTCACAGAGTCTGTTTGCCAATAACTATATCCTCACTGACGTAGCTCCTTTATTTTGGATGGCCCTGCTCAATGAAAGGCTTGGCCGCATGCGTGTCCAACTGAGTGGTAAGGAGGAACTTCAGGGGAAAGGAAAGATAGAGCCTCACATTATATAAAGATATGCTGCCGTTGTCGCAATCTTAAAAGACAAATGAAGGACATCGAGTCATTTGTTTGTATGGAGATGCCTTGTTAGGAGCTGGGCCCCATTGGAATCTCACCTGTAGGCAATCTGGCTGGACAAGACATGGTAGGTTTGAAATCTTTGGTAGGGGACTAGACAAGAAATTGTAGTTGCAAGCCAATTCTGCTAAGCCAGGAAAACATAGCCATATTTTTGACATTCCAAGCATCAATCCCGCTCACCGAATTGTGAGGATTGGAAAACAATCTGAAATTCCACACTCCTCAAATTTCACTCAGCTTCACAAGTTGAACAAATCAGATGCTGATCCATTCTTACCAACTGATGCGAAACAGCTATTGGTAAATTAAGCAAAACAGCTACCGGTACTTGTCATTTCAGTACAAACGGCTTTTTGTCATTTCAGCAAAAACGGCTTTTTGTCAGTTAGAAACGGCCTTTTGTCATTTCAGCAAAAAAAACGGCTTTTTGTCAGTTAATGAAAAACAGCTATTTGTCAGTTAAGCAAAAAACGTGATTTGTCAGTTATTTGTCCTCCTCCGCCCTGCTGCCGGAAGGGCCCGCCTCGTCACTCTCCCCGAGAACTCATCCGAATCGCTCAACTCCGACACTCCCGCTGTTTGCTGCTGCTTGGCAGCCCTGGCGGCTACAGAACCAGCTCTTCCCCGGGGCGGCGGGGCAGCCCCCTCACGATCGCTTCCAGACGGCAAGAGAGCTGGTGGTACCACTGGCCTAGACGCAACCATGCCAGTGGAAGGCCTGCCGCCTGAGACCCTTGAGGCTGCAGCAGCTCGGGATGAGGCTGGCTGGGCCATAGGCTCATCCTCGCTTCCCGTCGGGGAAGAGCGTGCCCTTACAGCGGCTCGTGGCCCGCCTACACTGCCAGCAGTGAAACTTGCAGTCGTGCCATTCATGTGCTTCCTACCTGACCCTCTCGAGGGAGAGTCATCATCAACGTCATCATCAGCAGCAACAACAGGCACGGCAGGGCCACGAGCAACAACTGGAGTTCTAGCCCAAGCCGCCGCAGGAGCTGCCTTGCCCGCGACCCCTTCATCGCTGTCAGAGGACGCACGGCCAGGTCTTCCCCGCGCCTCCGACCCAGCCGAGCCCGACGGCTGAGAGCGGCGTTCGCGACGCATCGGAGCAGTCCTCACCAAGTCGGCCTCGGACGCATTAGCGGAGAGCCGGCCACCCAGCGCCGGAGCGTCCAGAAGAGCGTCCAGCTGCGGAGACCTGTGACTTGCAGCCGCCGGTGGCGGCCTGGCATACCGCGCGCCTTGCAGGAACATGGAGGCAGCCTCAGTGTGCAGGACAGCAGGAGCAGGAGCAGGAGGACCGGGAGCTTCCGCTCCACCCCTGTCTGCATGCTTGGCAGCAGCGGTGGGATCCACCCCTGCACGACGCGCCCGCGCCGCCGCCGCCCTCTCCAGTGCGGCTGCGACACGGGCAGCAGACGAGACCGCCGTCGCGTCCGCCGTTGCAGCTGGACCCGCCAAGCCTTCGGCCGCCCGGGCAGCCATCCGCCTGGCCAGCCAAGCAGGGACCTCCTCCCGCTCCTCTTTGTCCTCCTCAGACGAAACCGCGCCTGCTGAACCTCCCGGCTCAGCCTTCCCCGCCGTGCCGTAAGCGCCACCCTCCGCTCTTCCTCCCCGCGCGGCCCCACGGCCTGCGCCACCACCCACTCTGCCAATCCTTCCACCCTGTCCTGCAGGCGCCGCCTCACCATCAGACCCCCCTAAGCCTGCATTCTGCGCGTCGAGCACCCTCCCGCCCCGCCCCCCGCCAGCGACCCCTACCGCGTCCGATCCCTCGCGTGACGCGAGGCCCGTCGGCGCAGACTCCGCTTCGGTAAATGCGGCTGTCCTCCCGCTCACCAACAGCACTGGACCGCTTCTCTCGCCGCGCACAGCCGCCAGCCCAGCGCCGGGGCGCTCAGGCAAACCTGAGGATGTGGCCTGTGGCAAAGCACCTTTCGATGCCACGGGAAGCACCTCAGCCGCTACCTGACCTTCTCTGGCATCACTGGACCGGCCCCGCAAAGGCATCCCCGACGACACTCGGCTGTTGGATCGGCTCGGCTTGTCTGCCAGGCCATCCGCAACAGCTCCATCCTCGGAATCGGAGTCGGATAGGGCCGACGGGCGAAGCCGTGCTCCTCCTGCTCGCTTGTTGCTGCCATTGCCCTCGTCAACGCGCCGCCATCCAGCTGCACCACCTCCTGCCGCCGCCGCCTCCACAGCCGAGGACACAACATCCACTCGGCTGCGGCCGGAAGCAAGCCCTGCGTCCGCCTCCTCCTCCTGGCTGCCACCCTGACGAGCAGACGCCCTGCTCCCCACCGTTGCCATGCCTGCCGCCGCAGCCGCCGCAGAGGCTTGCAGCAGCAATGCCCGCGAGCTCTGTTGTTGCTGCTGTTGCTGCTGTTGTCGTTTGTCCTGCTCGTCATCCAATTCCACCCGCCGGCTGCTAGCAGTGCCCACTTGGTAAGCCAGGTCCCCGAGGGTGGCGAGATCCACTAGGGGTCCCAAGCCACAAGCAGCCTCAAGCGGTTTCAAACACTGAGGAGCAGAATAGGCAGCAGCAGCAGCAGCAGCAGCAGCAGCAGCAGATGCATACTTTAGGGTTCGGGGTCAAGGGCTTTAAATGGCATCCTTATGAGAGTGGGTGGGTAAAAATAAAACAATACCCCTGCGCACCAAGGGCCGACATGCCTGGCCACCGCCATATAGAGCTGCCGCCTGCCTCTTAAGCTGACGATAATGCTATATACAGTTCTTGCAATAATGTCACCAGTCGTCAAATTTCCTGCATAGCTGGCTGCCGGATTCTCTGACTTTGTGGACGGCAGTGATGTCCAAGGACAACTGCTGCATGATGATCAAGGACTAATGATTTATCGCCCACAACATAAGGTAAAGCTGACACAAGCAATGGACTGTGTGTGTGTGTGTGTTCAGCCCAGAAGCGAAACAACGCTTAGTGCGCCCCACACCCACCTGGTCCACTTCATAGAACAGCTCCAGCATGCAGGTCTGCAGCGCAACCGCCATTTGTCGGATGCCCGCCCGACCCCCGCGCGCCCCGGCAGCAGATCCCACAGAGGCAGCTGCACTGGCAGGGCTGCCGTCCCCAGCTGCCGCCCCTGCCGCTACCCTCCCAGTTCCGAGCTGCGCCACTGCCAGCATCCCCTCGGAGCAGCCCTCGGCGGCGGCCTGCGCGGCCTCCAGCAGGCCGGGCCGCAGGAGCGCTGATACATCGGAACCTAGCAGGCCTGAGAGGCAGTGTTTATTTTAGCGTGCTTCAGGTACATTTCAGCTACATCACGACATGGGGAGGTTGGTGCAGCAAGCCCTGCTGCCCCAACCACCTGGCAGGTCAAGGTTTGGTCCGAATATGCGCACTCGTGGCCTCCCGGCGGCCGCCCAAAAGGTGGCATCGTACGCACTGGAGGGAACACTGGTGAGAGGTGGTTTGTGGCGAGCGGCATGCGGTAAGTGAGGCGGCAGAGGCGAGTGGAAACGTAAAACAAAAGTGTGAAAACAATGAAAAGTGGCTGGAGCGCTGACCTCTCTTGAAGTTTTGATCCCAGCAGGTCTGGGTGAAAGAGGACAGCATGATGTGGGAGGTGGCAAGTCAATTTAAGTTGGCATTTCGTGACAGGTGGTATTTGGTGTGAGGTGGCATGTTGTATGAGGTGGCATGTGGTGTGAGGTGGCAGGGGTAGCATGCGGGTGGGCAGGGTATGGTGAGGCGGTGGAGGCAGCATGTGCATGATGGGTAGGCACTAATGGTCAACTGGTCATGGAAGGAACAAAGAGGCGGGTGGCATTGACAGCAGTGTTTGGCTAAGTGAGGATCTGGCCGCACTGATAATGGAGGAAACAAAGAAGCTGGTGGCATTGACAGCCAGGTTTGGTTAAGTGTGGATCCGGTCACCTGTGGCAGGCCGTCAGGCAGCCAACAGTGGGAATTGGGGACCAGACCTTGACCGATCTATCGCCGGGGGGGCCTAGCTGCAGGGCCTGCTGCACAAGGACGCATCGGTCACAGGAAATTATGTACCTGAATAGGACCTGAAGCATCCTAAAGGAAACAAAGGCTTTTGGCGTTGGCTAAAGCAGCAGCAGCAGCAGCAGCAGAAGGAGGCACGAGGATGCAGCGGGAGCTGAGTGGGCCGCATGGGAACAACGCTATTGAGCACGACCATGTGAAAAGTGCGGACAAGTAACTTATTGGCTCGTGTGAAAATAAGTGGGGGGCAAAAAGGCAGGCAGGTCATGAACGAGCACAGCCCATATTGTTATTTGTGGTGTTAAGAGTGGCACACTTATTTTGTGGTGCTTAGAGTGGCACATTTCAGCCACACACAGTGGCATAAGGCCAAAGGGGGCCTGGTGCAGCTGGCCATGCTACTCCAGGCCTTCATGCTGCTGCCATGCTACGCCAGGTCTACATGCTGCTGCCATGCTGCCAGGCTCCAGGCCTGGTCCCAAGTCACCCGGTGATGCCCGCCTGGCGGCCAACCAAAGGTGGTCTGGCTTGCACTAGAATGCAGTGCTGCGAACATCGTCAGAAAATGCCGCATTGTTGTGCACCATTGATCTTGGCGCTTTAAACAGCCCTGCACCTCGGCCATTTCATTGAAAATTGTTGCTTTCAAAAAATGGCACCTTCAAATCAGCTGTAAATTGGCCATTTGAGCAGACACCATAAAAACACCCCCGACCCCCACCATGCCGTGTGTCCTGCTCACCAAGGGTGGAACGCCTCAACCAGAGATGCACCTGTCTGGCCTCTGAAGCAGGCAACCCACCACAGACATACCTGCCAAGGGCACAAAGGCCTCCACCAGGATGCGTGTGCCCGCCAGAAGCTGGTTGCCCATCTCCAGCTTCAAGTCCCCATCACCAGCCCTTGACGAGCTGCCGGCTGCAGCCCTTGGGGGGGGCGGCCTCTGTAAGTGGACAGGGGTACAGGGGTTCAGGGGTTCAGAGGTGCAGGGTGAAAGACCTGAACCCTAAACCCCGAGGGACACGGCTTCAAGCCTCTGCCACCAATCTGACCATCCCTCTTTGTTCTAAATCAGGAGCATGGTCACACTTTTGCTGTGTCACCACAGTCCATCCACTCACTGCCGAGTTCCTGGTCTCAAGCCCCCCCCTATTTGTACTGAATCAGGAGCATGGTCACACTTTGGCTGTGTGACATGTAGCATCCACTCACTGGTTTCAATGCCGCTTTGAGGACCTCATCGGCGCCCTGGGCTCTGGCATCAACCGCCATGCGGATCAAGTGCTTCCGCAGTACGCCTTGTGCATCAAGGCAGGGTTTGGTTGTCAGTTTTATTGGTTTCAAGTTTGGCTCAGCGAGGCACTCAGGGTGCAGTTGCATCTGCATTGCCACTGGTACAGTAAGGCAGGTTGCGGGATGCAGGATTCTTCCCTGAAAGGAGATAACATTCATGTAGTTTCCAAGTTTGTTTCAGCAAGGCCCAGCTGCTGTGGCAGCAGCTGGGCTTTGGCTGTGGCAGCAGCTAGGCTCAAGGCAGCAGCTGTGGCCAGGACAAGCAGGCAGCCAATAAGCGACTGGGCCGATGCTGCCGCCCAGATCAAACGAGCAGACAAACCTTTGCTGGATTTCCCCTTTCATCGGGCCGCAATGTGCCTCAATCCTATCGAATCCACGTTCCCCGCCTTCTATGATCTGCCCAGTCGGTTTAAGCAGTATCCAGGAGGGAGGAGTGGACACCTTGCCTGAGATATCTCACTAGATGCCTCACTTCCCAGCTCCCGCTCATGTCATCCTGGGAACCTACACAGGCTACTTCCATGCAGTACAACTGTGAGTCGTACCTTGACAGTACGACTGTGAGCCGCACCTTGACAGTACGGCTGTGAGCCATACCTTGGCACTCGGCAGTACAACTGTGAGCCACATCCCGGCAGTACCTTCTCACCCTCCACGTGCCCCCACAGCTCCTGCCTGAGAGCCGCCATAAGGCTCAGGCAGTAATCCTCTCCAGAACCGTACCTCAGCAGTACGACTACGAGCCGTACCCCGGCAGTACAGCACTACATGCTCACCCTCAGTGTGCTCCCACAGCCCCTGTGTGAGCGCTGCCATAACACTCAGGCCGTGGTCCTGCTCCAGAACCGCGGCACAAGCGAGCACCAGCCCCACGCATCGCGCAACGTCCAGCAGGTCGGAGGCCGAAGAGAGTGGGGCCAGGGCGCGCTGAGTCACCAGCCGGCTGCACATGTGGGACTCGTTGTCCGCCCACTGGGGGGAGGGAGGAGGAGGAGAGTATTGGAACAAATGCTTGGGGAATGGGGAATGGGAAGGAGGAGCATGGGCGCGCTAAGTGACCAGCCGGCTGCACATGTGAGACTCATGATCAGCCCACTGGGGGGAGGGGGGAGGCAGAAAGATACTGCTCATTATATAGGAGGCTTTGGCTAAAATCCAGGTACAGTACGGCCTATGGCTCAGGGGCCTAGTGCTGCAAGGCTACTTGGGCTTCTGGCCATGGGCTGGTCAAGGTTTGGTTTGAAGTGGCCCAGCTGTGGTCACCCAGCAGCTGGTTAATACAATCTGGTAGGTGATACAATTTAGACAAGGTCGAGAGAGGTATGAGGTGGGATGTCATGGGGGCATAGGGTATGGGGACAAGGGGACTGGAACGAGCATGCAAAGCCCCCCTTTTGTATCAGTCCATGCACCTCTCTGGTACTAAACCCCCAAATATGAGAATGGGTGACTTTCTCACATGTGATGACAAAGACAATTTACATGGGGGTTTTCATGGCGGCAGCTCCCACCTTGAACCCTTAACTACGGAAGCAAGTATGTAGTATATGCGACAAGGGTGATTGCCTTTACATGCGTCCCCCAGTGCGTTCCATTTGGCTATTTCCTTTTGTCCGGACATGCAACGCTCACCTACCTGTGTGAGCAGTCCGTACACCTCTCTGGTGTTAGACCCGAAGACCGCCTCCAGGTCATCAGCAGCAGCCCCTATCTGTCAGCGGACAATCACTTATCATTATTGAAACAGACGGACCAGTGTCACAGCCTTCCGTCAATGTGAATCATTGAGCATTATTCAAACAGACTGACCAGGCCCTCCTTCAATCAGAGGACAAGCATCGGGCATTATTCAAACAGACAGATCCGAGCATCACGGTTTTCCATCAGCATCAGCATCAACCACACTGCCCGGCCAAGACGGCCCTTAAACAGGATTAACACGAGCTTTCAACGCCAGGAAACCCCTCAGAGGCAAAGCAAATCAAACATGTTTTTATAAAAGCAAATCAAACATTTTCATCACATCAGGGAATGGGCTTCACGTCATCACAAGTACAAAATGTGAGGTTAAATAACGCCCTGTCTGTGTACGGAGCTTGTCTGCCTACAGATACTCGGATTTAGGGTTGAGGGTTGCAGAAACTCGGGTTAAGGGTTGAGGGTTGCAGATGCTCGGGTTTAGGGTTTAGGGTTGCAGATACTTGGGTTAATGGTTTAGGGTTACAGATACTCGGGGTTAGGGGTTGGGGTTGCAGATACTCGGTTTAGGGTTTATGGTTACAGATACTCGGGTTTAGGGTTTAGGGTTGCAGATACTTCGGTTTAGAGTTTAGGGTTGCAGATGATCGGGTTAAAGGTTTGGGGTTTAAGGTTGCAGATACTCGGGAATTCATTTTTGACATGTAAGCAGTTGCGCAACAGCATTCAGCATACCGTACATGCTTCCCTTCTATCATTGAGATGGATTTAAGCACTACTAAGCATTGCCAGTTTTGTAGATTTGCTTTGACTTCCCTCATAATCAGCATTGTTTGGGGTTAAGGGATCGATGAATTTGAGAATCAACGATTTTCAGTGGGGATTTAAGAGTTTTTGTCGACAGTTTTTCCTGAGGGGAGCATTCAAATAAATCATGATATTATGCCCAAGGGAAGGCAAATTAAATGTATGGCATGTTCAAAGAACAAGGAAAATGCCGTGCTGCCTGTCCTTTACAAAAAATGGTACGCATTTGGGCGTGCCTGTCCTTTTACTGTATAACTGCTTTCAGTCAGCTCAAAATTAATGGCTTCGGCAGAATACAGCTGCATCGTGTTAAATTATAAATACTGGTATCTGAAGGTTCACGTGAATGTGAAGCTTTTACTGTCCAGTGGGGTATCACATCTGATGCATGGGACAGGTGCCCGCAAACCGGTGTGAGCGAATAATAAACCAAGACAAGGAGCTTGGAACAGCGCTCCCCTGCCTGGGAAGGAAACCACCTCGAAACCCCAGACCAATGGTGTGGAAATGAAGCCCCTGGTGCAGAAGATGAGCTCCAGTCACAAATCATGGCATGCGTGCAATCGAGTTAAGTTGAGCAGCATCTACTAAATTAAAAAGTTGAAAGACAAGGATACAAGAAAGGTATACTGCATACTAGGTTCAGGGTTCAAGCATAACAGAGGATAGTCGCCCCCATTGATGGCATAAAAATGTAACACAATATTAAACTGATAAATTAAGAGTGGTAATTTCAAGTGGCTTACTCGTCCCGCCCATCAACAAAGGACCGAGCGTGACCGAGCGATTTCTGGACTAGGATTAAATTATTCCCGATCCTGCTCCGCAAAATGTAATGCTGTCCAAACCTGAACTCACAAAATTCCGTGAATCTGTGCCTCCCCTCACCTGCAAGAAGGTGTGCTGGGCCAGGCAGCAGCCATACTGCATCCCGTCTTCCTCGCTGGCGGCTGCAGGCACATTTAAAAACCCAGGATTCAAAATCCAAATCCCGAGGATCCCGAGTACGCAAGGCAATACCTTCCAACCCTCACTAAAACTGGCTTCAGAACCTCATTTCCCTCAGCAGCACCCGCCTAATGCACTACCCAGCACCATCCCCGCCATCCCACCCTCCCAATGAGTATCCCCAAGCAAACCCCAGACTATCCTCTCTGCACACATATGTATCCCCAGCCTATCCTCCCTCCAAACAAGGGTCAAGGGGTCTAGGTTAAGGGCTTGAGGTTTAGAGGGGGCTGTTCTAGGTTCCGGGTTTAGGGTGCAGCACTGAGCAGACCCAATTATCCCCCAGCATGCCCTCTCTTCCCCTTCCCCCCAACCCCTCCCTCTCCTACTGAGCATACCCAAGCATCCCTCAGCCCACTCTCTTCCCTCTCCCCTCCACCCCCTCTCTCTCCTACTGAGCACACCCAAGCATCCCCCAGCCCACCCTCTCCTCCACAGCCCACCTGACCCAGCTTACTTGAGCACTGCCACAGCCTGCTCCTGCAGCACGAGTGAGTGGCATGCCAGCAGGTCCGACGCGGCCCTGCAGGTCCCTGTCTCACTAAACACACCTATCGCCCACCTGACCAGGCCCTGATCACATTTCACTGGGTGCACCACTTGGTGCAACTCATCGACAGGGAACAAAAGCTTAAGGCATTGTACAGTTTATGTAAGCCTTTCAATCGTTAACATCTGCACTGCACATCCCTTTTTTACGACCTGGGCACCGCTACCAGGCTCTCCTGAGCACTGCCATGGCCTGCTCCTGCAGCTAAAGCCAGTCTCAGGCCAGCAGAAAAACAAGTCCTGACAGATCCCCCTCACACTTCACACACCCCAAGCCCACCTGACGAATAGTGTTTCAGCAGCGCCGCCGCCTGTTCCTGCAGCTTGAGCGAGTGGCAGGCCAGCAGGCACGACGCAGCCTGGCAATCCCCAGCCAGCAGCGCCAGGTAGGACACCGCTGCCCGCACCTCTGACGTGCTGGCGCCCGGGAGGTTCAGCTGGGACTCTAGCTGAGACACAAGCGCCTGCATGCAAAATAAAAATAAACACAAGCGTGCCGTGACATTTTAAAAATAAACGCAAGGGTAAAAAAAAAAAAAAAAAACAAGCGTATCATTATAAAAGCTACCCGCCTCCCTGGCACCCCTTCCCTAGCATGCTTGCATCCATTTGTGCACCTCTCATGCATTAGCACCTGGAGGGTTCTACTGAGGTACCAGCTACGACACAAGCGCCTGCACGCAGAATAAAAAGAGCGCACAGGCTTATCAGTACAAAGCACCCCCCCCCCTCCCTGGCACGCTTGCATCCATTCTTACACCTCTTATACACTAGCACCTGGAGGGTTCTGTGGGGGAACCAGCAGCGACATCAGCGTACGCAAGCAGCATGGAATCAAAGAAGAGTTCAAGTACAGATACCCCCTCCCCCCCTCGCCTTGGTGCAATTGCACCTCTGTCTGTCTGTCTGTCTGTATGCATGCATCTTCAATGTGCCCGAGCCCGGGAGATTCAGCTGGCACTCTAGACGAGGAGTCAGCGCCTGCAAGCTGCGTTGAAAGAAACAGCGCTCAAGTGCCTACCCCCCCCACTTCTGACACACTTGCATCTATTCATGCATCCCTGATGTGCCGGGACCTGGGAGTGCCAGCCTTGTTTAGGGCTTAGGGTTAGGGTTTAAACCCCAAACCCCTGATCTGCCAAAACCTGGGAGCTTCAGGTGGGAATCTAGCTGAGACACCAGCAACTGCAAGCCATGTACAATGAATGGTCAGTCACAAGATGTTAACCCCCTCCCCCCCACACACCTGGCCCACTTCCACCTCCTCATGCCCCCCCCCCCCCCCCCCCCCCCCCGCCTATCCCTCCAGCATCTGCCTGCAGCATACAAAATAATGAAATCAAGTTGTAATTACAACAAATCCCCACACACACCTGGCCCACTTGCACCTCATCATGCCCCCCCCCCCCCCCCCCCCCCCCCCCCTCCCCCATCCCTCCTTGCCTGCTGATAGGCCTCCTGCACCTGTCAGAGGCATCAGCACACAAACAAACAAGCACCTCCTACGCCCCTAAACCCGCCTACGCCCCTGAACCCTAAATCTTTGTATGCCCCTTCACCCTAAACCCTTCGTAAGCCCCTAAACCCCTGTCCACTGTTCTCCTACCCCTCCAGCTCCCTTGTGTCTTTCGATGCCCCCACCTGGCCCAATCATATCCGAGCTTACATCTTTAAATATTGTGAAATGCAGCTATTCAATCACACCCTCAGCACCAACGACGGCAGCGTGCATCCCCATGTGAGGAGCAGAGAACAGAACAAGCCATGGCAGCCTACCTTACGCTACGGCCAAACAAGTGGCTTCTATATCCACACCCCAGCGCATGTCACTTTTTGTTTACAGACATCAAGTAGCGGGATTGCGATCCTCATTAGAGGGAGTTCCCATCCGAGGGAGGGAGGAAAAGGGGGAGAGAGAACAGCCGGCAAAAGAAAATGCAGCAATCACTCACTCACTCAGGACCACCAGCCGGCAGCCGCAGTGTGCATACCCAATACCCATGTGAGGAAAAGAACAGAGATCAAGCAATGGGCTTATAATCCCCATTAGAGGGTTGAGAGTTTAGGGGCGTTTTTTAAATCAAGCAATGGGATTAAATTGCCCACTGGAGGGAGGGAAAAGGTAAGAGAGAACAGCCAACAGAAGAGAAAGGAGGACGAGGAGAGCAGGAAAGCATTCCCAATCAAGGGGAGAGGGGGGAGGGGGGCGAAGCGAGGAAGAAAGTTGAGAGTAGGCAGCAGAGGAGGGACAACAGCTGAGAGGAGGGAGAAATGTGTGTGTGGATAAACAGCTAAGAGGTGCAAAAGGAGGGCGAGGAGAGCAGGAGAGCATTCCCAACCAGGGGGGGGGGGGGGGGGGGAGCGGGGGAAAACAGATGAGAGGATGCAGTGAAGAGAGGGAGAACAGCTGAGAGGAAGGAAAACAGCTGAAGCAGGAACACAAAGTAAACTTAGCAAAATGAGGACAAGGAGAGCAGGTAAACCACTTCCAACGTGCTCCCCCCTTGCCCCTCGAGCCCGCCAGCCTGCTTGACTCCCTAAATCTTCTTCTGCATGCTCCCCACTTGGCCCTCGTGCCCACCAGTCTGCTTGATTCCAGCACCGACTCCAAGCGGCCCTTTGATGCTGCCACACCATATCCAGCTTCCTGAAGGGCCGCCTGATCCCGCACCAACACCTGCAGGCAGTTGGGGGAGGAAGGGAGGGCAGGGAGGTGGAGCATCGACAGGTCGCTTATGGAGCAGGCTGCCTGAAGAGCCGCAAAGTTCACCACAGACATCTGCAGTGTTTCTGTTTTCGGCTACAAGCCAACCTTCAGCAAGCCGCCCCGCGGCCGCCGAATGCCCAATCAAGACCAAACCAGGACCGGCATACGGCTGGTGCCCAAGGCAGATTAGCTGGCCACAGCTGGGGCCTCTGGCCTGAGGCCAGAGTGTAGCTGACGTGTAGCTGAGTCAAGAAAAAAGAAACACTGGACATCTGTCAGCAAGGAGCAAGGGAGGCCCGGCAGATCAACAGCGGGTCATCCCAAAAGCAGCATGCACATGGAATGGATGGCAGTGGCACGCACGCATTGCCCAAACCTTGTGATTCGGCCCCTCCCCTCTTGACCCAGCTATCCATTTACCCCTTCCTCCCTCGCCCCCCCTCATTCCTCACCGGCAGCATCATCTCCCCCGCTGAGAGGATGGTACATGCAGATGCAACGTCACGCTCCTCCACAGCCGCTTCCAGGTCAGCCAGCAACTGACGCAACATCCAGGGTTTAGGAGCAGGTGCGGATTCGGGGGCAGGTATATCAAGTGTCTACGGGCAAGTGAACCTAGGGTGTAGCTTTGGTCTAGGCCTAAGATTACATGTGATGTCAACGAAGGTTTAGCGTTCAGGGTGTAGGGTTAGCCGAAGATTCAGGGTGTAACTTGACATAGGGTTTGGCATGATGCCAGCGGAGGCTAAGCGTTTTGCATTAGATGGAACAAGGCTGGGCGTTGTTGGTGCAGCCTTTGGTTTGTGGGTCAATCACGAATTGAGTGAATGGTGATGACCTCGCCACGCTGAATGGATATAGGAGAGTGAGCTATGAAAGCTTTATCTTTAAGACTACATCAGCACAACACACCACTCAACGCCACATCAACCCCCACAGTCACATTCACACCACACCACAGTCACATTCACACACACATCCACACCAACATCGCACTCACATTCACACCAACACCACACTCACACGTTCACACCAAAATCACACCAGACAGGTCTGACAGCAGGTCTTCCTGCACTGGGTGTCTGACTGTACCTTTCCAGTGAAAAGATCCTCCTTCAGAGCCACATAGTCAACATACTCCAGAGCCACCACATCACACCATATCATCACACCATATCACACCATCACACACATGTCTGCGAGCACCTCTCCAGTGGAGCCATCCTCCTACTGCGCCACACAGTCAACGTGCTCCGGTGCCACCACAACACATCACATCACATCACACCATACCATCACAGTATCACACCATCATACACATGCCTGTCAGTACCTCTCCAGTCGAACCATCCTCCTCCAGAGCCACACAGTCAACCTTGTCCGGAGCCAGCGAGGAAGCTGCATGTACGCCGGTGACTGTGGTGTGGATGCCAGAGAGGATGCAAGCCGAGACACCGAAAGACGGCCGGGCACGAGCGGGCTTCTGGTCCGGGACCTGCGAGGGGGAGAAAAAAGACAGAAGATAGGCGTGCTCCCGGGGACTGTGTTGCAGCAGATGCGCAAGAGGGTGCAAACGGGGACATTAAAATAACTTCCGGGGGGCCCTGGAGGGGGTCTGAGGGTCTGGCACCTGCGTTTGAAACACGGCCGTTATTTTCTGTATTATTTTGCTCTGCCGTCATGCTTGCCTTTTCTTTGCTGCCGGGTCTTACGCCTGTCCCTGCCTCTGGACCCCAGTGTTTCTCCTCTCACAGCATACCACCCTTGACAAGCCATTGGGCAGCCACCACTGGGCTGCTGGGGACCGAATCTTGACCGGCCTGCAGCCCGTGACCCAAGCAGCAGGGCTTGCTGCACCAGTCCCCTCCTGGCCATGGTCCATGATGTAGCTTAACTGTAGCTGAAGCACCCTAGGGTAAACAATGTTGAGCCCACTTGATCAGGGTCCATGAGTGGCAGAAAATTTGACATATGCCATGCCCAGATGACATGCACTCCCCAGAAATATCGCAACAATCCTGGAAAAGACCACTGCCCTCGCTCACTAAAACCAGGGTTTAGGGTGAGGGTTAACGCTAACTCACTGCCACCAGGGTTTAGGGCTGAGGGTAAAGGGCTTAAGATTCAGGCTCCCTCACAACGACCAGAGTTTAGGGCTTAGGGTTGCAGATCTGGAGTGACAGGGGACAGGGAAGCGCGTGAATCAGGGGGGGGGGGCAAGAAGTAGGGTGGACGAGGACAACAGAGCCTTGTGATGCTGGTGGAAGCAGG
Organism: Limnomonas spitsbergensis; assembly: GCA_037349105.1. NCBI lineage: Eukaryota > Viridiplantae > Chlorophyta > Chlorophyceae > Chlamydomonadales > Limnomonas > Limnomonas spitsbergensis. Next base: position 2,305,659 of record JAYJMM010000113.1, read on the forward strand.
TGCGGATCTGGAGACAGGGGGCAGGGAGGCGCGTGAATCAGGGGGGGAGGGGGAGTTTGGTGCCGCGATACGGGATGATGTTTCCTTCGATGTGTTTTAGCTACAATTCGCCTACTAGGAGGGGACTGGTGCAGCAAGCCCTGCTTGGGACCCCAGCCATAGGCCAATCGAGGTCGTGATATTGGTGGCAGCTGCTGTGCAAAGGCTTCAAAGGAGCATCTTTTCAAGCTGGGCCTGGGGGTAGCTTATGCTCAAACCCGAACCCTGGTGGCATCTTCTGCTAAACCCTAAACCATAGGCCCGGGCGATAGCTCCTGTGCAAACCCTAAATCCTATACCCGGGTCGCAGCTTCTGCCCAAATGCTAACCACTAGGCCATCATGTCAGCTCCTGCTCGAGCACTTAACTCCAGGCCCTGCAGCTCCTGCCCCTGCCCCTCCTGCTCCTGCAGCTCCTGCACAAGCACTTCACTCCAGGCCCTGGCGGTTGAGTCTGCCTAAGCCCTTAAAGTTAGACCCTGGTGGCAGCTTCTGCGCAAACCCTAAACCCTAGGCCATGGTAGCATCTGCTACTCAAACCCTATGCCCTGACAGCAGCTTCTGCGCAAACTCTTGACCCTATGCCCTGGTAGCAGCTGCTACTACTCAAACCCTCAGCCCCATTGGCAGCTTATGCTCCAGCCTTTAACACAAGGCCCTGGTGGCAGCTGCTGCTCAAACCCTAAAACCTGATGGCAGCTTCTGCTCCATCGCTTGCCTCTTGGTCACAGTGAGCCTTGAGCGCGGTGAGCTCTGCTGCCCCACCCTCCGCACCCTTACTGGAGAGGCCCCTGCATCATGTCACGACAGGTGGTGGGATGGTGGGCGGGTGAGCACTGTTTGCTGTAAGATGTTTCAGCTGCAACAGGTTGCGGGACAACAGGTTGTGGGATGGTGGGCGGGGTGGTGGGTGGGTGGGCACTGATTGTTTTAAGATGTTTCAGCTACTGTTCAGCCACATCATCGCCAATGGCCCAGTGGGCCTAGTGCAGCAAGGTGCATGCCGCTTGGGCCTCTGGCCATGAGTTGGTTAAGGATTGGTTTACAGTGGCCCAGCGGTTCTTACCCATCACCCCCTAATTGTGGGGAGGGTAAGCCCCCCCCTCCACGTCAGGCTTGTCCCACCAAGTCACTCGTGCCTCCCGTAAGCCTGACAAAGGTTGTATTTTGTGCGCTGGAATAAACACTGGTGGTGGGTGGGTAGGTAGGCAGGCCATGGCAGATGGTGGTGGTCGGTGGGTGGGTGGGTAGACAGGCCATGGCAGATGGTGGTGGTGGTGGGTGGGTGGGTAGGTGGGCAATGGCAGATGGTTTTCACTGGACAGGTACGTGGGCTTACACCGAGATTACCAGCTAGATGTTTTAGAAAACAGTAAAACAAAATGGCTCGAAAATTAGAAAAGCGAAAAGCTTTCAAACATGAATCCCTGTACCATGTTTTTTTCTTGTGTTGAGCTTGTACTCCCTATGGTCTTTGTACCAGGCGGCTGGCCTGCAGCCAATGCTATTATTTTTTACTGCGCACGAGACCACCTTCAGGGGGCTGACAGGCGGCCACCACTGGACTTTTTGTTACCAAAGCGAGGCCCGCTTCCAGCCAGCGACTCAAGCAGCAGGGCAAAAGGATCTGCATCAGGACCCCTAGGCTGCAGGCTGGGAGGCGCTGAAGTGTGGCTCAAGTGCACTCAAACTGGACTGGGCTAGCCCACGCCGAGGATGCCCTGTCCATGGGCGGAATTTAGAGTGCACCCTGAACAGGTTCTTGGTTGTTGAAAGCTGGAATGGGACATCACCTTCAATCAGGGAGGGGTGAAAAAGTGACTGAAGTGGCCCTGTCGGCAGCAATGCCTCGCATTCATGACCAGGGCTGCTGGAATTATGCACTGTTTATCGAGGGTGCATCAGCTTTATTACCGCTTCCGGCCAAAGGGGGGGGGGGGGGCTGGGTGACGCAAGATGCCTGATGCCTGGGCCATGGGCAGCAGGCCGGTGAAGGTATCGTCCTCATCAGCCCCTGAGGGCGGTAATTGCTCATGTGCACCAGAACAAAAAATAAAAATAAATGACAAAATCTAGTTAGATTTTGTAAGCTGTGGTGTGACCCTGAAGTCTGAACATCGAATATTTGAATGCTGCCCGCCTCCGAGGGTGCCCTCTAGTTGCAGCCCATGCCGTACCTGAAGTAGGCATCGATGAAGACTTCTGGGTCAAAGTCTTTCTCCTGGAACAGGGCCATGCTCTTGGCCTTGTTCTGGAAAAGCTTGGAGGCCATGGTGGCATCTGCGCAGCCAGTGATGTTCTTAGCTCTGTTTTTTAGTGCAATTTGGCAACAGTTCAGCTACAATTTAGCCACATGCTGGGGGGGCTGGCCCGCACGTCTGGAAAAGGGCCATGCTCTTTTACTAAACCTACAACAGCCTTGGATCCTGAATGGCGTTTATGCCGCACGGGAGGGGGGAAACTGCGTGTTCAGTGCAGTGTGTGCATGCAAGTGCCATGCTGTTACAAGTGCAAATCAGCTACAGTTCAGATACATATTGAGGTCAAAGTATTTGCCTGGAACAGGGCCATGCTCTGGGCCTTGTTATGAAACAGCTTGGGAGACCTTGGTGGCATCTGCACAGCCAATGTTGTTTTCTAGTGCAATTCAGCTCCAATGCAGCTATCACCCAGCTTCCATTAAGCTGCACTTGAGCCGCATCTTGGTTTAAAGCTTTTTCCCTGGAACAAGGCCATGCTCTGGGCCTTATTATGAAACAGCTTGGAACATTAGCAACTATGATTTTTGCTTGGTGGCACTTTGGCTTTTGGGCACATTTTCAGGTTTGCTTCAGTGATTTAATTAATTAAATGACAGGTCTCCATTAGCAACTAAATTTTTGGAACAGTGGCGTCCACACAGTCGGTGATATTTGAATGTTTTAGCGCACTTCAGCAACCCTTCAGCAATGCACTGACGTACAGCCGGTAGTCCTGGCGCAGCATGCCCTGCTGCTCAGGCCTCCGGCTGTAAGCCAGTCATGGTTTTGACCGAATCGACCCAGCTGTGGCCACTCGGCAGCCTGGCCAAGGTGCGCACCACATAGAATATTGTGTGCAGTGAGGCAGGGGAGGGGCGTACCCCCCTGGCCACCACACTGCCTAGACAAGTGCTGCTGCTGCCCCCAGCGCGTGTTTTAAGTGCGGTGCATACAGGCAGGCCACGGACAAGCTGCTCAATGGGCTCTGGGTTCAGCAGACCCTGATTGTGGGCCAGGGTGTCTAGGGTAGCCTATGAACTGCGTGGATCCCACTAGCTTAGGAGTGCTTCGCCGCAGGGAGGGTATCTGCTCTGGGTGGGTGAAGGAGTCTGCCCCACCCCACCTGCTCTGGGGCTGTAACTTTCTTTTGGCTGGACATAACCAGGTGTGAGGTTGGCCGCCCAATACTAGAAAACCTGATGTGCTCAGACAAAAACAGCTTGAACCCAAACTGTAACACAAGCTGTGTCAGGTTGCCGAGAATAGTGTGGACCCCTGGACCCCACCTGATCCAGGGCTGTGACAAAATGTGTGTCGGGTTGCGGAGGGTACCATGCAGCGTAGGTCCCACCTGCTGTGGGGCTCATGGCAGATTGGCAGGAGGGAGAGCATGTGCCCTAGGGGTGCAGGGCATCTAGGCGCAGATTGGCCCCCACCTGCTCTGGGGCTTGTCGCCTGTGCCGAGGCCCTCCTGCGGATCTTGGCCAGCGAATCCTCCACAAAAACCATCACCTTTGGGGTTTCCAGTGGCTCTCTCTTGCCGCCATCCGCTTCGGGCTCTTTTTGTGTTGAGACGGCCATGGCAGCCTTAACGGCCCCAGCCATGCTGGCCTTGCCCTTTGGCTCTGAGGGGGATCCGGCTTCGGAGCTCATGACTGCCTTGACAGCCTTGGGGAGGCCTTTCTTCTTTTCCCTCGGCGGTGGCTTGCGCGCTGCTCTGCTGTCCTGCTCCTCTGGCTCGCTCTCCTCCGCTGCCTCTTGCATGGCTGCTGCATGGGACTTGGTGGCAGGCTTTTGCTTTTGTGGAGGCAACCGCTCTTCTGCATCCCCGTCGTCCGAAATCTGGTCATTGAACTCTCTCCTGTTGATTAAGAGCCCTTACTGTAATCAGCTGGGCGTCGGGCGGACATTATCGACATTATCAGACTGAGCCGAACGAAAGAGACTCTCAAGCGTTCACCTCTTTGTAGGCGGTGCTGCTTTGGCTCCATATAACTTTTGCTTCCAGGCGGAAACCTCCTCGCTATCGTTCGCATTGTCTCCAGCAGAGTAGAGCTTTTGCTTCCAGACAGGTACCTTTCCAGACATAGCGTACGCGTGCCTCGGTGTGTGGTACCCTATTTCATGGAGGCATGAGTAGAGACAGGAAGCCGATAGGACGATACGCTTAACGTATGCGATGTTCTACGTGACCGCGTGAGGACAAAGCACCCCACAGGTTTCAGTTTTAGGGTTCGGATTGTTTTTGAATTTCTTCTGTCCCTGCTTATTTTGAGTTGCACTCAGGGAAATTCTAGGCAGTTGCACTCAGGGATATTCTAGGCAGTTGCACTCAGGGAAATTCTAGGCAGTTGCACTCAGGGAAATTCTAGGCAGTTGCACTCAGGGTCAATTCTAGGCAGTTGCACTCAGGGTCAATTCTAGGCAGTTGCACTCAGGGAAATTCTAGGCAGTTGCACTCAGGGAAATTCTAGGCAGTTGTACTCAGGGTCAATTCTAGGCAGTTGCACTGAGGGTCAATTCTAGGCAGTTGCACTCAGGGTCAATTCTAGGCAGTTGCACTCAGGGAGATTCTAGGCGGTTGCACTCAGGGAAATTCTAGGCAGTTGCACTCAGGGTCAATTCTAGGCAGTTGCACTCAGGGTCAATTCTAGGTAGTTGCACTGAGGGTCAATTCTAGGCGGTTGCACTCAGGGTCAATTCTAGGCAGTTGCACTCAGGGATATACTAGGCAGTTGCACTCAGGGTCAATTCTAGGCAGTTGCACTCAGGGTCAATTCTAGGCAGTTGCACTCAGGGTCAATTCTAGGCGGTTGCACTCAGGGTCAATTCTAGGCAGTTGCACTCAGGGTCAATTCTAGGCAGTTGCACTCAGGGTCAATTCTAGGCAGTTGCACTCAGGGATATACTAGGCAGTTGCACGCAGGGTCAATTCTAGGCAGTTGCACTCAGGGTCAATTCTAGGCAGTTGCACTCAGGGTCAATTCTAGGCAGTTGCACTCAGGGTCAATTCTAGGCAGTTGCACTCAGGGTCAATTCTAGGCAGTTGCACGCAGGGTCAACTCTAGGCAGTTGCACGCAGGGTCAATTCTAGGCAGTTGCACTCAGGGTCAATTCTAGGCAGTTGCACTCAGGGTCAATTCTAGGCAGTTGCACTCAGGGTCAATTCTAGGCAGTTGCACTCAGGGTCAATTCTAGGCGGTTGCACTCAGGGTCAATTCTAGGCAGTTGCACGCAGGGTCAACTCTAGGCAGTTGCACGCAGGGTCAATTCTAGGCAGTTGCACTCAGGGATATACTAGGCAGTTGCACTCAGGGTCAATTCTAGGCAGTTGCACTCAGGGTCAATTCTAGGCAGTTGCACTCAGGGTCAATTCTAGGCAGTTGCACTCAGGGTCAATTCTAGGCAGTTGCACTCAGGGATATACTAGGCAGTTGCACTCAGGGTCAATTCTAGGCAGTTGCACTCAGGGTCAATTCTAGGCAGTTGCACTCAGGGTCAATTCTAGGCAGTTGCACTCAGGGTCAATTCTAGGCAGTTGCACGCAGGGTCAACTCTAGGCAGTTGCACGCAGGGTCAATTCTAGGCAGTTGCACTCAGGGTCAATTCTAGGCAGTTGCACTCAGGGTCAATTCTAGGCAGTTGCACTCAGGGATATACTAGGCAGTTGCACGCAGGGTCAATTCTAGGCAGTTGCACTCAGGGTCAATTCTAGGCAGTTGCACTCAGGGTCAATTCTAGGCAGTTGCACGCAGGGTCAATTCTAGGCAGTTGCACTCAGGGTCAATTCTAGGCAGTTGCACTCAGGGTCAATTCTAGGCAGTTGCACTCAGGGTCAATTCTAGGCAGTTGCACTCAGGGTCAATTCTAGGCAGTTGCACGCAGGGTCAATTCTAGGCAGTTGCACTCAGGGTCAATTCTAGGCAGTTGCACTCAGGGTCAATTCTAGGCAGTTGCACGCAGGGTCAACTCTAGGCAGTTGCACGCAGGGTCAATTCTAGGCAGTTGCACTCAGGGTCAATTCTAGGCAGTTGCACTCAGGGTCAATTCTAGGCAGTTGCACTCAGGGATATACTAGGCAGTTGCACGCAGGGTCAATTCTAGGCAGTTGCACTCAGGGTCAATTCTAGGCAGTTGCACTCAGGGTCAATTCTAGGCAGTTGCACGCAGGGTCAATTCTAGGCAGTTGCACTCAGGGTCAATTCTAGGCAGTTGCACGCAGGGTCAATTCTAGGCAGTTGCACTCAGGGTCAATTCTAGGCAGTTGCACGCAGGGTCAATTCTAGGCAGTTGCACTCAGGGAAATTATGACAGTTGCACTCAGGGTCATATGTGGGCATAGGAGGGCATACGTGGGCATAGGAGGGCATATGTGGGCATAGGAGGGCATACGTGGGCATAGGAGGGCATAGGAGGGCATACGTGGGCATAGGAGGGCATAGGAGGGCATATGTGGGCATACGTGGGCATATGTGGGCATATGTGGGCATATGTGGGCATAGGAGGGCATACGTGGGCATACGTGGGCATATGTGGGCATAGGAGGGCATATGTGGGCATACGTGGGCATATGTGGGCATACGTGGGCATAGGAGGGCATAGGAGGGCATACGTGGGCATAGGAGGGCATAGGAGGGCATATGTGGGCATACGTGGGCATATGTGGGCATATGTGGGCATATGTGGGCATACGTGGGCATAGGAGGGCATAGGAGGGCATACGTGGGCATAGGAGGGCATAGGAGGGCATACGTGGGCATACGTGGGCATATGTGGGCATATGTGGGCATACGTGGGCATATGTGGGCATATGTGGGCATATGTGGGCATAGGAGGGCATACGTGGGCATAGGAGGGCATACGTGGGCATATGTGGGCATATGTGGGCATACGTGGGCATATGTGGGCATATGTGGGCATATGTGGGCATATGTGGGCATATGTGGGCATAGGAGGGCATACGTGGGCATAGGAGGGCATAGGAGGGCATATGTGGGCATAGGAGGGCATACGTGGGCATAGGAGGGCATAGGAGGGCATACGTGGGCATAGGAGGGCATACGTGGGCATAGGAGGGCATACGTGGGCATAGGAGGGCATAGGAGGGCATACGTGGGCATAGGAGGGCATACGTGGGCATATGTGGGCATAGGAGGGCATACGTGGGCATAGGAGGGCATAGGAGGGCATACGTGGGCATAGGAGGGCATACGTGGGCATATGTGGGCATAGGAGGGCATACGTGGGCATACGTGGGCATATGTGGGCATAGGAGGGCATACGTGGGCATAGGAGGGCATACGTGGGCATAGGAGGGCATACGTGGGCATACGTGGGCATAGGAGGGCATACGTGGGCATAGGAGGGCATAGGAGGGCATACGTGGGCATAGGAGGGCATACGTGGGCATATGTGGGCATAGGAGGGCATACGTGGGCATAGGAGGGCATAGGAGGGCATACGTGGGCATAGGAGGGCATACGTGGGCATAGGAGGGCATACGTGGGCATAGGAGGGCATACGTGGGCATAGGAGGGCATACGTGGGCATATGTGGGCATAGGAGGGCATACGTGGGCATAGGAGGGCATATGTGGGCATAGGAGGGCATACGTGGGCATAGGAGGGCATAGGAGGGCATACGTGGGCATAGGAGGGCATAGGAGGGAATAGGAGGGCATACGTGGGCATACGTGGGCATAGGAGGGCATATGTGGGCATAGGAGGGCATACGTGGGCATACGTGGGCATAGGAGGGCATATGTGGGCATACGTGGGCATAGGAGGGCATATGTGGGCATAGGAGGGCATATGTGGGCATAGGAGGGCATACGTGGGCATAGGAGGGCATATGTGGGCATAGGAGGGCATATGTGGGCATAGGAGGGCATACGTGGGCATAGGAGGGCATACGTGGGCATAGGAGGGCATACGTGGGCATAGGAGGGCATACGTGGGCATACGTGGGCATACGTGGGCATAGGAGGGCATATGTGGGCATAGGAGGGCATACGTGGGCATAGGAGGGCATATGTGGGCATAGGAGGGCATACGTGGGCATAGGAGGGCATACGTGGGCATAGGAGGGCATACGTGGGCATAGGAGGGCATATGTGGGCATAAGAGGGCATACGTGGGCATAGGAGGGCATACGTGGGCATAGGAGGGCATACGTGGGCATAGGAGGGCATAGGAGGGCATAGGAGGGCATACGTGGGCATAGGAGGGCATATGTGGGCATAGGAGGGCATACGTGGGCATAGGAGGGCATATGTGGGCATAGGAGGGCATATGTGGGCATACGTGGGCATAGGAGGGCATATGTGGGCATAGGAGGGCATATGTGGGCATAGGAGGGCATACGTGGGCATACGTGGGCATAGGAGGGCATAGGAGGGCATACGTGGGCATAGGAGGGCATACGTGGGCATACGTGGGCATAGGAGGGCATACGTGGGCATAGGAGGGCATATGTGGGCATAGGAGGGCATATGTGGGCATAGGAGGGCATACGTGGGCATAGGAGGGCATACGTGGGCATAGGAGGGCATACGTGGGCATAGGAGGGCATACGTGGGCATAGGAGGGCATATGTGGGCATAGGAGGGCATATGTGGGCATAGGAGGGCATACGTGGGCATAGGAGGGCATACGTGGGCATACGTGGGCATACGTGGGCATAGGAGGGCATATGTGGGCATAGGAGGGCATACGTGGGCATAGGAGGGCATAGGAGGGCATATGTGGGCATAGGAGGGCATACGTGGGCATAGGAGGGCATATGTGGGCATACGTGGGCATAGGAGGGCATAGGAGGGCATAGGAGGGCATAAGAGGGCATACGTGGGCATAGGAGGGCATACGTGGGCATAGGAGGGCATACGTGGGCATAGGAGGGCATACGTGGGCATAGGAGGGCATACGTGGGCATAGGAGGGCATATGTGGGCATAGGAGGGCATACGTGGGCATAGGAGGGCATACGTGGGCATAGGAGGGCATACGTGGGCATAGGAGGGCATACGTGGGCATATGTGGGCATAGGAGGGCATACGTGGGCATAGGAGGGCATATGTGGGCATAGGAGGGCATACGTGGGCATACGTGGGCATAGGAGGGCATATGTGGGCATAGGAGGGCATATGTGGGCATACGTGGGCATAGGAGGGCATATGTGGGCATAGGAGGGCATATGTGGGCATAGGAGGGCATACGTGGGCATACGTGGGCATAGGAGGGCATAGGAGGGCATACGTGGGCATAGGAGGGCATACGTGGGCATACGTGGGCACAGGAGGGCATATGTGGGCATAGGAGGGCATACGTGGGCATAGGAGGGCATATGTGGGCATAGGAGGGCATATGTGGGCATAGGAGGGCATACGTGGGCATAGGAGGGCATACGTGGGCATAGGAGGGCATACGTGGGCATAGGAGGGCATACGTGGGCATAGGAGGGCATATGTGGGCATAGAAGGGCATATGTGGGCATAGGAGGGCATACGTGGGCATAGGAGGGCATACGTGGGCATACGTGGGCATACGTGGGCATAGGAGGGCATATGTGGGCATAGGAGGGCATACGTGGGCATAGGAGGGCATATTTGGGCATAAGAGGGCATACGTGGGCATAGGAGGGCATACGTGGGCATAGGAGGGCATACGTGGGCATAGGAGGGCATATGTGGGCATAGGAGGGCATATGTGGGCATACGTGGGCATAGGAGGGCATATGTGGGCATACGTGGGCATAGGAGGGCATATGTGGGCATATGTGGGCATAAGAGGGCATACGTGGGCATAGGAGGGCATACGTGGGCATAGGAGGGCATACGTGGGCATAGGAGGGCATATGTGGGCATAGGAGGGCATACGTGGGCATAGGAGGGCATATGTGGGCATAGGAGGGCATATGTGGGCATAGGAGGGCATACGTGGGCATAGGAGGGCATACGTGGGCATAGGAGGGCATATGTGGGCATAGGAGGGCATACGTGGGCATAGGAGGGCATATGTGGGCATAGGAGGGCATACGTGGGCATAGGAGGGCATACGTGGGCATAGGAGGGCATACGTGGGCATATGTGGGCATAGGAGGGATATACTAGGCAGTTGCACTCAGGGTCAATTCTAGGCAGTTGCACTCAGGGTCAATTCTAGGCAGTTGCACTCAGGGTCAATTCTAGGCGGTTGCACTCAGGGTCAATTCTAGGCAGTTGCACTCAGGGTCAATTCTAGGCAGTTGCACTCAGGGTCAATTCTAGGCAGTTGCACTCAGGGATATACTAGGCAGTTGCACGCAGGGTCAATTCTAGGCAGTTGCACTCAGGGTCAATTCTAGGCAGTTGCACTCAGGGTCAATTCTAGGCAGTTGCACTCAGGGTCAATTCTAGGCAGTTGCACTCAGGGTCAATTCTAGGCAGTTGCACGCAGGGTCAACTCTAGGCAGTTGCACGCAGGGTCAATTCTAGGCAGTTGCACTCAGGGTCAATTCTAGGCAGTTGCACTCCGGGTCAATTCTAGGCAGTTGCACTCAGGGTCAATTCTAGGCAGTTGCACTCAGGGTCAATTCTAGGCGGTTGCACTCAGGGTCAATTCTAGGCAGTTGCACGCAGGGTCAACTCTAGGCAGTTGCACGCAGGGTCAATTCTAGGCAGTTGCACTCAGGGATATACTAGGCAGTTGCACTCAGGGTCAATTCTAGGCAGTTGCACTCAGGGTCAATTCTAGGCAGTTGCACTCAGGGTCAATTCTAGGCAGTTGCACTCAGGGTCAATTCTAGGCAGTTGCACTCAGGGATATACTAGGCAGTTGCACTCAGGGTCAATTCTAGGCAGTTGCACGCAGGGTCAACTCTAGGCAGTTGCACGCAGGGTCAATTCTAGGCAGTTGCACTCAGGGTCAATTCTAGGCAGTTGCACTCAGGGTCAATTCTAGGCAGTTGCACTCAGGGATATACTAGGCAGTTGCACGCAGGGTCAATTCTAGGCAGTTGCACTCAGGGTCAATTCTAGGCAGTTGCACTCAGGGTCAATTCTAGGCAGTTGCACGCAGGGTCAATTCTAGGCAGTTGCACTCAGGGTCAATTCTAGGCAGTTGCACTCAGGGTCAATTCTAGGCAGTTGCACGCAGGGTCAATTCTAGGCAGTTGCACTCAGGGTCAATTCTAGGCAGTTGCACTCAGGGTCAATTCTAGGCAGTTGCACTCAGGGTCAATTCTAGGCAGTTGCACTCAGGGTCAATTCTAGGCAGTTGCACGCAGGGTCAATTCTAGGCAGTTGCACTCAGGGTCAATTCTAGGCAGTTGCACTCAGGGTCAATTCTAGGCAGTTGCACGCAGGGTCAACTCTAGGCAGTTGCACGCAGGGTCAATTCTAGGCAGTTGCACTCAGGGTCAATTCTAGGCAGTTGCACTCAGGGTCAATTCTAGGCAGTTGCACTCAGGGATATACTAGGCAGTTGCACTCAGGGTCAATTCTAGGCAGTTGCACGCAGGGTCAATTCTAGGCAGTTGCACTCAGGGTCAATTCTAGGCAGTTGCACTCAGGGTCAATTCTAGGCAGTTGCACGCAGGGTCAATTCTAGGCAGTTGCACTCAGGGAAATTATGACAGTTGCACTCAGGGTCATATGTGGGCATAGGAGGGCATACGTGGGCATAGGAGGGCATATGTGGGCATAGGAGGGCATACGTGGGCATAGGAGGGCATAGGAGGGCATACGTGGGCATAGGAGGGCATAGGAGGGCATATGTGGGCATACGTGGGCATATGTGGGCATATGTGGGCATAGGAGGGCATACGTGGGCATACGTGGGCATATGTGGGCATATGTGGGCATATGTGGGCATAGGAGGGCATATGTGGGCATACGTGGGCATATGTGGGCATACGTGGGCATAGGAGGGCATAGGAGGGCATACGTGGGCATAGGAGGGCATAGGAGGGCATATGTGGGCATACGTGGGCATATGTGGGCATATGTGGGCATACGTGGGCATAGGAGGGCATAGGAGGGCATACGTGGGCATAGGAGGGCATAGGAGGGCATACGTGGGCATACGTGGGCATATGTGGGCATATGTGGGCATACGTGGGCATATGTGGGCATATGTGGGCATATGTGGGCATATGTGGGCATATGTGGGCATAGGAGGGCATACGTGGGCATAGGAGGGCATACGTGGGCATATGTGGGCATATGTGGGCATACGTGGGCATATGTGGGCATATGTGGGCATATGTGGGCATATGTGGGCATATGTGGGCATATGTGGGCATAGGAGGGCATACGTGGGCATAGGAGGGCATAGGAGGGCATATGTGGGCATAGGAGGGCATACGTGGGCATAGGAGGGCATAGGAGGGCATACGTGGGCATAGGAGGGCATACGTGGGCATACGTGGGCATATGTGGGCATAGGAGGGCATACGTGGGCATAGGAGGGCATACGTGGGCATACGTGGGCATAGGAGGGCATACGTGGGCATAGGAGGGCATAGGAGGGCATACGTGGGCATAGGAGGGCATACGTGGGCATATGTGGGCATAGGAGGGCATACGTGGGCATAGGAGGGCATAGGAGGGCATACGTGGGCATAGGAGGGCATACGTGGGCATAGGAGGGCATACGTGGGCATAGGAGGGCATACGTGGGCATAGGAGGGCATACGTGGGCATATGTGGGCATAGGAGGGCATACGTGGGCATAGGAGGGCATATGTGGGCATAGGAGGGCATACGTGGGCATAGGAGGGCATAGGAGGGCATACGTGGGCATAGGAGGGCATAGGAGGGCATAGGAGGGCATACGTGGGCATACGTGGGCATAGGAGGGCATATGTGGGCATAGGAGGGCATACGTGGGCATACGTGGGCATAGGAGGGCATATGTGGGCATACGTGGGCATAGGAGGGCATATGTGGGCATAGGAGGGCATATGTGGGCATAGGAGGGCATACGTGGGCATAGGAGGGCATATGTGGGCATAGGAGGGCATATGTGGGCATAGGAGGGCATACGTGGGCATAGGAGGGCATACGTGGGCATAGGAGGGCATACGTGGGCATAGGAGGGCATACGTGGGCATACGTGGGCATACGTGGGCATAGGAGGGCATATGTGGGCATAGGAGGGCATACGTGGGCATAGGAGGGCATATGTGGGCATAGGAGGGCATACGTGGGCATAGGAGGGCATACGTGGGCATAGGAGGGCATACGTGGGCATAGGAGGGCATATGTGGGCATAAGAGGGCATACGTGGGCATAGGAGGGCATACGTGGGCATAGGAGGGCATACGTGGGCATAGGAGGGCATAGGAGGGCATAGGAGGGCATACGTGGGCATAGGAGGGCATATGTGGGCATAGGAGGGCATACGTGGGCATAGGAGGGCATATGTGGGCATAGGAGGGCATATGTGGGCATACGTGGGCATAGGAGGGCATATGTGGGCATAGGAGGGCATATGTGGGCATAGGAGGGCATACGTGGGCATACGTGGGCATAGGAGGGCATAGGAGGGCATACGTGGGCATAGGAGGGCATACGTGGGCATACGTGGGCATAGGAGGGCATATGTGGGCATAGGAGGGCATACGTGGGCATAGGAGGGCATATGTGGGCATAGGAGGGCATATGTGGGCATAGGAGGGCATACGTGGGCATAGGAGGGCATACGTGGGCATAGGAGGGCATACGTGGGCATAGGAGGGCATACGTGGGCATAGGAGGGCATATGTGGGCATAGAAGGGCATATGTGGGCATAGGAGGGCATACGTGGGCATAGGAGGGCATACGTGGGCATACGTGGGCATACGTGGGCATAGGAGGGCATATGTGGGCATAGGAGGGCATACGTGGGCATAGGAGGGCATAGGAGGGCATATGTGGGCATAGGAGGGCATACGTGGGCATAGGAGGGCATATGTGGGCATACGTGGGCATAGGAGGGCATAGGAGGGCATAGGAGGGCATAAGAGGGCATACGTGGGCATAGGAGGGCATACGTGGGCATAGGAGGGCATACGTGGGCATAGGAGGGCATACGTGGGCATAGGAGGGCATACGTGGGCATAGGAGGGCATATGTGGGCATAGGAGGGCATACGTGGGCATAGGAGGGCATACGTGGGCATAGGAGGGCATACGTGGGCATAGGAGGGCATACGTGGGCATATGTGGGCATAGGAGGGCATACGTGGGCATAGGAGGGCATATGTGGGCATAGGAGGGCATACGTGGGCATACGTGGGCATAGGAGGGCATATGTGGGCATAGGAGGGCATATGTGGGCATACGTGGGCATAGGAGGGCATATGTGGGCATAGGAGGGCATATGTGGGCATAGGAGGGCATACGTGGGCATACGTGGGCATAGGAGGGCATAGGAGGGCATACGTGGGCATAGGAGGGCATACGTGGGCATACGTGGGCATAGGAGGGCATATGTGGGCATAGGAGGGCATACGTGGGCATAGGAGGGCATATGTGGGCATAGGAGGGCATATGTGGGCATAGGAGGGCATACGTGGGCATAGGAGGGCATACGTGGGCATAGGAGGGCATACGTGGGCATAGGAGGGCATACGTGGGCATAGGAGGGCATATGTGGGCATAGAAGGGCATATGTGGGCATAGGAGGGCATACGTGGGCATAGGAGGGCATACGTGGGCATACGTGGGCATACGTGGGCATAGGAGGGCATATGTGGGCATAGGAGGGCATACGTGGGCATAGGAGGGCATATGTGGGCATAAGAGGGCATACGTGGGCATAGGAGGGCATACGTGGGCATAGGAGGGCATACGTGGGCATAGGAGGGCATATGTGGGCATAGGAGGGCATATGTGGGCATACGTGGGCATAGGAGGGCATATGTGGGCATACGTGGGCATAGGAGGGCATATGTGGGCATATGTGGGCATAAGAGGGCATACGTGGGCATAGGAGGGCATACGTGGGCATAGGAGGGCATACGTGGGCATAGGAGGGCATATGTGGGCATAGGAGGGCATACGTGGGCATAGGAGGGCATATGTGGGCATAGGAGGGCATATGTGGGCATAGGAGGGCATACGTGGGCATAGGAGGGCATACGTGGGCATAGGAGGGCATATGTGGGCATAGGAGGGCATACGTGGGCATAGGAGGGCATATGTGGGCATAGGAGGGCATACGTGGGCATAGGAGGGCATACGTGGGCATAGGAGGGCATACGTGGGCATATGTGGGCATAGGAGGGCATACGTGGGCATAGGAGGGCATACGTGGGCATACGTGGGCATACGTGGGCATATGTGGGCATAGGAGGGCATACGTGGGCATAGGAGGGCATACGTGGGCATAGGAGGGCATACGTGGGCATAGGAGGGCATACGTGGGCATAGGAGGGCATACGTGGGCATAGGAGGGCATACGTGGGCATAGGAGGGCATACGTGGGCATAGGAGGGCATATGTGGGCATAGGAGGGCATACGTGGGCATAGGAGGGCATATGTGGGCATAGGAGGGCATATGTGGGCATAGGAGGGCATACGTGGGCATAGGAGGGCATATGTGGGCATAGGAGGGCATACGTGGGCATAGGAGGGCATACGTGGGCATAGGAGGGCATATGTGGGCATAGGAGGGCATACGTGGGCATAGGAGGGCATACGTGGGCATAGGAGGGCATATGTGGGCATAGGAGGGCATACGTGGGCATAGGAGGGCATACGTGGGCATAGGAGGGCATACGTGGGCATAGGAGGGCATACGTGGGCATAGGAGGGCATACGTGGGCATAGGAGGGCATATGTGGGCATAGGAGGGCATACGTGGGCATAGGAGGGCATACGTGGGCATAGGAGGGCATACGTGGGCATAGGAGGGCATACGTGGGCATACGTGGGCATACGTGGGCATAGGAGGGCATACGTGGGCATAGGAGGGCATACGTGGGCATAGGAGGGCATACGTGGGCATAGGAGGGCATACGTGGGCATAGGAGGGCATACGTGGGCATACATGGGCATAGGAGGGCATATGTGGGCATGCGTGGGGCTATGAGGTGCACCCAGGGGGAGGTGCGTGGGGCTATGAGGTGCACCCAGAGGGAGGTGTGTGGGGCTGTGAGGTGCATCCAGAGGGAGGTGTGTGGGGCTGTGAGGTGCACCCAGAGGGAGGTGCGTGGGGCTATGAGGTGCACCCAGGGGGAGGTGCGTGGGGCTATGAAGTGCACCCAGGGGGAGGTGCGTGGGGCTATGAGGTGCACCCAGGGGGAGGTGCGTGGGGCTATGAGGTGCACCCAGGGGGAGGTGCGTGGGGCTGTGAGGTGCACCCAGAGGGAGGTGCGTGGGGCTATGAAGTGCACCCAGAGGGAGGTGTGTGGGACTGTGAGGTGCACCCAGTGGGAGGTGCGTGGGGCTATGAGGTGCACCCAGAGGGAGGTGCGTGGGGCTGTGAGGTGCACCCAGGGGGAGGTGCATGGGGCTATGAGGTGCACCCAGAAGGAGGTGCGTGGGGCTATGAAGTGCACCCAGGGGGAGGTGCGTGGGGCTATGAGGTGCACCCAGGGGGAGGTGCGTGGGGCTATGAGGTGCACCCAGGGGGAGGTGCGTGGGGCTGTGAGGTGCACCCAGAGGGAGGTGCGTGGGGCTATGAAGTGCACCCAGAGGGAGGTGTGTGGGGCTGTGAGGTGCACCCAGTGGGAGGTGCGTGGGGCTATGAGGTGCACCCAGAGGGAGGTGCGTGGGGCTGTGAGGTGCACCCAGGGGGAGGTGCGTGGGGCTATGAGGTGCACCCAGGGGGAGGTGTGTGGGGCTGTGAGGTGCACCCAGGGGGAGGTGCGTGGGGCTATGAGGTGCACCCAGAGGGAGGTGCGTGGGGCTGTGAGGTGCACCCAGGGGGAGGTGCGTGGGGCTGTGAGGTGCACCCAGGGGGAGGTGCGTGGGGCTGTGAGGTGCACCCAGAGGGAGGTGCGTGGGGCTGTGAGGTGCACCCAGGGGGAGGTGCGTGGGGCTATGAAGTGCACCCAGAGGGAGGTGTATGGGGCTGTGAGGTGCACCCAGTGGGAGGTGCGTGGGGCTATGAGGTGCACCCAGAGGGAGGTGCGTGGGGCTGTGAGGTGCACCCAGAGGGAGGTGTATGGGGCTGTGAGGTGCACCCAGGGGGAGGTGCGTGGGGCTATGAGGTGCACCCAGAGGGAGGTGTATGGGGCTGTGAGGTGCACCCAGGGGGAGGTGCGTGGGGCTATGAGGTGCACCCAGGGGGAGGTGCGTGGGGCTATGAGGTGCACCCAGGGGGAGGTGCATGGGGCTATGAGGTGCACCCAGAAGGAGGTGCGTGGGGCTATAAGGTGCACCCAGAGGGAGGTGCGTGGGGCTATGAGGTGCACCCAGAAGGAGGTTCGTGGGGCTATGAGGTGCACCCAGGGGGAGGTGCGTGGGGCTATGAGGTGCACCCAGGGGGAGGTGCATGGGGCTGTGAGGTGCACCTAGGGGGAGGTTCGTGGGGCTATGAGGTGCACCCAGGGGGAGGTGCGTGGGGCTATAAGGTGCACCCAGAGGGAGGTGCGTGGGGCTATAAGGTGCACCCAGAGGGAGGTTCGTGGGGCTATGAGGTGCACCCAGAAGGATGTGCGTGGGGTGTGGAGTCGAGGGGGGGGGGGGCATGAAAGGGCGATTGTGGTCCAGATGTCAGTGGAAGGGCATGTCCATCTAGTTGAGGCTGAGACTCAGCTTTGTCATCCATCTTATCAGTTTCAAAGAAAAATGCGGGGTCCTCTCACCTCGCGTCCTCACTGGCTCGGCCCCGCCCGGTCGAGTAGCTCCGCCGCGGCGACGTGCATCGGGCGCCTCTGGACAGGCCTCGTGGCGGGGAGAGGCACCTGGAGGGGAGGACAACCTGTCGGCCAGCCGCCGCTACCGAGGCTGCTGAAGACTGATGAGACATACGGCGGGGTTCAGGAAGATCAACCCCAGGTCCTCCCCATCGGCTGGGATGCTGCCGCAGCCCCCTGAACCCTGCTGGCGCAACAACACCGGCCCTGTTGCACTGCTCCTGTTGCTGTTGTTGCGGCTGGGCTCTCGGGCCTGCCCCCGTGGGCTCTTTCGTGACGAAGGCAGGCTGAGGGAGGACGGAACCTTCCCGGCCTTTGCCCACCCCCACCTCAGTTCCTGCTGCATTGGCTCCCGAGTGGGGGCGCCCATATAAGCCAGTCAGCGTGAATGCACCAGGCGGCTGCTCATGCGCCCGCTGTTGCTGTTGTTGCTGCTGCTGCGTAAGCTGTTGCTGTTGTTGCGGCCGCTGTTGCTGCACCAGCTGTTGCTGTTGTTTCTGTCGCTGCAGTTCGAGCCGAACAAGTCTCCTTTGATCATCCAGATCTTCGTCATCATCATAACGCTGCTCTGATTGGCCAGC
This sequence comes from Limnomonas spitsbergensis, assembly GCA_037349105.1. Classification (NCBI taxonomy): domain Eukaryota; kingdom Viridiplantae; phylum Chlorophyta; class Chlorophyceae; order Chlamydomonadales; genus Limnomonas; species Limnomonas spitsbergensis. Next base: position 2,324,340 of record JAYJMM010000113.1, read on the forward strand.
TCTCCGCCCTGAGCCCTGTCGGCCGCCACTCTGGAGTAGCGACGCAACAGAAAAACTGCTGCAATGAGCTGATCCAGCTGCCTCCACCCAAGTTGCCACCTCAGCAGTCGCTCCCTGGTACTAAGACTGACATTCCCATCCACCTACTCGCTGATCGCTGTTTAGCTGGCCGCAAGCCTCTTCAAACTGGCCCTCCGGTTCGCATCCTCGCTGCCGGCTGCTCAGCTGACCATACGACTCTTCTCTTACGTCTCCGACCCATGCCCCCTCTGAAAAGTCGCTGGAGTAGCCGAGTGGGTCGGCAGCCCCAGGGGGAGGGGAGGCTGGACCATGCTGGAAACTGAGCCTGCGAAGAGCAGGGGGCAGGTGGGCAGGTCGGAGGTGGCAGGTTGGAGAGGGGAGGTGGGTGGTGGCAGGTGGGTGGTGGCAGGTGACATGTGGGTGGTGGCAGGTGGGGTGTGTCAGGTGTGTGGTGACAGGTGGGATGTGGCAGGTGGGAGGTGTCAGGTAGGAGGTGTCATGTGGGAGGTGTCAGGTGGGAGGTGACACGTGGGAGGTGACAGGTGGGAGGTGACAGGTGGGAGGTGACATGTGGGAGGTGACATGTGGGAGGGGACAGGTGGGAGTTGACAGGTAGGAGGTGACAGGTGGGAGGTGACATGTGGGAGGTGTCAGGTGGGAGGTGTCATGTTGGAGGTGGCATGTGGGAGGTGACAGTAAGCAGGTTTAAAGAGACACATATCATGTGGGTGGTGGGAGGGGGGTAGGGGGACATGTGGGAGGGAAGAGGTGAAAGGGGGGCAGGTGGGAAGGGGGTAGGGGGGCAGGTGGGAGGGAATAGGTGGAAGGGGGGCACGTGGGAGGGGGGTAGGGGGACAGGTGGGAGGGAAGAGGTGAAAGGGGGGCAGGTGGGAGGGGGGTAGGGTGACAGGTGGGAGGGAATATGTGGAAGGGGGGCAGGTGGGAGGGGGGTAGGAGGACAGGTAGGAGGGAAGAGGTGAAAGGGGGGCAGGTGGGAGGGGGGTAGGGGGGCAGGGGGGAGGGAAGGGGTGGAATGGGGGCAGACGGGAGGGGGGCAGGTTAGTAGGGTGCAGGTGGGAGGGGGGCATGTTAGTAGGGTGCAGGTGGGAGGGGTGCAGGTGGGAAGGGTGCAGGTGGGAGGGGTGCAGGTGGGAGGGGTGCAGGTGGGAAGGGGGCAGGTGGGAGGGGGGCAGGTGGGAGGGGGGCAGATGGGAAGGGGGCAGGTGGGAGGGGGGCAGGTGGGAGGGGGGCAGGTGGGTAGGGTGCAGGTGGGAGGGGTGCAGGTGGAAAGTGGGTATATGGGAAGGGGCATGTGGGAAGGGGCATGTGGGAAGGAGGTAAGTGGGAGAGGGGGGGGGGGGGGGGGGTGAGAAGGGGCAGGAGGGAGGGGGCAGGTTGGAAGGGGGGCATGTGGGAAGGGGCAGGTGGGAGGAGACAGGTGGGAAGGGGACAGGTGGCAGGTGGGTGGTGACAGGTGGGTGGTGTCAGGTGCAGCCCCATGTTGCATGTAGAGTTGATTACAACAGACAGGGGACCACCCTCAACCACCCTCAACCAGCACAATTATGAACACGTTGAGGGACAGGGTCCCAGGTTTAGGGTTAAGGGTAAAGGGTTTAGTGGTTAGGGTAAATGGTTAAGGGTTAAGTGTTTAGGGTTAACCCTGTATATTCCTCACCTGCTGAGGTGGCAGTTCGTTCCACAGGGCACCCCTTCCTGTTGGGGTAACGGTCAGCAACATCTTCGTAATCATGATCCAAATAGGAATGCAAGCGGCCCTCACTGCCCTCCTCCTCCTCATCCTCCTCCTCCGCCGCCATGTCCTCCTGATGGCAGTGGTCATGATGGGAGGGCAAGCGGGCCCAGCTGCTCTCCCCCTCTTTGCCCTCCCCTCCGTCCTCTTTTTCCTCTCCATCTTCCTCCTCCTCATCCTGCTTCCCAGTTGGCCGAGCTTCCGGGTGATGTGCCGTGACATGGTGCCTCATCCATGATCCAGTGGGTTGTCGGGGGGGAGGTGCAGTCAGCCTGCCCTGGGTGATGAGGTCAAGATACCTGTGTGGAGGGAATGGAGAGAGGCACTCTTCACATTTTGTTGACTGGCATCATTCAGCAGGGCTTAGAGGATAGGACGGAGGAAATGGAGTCAGGCACATGTTATCTCACGTAAGGAGGCCCATCATGATAAATGGCACACAGTCACACAGTGGTCCTCAAATGTATGTATGTGGGGTGGCTGTCTGGTTGCCTTCACGTGGTGGTGCACTTTATCCACATGCACCCTTCATTACGCGTTTTGTTGACTGGTAGCGTTCAGCATGCAGGGCTCAGCGGGTGTACGCACGCACTGTTCTAGAGCTGTGGCGCTGTGTGGATGGAATGATGGCCAATGGTTACTGTGAGGCAAGGGTCCAACTGCCGAGGCCTCTAGTTAGGCAACTCTTTGTACTAAGAAAGAAAGAAAGCTAGGCACCGTGGGAGGCGTGAGGGGGAAGCGTCCTTCGTACTCCCCCCATGGGGCAGGAGGGCACGCAGGGTGCGGACATCCAGTGCTCCGGCCGGACGGGTGACCTGTGAGACAAGTGTGGAACTGCCCATACCTCTAGTAAATCGACCCTTCGTACTCCCCCTATGGGGACGGTGGTGTGCATAGGATGCGGACCACCTTGAGCTGCAGCCTAGTTCGGGGTGTAGGGTTTAGGATTAAGGGTTCAGGGTTTAGGGTTTAGGGTTAAGGATGCGGAACACCTTGAGCTGCGGCCGGACGGTGACTTCCTTATCCTGCGCCTCATGGCTTGATATTCATATTCCTTTATACATTAATATACATGTATAGGCCAGAGGCGGGTGTCGTTTAAGTGGTGCTCAGCTGCTGCTGCAGTCGACCCGAATGAGATTCACACTTGTGCGCAACAAGTGCTTACCTGCTGCCACCCTGTTTGGCTGCTGGTGTTGAGATATATCGCCGACAGGGTCAAACCCAACCACCCACCCAAACATGCAAACACATTTACCCACCCACCCACCCAAAACTACCCACCGACCTACCCACCCACTCTCTCACCCACCCACCACTTAAACCAGCACACACACCCACCCAAACCAGCACACCCACACAAAGCCATGCCCCCAGTGGTCACCTGCTGCGAACGTCTGGTGGCTGCTGGTACTGATTTGCGTCGAGGGAGGCCAGGACGTTGACACCCACAGTGGAGCCCCGCCCAGGATGCATACGATTGAAAACGGCATTGACCTGGAGAGGGTGTGCATATGTGTGGACGGGTGTGAATATGTATGAGATTATGATAATGTGTGTGAGAAGGTGTGGATTTGTGTGATAGGATGTGCACACCCACAGAGTCGCCTCTTCCAGGAGGCGAACGATTGGAAACAACATTGACCTGGAGACGGCATGGACCCTACATGGTCATGTAAGGAGGGCGGAAGGCTTCCAGTCCAGTCAAGGAGATATATGCGACGCGTTCCAAAAAGGGGGGGGTCAGTCCAATTGAGTCTAAGCTCAGGTGGGTAACTGGGTACCGTACATTTAATTTTCCTCGGGATACAAAAATGAATTGTTTTGATGCTGCCCTCAGAGCAAAGTGTCGACAAAAAACAGTGAATTTATGACTGAAAACCGGCATGGACGATCAGTAATGAGTTCATGGATCCCTCAACCCCAAACAACGTTAATTGTGAGGGAAGGCAAAGTAAATATACAGAAGTCCAGTTTATGAAATATATGCCAAGTGCACACCTTCCTCAGCTTCTCCAGCACCTCAGCCTTCGTCACCAGGGGCACCACAGGAACTGCTGCCGCCACCGCCGCCACAGCGGCAGCAGCCGCCGCCACAGAAGATGTTGCAGCACCTGCCCGACACCTGCCCGTTGAACGCCCAGGCTGATGATCGCCTCCGCCCCCGCGTACACCTTTTCCACCAGTTGCAGCAGCAGCAGCAGCAGTGAAGGCACCTTCGGTAGCAGTAGCACCACCAGCACCAGCAGCAGTACCGGAAGCTCCCGCATTAGCATCGGATGCTGCGGTTGTATTCCTGTCCAAGCCTCTCTCCCGACCTGCACTGATTGAGCGGCGCCCACCATCACCTAAGCCACTGCCGCTACTGCCACCACCACTACTGCCACTGCCGTTACTGCCGCTACTGCTGCCACCGCCACCACTGCCGCTACTGCCGCCCAGAGTCAGCCTCCAGCCCTGCACCGAGTCCATAGAGTCATTCAACCTCTGGCCGTGGGCGGCGCTGCCTCCTCCGGCCGAATCTTGCATCTGGAGGCGGCGCCGTGCAGCGGGAGCCAGTGGCAGAGGTGACGACTGGTGTGGGGAGATGTGTGGGCCAGCAGCAGCAGCAGTAGCAGCAGCAGCGACAGCAGCAGCAGTTGCAGTACTAGTAGTAGCACCAGCAGTAACAGCAGCAGCAGTTGGATCGCTTCGGTGATGCTGTTGGGAGGCATTATGCGGTGGCTGTTGTTGCAGCGGTTGTTGCAGCTGCAGCTTCTGGGAGGCATTATGCGGTGGCTGTTTCTGCTGCAGCTGTTGCTGCTGGTCCTGCCGATGTTGTGGCGGCTGTTGCTGCAGTTGTTGCACATATGTACCGTCAGAGGCAGGGCCCTGCTGCTGCCATTGAGTGCTGGTAGACACCGCCCAGTGTGTCGCTCGTATAGCGCAGGTATGAGGAGGTTCACACCAATCAGCCGCTGGTGGTTGGAGTGTGGATTTCAGAGCAGGACCAAACATGGCAGTATGTGCATCCGTCTCTGGCGGTTGAAGTGTGGATATATCTGGGGAGCCCAGGAGGACACCAGTCCCGGACGTCATGCACGAGGGCGAACCTGCGAGCAAGTGTGGATGTGCGGGAACGCTGGTGTGAAAATGTGTGAACAAGGGTGAGTGGGCTGATTATGGTGCACGTGACAAGGGACTCAGGGTGCTCCAGACTCAGTCTAACACATCTCCGGGCTGCTTGCCTCCCCCTCCTGTGCCCAGGTGAGGTACCCCCTGCGCTAAAAGTGTGTGGGTCCCAACTGACCCCCCTCATGTGCCCAGGTAAGGTACCCCCTGCGCTAAAAGTGTGTGGGTCCCAACTGACCCCCCTCCTGTGCCCAGGTAAGGTACCCCCTGCGCTAAAAGTGTGTGGGTCCCAACTGACCCCCCCTCATGTGCCCAGGTAAGGTACCCCCTGCGTTAAAAGTGTGGGTCCCAACTACCCCCCCTCCTGTGCCCAGGTGAGGTACCCCCTGCGCTAAAAGTGTGTGGGTCCCAACTGACCCCCCTCCTGTGCCCAGGTGAGGTACCCCCTGCGCTAAAAGTGTGGGTCCCAACTGACCCCCCCTCATGTGCCCAGGTAAGGTACCCCCTGCGTTAAAAGTGTGGGTCCCAACTAACCCCCCTCCTGTGCCCAGGTGAGGTACCCCCTGCGCTAAAAGTGTGTGGGTCCCAACTGACCCCCCTCCTGTGCCCAGGTGAGGTACCCCCTGCGCTAAAAGTGTGGGTCCCAACTAACCCCACTCATGTGCCCAGGTGAGGTACCCCCTGCGCTAAAAGTGTAGGTCCCAACTGACCCCCCTCCTGTGCCCAGGTGAGGTACCCCCTGCACTAAAAGTGTGTGTGTCCCAACTGACCCCCCTCCTGTGCCCAGGTGAGGTACCCCCTGCGCTAAAAGTGTGTGGGTCCCAACTAACCCCCCCTTGCACTTTAAAGTCCCAAGAGGTGATGGTGCTATGCGCCTCAAAGCGCCCTGCCGGCCATTTGGGTAGTTGCTTGATGGGCGAATAATGATGGTGTAGCACAACAAGGGCACCAGATCCAGACCAGCCAGAGAAATCCAGAGAACTCAAGATCCAGACCCTCCAGATCCAGATCATCCAGAGTACCCCAAACCCTCCAGAGAGCTCCAGATTTAGATCTTCCAGATCTATACCCTATAAAATGCTCCAGATCCAAACCCTCAAAATAGCTCCATATCTAGACCCTCCTAACAGCTACAGATCTAGACCCTCCAAACAGCTCCAGATCTAGACCCTCCAGAGACCTCCAGATCTAGACCCTACCACTGACCCCCCCCCCCCCCCCATTATCAGCTCCTCACACTGCCCCCACCACCACCACACCTCTCAGCCCCCCCCCCCCCCCCCCCTTATCAGCCCCTCACCCTGCCCCCCCCCCCCCCCTCTCAGCTCCTCACCCTGAGGTGGCAGGGGTTGGGCCACGCTGCATGCCTCATTGGGAGACTCCTGTTGGTCACACATTATGCTGGGGTGGTCACACATTCCGTTCTGCTGATCCGCCTGCCATCCAGCGGTTGCGGAGTCGTAGGAGGAGGTGCCATCCGGTGCAATGCTTGGAGGGAGGAAGAAAGGTGGCGAAGTTAGGGGAAGGGAAGGGAAGGGAGGAAAGGGAGGGGGGGGGGGGGGGGTAGGGAGGGGGGGGAGGGGGGAGAAGAGGGAGGGGGGGGAGGGGAAGGCACGTCCAGTGTTGGCAAGTGGGGTACGAGGGGAGGGGCATGGAGGGTAGAGGCAGAGGGAGAGAGGGATGCACATCATACCATTGGCAGCGGTTAGTGTTGAAGATTCATCCAGTCATGGCAGGCGTGTGGGGTATAGGAGACAGGGCAGTTACAGGGAGGCATTTTGTGAAGCTCCAGCCGAAGGTCGTATCTTTCTTTTCGACGACCGCCGAACCTGCCATTTGTCTTTTAGGATGCATTCACACACATTCCCGGGTTAACCACCGAAGACAGATGTTCAGGGTTCATCCACACATTTAATTCATCCACACATTTAGGGTTTAGGGTTCATCCACACATTTAGGGTGTACGATGCATCCACACATTCCAGGGTTTAGGATTCACCCACACATTCCTACCGCCCATTTAGCGTACCTTGTGTACATCATGCCATCGAAGACAGAGGTCAGCTCCGAGGAGGCTGGATGAGGCGACAGGTGGGCCTGAGGGGGGGAGAGCAACGCGCCAACCCCGGTGAGCTGTCCTGCAGCCCCGCCGTTGAGCGGTACGGACGCGATGTTGACGCTGCGGTCAGATGAGGAGGAGGCCGGCTGCGTGGCTGAGGTGAGAGGGAGGGAGAACCTGAGGGGGGTGGAGGGAGGGGGGGGCAGAAGGGGTGTAGGGAGCAGGGGGAGGGGAGGGGCAGAAAGGGTGTAGCTAGCAGGGGAGGAGAACAGGAGGGGTTTGGAGAGCAGGGGGAGGGAGGTGCAGAGAAGAAGGGGGGCAGGGTGGAGATGGAAAGAAACGATGCCATGCTGCAGGTTTGGAGAGCAGGAGGGGGGGAGGTGCAGAGAAGAAGGGGGGCAGGGTGGAGATGGAAAGAAACGATGCCATGCTGCAGGTTTGGAGAGCGGGGGGAGGGAGGTGCAGAGAAGAAGGGGGGCAGGGTGGAGATGGAAAGAAACGATGCCATGCTGCAGGTTTGGAGAGCAGGAGGGGGGGAGGTGCAGGGAAGAAGGGGGTCAGGGTGGAGATGGAAAGAAACGATGCCATGCTGCAGGTTTGGAGAGCAGGAGGGGGGGAGGTGCAGAGAAGAAGGGGGGCAGGGTTGGAGATGGAAAGAAACGATGCCATGCTGCAGGTTTGGAGAGCAGGAGGGGGGGAGGTGCAGGGAAGAAGGGGGGCAGGGTGGAGATGGAAAGAAACGATGCCATGCTGCAGGTTTGGAGAGCAGGAGGGGGGGAGGTGCAGGGAAGAAGGGGGGCAGGGTGGAGATGGAAAGAAACGATGCCATGCTGCAGGTTTGGAGAGCGGGGGGAGGGAGGTGCAGGGAAGAAGGGGGGCAGGGTGGAGATGGAAAGAAACGATGCCATGCTGCAGGTTTGGAGAGCAGGAGGGGGGGAGGTGCAGGGAAGAAGGGGGGCAGGGTGGAGATGGAAAGAAACGATGCCATGCTGCAGGTTTGGAGAGCGGGGGGAGGGAGGTGCAGAGAAGAAGGGGGGCAGGGTTGGAGATGGAAAGAAACGATGCCATGCTGCAGGTTTGGAGAGCGGGGGGAGGGAGGTGCAGAGAAGAAGGGGGGCAGGGTGGAGATGGAAAGAAACGATGCCATGCTGCAGGTTTGGAGAGCAGGGGGAGGGAGGTGCAGGGAAGAAAGGGGGCAGGGTGGAGATGGAAAGAAACGATGCCATGCTGCAGGTTTGGAGAGCAGGAGGGGGGGAGGTGCAGGGAAGAAGGGGGGCAGGGTGGAGATGGAAAGAAACGATGCCATGCTGCAGGTTTGGAGAGCGGGGGGAGGGAGGTGCAGGGAAGAAGGGGGGCAGGGTGGAGATGGAAAGAAACGATGCCATGCTGCAGGTTTGGAGAGCGGGGGGAGGGAGGTGCAGAGAAGAAGGGGGGCAGGGTGGAGATGGAAAGAAACGATGCCATGCTGCAGGTTTGGAGAGCAGGAGGGGGGGAGGTGCAGGGAAGAAGGGGGGCAGGGTGGAGATGGAAAGAAACGATGCCATGCTGCAGGTTTGGAGAGCAGGAGGGGGGGAGGTGCAGGGAAGAAGGGGGGCAGGGTGGAGATGGAAAGAAACGATGCCATGCTGCAGGTTTGGAGAGCAGGAGGGGGGGAGGTGCAGGGAAGAAGGGGGGCAGGGTGGAGATGGAAAGAAACGATGCCATGCTGCAGGTTTGGAGAGCGGGGGGAGGGAGGTGCAGAGAAGAAGGGGGGCAGGGTGGAGATGGAAAGAAACGATGCCATGCTGCAGGTTTGGAGAGCGGGGGGAGGGAGGTGCAGGGAAGAAGGGGGGCAGGGTGGAGATGGAAAGAAACGATGCCATGCTGCAGGTTTGGAGAGCGGGGGAGGGAGGTGCAGAGAAGAAGGGGGGCAGGGTGGAGATGGAAAGAAACGATGCCATGCTGCAGGTTTGGAGAGCAGGGGGAGGGAGGTGCAGAGAAGAAGGGGGGCAGGGTGGAGATGGAAAGAAACGATGCCATGCTGCAGGTTTGGAGAGCAGGAGGGGGGGAGGTGCAGGGAAGAAGGGGGGCAGGGTGGAGATGGAAAGAAACGATGCCATGCTGCAGGTTTGGAGAGCAGGGGGAGGGAGGTGCAGGGAAGAAGGGGGGCAGGGTTGGAGATGGAAAGAAACGATGCCATGCTGCAGGTTTGGAGAGCGGGGGGAGGGAGGTGCAGAGAAGAAGGGGGGCAGGGTGGAGATGGAAAGAAACGATGCCATGCTGCAGGTTTGGAGAGCGGGGGGAGGGAGGTGCAGAGAAGAAGGGGGGCAGGGTGGAGATGGAAAGAAACGATGCCATGCTGCAGGTTTGGAGAGCGGGGGGAGTGAGGTTCAGGGAAGAAGGGGGGCTGGGTGGAGATGGAAAGAAACGATGCCATGCTGCAGGTTTGGAGAGCGGGGGGAGAAAGGTGCAGAGAAGAAGGGGGGCAGGGTGGAGATGGAAAGAAACGATGCCATGCTGCAGGTTTGGAGAGCGGGGGGAGGGAGGTGCAGAGAAGAAGGGGGGCAGGGTGGAGATGGAAAGAAACGATGCCATGCTGCAGGTTTGGAGAGCAGGAGGGGGGGAGGTGCAGGGAAGAAGGGGGGCAGGGTGGAGATGGAAAGAAACGATGCCATGCTGCAGGTTTGGAGAGCGGGGGGAGGGAGGTGCAGAGAAGAAGGGGGGCAGGGTGGAGATGGAAAGAAACGATGCCATGCTGCAGGTTTGGAGAGCGGGGGGGGGGGGGGGGGGGAGGGGGTCAGGGTTGAAAATGGAAAGAAACGATGCCCTGCTGCAGGTTTGGAGAGCAGGAGGGGGGGAGGTGCAGAGAAGAAGGGGGGCAGGGTGGAGATGGAAAGAAACGATGCCATGCTGCAGGTTTGGAGAGCAGGAGGGGGGGAGGTGCAGGGAAGAACGGGGGCAGGGTGGAGATGGAAAGAAACGATGCCATGCTGCAGGTTTGGAGAGCGGGGGGAGGGAGGTGCAGGGAAGAAGGGGGGCAGGGTGGAGATGGAAAGAAACGATGCCATGCTGCAGGTTTGGAGAGCGGGGGGAGGGAGGTGCAGAGAAGAAGGGGGGCAGGGTGGAGATGGAAAGAAACGATGCCATGCTGCAGGTTTGGAGAGCAGGAGGGGGGGAGGTGCAGGGAAGAAGGGGGGCAGGGTGGAGATGGAAAGAAACGATGCCATGCTGCAGGTTTGGAGAGCAGGAGGGGGGGAGGTGCAGGATTGCCTGATGGATTGCCTGATGGATTGCCTGATGGATTGCCTGATGCATTGCCTGATGCATTGCCTGGTGGATTGCCTGATGCATTGCCTGATGGATTGCCTGATGCATTACCTGATGCATTGCCTGATGGATTGCTTGATGGATTGCCTGATGGATTGCCTGATGGATTGCCTGATGCATTGCCTGATGGATTGCCTGATGGATTGCCTGATGCATTGCCTGATGCATTGCCTGATGCATTGCCTGATGGATTGCCTGATGCATTGCCTGATGGATTGCCTGATGGATTGCCTGATGGATTGCCTGATGCATTGCCTGATGGATTGCCTGATGGATTGCCTGATGCATTGCCTGATGCATTGCCTGGTGCATTGCCTGATGCATTGCCTGATGGATTGCCTGATGGATTGCCTGATGGATTGCCTGATGGATTGCCTGATGGATTGCCAACCCTAAACCCTGGTCTGCATGCAGTCCCTTACACGGTAGCTGTTACAAAGTTGACGCAGCCACCCACAGTCTTTTGAGAAAGGGCCAGGCAGAGTGGACCAGGGGGAAACAAGCATCACCGTTTGCTTGCCTGCTATGTCTGATTGGTTGCACCGTCGCTGTTGCCGCTGCCTGTAAGGACGCTCTTGCTGCTGCCGGCGTGCTGACATGATGCCCGGCGTTGGCTGACGCAGTCTGCATGGCCGCTCCTGCCGTTGCTTGCATGGCCATAGTGTGCCCTGGCATGACTGCTGCTGCTGCCACTGCCGCTGTTGTCGCCGCAGGTCTAGCTGTTTGGCTGGTGGCAGAGCCCGTGGAGGAAAGGCCTTGACTGCAACCATACACACTGCCACCTGCTGCATGGGCTGCATGGCCTCCCTTTTCAGTAGCTGTTGCATGGGCTGCATGGCCTCCCTTTTCCGCAGCTGCTGCATGGGCTGCATGGCCTCCCTTTTCCGCAGCTGCTGCATGGGCTGCATGGCCTCCCTTTTCCGCAGCTGCTGCATGGGCTGCATGGCCTTCCTTTTAAGTAGCTGATGCATGGGCTGCATGGCCTCCCTTTTCAGTAGCTGATGCATGGGCTGCATGGCCTCCCTTTTCCGCAGCTGATACATGGGCTGCATGGCCTCCCTTTTCCGCAGCTGCTGCATGGGCTGCATGGCCTTCCTTTTCAGTAGCTGATGCATGGGCTGCATGGCCTTCCTTTTCAGTAGCTGATACATGGGCTGCATGGCCTTCCTTTTCAGTAGCTGATACATGGGCTGCATGGCCTTCCTTTTCAGTAGCTGATACATGGGCTGCATGGCCTTCCTTTTCAGTAGCTGATACATGGGCTGCATGACCTTCCTTTTCAGTAGCTGATGCATGGGCTGCATGGCCTTCCTTTTCAGTAGCTGATACATGGGCTGCATGGCCTTCCTTTTCAGTAGCTGATACATGGGCTGCATGGCCTTCCTTTTCAGTAGCTGATGCATGGGCTGCATGGCCTCCCTTTTCAGTAGCTGATGCATGGGCTGCATGGCCTTCCTTTTCAGTAGCTGATACATGGGCTGCATGGCCTTCCTTTTCAGTAGCTGATACATGGGCTGCATGGCCTTCCTTTTCAGTAGCTGATACATGGGCTGCATGGCCTTCCTTTTCAGTAGCTGCTGCATGGGCTGCATGGCCTTCCTTTTCAGTAGCTGATGCATGGGCTGCATGGCCTCCCTTTTCAGCAGCTGATACATGACCCACATGCCCTCCCTTTTCTGCCACGGCTGCATGAGCATGACGCGGCTTCAGCAGCAAGCGACACATGCCGGGGGGGGGCGAGGAGCTGCTGGGAGGACAGAGGGAAGGCGCGGTGGCGGCAGCCACGGCGGCGGCGGCAGCTGCGGTAGCGGCCTAAGGGAAGGGGGGGGAATGGGGGGGGAGGAGGGAGGTTATTGGAAAAGGGGGGAGGTGTGTGGGGGGGAGGGGGGGGGGGGGGGGGGGGGGGGGGGGGGGGGGTGATTAGAAAAGAGGGGAGGTGTGCGTGTGTGTGGGGAGAGGGGAGGTAATTAAAAGGGGGGTCGGGATAAACGATTGCATGAAGCTGCTGGGAGGACAGAGGGGAGGTGCAGAGGCGGCGGTGGTGGCGGCGGCGGCGGCGGCAGCTGCTGCGGTAATCGCCTGTACGAAGGGGGGGCAGGTTAATCACTCAACCGGTCATCAAATGTGCTTGAGGGCCCCCCGTGCCCCCATCCCAACAGAATTAGGGTATGAAGGGGGCACAAGTAAGCACTGTTTTGTGCAGTGCTTACTGCATCACTTTAAGCTACATTTCAGCCACACTGTGGCCACCAGTCCCTGGCTCGGCCAGCTCTGCTGCTCGGGCCGCCAGCCGGAGGCCGGTCCAGGGTTGGTGTCAATCAGTCCAGGGGTGGCCGCGGGATGGCCCGTCAAACGTGGTCCGGTAACCACTAACAAAAAACTGAAATTTAGGTGGGATGGGGCTCAGGTGAGTCCAGAGGGAGGGGACAAGTCCAACTGACGGATCAAATTGAATTTGAATGCAGCCATTGCCTCCAGCACCAGAGAATGGAGGTTGGGTGGGGGGCAGGTGAGACCAAAGGGGGTGGCTGGGGGAGGAGTATGAAAGCAGCAGCTGGATACATACCCTTTTAACCCCAAACACGAAACATAAACCCTAAACATAAACCCCTGAACCTAAGCCCACCACCTGGACCTGCCTGTCTGAGTTGCAGGTCGATGGGTGGGTAGGCCCCCCCGCTGCATGCATGGTCATTGCTGACTAGGCTGAGGTCCATACGCCGAATGAGACAAGCGGCTACTGCCTGGATAGCATGTACGTAATGTCCCTCCCCCAGCATGGCCAGCACGTCCCCTGAGGAGGGGCAGGTGGGTGGAAGGTGAGGAGAAGGTGCGGAGAAGGTGGGGAGAAGTTGAATGGCATGTACATCATGTCCATCCCCCGGCATGGCCAGCACATCTCCTGAGGAGGGACAGGGAGAGGGGCAGGTGGGGAAGGTGGGGAGAAGGTGAGGGAAGGTGGGGGAGAACAGAAGCGGTGCTTCAGCTACAGCTCAGCTACAACAGGGCCTGAAGGGTGCTTCAGCTACAGCTCAGCTACAACAGGGCCTGAAGGGTGCTTCAGCTACAGCTCAGCTACAACAGGGCATGAAGGGTGCTTCAGCTACAGCTCAGCTACAACAGGGCATGAAGGGTGCTTCAGCTACAGCTCAGCTACAGCAGGGCTTGAAGGGTGATTCAGCTACAGGTCAGCTACAGCAGGGCCTGAAGGGTGCTTCAGCTACAGGTCAGCTACAACAGGGCCTGAAGGGTGCTTCAGCTACAGGTCAGCTACAACAGGGCCTGAAGGGTGATTCAGCTACATTTGAAGTACAACCCGTCAGACGCCTGTTATGGTGGGGTACTTCAGTCACACTTCAGCGACATCACAGCCTGTGAGGCGCTTCAGCTACAGCTCAGCTACTTCACGGCCTACAATGGTGGGGGTCTGGTGCACCAAACCCTGCAGAGGCCAATCGCCGGTCCCCTTCGGCCGAGTTTTGGTTATAGATTTCCTCTCCAGGAGCCAGAAGTGTGAAAAGAGCCAGAAGTGTGAAAATTAGCCAGGGAAGAGGGCCCCCATCTGATTGCAATCACATATGTTCTGACTATAGCAGGCTCCTAGGTGCCCCCCCCCTCAGCCCCCCTCCCTTCCCCCCCGTCCCCTCCCCTCCCCTCCCCTCCCCACCATTAGCTGCCTTGAGCACTGATTCTAGCAGGTTCCTAGGTACAGCTGTGTCCAGCTCGTCTACTGGGGAGGCACGCCGCTCCCCGGAAAGCTCGGAGGAGGGGTTCCAGGTTTCAGCACGGGGTTGATCGGCCTGAGAGGTTTGAGGAAAGTTTGGGGGTGTGGGGAGAAGGTGTGAGGGGAGGCACGCCGCTCCTTGGAGTGCTCAGAAGAGGGGTTCCAGGTTTCAGCACGGCATTGATCGGTCTGAGAAGTGTGAAATAAGTGTGGGGGGGAGGGGAGGTGTGGGGAGAAGGTGTGAGGGGAGGCACGCCGCTCCCCGGAGAGCTCGGAAGAGGATTTCCAGGTTTCAGCACGGGTTTGATCGGCCTGAGAGGTGCGGAGAAGGTGTGTGGGGTGTGTGTGGGGGGGGGGAAGTCTGGGGAGAAGGTGGGAGGTGGTGGTGGCTATGTGAGGTGACGGAGGGACATTGACATTCGTTACACGAGGTGCTAGCAATTGTAGCAATTATAGCAATTGTAGCAATTGTAGCAATTGTAACAATTGTAGCAATTGTAGCAATTGTGGCAATTGTAGCAATTGTGGCAATTGTGGCAATTGTAGCAATTGTAGCAATTGTAGCAATTGTATGTGGCAATTGTATGTGGCAATTGTATGTGGCAATTGTATCAATTGTATCAATTGTATCAATTGTATTAATTGTATAAATTGTATCAATTGTATCAATTGTAGCAATTGTAGCAATTGTAGCAATTGTAGCAATTGTAGCACGGAAAGGATCTCGCCGGTTTGAAAGGCCCCAGCAGCATGAACAAGCATTGGTTTCGATGCTGGGGTTTAGATGCTGGGGTTTAGAGGTTAGTGTTCAGAGTTTAAAGGTCAGACTTTAGGGATTGGTTTAGCGGATCTGGTTTAGGGTTTAGAGGTTAGGGTCTGGGGTTTAGTGCTTAGAGGTCAGAGGTTCCAGTTTAGAGGTTAGAGGGCTTTAGATCTCACCGGTGTGAAAGGTTCCAGCAGCATGTCCTGGGTTGGGGAGACGCTGGCTCCATGTTCCTGTTGCAGGAGGAGGGGGGGGGAGGGAGTTCAAATGACGGGGGCAGTTAAGATGCATGCAGAAGGGTAGGGGAGGGGAGAGGGGACATCGGCGCAGGGCAGGGGGGGGTGGGATCATTGGCACTGAGAGGGGGGGATAGGGGGGGAGGAAGTTGAGGAGCATGCACTGACCATGTCAGCCACATGGGGGGTGAGGAGGCCATGTCCCCGCACCAGCAAGGGCTCCTATAATGAGGATTGATTGTATGCAGGTCAAGGTGTGCCCAATCCTCGTCTCGGACACTTTGCGGAACATGATTGGTCAGCAGGGTCCCAGTGATCCTGGTTGTTGCAATCCCACAAAGGTGCAAAATAAAGAAAGAAAGCTACGCCCTAATAGGGCGTGGAGGTTAAGGAAACAACGCAGCTTGGGGCCGTAACAAAGGGGCAAAGGGGGGTGCCGACGAGATGCTTCCGGCTCTGCAAATAATGGATGGGGGATGGCAAGCCTCTGGGATCCCCGGGTGCCGGCTACTCGGCTAGCCGCACACAAAGCTACATGGAATGTTACCCAGTGCTACGACGGAACGGGTGCCTTCCTTAAGCCCAAGGGCGTATATCTTGGACCACTATCGTGCTACGGCTGAACGGGTACCTTCCTTAATCCCCAGGCAGCGTATATCTTGGCATCTTGCTGGAAAGGGACCATTATCGTGACCCGTGTTCTTCGGCATATACTGCCGCACTGTCGGGTAGGGCAGACTGTGACTGTTGTACACATGTATATACTGCTGTCAGCAGGGTCTACCGCTCGACAGCTTGGTGCAGGCAGGTGTGGTATGCAGGCAGGCGGGGTAGGCATGGTGCAGGCAGGCAGGTGTGGTATGCAGGCAGGCAGGGTAGGCGTGGTGCAGGCAGGTGTGGTATGCAGGCAGGCGGGGTAGGCATGGTGCAGGCAGGCAGGTGTGGTATGCAGGCAGGCGGGGTAGGTGTGGTGCAGGCAGGCAGGTGTGGTATGAAGGCAGGCGGGGTAGGCGTGGTGCAGGCAGGCAGGTGTGGTATGCAGGCAGGCGGGGTAGGCGTGGTGCAGGCCGGCAAGTGTGGTATGCAGGCAGGCGGGGTAGGCGTGGTGCAGGCAGGTGTGGTATGCAGGCAGGCGGGGTAGGTGTGGTGCAGGCAGGCAGGTGTGGTATGCAGGCAGGCGGGGTAGGCGTGGTGCAGGCAGGCAGGTGTGGTATGCAGGCATGCGGGGTAGGTGTGGTGCAGGCAGGCAGGTGTGGTATGGAGGCATGTCCATGGCGTGGTATGGGCAGGTATGGCCGCACACAAAGCTACATGGAATGTTACCCAGTGCTACGACGGAACGGGTGCCTTCCTTAAGCCCAAGGGCGTATATCTTGGACCACTATCGTGCTACGGCTGAACGGGTACCTTCCTTAATCCCCAGGCAGCGTATATCTTGGCATCTTGCTGGAAAGGGACCATTATCGTGACCCGTGTTCTTCGGCATATACTGCCGCACTGTCGGGTAGGGCAGACTGTGACTGTTGTACACATGTATATACTGCTGTCAGCAGGGTCTACCGCTCGACAGCTTGGTGCAGGCAGGTGTGGTATGCAGGCAGGCGGGGTAGGCATGGTGCAGGCAGGCAGGTGTGGTATGCAGGCAGGCAGGGTAGGCGTGGTGCAGGCAGGTGTGGTATGCAGGCAGGCGGGGTAGGCATGGTGCAGGCAGGCAGGTGTGGTATGCAGGCAGGCGGGGTAGGTGTGGTGCAGGCAGGCAGGTGTGGTATGAAGGCAGGCGGGGTAGGCGTGGTGCAGGCAGGCAGGTGTAGTATGCAGGCAGGCGGGGTAGGCGTGGTGCAGGCCGGCAAGTGTGGTATGCAGGCAGGCGGGGTAGGCGTGGTGCAGGCAGGTGTGGTATGCAGGCAGGCGGGGTAGGTGTGGTGCAGGCAGGCAGGTGTGGTATGCAGGCAGGCGGGGTAGGCGTGGTGCAGGCAGGCAGGTGTGGTATGCAGGCATGCGGGGTAGGTGTGGTGCAGGCAGGCAGATGTGGTATGGAGGCATGTCCATGGCGTGGTATGGGCAGGTATGGCCAGGCATGTCCATAGCGTGGTGCAGGCAGGCAGGCATGTTCATGGCATGGTGCAGGCAGGCAGGCGTGGTATGCAGGTGCCCATGCATATGACAATGGGGGACAGAAGGAGGTATTGCCTCGCAAAAGGCGTAATGGCCCTTTCTTTGGTAGGGCAGGGCATATATCGGCTACCTTGGTTATTTGCCTCAGGCAAACCTATAACAGAAAAGCCGCAGAAAAAAAGGAAGACCTTAGAGAGCCCTCCACCGTAGAGAGCCCTCCACATTGGCCCATGCAGACCTTCTTGCTGCATGCATGTGTGTGCTGTGGCGGTATATTATCCAAATGTTTATGTCTCAACCGTGTGCACTGTCTGGCTCCTTCGAGACACGCTATCGGTTGAATGCAAAGGCGCTGGGGCAGAAGCTCCCGCAGGGACCCCTTCGGGTCTCGAGACAGCGCATGCATCCATGATTCGAATTTGTAGCTGCGTGCCCACCCTCCCTCTGTGCGTCAATATTAAAAAGACATTTGTTTCTTCTCATGATGTGCATGCATGTTCAAAGCAGCCCGACCGGTGGAAACACACGCACCTTGCTGTCGATGTCGGCACCGCGCTGCTGCATAGCGGACACCTCCGACCTCAGGCGAGCGGCGTGGACAGATGCGCCCACGAGCATTTTTATTATTGCGTCAGCCCGCTGACTTGCGGCATTTCCATCAGCCATGGCTCTCTATTCTACTTCTGACACTACAAGGTTGACCAAGAGGTGTCGTTTGCGAAAACAACCAGGTGCTGAAATTCGAAGCATTGGGTATTCGTTGATGAATTTCAATTTAAAACATGAGGGGCAGCTGTTTTGCTCCATTCTGTCGCGTCTCCAAAAAAACTGGCAATGACATGGTAATGGAGCCGAGTGTCGAGGAGGGGTGCCACACCAGCTCCCGGTGTATGGCATTTAAAATCCCGTATTCCTCAAGCCACGCTAAGGCGTTTTATTTCTTTCCTTCTTTCCCCACCCGCACCCGTTCCCAAGCGCGAAATTCGGTGACGTCTTTAGCATGGTCGTAAGCGGGCCCTCCTCAACCCGATCAAAATGGCGGATCACTTAGCGAGCATTTTCGGTACCGAGAAGGATATCATGAACTGCCCCTTTCATTTCAAGATCAACGCGTGTCGCCATGGAGACTGCTGCTCGCGTATGCACAATCTGACCACCATCAGTCAGACGATACTACTGAAGAACATGTACCAGAACCCCGTTGTCACTGCTCCGCTTGGCGCGGACGGCAAGCCGATGCAGTTGAAGACTCGGCACTGAATGCCCGTGGGTGGGAAGAGAAGGGGGAGAAGAGGCCAGGGGAGAGTCATGGCCACCCAGGGTGGCCGACCCTAACATGCCTCTGTGCAACAGCTGCAGCAGCAGCAGCAGCAGGGAAAAAACAGTGGCTGCTCGATGTATCCTTGCATTTTGTAGCGTGCCATGGGCAGCGCAATCAGCAGCAGCGCCCGTCTCATCCCATCCCATCCCGATGAAATGACAGCTGAAGAGTGGTTCAATCAGCTCTGTAGGCGCCAACTAGGTAGATGAGGCGATGATGTTCCCCTGCTGACGCCTTCAGCATTTACCACACATGCCCTGTGCTCTCACTACCATACAAGCCCCCATGCTCCCCCATGCCCTGCCTCACCATGCAACCTTTCAATCTCCATTTAAATTAGCCCTGCATGTATGGCTATCATGAAAGCAACCCTCTCACCACCATAGAAGCCCCCATGCTCCCCATGCTCCGCCTTGCCTGCACGATCAGCATGTCCCAATGCCTCCTCGCACCCCTTGGCCCCTATCAGGTGTTTCGCGGCCGCAGAAAGGCCTGCCATAGGTGGATTTGTAGCAGAAAAAAGAATCTCTGAACCCTATACCCCGCCAGGGTATTAGACTGAACAGCAGTGTTTATTTTTTCCTGACTCAGCTACATGTCAGCTACTACATAGCCTCTGGCCGGTGTCCCCCCGGTTGTGGACAGCCATGCTGCTTTGGCCCACCAGTCACAGGCCCACCAGGCCCACATAATTGGCACCGTAAACACTCAACCCTTTTCTGCCACCCTTCACCTTGGCCAGGTAAATGAGCGAGCTATTCAGGCCTATTCCAAGGAGAAAGACGAGGACGTGTTTGAGGAGGTAACTCAATCCGGCGAGATTCAGCGCACTTTCCAGACGAATTGTGAGGAGTTTGCCCCCCCTCCCCACCCTTCACCACTCCCCCCTTGCCCACTCTCCCCAGGACATGAACCATGCTTGATGGTATTTTCCGTAAATTACTCAGGCATGACCGCCGTAAGGGGGGCAAGGGTAAACTTACGTCCTCCTCATGTCACCCTGCCCTTCACCCCCCCTCTCCCCCACCCCTCATTTCCACCCCCTCGCCCACTCCCCCCTCCCCCCTCCCCCCCTTCACCCTCCACCCCCCTTCCTCCACCCTCCCACCTCCCCCCTCCACCCCCCTTCCTCCACCCTCCCACCTGTCCCCTCCACCCCCCTCCCTCCGCCCTCCACCCTCCACCTTCCACCCTCCCACCTCCACCCTCCCCCCTCCACCCCCCTGCCTCCACCTTCCACCCTCCACCCTCCACCCCCCCTCCCTCGACCCTCCACCCTCCACCTTCCACCCTCTACCCTCCATCCTCCCACCTCCACCCTCCACCCCCCTTCCTCCGTCCACTCCTCTCTGGACATGAATCTTGCTTGACGGTACTATTTTGTAATTGCCCATTCAGGGACGGTCGCCGAGGAGGTTACAGGGAGAAACAAGCCGGTGGAGGTGGAGGCGGGAGCGGTAGTGGCGGTGGTGGTGGTGACGGTCGGGGGGTGGGATAGAAAGGGGGCGTGATGGCGGTGGTGGCGGTGGCGGGCGCCGGGAGTGCAATACGTCGGCTCCTGTCTCAACTGGGGAGTTCCTGCCATGTGACATTTATGCCACTCGTGTCCTATTTGCACAATGACGTTAGTTGTCATACCTGGTATTGCTCGGGACATCTGGGGGGAGGTTTGCTGCCAGTTGTTGTGGTTTAAAACGGAGGGAGGGAAGACACGGGGTACACTGGGCCCAACTGCCACACTTTTCCAGGTCAAAGGAAGAATCATCATCGCATCGATATTTTATCTGTATGAACTATCTGATTAATAAATACAGGTAGCTTTTTCACCTCTACTTCCACACCTACTTCCACACCTTATGTTTATCGTTCTAGAGGGATGGCTGCTAACCGGGTCCATGACATTACGCTTTAGGGCCCTGCTCAAAAATCTGGGCTGCGTGCCCAACTGTCACCCTTTAACGTGCTTGAATGGCCTGCCTTTCCTTTTTTTTGTGGGAGGGACATCTTCCTCCTCCTTTGTGTTCCCCGCTCTTTCTTTCCTTTCCCCTCTTCACTTTCTTTTCTTCTCCCAATTTCAATGTTTTGCGACCATGCGGCCGGGCCTTTTTGAGCAGGGCCCAGAGATGTGTCACGTCATAGAACTATTTGAATGGTCTCCTTGCGTTGGGGGACTGGATGCCATTCTCTTGCTGTTGATCGCATCTAATTGCCTTATAACTGAGGCTGAACTTAAACACAGCTTGGGTGCGCTCGTGGCTCTCATCGTGGCTCATGTTCAATATATGTCAATGATGTTACACCTCTGGGCTCTGCTTAAATAAAGCTCAGCTCATGTTCAATGCATGTGAATGACATGCTGTAACACCTCTGGGCCCTGCTCAAGAAGGCTCGGCCGCGTGGGCACCCAACTGTCCCTTTGGGACAAAAGAAAAGAAACGGTTCCATGATGTCAACCCCATCCTGGTTGGATGGCCATCTTATGCTGAGGGGATGACCCACATGCTGTTATTCCAGCAGCCCTACTAAGCACGGAGGGGTGCACCTTTAACGGTGAAGAGGTATCCTTGTTGTTTATCTGGTGGCTGGTGAGATGGCCGCTTAACACGGTGGCCTCGACGCCTGGCTGGAGAGCCTGCGCCTAGCTGGAAGGCCTGCACCTGGTTGGAGGGCATGCGCTTAGCTGGAGGGCCTGCACCTGGCCGGAGGGCCTGCACCTGGCTGGAGGGCATGTGCCTAGCTGAAAGGCCTGCACCTGGCTGGAAGGCCTGCGCCTAGCTGGAGGGCCTGCACCTGGTTGGAAGGCCTGCGCCTGGCTGGAGGGCCTGCACCTGGCCGGAAGGCCTGCACCTGGCTGGAGGGCCTGCGCCTAGCTGGAAGGCATGCACCTGGCTGGAAGGCATGCACCTAGCTGGAGGGCATGCGCCTAGCCGGAAGGCATACGCCTGGCTGGAGGGCTTGCGCCTGGCTGGAGGGCATGCACCTGGCTGGAAGGCCTGTACCTGGCTGGAGGGCCTACGCCTGGCTGGAAGGTATGTACCTGGCTATAGGGCCTACGCCTGGCAAGAGGGCCTACGCCTGGCTGGAGGGCCTGTACCTGTCTAGAGGGCCTACGCCTGGCTGGAAGGCCTGTACCTGGCTAGAGGGCCTACGCATGGCTGGAAGGTCTGTACCTGGCTAGAGGGCATGTACCTGTCTAGAGGGCCTACGCCTGGCTGGAAGGCCTGTACCTGGCTAGAGGGCCTACGCCTGGCTGGAAGGTCTGTACCTGGCTAGAGGGCCCACGCCTGGCTGTAGGGCATGCGCCTGGCTAGAGTGCATACGCCTGGCTGTAGGGCCTGCGCCTGGCTAGAGTGCCTACGCCTGGCTGTAGGGCCTGCGCCTGGCTAGAGTGCCTACGCGGCCTGGCTGGAAGGCCCGTACCTGGCTAGAGGGAATGTCATTAACAATTCGGAGGGGTGCAGAATATTTGACAACGTTTTTCATGAATCCTCTGCATTCAGCTAAATGGTACCACACTCCATTCGTGTACCGTTTGAGGGGTATATCCTCGTCCGCTAGAAAGTTATGGTGAGTCAATGACATACCACATCTGGGCCCTGCTCAAAAAGTCTTGGCCACATGGGCGCCCAAATGTCTGGATGAAAAAAAAGGAGACTGTAGGCAACATGGAAGAAAGAAAGACAGAGGAGAGGGATACTGCGGACAAGGAGAAAGAAAGAAGATAGAAGAGAGGGATGACACCCTACCCCCAAAAGGAATGCCAAACAAGACAAGCACGTCGTTACTCTTTGGTGGCAGTGTGCAAAAGTGTGGGAGTCGATACCAGTACACCATTGGACCCAAAGAAAAAGACTCGGCGACAAAGGCGCCCATCACCAGGAAAGAAGGATACCGGAGTGAGGCGCCCATGAATTTGAGAGCATGGGACATGTGCCCGTACCGGTACAGGCACCTGATCTTCTAGGACCATGAGCAAAAAACAGTGACCCCCCTAGGCAAGCACCAACGAGTGAATGAACTCCCTAACCCTGGGCCTCACAAGAGGAGTCACTTTCACAAAAAAATGTACTGAAATGTGTGAGGCCGTTAGTATAAACTGGAAAATGGAGCAAACTCGTTAGTCAGCAGCGGCACTGTCTGGGTGGCCATACACACCTCGTAACTTTGCCTGGACGCTAGGGCATTGGAAGCAAGCATAAAGCGCATCGTCCTAATGCTCACCATCTCCTCTAGCGTAGTGGCAGGCGTGCCTCACACTGCTGACCCTTGCGCCGCTGGTATCCTCTAGGGTAACTGCACTGGGCCGCAGCCTTGACTTGTTGACGCATCCACCCAAGTCTTTCTCAAAAGGGCTAGGCAGAACGAACCGGGAAGAGACCAGAAAACGAAGACCGGAACACAAACCTGAGGAAAACATGACCGCCAGCAACAGACGACAGACGAAGAACATGCAAGACCAAGCATGCAGACAGTGCGCACGCAAGCACACTCGCCTCCTCAAGGAGAGGCTCCTGGGGTCACGCAAAAACGGCGCCCGCCATCGGCTGAATCCGGGTGAGGTAAGCTTCAAAAAAACCCAGGCTGTTATAAAGTTAACGCACCGGGGGGGCGTGGGGGGTGTGAAACCAGGAGTGGTAGGCGGCCATGCACCTGGGATTGAGGGGGGGCGTGGGTGGGGGTGAAACCAGGAGTGGTAGGCGGCCATGCACCTAAGATGGGGGGGGGGGGCGTGGGTGGGGGTGAAACCAGGAGTGGTAGGCGGCCATGCACCTAAGATGGGGGGGGGGGGGGCGTGGGTGGGGGTGAAACCAGGAGTGGTAGGCGGCCATGCACCTGGGATGGGGGGGGGGGCGTGGGTGGGGGTAAAACCAGGAGTGGTAGGCGGCCATGCACCTGGGATGGGGGGGGGGGCGTGGGGGGTGTGAAACCAGGAGTGGTAGGCGGCCATGCACCTGGGATTGGGGGGGGGCGTGGGTGGGGGTGAAACCAGGAGTGGTAGGCGGCCATGCACCTAAGATGGGGGGGGGGGGCGTGGGTGGGGGTGAAACCAGGAGTGGTAGGCGGCCATGCACCTAAGATGGGGGGGGGGGGGCGTGGGTGGGGGTGAAACCAGGAGTGGTAGGCGGCCATGCACCTGGGATGGGGGGGGGGGCGTGGGTGGGGGTAAAACCAGGAGTGGTAGGCGGCCATGCACCTAAGATGGGCGGGGGGCGTGGGTGGGGGTGAAACCAGGAGTGGTAGGCGGCCATGCACCTGGGATGGGGGTGGGGGCGTGGGTGGGGGTGAAACCAGGAGTGGTAGGCGGCCATGCACCTGGGGTGAGGATGGGCGTGGGTGGGGGTGAAACCAGGAGTGGTAGGCGGCCATGCAACTGGGATGGGGGGGGCGTGGGTGGGGGTGAAACCAAAAGTGGTAGGCAGTCATGCACATGGGGTGAGGAGGGGCGTGGGTGGGGGTGAAACCAGGAGTGGTAGGCGGCCATGCACCTGGGATGGGGGGGGGGGGGGGGGGGTGAAACGAGGAGTGGTAGGCGGCCATGCAACTGGGATGGGGGGGGGCGTGGGTGGGGGTGAAACCAGGAGTGGTAGGCGGCCATGCACCTGGGATGGGGGGGGGGGGGAGGGGGTGAAACCAGGAGTGGTAGGCGGCCATGCAACTGGGATGGGGGGGGGCGTGGGTGGGGGTGAAACCAGGAGTGGTAGGCGGCCATGCACCTGGGATGGGGGGGGGGGGTGGGGGTGAAACCAGGAGTGGTAGGCGGCCATGCACCTGGGATGGGGGGGGGGGCGTGGGTGGGGGTGAAACCAGGAATGGTAGGCGGCCATGCACCTGGGATGGGGGGGGGCGTGGGTGGGGGTGAAACCAGGAGTGGTAGGCGGCCATGCACCTGGGATGGGGAGGGACGTGGGTGGGGGTGAAACCAGGAGTGGTAGGCGGCCATGCACCTGGGATGGGGGGGGGGGCGTGGGTGGGGGTGAAACCAGGAGTGGTAGGTGGCCATGCAACTGGGATGGGGGGGGGCGTGGGTGGGGGTGAAACCAGGAGTGGTAGGCGGCCATGCACCTGGGATGGGGGGGGGGGGGGTGGGGGTGAAACCAGGAGTGGTAGGCGGCCATGCACCTGGGATGGGGGGGGGGGCGTGGGTGGGGGTGAAACCAGGAATGGTAGGCGGCCATGCACCTGGGATGGGGGGGGGCGTGGGTGGGGGTGAAACAAGGAGTGGTAGGCGGCCATGCACCTGGGATGGGGAGGGGCGTGGGTGGGGGTGAAACCAGGAATGGTAGGCGGCCATGCACCTGGGATGAGGGGGGGCGTGGGTGGGGGTGAAACGAGGAGTGGTAGGCGGCCATGCACCTGGGATGGGGAGGGACGTGGGTGGGGGTGAAACCAGGAGTGGTAGGCGGCCATGCACCTGGGATGGGGGGGGGGGCGTGGGTGGGGGTAAAACCAGGAGTGGTAGGCGGCCATGCACCTAAGATGGGCGGGGGGCGTGGGTGGGGGTGAAACCAGGAGTGGTAGGCGGCCATGCACCTGGGATGGGGGTGGGGGCGTGGGTGGGGGTGAAACCAGGAGTGGTAGGCGGCCATGCACCTGGGGTGAGGATGGGCGTGGGTGGGGGTGAAACCAGGAGTGGTAGGCGGCCATGCACCTGGGATGGGGAGGGGCGTGGGTGGGGGTGAAACCAAAAGTGGTAGGCAGTCATGCACATGGGGTGAGGAGGGGCGTGGGTGGGGGTGAAACCAGGAGTGGTAGGCGGCCATGCACCTGGGATGGGGGGGGGCGTGGGTGGGGGTGAAACCAGGAGTGGTAGGCGGCCATGCACCTGGGATGGGGGGGGGGGGGGGGGGGGGGATGAAACGAGGAGTGGTAGGCGGCCATGCAACTGGGATGGGGGGGGGCGTGGGTGGGGGTGAAACCAGGAGTGGTAGGCGGCCATGCACCTGGGATGGGGGGGGGGCGTGGGTGGGGGTGAAACCAGGAGTGGTAGGCGGCCATGCAACTGGGATGGGGGGGGGCGTGGGTGGGGGTGAAACCAGGAGTGGTAGGCGGCCATGCACCTGGGATGGGGGGGGGGGGGTGGGGGTGAAACCAGGAGTGGTAGGCGGCCATGCACCTGGGATGGGGGGGGGGGCGTGGGTGGGGGTGAAACCAGGAATGGTAGGCGGCCATGCACCTGGGATGGGGGGGGGCGTGGGTGGGGGTGAAACCAGGAGTGGTAGGCGGCCATGCACCTGGGATGGGGGGGGGGGCGTGGGTGGGGGTGAAACCAGGAGTGGTAGGCGGCCATGCAACTGGGATGGGGGGGGGCGTGGGTGGGGGTGAAACCAGGAGTGGTAGGCGGCCATTCACCTGGGGTGAGGAGGGGCGTGGGTGGGGGTGAAACCAGGAGTGGTAGGCGGCTATGCACCTGGGATGGGGGGGGGCGTGGGTGGGGATGAAACCATTAGTGGTAGGCGGCCATGCACCTGGGATGGGGGGGGGCGTGGGTGGGGGTGAAACCAGGAGTCGTAGTCGGCCATGCTAGTGCTGGGACGCGGGATCCCAGTGTCCCCTTCCTGATAGGTGACGGTTGATAGGTGACAGGTGACAGGTAAGGGCTATAGTTCTGTTGCTGCTTTACGTAGTGACAAAGGCGTCACATCAGTAGGCTTGGCTAGTAAGGGCGCACACATGAAATGTTGGTTCCTTGGGCCCCCCCGACCACCGGCCTTCAACTGTGCATGTTGGCGAGGTCCAGTAGCGCCAGCACCTATGTGGCAGGTGACGGTTGACAGGTGTAAGGCGTCAGGTGAAAGGAGACGCTTGACGGTTGACGGTTGACAGGTGGCGAGTGACGGCTGTAGTTCAGTCACTGCCTTACGTAGTGTCAATGACGGTACATCTGTACATCTGTAGGCCTTGCTGGCAAGGGCGCGAACGTGTAGGTACCGGTATTGAATTCGAAGCTGAAAATATGAAGCCAGGGAGAAAAAAAGGGATGAAGACCCCCCTCTCTCAAATCATCTAAGAACAGAGGACAGGAATTGCGTTAACCCTCCAATCGTCTATGCCTTAGGAGGATGCGGCCCATTCCCTTGGATCCATCAATCCACCAGTCATGGTCGAGGGCAATCAGTCTGTAGAAATACCCTTTGTTTAGGATTAAGGGTTAAGGGCCAGTGGGTGGAGGATGCAGCCCATTCCCTTGGATCCATCAATCCACCAGTCACCCATCTACAGAAGAACATACAGCCCAACCCTATCCTGTCGGGCATGTTCAGGCTCACCTCGTTAACCTCGTCCATCCACCAGTCATGGTTGAGGGCATGCAGTTTTCATCACTCTGCTGAAGCACCCAGTCCGATGTAGATCCCGGGTTGTGCAGCAGGGCAATGCAGTCCAGAAATACGGTACGGTCAAACGGTACGGTCAAACGGTACGGTTATGAGTATGGGATTTGTGCCCAAACGGCAGTATCGTTAAAGCAAGCAGCGCTGTCCCACTGCCCGGGAATTTGATCCTTGCAACAGGGTTTATTGAAGTGTAACCTTGGCTGGGATTAACGTATGCTTTGACCCTCAAGGTTGATTGCAGTGCGACATGGGTGGGAGTCTCATGGCTGCCTGGAGTGCGACATGGGTGGGATCAACAGGGCTAGAACCTGCAGGGTTGATTATTGGAGTCCAACATGGCTGGGAGTCCAACATGGCTGGGAGTCCAACATGGCTGGGAGTCCAACATGGCTGGGAGTCCAATATGGCTGGGAGTCCAACATGGCTGGGAGTCCAATATGGCTGGGAGTCCAATATGGCTGGGAGTCCAATATGGCTGGGAGTCCAATATGGCTGGGAGTCCAATATGGCTGGGAGTCCAATATGGCTGGGAGTCCAATATGGCTGGGAGTCCAATATGGCTGGGAGTCCAACATGGCTGGGAGTCCAACATGGCTGGGAGTCCAATATGGCTGGGAGTCCAATATGGCTGGGAGTCCAATATGGCTGGGAGTCCAATATGGCTGGGAGTCCAACATGGCTGGGAGTCCAACATGGCTGGGAGTCCAATATGGCTGGGAGTCCAATATGGCTGGGAGTCCAATATGGCTGGGAGTCCAACATGGCTGGGAGTCCAACATGGCTGGGAGTCCAATATGGCTGGGAGTCCAATATGGCTGGGAGTCCAATATGGCTGGGAGTCCAATATGGCTGGGAGTCCAATATGGCTGGGAGTCCAACATGGCTGGGAGTCCAATATGGCTGGGAGTCCAACATGGCTGGGAGTCCAATATGGCTGGGAGTCCAATATGGCTGGGAGTCCAATATGGCTGGGAGTCCAATATGGCTGGGAGTCCAACATGGCTGGGAGTCCAACATGGCTGGGAGTCCAATATGGCTGGGAGTCCAATATGGCTGGGAGTCCAATATGGCTGGGAGTCCAACATGGCTGGGAGTCCAACATGGCTGGGAGTCCAATATGGCTGGGAGTCCAATATGGCTGGGAGTCCAATATGGCTGGGAGTCCAATATGGCTGGGAGTCCAATATGGCTGGGAGTCCAATATGGCTGGGAGTCCAATATGGCTGGGAGTCCAATATGGCTGGGAGTCCAATATGGCTGGGAGTCCAACATGGCTGGGAGTCCAATATGGCTGGGAGTCCAACATGGCTGGGAGTCCAATATGGCTGGGAGTCCAATATGGCTGGGAGTCCAATATGGCTGGGAGTCCAACATGGCTGGGAGTCCAATATGGCTGGGAGTCCAATATGGCTGGGAGTCCAATATGGCTGGGAGTCCAACATGGCTGGGAGTCCAATATGGCTGGGAGTCCAATATGGCTGGGAGTCCAATATGGCTGGGAGTCAAACATGGCTGGGAGTCCAACATGGCTGGGAGTCCAATATGGCTGGGAGTCCAACATGGCTGGGAGTCCAATATGGCTGGGAGTCCAATATGGCTGGGAGTCCAATATGGCTGGGAGTCCAATATGGCTGGGAGTCCAACATGGCTGGGAGTCCAATATGGCTGGGAGTCCAATATGGCTGGGAGTCCAACATGGCTGGGAGTCCAATATGGCTGGGAGTCCAATATGGCTGGGAGTCCAATATGGCTGGGAGTCCAACATGGCTGGGAGTCCAACATGGCTGGGAGTCCAATATGGCTGGGAGTCCAACATGGCTGGGAGTCCAATATGGCTGGGAGTCCAACATGGCTGGGAGTCCAATATGGCTGGGAGTCCAATATGGCTGGGAGTCCAATATGGCTGGGAGTCCAACATGGCTGGGAGTCCAATATGGCTGGGAGTCCAATATGGCTGGGAGTCCAATATGGCTGGGAGTCCAACATGGCTGGGAGTCCAACATGGCTGGGAGTCCAATATGGCTGGGAGTCCAACATGGCTGGGAGTCCAATATGGCTGGGAGTCCAACATGGCTGGGAGTCCAATATGGCTTGGAGTCCAATATGGCTGGGAGTCCAATATGGCTGGGAGTCCAACATGGCTGGGAGTCCCATGGCTGGGAGTCCAACATGCCTGGGAGTCCAACATGGCTGGGAGTCCAATATGGCTGGGAGTCCAATATGGCTGGGAGTCCAATATGGCTGGGAGTCCAATATGGCTGGGAGTCCAATATGGCTGGAAGTCCAATATGGCTGGGAGTCCCATGGTTGGGATCAACTTTTACCCTTAGGAGGGGCGCGCACCACATCCGAGTCGTTATCATCGCTGTCTAACTTGTCAATTGGCCACGTCTGCATGGGAGACATGAAGTGACAAATATTAAAATTCCCTGAACCCTAAGTTAGGCCTTTCAATCATATTTTGGCAGCATCCCCCTCCGGCGGGCTGTTGTTGGATCTTGGGGCTCAGCCTAGTGTACTTTTAGTGGTTACCAGGCCACCTTTGATGGGCCGTGCTGCGGCCACCTCTGGGCCGATTGACACCAAACCTGGACCGGTCTGGTCGGAGGCCCGAGCAGCAGGGCTGGCTGTACCAGGGGCTGGTGGCTGTAGGCCACAGTGTAGCTGAAATGTAGCTGAAAGTTGAGCGCTAACCATTCCACAAAAACACTGGCTCTGCCCAAGGAGTAGCTTACACCTGGACTAACACACTGTCACTAGCGGACTGACACACGGGAGCTGCCATCCAAACTTCAAACAGGGACCTGGGTCCGGAGAAAAATGTGTCACCCATACATGGCAGAGGATACCGGGGTACCCCGCACCGGTGCCCCGGTATCCTCTGATTCCAGATGCCAGAGATCTGGACAACCAAGGTCCACTCCCCCCACACCCCTTGCATGGGCTGTCTCTATAATGCATGACTACCCTCCCCCCCTTGTATGGGGTGTCTCGACAATGCATGACTGCCCTCCCCCCAAACCCTTTGCATGGGCTGTCTCTATAATGCATGGCTACCCTCCCCCCCTTGCATGGGTTGTCTCGACAATGCATGACTGCCCTCCCCCCCTTGCATGGGCTGTCTCTATAATGCATGACTGCCCTCCCCCCCTTGCATGGGTTGTCTCGACAATGCATGACTGCCCTCCCCCCAAACCCTTTGCATGGGCTGCCTCTATAATGCATGACTGCCCTCCCCCCCTTGCATGGGCTGTCTCTATACTAATGACTACCCTTCCCCCTTGCATGGGCTGCCTCTATAATGCATGACTACCCTTCCCCCTTGCATGGGCTGTCTCTATAATGCATGGCTACCCTTCCCCCTTGCATGGGCTGTCTCTATAATGCATGACTACCCTCCCCCCCTTGCATGGGCTGTCTCTATAATGCATGACTACCCTCCCCCCCTTGCATGGGGTGTCTCGACAATGCATGACTGCCCTCCCCCAAAACCCTTTGCATGGGCTGTCTCTATAATGCATGACTACCCTCCCCCCTTGCATGGGTTGTCTCAATAATGCATGGCTACCCTCCCCCCAAACCTTTTGCATGGGTTGTCTCTATACTAATGACTACCCTTCCCCCTTGCATGGGCTGTTTCTACAATGCATGGCTACCCTCTCTCCTTGCATGTGTTGTGTTCATAAAGCATGACTGCCCTCCCCCCAGACCCCTGGCAGCTACGGTCACGACACAACACTTGCCTGTCCAGCTGGTATGCACTCCCTTCATCATACCCCCCCCTGATGCAAGCCGTTCACATCCCTCAACTGTGTCTCCTGATGCCTGGTCATCTCTTAACAGGTGGTGGCTCTGGAGCAAGCTCGGCAACAACATGGCCAGGATCCGTGCACAAGTCATGAAGATGTGGGCACACAAAGGGGGCTCAAAGTCCAGGGTTGAAGGTCAAGGGTCCTGGCCGCCTTGCCTGAAGCTGCATGGCTGGCTCTGTTGGCCGCCCTGCCTGAATCTGCATAGCTGGCGCTACTGGCCACTCTGCCTGAAACTGCATGGCTGGTGCTGCTGACCACCTTGCCTGAAGATGCATAGCTAGCGCTGCTAGCCGCCTTGCCCAAAATTGCATGACTGGCGCGGCTGGCCGCCTTGCCCGAAGCTGCAAGGCTGGCCATGCTAGCCGCCTTGCCTGAAGCTGCATAACTGGCGCTGCTGGCCGCCTTACCTGAACCTGCATGGCTGGCGCAGCTGGCCGCCTAGCCTGAAGCTGCAGGACTGGCGATGCTGGCCGCCTTGCCTGAAGCTGCATGGCTGGCGCTGCTGGCCGCTTTGCCCGAAGCTGCATGGCTGGCGCAGCTGGCCGCCTTGCCTGAAGTTGAATGGCTGACGCGGCTGGCCGCCTTGCCTGAGGCTGCATGGCTGGCCCTGCTAGCCGCCTTGCCTGAAGCTGCATGGCTGGCGCTGCTGGCCGCCTTGTCCGAAGCTGCATGGCTGGCGCAGCTGGCCGCCTTGCCCGAAGCTGCATGGCTGGCGCTGCTGGCTATCCCTGCCCGAAGCAGCAGGACTGGCGCTGCTGGCCGCATTGCCCAAAGCTGCTTGGCTAACGCTGCCGGTCGCCTTGCCCGAAGCTACAGGACTGGCGCTGCTGGCCGCCTTGCCTGAAGCTGCATGGCTGGCTATGCTGGCCGCCCTGTCCGAAGCTGATTGGCTAACGCTGCTGGTCGCATGGCTGGCTACTGCATGACTGGCGCTGCTGGCCGCTTTGCCCGAAGCTGCATGGCTGGCGCTCCTAGCCACCTTGCCGAAGCTGCATGGCTGGCGCAGCTGGCTGCCTTGCCCGAAGCTGCATGGCTGGCGCTGCCGGCCGCCCTGCCCGAAGCTGCTTGGCTGGCGCCGATGGCTGCCTTGCCCGAAGCTGCATGGCTGGCGCTGCTGGCCGCCTTGCCCAAAGTTTCATGGCTGGCGCACCTAGCCACCTTGCCGAAGCTGCATAGCTGGCGCTGCTGGCTGCCTTGCCCGATGCTGCATGGCTGGCGCTGCTGGCCACCTTATCGAGCTTGCATGGCTGGCGCTCCTAGCCGCCTTGCCCGAAGCTGCATGGTTGGCGCTGCTGGCTGCCTTGCCTGATGCTGCATGACTGGCACTGCTGGCCGCCCTGCCTGAAGCTGCATGGATAGCGCTGCTGGCCGCCTTGCCTGAAGCTGCATGACTGGCGCTGATGGCCGACTTGCCCGAAGCAGTATAGCTGGCGCTGCTGGCCGCACGACATGAAGCTGCTTGGCTGGCGCTGTTGGCTGCCTTGCCCGAAGCTGCATGGCTGGCGCTGCTGGCTGCCTTGCCCAAAGCTGCATGGCTGGCGCTCCTAGCCGCCTTGCCCGAAGCTGCATGGCTGGCGCCGATGGTCGCCTTGCCCGAAGCTGCATGTCTGGCGCTGCTGGCCGCCTTGCCTGAAGCTGCAGGACTGGCGATGCTGGCCGCCTTGCCCGAAGCTGCATGGCTGGCGCTGCTGGCTGCCTTGCCCGAAGCTGCATGGCTGGCGCTCCTGGCCGTCTTGCCCGAAGCTGCATGGCTGGCGCTGCTGGTTGCCTTGCCTCAAGCTGCATGGTTGGCGCTGCTGGCTGCCTTGCCCGAAGCTGCATGGCTAGCGCTCCTGGCTGCCTTGCCTCAAGCTGCATGGCTGGCGCTCCTGGCTGCCTTGCCTCAAGCTGCATGGCTGGCGCTGCTGGCTGCCCTGCCCGAAGCTGCAAGGCTGGCGCTGCTGGCTGCCTTGCCCGAAGCTGCATGGCTGGCGCTGCTGGCTGCCTTGCCCGAAGCTGCATGGCTGGCGCTCCTGGCCGCCTTGCCCGAAGCTGCATGGCTGGCGCTGCTGGCTGTCTTGCCTCAAGCTGCATGGCTGGCACGCTCCTCAGAGAGAGAGAGAGATGCTCGCTAAGCAGATGGGCGGTGAGCTCTAACCCCACATGCCGGCCAGCCAGAAGTTCACCTAGGTAGCGGTGGGCACCCTCCAGCTGGCTGCTGGAACGGATCGGGCGATAGCGTAACAGGGGCAGTGAGTCGCCAGCCTTGTTGCCAGGGTCAATGATGTTGTACATCTGCTCCACAGGCCGAGGATCACAGATAAAGCCATCCCGAATGAGCTGGATGGTGTTCTGACGGACCGCTCCTTGGTCAGCCAAGCAGGTGCTTGTCTATGGCACCCCCGCAGTGGACCTCGCTGCGCCCTCGAGCCAGGCCCACACCACCTCGATGTTGGCCTCCAGTTTGTGGGGCTGCTGATACCACACTGACTTCCGGATGAAGATCTGCTTGTAGTACCAATTGGCATGCTGCTGCCGGTGCAGCACACATTGCTCCAGCGTCCACTTCTCATCCTCTTGCTGGTGCTGATGGAACAAAGCAACATCCTCCTCATGCAATTGGTAGAAGGCTTGGCTGAGTTTGGCCATGAGCTGGCTCAGCAAAGGCCAGTCCTTGGGCACCAGCCTCGTCCACAGCTGCTGGATGTGGAACACGTCCTCATGCAACTGGATGCCGGGGAACTGCCGCAGCCACGGAGCACCCAAATGATGACTGTCCAGATACAGGTATTTGATGCCACTGTCCCCTAGGTAGCGGCCAGCGATGCGCGCGATCTCTTCCCCCACCTCGTCAGGCGGCTGCGATTGTGTCAGGTACATGGCGCCGAACTCCCCATGCCGCTGAAGCTTTTGAAGTCTCTATACGTTGTCTTAGTGATTTGCTGGTCTGGTTCTACCTTGTTAAGCGCCCATTTACGGAGAGTTTCGGACATTGTGTTATCCTGCCGATCGTCTTGAGGGCTGTCATCCTCCACTGCAGCCATAAATGCTACGAAATGCCAATGTAATTACTTAAAGGGGCTCAGGGAACACTAGGAATGAGAAACAATGGAGCAGGATCGGGCCAGAGAACTTCGCTCGTGAGGCCATCTTCATACACAACTTCGCTCGTGGCCTTGCCACGTCGGTTGCTAGATTCGCGCCTCGTTCACTTGACGCCGCCACGTCAGCAGGAACTTCGCTCGTCGTTCACTTGGATGCCCCGGTGGGGCCGTACATGTGTACCGTGTTTCGTGACTGCACTGCACTTTATAAAGGAGCCGATCAACCAGGTTATCAAGCGGCCACATTGTAAAGCAGTCCAGTGTCTCATACGGTGCGCAACGCTCCACACGGTGAAATGCCCTCTATTTGTTCGACAATTTTAATAAATACCCGTTCTTATCTTGGTTGTACCCTCTTACTGATCGCGTCTGCCACCTTCGTTCGCGCGCACCAGCACCAAATCGCCACCCGGCCGCGTCTTCGGCAACAACTCCACCCGTTCTGCATGGATGAACATGCTTCAGGAACACCAATGCACCGAAGCTTCTCGACTCATGAACCAGATGGTAAGCGTGGTCATATTGCTGATCCAAGGCACGATGCCACCCTTGCCTTAATGCCACCGTGGCTGGGCCCCGTCTCACTTCTGACTGCAGGCACATGATGCAGGAACCTGCTTGAGTGGCGTTGGACGCATATTTGTCACGCTGTGTCTTGCAGCCTGCCTCCCGACACCCATCTACTGACCTGGTTTCCCTCCTTCCGTAGGCGGCAAAGGGCCCTCAGGTCTAGCTCCAGCTGATCAGAATCGCATAATGCCCTTGCCCCGCACATTCGTCTCAGTGGAGCAGAGGGCCGTTTGCCCTCAGGCCTGGCAGACGGAATACGCACGGCTCCACAGTAGCATCCTGGGACAGCCGACAGCCTCCCGTCGCCTATTAATCGTTGAGGGCGGTGCGGGCATGGCCGACCGCATGATTTCAGCGGTCACGGGATTCTTCCTAGCCTTGCTGACTGACCGTGCATTTGTAATAAACTGGAATTACCGAGAAGGATCCCCTGCCCTCGAGGAAGGCTTTACGCAGCCAAACATTAACTGGACGTACTCCAGGTCTTTCATCGACAGCCTCCCGGCAAGCCTCGTCCATCGCATTACTTACTCTGGCAACAAGACAATGGTCCAAGATATGTTCGCAAGGCGAGACTTCTCGAAACTGCAGCATGCCAGTGCCAATGTCATAATATTTTCAGGCAACCAAGGTGAAACCTCAGGCCTTTTAGGGTTTATGGTTTGTATGCGTGAGGTTCAGGGTTTGTATGCATGATGTTCAGGGTTTGTATGCGTGAGGTTCAACTAGTTTAGCTGATGTTCAACAAGCCTCAGGCCTGGTCAACAGTTGTATGTTTAGGGTCTAGGTGAAACCTCAGGCCTCGTCAACAGTTGTATGTTTAGGGTTAAGGGTTTGTATGCGTGATGTTTAGGGTTTTTATGTGTGAGGTTCACCTAGTTCAGCTGAGGTTCAACAAGTGTAACTGAGGTTTAACTACCAGTAGTATAATTGAGGTTCAGCAGGTTAAAATGAGGTTTAACAAGTTAAGCTTCACATCCGCGTACCTGCCTCTTGACCATTAGCAACTTTCCAAAATTTCCCGACAGCTGAATCGTTCTAAAAATCCCAGCAAGACTCACATGTACACATCAACTACACTTCGGCCGCAATTCCCAGGCTTGCCCAGCAGGCATGCTGCTTGTGCCTCTGGTTGGGGGCCAATTGGGCCTTTGGTGGAGCGGCCTGTTGAAGGTGGTCTAACGGTACCGAGCATAGAACGCTGGTGTCCACACACACACCGGTTTTGTTTACTCATGTCCTGGGCTGTCATTATGCCATGTCCCTACTTACACCAACCCTCCTGCCTAACTACATAAAACACAGCCCTCTACACAAGCTTCAGTATGACCTCGCCCCATGTGTAGTAGTCTGACCCCGCCTGCCCATCCACATGTGAGTGGATAGCCTGGGTGGGAGAAAGATATGTGGAAATAAAATGCCCAAAACCAGGGGTACATCATAGAAGGGCAGAAGTTCAGGCGTTACTACCACCTGAGGTGCCCGGCACACCAAGCACACGGCCTCAAGCAATCAACATGCTGTCCTCCATGTTTCCTGTTTGCGTAGGCCAACTCGATTTCTTGTTTAGCAACCCGCACTACAAGCAACAACTGTATGGCTTTGGCCTTAGACCCGAGACAGCATACGGATGCGCATTCAACTTCTTGTTTGAGCCTACAGAATCAGCAATCAGGTGAGCAGATGTCCCGGCATGTCTAAATTTTAGGTAGCACTGTACCTTTGGACCACCCCTAGGAGGCCACCCTACGACCACTAATTGGCCCCAACCTGGACAGGTCTCTGGCCGGAGGCCCAAACAGCGTCCCTCGCCACCCTTAGGGCCTTGGGACGGAGGCTGGAGTGTACCTAGCAAGGATGTGAACATTGCTAAAAAAAAAAATTGACCCCAGCATGTTTAGTTTGCTTTACTCTTAATTAGTTGCATGCGTCCCCTAGGATGCTTGATCTATATTACAGCAACAGTTACATGCCCTATGTTCACTCTACCATTTTTTTTGTATCTGTCCTTATATTTTTCTGTTACTTCACCTCTGAAAATGCACACTGAATCGACGCGTTACATGGCAACGTAGTGCTTGATGCACTCTGCCCATTTACCCCCATTTATCTCCTTGTCTCATGTTGGCCGGCTCCCACCTTACCTGATGCTGCCCGACTCCCATTGATCACCAGGTCTGTCCTTGACCCGTACACGGTCTTGTCATCCAAGAGCTGGGGTGTAGTCAACCCTGCCAAGAAAAACATATCGATAGGCATCCAGGTATGTTACTATGTTGTATTTCATTGTTGCTGGCAAGGTCTTGACGATGAGGTTACCAGCATCTAATTTGCACTTAACCCTGAACCCTCAAATCATCATGAAACCGTGTAAGGTCGGAACTTTGCCCCCCTCTTCACAAGCAGCCAAAACTGGAGAGCAGAAGAGTATTCTTGTATCTGGCCATATAGCCCGACCCAGCGACCTCTCTCCCATCGCACTTGTCCTTGTCCTAGCATGCTGACCCTCCCTATCAGGAGCATGTAACCTCAGCCCCGCACATTTATCTTGCTCCAGACCTTGCCTCCCTCCTCATGCTGTTTTTCCCACCCGCATGCCTCCAAGCAGTGTTTATTTTCATGAGTACTGAGTACCAATTGATCACCTTGGACATACCTACCTATGGCCGTCAATCAAAAGCCTGATTGGCCCCCAACCCGGACTAGACTCCGGCTCGTGATTATACCCGGAGCCTAACGCCGGAGTCTACATTGTAGCTGACGTATAGCGTACATGTAGCTGAGCCTCACTCAAAGTGACTGTGATTTAATGGGAAAGGCCATGTTGTGGGTGATTATGGTTGATGAGTTCCATAGCTACATTCATCGCCCATACTGCTTCTTCTTGCCCCTTCATTGTGCACCTTGCCCCCCAACGCTCGCCAGGCTCGCGTTGGAGATCACGTGCTTGGGAACAAGATTTGCGACGTCGGCCCTTGCCACGAGGAGGTCGCAATTTTGTTTAAGTGTGCACAGGAGCTGGAGGATGATCTCAATAAGGATGGTGAGTCCAGCCGCACATCCACATGGATTGTTTAATGTCCGTTTCTTATTTGAATATGTGGCATGTTATTTCAGCCAGTACTCAGTACTTTCGAACCACCTTTGGAAGTCCACCGATTTTCCCCAACTGTGCCAGGTCACCGGCCGGAGGCCATAGCAACTAGCCAGGTCACACATGGGGCTTGTGTCTGGAGACTAGAGTGTGTCAAACCTCGGTCGCCAAAGTACTACTTGTGGATTTTAATGTTCATGTCTGCCACACATCCCTTGGCTATGGCAGGTTTGCATTCAAAAAAATAAGCATGTCTACCATTGATGAGTATGGTGCCACTGTATGTACAGGCGAGTTCAACGTCATTTGGTACCTGATATCGGACTGCATGGCCCTGCGTGCAAGCGCCAAGCGCATGTTTGGGGACAAGCTCCTCACGTCCTTGGATGTGAAAGTTGCGCATACATGGGATCTGCTTAGCTCGACAAGCCCTGTCCTCGGTTTCCAAACCGCCGTCGGAGAAAATTGGTTGCTGGGCATGACCGACTACCATGTCCTCTCGTTTTACAGCTCCTTCGGTCTCCTTTCGGTGCTCCGGAGCCTCCAATTCCGCCATTCGTTTGCCATCTCATCTGCTCGCATTGGCTGGAATAAACCAGGCGCGGATCGCGACGTGAAGAGGGGTCCAAGAAACAACCGGCGGTGCCGTGCTGAGGACTACGATCGGTTCCACACTGTTTTAACTAGCTACTTCATTAGGGTCTAGCCGCCCATACTCCATTTGTATGATCTGGACTAAAGACCAGTAACTTGCCTGGTGTGAGTGGAGCCTATCTACTCCTGTTATATGGCCAAGACGAAGAGCAAATCATGCAGGGTTCGTGGATCCCTGATTATTTGCCTCTGAGCGATTTTTAGCAGGGCCACAAGTAGTAACGTCATTGACCAATGTTTAAGAGTATTTGCATGAGCGGATTAAACAAGATCCAGTATTGGTAGATGCAGCGGGGACCCAAAAGGAATCATAGAGCTGGTGGAGTGGCCATTTCCCTAAAATGGTCCGGAGGTGGACATCGTGCACTGAATATGACTAAACCGCACATTTTGGTGTATTGCTCGTTGCACCAGAAGGTCAGGGAGAGTTAGGGGACACGGCTTAAAGACCGCCATGAAGCATGGTTCTAAAAAGCAGGAGTGTCAGTGGACCCATCGGAGGATTCCAATTTCAAAAGGGACAGCTTGAGTGTGCTCGCGGTACCAGTGCTCAGGGACAGCAAGGTACAATGATCCAAGGGGAGTGCGGATCTAGATTGCATGAAGTCCCAACTTAGATGGCAAGCGTTCACCATGTCGCAGTAGGCAAAATAACAGAGGCGTGTCTGATCCAACCCCTAAAACCTGACCGGACCCCAAACCAGAACGGACCATGGACCTGAACGGACCCCGACCCTAAGTGGACATTGATCGTGAGCAGACCATGACCCTCACTGAATGAGCTTCACTGATGAGCTTCACTGAAACCTCATCAGCTCTCCTCATGTTTGAGATCATGGCCATGCTACTGTGCGCGGGACTTCAGATTGCCGCTTTTGCGCCATTTCAGATTCAGCTTTGCACGTTCTCTTATTTGCTTTGCACACGATTATATATGGTATACATACTCGTTTATTATGGTTGAAGGTCCAGCGGCCATTCACCTCCGGGGCCTTTATGTCGTCGCCCCGGTTAAGATTGAAGCACCAGCTGAGTGGCCCGGGCGAAAAGGGGGAGGCCGGCCGCCTAAGCCGCAATCCATTGCCATTCCGCGGGAGCAGCGGATGCCGTCGCGAATCACTCCAAGGGCAACACCGGCGACCACGGTGCACGGCATTATGCTTTCCCAATCCCCGCCCAATCAGTCAGCCCCCCCCCCACGAAGGGTAGAGTCGCAGCTCAGAAGGAGTGTCTGGACCACCATATCAAGGCACGAAATACAAAGGCATTCCGCCGGATCCTGCCCTCTAAGGATGGCCTATATATATTATGATCGACGGGCTGCGAGGCACACATCCCAACTGGCGGCCTTGAAGGAGGCGACCTGGGCGGTTTAATACTTCGCGGACCAATGGTTTCCACTTTCCACGACAACATGTTGATCATGATATGTCCGGCACAGCGAAGTTAAAGCCGATCGGCGACCGAAGATTTTGGGACGGAATGAATAAAAGCCGAAGGTCCCGGTAGGGGCTTTGTGCGGGAGCCGAAAGAAAAAAAGGGTGACTACGGCCGTAGGCCGCAAGTTATCGACGGTTGGGTTCGGCCGACGGCCGAAATCTGACTGCGTTGCTCGTTGTTTTGCCTCGGGGGTGAGAGCCAACTTATGCTAGCCAACTTATGCTAGCCAACTTATAATTACTTCATACGATGTGCCAGCCTCTTTGCACACGCTTAGTGCTTCTTGCACCATCTTATACCCTGCAATCGCAACTGTCAGAGCAACCCAAGTCTGAAGTGCCATCACCTCCACCAATGATGGGTATCAGTTGTAGGCCGGTCGTTGTCTGGCATAGTCTGTAATATACCCGAATAGGAGCTTACAATAATATACCCGAATAGGAGCTTGAAAGATTGGTTGTGGCCACCACGGGCCCACTTTGTGTGGCAATATTTGCAGATCGCTTGTGGAGTAATGAACCCAGATCAATATTGCGCATGCTTGCCTGTAATAAATAGTTAGGTCGGACTGTGTGATTGTTTTTGCTTGGGAAAGAAATTGCCATGGCTACGGGAGTACTGAACCCGGGTTTTGGCTTGCAAGAAAGCGAAGGAGGTTGAATCTTTTCAAGTGGGAATTGTATAGTTTGTCCCGAGAGAGGGGGCACAAATAAACGGAAGACACCCCATCCTATAGAATTTTACAGCTTGACGAGAGCTTTCCAAATCTGGTATTGAACTGTTTTTGGCCTAGGGGGCTGGACATATTGAGAAGGAAGATCTTTATGCGGAAAAACAATGGACGCATGGCCAGGCCGAGATGGTCACGGGCCAGCACGCCTGCATGATTACGGTCGGTGTACCGCAGGCGGCACGCCCAACGAGGGTGTCGGGCGAGACTGCTGC
Source organism: Limnomonas spitsbergensis (assembly GCA_037349105.1). Classification (NCBI taxonomy): domain Eukaryota; kingdom Viridiplantae; phylum Chlorophyta; class Chlorophyceae; order Chlamydomonadales; genus Limnomonas; species Limnomonas spitsbergensis. The sequence goes on from JAYJMM010000113.1 coordinate 2,364,680, forward strand.
AGCACAGGAGCCCCCGATTGTAGGTCTGAGGGTGTCGAGCGAGGCTGCCACAGCATTGGAGCACCCAAGGGCCCACCGCGACGCGATCAGGGACCTCATGCGGAATAATGTCGGTGCCAAGTGCATACTCTGCGGGCTGGCTTCCGCCCACGAGGACCAGTTGTGCGAAGGCAGGCTCCAGCGAGCCTTCCGAGAAGGGGAGAGGGCTGGGGAGAGGCCGAGCATGCCAATCACCAGGCTGCCAGCGAAGCAACCAGAGATTAGGGCGCATGCAGCCGAGCAACGGCCCATGATAGGCAGCAGGCCCGAAGAAGGAGGGTACCAAAGTGCTGCCAGTGGCCGGCGGCAGCAAGGCCGCAAGAGGGCATGGGGCCGAGGAAGGGCCATCCAAGGAGGAGGAATGCCTGGTCGGGGGACCCCTGAGTGAGCTCAGGGAAGCCCCGTGCCAGGGGGGCGGTGCATGGCGGCTGGAAGAGGCGGGACCCAAAAGGCAGCAGCCCAATGCCGGTAGTCCTACCCGGGACGACAGGCCTAGCCAGAAGGGCAGGCGCCAGCCGGAGTCAGCGGGGGCGCTATCCCTGTCGTTGCACCACGACTCAGTCGCGCATTTCGTAAGGGCAGAGAAGGATGACGAGTCAGAAGAGGAGGAGGAAAACAGGACGATCGCCAAGCTGAGGGCCCAGAACGAAGGCCTACAGACGGAGCTCAGGAGGAAAGACCAAGCCATGATTGAGTCCATGGATGACACATGAAATTTTTGAGGCTGGCGGTGCGCCGTTGGAGCCACATCAAGCAGATGTCAGAAACATTCCGCATCTTCATGAAGGAGCTCGACGACCGCGTCAGGGACGCCACAAGGCTCCGCGATTCAAACCATGAGAGGTGGGAGCCAGCAGACGCCCGAATGGAGGCGCGCATGGCGCCCGAGGACCTGCATGAGCTGCATGACATGCAGGAGCAGCATGAATTGCTAGAGCGGCAGAGAAGCAGGAGAGGCGGTCGATCAGAAGAGCTCACGCGGTTCCCGTGGGAGGAAGAACGTGAGGTGGAGGGCGACCACGGGGAGGAAGGAAGGGTTGAGCCAGTCAGGGGCGTTGGGGCCCGCAGAGAGGCCGCCCCTGAGTCTAGCTCCCCCTCCATGAGGGCCCTACAGGATAAAATAAAGAACCCAACAACGCGGTCCCTCCCCGGGGGGGAGTCCGCCGGAGAACAGGAAGCTCAGGAAGACGAGCCATCTGGAGAAAAGGAGGCTCGAGCGGGCCAGAAGGACGGCCAGCAGACAAGGCAGCCAGCGCCAACAGAGAAGGGGTGAGGCCCCCAGAGGGCGCGGTCGGAGCGCCTAGGGCGAGCCAGGGAGGGGCCAGGAGCAGGTCCTTCTAGAGCACCAACCAAGGCCCGGCCCAAACAGCCACTGGCCAGAGGCGGAAGCCCGGGCAGGGTGCACCACGACCGTGACAGAAGCCGGGAGCGGCGGACTGACAGCGCTGGCAGAGGGCATTACGCTAGAGACCACATCAGCGGCATCCCAGACCCGTGAGGCTAGCGAGGCAGAATCAGAGATGTGCGCCCCACAAGCGTGGACAGGGAGCGTCGCATCAGAGGAAGGAGCCACGACAGCCACGACGCCCACGGCAGGGGTCACCACGTCCGAAGCCGCAGCTGGGAGCGCAGCCCATGAGCCCAGGGTCCGGAGGCTAGGTGGCGGGACAAAATCAGAGAGGGGAGAGGGACGGCCGGGGCCAAGAGCCAAGTTGGCAGACTATCATCGGGCAGGGGCCGCGACTCGCACCATGCAAGGGGGCACGCCCCTGGCCCAAGCGAGAGGCTCATGTCTGTACGGAAGGGCGCATGCTCCACGTGTAGACAGCTAGGAAATTTCGCCAAAGCCTTTACCCGCGTTCATGAAGGGGCCCGGCACAACGCTGGCCGAGATGGTGAATGGCCGCAGGCGCAGGGAGGCGCGGGAACAAGCATGGACGTCGCCAGAGGGCAACCATGGGAGGCCTAGATACAGAAGCCCAGCGGCGTGAGCAGCAAGGAGGGTGCCCTTCGAGGCCTGGAAGGTCACGCATGGCCATGTGGGCCAGGTGGGCCCTGGGCCTTGGCTCCCCGGGCCGCAAGATAGGCAGGAAGATGGGGGCGCACCAACAGCGTGAGGAGAAGGCCCTAGCGAGCAAGACAACGCTAGGTGGGCTGGCAAAGAGGGGCAAATTTGCCTGATGACAATTCACGTTGCAATTGAATGGGAGGGCTCCTCGAGCGAGGCTCAAGAGAGTGAAGAGGAGTGGCCCGAGGTGGAAAGCAGTAAAGTGCTAGAGGGGCAGGTGGCCTAGCAACGCCACCACTGGCTGATGGCAGTAGAAGCCATAGCCATGAACCACTATGGGACCAGGCCGCCAGGCGCGGTCGGGTCGGTGGCTCACGCTATCGAGGTCTTAAAGGACCTCAGGCGAAGGGGGGCGCCAACCTAGTGTGAAGGGTGACCGTAAAAGTTGCAGATTTTCCACGAAGAGGACTGGGCCAGGTACTACGAGGCGATAGACGCCCTAGAAAGGCAGGAAGGGGGGAGGCCATTGAAGGGGCCGAAAGTTCCAAGGAAAACAATCGCATCCTGTCCGTAGAATCAGACGGGGAGCATGTGGGGGCCCCAACGGATCCTGAGGAATACGCTGACGTGTCATGCCCATGTACCCCTCAGAGCAGAGACCGTCCCAGCAACGAGGAGCCTACCGGAAGCGCAAGGTACCCGGAGGTGGTCCAGGAGGACAACAAGGAGGTTGGACCGGGCCCCCTGCCGGTGCATAAGAGGACTGACTCACAGGATAGCCTCGGTAGGTCCGGAGCGGGCCCTAGCGCACCGACCCATGGCAGCAGGGGCCACGGGAACCTCTGGCCAGATGGTTTGTTACGCTCATAGGAGGATTATGACGTGGGGGAAGAAGGCGCCCGAGAAGGGCATGTAGTAGGGAGCGGAATTTTGTGTTGCCAGGGCCGCCGGCGCTGCCGGATTACCTGAGCTTTGTTCATGAGTATCATGTGGGAGAAACGATGCCGCACTTGTCCACAACGTCGACCATGATCATTGTACCAGTCGGGAAGGCTGATGGGCTGTGCATACTGCAAAGCCACATGTGCATGAAAGAGGGGGAAGTGGTCTGTGTGAACAGAAAGGTAGCCATGCAATTGGTGGCCATGATGGTGTTTCCGTGGGACGCGGTAACGGCGGTGCTGTTGATAGCCGCCATCAAGCAAGGGGTCCATTACGCCCAATACCAATATGAGGCTGTTCATGCCGAGGGAGTGGGGGCGACATTCGCACCCAATCTATGTGTACTACATTGATGACCTAGTCGGCATGGTAGTGATGGAGGGCATCACTGCGATGGATCCAGAGGACAGAATGGGGGTACCAAAGATGGCCCTGACCGAGGGGTTGTGGGAACGGGCCGATGAGGGGTTCATGAACACACCCTGGGACCGAGGGTGCGTATGGGGAATGGTGGACCACCCAACCCTGAGGGACCGAGCCTTTTAAATACCCTCGCAGGCGGCTGCGGAGGTAGTACTAGACCAGAGGGACGGGCCCACCAGCGGCAGTTATGACAGGACAGGGTTGTTCTAGGGCGGGTGGCCCCGGCGGTGCGCAATCGCGGTGGAAACGGCGTGGCACATCCCCTTGGCCGTCGCGGAGCAGGCAGTGCTATGGGGGTTCCTGCATGGAGAGGCCGAGGCCGTCATCCCGCTCCATAGGGGGGTGGCGTACTACAACGACAATCGAGCCACGGATATGAAGCGCCTTTCCTGTGTCCTTCAAAAAGGACAACGTGGTTTTTGCCTGAGCAACCTCAGTCACCAGTTCATGCTTATGTTGTTTGCGCTGTGAATCTGATTTTTTGTTTGGAAAGCCAAATTCTGCCCTTGATAGACTGAAAATAGCATTTAGCAGCGACCATCAACTTGAAGAGTTGCCAAGTAAAAATCTTGCAAAGCCCCGGCAGTGGAATTCCGGCTAAGCCGTGTGGAGAGACTTGACGATCAAAGTTGAAAAATTATAAACCCAACTTGATTGTTACATGTTTATTTGGATCAACGGTGGTGGTCGGACCGCGTGCATGCCAAGTGATGACATAAGTAAAGTTGTGGATCAGTGGAGTGCCGAGTCCAAGTTTGAAGTGTTTTAGGATTGTGCGAAGGTACGCAATTCTTGAGTAGCAACGTGAGGTGAGCTGACAGGATCTCCGAGCCTGACGTGCGATGTGAGGAGCGTGGATCTTGAAGCCTCATTGCACCAGAAGGTCAGGGAGAGTTAGGGGACACGGCTTAAAGACCGCCATGAAGCATGGTTCTAAAAAGCAGGAGTGTCAGTGGACCCATCGGAGGATTCCAATTTCAAAAGGGACAGCTTGAGTGTGCTCGCGGTACCAGTGCTCAGGGACAGCAAGGTACAATGATCCAAGGGGAGTGCGGATCTAGATTGCATGAAGTCCCAACTTAGATGGCAAGCGTTCACCATGCCGCAGTAGGCAAAATAACAGAGGCGTGTCTGATCCAACCCCTAAAACCTGACCGGACCCCAAACCAGAACGGACCATGGACCTGAACGGACCCCGACCCTAAGTGGACATTGATCGTGAGCAGACCATGACCCTCAGCAGACCCTGATTCCCTCATGCCAACACATAAGGAGCGCGCATGTGACTAACTGCCGCCTAAAGGCCGGAATTCGATCAACGACAGGAATTCCGGAACCGGAAAGGAAGGCAGTACGCAGCTGTCATGATAACGCTAGTATCGAGTGACAGCACTTTCTCCCTTGGGCCCATGAAGTACTTGGCTTGGTTGCTCTTGACCAAAATGGACCGCAACTGCACCTCATTACATAAATACATTTACTGGTATGAGCCATTGGCATGGTCGCAGTTCAGAGCTGGGCTATCACTGGCTGCGAGGCTGGGTATTATCATGCTCCGTATGGAGGACAGAAGTGCCCAACTAAGCTTCACTGAAACCTCATCAGCTCTCCTCATGTTTGAGATCATGGCCATGCTACTGTGCGCGGGACTTCAGATTGCCGCTTTTGCGCCATTTCAGATTCAGCTTTGCACGTTCTCTTATTTGCTTTGCACACGATTATATATGGTATACATACTCGTTTATTATGGTTGAAGGTCCAGCGGCCATTCACCTCCGGGGCCTTCATGTCGTCGCCCCGGTTAAGATTGAAGCACCAGCTGAGTGGCCCGGGCGAAAAGGGGGAGGCCGGCCGCCTAAGCCGCAATCCATTGCCATTCCGCGGGAGCAGCGGATGCCGTCGCGAATCACTCCAAGGGCAACACCGGCGACCACGGTGCACGGCATTATGCTTTCCCAATCCCCGCCCAATCAGTCAGCCCCCCCCCCCACGAAGGGTAGAGTCGCAGCTCAGAAGGAGTGTCTGGACCACCATATCAAGGCACGAAATACAAAGGCATTCCGCCGGATCCTGCCCTCTAAGGATGGCCTATATATATTATGATCGACGGGCTGCGAGGCACATCCCAACTGGCGGCCTTGAAGGAGGCGACCTGGGCGGTTCAATACTTCGCGGACCAATGGTTTCCACGACAACATGTTGATCATGATATGTCCGGCACAGCGAAGTTAAAGCCGATCGGCGACCGAAGATTTTGGGACGGAATGAATAAAAGCCGAAGGTCCCGGTAGGGGCTTTGTGCGGGAGCCGAAAGAAAAAAAGGGTGACTACGGCCGTAGGCCGCAAGTTATCGACGGTTGGGTTCGGCCGACGGCCGAAATCTGACTGCGTTTTTGCCGATGTGTCGCCGAAGTTTTTTGAACTTACAAGCTCCACCATACAAAATGGTAGGGTTTGCAAGGGATGGTGCATCCATTTTCACCGGCACCCTCATTGGTGTGGCCAAGCTTTTGAGACATGATATCCCATGGCTGGCTGCAGTCCACTGTGTGGCCCATCCCTGTCATATGATCATGATTTCTGCCAAGAATCACGTCGTGCTAAGCCATCCATGTTTGATATAAGAATAACAAAACATGTCCGAACAGAAACAAAACCGTTTCGGCGTCAACCGAAAAAATGGAATTGGCTGAAAGAAAAGTTTGGACCTTCGGATGGTCCAAGAAACGACCAAGACGGTCGAAGGAAAAAATGCCAGTTTCGGCGGTATCCGAAAAGAAAAAGACGACTTTCGGCTGGATCCGAAACCTAAAAAGGGGCGTATAACTTACTTGGCCACGTGAGGGTCTCCAAAAGATACACGGTAAGTGAATTCCCACGTGATCTCCCGGTACGCGCCCCGGAAGCTAAGGCAAGAGGCCCATAGCCGAACAAGCTTTACTTATCCATAATCCAGAAAGCAGCCTAACGTGTGCGATCTTGCGACCAGCGTGTAGTCACTGAGCTCACCCGTAGGCGTCCGTCACTGCCGTGAGGAAGAAGTCTGTCACGGATATGAAGCGCATGTCTTGTGTCATTAAAAAATGACAACGCGGTTTTTGCTTGACCAGCCTCAGTCACCAGTTCCTGCTTACGTTGTTTGCGCTGTGAATCTGATTTTTTGTTTGGAAAGCCAAATAATGCCCTTGATAGACTGAAAATAGCATTCAGCAGCGACCCTCAACTTGAAGAGTTTCCAAGTAAAGATCTAGCAAAGCCCCGGCAGTGGAATTCCGGGTAAGCCGTGTGGAGAGACTTGACGATCAAAGTTGAGGAATTATAAACCCAGCTTGATTGTTACATGTGCATTTGGATCAACGGTGGTGGTCGGACCGCGTGCATGCCAAGTGTTGACATAAGTAAAGTTGTGAATCAGTGGATTGCTGAGTCCAAGTTTGAAGTGTTTTAGGATTGTGCGAAGGTACGCAATTCTTGAGTAGCAACGTGAGGTGAGCTGACAGGATCTCCGAGCCTGACGTGCGATGTGAGGAGCGTGGATCTTGAAGCCTCATTGCACCAGAAGGTCAGGGAGAGTTAGGGGACACGGCTTAAAGACCGCCATGAAGCATGGTTCTAAAAAGCAGGAGTGTCAGTGGACCCATCGGAGGATTCCAATTTCAAAAGGGACAGCTTGAGTGTGCTCGCGGTACCAGTGCTCAGGGACAGCAAGGTACAATGATCCAAGGGGAGTGCGGATCTAGATTGCATGAAGTCCCAACTTAGATGGCAAGCGTTCACCATGCCGCAATAGGCAAAATAACAGAGGCGTGTCTGATCCAACCCCTAAAACCTGACCGGACCCCAAACCAGAACGGACCATGGACCTGAACGGACCCCGACCCTAAGTGGACATTGATCGTGAGCATACCATGACCCTCACTGAATGAGCTTCACTGATGAGCTTCACTGAAACCTCATCAGCTCTCCTCATGTTTGAGATCATGGCCATGCTACTGTGCGCGGGACTTCAGATTGCCGCTTTTGCGTCATTTCAGATTCAGCTTTGCACGTTCTCTTATTTGCTTTGCACACGATTATATATGGTATACATACTCGTTTATTATGGTTGAAGGTCCAGCGGCCATTCACCTCCGGGGCCTTTATGTCGTCGCCCCGGTTAAGATTGAAGCACCAGCTGAGTGGCCCGGGCGAAAAGGGGGAGGCCGGCCGCCTAAGCCGCAATCCATTGCCATTCCGCGGGAGCAGCGGATGCCGTCGCGAATCACTCCAAGGGCAACACCGGCGACCACGGTGCACGGCATTATGCTTTCCCAATCCCCGCCCAATCAGTCAGCCCCCCCCCCACGAAGGGTAGAGTCGCAGCTCAGAAGGAGTGTCTGGACCACCATATCAAGGCACGAAATACAAAGGCATTCCGCCGGATCCTGCCCTCTAAGGATGGCCTATATATATTATGATCGACGGGCTGCGAGGCACACATCCCAACTGGCGGCCTTGAAGGAGGCGACCTGGGCGGTTTAATACTTCGCGGACCAATGGTTTCCACGACAACATGTTGATCATGATATGTCCGGCACAGCGAAGTTAAAGCCGATCGGCGACCGAAGATTTTGGGACGGAATGAATAAAAGCCGAAGGTCCCGGTAGGGGCTTTGTGCGGGAGCCGAAAGAAAAAAAGGGTGACTACGGCCGTAGGCCGCAAGTTATCGACGGTTGGGTTCGGCCGACGGCCGAAATCTGACTGCGTTTTTGCCGATGTGTCGCCGAAGTTTTTTGAACTTACAAGCTCCACCATACAAAATGGTAGGGTTTGCAAGGGATGGTGCATCCATTTTCACCGGCACCCTCATTGGTGTGGCCAAGCTTTTGAGACATGATATCCCATGGCTGGCTGCAGTCCACTGTGTGGCCCATCCCTGTCATATGATCATGATTTCTGCCAAGAATCACGTCGTGCTAAGCCATCCATGTTTGATATAAGAATAACAAAACATGTCCGAACAGAAACAAAACCGTTTCGGCGTCAACCGAAAAAATGGAATTGGCTGAAAGAAAAGTTTGGACCTTCGGATGGTCCAAGAAACGACCAAGACGGTCGAAGGAAAAAATGCCAGTTTCGGCGGTATCCGAAAAGAAAAAGACGACTTTCGGCTGGATCCGAAACCTAAAAAGGGGCGTATAACTTACTTGGCCACGTGAGGGTCTCCAAAAGATACACGGTAAGTGAATTCCCACGTGATCTCCCGGTACGCGCCCCGGAAGCTAAGGCAAGAGGCCCATAGCCGAACAAGCTTTACTTATCCATAATCCAGAAAGCAGCCTAACGTGTGCGATCTTGCGACCAGCGTGTAGTCACTGAGCTCACCCGTAGGCGTCCGTCACTGCCGTGAGGAAGAAGTCTGTCACGGATATGAAGCGCATGTCTTGTGTCATTAAAAAATGACAACGCGGTTTTTGCTTGACCAGCCTCAGTCACCAGTTCCTGCTTACGTTGTTTGCGCTGTGAATCTGATTTTTTGTTTGGAAAGCCAAATAATGCCCTTGATAGACTGAAAATAGCATTCAGCAGCGACCCTCAACTTGAAGAGTTTCCAAGTAAAGATCTAGCAAAGCCCCGGCAGTGGAATTCCGGGTAAGCCGTGTGGAGAGACTTGACGATCAAAGTTGAGGAATTATAAACCCAGCTTGATTGTTACATGTGCATTTGGATCAACGGTGGTGGTCGGACCGCGTGCATGCCAAGTGTTGACATAAGTAAAGTTGTGAATCAGTGGATTGCTGAGTCCAAGTTTGAAGTGTTTTAGGATTGTGCGAAGGTACGCAATTCTTGAGTAGCAACGTGAGGTGAGCTGACAGGATCTCCGAGCCTGACGTGCGATGTGAGGAGCGTGGATCTTGAAGCCTCATTGCACCAGAAGGTCAGGGAGAGTTAGGGGACACGGCTTAAAGACCGCCATGAAGCATGGTTCTAAAAAGCAGGAGTGTCAGTGGACCCATCGGAGGATTCCAATTTCAAAAGGGACAGCTTGAGTGTACTCGCGGTACCAGTGCTCAGGGACAGCACAGGGATGGGCTGGGCAACAAAGGCCATGCTGGGTATCCCCCACACAGGGCAGGACAGGGCAACGCTGTTAGCCGCTCTTGGACAGGTGTCCAAGGGAAGGGCGGGACGCGAAGCAGCACTGGCTGTTAAGGCCTTCGCAGACGAGTGGTGCAACGAGGTAACAGGAAATCAAGTGGAACCTGGATCCGAGCCGGAAGAGGAGGAGGACCAGGCATGGGAAGGATTTGAAACAGCAGTGCAGCGACCGGAGGAGCTCAGGGAGGTGCAAAGGTGGCAGCAGCAGGCAAGAGCCGCGCCAACCCCGGCACTCAGATCAGAGGCCTTCGAGGTCAGCAGCGAGCCAAGCCTGAGGGGGCGACCAAGGGGCAGGGAAATGCCCAGAGCCAGCAGTCCAGCCGCCAGCGAAAGGGCGGAGTTGACTAGCCGATCACTCGCCAGGATGGCAGAGCAAGGCACAGCAACACGCAGAGCAAGCAGGCAAGAGTCTTATGCGTTGCTACGCATAGTCGAGGACAAAGAAAACACATGCCAGGAAACCCAGGTGGATTACATCAAGGAATTCCTGAGGAACAGGCAGGCGGGCACAACAAGTGGAACCAGGAGGAATGAGCCTGCAGGCAGCGTACGGAGCAGTGGTCCAAGAATGCAGGAAGCCAGAGAGGAAACGCAGTCTGATTCCTATGCCAGGAATTACACAGGCGGGACGCAGCCAGGTTGGCAGGGCCAGGAGCCGCCCAGGGGGCAGGCATACAACAGAGAACAGCCAAACCGGCATAGCCAGGAGCAGCCCAGAGGGCAGGCAGATAGCAGGGAACATCCAAGCCAGCATAGCCAGGAGCCGCCCAGAGAGCAGGCAGATGGCAGGGAACAGCCAAGCCAGCAAAGCCAGGAGCAACCCAGGGGACCAGCGGAACACAGCAGAGGGGTGAGGCAGGAACGGCAAGACCAGGAGCTGCCCAGGGGACATGCAGAGCCGGGCAGAGCGCAGTCTTGGAGGCCTGGCTCTGACAGCAGACCAGGCAGAAACGAATCAGAACGGCTGCCACCCGAGGGAAGTAGAAGCTCTGCAGGAAGGGCATGCAGGCAGCCATCACGAGAAGATCATGATCAGGAGGAGGATTATTACAGACACGACAGATACCATTCAGGTCACAGCCCATCGAGGGGCGGTGGTGGAGGATCTAGGTCGCGGTCAGAATCAGTTGATTCGGGACCAGGAGGAGCGGACAGACGCAGGCCAGGAGCTAGGCAGGAGTCCAGCGACCAGGAAATGAAGAGGCTCGAGAGGGAGCAGGCAAGGGTGAACCTGCAGCTGCAGCAGCAAATGGTCCTGCAGCTGGCAGGGGTAGCCAAATTCACCAAAATCCCAGCCATCCAAGGCAACGTGCCAGTGTTGGATATGTCGCACCCAGGCGCGGTCGCAGCCAGGAAATATTGCCAGGCATGTGGATATTGGGGATCGCACAACAGGCTGGCGCTGTCAGATGACCCGCCAGCGCTGGCTGTGGTAGCCGGAGAAATAGCTGGGTCGTGCCAGTCGCCATCAGCCATGACGATGTTGGTGAAATCACTGGTCAAGCTATGGGACAGCAAGCCGGCTAGCGTGGGGCCACTGATGGTAGGCATCAGGGCGGCGCCCCATGCAGGAGACAGGGCTGCCAGAGAAGCAGAAAGGATAAGGGGGATGTGGGTTGCCCCAGCAGAGGAGCAGTGTTGTGAAGCCTCGCTGCTAACCTTGTGGATCAAAGTGGTTCAAGCAGAGGTGGGAAAGCCAACCTCGGATGAGAGGACAGCCATTTCCAACCTCAGGCTAGGGGTGAAGACCACTCTCGACCCTGACGTCAAGCCAGAGGAGACGGTGGAAGCATTTGCTCACAGAGTGCTGTCGACAGCAGAGTTGCTGCAGATCTCAAGGGATGCAGTGGACCACTTTGGCAGGAGGCACTCGGTCTCGCATCTGTTCCATGATGGACTTCCAGCGCTCGCTAAGGCCAAACTGAGCAAGTTTGTTATGACCGTCCCAGGGTACCTCAGCATGACAGACGAAGTAAAGTAGTAGGGGCGGTACCCAAGAGACGGAGACTTCCAGACAGAGATATCCAGTTAGGGACTTCCAGTTACAGTTATCTTGTTAACAAGCTCTTGTCTGAAGTACAAGGAGCATGAGTGTACAGTGATGTACCGTATTTGTGAGTAGAGGACACCTCTCTAAGGTGTCCTGACCGGAGTTTACGGTATTTACCATAGTATTGCAGTTACTGCTTTATGGTGCGACATACACAAAGGCACCTTGTACTACACTACCGAGATACGAGGGCTGTAAGGGGTTAATAGGTACAGAGTACCGGTATCCCGACAGCCCTAAGAGGAAAATCCTCACTGGTTGGCCTACCTGGGCGCCCCTGGCTTGTGGGTACCGCCCCTAATTTACTCGCCCCCCGCTCCCCCACGTTAAGCCCCTCGGGCATGCGTGGGGAGCCGGACTAGGGGTGGTACTGAAAGCGAAATTGGAAAATATGTACACTCAGAAAAGGGAAATTCCCTAACATAGAAGTCTCCTAACATCTGCTTGCAAACCTGATAGTCTGAAGAAAAGAAATCCACTGAATCCCGTGGTTAACCCTAGGTTCTCCCACGTTCTTCACACGCTCGACAAAAGCCTCTGGGCTACTCCCGATCTCTCCCTGGCCTGATCAGGGCACAAAGAATCCGGTACCTTCACCAGTGTCATGCTTGGGTAAACTCAAAAACCATCAGAAACCGTTAGAAATCCAGAATCCGTCAGAATCTACAGAATCCTCAGAAACTGTCAGCATCCACATGTTCTACCGCTTGGAAGCGTTCCAATCCAATGCCTCAGTCAGGCACACAGACAACCGCAGACCGTCCGCTGCTCTCGCCCCAATGCACCGTTGACACCCGGCCCTAGGCCACATGAGATGCGTGAAGTAGCAGCGGTGTCTTATCCTAGGCTTGCCCCTCTGCTGGTTGGCCATGCGGCAATCTCTACTTCAGAGGCAATTGTCATGCAAGTCTACCACTTGAATCAGCGCTGTAGCCGTCGTCACTATGTACTCCTTTGGCTCGCTGCTCATGCTCCTACGGTACATCGGGAAAGCTTTTTACTTGAGTACTAGGCTACGTCCCGCTGGCCGTCGGCCCACTGCCTGCTGCCTACTAGTGCCAGTCGTGCCGCCCATGGGGTGTTCCCCTAGGGCTGGCACCGGCTCATTCTTCCAGGTATGGCGTGGGTTCCGTCAAGTGCTCAGCGCGTACTGCCGTTCTAGGGGATTCCTATTCCCCCTTAGCCCTTCCTGGCTGTCTGCCCCTCCAGGGCCGACACCTCCTCTTCGTTGGAAGCCTAGCGCCACCTTGGCCCTTCAATGGACTGCTCGCGAGGTGACATTGGCTTCTCCCCTATCATTGGTGTACGCGATGCCATTGAGTCCGCCCGCCATTGGTCTTGTAACAACCCGCCCCCCCTGCCGGGTGGCAGGGTTGGTCTAGGTGTCCAACGTGCCGGCTTCCTCCGCTCGCCCGTCTCATCCGCCTCTTCCGTCTCATCCTCCTCTGCCGTCTCTTCTTCCTCATCTGTCTCGTCCTCATCTTCCGTCTCTTCGGCCTCTTCTGCCGTCGGCCTGTGATCTGCGACCACCAGGTCTCCCATTTCCAAGGCGAACCTCTCCCACAGCACCACCTGCTGCGTCAGCACAGTGATCTGCTCCTCGTCGGTGATGCACAGGTAGTTGGGCACAGTCATCCTGAACGCGCACAGCTTGGCCTTGGTGGCCACTGGCAGCCCTTCATAGAACATGTGCGAGACCGAGTGCTTTCTGCCAAAGTGGTCTGCTGCATCCATGGAGATCTGCAGCAGCTCTGCCGTGGACAGGACTCTGTGGGCAAATGCCTCCACAGTCTCCTCCGGCTTGACTCCCGGGTCCAAGGTCGTTTTGACTCCCAGCTTGAGGCCGGTGACCGCTGCCCTCTCGTCTGAAGTTGGCTTGCCCACCTCCTTCTGCACCACTCTAATCCACAGGGTAAGCAGGGACACCTCGCTTGGCGGCCCGTTCCCCGGGGACGACCACGTCTCCTTGATCTGCCCGACCTCCTGGGAGGCCCTGTCTCCCTGAGGTGCCGCCCTAATGGCGACTACCAGCGGCTCCATGCAGGCTGGCTTGTAGTTCCACATGCCGACCAATGATCGGACCAGCAAGGCCATGGCTGAGGGGGACTGGCATGACCCTGCGATCTCCCCTGCCACCACTGCCAGCGCTGGCGGCTCGTCGGATAATGCCAGGCGGTTGTGCGAGCCCCAGGAGCTGCAGGCATGGCAGTACTGCCTGGCTGCGACCGCCCCCGGCTGGGACATGTCCAGCACCGGCACGTTGCCTTGGATGGTGGGGATCTTGGTGAACCTGGTTCCCCCGGCCAGCTGCTGGATCATATGTTTCTGCAGCTGCGAATGTGCCTCCGCCTGCTCCAAGGCCACCCTCTCCCTTTTCTGCTTCATGGATTCCCTGCTGGATCCCTGGCCGCGTCCCTCCGATCCTTCCGAATCCGATTTGCTGGGGTCAGAGCCTGACCCGCCGCCTCCACCCCTGGTTGGGTTCCGGCTGCGCTGGTCCCGGCTGTCTCTGCGGTCTGCACTTCCCAGGGACTGTCCGCCCCTAGACGGTCGCTCGCTTGCCTCGCTTCTGGGGGCCCTGCCTCCCTCTGACGGCGGCTGAACTGGCCCTTGGTGCTCCACTCCTCCTCCTGATCCTGCCTGCCGCCTGGGTGGGTTGGATCCGGAGCTCCGCGATGTGGTCCGCCTGGCCCTCCTGGCCGATGATTTCCTTGTTTTCCACAATCCGCAGCATCGCATAGGACTCTTGCCTGCTTGCCCTTCTTGGCTCCGAGCTCTACTTTGCCATCCTGGCCAGAGACAGGCTGGTCAGCCTCAGCTGCTCGCTGGCCGCGATGCTTCTTGGCCTGGGTCTGCTCCTGTCGGCCCTCCGCTGGCCCCTGAGGCTAAGCTTGCTGCCTGCTTCCAGGCGTTCCCACCTGGCCTGGCGTGTGGCTGGTACGGCTCTCCCTGTCTGCGCCTGCCACCTCTGGACTTCCCTGAGGCTGTCTGGCTCCAGCCTGGCCGCCTCGAATCCTTCCCACTCCTGGGGCTCCTCCTCCTCCTCTGGCTCGAACTCGGGCTCTTCCTAATCTCCTGCCACGCTGGCGCACCATTCGTCTGCAAATGCCTTAACCGCCAGGGCCGCCTCTTGTCCAGCCATTCCCTTGGACACCCTTCCTAGGGCTGCTAGCAGCGTTGCTCTGTCCTGCCCCGTGTGAGGGATCCCCATCAAGGCTTTCGTCGCCCACTCTGCCAGATGGTGGCTCCTGAACTCCTCAATGGCCCTCGCCTGGTCACTGCCGTGAGAGAAATGCGTGGCACACACCGCCTTCCACAAACCGTCAAGATCTTGCACCAGCATGCTCCACCCAATTGGCGGGGCCTCCACTTCCTCCTCATCCGTCATGTCCACTGACATCCTGCTTGCACCGCCCCCAGATCCACTGGGACATGCAGCCTGCCCACCGGTCACGGGTGTCCGAACTGGGTTGTTGGAATACATGTACAGGCTTGCACCCTGACCTTGGTACCTCTGCTCTCTCAACCTGGGTCTGCCCTTCTCGGGCCCTTGGACTGACCCTCGGACACTGGGCGGAACCTTGGATCGCATCGTGCCATACCCCGTGGACGCGAGTGCTGTTTGAACGGGTACTTGGCGCGGCTGCGCTTGCTGCCTCTTGTGGGGTCCATACGTGGGTGCCAACCACAGGGGCTTCCAAATGCTTTCCTGCACAACAGCTTCCACCCTGTCCCCCATTGGGTTGGGCTCTTCTTCCTCCTCCCTGCTGGAGCCTGCCTCAGCCTTCTGGGGCTGGCTGGTGTGGCTCCTGCGGCTGACCCAGCCCCGGGTTCTCAACCGCCTCCATCCTTGCCTGCCTTGCTCCTCCCCTCTGGATGTTGGCATCCATGAGATGCTCACATGCCCTGTCGCTGTGCTCGCACTCGAACCCGCAGAACATGCATACTCCTCATTTGTTACGCCTCATGGCCTGACGCATGCGGATTTCCATTGGTTGCTGACGGGCACCTGCTGCACGGTCCTCCCAGAGCCTGGCCAGCTCCACAGCTGCAGGCGCTACCGCATGAATTGCTACCGGACACACATTTCTGCTGCTGCTGTCGTCCTCGGGTACTGGCACCGGAGACCTGCTGCTTCTAGCTGCTTCCAGGTCACTGTCAGCTGCCCTGCCTGCCACTGCTAGGCTGGAACTGCTGCAGCCGAGACTCAGGCTAGGGCTGGCTTGACCCACTGGCCCACCCGGCTCTGCTGAGCGGGAGCCCTCCTGCCTGGGCAATCTGGGCATGCACTCCTGGTGTTGCGGTGGCTGTGCCTCTTCTTTCGCCTCATGGCTGGCCTGCTCAGCCCCGTGCCCCCCGGGTGGTGCCACGTGCCATGCAACCATGGCTGCGTGCTGCAGCTGCTGCTCTTCCTCCTCCTCGCCGTGTGGCCGCAACGCCTGTAAGTTCTGATTGGCATGTTCCAAGCGATGCTTCACCATCCTCAGCTTCCTGGTAATCCTCATCTTCCAGGCCAACATTGGCTGTCTGGCCACCCACAGCTGCCTGGCCACTTCTTTGAGCTTCTGCCGGTACCATTTAACCTTTTCCCTCAGCATGGATACGGAGATTCCCTGCTCCTCTGACACCTCAGGATTCTCTGCTGCAACTGGCTTGGGTGAGTGTCCTTTGTGTTCCCCATGGGCACTGCCCTGGTTGGTTGGGCTTGCTACCCTTGTGCCCGGGATCACCTGCCTTGCCCCTTCAGTTCGACCATGCACGGCCAACCCCTCTGGCAGGTTGCCTGCCTGGCCCCCCTTCAGTCCTAAGGCCTCGACCAGGGACTGGCTAGGGCTGCCGGCAGCTGCAGACACACATGCCTCACTCTTTGGCGCCCCCAGCTGTTTGTTGGCCTGCTGGGCCGCCCCTGGTTCTGAAATTGACACTTGGGCCCCTCCAGGAGCTGCTGCCACTGGTGGTGTGACAGGCCCATCCTCTTCTGGTTGGTGCATATGCATCTGCACCGACATAGGCGCATGCCTGTGCACGTGGTCCTCGACCTCACTTGGTCCAACTGGTTCCTCAGCCACCTGTTGGTTCAGCTTCTGCTCCCACGAATGCAGCTGGTCTGGCTCGCAGCCACCGATCACTACAGGTGTCACAAATGCTGCCTCCCTCTGCAAACACAGCCGTAACGCCTGCACATGCAGTAGGCCCGGCTCGCAGCCACCGATCACTACAGGTGTTACAAGATCTGCCTCCCTCTGCAAACACAGCCGTGACGCCTGCACCTGCAGTTGGCCCAGCTCGCAGCCACGGGCCACAACAGGTGTCACATGGGCTGCCTCCCTCTGCAAACACAGCCGTGACGCCTGCACCTGCAGTTGGCCCGGCTCGCAGCCACCGGCCACCACAGGTGTCACATGGGCTGCCTCCCTCGGCAAACACAGCCGTGACGCATACACCGACAGTTGGCCTGGCTCGCAGCCACCGATCCCTACATGTGTCAAAGGATCTGCCACCCTCTGCAAGCACAACCGTGACGCATGCACCAACAGTAGGCCTGGCTCGCAGCCACCGATCACTACAGGTGTCACAGGAACTGCCTCACTCTTCAAACATAGCCGTGACGCCTGCACCTGCAGTAGGCCTGGCTCGCAGCCACCGATCACTACAGGTGTTACAGGATCTGCCTCCCGCTGCAAACACAGCCGTGACGTCTGTACCTGCAGTTGGCCCGGCTCGCAGCCACCGGTCACTGGTTTGGGTGGACAGGCATTCCCTTTCGGAACACAGCTGATCAGGTGCATCTGCTCGCTAGCTACCGGGCTATCCTGCCTGGGTGGGCAGGCACTCTCTGCCGTAACACAGTTGATCAGGTGCAGCTGCTCGCTAGCTACCGGGCTATCCCGCCTGGGTGGGCAGGTACTCTCTGCCGTAACACAGTTGATCATGTGCAGCTGCTCGCTAGCTACCGGACTATCCCGCCTGGGTGGACAGGCACTCCCTCGGGTCTGCTGTTGGTGCCTGGGACTGGGCTCACCTTCACTGCTGAGGATATCGAAAATGGACCAGTCGTTGGGGGACACCTGCCTACTTGGCTGCTCCACACACCTGGTCTGTGCCTCCAAGGGTGCGCGCTGCTGGGGCACAGCCAAACTGCTTAACCCCGCCTGCTCTGCGTCACACACAATTTTCCACACTCCAATGACCCACTGCCCTGGCCTGTTCCACCCTACCGGCTGGGCCAGATCCTCCTTCCTTTTTACTGGGGGCCATTCGGTGGTGGCGGCTTTTGCTCCCTCTACCGCCTGCAGATCTGCAGGTTTCCTGATCATCTGATTTCCACCACGGGGCATCGTCCCACTCTCCTCTTTAACGCGTCGCACAGCACGTGCCACTCCCAGCGGCCTCTTCTGCGTCGCGTATTCTGGCCCACTGCATAGATCCGCGCCCCCTAGCTGCGACACAGCCGTGTTTGGATCTGGAGCCAACTCAGATGCACCTCCTACCAGTTTCAACCACTGCGCGTATTCCAGGCCCTGCCTCAAAAAATCCGGGGTTGATTGGGGCACGCACTGGCTCACCTCGGCCGATCTCTGTGTGCGACACTGCCGTATCTGGATCCAAAACCAACTCAGGGGTGCCTCCTCCCAGTTTCAACCCCTGCGCATATTCCAGGCCCTGCCTTCACAAATCCGGGGTTCATTGGGGTACTGGCCTTCCCACTGGAAACGCTGGCGTCTTCTGGGCCCGCGGTGCATTGCACCTCTGCAAAACCTGCTGGGTCACCACCGGCTTGGCTGACCCCACCAAGGCCTGCGGCTGGTTGTATCTTGTCAGCTCAATCTTGACCGCTGCTGGCTGGTTGGATCTTGTCAGCTCCATCTTGACCGCTGCTGGCTGGTTAGATCTTGTCAGCTCCACCTTGACCGCTGCTGGCTGGACCTCCTCCAATGCCACCTGACCTCTGCAGGCTCAGGCGAGGGCACCATGGCTTCCTTCTTGACAGGTGCCTGGAGATCCAGCTCAGCTTCACCGATCCACACGCCTGGCCTGCCAGGCAGGCCTTCCGGAGATCGCACTGGCCCACCGACCTCTCCAACACCACCGGTCCAAGACCTCACAGTGGGTGGCTCCGAGGCCGTGTCCAAGGATTCGTCACGGGGGACTGGCCACTGCTCATCTTCCTGGCTCAGGCCTGGGGGGATGCGCGCGATGCCACCTCGTCCGATACCCCTGCGTGTCACTGCAACTTGCACCGAGCCAGCATCCAAGGCAAGCCTTCGTTCCTCTGGCCCTGCTGCTCCCTTGGACACCCTACGTAGGGCTGCCAGCAGCGTTGCCCTGTCTTGCCCCGTGTGGGGGATGCCCATGATGGCCTTTGTTGCCCATTCTGCCAGGTGGTGACTTCGGAACTCCTCGATGGCCCGGGTCTGATCACTGAGGTGGGCGAAGTACCAGGAGCACACCTGCTGCCACAGCCGTGCTGCCCACTGCAGAACGCCTGCCCATCCGATCGGTAGAAGCTCTCCCGCTGGCTGCTCCGCCGGATCTGGCTGGCTTATGCTCCTCGAGTGCTCCCCCTCCGCCGGGCACCGCTCCCCTGGGATAGGCGTCCATGCCGGGTTGCTGAAGTACCCGTAGAGGCTGTCAGCTTGGCCGCCGCCCCTCATTTCCTTGCTGTCGTGTTCGGCCACAGCCTCCTGCCTTTGCCCGCTTGCGCTAGCAGGGAACCTGTACATGGGTGTGCCGTATGCCGACGCTTCCGTTGTTTCCTCCGCTGGGATACGGGACGGCCTCGTCTGCTTCATCCTATACAGCTCTGGCCTAGGCGGTAGTACTCCCCTTGGCGCCTGCATTCCACCACGCAGATCTGGCGGCTCCTCCTTGACGGCTAGTTCAGCCCGTGGCTGTCCTACCGGGACGGCCTGCGCAGCCGCGGCCTGTGGGTTGCTGCGTCTTTGCAGATCCCGCACGCTCACCACTGTTTCTGCTGATTCCCCTTGGATCTGCTGTTCGTTGGATCTTGTCCTCTCCATCTTGACCGCTGCTGGCTGGACCGCTCCTCTCTCCTCCCTGACCACTGCGGGCTCAGGCTGGGACTCCCTGGCGTCCCTCTGGGCAGGTGCCAGGGGGTGCGGCTCGGCGTCGACTCCTTCCACTCCTGCTTGTTCAGGCAGATCATCCGGAGGTCGCGCTGGCCCGCCACCCTCTCCAACACCACCGGTCCAAGACCTCACAGTGGGTGGCTCCGAGGTCGGGTCCAGGGATTTATCGACGGGCACTGGCCACCGCTCCTCCTCCTGGCTCAGCCCAGGTGGAATGCGCGCGATGCCGCCTCGTCCGATACCCCTGCGTGTCACTTCAACGTGCACCATACCCGCATCCAAGGCAAGAGAACCTTCGACCCCCAGGGCCTTGTTCTCCCCCACCTCTGCATAGTCATCTCTGGACAATCCAAGGGCAATCTGCATAGCTTCCTGGGCTACAGCCGCAGTTATGGGTGTCATGGGGTCCTCCCCTGGTTCCATCCCCCTCACCCGCCCACTGCGTCTTGCAGTATCTGGGTGCTGGTGGCGGTTGGGATCGACAATTGTCACATCCTGCATTGTGCTAAAAATGCTGAACAACTTCACTTGTTGGACTGTGTAGGCTCACAGCAACCGGGCGCCAGCTTATAGCTTGCTTCCACTCTCCTCTACCTTCTGCATGCTGGTTAGGTTTTGCCAGACAGGTCAAGCAACGGGTATTAAATTTTCTTTTGGGTCTGGCGGAATTTCTCACCTTCTGGATCGTTGGGCTCGTCCGCTGTTCCCTGCCGATCTATCGCGCAACTTCCTCCTCATCCTGTGCAGGTTCCGCTCAAGCTGTGACTGCAACTTCGGATGATTCCGCGTGAAGCGAGGGATGTCGTTTTTAAACTTGGATCCCAGATCCTTGCTCACTTCCGTCAACACGTGGGTTGTGCACTTCACCACGAATGCAGTCCAGGTGCGCAGGCACTATCATCTGGGTTAATAACTCCACAGCCTGATCTTCAAGCTACGTCTGCTTCTGGGTTGCCACGCCCAGCGCAAGCATGTATTGACTTGGAATATCTATGAATAATCCTCTGCTCAGTGATTCCTAGCTGTCTAGGGCAGATCTGTTGACTCAAAAAGAAATTCCAAGCTCCACAGCACATACACCTTTAGCAGGATTCGTTGGGTCAGGCTGATCAGGCTAGATCCACTTCGTTCCTTTTAAGTGGACACGAGAAGTTTGCTTCAGGTCCGTGGCGGACTTCTTCCCCACATAGTGGCGGACTCAGTGACTACACACTGGCCGCGGATGCGCAGCGCGTTAAGCTGTGGCTGGAACTTCTAGATGACAGACACGGAGCTGGTCACTTGTAAAGCTAAACTGCTGGCCCTTCAGATAGCTGATCTGTCGGGTCGCTGAGTCACTTACCGCGTGAAGCGGGGGATGTCGTAGCAGTAGACTGCGGACGGTGTCTTAGGTCGGGCTGGGCATCTAGCTGAGGATTACTAGGTTGCTATGTCGGCTCTGAGGCTGAACTAGGCTTGATCGTCTTCGTGGTACTGGCGTTATTGGTATTCACAGGGTATATCTTGGGATGATAGCCGGTGCTGATTACAATTAGAGGCCTGTCCACTTAAAAGGAACGAAGTAAGTGTGAAGCGTGCAAGCCGGGATTCTAAGGTCCCGGCAAGCCCTATTTACTAATGTACGGGAAATTATGCCTCAGACCTTCCCAAAAGTGGTAAGCTGGGCTCCTAACCTAGAAAAGGGGGCTCCGCAGAGAAGCTGCGGAGTCTCCGAAGCCGCGTCAGCGGCAAATACGGTTCTTGCACGTTTACTGCATTATACCGTGACATAGGACATCTTTTCAAGACGCTCCGCACCTCTTGGGAAAACATGACGGTGGGAGATTTGCAGTAGATCGGATGGTCTTCCTCCTCGATCTCAACCAGATAGTACAAGAACTTGTCCTTGGCGATGCCATCGTAGGCTTCGAAACCCCATGAGGGACAGAGAACGGGAATGAACAGTAGCAAGAGCGAGACGATGGACGCGTAGAATTTGTTGCTGTCGACGCTAGCAAGCTTCGGCTGGTTTTCGACATCCGTGCTTTTGTTTCCTCTCCCTGCTGGGCCTCTGGACTGTGCTCGAATTTCTGCCAGTCTGGCCACGTTGTCAATTTACCTTTTTCGTTGCCCCGCAAGGGATGTTTGGGTCGAATGTCTCC
Source organism: Limnomonas spitsbergensis (assembly GCA_037349105.1). Taxonomy (NCBI): domain Eukaryota; kingdom Viridiplantae; phylum Chlorophyta; class Chlorophyceae; order Chlamydomonadales; genus Limnomonas; species Limnomonas spitsbergensis. Next base: position 2,386,512 of record JAYJMM010000113.1, read on the forward strand.
ATCACATGAAGGACTTCTGTGTTGTACGCCGACATGCAGGTCTCTGATTTCATCATCAATTTTGAAAGATCTTTGGATGCTCTGTGAAAAGCGCATATGCCTTCGATGCCGAGCACGGGCATATCTGTGAGCCCGATCACCTCGCATGCTATCTTGATGTTGACCGAGAATATCAATCCGTTGGGGAGGATAATACGTGGCATGTATAATCCAACAATCGTGGCCCCTGTCAAAAATGTGGGTATAGGACTCAAGCATGCAGGCATAATTTCGTCGAGCCAAAGACTCTTCAAGTCTCGATGCACCATTTTCCTCATCTCCGAGCTGTCCAAGCTTTCATAACCGGATGAAATTGGGTTGATGAAGATCGTAAGTGCGTTGGCTAGCTCGTCAAACGCCTCGTCCTTTCCAATTTCCCTCTGCATCAATGCATTTGCATGCGTCTTAATCGCGCCAATCACCGCCAAGGATTCGCCAGCGGGCAGCAAGACCTCGCTACCGTTCCATTCGTGGCCGCTCCACGTTGATAGAAACTTTGAGGGGCAGCTCAGAGCCTCCGGTCGTCGGCATTGCTCGTGCCTTTTTTCCCCATGGAGGATGGCGACGTGATTGTCCTGGTACACCAAATCCAGAAATTGCGGGTTCAAACGGGTGTTAAATTTGAACGTGTCCCATTCCTTCGGCTCAGGCCAGCTGTAAATCAAGTCGTCGTTGACATCCCACAGACGAATTCCGACCCGGTGTTTTTCGATGAATCTCGCCGCTTGCACTGGAGTCAATGCGAAATCCTTGCCATCCCACTCGCCTTCCGGGTCCACGCACGCGGCGTAGATGTACTGCATGTCCAACGAAAGCCTCTTGGCTTCCTTAATCCTACTTTCCTGATATTGGTAAAGCTTTTGTGATAGCACTGCAAAATGCACGTATGGCCATGCAGGATGCAGTCAAGTAACCGTACTGATTCCGAAGAGTGTGCAAACTGGATTCCGTTCCGTACTGTTGCTCTTGGTCGATGAAGTCCTCCCATGTCTCGCACTCCATGTTCATGTGCGTGTCCATGTACTTTGACGCCATGAAGTACCCAGCTTTGCAATCCGACAGGGACTGTCCGTTTTCGATGCGACGAAGAGTGATCGGCTCAAAATCTGTGCGGTACTAATTGTGCTCAATGGACTCGATGTGAACCATCACCGCTTGGCTGTTCAAATGTATTCATTCGTCCTCGTCGACCTGTGATTTTCATCGTACCCGTCCGGACGTATGGTGTAGACCTTGATGGTGGCAACCAGATTCTCCATGCTAGTTGTATCCGTGACATCGGGCTCCCCGCGATACTTCCTAAATGCCGCGACCATCCGAATAAAACGTTCTGCTGTTTCAGCAATTTTGACGTCCCACACCTCCGTTGCCTCCAGGAGGCGTCGCACAATCACCAGGTCGCGCTTGAAGGATCATGGGGCGAGCCTTCCTTCGCGCAATACGTCGATGAGATGTAGCTGTCGACGACCGATGTGATGCGCCCGCCTCGTCGCAACTCGGTTGTCAAACTTTTCATCTTTTTTTGTCCATTTTCACGGCCAGCTGAGCCCGCCTTTCCTCAGCGCTTGCCCCCCCGACCATCAAGTCCTTGTACCAATTTTCGATTGTTTTTGCGTGGTCGCGGTACATGGTGATGTCGACATCAGCACATACCGTGTCTCGGATGACGTCGCAGTCGTCTTGCCGTAGATCGCCGTCATTGACGAGTTGAATGGCCAAGTTTTTTAGTTGAGCTTTCCTGATTTCGAGATTCACGCAGAAGCCTATGAGCGCGCCCCAGTGCGCCCCCGCCATTTGCTGACCCCTGTGACAGTCCTCAAACATCTCCACGATGTTCTGGAATTCATTGTTGTGTCGAGCATGTGAAACCTTCAGTCTGGGCGTCACTTGCTTCCGGTTCCTTGAACTCTTGGACTCGCAAATGAATTGCGCTCCCGCCGTTGTCGATGCGTTCTGTAATTCTGTTACGTTGCGCATGATGCATGGCGAGGTCTCGCTGGGCTTTACCGAGGTTGCGATCAAGCCTTATGTCAAAGTACGTCGACTTCACATAGTTTTTTACGTCCGCCGCGATCTGTCTCTCTTACAACACGTCAATCAAACCACTGAGCTTCTTTGACTCGAGCTTGCCACGTATTTGAATCCGCCGTTTCTCCCCTTTGCTCCCTCCGTCCATCAAGTTTTTGTAAAAAGCCCGGATCGTGCTGGCGCGGCATTTAAGAAACATGTCGTCACCACCGAGCATGGTGCACTCATCTTGGCTCAATTCTCCTTGGCTGACAAGTTTGCATCCGAATGCCTTGACCTGAGCCTTACTTCAGAACGCCCGACTCCCTACCCTTCAACACTCCTGGTGTGAGCACTCCGTGGTTTTCCAAATCCTGGAGCGCACGGAGAAGGATATCGTTCCTCGTCCCCGACTTGAAATATCTATTGCCCAGCGAGTCGCAAATGGTGTTCATCGAACTTTCCGTGATTCTGTGTTCAGCATGGACGGAGTCTGTGAGCGGTTGCCACAAGTTGCCGTCGGGTGCTGCTAGTGTTTCCATATTGTGTCATTTTGTTCTCAGGTCTGCTAACATACATGCAGACGGAAAATAATTGGCGAGTGCGCCTGCGCGGCTTATAATACAACGTGCCGTTAGCCTTACATTCGGACATCAAGCAACATCTTAACTTCAGCATGGCGTCGATCGCCACCGCCCTGAATGAGAGCCCACACGTCTTAGTTGATCGTCGAGGAAGCTCATAACAGGCAATCTAAATCTTGCCACGTTTGCTACGTGCAGGTCTTGCGCGGGCCAGCTCAAGTTATCCGAGTCTGATACCTCGAGCATTCGAAACGAGCACTCCACGTCCAACTAAGGCAAGAAACATGCAGTCTCGTCTGCACTCATTGCAAGGTGATATGCATACGGTAATGCGGGCTGCAAGATTGCGGTGAGGTCCGTCAGTGTTTCCACTTTTTTACGATGAGGTGGGGTACATTCCTTGTCACCACTACTTCAGAAGGCTACCGCCTACAAGTTTGGAAACCAAACCTCGAGCTACTTATGCTAGAGCTTATCCCAACCCCTGGCGCTTCATCTCATCCCAACAGGATGAAGTGCTTTCCATTTGAAACTGATGAGTGCGTGGATGACTCGTACAATTGTCGTGTTTGTTTTTTGTGAATCATGCAGATTTTACTTAGTCAGTGGCTAGCTGTGTCGCTAGCTTTTTGTGAACTTGTTCCCTGATTTCCACTTTCAGAGGAAACAAAAGAAACGGAAGTACTCACTCGATGTTCCCGTTTCTTTTTACGGTATCGCTTGATTGCCTCGTGTTTTTGTGAAGTGTAAGTCGACGTAGTGCTGAAACACATGATGGCTTGAATTGCACTCAAAATCCGCTATGCCGAATCAACGCCAACCTCACTCACAATTACAGCCGTGATGTCAGAGAACCGCTTCGTAGTGAGAACTTGATGGCTGCATTGCAGCGGTGTGATTTGAGCTTGCTTAAATAATGAGCTCATCATAAATTATCTATTTTCTATGTTCGCAAAATAAATTACGATCCATAGCTACAAGAAGTAAGAAACGCTCGAGCTGCTACAGATGCATCACTTATTTTGCGTTATCAGCAAAGATTTCCGGTAATCCCTCACGGTCAGTCGACGTCTGACTCATGACGATAACGTACGGGGAGGGGATCTCGCTATTTTCATGCAGTCTCCCTGCATATTTGTAGTTTCCCCCACATGTGTGCATGTGCTGCAAAGATTCCCGGTAATCCCTCACGGTCAGTCGACGTCTGACTCATGACGATAACGTACGGGGAGGGGATCTCGCTATTTTCATGCAGTCTCCCTGCATATTTGCAGTTTCCCCCCCCTGTGTGCATCTGCTGCAAAGATTCCCGGTACTAATCCCTCACGGTCAGTCGACGTCTGACTCATGACGATAACGTACGGGGAGAGGATCTCGCTATTTTCATGCAGTCTCCCTGTATATTTGCAGTTTCCCCCACCTGTGTGCATGTGCTGCAAAGATTCCCGGTAATCCCTCACGGTCAGTCGACGTCTGACTCATGACGATAACGTACGGGGAGGGGATCTCGCTATTTTCATGAAGTCTCCCTGCATATTTGTAGTTTCCCCCACCTGTGTGCATGTGCTGCAAAGATTCCCGGTAATCCCTCACGGTCAGTCGACGTCTGACTCATGACGATAACGTACGGGGAGGGGATCTCGCTATTTTCATGCAGTCTCCCTGCATATTTGTAGTTTCCCCCACCTGTGTGCATGTGCTGCAAAGATTCCCGGTAATCCCTCACGGTCAGTCGACGTCTGACTCATGACGATAACGTACGGGGAGGGGATCTCGCTATTTTCATGCAGTCTCCCTGTATATTTGTAGTTTCCCCCACCTGTGTGCATGTGCTGCAAAGATTCCCGGTAATCCCTCACGGTCAGTCGACGTCTGACTCATGACGATAACGTACGGGGAGGGGATCTTGCTATTTTCATGCTGTCTCCCTGCATATTTGCAGTTTCCGCCCCCTCTGTGCATCCTCTGCAAAGATTCCCGGTAATCCCTCACGGTCAATCGACGTCTGATTCGTGAAGGCAGTGTACGGGGAGGCGAAATCCCTGATTTTTCGTTTTTTTTATGTCGTCACTGCTGACATCTGATCTATCTACGTATTATTGTACTCAGGGGGTATATTTTTATGTCCCACCCTTACATATATTATTTTGTCATGCCTCCCATACGATCTGCTTGTTGGGAGTACGAATGTAGGCCGAACGTTGGAGTCCCCACTTGATCTCCCGAAGTGAAGTACGCATGGTTCAACCCCGCGAGTGGTTGCGGGGTCATAGAGTTGTATTGGTACTTACATAACTTTGAGATGCACTCATAAAGAGCAAATTTCCAGAGCTGGTGTCCTCAATTTTCTCTCCATTGTCGGCTTATCGTCGCAAAGACAATAAAACAGATGGTTGCCTTGAACACTTTGGAACATTAATCTCAACAAAATGCTCTCTCCCCTGCCCCCAACCGATTCCCACGAACCCCCAAATCCCCAGTCTTAGTATATTACCGGGGACAAAGAGTGTTGATGAAGTGGTCGACTGTGTAAATGACCGTCAACTTATTGAAATTTTGAGTCGACCCTAAAATGGCATCTTTAGGGAGATTCCTGTTCTAATAAAACTCGCAAATGTGTGCATCTCGAAAGATACGTGCCTCGGTGTATTTTCTGGGCTGAGATCTCGTGGTATTTGCAACCACTTGGTTGATTGGAAAACGTTGTACGCTTCCAAGGATGTCGCATCCATGGTTTTGCATGACTGGCCAACTAGAGTTTCGGACTACACCCCTACCTATTCTGCAATTGTCTCAGACATCCAAAATAATGGTGGTGGAGGTAATTTAAAACAAGATAACATTTTGTTTGATACATCCCTATTATGTTTTCATCCACAATAGCAATCACAAAAATGAAAAAGGGAACGAATTGTAAGAATTTCAGAGTTCATAATATTTGAGCAGCTTCATGATTTTGTCACATATGTCACGGGGGCCTAAGTTGCTTCATAATTTTGTCACATTTGTCACGCGGCCCTAACCGCTTCAAAATTTTGTCACATTTGTCACGCAACCCTGGCAGCTTCATGATTTTGTCACATTTGTCACACGGCCCTAGCCGCTTCAAAATTTTGTCACATTTGTCACGCAACCCTGGCAGCTTCATGATTTTGTCACATTTGTCACACGGCCCTAGCCGCTTCAAAATTTTGTCACATTTGTCACGCGGCCCTAGCCGCTTCATGATTTTGTCACATTTGTCACGCGGCCCTAGCCGCTTCATAATGTTGTCACATATGTCACGCAGACCTAGCCGCTTCATGATTTTGTCACATTTGTCACGCAGACCTAGCAGCTTCATAATGTTGTCACATTTGTCACGCAGACCTAGCCGCTTCATGATGTTGTCACATTTGTCATGCCGCCCTAGCCGCTTCATGATTTTGACACATTTGTCACGCAGCCCTAGCCGCTTCATGATTTTGTCACATTTGTCACGCATCCCTAGCCGCTTCATGATTTTGTCACATTTGTCGCGCAGACCTAGCAGCTTCATAATGTTGTCACATTTGTCATGCCGCCCTAGCCGCTTCATGATTTTGACACATTTGTCACGCAGCCCTAGCCGATTCATTATGTTGTCACATTTGTCACGCAGCCCTAGCCGCTTCATGATTTTGTCACATTTGTCACGCGGCCCTAGCCGCTTCATGATTTTGTCACATTTGTCATGCGGCCCTAGCCGCTTCATGATTTTGTCACATTTGTCACGCAGACCTAGCAGCTTCATGATTTTGTCACATTTGTCACGCAGCCCTAGCAGCTTCATGATTTTGTCACATTTGTCACGCAGCCCTAGCCGCTTCATGATTTTGTCACATTTGTCACGCAGACCTAGCCGCTTCATGATTTTGTCACATTTGTCATGCGGCCCTAGCCGCTTCATGATTTTGTCACATTTGTCACGCAGCCCTAGCAGCTTCATGATTTTGTCACATTTGTCATGCGGCCCTAGCCGCTTCATGATTTTGTCACATTTGTCACGCGGCCCTAGCCGCTTCATAATGTTGTCACATATGTCACGCAGCCCTAGCCGCTTCATGATTTTGTCACATTTGTCACGCGGCCCTAGCCGCTTCATGATTTTGTCACATTTGTCATGCAGCCCTAGCCGCTTCATGATTTTGTCACATTTGTCACGCAGCCCTAGCCACTTCATAATTTGTCACACTTGTCACGCAGCCCTAGCAGCATCATGATTTCGTCACATTTGTCACGCGGCCCTAGCCGCTTCATGATGTTGTCACATTTGTCACGCAACCCTGGCAGCTTCATGATTTTGACACATCTGTCACGGGGCTAAGCACCTATTATCAGAGCGTTAGATGTTAGACGTTAGATTCCAGATTTGTCTAAGTTCAGCTCCATTTACATCATTGTTTGCAATGCCAATGCCCTCGTGAGGTAAACTGGGCTACCGAAGGAACCAATGAAGATAGTACACACAAAATCGGACAATTCTGCAGCCAGCAAATTAGTACACATATCATTTGGCGATAGCAATGTCTCCTGACAACGCCCATATTCGGCCATAGCAAACAATAGGGGCAACATCTACAAGACGCACGTTAGGTGCCATGCATTGATGCATGGCACCATGCGGCACATGCCAACAAGCGGACCAGTGGTCCCCATCTCTGGTTCCCAAGAAAGCTTTTTCGGGCAAGACGGTACTTCAACAATTGTATTTCATTTTTCACAATCACGTGTGAAAGAGCGGGAAAACAAATAAGGGTGCGAATATAGTTGTTGTACCGTAGCTCAATTGTGGATCTTATTCCGAATCGTTGGTGCAATCGGGTGTGCGGCATACGAGAGCGGCCAGCGGTTGCGTGTGCATGTGCTTGCCTTTATGTCATACAACTGCAGCTGTCTGAAAGCCAACCAAATTCCAAGTCTAACATGACTTTCCGGGTGTTCCCGTGTGATGTGAAACGGAACGTGGGATAATAGGGGGGGTGGGTATGTGTCTGATTGAGTTAAACAAAAAAAATTCTCCAATTGAAATGAAATTTATTGCAATGTATCATGCACGTACTGCGTGATGTATTCACCGTGCCAAAAGTGTGAAAACGTGTGGACATCGACTCTCCGCCCGAAAATCTGTTCAAATGGTAATGTTTTCTGCAGACATTGCATACATGATTCGCTTATGTTTCGCTGGATTGCTGGCAATATTTTCGGTAAGCTTCCGACAATCGTTCGCGAAGCTTTCGCGACGCGTGGTTCTGTCCCCCGAATATGCGTTGAAAATCCTATTTTGAGTATCCAAAGGTTACTTGTTTCGCTTATTTTTCGCTGTCGACGTCAAGTTTTTCGGTTCCTGTGTACAGTTAAACGGTGTTTTCGGTTGACATTCGATAGTCGTCCGCACAGCTTTTGCGACGCTGTTCCGAAGCGTGGTAAGGGATACTGGCTAGTGGGCTGTGTGTATTCCTCCAAATATGATGGACGCCCCATCGTTCGTCAATTGACGCCCACTCTTCGTCAATTGATGATCCACGATTTGTCTGTTGGCCCGCATTTCCCCGAGAGGCGGATTAGCAACCCGCATAGAACTCCCGACCCGTGCGAGCCCACACTTGACTTCGTTGAATTCAGAATGGATCCTAGACTAATGACATATCCACATCGTTAAATATGTGTGGTCGTTTATCACAACTCGTGGGGCCTCATAGACACATTATAAGGCCGCCGAACTGGACCGGCAATTAACTAGACTTTGCCTCCTTGGCTTCGTTGCATTCTAAATCCTTCATTACTGACATGTGCAAATCATTAAATAATTAGTTGTGGTCATTTATCAACATCTTGTGGGGCCTTATAAACGTGTTCGTGTTTGCACGTCATTGCATTTTCCGGTCTGCATCCTGAGTGGTTTGCAGTTGTGACCACATCGGTTAAAAAAGGCACGTCGCATTGCATGGCTCCTTTACAAGTGGCATATCTCCATGCAATAAAACATTTAATGAACAATGAAGTGAAAGGATAATGTAGAGAAGATTGCACTATACAAAAACAACCGAACAACATCAGGGATTTGTAATTGCAGTTGTGACTTCAAAAGTTGTTGCATCCCTCTTTACCTAGGAAAGAATGTCACTGTCTACTTTGCTCAAAGCGTATCTTCCTCTATGACGCTAATAGTCATCGAGGAGGAGGATTCCCCCGTGTGGCTTCCAATTCGAAAATGACTTCTTCCGATTTGAGAAGTCTTTCCATTTCCGAGACGTAAGCTGGGTTGGGCTTTGCACATTTTGTCGATGAAACGGTCCCGTTCCATAGGGGAGCTCCACATGGAGGCAAGAGATGTACATCTGACAAGGAACTAGGCCTGGTCAATGGCACTCGCATGTTTCCAGCATTGAGATGACTATCAGCTGTAACCAATTGCAAGAACCACGCCTCGTGGAGGAAAGATACGCCTTGCGCAAAATAGCCAGTGACAGCATATCCTTGGTGAAGGGGAATGCCACAACGCTTGACTGACACAGATGATACGTCAATGCATGCTGTCGTCGGTTACTTGCACTTACTCGTGTGAGAACGTGATCTGCGATGGGACAAATGGGTGGATGCATGACTCCTTGTCATACAATCAAACCAGCAAGGTCTAATAGGAAGCAAGTGGTCCAGTGGTATAAAATTGGTGGCCCCCACGGCACATTGTCGTGGGTTCGGATCAGCCACTCACTCTCCGTCGGAGCCAAGGACTTGCAAAATATGTAGTTGAAGGCGAAGTTGATATGTCATGATTGTGAATATGATTCCTTTAATATGCGGTTATAGAAACTTACAGAAAACTTACCGAAAATGTCGTTGATCTTGTGGGAATGGGAACGGATGAACGGATCCCTCTGGTACATCCATTTCGCCCTTGAAGAATTTTCCGTGGGTGGTCCCGACAGGTGCTGTGCATACTGCTATTGGTGGGTATTGCAATATCCATATTGTATTGGCAAGGTCGTCTGCCGGCTCGTCTTTGTGAAGGATAAGTTTCACGCCAATGGTCTCAATGTTATTGACCCAGCCGATTTCAGGCATGGCGGTGTCGTAGTGCACGTATTTACATCCTGGGAAGATTGCCAAAATGTTGGCATGTCACCGGTCTTTGTCTGATCTTGAACATCAAGCTCTTGCAGAACGCGTTTGGACAATTGTTGTTTTGATGTCTTCTCCACGTCCATGCATCTCCACATGATAAAACGCTGACCCAATACTTGCACTATGAGACGGCCTGGGGGAGCCATCGTAGTAACCATGGTAACCAGGCAGCCTAGTAAGCTTTACCATGGGCTACCAGGGCCTAGTAAGCTATACCATGGTCGCTTTTTCCCTACCGTGATACGAGGCGAGCTACCATGGTACCGCGACGACTGACCTTCGCCTTGTATGCATCACGGGTCCACGAGCCAGCAGCTCTTCTCGCAACTTTCCACTTCCCTCTGATTTCACTCATGCCGCGCGTGTGCAATATCGTCAAAGGGCGAGACGTAGGTTGATGCCGGGTTTCAGAATGTTGCGTAAGACAATAGCTCGGGGAATGCGGGCCTGGAAAGCCTCCATGTATGGCCCTGGCTGTACAACACGCGCGTTGATAGTGTCCGTCATTCTTGCAACCTATATATGGAGTATATATTATTGATGGTGGAATGCACAAGGAAATGACAACATTTATATGTCGTATGATAGGTTAAGTATGGTAGGTCTCCGGGTCTACAGCCGGGTCTAGTAGGTCTACGGGCCTAGTAGGTCTCAAGGTCTAGAAGGTCTAGTAGTGTAGTAGGTCTATAAGGTCTAGTAGGTCCATGGTTACCCAGTACGGCCGTATCCCGTACCGTATCCCGTACCGTTTGACCGTACCGTTGGAACTACCGTATTGTCCATTTTCTTACTAGCCCATCCCATTATGTCCGTACCGTACCGTTTGACCATACCGTATTCCGTACTGGGTTACCGTGAGTAGGTCTAGTAGGTATAGGAGGTATATGATGTCTAGGAGGTCTAAGATCATATAGGTCTATCTAGGAGGTCTAGGAGGTCAAGGAGGTCTAGGAGGTCACCGATATAGGTCTTATAGGTCTAGTAGGTCGAGAAGGTCTAGTAGGTCTAATATGTCATAATATAGGTCTAATAGGTATATAATGGGTCTAATGGGTCTAAAATGTCTATATGTCTATCTTTCATCATGGTCATTACATAAAAGTTTAGGGTTGAGGCATCAAGGTCAAGGTTTCTACAAAAGAAACGAGGGGGGGAGTGGATAGCCCCAGTGAAACCACCCCCGAGAGGGCTAGTCACTTGCACCTTTCGATCGGCGCACGTACAAGGACGCACTTTCATGCAACTTTATCCCTTACCCTCGGGAGGGCCATGACGTGTGACACCAACCCCCAAGAGGTACGTGATGTGGGCCACCGACCCCAGGAGAGCCGCCGGGACGTGTGTCAACGACCCATGGGAGGGCCGAGACATATGCCATTCATCCCCGGGAGGGCTTTGACGTGTGTTTCTAACACCTGGAAGAACCGGGATGTGTGCCAACGAATCCGGGGAAGGCATGGACGTTTGCTAACGTCCCTTGGGAGTGTTGGGACGTGTGCCACCAACCCCTTATATGGCCGGGAGATGTGCCATGAAGTGTCACTTGCCTAATCTCACACCACGAAGTTAATCAGGGCATTCGGCACACAAACACTAGGAAGCACTTTTACTACCGGTATACCCTTCACACGGGACTTGCGACAAAGGAGCCTACTTAATACTCTTTAAACCCTCTCCGTACGGCGAGGCAAATGCCTAACAGTCGACGTTCGTAAAGAAATACCTTACTTCGGACACCAGTGCCTCTTTTAGTGCGCACCATGCCGCTATTGAGCGGTCACCTCTGGGCCGATGGGGGTCAAAGCATCAAATCTTGTGGATGCCGCTAGGCCTCAGGAGTGTTGGAATGGATCTGAATTGTATGTTCTTGACCAATTTATCTTTCAAATCCCGTATCCGTCAAGCCACTTGTCAGAGGGACATATAGTGTTGTCCACTATATATTCCTGGTTGTTGTGGATACCTGAGCGATACCTGCTTCCTAGCTATTCAAGCACCAACCATAAGTACCATGCCGGTAGTCTCGCTTTGTCAGTAGGTGGTCAGTTGACTTGCTTGGTAGTTGCAGGGGTTGGTCGTTGCCTGGTAGGTTTGACCAGGGGGGTTTGACAAATTTTCAAATAATTGTTCGGTTCTTCATTAATGATAATGATCCAAGTGGAGTGCTTGAAGTTTTAGTTATAATCGTCGGCTAGGCCTCTCGGGACGGGCGTGGTGGCTCGAAGACGGGGGATAAACCCCATTGGAAAGCCCGAGGTCCCACGGCCGGTGGTGTTGGGATTTAATCAGGCGAGCGACTGGAGCCTCTAGTCCCTAATCAGGCGAGTTCCTAATCAGGCGAGCGATCCCTCTACAAAGTGAGGGTTGAGCCCAGTGAAGGAAGCAAAATCTGTCCGACAAACTCCCTTGGAACGACTCTGCAGGAAACATCAGCTACATCGGTGTCAACCGGGGGTGTAAACGACCGAAGTCCAACTTTTAAAATCCAAACCACTAGTTGACACCAGTACCATGCACCCATGCACCTGTCAAGCAGAATTAACATCCTCAAGAGCGATAAAATAGTACCAGTTGATTGGAAGTATTAGAAACAAATGTTTAATAGCACTGGAAGAATCGAATAAGAGGCGAAACCTATCTGGAATCTGGATACAGCTAGCTGCTCACAAATGACCGGTAGTCGGTCTGGGTCACCACACTTCCTGCCTAAATGCAAAGCGTTGTCCACCTCACAAGGATGGTGGCCAAGAGTCCCCAGGGAATAGGAAAATCTAAGGGCTCGCTCGTTCCGAAAATGAATGCCAGGCAAGATTATCATGACGGTGTACTACAAGATCAAAAACATGCAAACTGTCACGGGTCTATTTGTTGTCAAGCCTGGATGGCAGAAAACTTGGCTGTGGATTGTCTATCTTATTAGGAAGGCTTGACATGCCGGTAATCCACAAGAGAAAGCATTCCACATCATAACTGCAACAACAGCAATGGCTGCATGAGGTACAATTAAGAAACTCTGAAAGACCCTGGGGTATCCAAGCATGTAACCACTGCCAACGCCATGCAACCACTACCAGCGCCAGGCAACCAATGCCAGCGCCATGCAGCCACTACCAGCGCCAGGTAACCACTGCCAGCGCCATGCAACCACTGCCAGCGCCATGCAAGCACTAACCGTCTCAACACAGCAAGCTCACGCACATTCTGTCAGCCATTTTCGGGCCGGATCATCACTGCCTCCCTCCACCTCCCATCCCTCCTTACCAGCCTAACGGTGATGGAGCCTTACAGACCAAGCTGCCCTCTGCTGGCCCACACATCATTACCGAACGCTACGGGAACCCACATCAGCATCCGCTGGGAGCAACACGCTCAAGGACACGTCATCATGAGAGAGAGAGCGGGGGGGCGCCTTGGTGCGCAGGGCTTTGAGCATGAGCCTGACGATAGGAGGCAGGTGCACATGTCAGCGTAAGCAGGGCCGTGCACTGATTCGAAAAACTCAAGAGAGGGCAAGGCGGACAGCATCCCTTATATTCTTCAGCCAGGATGCCTGGAATTCTTTTCCTGAGGAATGCAGGACATTGCTGCGTAGAACGCACGGATGCATGAAGGCTGAAAGGCCCATCATCCAAGGCTCATCCATGAGGGCATGCAGCAAGCCCGCATGATACTCAACACGTGGACCTGGAGGAAACATCAAACTTAACCCATTTACAGAAATCCAAAACTGAATGCTCAAAAGTGAATGCCCAAAACGACAATTGCCAGCTTATAACTTCAGTTTTAGTTGAGTCATAAAAAACAACTCGTGTATAATTGCATGTAATGGATGTGAGTACGTGTTGAATTCCCAGGAGGGTCATCGAGCGTGGCAGCCCTCACCTGAGCCAAGGTTTAATCAAGCTCATCCGCCGGTTATCCCCGCCAGCAAAGGTGGTCCGGCACTTACACAAATAAACACTGCTCAACACGTGGACCCAGGAGGGTCATTGAGCGTGGCGCCCCTTACCTGAGGCCAGGGTTCATCAAGCTCATCCGGCCGTTATCCCCGCCAGGCCCATCATCCGAGGCTCCATGCTGGTCCATAGGAGAGGAATGCCTGCGGGAAACGAGGAAGCAAGAATCACATCACGGCAACCTGTAGTGTGGCCGCATATGGAGCAGCGCACTGCGATCAATCTCGTCATCAAAATGGGGAACTTAAAAATAAGCTGGAACGCCTTACTTGTTGCGCCTGTAGTGTAACCTCATATGGAGAAGCGCACTATTATCAATCTCATCAACATGGTAAGAAAGTTCAGAATCAGCTGGAGCGCCTTGATTGTTGCGCCTACCTTCCGCCCACAGCTGCCCCTTCACCCAGCTGCCGCATCACCCGCAGCACACGCATGGCCTCGGAGGGTGCCGTAGCTGCCAGGAAGCCGTCGTGCGGAGGCTGCCAGATGAACGTCTCCATCATCCCCTTGCCCTTAATGTCCATCCCACCCGTGGCCTTCCACTCCCCTTCGCCGCAGCCTCCAGCTAGCAGCAGATCGTGGGTGGCGGCGGACACCTGGATGGAGTCTGCGCAGTGTGGCGTGCACCTTCAGCTGTCAGTTAGTGTTAAGGCACAAGGATAGGCAAGACTGCATTACTGTATTTTGACCCTTTTCGATTCACATGTCAAACAACCAACTGCTTTCATGCGATAAACCTCACAAATACATTCATTTAGGAGTCGAAAGACTCGGGGGACCTGTGAAGGTCCATCTGCTGCATATGCTGCATGATACACAAGCGTCTTGATAACAAGCCTGTACTATAATGAAGTTACAAGTGACTCCCCTACGCACCAGACACGCAAGTGCTCTCCATGCGCGATGCCGTGTTGATGGTGTCCCCAAAGACTGAGAACTTGGGCACCTTTGATCCCACCAGGCCCGACACACAAGGGCCAGTGTGCAGACCGATGCGGACGGACACAGGCTGACCGTTGTGGGGCATCAAGGTCTGCAACAGACAACGGTGGGGAGGGGGGAGCATGAGGCAAGGGGGACACAGGCTGACTGTTGTGGGGCATCAAGGTCTGCAACAGACAACGGTGGGGAGGGGGGAGCATAAGGCAAGAGGGACACAGGCTGACTGTTGTCGGGCATCAAGGTCTGCAACAGACAACGGTGGGGAGGGGGGAGCATGAGGCAAGGGGGACACAGGCTGACTGTTGTGGGGCATCAAGGTCTGCAACAGACAACGGTGGGGAGGGGGGAGCATGAGGCAAGGGGGACACAGGCTAACTGTTGTGGGGCATCAAGGTCTGCAACAGACAACGGTGGGGAGGGGGGAGCATAAGGCAAGAGGGACACAGGCTGACTGTTGTGGGGCATCAAGGTCTGCAACAGACAACGGTGGGGAGGGGGGAGCATAAGGCAAGGGGGACACAGGCTAACTGTTGTGGGGCATCAAGGTCTGCAACAGACAACGGTGGGGAGGGGGGAGCATGAGGCAAGAGGGACACAGGCTGACTGTTGTGGGGCAACAAGATCTGCAACAGACAACGGTGGGGAGGGGGGAGCATGAGGCAAGAGGGACACCGGCTGACTGTTGTGGGGCATCAAGATCTGCAACGGACAACGGTGGGGAGGGGGGAGCATGAGGCAGAAGGGACACAGACTGACTGTTGTGGGGCAACAAGATCTGCAACAGACAACGGTGGGGAGGGGGGAGCATGAGGCAAGAGGGACACCGGCTGACCGTTGTGGGGCATCAAGGTCTGCAACAGACAACGGTGGGGAGGGGGGAGCATGAGGCAGAAGGGACACCGGCTGACCGTTGTGGGGCAACAAGATCTGCAACAGACAACGGTGGGGAGGGGGGAGCATGAGGCAGAAGGGACACCGGCTAACTGTTGTGGGGCATCAAGGTCTGCAACAGACAACGGTGGGGAGGGGGGAGCATGAGGCAAGAGGGACACAGGCTGACTGTTGTGGGGCAACAAGATCTGCAACAGACAACGGTGGGGAGGGGGGAGCATGAGGCAAGAGGGACACCGACTGACTGTTGTGGGGCATCAAGATCTGCAACGGACAACGGTGGGGAGGGGGGAGCATGAGGCAGAAGGGACACCGGCTGACTGTTGTGGGGCAACAAGATCTGCAACAGACAACGGTGGGGAGGGGGGAGCATAAGGCAAGGGGGACACAGGCTGACTGTTGTGGGGCATCAAGGTCTGCAACAGACAACGGTGGGGAGGGGGGAGAATGAGGCAAGAGGGACACCGGCTGACTGTTGTGGGGCAACAAGATCTGCAACAGACAACGGTGGGGAGGGGGGAGCATAAGGCAAGAGGGACACAGGCTGACTGTTGTGGGGCAACAAGATCTGCAACAGACAACGGTGGGGAGGGGGGAGCATGAGGCAAGAGGGACACCGGCTGACTGTTGTGGGGCAACAAGATCTGCAACAGACAACGGTGGGGAGGGGGGAGCATGAGGCAAGAGGGACACCGGCTGACTGTTGTGGGGCATCAAGGTCTGCAACAGACAACGTTGGGGAGGGGGGAGCATGAGGCAGAAGGGACACCGGCTGACTGTTGTGGGGCAACAAGATCTGCAACAGACAACGGTGGGGAGGGGGGAGCATGAGGCAAAAGGGACACCGGCTGACCGTTGTGGGGCATCAAGGTCTGCAACAGACAACGGTGGGGAGGGGGGAGCATGAAGCAAGAGGGACACCGGCTGACTGTTGTGGGGCATCAAGGTCTGCAACAGACAATGGTGGGGAGGGGGGAGCATGAGGCAAAAGGGACACCGGCTGACCGTTGTGGGGCAACAAGATCTGCAACAGACAACGGTGGGGAGGGGGGAGCATGAGGCAAGGGGGACACAGGCTGACCGTTGTGGGGCATCAAGGTCTGCAACAGACAACGGTGGGGAGGGGGGAGCATAAGGCAAGGGGGACACAGGCTGACTGTTGTGGGGCATCAAGGTCTGCAACAGACAACGGTGGGGAGGGGGGAGCATGAGGCAAGGGGGACACAGGCTAACTGTTGTGGGGCATCAAGGTCTGCAACAGACAACGGTGGGGAGGGGGGAGCATAAGGCAAGAGGGACACAGGCTGACTGTTGTGGGGCATCAAGGTCTGCAACAGACAACGGTGGGGAGGGGGGAGCATAAGGCAAGGGGGACACAGGCTAACTGTTGTGGGGCATCAAGGTCTGCAACAGACAACGGTGGGGAGGGGGGAGCATAAGGCAAGGGGGACACAGGCTAACTGTTGTGGGGCATCAAGGTCTGCAACAGACAACGGTGGGGAGGGGGGAGCATGAGGCAAGAGGGACACAGGCTGACTGTTGTGGGGCAACAAGATCTGCAACAGACAACGGTGGGGAGGGGGGAGCATGAGGCAGAAGGGACACCGGCTGACTGTTGTGGGGCAACAAGATCTGCAACAGACAACGGTGGGGAGGGGGGAGCATGAGGCAGAAGGGACACCGGCTGACCGTTGTGGGGCATCAAGGTCTGCAACAGACAACGGTGGGGAGGGGGGAGCATGAGGCAGAAGGGACACCGGCTGACTGTTGTGGGGCAACAAGATCTGCAACAGACAACGGTGGGGAGGGGGGAGCATAAGGCAAGGGGGACACAGGCTGACTGTTGTGGGGCATCAAGGTCTGCAACAGACAACGGTGGGGAGGGGGGAGCATGAGGCAAGAGGGACACCGGCTGACTGTTGTGGGGCAACAAGATCTGCAACAGACAACGGTGGGGAGGGGGGAGCATGAGGCAAGAGGGACACCGGCTGACTGTTGTGGGGCAACAAGATCTGCAACAGACAACGGTGGGGAGGGGGGAGCATGAGGCAAGAGGGACACCGGCTGACTGTTGTGGGGCATCAAGGTCTGCAACAGACAACGGTGGGGAGGGGGGAGCATGAGGCAAGAGGGACACCGGCTGACTGTTGTGGGGCATCAAGGTCTGCAACAGACAATGGTGGGGAGGGGAGAGCATGAAGCAAGAGGGACACCGGCTGACCGTTGTGGGGCATCAAGGTCTGCAACAGACAATGGTGGGGAGGGGAGAGCATAAGGCAAGAGGGACACCGGCTGACTGTTGTGGGGCATCAAGGTCTGCAACAGACAACGGTGGGGAGGGGAGAGCATGAGGCAAGAGGGACACCGGCTGACTGTTGTGGGGCATCAAGGTCTGCAACAGACAATGGTGGGGAGGGGAGAGCATGAAGCAAGAGGGACACCGGCTGACCGTTGTGGGGCATCAAGGTCTGCAACAGACAATGGTGGGGAGGGGAGAGCATGAGGCAAGAGGGACACCGGCTGACTGTTGTGGGGCATCAAGGTCTGCAACAGACAACGGTGGGGAAGGGGGGAGCATGAGGCAAGAGGGACACAGGCTGACTGTTGTGGGGCATCAAGGTCTGCAACAGACAATGGTGGGGAGGGGGGAGCATGAGGCAGAAGGGACACAGGCTGACTGTTGTGGGGATCAAGGTCTGCAACAGACAACGGTGGGGAGGGGGGAGCATGAGGCAGAAGGGACACAGGCTGACTGTTGTGGGGCATCAAGATCTGCAACAGACAATGGTGGGGAGGGGGGAGCATAAGGCAAGAGGGACACCGGCTGGCTGTTGTGGGGCATCAAGGTCTGCAACAGACAATGGTAGGCAGGGGGAGCATGAGGCAAGAGGGACACCGGCTGACTGTTGTGGGGATCAAGGTCTGCAACAGACAACGGTGGGGAGGGGGGAGCATGAGGTACGTAGACGGGGACAAGCGAGGGGGGATAATAATGTTCAGAGGCTAACACAACTCGCCGGCATCAATGAGCTACTTGCTGGAATTGTCAGACGCCACACCTGTTTGCAGCACTTGAGGAGAATTATATATTTTCAATGTACAGCTTTAACCATGTAGAACATAACAGATGAGAAAGTGCTGTCCATACGCTCCATAACCCACCTCTTTGCTGCACAGGAGCATGTCCTTTGCAAACTCCATCATGCGGTGGGTGTTGTCCACTACCTTGGTGGCATCGTCAGCTTGAGTCTGCGACAAGAGGCAGGAGGACAACAGCAACATAGGGCGCAACATGAGCGCAAGACGGGAGCAACATAGGGCGCGACATGAGCGCAAGACGGGAGCAACATGAGGCGCGACATAAATGAGCGCAAGACGGTAGCACCATGAGGCGCGACATGCATGCAAGACGGGAGCAACAGAGGGCGCGACATGAGCACAAGACGGTAGCACCATTAGGCGCGACATGAGCGCAAGACGGGAGCAATATAGGGCGCGACATGAGCGAAAGACGGGAGCAACAGAGGGCGCGACATGAGTGCAAGACAGGAGCACCATGAGGCGCAACATGAGCGAAAGACGGTAGCACCATGAGGCGCGACACGATCGCAAGACGGTAGCACCATGAGGCGCGACATGAGCGCAAGACGGGAGCACCATGAGGCGCGATATGAGCGCAAGACGGGAGCACCATAAGGCGCGACATGAGCGCAAGACGGGAGCACCATGAGGCGCGACATGAGCGAAAGAAGGCAGCACCATGAGGCGCGACATGAGCGGAAGACGGGAGCACCATGAGGCACGACAAGAGCGCAAGACGGTAGCACCATGAGGCGCGACATGAGCGCAAGACGGTAGCACCATGAGGCGCGACATATGCGCAAGACGGTAGCACCATGAGGCGCGACATGAGCGAAAGACAGAAGCGACAGAGGCGCGACATGAGCGCAAGACGGTAGCACCATACGGCGCGACATGAGCGCAAGACGGGAGCACCATGAGGCGCGACATGAGCGCAAGACGGTAGCACCATGAGGCGTGACATGAGCGCAAGACGGTAGCACCATGAGGCGCGACATGAGCGCGAGACGGTAGCACCATTAGGCGCGAGATGAGCGAAAGAAGGTAGCACCATGAGACGCGACATGAGCGTAAGAAGGTAGCACCATGAGGCGCGACATGAGCGAAAGAAGGAAGCACCATGAGGCGCGACATGAGCGCAAGACGGTAGCACCATGAGGCGCGACATGAGCGCAAGAAGGTAGCACCATGAGGCGCGACATGAGCGCAAGACGGGAGCACCATGAGGCGCAAAATGAGCGCAAGACGGGAGCGATAGAGGCGCGACATGAGCGCAAGAAGGAAGGTAGCACCATGAGGCGCGCGACATGAGCGCAAGACGGTAGCACTGTGAGGCGCGACATGAGCGCAAGACGGTAGCACCATGAGGCGCGACATGAGCGCAAGAAGGAAGGTAGCACCATGAGGCGCGACATGAGCGCAAGACGGGAGCACCATGAGGCGAGACATGAGCGCAAGACGGGAGCACCGTGAGGCGCGACATGAGTGCAAGACGGTAGCACCATGAGGCGCGACATGAGCGCAAGAAGGAAGGTAGCACCATTAGGCGCGACATGAGCGCAAGACGGGAGCACCATAAGGCGCAACATGAGCGCAAGACAGGAGCAACAGAGGGCGCGACATGAGCGCAAGACGGGAGCACCATGAGGCGCGACATCAGGAAAAGACAGGAGCACCATGAGGCGCGACATGAGCGAAAGACGGTAGCACCATGAGGCGCAACATGAGCGCAAGACGGGAGCAACAGAGGGCGCGACATGAGCGGAAGACGGGAGCACCATGAGGCCCGACATGAGTGCAAGACGGGAGCAACATAGGGCGCGACATGAGCGCAAGACGGGAGCACCATGAGGCGCGACATGAGCGAAAGAAGGTAGCACCATGAGGCGCGACATATGCGCAATACGGGAGGACCATGAGGTGCGACATGAGCGCAAGACAGTAGCACCATGAAGCGCGACATGAGCGAAAGATAGACGGTGGCAACATGAGGCGCGACATGAGCGCAAGACAGGAGCACCATAAGGCGCAATATGGGCGCAAGACAGCATCAACATGAGGCGCGACACGTGGCGTGACAAAAACGACACGAGGCTCGAAAACGGCAACATGAGGCGCGGCATGAGTGCACGACCAGATAGAGGCGGGCAGGGTATGGCCAGTGTTAACAAAATGCGGTCTAGGCAAATAACTGAAATTAGCATTCTGCAGCAGCGTCAGCAGCCGTAATGAAGCACTGAACACGCTACACATGGCTATGCATGCATCCATCATGGAGGTCTGGATGCCAAAAGAAACATGGCCACAAGCACATGCAGTTCATGATGAGTGCACACCACAGTTTACTTTTGGCTGCAATTCAGCTTCATCACGGCCTGCGGCGGAGGGCGCGTGGTATAGCAAGCCATGCTGCTGGATCGACCTGCCAAAGGCTGGTTTAGGTTTCGTCCCAATCGGCCCAGTGGTGGCCGCATAGCAGCCCCCCAAAGGTGGTATCAAGTGGTATATAGGCATTAAGTGTTAAGTAAAATAAGCACTGAATAAGCGAGTCTCCAGTCTTCTTCAGGGCTTAAAGATCGCAAGATAACAATGACCCCTCAGGGTGTGATTACATACCTGGTAGAAACCATCCGCAGCTCCTGCATTTGCACCCGTAATGCCCACTGATGCAATGTAGCAGTCCCCAGCAGTGTCCACCTTCTGCACGTTGTGCTTGTCAGCCAGGTAGTCATACATGGTGAATAACCTACACAAGCAAGGAGCGGTCCAATAAGTCACAAATGGTAAATTATGCACACAATCAGGGGCCGGTATGGCAGATGGGACTTTCATAGAGGCATGGCTGGTTGGACATGCATAGTAACACAGTGCTTGTCAGCCATGTAGTCATACCGGTACACAGTAAGCAGCCTTCAGGCAGGAGGAGTGTGACGGGACGTGTTCATCAGGGCCACCGGATATTAAGATGCGGGGTCATCGCTCTCCTATGAGGCAGCCAGATTGTATCCCCCCAAAAATTGCCTGGCTGGATGCTGCCGTCCAGCGCATCGCACCCAGGTTCACAAGCTTTGGGGGGGAAATACGCGTCTGGCTTGACACTAATTTGACCCCTGCAGTCCAGTCCACTGTTTTATTTCAGTAACAACGACATGACACCTTTCGGCAAGCCCTTAGGTGGCCACAACAGGACCCATTGTGACCAAGCATTGACCAATCGATGGCCAGTGGGCTAGCACTACTAGCAACAAGGCTTGATGAGCCAAGACCCCCCGGCTGTAGGCCATGATGTCGCTAAAGTGCAGCTGGACCACCCAGAAAAAATTGTGGTCCAGTACATCACAGCCAGTCCAACTTGAAATCCCTCCACAATTTCCCGATATGGGCACTGATTTGACAGCCGGCTGGCTGGACAGACTGTAGCAATCTCACTTGGGTACAGACGCTGCTACTTTGATTGATGGCTTAGTGCCGCACGGCATGCCCATTTAGGCATGCCTGGACTGGCTGATATCCGTCGGGATGGATGTGCCGGACAGATTCACGCGAGGTTGGGGCATGTGTATCTTTGTAAAAGCTTGCCTAGCGTTCTCATAACGCTACACAGACGCCTGGCGTGCAGCATACCAAAAAAACACCCAAGGCTGGCAGCACTCACTGATTGAGGAAGGTGAGGATGCTGGATGAAGACACGCATCGGCTCATGGCAGTAAATCCTGTGGGTGGAGGATGAGGGAGCGGGGGTGCAGCGGGTGGAGGATGAGGGGAGCAGGAGTGGAGCAGGTCGAGGATGGGGGAGCAGGAGTGGAGCAGGTCGAGGATGGGGGAGCAGGAGTGGAGCAGGATCAACATGAACAACACGAGGGGCAGAACAAGAGCCAGCGGACACAAAAGCAGTGAAGTGGCCCTGCCTGTCAACAGAGACTGCCAGCATGGGCATTTTGGATTACTGGCGCTCCTCCCCCCCCCCCACCAAACACACACACACACACAATGTTCTTATGAACCCTGAGCTGATCGCTACAAACAAGAGCAGACCGTTGAACATACTCTAAACTTTACAGAGCATGAACACAAATCGCTGCTCAAATCAAAACTTACCGACAATGTCCAAGAAAAGGATGGTGACCTGAGGCAGGCAGCAGGTGGTCAAACGATACTCAGCAAACAAACAGATGGGGAAACGCAGAAATTCCATTCTGATATTTTCTAGCCTTCAAATATTGATGCAAAACAAGTGGTAAGAGTATCGGTAAGAGAAGGCACATCATGATATTCAAATACGAGGCTAGGATGCTGGGTTCACAAGCTCTGCTTGACCTGGATGACCTTTGATCTCACCAGGGGGGGGAAGCCACGGGGGTTTGTTCCTGGCCAAAACCAGGGTGCAGAACATTTCCAGGAAGCAAATCCGTAGGATGCAGCGATTGCTAGATCTAAAGCTGATATAAATGTTTTACAATCATTCGCCACAGTTGGGTCGGGATTGGGCCCTCGTGGCTTCCCACCCCCTGATCTCACCTCCCCTACTTACGTTAAGATGCGACCGAGCCAGGGTTCCAAAGTGTGCAGGGAGAGCTGAAAGATCGTGCATTGACAAGAACTCGACCACGTGCCTGCACAATTGAAAAGGCACATGACTGCGTAAGCAAGGGCTGCATGGACATTCCACTGAAGCCAAAGCAATAGCCTGGAAGCATATGACGATATACATATATGATCAAAGGCAAGCAGCAGCAGTTACTGCCATGATAAAATGATACATGCGCAACGGTAATATCAGGAAATGTATGGATGCAAAATGCCTGAAGCGGAAATCTTACTTGGGGAAGATTGTAGACAGCAAGGAAAGCTGCGACAGGCACGAAATAGGGCTATCAGATCTTGGCACTTCATTCCACAAGTTCTGCCTCAGCAGAGAGCAGATACTGAAGTCGAACCCAATGTCGTTCACACAGCCAAGAATATAAGGTCAACCCAATAAACCCAAGCACTCCCTCTCAGCAGCTGTATCTTTTAATCGCGCTAGAAAGAACAGGCAATTATGATATGCATTGTGATTCCCCTAGACACACCTGCCCCTCTGACACACCTGCCCCAAGACACACCTGACCCTCTGACACACCTGCCCCAAGACACACCTGCCCCTCTGACACACCAGCCCCAAGACACACCTGCCCCTCTGACATGGCTGCCAGCATAGTGTCCATGTGTATGCGGGATGAGATGTCTGTCTGAACCAGAAGCAAGGCACCCCTGCGACCAGGCAGAAGCCAGGGGCCAGCAGTTGATGATGAAGCAATGGCCGCCCCAAAGGAGTGAGACATGAGCACGTGTGTGCGAGCATCCATCTAAATAAGCAGGCAGCAAGCGATGACCCAAATAATTGATCCATGGGCCTTGAGACCACTGAAATCACAAGCACCCAGTGGACACTGGAAGCAAAGCTGTCATCTCCCTCACGAACATTTGAATTTTAGCAGGCAAGAACACGTAGGACTGATCCATGGGCCTTGAGACCACTGAAATCACAAGTATCGAGTGGACACTGGAAGCAGAGCTGTGAGCTCCCTCAACACAATTTGAAATCCAGCAGGCAAGAACCCGTAGGAATGATCCATGGGCCTTGAGACCACTGAAATCACAAGCATCGAGTGGACACTGGAAGCAAAGCTGTGAGCTCCCTCAACACAATTTGAAATTCAGCAGGCAAGAATTCGAGGGACTGATCCATGGGCCTTGAGACCACTGAAATCACAAGTATCGAGTAGACACTGGAAGCAAAGCTGTGAGCTCCCTCAACACCATTTGAAATCCAGCAGGCAAGAACCCATAGGACTGATCCATGGGCCTTGAGACCACTGAAATCACAAGCATCGAGTGGACACTGGAAGCAGAGCTGTGAGCTCCCTCAACACCATTTGAAATCCAGCAGGCAAGAACCCGTAGGACTGATCCATGGGCCTTGAGACCACTGAAATCACAAGTATCGAGTGGACACTGGAAGCAGAGCTGTGAGCTCCCTCAACACCATTTGAAATCCAGCAGGCAAGAACCCGTAGGACTGATCCATGGGCCTTGAGACCACTGAAATCACAAGTATCGAGTGGACACTGGAAGCAAAGTTGTGAGCTCCCTCAACACCATTTGAAATCCAGCAGGCAAGAACCCGTAGGACTGATCCATGGGCCTTGAGACCACTGAAATCACAAGTATCGAGTGGACACTGGAAGCAGAGCTGTGAGCTCCCTCAACACAATTTGAAATCCAGCAGGCAAGAACCCGTAGGACTGATCCATGGGCCTTGAGACCACTGAAATCACAAGCATCGAGTGGACACTGGAAGCAAAGCTGTGAGCTCCCTCAACACCATTTGAAATCCAGCAGGCAAGAAACCGTAGGACTCATCCATGGGCCTTGAGACCACTGAAATCACAAGCATCGAGTGGACACTGGAAGCAGAGCTGTGAGCTCCCTCAACACAATTTGAAATCCAGCAGGCAAGAACTCAAGGGTGTGATCCATGGGCCTTGAGACCACTGAAATCACAAGTATCGAGTGGACACTGGAAGCAAAGCTGTGAGCTCCCTCAACACCATTTGAAATCCAGCAGGCAAGAACCCGTAGGACTGATCCATGGGCCTTGAGACCACTGAAATCACAAGTATCGAGTGGACACTGGAAGCAGAGCTGTGAGCTCCCTCAACACCATTGGAAATCCAGCAGGCAAGAACCCGTAGGAATGATCCATGGGCCTTGAGACCACTGAAATCACAAGCATTGAGTGGACACTGGAAGCAAAGCTGTGAGCTCCCTCAACACAATTTGAAATCCAGCAGGCAAGAACCCGTAGGAATGATCCATGGGCCTTGAGACCACTGAAATCACAAGCATCGAGTGGACACTGGAAGCAGAGCTGTGAGCTCCCTCAACAACATTTGAAATCCAGCAGGCAAGAACTCAAGGGTGTGATCCATGGGCCTTGAGACCACTGAAATCACAAGTATCGAGTGGACACTGGAAGCAACGCTGTGAGCTCCCTCAACAACATTTGAAATCCAGCAGGCAAGAACTCAAAACCAGCTGCTTGCACTGTTCATCGCATCACATGTAAGTTTTGTGATGAGCGGTGCGAGCAGTTGATGCACAGCCATAAGTAGCAAGGTTAGCCTGCCCCAGGACGTCACAACATCTCACCCTGGATCATGCCCCAGTGGGTCAGGCACCAGCTGCGCCACCACCTCATGCCAGCAGCCTGCCGCGTCGTCCCCTTGCAGTACAAGAGCGTACGGCGAGGGCACATCGTCCTCCGAGCGGATCTCCCGCTGCTCGTGACTGGCAAAGCGAGGAATGCTGACGTGGGGGGGGGCAGAGGCTAACATGGATCCAAGAGAAGCAGCTTCGCCAAGTAGTCCGCCGGTGCCTCCTTCAGGACACGTCGCCAGCAGGAGTGACTCACTACACGCGGACAGGCGAGACAGGGATACTAAAGGCCATAGGGACGTGGTTGAGGTTGCGGACGAATGGGGCTGCTCGTCTCGCGGATGAGGCGGCGTCACGAGGCCATCCACTGCCTGCTGCACCTCCAGCGGGCTCCCATTGCCACGATGGAGCCTGCCCTGTCGGGCTTGCGTCGGGAAGCGTCCATACATGCTCTCCCATGCCATTCCGTCGCTGTCGGGGTGGAAGCTTCCCGGAAAGCTGCAGCTGGGTGGCAGGTTGACCGGCGGCCGCTGCGCGGTGGAGAAGGGCACGAGATCCGGATCGCAGCCGTTGCCATCCTTGGCGATCCGTCGGCTCGGGTGATCCCCCAGCTCCGCCAGCTTGTGAAGGTTCGGAACAGAATAATTGTTGGGCCAGCTCCTCTTCCGCCTGAGGGCGATCGGCCCACCGCCCGCCGCGTCTTCTGCTGCATTGGAGCGCAGGGTAGATTGGAGTCCCATGCAGCTGTGCCGTCTCATGGGGGCAAGCCAGGGCGCCCCGGGAAGGCCTGGCACAGGATCCAGGCCGTGCTGCCTTGCAAAGGGCCTGCGGGACCTCGAGGGTCCTTTATGGGTCTGCTGGTGGGCCGCGGCAGTTTGCGCCATCAGGAGCATTGTCCGGTGGAACTTGGACAGCGGAGCAATAGAGCTCATCATGTCAGACGCGCCTGTGCACAAGAGTGTGCCGGTATAAGTGCGTGATGGTCCATCTCTTGGGGGCCGACGGGCGGCCGACACTGGGACGATAGGGACCAAACTGTGACTGGCCTACGGCCAGTGCCCAAACAACAGGGTTTGCTGTACCAGCCCCCCCCCCCCAGCCGTGGACTGTTAGGTAGCAGAAGTGTAGATGAAGCACTCTAAAAAAAAAATGGTGCAAGGCAACCGGCGACAAAAGTGCGGCGAATGGGGGCAGGGGGGACGTTCACCAGGGGCTGGGGAGTTACCTACGAGGGTCGATGCCCATGATGGTCAGGTCTGAACAGTAGGGGCTGCCTGGTGATGACTGATGAGTGATAAGGGACGGCACTGCCGTAAACACTGGAGCTCTGCTGCAAGCATCCATGCAGATCCGGTGGAGCAGACTAGGAAACGCAATCGGCAGACATGACCACAGGTGTCCTCAAGATCACGTCATTTGTCGTGCCCTTGTGTTAGAGAGCAGGCACTCAAGGCGCACCTGACTGAGCCGAGCGCTCTACCAGCCCTGTACCCGATAACATGAAGTCGTTGTCGAACTCTGCGCCTGGTATCTCACAAGCGATGTCGCAAAAGCTGTACTCTGAGTATTCCGTGCACTGGCTGCCGGTCTTCCCTACGGCGCTGCGCCCATGCCTCACAGGCTGCGGCTTGTAGTCCGGGAGGTGGCTGCTGACGCACCTGCCCCCACTGACAGTGCTGTTGAGCAGCGCCCGCTTGCCGTGGCTGCTGAGGGTGCTGCACGAGAGGTTGCTCCGCGGGACGTCGCCGGGGGCGTCAAATCGGAGGCCCCCGCTGTTTTGCGCGGCAGAGGCAGGGCTGACCTGACTCGGGAAGACATACTCCTTGCCCACCACCTCTCTCGCAGCGTCCTTAGGGGACGGTACGTGGACCACCCGCTTCCAGGCCTGCTGCTCTGTTGCCCGCTGAACATCGCGCAGCACCTCCTCGGCCATCCCGGCTGCCTCCAGTGCAAACAGCTGTCCAAGCAGTCCACCGGCACTCGTGAGAGGCACGGGGTCTGAGGCCGGACCTGGTGCAGATGCTGGGGAGCTGGGCCTCGCCTGCACCAGCTGCTGGGGGTCGACATAACTGGTGGAGAGGAGACCATAGTACTCACGGCTGCTCTTGTTCTGCGGCAGTGGGGTGTGCGCAGGGAGCAGAGGAATGGTGCAGGGGAGGTGGGGTGTGTGGCTGTGTGCATTACTGACGGCTGCTCTTGTTCTGCAGCAGTGGGGTGCGTGCAGGGGACAGAGGAATGGTGCATGGGAAGTGGGGTGTGTGGCTGAGTGCAAGGGGGGGGGAGGGGGAAACAGAGGGCCTGTCATTGCCCAGTGGGATTTCAAACCCAGTACAGTGGGTCCTCTCAAGACACCGCCTCCGCCAGGTAGCTCAGCCAGGAGTGCCCAGTAATGAGCATGCCTCTGGCCCCCCGTGGATCTGTACCTGGTACACCATGCGCTCGTCCAGGTAGCTGAGTAGAGTGCCCAGTAATGAGCATACCTCTGACCCCTGACCCCCATGACCCCATACATCAATATGCTGCCCACTCTTGCCCCCCTTGGGGCTGTACCTGGTACAACACGCGTCCATCCAGGTAGCTGAGTGTGACCATTGCCGGCACATGCTCCACCATGAACGTGCTTGAGATTGAAAACCAGCAGTCTTGGGGAGATTAATGAGGCTGGGGACTACATGCCCCCCACTAAGTGCTGCCATGTATCGATATCATGCACCTCTTGTGCCTCTTGTCCCATGTTGATCTGTACCTGGTACAACACTCGTCCATCCAGGTAGCTGAGCGTGACCATGGCCGGAACATGCTCCACAAGAAAGGAGCATGAGACAGGCATCATTGATGCGGGCTGCACCAGCTTGTCCACACCGTCAACTCGGTCCAGTGACAGTTGCGCCACTCCAACCATGCATGCTGCTGGAATCGAGTCTGAGCTGATTTGCAGGGATGGGTCAGTTTTGCAAGCTGGGCTGTAACCTTGAACAGCTGCAGGGGAGGCCACTGGGGTGGCACCTGCCGCCCTGCTGGCAGCAGGTCCTGCGTTGACCTGCCTCAGCATGACAGCTGGAAACGGCGCGCAGGGAGGCCCTCTGCCTCCTGCGATGCCTCCCGCCCACATGCATGTCTCCACATGCAGCATGCTGCCTGCTCCCAATGCCGGCAGGCTCTGCTGCGCCAGCAAGTTTTCAGCAGCATCACTGTCCTGCATGCGGTGCTCCTTTTTAAAGGGCCTGCCTGCCTGAAGGGCTAGTGCTGCTCCTGTTAGAACCATGGCAAGGCGCGAGTCTAGGGAGGACTCGTAGCACAGGCGCGCCATGTAGATTTCAAGTGTCTGGAGGCATGCGGCGTCTGGACGGCCATGCTGACTCCTCCCCAGGTCGGCTGATAGGTAGGAGGAGCAGCCATCCACATCAGCATCCACATCAGCGTCAGCACCTCCCGCAGGGATGCAGATGGCCGAGTCGGAAGTGAGGGAAGGTGTGACCATCCGTGCCCTCCCGCAGCCGTCGAGTAGCATCAGAGCGTGCTTGTCAGAGGTGGAGAGATCTGTGCAGAATTGAAGGGCCTCGGCTTGCGAGGTTGCAACGATTCGCAGCAACACCACTGGCGCAGTTTCGGTGCTCGGCAGCCGCAGCGGCAGCCGCGATGCATCCCTCTCTTTGACGTGTGGACCGGTGTCGCACGTTGCCAAAATTTTGACCCCTGATCTGCTTTCATGCGTTGGGGAAAGGGCTGGTAGATGTGTAGGGGGTGGGCTTTTGTGTCTGACCCAAGGCAGGCATGTCGATATGAAGCTAGGCATGCTATACTTGATTGTGAACAGTTATTCGTGCATTTGATTCTTCAGGGAATTGAGTGCCATAACCATGTCACGAAAAGAAAAGGAAAGAGAACGCCGATGCGGCGTGGATTTTGGGAAGTACAGGTTGACGAGACGCCCAAGCCCCGGTCTGTATACCCTCAGGGAGAAAGGGGCTATGGCGGGTCAGTGAGAACAGGGGGAGATGCTGGACGGCAGTCGGGTGGACTGTTTTAGACTGGACGAGTACCGATAATGAGAGAGGGACGACACGGGGCGGGGCACAACTGCTGGTAATATAGGGGCGGCAAGACGCTCGTCACGGGACGCTCGTCGTCGTACACCGTACAATCGTTGCAAACGCAGTAACATCGAGTCACAAGAGTCGCGCTTGAACAACGTCGCGCTTGCCAACTCAGCTCGATACTGTGACAACTCAGCCTTGGAGTCGGCTGGGCAAATTGCGTTTCTAATTGATCTTAATCTTCTTCGTTCGCATGCGTTCGTATACTGCTGCTGCCTGGAGTCGTGTAGGGGACCTCGGCCAGCCTTTAGGTTGCGCTCTGAAGGTCGCGGGGTTTGAGTGAGGGTTGATCCACAGTGACAGGTCAAAGTGATATATCGGATGGCAGCCTCCAATGCAAGCTGGGGGGCG
Organism: Limnomonas spitsbergensis; assembly: GCA_037349105.1. Taxonomy (NCBI): domain Eukaryota; kingdom Viridiplantae; phylum Chlorophyta; class Chlorophyceae; order Chlamydomonadales; genus Limnomonas; species Limnomonas spitsbergensis. Next base: position 2,416,806 of record JAYJMM010000113.1, read on the forward strand.
GGATCAGCCCCATATTGTACCTTCCTAGACTCTCAGGTACTCAATCCCCAAGATGACAAGTTCATGGGCTCGTCTGATCGTGCGCTGAAGGCTGCCCTCACGGCAATGACATGGACGATTCCCTACGCACATGAGCTTGGCAAAGCCCAGCAGCAGCAAGACTAAGAAGGTACGTATATCAGGCAACGGCGATCCATCTGCGTCAGGCACACCCACGCCCACGCTCGGGGGCAGGAGGCAGGACAGGAGGCAGGCAGGAGGCAGGCATGAGGCAGGACAGGAGACAGGGCAGGAGGCAGGGCAGGAGGCAGGATAGAAGGCATAACATGAGGTAGGGCAGGAGGTACGACAGGATGCCTGACAGAAGGCATGACATGAGGTAGGGCAGGAGGCAGGAGGCAAGTGAGGAGGCAAAACAGGAGCCAGGGCAAGAGGCATGGCAGGACACAGGACAAGACATATGACAGGAAGCGGGGCATGAGACAGGGCAAGAGGCAGGGAAGGAGGCCGGACATGAGGCAGGACATGAGGCAGGACAGGAGGTAGGGCAGGAGGCATGACATAAGGAAGGGCAGGAGGCAGGACATGGGGCATGGCAGGAGGCAGGACAGGAGGCTGGACATGAGGCATGACAGGAAGCTAGGCAGGAGGCATGCCATGAGGTAAGGCAGGAGGCAGGGCAGCAGGCGAGGCAAGAGGCAGGACAGGAGGTAGGGTAGGAGATAGGACAGGAGGCAGGGCAGGAGGCAGAGCATGAGGAAGGGCAGGAGGCAGGGCAAGAGGCAAGAGGTATGACATGAGGCAGGGCAGGAGGCAGGACAGGAGGCAGGGCAGGAGGCAGGGCAGGAGGCAGGGCAGGAGGCATGGCAGGAAGTTGGGCAGGAGGTAGGGCAGGAGGCAGGACAGGAGGCAGGGCAGGACGTAGGGCAGGCGGCAGAACATGAGACATCGTAGGTGGCATGACATGAAGCATGGCATGAGGCAGGACAGGAGGCAGGGCAGGATGCAGGACATGAGGCAGGGCTTGAGGCAGGACAGGAGACAGGGCAGGATGCAGGACAAGAAGCAGGACAGGAGGCAGGAGAGGAGGCAGGGTAGGAGGCTGGAAAGGGGGCAAGGCAGGAGGCAGGACACGAGGCAGGACAGGAGGTAGGCCAGGAGGCAGGGCAGGAGGCAGGACAGGAGGCAGGGCATGAGGTACGGCATGAGGCAGGGCAGGAGGCAGGACAGGAGGCAGGGCAGGAGGCAGGGTAGGAGGCTGGGCAGGAGGTAGGGCAGGAGGCAGGAAAGGAGGCAGGGCAGGACGTAGGAAAGGAGGCAGAACATGAGACAAGGTAGGCGGCATAACATGAAGCATGACAGGAGGCAGGACAGGAGACATGACAGGAAGCAGGGCAGGAGGCCGGACAGGAGACAGGACAGGAGGCAGGGCAGGAGGCAGGATATGAGGCAGGGCTTGAGGCAGGACAGGAGGAAGGGCAGGATGCAGGACAGGAAGCAGGACAGGAGGCAGGAGAGGGGGCAGGGCAGGAGGCTGGACAGGGGGCAAGGCAGGACGCAGGACACGAGGCACGACAGGAGGCAGGACAGGAGGCAGGACAGGAGGTTGGGCGGTAGACAGGACATAAGGAAGGGCAGGAGGCAGGACATGGGGCATGGCAGGAGGCAGGACATGAGGCTGGACAGGAGGTATGACAGGAAGCTTGGCAGGAGGCATGCCATGAGGTAGGGCAGGAGGCAGGTCATGAGGCGGGGCAGAAGGCAGGACAGGAGGCAGGGTAGGAGATAGGACAGGAGGCAGAGCAGGAGGTAGGGGAGGAGGCAAAGCATGATGTAGGGCAGGAGGCAGGGCAAGAGGCAAGAGGTAGGACAGGAGGCAGGGCAAGAGGAAGGACAGGAGGCATGGCATGAGGCAGGGCAGGAGGCTGGGCAGGAGGTAGGGCAGGAGCCAGGGCAAGAGGCAAGAGGCATGACAGGAGGCTGGACAAGAGGTAGGACAGGAAGCAGGACATGAGGCAGGGCAGGAGGCAAGACAAGAGGCTGGACAGGAGTCAGGACAGGAAGCAGGGCATGAGGCAAGACAGGAGGCAGGGCAGGAGGCAAGACAAGAGGTTGGACAGGAGGCAGGACAGGAAGCAGGGCACGAGGCAAGATAGGAGGCAAGACAATAGGTAGTATAGGAGGCAGGGGCACCTTTTTTTATGCACCCGCCACACTGCCGTCCGGATGGCCCCGGCTGTGACGCCGCACTTGGATATGTCATTGCTGAGCCTCTGCTTCTCAGAGCATCTGTAAGATGCGAGTACCAGAGCCCATGCTGGCCACAAGGTCGGCTGAGGCCGCCCTGCGTAGCTGCCATCGGGGAGTGTTGTTTGCGCTGTGCATGTAGTCATGCTTGAATATGACACACAACTCGCCCCTGCCCGGCATTTCCTCCCTCATGTGCATCACGATGAGCCTGCTGGGGCAGTTGTTGACCATCATTGAGCAGCTGTAGCAGCTGTACCACTCAGCGCCACCTTGGACCCAGCCACCTCTGATTGTGCCAGTCTTTGTCACGTGCCGGCTACTCTCTGCTGGCTACTTAGGCTTGCCTACCTCCGGCGCTGCTGCTGCTGCTCCAGGTGGTCCTGCCCTCTTGGTTGTTTCGCTGACACTGGAATCAGCGCATGCACACCTCCCTTTCATGTGTCGTCCCCTCCCATTCTGTCACGACTGGGGATGTCATTTATCATGGGCATGGGTGTGCCTGACGCAGATGGATCGCCGCTGCCTGATATACGTGCCTTCTTACCCTTGCTGCTGCTGGGCTTTGCCAAGCTCATGTGCGTAGGGAACCGCCCATGTCATTGCCGTGAGGGCAGCCTTCAGCGCACGATCAGACGAGCCCATGAACTTGTCATCTTGGGGATTGAGTACCTGAGAGTCTAGGAAGGTACAATATGGGGCTTATCCCGCCCCCCAGCTTGCATTGGAGGCTGCCATCCAATAGATCACTTTGACCTGTCACTGTGAATTAGCCGCTCAAACCCCGCGACCTTCAGAGCACAACCTAAAGGCTGGCCGAGGTCCCCTACACGACTCCAGGCAGCAGCAGCATACGAACGCATGCGAACGAAGAAGATTAAGATCATTTAGAAACGCAAATTGCCCAACCGACTCCAAGGCTGAGTTGTCACAGTATCGAGCTGAGTTGGCAAGCGTGACGTTGTTCAAGCGCTACTCATGCAGATATAAGTCTGTCACTCAAACTCGAATACCGTACGTATACCAGATTTACTAGTAGTCAAGTCCAAATCAAACAAAATCATGGGTTTCATCACCATGCGTTGTACTTACGACACTCACCTGTATTCTTTCAACCACATTAGAGATCGCCCAACGTCATACGCTTAGGGTACGCTTAGGGTGTAGGACAGCCAGCCCAAGAATTGATGCGCCTCGCGCAGCCAGCATTGGCATACTTCGTGAGTCGATCAAACAATTTTAGGTGGACACCTAAGCCTACATTGGCAAACGCCGAAGGAGTTTAGGGTTGGGAGTTAGTTTTAGGCCATCAAAAGACACCTTCGAGCAACGTACTGCGCCACAGGGCGAAATCGAGTAGCAAGAATTCATCGATGCGGAGGAATTCTTTGAAGACACCATAGATGCCCAGCCCAGGAGTGGCTCAACCAGGAGAAGGAGGATGAGGACATTGGATTATTTCGATTATTCCTGGCTGCTGATGTCGAAATGGCCTCACACGCAACAGCAACAGGTCTCAAGCAGGCATTTAATTACCGGCACAATGCGGGCAGGACAGCAGATATCAGATGCCGTGAAAACGATGCATGCACTCTATGCAGTAGCTCCCCGCATGCATTGCCCGCATGCAGTTGCTCCCCGCCGGCAAGCCGGCTCCCCACTCGAATGACAACACCCTGCCTGCACGCAAAGCATCCCACTGGCACGACAGCACTCCGCCTGCATGTAAAAGCGTACCATCGGCAGGACAGGGCCCTGTCAGCATGCAAAGCACCCAGCCGGCACAACTTGCATCCGGCCATACGGATAGCAACCCGCATGCATGCAGTTGCGCCACACGGGCACGACAGAACCCTGCCTGCATATGGCCCTGCCAGCACGACAGCACCCTGCTTGCATGCATGCACCCAACTGGCATGACCACAACAGCATGCATACAAAGGTCCCCGACATCATCACAACACCCTGCTTACTTGCATAACACCCTGCATGCATGCATATGGCTCGGACAGCACGACAGCACCCTGCTTGCATGCATAGTACCCCACCGGTGTGACAGCACCCCGCCTGCGTACAAGGTGCCCCGACACGATGACAACACCCTGCTTACTGGCACAGCATCCTGCATGCATGCATCTAGCCCTGCCGGCACGACAACACTCTGCGTGCCTACAGAATCGCCCCACCAGCACGACCCCACCTACATGCACTGCATGCATGCTGATGCACCTTGGTCCCACCTACCTCTGGCAGGAAGACGTCCGGTACACTACATGCATGCTGCCTAACTACCGACCTCACTGGCATGCACTTCCTGTGGGCAGCAACACAGCCACACCCACTGGCATGAACTACATGCACCCTTTAGCACCTTCACCCCCACTGACATGCTCTGCCTGCACATTGTAGTACTGCCGCACCCACTGGCACATACATGTACTGCCTGTGTGCAGCAGCACCTCTGCACCCACTGGCATGTACTGCCTGTGCGCAGCAGCACCACTGCATCCACTGGCATGTACTGCATGTGCGCAGCAGCACCACTGCACCCACTGGCTTGCACTGCATGTGCGCAGCAGCACCACTGCATCCACTGGCATGTGCTGCCGGTGCGCAGCAGCACCACTGCACCCACTGACATGCACTGCCTGTGCGCAACTCAGCACTGCACCCACTGGCATGCACTGCCGGTGCGCAGCAGCACCACTGCACCCACTGGCATGTACTGCCTGTGCGCAGCAGCACCACTGCATCCACTGGCATGTACTGCCTGCGCGCAGCAAAACCACTGCACCCACTACCATGCACTGCCTGTGCGCAGCAGCACCCCTGCACCAACTGGCATGTACTGCATGTGCGCAGCAGCACCACTGCATCCACTGACATGTACTGCATGTGCGCAGCAGCACCACTGCACCCACTGACATGCACTGCATGTGCGCAACTGCACCACTGCACCCACTGGCATTTACTGCCTGTGTGCAGCAGCACCACTGCATCCACTGGCATGTACTGCCGGTGCGCAGCAGCACCACTGCAGCCACTGGCATGCACTGCCGGTGCGCAACAGCACCACTGCACCCACTGGCATGTACTGCCTGTGCGCAGCAGCACCACTGCATCCACTGGCTTGTACTGCATGTGCGCAACAGCACCACTGCACCCACTGGCATGTACTGCATGTGCGCAGCAGCACCACTGCACCCACTGGCATGCACTGCTTGTGCGCAGCAGCACCACTGCATCCACTGGCATGTACTGCCTGTGCGCAGCAGCACCACTACACTCAATGGCATGCACTGCCTGTGCACAGCAGCACCCCTGCACCCACTGGCATGCACTGCCTGTGCGCTGCAGCTCCAGTGCATCACTGACATGCACTGCCTGTGCGCAGCAGCACCACTGCACCTACTGGCATGCACTGCCTGTGCGCAGCAGCACCACTGCTCCAACTGACATGCACCACATACATGGTGATGCATCGCCGTATCCACTGGCATGCACTGCCAGCTTGCTGTAGTACCGCCGCACCCACTGGCATGCACTTTATGCCAGCACTGCCGCAGCGCCGCACCCACTACCATGCATATAATGCCAGCACTGCTGCAGCACGGCACACACCAGCATGCATATAATGCCAGCACTGCTGCAGCTCCGCACCCACTGGTATGCTCTTTATGCCAACTCTGCCGCAGCATCTCACCCACTAGTATGCAGCTTATGCCAGCACTGCCGCAGCGCTGCACCCACTAGTATGCAGTTTATGCCAATACTTCTGCAGTACCGCACCCACCAGCATGCACTGCATGTATGCTGAAGCATGAATGCACTCACTGGCATGCACCGCATGTATACTGAAGCATTACCGCACTCATTGGCATGCACTGCCCCTTCGCTGCAGAACCGCAGCAACCCCAGTACCATGAATGACATGTGCGATGGAAGCCAATGAGTCACAAGACCAGTTTATATGCCTAGTGTTCTGAGTTCCGTGAATGGATACCGTTAGTGGTTCATGGATGCCTTGGACAGGAGCTTCAGCCCAACAACCAATGATAACACAACAGTGAAGGCACTGAACATTGTAAGCCAATCAGTCCCGCAGCCACTTTATCTGCCTTGTCTTATGAGTTACGTGTATGGACACTGGTAATGGCCATGGATGCTTAAATTGGGAGCTTTAGCCCACCAGCTATTGATAACGTAACAGCGATGAAGATGCATACTGGAAGCAAGCCAGTCCCGCATCTACTTCATCTGCCTTGTGTTATGAGTTACGTGAATGAGCACTGGCAGTGATCCATGGATGCTTAGGATAGGGGATTCAGCCCAACAGCCATTGATAAGACAGCAGTGATAGCGATGCGCATTGGAGGCCAATCAGTGATGCAGCCACTTCATCTACCTTATGTTATGAGAGCCAGACATGGATACCAACGCTGGTCTAGTGATGCACCTGTTAGGTTTTTTTGCCAAGCTGACACTCATAACACGAGTGATGGCACGGCATACTAGAAGCCAAGTAGCCCCGCAGCAACTTAATCTCGCTTGTGTTATGCAGTTCGGGAACTATGTATACCAGTAGTGGTCATTGGGAGCAAAACAGCCCAGACCTCCTACTGAGAAGTCAAGCAAACTGGAACTGTAATTCTAAAATATGTCAAAAAAGGCATGGCACTGGTTTTTTTGAGGAATTCGGACATCTGTAATTGGCCTCAGCCACCGCGGCGCCCTCAAAGCAGGGCCGAGAGGGCCATTGAGAGCAAAAGAGCCCCAAAACACCTCCGCAGAATTAAACCAAACTGGAACAGCAGTCCTAAAACATTTCAACAAAGGCCTAGCATTGCTGTTCTGGAGGAATTTGGACACCTGCAAGTAGCCCTGAGCCACCGCTGCGCCCTCAAAGCGGGGGCCGAGAGGACGATTGAGAGCAAAAAGCCCCCAAACGCCTTCATATAATTCTTCCGAACTGGAACAGCACTCCTGAGATATGTCAACAAAGGCATAGCATTGGTGTTCTGGATAAATTTGGTAACCTGCAAGTTGGCCTGAGCCACCGCGGCGCCCTCAAAGCGGGGCAGAGAGGATCATTGAAAGCAAAAAACCCTAAACACCTTCTCATAATTCTTCCAAACTGGAACTTCAACCCTAAAGTATGTTAACAAAGGCATAGCATTAGTTTCTGGAGGAATTTGGACACCTGCAAGTTGGCCTCAGCCACCGCGGCGCCCTCAAAGCGAGGCCAAGAGGGCCATTGAGAGCGAAAAAGCCCCAAAACAACTTCTCAAAATTTAACCAAACTGGAACAGCACTCCTACTATATGTCAACAAAGGCATAGCATTGGTGTCCTAAAGGAATTAGGACACCTGCAAGTTGGCCTGAGCCACCGCGGCGCCTTCAAAGCGGGGCTGAGAAGGCCATTGAGAGCGAACAAATCCCAAAACGCATTCTCAGAAATCAACGAACTGGATCAGCAGTCCTAAAATATGTCAACAAACGCATAGCATTGGTGTTCTGGAGGAATTTTGACACCAGCAAGTAGGCCTTAGCTATCGTGGCAGTGTGGCACCCTTAAAGCGGGGGCCGAGAGGGCCATTGAGAGCAAAACGGCATCCCCCAAAACACCTCCTCAGAATTTAACCAAACTGGAACAGCAGTCCTAATATCTGTCATCTATGTCTGCCACAGTGGTTTTCCTCAGGAATTAGGACACCAGCAAGTAGGCCGCAGCTACCATTGCAGCCTTTGAAGGAGGGCCGAGGGGGCCATTGAGAGGGGGCCAAACGGTCCCTTCGTACATCCTCAGAATTGAACAAAACTGGACACGCAATCTTGAACTGTGTCAACGAAGTCACAGGTGTCTGAGGGGACAAAGACACTTGAGAGTTGGTCTCAGCTACACATGCAGCCACCGGCAAGGCGTTGCACATACGGGAGGGCACAATGCATGAGGACGGGGTGCTGCAATGACTGTCAGGGCGGGCACAATGCGGAAGGGTGGGGAGCTGAGACCCATGTCAGGGCGAAACACATACGCGCGGTCGTTGTGCATGAGGGCTGGAAGCTGCCATCCACAGCAGGGAGCTGCAGGGCGATGCAAATAATGACACGGCGCTCGACATACGGGGGGCATTGAGCATCAGGGCAGTGCGCAGCAACGACAAGCACGGTGCACATACAGGCAAGCGCCACACATACAAGCGGGTTGCTGAGGATGCGGGTGGGCACTACGATAACCAACGGCAGGGACTTAGGTAGCTGTGCATGGGAGCGGATTACAGAGCATGCGGGTGGGACACTGCAACCACCAGCATGGTGTTGCACACGGGGCAGGCGCTTGGCATGCAAGTTGGGCACTACAGCCAATACCAGGGCGTTGCGCCCTCAGGCGCCCGCCGGGCGGGCGCTGTGCATAAGGGCAAGGCGTTGTGCATGCAGGTGGCGCTCTGCAGCTGGTGAGGTGCTCCAAATACTGGCAAGGCATGGTGCTGTAACTGTTGGGGTCTTGTGCATGCGGCCATGCACCCACCGGCAGAGTAGAGACAGCATCAACCAGCAAGGCGTTGTGTATGCGGCAAGATGTCAGTCAAAATTGAATCATACGAATGTTGCACAAACTCGGTTTCAGTTACAGCGTAAATCGAAGTGACAATTCCCTCTCTGGTTCCCTCAAGAAATCCTCAGGTACGGAATCAGGTACGGAATCGCGTTATATTTGCGGAATGGTTTGAAGAGCTTATATTGAATAAATGTGAAAGGCTGGCATATATAAGGCATCGATCCCGAAGCAAGCTACGCGAAGCGCAGCAATTCTTGGGCTGACTGTCCTATACCCTAAGCGTATGACGTTGGGCGATCTCTAATGTGGTTGAAAGAAATCTGGTATACGTACGGTATTAGAGTTTGAGTGACAGACTTATCTGACTCATGTGACACGAGGTTACTGCGTTTGCAACGATTCTACGGTGTACGACGACGAGCGTCCCGTGACGAGCGTCTTGCCGCCCCTATATCTGCTGGTACGGCACATTGTTTGTGTGTCGGGTCAGCAAACGTGCGCAAGTAACCCTGCATCACCCTACCCTGATTACAGAAACTGAGCTCGGCAACGAATTAAGAATGCCTTAACAAGCTAGAACGAAACCATGTATCGACCTCTAGTTCAACAAGGTGCAGGTTCCCACCCTAGCATTTTGAAACCCAGAGGGCAAGATAGGCAAGATCACGTGGCCTCTCAATACCGTCCTAATGCATACGGTAAGATTACAGCTTGCGTGTCAAAAGCTGGTTTCGGATCCGATCTGGTTTGTGGCACTTAGATAATGCCTGGCTCGCTCCAGGCATTCTTCTCTTCTTACTCAAGTACCGGTACACACACGAAGTTGAATCACCCCTGTTTATAACATTGCTCTGGGACTAAACGTCTACTTGTGATATTTCGGCCCTTTATCAAGGCCAGGAAACTACATTGATGGGTGATCTCTAGTTAATTTTACACTGATCCTTTTTCACTTGATAAGACCACACCATTACGTATCAAGGCCTGGAAGCTACAATGTGCGAATAACTCTAGTTTACACTACACTTATTCGCTATCTCTAGCTCCACCCCTTTTCCATCTCTCTTTCAACTCTATCTCTCGCTTAGATCCCTACACTGTGAGCCTTATCAGCTCTATCTCTCGGATATAATTCGACACTGCTGTGAGCTGCTCTCCAAGCCTTTCCCTGGCTACCAAGTCGATCTCCTGCTTCAACAGTCGATCTTCCTCATCAAGAGTCGTCTATTCGACTCAACATTAAACATTTCTCATCACTTCGGGCAGCTTCGTCCTCAAGTCCGTCTCAGGCCGCCTCCAACTGTCAACAGTCGCCATCAGTGCAACCAGACCTACCAGGATCAAGTTCACATCGTAGCTTTTGTCAACAGTAAGAGAACATTCATCAAAGGTTAGTGCAGTAACCCGAGGATTAAGTCGTGGATAATCTGCTTACCAGGCAGATTATTGCTCCTGCACAGCATGTTACCCTTTGTAAAGGGCTCCTAGCACTCCTTTAAGAAGAGAAGAAGTAAAGGACAATAGAAGGTCTGTCCTGATTTCGTCTTGTACTTGCATTTTATTCTGTAAAAATGTTGCTCCCATGCACAAAGTCAACTGATCACCGAACCTACTGTTGGTTCGGGAACCTGCACGGCAGAGGTGGCAGCTACGGGGGCCAGTGCCATCACGGTCAACAAAGGAGACAAGGTTATCAACGCCGGCACAGCGGCATGTGGCGCTGGCTATTGGTCGCTGCATCATGATCGGTATTGGCAAGGCCACCTGAGTTCTGCTCGCATGTTCACCAAGAGCTCCGAGTGCCCCCTGATTTAATTGTTCGTACCATTACACGCATGCCTTGAGCGCTCCCGAACCTGACTTGTATGTCCTGATTGCATGTTGCAGATCAAGCATTACCGATGTCTGAAGTGAGTACGAGGGAGCTGGAAAATAGCAGATGCTGGGTAGTTATAACCTGTCTCTGATAGCTTGTCCACCTTAAGCAAGTCACGATCTCCTTCGCGGTAAGGGCCTGCCTTGGTGTTAGGAGCGCTCTCAGCGTTCACGATCGACGGGATCTCAAGTAAGTGACGTAAGAAGTCACTGCACTACTGTTGCGTTAGCCATGGGCTGGTCATGATTCAAGATGGGGTAGGTCTGGATGACCTCACCATCCTGGAGAGGGTACAAGCCGTGGGGTGCGAGGACAGTTGCACCACGGCTCCAGGAATTTCACACCTTACACGTCACATCCTCATAGGAAGTGCCTTTGCTGCTTGTGCGTTGAGTCAATTGATTGCAGTTAGCATAGCCATTAGAGTCAGTAAACAAGCTCAGTCAGCCTCCTTCACGGTCTTGGCTTTGCTTGCAACCTGCCTTGAGCTGGGGGGGAACTGGATGTTGATTTCCTTCAGTACCGGGTGGCTTGCATTAGGAGGACGTGCAACGTGCATGAGGCCAATTATGGTCATAAAGGGGAAATGCTCTCAGCAGTATGGGGGGTGCGTAGCTTCCGGTACTACCTCCTGGGGGTCCAGCTTCCGTTCCTCATGATTAGTGGTCACAAGGGCCTGTCGTGTCCAACAGGGAGCTAGAGGGGCAGCATGCAAGGTGGTCTGTCATGCTGAGCCCGTTTTCCTTCAAGCTGAAGTACAAACCTGGGGTTTAACATACAGTGGCAGATGTTCCCAGTGGGTATCTAGTACCGTCTTCTGTAGACACCACGGGCACGTGAGAGACGCACTTCAGTTTAGATTGGCCTGCCCAGCTAGACAGCAAGTTCTGTGAGCAAGCTGAGCACGATGTTTCGATTTCTCCCTCATAGCTGCCTGTTTCTCCCTCATAGCTGCCTGTTTCTCCCTCATAGCTGCCTGTTTCTCCCTCATAGCTGCCTGTTTCTCCCTCATAGCTGCCTGTTTCTCCCGGACTCCGCAGCTACCCGTGCCCTTGTCATTATTCACTGTGGCCCATGCGTTGCGTGAGCTTGTGGAGCCAAAAGTGCTTGACCCATTCGATAACCTGGTAATCATCCCCAGGCTCAAGGTGTGGCCCAGGGTAGATATTGAGATATTGGCTGAAGATTCCTTTTTGTTTGGTTCTGATGTGTCCGCACAGGTGCAGCGCCTGGCCAGTCATCTGGTTGACACGCCTTCAGTGGACTCACCCACCGGAGCCTGTGATCTAGGTTGCTCAGCTAGTGATTCAGGCGTTTGATGCAGAAACCGCTGAATTGCATAGCTTCGCTGCTGACTGCACTGCTGTTTCCCCCCTCTGCCTCACCAGCAAGCACACAGCCTTGCGCGCCAAGGCCTCCACGCAAGTTGAGGCCTGCTTACTTAAGCTGCGGGTGACGCTGGCTGACGTGCTTCGGAGGCTCACCTTCGCACTCCTGGTCCTTCAGCTTCGGGCTTCCCGGGGGCGCTGCCCCCTGGCCAGGGCCTGGTGTATCAGAGTGGTAGGGGCCTATGTGACCTAACCATCCCAGAGAGGGAAAGAGCCATGAGGTACGCTGGCAACTGCACCGCCGCCCCAGGTATATCGAATCACGCACGGCACACCCTGACTGGAGGTGCGTGTGACGCCAACGCGGTGAGTCAGTTGGTGGCCTGCAGCCTGGCCCTCAGGACTAGTTCCCAGCAAGGGCCTGCGTCGTTTACGGTTGATGCCGCGTTTGCTCCTGGTCTTGAGCTGGGGGGGAGAGCCATCAGGGGCACCAGAATTGCCAGTCAGGCTCAGAGCAGGGTCCTCCCTGGTTTGTCTGTCAGTTCAAGCTCAGGCTGCTGAGATTGAGGAGGTTAGTCCTGATGCCACCAATCACCTGGATGTATGGTTGGATTCCGCAGTCATGCAGTACCTGCAACACCCAGATGCGGACAGGCTTGGCTCGTGCTCAATGACTGAGCGTAGACGGATCCTGAGGCGCGCTGCACACTTTGAGTGGTCTGCCAGCAGGCAGTTGCACAGGTGCATGCCAGGGGGGGTGAAGCTTGCATGTGCCACCTTCCGACGATCGCTTGCCGTTAGTCAGGCGCATGCATACGGAGAACGGTCATTTCGGCCGGCGCCGCACCACTGCCTTGGTGCACTGGCAGAAGAGCCAGGGGCAAAGCGGGTCACGCTGAAGCCCACACCGCCGAAGGCACCACAGCCGCCCTCGGTACCTACACCGAGGGCCCATGCTGTCGTTCCACCTACGGGCAGAGAACTTCGCCGGTACGCGACCGTGCAGAATGGCCATCCTCCATCACCTGCAATGGTGGCGGCAGAGCTTACGCCCGACGTCAAATCGTCACCGACAGTCAGTGTTCCACTCGGACTGACTCCGTCTCCACCACTGACCCATCCTAGTGGTCGGCCTGCCCGGATATGGCCACTCCTACGTACCTGACGCAGCGAGCCGCTGCAGTGGCAGAGTAGCAGCCAGGGTGTCAATGAAACCAACAGCAGCTAAGCATCCGCGGCCGCCACCCGGGCCCGCGCCGCGAATGCCTGCCACAACTCTGCCACCAGGCAGGAGTTCTCACCGGCTAAATGTCGCGTCGATCAGCGAGCCGCCACCACCCCAACGGGTGGTGGTTGAGCCGCCCAGCACCAAGATGCTAACAGCGGACAGTACGCCATCACCCAGAAGAGTGATGGCTGAGCCGCCCAGCAACCAACTGCTGCCAGCAGACAGCGGTCCCTCACTGCCGGCTGCGCTGACGCGGCCGGTGCCACCATCGCCGCGTCTTGACGGTCGGCCAGCCCGGGTTGCCATGCTGGAGGGTCGCTGGCCAAGTATCGTCATCAACTGCGGCAACTCCGCCAGAAGGGCAGACTACCACCTGGACCCCATGCAGCCTGCATCGTACCGCTTCCTGGCCCGACATCACGGAGTGCACGTGGTCATCATCCACCCTAGCCCCACTAGCTGATATCGTGCTCACAATAGTGGTACTGGCTTTCCCGCACGGGGTTTGCTGTTTGGTAGAAGCTAATATCCTACAGTGTTCTCCTGCCCGTTACGAGTGGCTTTGGCAGCTACAATTGCAGGGCCAATTAGGTATTAGGGCAGCAAGAGGGGGTCAGGCGGCCACTGGGCCTAGGGGGGTAGCACAAGCGTGGATCTTGGTGTATGCGTCTCGTGAGGTCATGGGGCGCATGTTGCGATAGTATGGGATTCGAAGCGCATACTGCGTAGTAGGGGTACAGGTGGCATAGGAGCTAGAAGGGGGATAGTATAACTGCGTATTGCAGAGAATGGGAGGTCAGGTCTGACGGAAGGGTCGCGTACCGCGATAGGGGGGATTCTAGATTCTTACTAGGGGATCTCATCAGGGTGCGGGGCGTGTGTGCGATTATGATAGTGGGTTTAGCTAGTTAGGCATGCTTAATATTTCCGTGCTTGCTGAAGACCTGACAAGGCAATAGCACAAGATTGAAGACCACGCGGGGGATGCCCGGCCAAGATGGAGCCGTGGTGAAGTGGAGTTGGATGGGGACTGCTGACGGGGACTGAGGTCAGGGGTTCATTGGTGGTTGAGGGAGCAGGGGTACATATTTGCAGAAAGGGAGTCTGAGATTAGGGGCGCGTACTGCGGCGCTGGGGGGTAGTCTAGGGATTTGTGAGAGGTCCAGCCTAAAGGGTTCCCCAGTTAGCAGGGAAATGGGTCCTAGGTTTGAGGCGTGTACTGGTAAAGGGGCGCATAACGCGGTCAGATGGGAGATTGGTGTTAAGGGCGCGTACTGCGAGTTTTAGGTTGAATAGGGTAGATAGGCCTGCTGGCTACGGAGTGGAGGAGCTTGGAGCCTTGGAGCTGCGTCAAGAGAAGCGGGGGCTGCCTGCGGTGCGGTCGGCGAGGCGAAGGGTGAACTGGCGGGGAGGTGGAGATGGATGCAGGAGGACAGGGGGGGGAGAATCCTTTGGGGTTTAGGTGCAGAGCCTACGTTGGCAAGCGAGTTCGTTTACGACAGTAAGGTCATAACTCCCAAAAGCCACGGAGCTTACTGCACTACCACTAGATTATATATTTATATGTTATGGTCGTATAACACCATAGCATTTTTAGACGTGTCTGTTGACAGACCTCTATTATTAATGGTCTTCAGGATTTCCCCACTGGGGTTTTCATCCTAAATTAATTGGGCAAAGGGGATTTCTTTACAGTCCTCTTTTAATGATTTCTCTTGCATCTTGAATATCGGACTGGGGGGGGAGTGACTGCTGAGCGCAGTGATACATTAGGGTCACTGGTACCTCGTGACAGCTGGGTGCAGTGTCAGCCCTCTCTCTGGTCCAGCCCACCCAATTTCCCCTCATATAGTCTTGATGTTCACGGGAGGATTATTAGAGGTTGGGGGGTATACCCCGGGGTTATACATGCACCTAACTGGTGGCATCCATACCCAGAGGTCGAGGGATCGAACCCGCCACACGATATTGTCTCTCCCTCCACCTAGAATGCCGGCTTCCTGCCCCCTCACATAGGACGATGGCATGGCTGCACCATGGCCCAGGCAGTGCATGGTAGCTAGAATTGAGCCTAGTCATTCCCTACCAGCCCTACGTGGCCAAGCGGTCAGCATGGCCAAGCGGGTATGCACCGTTATAAACATGCACCTAACCTATTAATACAGTGCGCAGTACCGGTAAAGTGTTCCTAAAAATTCGACCCCCCCCTAAGATCACCAAGTAACTCGCCAGGGTGCTTTCACTTCTTGGATCACAAGCACCGAAACCTGGCATTTACCACGAAGTCTTATGAAAAGCAGCAAACCACAGTGGGAAGATGATCACCGGTATGTGTAACGAAGTCAGAAGGTAGGAGACTGGGATCATTGGGAGGAGAATCATCCCTACAATCCTACATGTACCCTGAATCCCTGATGTACCCCAGTATCTGCCGTTGGCATTTACCCCAGTATCTGCCGTTGGCATTTACCCCAGTATCTGCCGTTGGCATTTACCCCAGTATCTGCCGTTGGCATCAACCCCAGAATCTGCCGTTGGCATTTACCCCAGTATCTGCCGTTGGCATCAACCCCAGAATCTGCCGTTGGCATTTACCCCAGAATCTGCCGTTGGCATTTACCCCAGAATCTGCCGTTGGCATTTACCCCAGTATCTGCCGTTGGCATTTACCCCAGAATCTGGCATTTAAGACACAGGCACACTAAGTTGCAAGAAGGTTGTATGTCGCATAATTTACCAGGCATGGTTGAAACAACCAGGGGAAAACAACTGGAAAAAAACTGGAGGAATCTGTCACGTGGGTGGGCAACAGTGGTCAGATGGCACATCCTTGGTGAAACAGCATGGTGCAGAATTCAGCCACACTTCCAACTTCACCGATAATCAGCTCTCGAGGGAGCATCCCTGCTGGATGGCTTCCCCCAAGACCCCAGATGCTCATTTCGGGCACCTGCACTCCTGTCGCTGCCATACTCATGCTTTCCGCCCTGACATTTTAAAGCGCCTCGACCTCCGTCACCCTGACCTGACGATCGAGAAGAAACCCTGTGGCTGCTACCCCCCGTGCTTCCCTCTCTCCTGGAGCCCAGCTTGGTGGCCTCCAGATCCATTCGCCTGTCCTGCTGCTGTGACTGCCTCGGGGCATCCCGATTCTCCACGTCAGAGCGCACGACGTCCTCTCTCCGCCTTTTACCATTTGGCTGGTCTTCGCAGGCTCTTGTCGGGCGGCTCGCCACGTTGGACACTCTGGCAGCGCACGGGTCTGCTGAGCTTCTATGATTTCCGCTCTGCTGCTCCGGGTGGAGGGCATGCATGGGAGCCCTGCTTGCCTGGCCACTGGCAGCCTGGAGGCTGCTGAGGGCATGTCCCGCAAGGAGTCCCCCTCCTGCAGCCATGGCTGTGGGCACCAAACCCTGAGGTACTGTCACTAATGCTGCAGCTGCGCGCTGCTGAACCTGCCTCAAGGAACGGATCTCGGTGGCCTTACGTTCAACTTCCAGTGTGGCTGTTTTGTACAGAACTGAGATGTTTCGGACCAGCACCATCCGCTCGGCTTCCAGCTGGGCACACTGAGATGGAAAAGGTAGGCGAAGCATATCGTGAGGTATCATCGCATGATGTCACCAACGGACGCATGGGCCTTGAAGCTTCTGAGTTCATCGAACAAAAATGCATGCAGATAACAACATGCTTGTACAGACCTGCTGGCCAAGTTAGCAAGCAGCAATATTCTCGGTTGATGATATATGCATGCTAGACAGGAGCCTTCTTTGGCTGCAACGTAGCAGTGTTCATCAAATCAAGTGGTAGGTTGACCTACTCTTTGCTGGCTTCCGAGCAGCAGCTGTTGACACTCATCGAGTTGGGTCTTGGAGATGGCAAGCTCAGAGCGCAGCTGTTGAGACCATGCAAAATACACATTCATAATTCCTGAACACTATTAGGGTGGTGGCTCACTGAACGGAGCAAATTCTTTCACGGTTCAGAGGAAGCAGAATTCATGCATGGTGCATCGTCAGCAAGTCTAGCCTCACTATGCTCTTGAAAGCCGGCATATGCGTCTGCCAGGAAGCTCACACCTCTTTCAGGTCATGATCGTGAAAGACTTGCGCCACGCTGACCCCGGCAGTCATCGGTTCAGGCTGCTCAGCTGACGTCTCATCCCTGGAAAGACCACATACTGCTGCTGCATTGTTGAGAGGCTGTACCACTGCATTCGGTACATGCGGTTTTGCATCGAACAGGTCTCCATACAAATCATCGTCATCGTCCCCTGCTACATGAGAAACATGACGTGAGGTAGGCCATAGGTATCATTCGTAAAAGCCGTTGGAAAGATGGTCTTCATGACCTACCCAAGGCACTCATTTTCTGGCAATATGAAATATTAGTATAGGATACGAACACAAGTCTAATGGCGCCTACAGTTCAAAACTTGAAAATACTTGACAACGGTTTCGGGGTCATTCGCACCGGTCATCCGGTCACCCTTTTGTCACAATCGAAATTTGCTTATTACAGCTTCGCTTCAGGCTATCTCAGAAAACTCCAATCAAGCAATATAATAAAACATTAAATATTGTCATACTCCGGCAACCATGAAGTTGTAACGCGCTTCCCGATCTCCCTTGCCTCGGCCGCCGTGTCTACTGCCTGCCTGCTACTGGCCATGTCAACTCCTGGTGAGCGCACTATTTAATATCATGAGGATGTGATACCTCTTCGGGATGTGTGGATCTGAACGCTGCCTCATTGTCACAGAAGAAAATGCTGTAAGGCTGCGGGAGTACGTCTATCGAGCTCTCATCAACAAAGCGAAGGGCTCTGACTCTACTTCATACAATAAGTGAGCTCCCTCTGACACATAGCATCCTCCTGACCTCAGCGCTCATGTGTTCTCTTGCTTGGGTATTTAGCCTTGTGAAGGAGTTTTCGAGCTTGCGGAAGATGACTGAACGGGCACCGGACGAGGCTACTTTGCAGCTGTTGGCCAACACCATCCATGCATTAAGGGACTGCACATCAGCGTTGCGCGAGAGGAAGCATGACGGCCTGCTGACTGAGGTTCTGGGCATCAAGCTCTGGAGCTGCGCACAGGCAAGCTCTCCATGCACTGTCCTCATGTCAAAAGGGTGTGCCACGACGAGGATCTCTTGACACGCACACACTAATGAGAGCCAAAACCTAGCCCGACTCGGCAAAGCTCAGGCCTTGATAACAACCTTTATGGTGCTGCATGCGAGCCCATGAGAGCACGGACAGGTTAAGAGTGCTTCTGTTCTTCATACTGTATCTCTTATTTCCACCTCTGGCGCTTCTGCCCATGAAAACCCGATAGAGGCAATGCATGAAACATGTGCGTGCTTTGCATGGCCTCTCTGCAGGTGGTGCGTGAAGCGGTTTTGGAGCTGGTGTGCAACCTTGTGGTGGCCAATGCGGCATTCACGCACACCTGCTTGCAGCTGCTTGTGTACAGCTTCCTGCCTCCACCAGGGCCACCTGCAAAAGATGAAGATGCAGGCGAATGGAGTATGCAAGAACATGCCACTGCTGTCCAGTCATCGGTGCTGTCAACTCTGGAAAAGGTGGGCGGCTTTCTGTGCGTTTTAAAGATAATGCAAAGATGATCAGGAATGTTCAGCTCATTCTGGCTGCTCAATCGCACAAGGCAAATGTTGCCATGCTAGATACTTTATGTTTTTGTTGCTGCAAGATGCCGAGAAGTTCCCAAAGAGCCAGGTTAGCAGCTTCACAACATTGAGACAGTGAAGACGATATATTTTTTCCTTTTTTTTAATTCTGTGCTTACCTTAAGAATTTGGTGAGATGCTAACCTCGCCTTGCAGCCAGCTGATTTCAACAGTAAGCGTTTCTACAATGTTGGCACCCATGACGTTTTACTTAACAAGACAAAAGCACCGACGAAAAATCTGCAGAAAATTCTAGCAAAAAAGAAGGGACAATGTATGAAGAAATCTGGCGAGGTAGCAAGCGTAGGAACTCACACGCTCTTTCACGTCTGCAAGAGAGGAATTCGTATAACAAGCTGATCAGTAGCATTGGACGTTGGCGGGCAAGCAGCTATGCAAAACCAGGAAACTCAACAGAGCCGCTCGTGATTCAAGGTCCAAGTTTGTTGCATTTCAAAGAGCTGATTTTATCGTTCCCTGACGCTCAACTTAATCTTGCCTGATGCCTCATACTCATCAAGCACGAAGCATGAAGCACGCAGGAATAGGCCCAAGCAGGGCTTTGATTGTTGATCCAATCCATGAAGCTTTCAAGAAAATCCCACAGCGCTCTACCTCTACAGCAGGTGCTTGCTTGTGTATAGCCGTGTACCCTATATAGTAACACCCGTCCGCCAGGTCAAGTTTAGCTCCTTGTCCTGATTGCTGGCTCTCCGTTCACCTCCTGCCCGCTCCCTGGACACACAGGTGATGCAGATGGTCCCCACCGCGCCTACGAAGCTTCTGCAGCTCGTGGTGCAGGGCATGCCCCACAAGCTGCGAGACCGCAGCTCCCAGTGCATGTACATGACGGCGGTGCTGGCGCTGGCGGAGCGACCGGGCGGGGAGTCCATCCGGGACGGGCTGCTGTCTGCAGCCATCGAGCACCTGCTGTCCATAGACGTGGAGATCCATTGGGAGGATATCGTAGACGTGCCCACCGGTGAGGCGGGACACTACTGTTGTGCAGCCTGGGAGGGGTTGTGCAGCCTGGGAGGGGTTGTGCAGCCTAGGAGGGGTTGTGCAGCCTGGGAGGGGTTGTGCAGCCTAGGAGGGTTGTGCAGCCTGGGAGGGGTTGTGCAGCCTGGGAGGGGTTGTGCAGCCTGGGAGGGGTTGTGCAGCCTGGGAGGGGTTGTGCAGCCTGGGAGGGGTTTTGCAGCCTGGGAGGGGTTTTGCAGCCTGGGAGGGGTTGTGCAGCCTAGGAGGGGTTGTGCAGCCTGGGAGGGGTTGTGCAGCCTGGGAGGGGTTGTGCAGCCTGGGAGGGGTTGTGCAGCCTGGGAGGGGTTGTGCAGCCTGGGAGGGATTGTGCAGCCTGGGAGGGGTTGTGCAGCCTGGGAGGAGTTGTGAAGCCTGGCAAGAGTTGTGCAGCCTGGGAGGGGTTGTGCAGCCTGGGAGGAGTTGTGCAGCCTGGGAGGGGTTGTGCAGCCTGGGAGGAGTTGTGCAGCCTGGGAAGGTTGTGCAGCCTGGGAGGGGTTGTGCAGCCTGGGAGGGGTTGTGCAGCCTGGGAGGAGTTTTGCAGCCTGGGAGGGGTTGTGCAGCCTGGGAGGGGTTGTGCAGCCTGGGAGGGGTTGTGCAGCCTGGGAGGGGTTGTGCAGCCTGGGAGGGGTTGTGCAGCCTGGGAGGGGTTGTGCAGCCTGGGAGGGATTGTGCAGCCTGGGAGGGGTTGTGCAGCCTGGGAGGAGTTGTGAAGCCTGGCAAGAGTTGTGCAGCCTGGGAGGGGTTGTGCAGCCTGGGAGGAGTTGTGCAGCCTGGGAGGGGTTGTGCAGCCTGGGAGGAGTTGTGCAGCCTGGGAAGGTTGTGCAGCCTGGGAGGGGTTGTGCAGCCTGGGAGGGGTTGTGCAGCCTGGGAGGAGTTGTGCAGCCTGACGTCTGTCTGACAAAACGGATGATAGGGGTCTGAAATATGCTGCCTGAGAGGTGCAGTGCTTAAGGGATAAATCACTGTCTCCGTGGCATTTCTGGTATGCTGACCTGCTGGCAGGCTCCCCTCAACAGCTGTGATGGTGGACGGTGGTAGGTACTAATGCAGGCATACCCCAACACTGAGATACCGCATCGGCGCATCTCTCTGATGAGCTTACAGTATATTTGCTTTGCCTTCCCTGATAATGAACGTTGTTCGGGGTTGAGGGATCCATGGGAATTCTCATCATCGATCGCCAGTTTCAGTAAGGAAGTAAGAGTCTTGGTCGGTAATTTGCCCTGAGGCAGCATTAAAAGAAATCGTTTTTCATGCCCGAGGGAAGGCAAATCAAATATATGGTAGTGGGGATGTGCACAAGGTTGGTCAGTGACTGCTGACCTACCTTACGCTCATCCCCACTGAGCAAGGCGCTCCACTGTGGGGAGCTGAGCCTCTCAGCCCCCCCGCTGATTCCCTGATGGATGTTAAGCCCTGGCTGACAACCGTCCCTTTTTCCTGCCCATGGGCGCAGGTCAGGAGGCTGAAGAGGAGGGATGCAGCGAGGAGCCGGAGGACGCCGAGGACATTTTCGAGCTGGAAGGCATGGTGGACTTAGGGATCAGCGGCGTCCCCGATGAGGACGTGCTGCGGAAGCGGAAGCAGATGGCTGCGGACCGAGGGGGATGGGAGGGGACGGCAGCGAGCGTGGCCGCCACCTCGGCTGCTGCATCCGCCTCGACCTCGGGGCGTCCCGCGGTGGATGAGACAGCCAATAAGATGGACTCGCTGATGGAGCTCGTGCTGGGTCACTTGGCCAGGAGGCAGGAAGCAGGTGTGGATGGATTCGGAGGAGCTCTCTGGTGAAAATGAGTAGGGCTGTGTGTGGTGGTGGTGTGTGGTGGTGGTGGGGGGGGGGGGGGGGGGGCCTGAAAGCAGGTGTGGATGGATACGGAGGAGCTCTCTGGTGAAATGAGTAGGGCTGTGTGTGGTGGTGGAAGGGGGGAATGGGGCCTGAAAGCAGGTGTGGATGGAAACGGAGGAGCTCTCTGGTGAAAATGAGTAGGGCTGTGTGTGGTGGGGGTGGGGGTGGTGGGGGGGGGGGGGGATGGGGCCTGAAAGCAGGTGTGGATGGATACGGAGGAGCTCTCTGGTGAAATGAGTAGGGCTGTGTGTGGCGGTGGTGGTGGTGGTGGTGGTGGTGGGGGGGGGGCCTGAAAGCAGGTGTGGATGGATACGGAGGAGCTCTCTGGTGAAAATGAGTAGGGCTGTGTGTGGCGGTGGGGGGGGGGGGGGGGGGGGGCCCTGAAAGCAGGTGTGGATGGATACGGAGGAGCTCTCTGGTGAAATGAGTATGGCTGTGTGTGGGGGTGGTGGGGGTGGTGGTGGGGGGGGGGATGGGGCCTGAAAGCAGGTGTGGATGGATATGGAGGGGCTCTCTGGTGAAATGAGTAGGGCTGTGTGTGGCGGTGGTGGTGGTGGTGGTGGTGGTGGGGGGATGGGGCCTGAAAGCAGGTGTGGATGGATATGGAGGAGCTCTCTGGTGAAAATGAGTAGGGCTGTGTGTGGCGGTGGTGGTGGTGGTGGTGGGGGGGGGGGGATGGGGCCTGAAAGCAGGTGTGGATGGATACGGAGGAGCTCTCTGGTGAAATGAGTAGGGCTGTGTGTGGCGGTGGTGGTGGTGGCGGTGGTGGTGGGGGGGGCCTGAAAGCAGGTGTGGATGGATACGGAGGAGCTCTCTGGTGAAAATGAGTAGGGCTATGTGTGGTGGTGGCGGTGGTGGGGGGGGGGCCTGAAAGCAGGTGTGGATGGAAACGGAGGAGCTCTCTGGTGAAAATGAGTAGGGCTATGTGTGGTGGTGGCGGTGGTGGTGGGGGGGGCCTGAAAGCAGGTGTGGATGGATACGGAGGAGCTCTCTGGTGAAAATGAGAAGGGCTGTTTGTGGTGGTGGTGGTGGGGGGGGGGGGGGGCCTGAAAGCAGGTGTGGATGGATACGGAGGAGCTCTCTGGTGAAAATGAGTAGGGCTATGTGTGGTGGTGGCGGAGGTGGTGGGGGGGGCCTGAAAGCAGGTGTGGATTGAAACGGAGGAGCTCTCTGGTGAAATGAGAAGGGCTGCGTGTGTGGGGGAGGGGGGGGTGAAAGGATCCTAATAACCTTAAGAGGATGTTAATTACATGTGCACAGAGGATTTAGCGTTCTTGCCAGTAAGACCAAAGGATCCAGATGTAGTTAACGTCCTATGAGGTTATTAGGATCGTTACAGGGGGGGGGGGGGCTGATGGCAGGACTGATGGTGTGGGTCCTGAGCAGGGATGCAGGTGCAGGACCAGGTGTGTGTGGCCCCTTGATCCTGACAGAGCAGGCGGAGATTGAAAAGGTCAGGGATTCTTCTAGGAGCAGCTGCAAAGGCTGGTTCATGATGAACTACAGCATGTGTACAGTGATTTTGAAAGGAAGTTGTGGATTTGCTTAAACATTATGCCAAAGCCAGGCCAGCGCAGTGCTCCTTTGGTCCCCACCGCTTCGCTCTTTCAAATGCGGCCCCGCTGGCCTCCAACTTCCAGGTGCCTTGATTGAGCTTTGGTCCCCACCGCTACGCTCTTCCCAATGCTGCCCCGCTTGCCTTCAACTTCCAGGTGCCTCGCTCGAGCTTTGGCAGTGCCTGCTCTCGATCTTCGAGCGCAGCATTCTCAACACCAGCCGATCCAAGTTCACGCAGTACCTCGTCTTCTTTGTGTGCAGCCGCGCGCCCGAGTCCTGTGCCGCCTCGTTTGTGGAGCTGCTGCTGGAGCGCCTTCGGGACGACCGGCAGCCTGATGTCACGCGCAGTGCATGCGCGGCATACTTGGCAAGGTAGGCAAAACAACAAAACCTGAACGCCAGACCAAAGGCTCGTGGGCGCAACAGCTGTGTGGTGCCTCGTCTCTTCCTCTGTCTCGACTATTGTTTTGTGTTAGCTTTGTTTGGGGTGGCATACTGGCATCCTGACCAGAGATCTCTGATCCTGACTGATGTCTGCCCCTATGTCTGTGCAGCTTCCTCGCTCGAGGCGCGTTCATTCCTCATGCAACGGTGCTGAGAGCGCTGCAGTATCTCGTCGGATTCTGCCGGCATTATGCCGAGGGCATGCGGCAGATCAGCAGCAGCGGGGCGGCGGGGGGCAGTGGCGGAGGGCCATGCTTCACTCCTGCCCTGAGGCACGCCCACTCGACCTCCTCGGTGTCGGGTGCCATCGGAGGTGGCGGGGGGGCCATGCCTAGGCCCTCCAGCACTGCTTCGGGGCTGGATGCAGCAGGTGGCAGCCCTCAGGTTGCGCAGCATCAGGTGGGAGGTCAGCAGAAACTGCACATCTGGGATCAGTCCATGTTATTGACCAGCCGCACGGGCCATTGAGATCTCCTTCGGTCAATGAGCCACACCGGTACACAAACATTTTTTTCTTGCATTCGAATACGGTATCTTTGTAAGCTGTGTATGCCAGTATATTTCTGGATGATTTCTCGAGGAAAATCACGATTCTATTAACACACCGGGCATCCCCTGCTAAATCCTCTTGTACCTGCATGAGGGCGCCTGGAGGCTGAATGGGCTGCCCTTAGCACTCCTCCCCTCCCTGTGCAGGTGTTCTTTGCCGCTGTGCAGTCGGTGCTGTACATCCTATGCTACCACATGCGAGCCCTCATGAACTCCGTGGCGCCGGACGCAGCGACCCAGGCGGCGGCCACGCGGCATCTCGTGAGCTCGGGGCTGATGCCGCTGCTGGTGACCCGGCCCCCTCTGGCGCCGCTGGCTGTGTGCCTGCCCTCCGTGGTGGCAGAGTTCCGGCACCAAGCGATGGCGCTGGGCATCGTGGAGCTGAAGGCGTTCAAGGGCATGGTGAGCTGCTGGCAAGCGTGGCCTGCGCAACGGAGGGGAGCGGAGGGGTTCTAGAGGGGGGGGCTTGCCCTGACAGGATGGTCGTTCAGCAGGTGACCTTCGTGCCCCACCTCGTCTGCAGTTGGCCCATAGGACCCTTTGTGACCCTCTTCTCCCTCCAGTCCTAGTGTGTGAACCCTGCCTCCAGTCCTAGTGTGTGAACCCTTCATCACCCTCCTCTGCCTCCAGTCCTAGTGTGTGAACCCTTCATCACCCTCCTCTGCCTCCAGTCCTAGTGTGTGAACCCTTCATCACCCTCCTCTGCCTCCAGTCCTAGTGTGTGAACCCTTCATCACCCTCCTCTGCCTCCAGTCCTAGTGTGTGAACCCTTCATCACCCTCCTCTGCCTCCAGTCCTAGTGTGTGAACCCTTCATCACCCTCCTCTGCCTCCAGTCCTAGTGTGTGAACCCTTCATCACCCTCCTCTGCCTCCAGTCCTAGTGTGTGAACCCTTCATCACCCTCCTCTGCCTCCAGTCCTAGTGTGTGAACCCTTCATCACCCTCCTCTGCCTGCAGTCCTAGTGTGTGAACCCTTCATCACCCTCCTCTGCCTCCAGTCCTAGTGTGTGAACCCTTCATCACCCTCCTCTGCCTCCAGTCCTAGTGTGTGAACCCTTCATCACCCTCCTCTGCCTCCAGTCCTAGTGTGTGAACCCTTCATCACCCTCCTCTGCCTCCAGTCCTAGTGTGTGAACCCTTCATCACCCTCCTCTGCCTCCAGTCCTAGTGTGTGAACCCTTCATCACCCTCCTCTGCCTCCAGTCCTAGTGTGTGAACCCTTCATCACCCTCCTCTGCCTCCAGTCCTAGTGTGTGAACCCTTCATCACCCTCCTCTGCCTCCAGTCCTAGTGTGTGAACCCTTCATCACCCTCCTCTGCCTCCAGTCCTAGTGTGTGAACCCTTCATCACCCTCCTCTGCCTCCAGTCCTAGTGTGTGAACCCTTCATCACCCTCCTCTGCCTGCAGTCCTAGT
This sequence comes from Limnomonas spitsbergensis, assembly GCA_037349105.1. Lineage (NCBI taxonomy): Eukaryota > Viridiplantae > Chlorophyta > Chlorophyceae > Chlamydomonadales > Limnomonas > Limnomonas spitsbergensis. The sequence continues at coordinate 2,442,564 of JAYJMM010000113.1, forward strand.
GTGTGAACCCTGCCTCCAGTCCTAGTGTGTGAACCCTTCATCACCCTCCTCTGCCTCCAGTCCTAGTGTGTGAACCCTTCATCACCCTCCTCTGCCTCCAGTCCTAGTGTGTGAACCCTTCATCACCCTCCTCTGCCTGCAGTCCTAGTGTGTGAACCCTTCATCACCCTCCTCTGCCTCCAGTCCTAGTGTGTGAACCCTTCATCACCCTCCTCTGCCTCCAGTCCTAGTGTGTGAACCCTTCATCACCCTCCTCTGCCTGCAGTCCTAGTGTGTGAACCCTTCATCACCCTCCTCTGCCTCCAGTCCTAGTGTGTGAACCCTTCATCACCCTCCTCTGCTTCCAGTCCTAGTGTGTGAACCCTTCATCACCCTCCTCTGCCTCCAGTCCTAGTGTGTGAACCCTTCATCACCCTCCTCTGCCTCCAGTCCTAGTGTGTGAACCCTTCATCACCCTCCTCTGCCTCCAGTCCTAGTGTGTGAACCCTTCATCACCCTCCTCTGCCTCCAGTCCTAGTGTGTGAACCCTTCATCACCCTCCTCTGCCTCCAGTCCTAGTGTGTGAACCCTTCATCACCCTCCTCTGCCTCCAGTCCTAGTGTGTGAACCCTTCATCACCCTCCTCTGCCTGCAGTCCTAGTGTGTGAACCCTTCATCACCCTCCTCTGCCTCCAGTCCTAGTGTGTGAACCCTTCATCACCCTCCTCTGCTTCCAGTCCTAGTGTGTGAACCCTTCATCACCCTCCTCTGCCTCCAGTCCTAGTGTGTGAACCCTTCATCACCCTCCTCTGCCTCCAGTCCTAGTGTGTGAACCCTTCATCACCCTCCTCTGCCTCCAGTCCTAGTGTGTGAACCCTTCATCACCCTCCTCTGCCTCCAGTCCTAGTGTGTGAACCCTTCATCACCCTCCTCTGCCTCCAGTCCTAGTGTGTGAACCCTTCATCACCCTCCTCTGCCTCCAGTCTTAGCGTGTGAACCCTTCATCACCCTCCTCTGCCTCCAGTCCTAGTGTGTGAACCCTTCATCACCCTCCTCTGCCTCCAGTCCTAGTGTGTGAACCCTTCATCACCCTCCTCTGCCTGCAGTCCTAGTGTGTGAACCCTTCATCACCCTCCTCTGCCTCCAGTCCTAGTGTGTGAACCCTTCATCACCCTCCTCTGCCTCCAGTCCTAGTGTGTGAACCCTTCATCACCCTCCTCTGCCTCCAGTCTTAGCGTGTGAACCCTTCATCACCCTCCTCTGCCTCCAGTCCTAGTGTGTGAACCCTTCATCACCCTCCTCTGCCTCCAGTCCTAGTGTGTGAACCCTTCATCACCCTCCTCTGCCTCCAGTCCTAGTGTGTGAACCCTTCATCACCCTCCTCTGCCTCCAGTCCTAGTGTGTGAACCCTTCATCACCCTCCTCTGCCTCCAGTCCTAGTGTGTGAACCCTTCATCACCCTCCTCTGCCTCCAGTCCTAGTGTGTGAACCCTTCATCACCCTCCTCTGCCTCCAGTCCTAGCGTGTGAACCCTTTATCACCCTCCTCTGCCTGCAGTCCTAGTGTGTGAACCCTTCATCACCCTCCTCTGCCTCCAGTCCTAGTGTGTGAACCCTTCATCACCCTCCTCTGCCTGCAGTCCTAGTGTGTGAACCCTTTATCACCCTCCTCTGCCTCCAGTCCTAGTGTGTGAACCCTTTATCACCCTCCTCTGCCTCCAGTCCTAGTGTGTGAACCCTTTATCACCCTCCTCTGCCTCCAGTCCTAGTGTGTGAACCCTTTATCACCCTCCTCTGCCTCCAGTCTTAGCGTGTGAACCCTTTATCACCCTCCTCTGCCTGCAGTCCTAGTGTGTGAACCCTTCATCACCCTCCTCTGCCTGCAGTCCTAGTGTGTGAACCCTTCATCACCCTCCTCTGCCTGCAGTCCTAGTGTGTGAACCCTTTATCACCCTCCTCTGCCTCCAGTCCTAGTGTGTGAACCCTTTATCACCCTCCTCTGCCTCCAGTCCTAGTGTGTGAACCCTTCATCACCCTCCTCTGCCAGCAGTCCTAGTGTGTGAACCCTTTATCACCCTCCTCTGCCTCCAGTCCTAGTGTGTGAACCCTTTATCACCCTCCTCTGCCTCCAGTCCTAGTGTGTGAACCCTTTATCACCCTCCTCTGCCTCCAGTCCTAGTGTGTGAACCCTTTATCACCCTCCTCTGCCTCCAGTCCTAGTGTGTGAACCCTTTATCACCCTCCTCTGCCTCCAGTCCTAGTGTGTGAACCCTTCATCACCCTCCTCTGCCTGCAGTCCTAGTGTGTGAACCCTTTATCACCCTCCTCTGCCTCCAGTCCTAGTGTGTGAACCCTTTATCACCCTCCTCTGCCTCCAGTCCTAGTGTGTGAACCCTTCATCACCCTCCTCTGCCTCCAGTCCTAGTGTGTGAACCCTTTATCACCCTCCTCTGCCTCCAGTCCTAGCGTGTGAACCCTTCATCACCCTCCTCTGCCTCCAGTCCTAGTGTGTGAACCCTTTATCACCCTCCTCTGCCTCCAGTCCTAGTGTGTGAACCCTTTATCACCCTCCTCTGCCTCCAGTCCTAGTGTGTGAACCCTTCATCACCCTCCTCTGCCTCCAGTCCTAGTGTGTGAACCCTTTATCACCCTCCTCTGCCTCCAGTCTTAGCGTGTGAACCCTTTATCACCCTCCTCTGCCTCCAGTCTTAGCGTGTGAACCCTTTATCACCCTCCTCTGCCTGCAGTCCTAGTGTGTGAACCCTTTATCACCCTCCTCTGCCTCCAGTCTTAGCGTGTGAACCCTTTATCACCCTCCTCTGCCTCCAGTCCTAGTGTGTGAACCCTTTATCACCCTCCTCTGCCTCCAGTCCTAGTGTGTGAACCCTTCATCACCCTCCTCTGCCTCCAGTCCTAGTGTGTGAACCCTTTATCACCCTCCTCTGCCTCCAGTCCTAGTGTGTGAACCCTTCATCACCCTCCTCTGCCTCCAGTCCTAGTGTGTGAACCCTTCATCACCCTCTTCTCCCTCCAGTCCTAGTGTGTGAACCCTTTATCACCCTCCTCTCCCTCCAGTCCTAGTGTGTGAACCCTTCATCACCCTCCTCTGCCTCCAGTCCTAGTGTGTGAACCCTTTATCACCCTCCTCTGCCTCCAGTCCTAGCATGTGAGCCCTTCATCACCCTCTTCTCCCTCCAGTCCTAGTGTGTGAACCCTTTATCACCCTCTTCTCCCTCCAGTCCTAGTGTGTGAACCCTTCATCACCCTCTTCTCCCTCCAGTCCTAGTGTGTGAACCCTTTATCACCCTCCTCTGCCTCCAGTCCTAGCATGTGAGCCCTTCATCACCCTCCTCTGCCTCCAGTCCTAGTGTGTGAACCCTTCATCACCCTCCTCTGCCTCCAGTCCTAGTGTGTGAACCCTTCACCACCCTCCCCTGCCTCCAGTCCTAGTGTGTGAACCCTTCATCACCCTCCTCTGCCTCCAGTCCTAGTGTGTGAACCCTTTATCACCCTCCTCTGCCTCCAGTCCTAGCATGTGAGCCCTTCATCACCTTCCTCTGCCTCCAGTCCTAGTGTGTGAACCCTTCATCACCCTCCTCTGCCTCCAGTCCTAGTGTGTGAACCCTTCATCACCCTCCTCTGCCTCCAGTCCTAGTGTGTGAACCCTTCATCACCCTCCTCTGCCTCCAGTCCTAGCTTTTAATTCAACCTGCTGCCCCGCAGGCGGAGGAGAACCGTGTGGCCCTGCGGCCCCTGGAGATGTTCTTCCCCTTCGACCCCTACCTGCTCAAGCGTTCATCCAGGCTTCTGCAGCTCAGGGGGACCTATGTGCGCTGGAAGCATGGCCATCCCAGCGTACAGGCAGAGGCAGGAACCCCGGGCAGGGGCAACCGGGCACAAGGGGGGAGCGATGCTGGCGAGGATGAGGATGACAGCGAAGACGAGGTGAGGCTCCCTGGCTGCCCTGAATGAGTGAGAGGGGGAGGGGGTCCACTGCTGTCAGCTGCCCCCTGCTTATCTGGGTTTGTGTCTTGAAGGCTGCCCCTGCCCACCTTGTACCTCCTGACCTGACGAGGATACAACTGTGTTGGCTCAGGTGGACGAGGACGATGACCACGCTGCCATGGACGACGATGATGACGACGATGACAGCTCAGGGGACTCAGAGGAGCTGGAGGGCATGTCTATCCCATCAGACTCCCTGCTGGCCCGGCCAGGTCACAACCGAGGCATCGCCCTGGCCCCCCCCTCCCTGCTGCCGCCCAAGCATCCCAGGGGCGTTGTGTCGCTGCACCACGTGGAGGCCGCGATGCACCTGCCCGGCGATGCCAGTAGTCACAAGCACACCCAGCACCGCCAGAGCTACAACGGCGAGGATATGGCTCGGTCGTACAGCCCTAGCAGCTTTGGTGACATCGCTGGCACGTCGCCGGTGCTGGTTAATTATACATCTCCAGATGGGGTGATCGGGGGCAGCCCGATGCAGATGACTCCTGTATATTACAGCTTAGACAGAAACCCCTTGCAGGCCATACTGGGGCATAGATAAAATTAGTGTAGATGCAGTAGCGAAATATTAGCCCGGGCATACAGTATGTATGCTGTTTTTTTCAAAAACTGAAGCCCTCAAAAAATGTGTTCGGAGCATTTGGTACCGTACTGCATTAATGAGGTTCAAAGGGACTGATAAATCTCAGGATGCACGCATGCAGCTAGGGCCATTGACCCTTTCCAACAAAACAAATTCAGCTTTTCAAAGGCTCTCCGTTATTAAAAGCATCCCCTGGGGAACGAAACGGTTACTGAAGGCTTTTTAGCAGTTTAAGGAGGTCAAACTGAAACAGCGTGACAGTCCATGTAGTAGTGAGGCAAAGGCTTGTGCATGTCGTCTCGGTAAATGGTCCAATGGTATAACGCTGGTGGCATCCATACCCAGAGGTTGAGGGAGCGAACCCGCCACACGATATTCTCTCTCCCCCCAACTAGAGCGCCGGGTTCCATGTTCCTGCCCCCTCGCATAGGAGGATGTCATGGCTGCACCATGGCCCAGGCTGTGCATGGTACATGGAATTGAGCCTAGTCATTCCCTATCAGCCCCACGTGGCCGAGCGTTCAGCAGGGCTCGGCGGGTATGCAATGTCCTAAACATGTCGTCACGGTAGATAGGCTACACCAATCCTTTGGCCTGCTCTACTCATCTGTAGTAATGTACTCTAGGCAGTAGGCCTGACAGCCTAGTTCGTCATGCAATGCTTCTGATTGCATGGTGATTGTGTGTCAAATACTGGTACCTGTAATAACGATAAATTATATAAACATGAAGCACATAATGCGCTAATGAAATCTTCCTGATAAGTCAGCGTGGGTGATAGTACTAACGGTATGCTTGATAGTACATGCTGTCAATCCAATGCCAGCTTCCCCAGAGGGATCATCCAGCCTGTCTGCATGGCCGAGCATGGTTCAGGTGGCAAGGCTGCACACAGTTCCAGGTACCCTCCTTTCATGCTGGTGCATCACTGGTGGTAAAAGTCACCACCTCAAACTCAATCAACGAAACGTTGTTACCGTACCCACCTGTTGATCTTCAAGGAGAAACAATTAGCAGATATGGTCTGCATGTGGACACCGTTAGTATGCTCAGTATCCTTATTTGCATCTTACTACTGGGTTGAAGCATTGCCCTCTGGTTGCCTCCATCTTTCCAGATCTGCCAAGCATCAGGCCCATAGACCCTCGAAAAATTTCGACGTTAGCGATGCTGAGAGAAAGGTACACTCCCGGCTTTGCTATGTACTCTGTATGGAAAAATAAAGCCAAGGAAGCTCCTGCACCTCTCGAGGGAAAGCGGCAATAGTACCTTGATCATCCCGCACGGTGAGGAGGACAGAATAGATGCAGTGACGTCCTCTCATACGCATTCAGTAATCTTTGAGCCCCTCCCTTTGGATTTGGGTCGTTCTACCACAACCTCGGCGTCAATGACCTAGAAAATATCTTTAGATCTTGAGGCCTGTTGAAATTTAAAATGGCCGTATCGCAGGGGGGCCTACTGTCACGACGTATGACTGCACCGTGCGTTTGACTGCGCCAACTGCTTTTTCGGTTGGAAGTTATGTGTGAACCTGAACAAGTGTGTTTGCCGTCTTATAGGAATCCCGAACTGGGTCCTTTACTTTTTCTTTCTTACTTTGATCTCACGGCCTACAATAGACTCTTAACGTTTCTAGCTATTGTTCCTGATTATCAATCTGCAAGTTAATCGTCAATCCAAGTCTTACTAAGGGGAAACTGGCAGAGCAACTAGGCCAACAGCGACTCTATAAGCAATCAACAAGTCTCCTGATACGAAGCTGGCAGAGCATCTAGGCCAACAGTCGACCATCAGCAGCAATTAGCGTTATTCCTGCCTCTTAACAAGGCATATCTCCAGTCTTACAGCTGGATATTACCACCAACCCACCATCACACCTCCAATCTACAGCCTTTCCTTTGGCTCCAAGTCGACCGTCTGATTTATCAGAGATATCTTCACTCATCAGAAGTCGCCAAGCAAGCGACTCAACATACAGATCAACGGCCACAATCACCCAAGATCGTCCCAAGAACCCCATAAGTACCTCAAGTGTCGAGGCTTTACGAGATCTTGTCAACAGTATCGAAGAAGTCCAGGTGAAGTAGCAAGAGCTATCACCTGTTATCGAGCTGATTTCACTGAGTTACAGCAGTGGATCGAGAAGCTCTTACTATAAGCTCTGTAAGAGTTTATTAGTACTTGTTTAAGAAAGAAAAAGTCCGACTAGTTGCACCTCTAGTCGACTGTGGCGGAAATCGGTCGTTCTAAAGCCGATAAAAAGGTGAAGATGAGCGGATCAGGGGCTGTAGAAGTGCCCAAAGTCGTTCAAGAGATAGCAATGGATAGTGTTGCTCAGAACACAAGGAGTGTTGTAGCGGCAAAGGTGTTAGCTGCTAAAGCACACCCTGAGGCTGATCAGAAAGAGATCCCTTCTCCGGATGTTCCTGTATTTGAGAAATTCAGGTCTGCCTGGCAGAAGCTGTATGATAGGGCTGGAACCGATCAGGCATGCATGGACTCTGTCAGGATCAAGCAGGAAGCGGTGGACTTGGCAGAGATGGAGTTGAAAAACCTAGCTCTTAACTGTAGCAAGGAGGAGTACGACGAGCTCAATGACAAGAAGGATCTCTTGCTAGATGAAAGGAATGCAGCGTTAAAGGCTGCATTGGCAGTGTCACCTAAAAAGGTGACAAGGGCTGTCACTGACGATGAGACTTCAGAGAAACTAAACATGCTGCTGCCCAACCCTGTGTACGAGTACCTGAGAAGGGAGAGTGTTAGGTGTGCAAATACTGGAACTCCGTCAAAGATGACGGCTGCTACTCGACTGGCAGTACCAGTGTTTGACACTGCTAGTGATGGTGGTTCACAGGCTGGCTCTGTCGAGTCAGTAACATCATCCACGTGTGCTCCCGAGGTCACTGTTCCAATGCAGTCTGCGGCGCCTTTTGCGGTGCATGAGCCCATGGCGCAGAATGCACCAGTGCATGTGCCTGTTGCGGACATCCCAGTATTCGTGCCTGTTGCTGCTGCCGCTTCTGTCCCTCCCTCCAATGTTGCGCCTGTTCAGAGTGTGTATGGAAGAAGAGAAGGTCATGGCGTGGAATCTGGAGCATCATACCCTCCACCTCCGCCTCCGCCGCAAGTCCCTTCGAGGTCGGCTGGACCAGTGCACAACGTGCCTGTCTACCCACAGTTTGGACGGTACGAGGACACAGTGCCTCGGATGCAAGGTCTGGCGTTTGTGTCAGAAGAACCGGAAGGTGATGGGTCTGGGGGAAGCACGAGTGAAGAAGTCAGTGACGAAGTGCCCCATACACAAGGTAATCGCTCCACATGGCATGCTGTATCGCAGTCATTCCATACCACAGTGAGCAATGAAGGTGAGCAGCCCATGCAGAGCCGTGCAAGTCTGCCAGAAGGTGCGCAGCCTATGCAATGCCATGTGCACTTGTCCTCTGCTTCCATGTCGCATGAGGAGACCGAGGACGGGCATGTAGAGGACCACACTATATTTCCAGTCTCTTACGCATGTGAGTCGATCAGGCCATCCAGTCCGGTGTCTGAAATAAGCCATGCGGCCATTCAGTTCATGAGCACCTCGCCAGGTAAAGAGTCATTGTTGTCGACCTTGGGCCAGTTTCTGGGGACGATTCCTAAAACTCCCATGGGATCCCGGCAGTCAATGTTGCCATTGCCCCTAGAGAATGTGTGCTCCCCGGAGGCGGTGCCCATGCGGGAATACTCCTTCGACCAAAGGTTCGAGGGTCCGGAGAGTGGATCCGGAGCTGGTAAGTCACGTTACCCGGCCTCCATCCCCGACGGCGAGTCCCCTAACGTCTGGTCATTTCTGACAAAGAAGGTAAAGGGAATTTTTGAAGTGGTCATGGGCAACACCACCGATGTAAGTCAGACTCATAACCGAGGTTCCTATCAGCACGACTCGGTTGGTAGTGTGCAAATCTCAGAAGCTGATTTTGGAACCTCCACTGACAGAATCCAGGTAAGCACTGAGCTGTTCCGAGAATCACGAGGGCACCAGGAGGTCACCCCAGATTTAGCCACAAGGCAGCGTGGCTCACGCACACAAGGTGAGGTGTCAATCACAACTGTGGGGGGGACTCCCACAAGATCTCTGGCAGCTGAGCCAAGGCTCCGGAGACGAGACCCGCTCTTTGAGAGTCGTGGTCCAGAGCAGAATGAGATTGTTTTAGAGATGGGCCCCCTCAACAAGGATCCACCCGAGCCAATTGAGTTGGAGGATCAGGCTGTGTCTGATGCACACCATTTTGTGCAGATTCATGTGATTGGGGAGTGGGAGATTCGGCAGATGTGGGCTGACACTGGTCAGGCCGCTAGTGACCGAGGCCAGACCATCCCATGCTCTGCCCTGCCCATGCTGACTGACAGCTGCAAGCAGCGTTCCCCATTGTGTGCCCCGACCCAAGGTGCCCGCGGCCAGATTGACGGGCAGGCCAGCCTAACCAAGACATACCGGAGTAACATGAACCTCCGGTAAAAGTTCTTTACTTGTTTTGATGGAAGCCTTGATGATCACCTCAAGGTATGTGGGTTCGGTCATGGCTGTCTTGAGGGACGCTTCGCCTTGGACTCGATCCAATACTGAATGGACAAAATGGTTCATTGCAATTTAATTTCGTGATTCCGCCCTGAGTTTGATGAATGCATCTATCCAATCATGCATCAACTGATTGCTGTGTTGTACAAATCTGCCAGTACGAATCATGCAGTACACTGCTGTACATGCCTGCCAGGACTTGCATGTTGTACGTGGCCACTATTGATATTCATACCGTACGGTGTACATGTTACACATGCAGTACAACAGCTGTACCTCATGCATGGTGTTCATACAACACACATCTGCTGTTTAAGCCAGCCAGTACATTTCATTTCTGTAGTGCATATCTGTTGTATATGTCTGATGTACATTTCTGCAGTACACATCTGCCAGTACACACATGCAACACGTAGCTGCCAGCTGGCCTTCGCCTATAAGGCGCCTTCACTGGATTTTTTTTTTTTTTCCCTGGCTTTCTATCCCAGAATTTAGACAGCCCCTTCTCAACCTTCGGCCCCTGGTTTTGCCTCAGGTTGGGGGGGGAAGATGGGCTGTCATGAGTTTAGCCGCATAGTGGCTTAATTTGTGTTGAACTGCTGCATATGACAGGCGGTTCCCGCTCAAGCTGGCGGAAATGCCATGGATGGCCTCAAGGACTTCGTCACTCTGAGCCACCATCGCAGCCATCATGCGGCAGCAAGAGAGCCGCCGCCAATCATCCAATCAGGAGAAGACAAGCGGCTGCGGGCAGGATGCAAGATGGGCGCCGTCAAGCCTCGTCTTTAATTAGGCGTAAGGCTACTGGCGGCGCCTAAGGCTCCAACGACGGCTGAGGTGAAAACCCGGCCGGCCGAAGGAGCCTGACTGAAGGGCCAGTGCATATGCCTCAGGGCAGGCATGGGGCCCGGACGTCCGGTGGTGACGAGGCACCTCCTCTAGTGAGGGCGCCCAAGCCACCGCTCAGCGAAGAGGAGCGGGAGCAGCGCAAGGCACGCAAACAGATGAGGAATCAGCGGAAAGCCAATCGCCGGGCAGCCGGCCACGAGGACTTAAACCAGGATCTGGACAGCCACGTGTGGAAAGGCCCAAGGGCCAAAGCTGCCGCTGCCGGAGCCGCGAATGCTTCAGTTGCCTACGGTGGCAACAGCTTCTAAAAGCGGCCAGCGCCACCATCAGCGCTGCCGCTGGAGCTGCCGCTAGCGTCGTCACTGATGTACATGAAGACCATGACTTCAAAGAGGGTGTCTGTGCTGGCGCCGCTCGTAAGGGCAACGTTGGAGGGACATCTACAAGTCGTCACCTGCCTGGTAACATAGCCAAGAGAACAACAGTTCTGCTTGTCTTCTTTTACCTTGGCTGCGTGCATGTCCCTATCACCCCTTTAACCTGATGGGGCTATGTACTCGAACAGTTGGCCTAACTGTCTCAACCCGTAGAAGATAGTCTGCCTGTCTTGGTTGATTTTCTATGTGCACCCTTAAGCTCACTAAAACCCTGATGGGTGTGTCCTAGGTTTTATCTATACCTCTCCCATTTCACCCGAGAGGCTTAGTACCAAGCCTTTGTCCAGTATCCCTTGATTTAAATATCGTGATGGCATGCCTTGTACTGCCATTGTGCACAATTCCAGATGTTGCAGCATTTCTTACAGCGCAAGTAGTGGGCTTTCAGTTTCAGCTTGATATCACTTTTGCTGCATTTGTGCCATCAGCAGATCCTGAAACTGTAGATCCTAAAACACGCAGATCGACTGCTTGCAGCTCGTCATCTGCAGATGTACAACATGTAAATCTAGCGTTACAGATCTTGAAGTAGCCAAACTGCAACTCTTAAAAAAAAAAAAAAATCTCTTCACAGCAGATGTACAGTCTGCAGATCTAGAAATGCAGATCCTAAAACATGCAGAGCTAATGCTGCAGATCTTAAAATTGCATGTTATAAACTGTAACTCATAAATTGCAGTCACTTAAATGTAGATCTTGAATTATGCGTTCTGTGGATCAGGTTTAAACACTGACCTGACTGCTAATAGCTTTAAACGAGCGTATTCCCTCATGGATGTGTGTTTGTCAAGGACTCCCCAGAGTGCAGTCCCGTGGGGATTTGCCATAGAACCCTTTGGCCCCGCAATTGATCCTGATCCAGCTCCTGATAAGGAGCAAGCTGTTCCTGGATTACAAATGATTTCTGAGGATGCTGAAGTATCTTTTCCTTCACCAACCGAGTGGCCAGGACTGCCTAGGACTCGTGCCTATTGGCCCTCCCCCACGTTCAGTCCATCTGTTACGAACCATATTCATTCATTAGCTACTGCTTTCGTGCATCCTGATGACATGGATGAAATCAGTTATTGCAATGCATTTGATACTGCAGCTGCTTTTGATTTTGAGATAAATGGCATTTCTTCATTTTCCACTCGCATTCATGTGCCGCAGATGGACACTCTGTCTGACAAACAGAAAGCCCTAAGAGGAACAGCTTCTTCAAGAGTTGAAGACTGCCGACTGCATTTGCAGGATTTGCCTCCTTCCCACTATACTTCACTGCAGGTGCAAGAACAGTCGCACGAAGGCAATCCAGTTGGAAAAGGAATTCAATCAATAAATTCTACACCTGTTCCTCGAAACAGCATTATTACTGTTGTGCAAGAAGGTGTATCACTGATTGAGCTTTTTGGTGGCATGTGCGGTGGATTAGAATGCATGCTAAGAAATGGCATCCGCATAAATCACTATTACTATGCTGACATTGATAACGACGCAAGGGTTTGTGCCAAACACAGACTCAAGTTGCTCATGGAGGAATATCCCAATCTTTTGTGTCATGACGCTATCGCTAACACATTCAACCGGCTGCCGCAGGATGTCTACGATATTAATGAAAGACATCTCATTGACATTGGATGCCTTGATGGTACCCAGTGGATGCTAACAGTAGGATTTATGTGCACTGACCTGTCTTCTGCAGGGAAACGTACGGGACTGCAAGGAGAGAAGAGTTCTACTTTCTTCCCTCTTATTAAGGTTCTTGGATCTCTCCAGCACATGCAACAGGGTAGACGCCCACCCATGTACTTCATTGAAAATGTTGCTGTACAATTTGCTATTGCCCAATCGCAGGCCATGCGAGAAGGGTTCCAGGAGCTCACGGAGAGGCTGGGACATCCAGTTTGCCTTGACGCACTTGTTGTTGGCAGCTATGCCCACCGTCTGCGTAATTATTGGCAGAATAAATGTTCCCCCACTTCTCTGCAGATGGTGATGATGTCCTTTGTACGTGATGATACATTGCGCCTGACTGACATACTGGATCATGGTAGAGAACCCCGTACCTGTTTCAAAGTTAACAGGTACCCATATCATCCAGCCAACATCTTGAATGAACCCCTCCGGGTCTTTCCTACGATGGTTGCAAGACTTGACTCTTACGTGTTCCGTCCCTACCCTGAATATGAACCTGGACTTGTTTTGGAAACAGATCAGACAGGAGTTGTCACTGGACACTCTCTCACCATACATGAGCGTGAACGTGCTCTGGGTTATGCTGCTGACTGTACTGCTGGAAAATATCTTATCTTCTCTTTGCGTCACAGGATCGTAGGAGGAGCCTTTTATGCTAATGCTGTCAGTCACCTGATTGCTGTTGGCCTCGCAGTCCGCTTTGCAGCGGTTCCGCCTTCGCAGGAAATTTTTTCTGCCTTCAATCATTTTCTCCCACATTCCTTTGCCACTTCAGGACTGGAGCTGGGGGGGGATGGTGATCAGATATCTCAGCAGCTTAATCATTTGTTTGCTGCTGGAGATTTCCTGATCTTACATGCAGCTCAGTCCTTAGCGGCTGAGTTGATAGAGCAGCCCATGACCCGTGAGGAAGAGTCTTGCTCCTTCGCAGATATCTGGTTGGATAATAATGCTATGCAATATCTGAGGCGTACCACTGACACAATGTTGCCTATGCTGACCCCTGTAGAACGCAAGCGTCTTCAACGACGAGCTGCGCTTTATCTCTGGTCTGCAGAAAAGAGTATTCTATATCGACGAATGCCAGGCGGTACAACCAAGGTGGTACCACCCCCTGGTGACCGGTTGGCACTCGTGCACAAAATGCATGTAGAAAATGGTCATTATGGCAGGCGCCGCACAACGGGGCTTGTCATGATGACTCACTGGTGGGTTGGCTTATATAATGACTGCAAGAGAGTGGTCCAGTGCTGCGAGGCCTGTGATTACACTAAAGTATCATTTAATGCTATGCAGCCTGTTATGCATCCCTTACCCATCAGAGGACTAATGTACCGATGGCACCTGGATCTTTCTGGTCCTTATACGGCTTCTAACCGAGGCCATACCTATGTTATGGTAGCTGTAGAAAGCTACTCGAAATGGGTTGAGGTATTTCCCATGATTGCTAAATCATCTAAAGAAGTAGCTTACCATTTCCTGCACGGCATATTGGCACGATTCGGGGCATGCGCTGAAGTAGTCACAGACGGTGGTGGGGAGTTTCAAGGTGAAATGGACTCGCTGCTTGTCCGTGCCATGATTGATCATAGGGTCACCAGTTCTTTCCATCCCCAAGCCAATGGGCAAGCGGAAAGGCTGGTGAATACAGTAAAAACTGCATTATCAAGGCACTTGCACGTTTCAAGAGAGCCTCAAGAATGGGACATGTATTTACCCTGGATAGCACTCGGTTACCGAGTCACTAAGCATGCTAGCACCTTGATGAGTCCCTACCAGCTGCTGTTTTCCTGTGAACCAGTCATCCCTCCCGCTATCATGGAAAGGTTGAATGGGGATCAGACAGTGGATTACCTGGATGTGGATTCTGCTGCTGAACTTGTACTGTCCCGTTCTGAATTGCTAGCCAAGAACTGCGTGATGGTCGGCCAGAATCTTCTGGTTGCTCAACAGCGAGATACCCTGCGTTACGCAAGGCTTCGTAGTGGAGGTTACCTCCCGTCAATAGCTAAGTATACTGAGGGGCAGTTTGTGTATGTGCGGGATGAGAACCGGCTGCACTCCACTGCAAGACCTTACGTGCTTCGGGTGTTTGATGTACGACCAAGTGGAGTCATTATCCTGGTTGGTCGCAATGGGGTGACGGTGGCTGAGAACGCTATTAACTGCGCACCATGTCATCTGCCCATAGAGGGACTCTTACCCCCATCCAAAAGATGGCAAAAGCCAGCACCAGACTTTCCTTGCCAGAGATGTCTGCTGCCTGATAATGCTAAGAAAATGATTCTGTGTGGCAGTTGTGGTCGAGGCACTCACACGTACTGTTTGGTACCACGGCTTACTACTGTCCCTGCTGGTTACTGGATTTGTGAGCAATGTAGGACTGCTGGAGCTGACGCTACTGGTGCTGCAAGACGTGATGTTGCGGCAGAACTGGAGGAACCAGCGGCCGCCGTGACAGGTTACCAGCTGCGGCCTGCTAAGCAAAAGAAGGCAGGAAGGGTGATGGGAGCCGCCAATGGCGGTGGCCTTGTTGAGGATGAAGGAGAAGGACCCGCTGAAGACAGGGAAGATGACGCAGATTGTCTTGCCGGGACCGCCGCAGGCGGTGCCGGAAGCAATGCGATTGAGATTGGCGGGACCGGCGCAGTTGTCAGCAAGAAGGAAATCGCTGAGGAGGCGCAACCTGATGATCAGCGCCCTACCCGTGCATCCGTGAGGATCCGCATCCCCAACAAGAGGTTCGAAAGCCATGTCACTCATCCTTGGGTGCCCCCAGACTTCATCAACTGGGGTGTCCGCAAAGATGCGGTGGATGCTCTGAAGTCTTTAATGCATGGAGTGTGGCGAGAGCGCGATGAGGCCGCAGTCTACTTTGGCAACAGGGTGCCGGGAGGATGGTCGTACCAACTCTACCCTCCTTCACCTCTCACCATTGAAGACAGCGACTGCAACACCCTGCTGGACTGCCTTGACCTATCCCTGTCCCCCAGCATTCTTTTGCTGTTCAAGGATGATGGGCACGCCACCGAACTTCTGCAGAACAGCCAGCTTTACCCTTACCCTCAATCCCTCCACGTTCTCACCAATTCGGGCATTGGCGTCAACGTTCCTGCAGATTACTGTGCGGATCCGCTGCAACCCTCCACCTACGAGTTTCTGCTGCGACAGCATGGGCTGCACGTTCTTATCACAAACCCTCCGGCTGAATACGCTGATATCTCCTGTGCCCTTGCGGTCAAGTACGCACGGCACGTTGCTTGCTGCTTAGTTTCCCAAGAGTTTTTAACGTGCCATCCAGCAAGGTTTGAGTGGTTGTCCCAGCTACGCCGAGAAAGGCGGCTAGTGATCCTGCAGTCTGTCAGCTTCGCAGCAGGCCTGGGAGCTAACCGGTCCATTCACGGCTGTTGCAGTAATAAAGTGTGGATCCTCGTGTTTGCAACCGCAGCTATCCGGGCAAGGATGCTCCCACCAATGCACACGTTCATCCGTTAACTCTGAAGTGTATTGCTTTCTAATGACAGAATATGACTGAACTTTCTTCGTTTAATTTGACAATTGACTGTGTATCTGAACGGGATTTTCACTGGATCTGGGGGGGGGGTCTGGAACATAGGTTTGAATTTAGGAATTGAATTTTCTGGTGCTGAGACTGGTGAGCCAAAGCTGGAACTGGATGACTATGAATATTTGACTGAGAATATTTGATTTCAAATAAAATAAAAATTGTGTGCAGTTATCAATATCTGGGGGGGGGAAAGGTTGTTGTGCATAATACGCACTTTTAGGGTTTAGGAGGTGTCTACCGTGAGGTGGCATTCTCATATGTCTGGCGCGAGCCTATAGGCATCCTCGATCAGGTGTTAGGTAGGTGATCGGGAAGTTTGAGATGGTGTGGATTGGGAAACCAATTGCACTGGAGCAGGGCTGATGTAGTCTTCTGGACTTGGGGTCGATTGGGCCCTGGGGGAAGGTGAACAGTACCGATGGTGACGTGAACTGGGCTCTTCACCTTGAAGAGGGTCCCTTAAAGCGACTGTGGCGAGTTACGGTAATGCGTAAAAGTCACAGCTAACGTACACATTATATCGGAGGTTATTTTTCCTACCGGTACTTGTGCCCCATGGACTCTGGGCAGGGCCCAGGGGTGGGAAGTCTGATAACAAGACGCAGTTCTTAAAACGCTGTCGTGCTTGTTCATTACCGCCTCCAGTGTTTTTCGATCTGGGGGGGGAATGTCTTGTGTTCTTTTCGCTTGGTGCACCCATTCCTTAGGGTGCACCCCTGTGCCGCGACAGCTGTCACGACGTATGACTGCACCGTGCGTTTGACTGCGCCAACTGCTTTTTCGGTTGGAAGTTATGTGTGAACCTGAACAAGTGTGTTTGCCGTCTTATAGGAATCCCGAACTGGGTCCTTTACTTTTTCTTTCTTACTTTGATCTCACGGCCTACAATAGACTCTTAACGTTTCTAGCTATTGTTCCTGATTATCAATCTGCAAGTTAATCGTCAATCCAAGTCTTACTAAGGGGAAACTGGCAGAGCAACTAGGCCAACAGCGACTCTATAAGCAATCAACAAGTCTCCTGATACGAAGCTGGCAGAGCATCTAGGCCAACAGTCGACCATCAGCAGCAATTAGCGTTATTCCTGCCTCTTAACAAGGCATATCTCCAGTCTTACAGCTGGATATTACCACCAACCCACCATCACACCTCCAATCTACAGCCTTTCCTTTGGCTCCAAGTCGACCGTCTGATTTATCAGAGATATCTTCACTCATCAGAAGTCGCCAAGCAAGCGACTCAACATACAGATCAACGGCCACAATCGCCCAAGATCGTCCCAAGAACCCCATAAGTACCTCAAGTGTCGAGGCTTTACGAGATCTTGTCAACAGTATCGAAGAAGTCCAGGTGAAGTAGCAAGAGCTATCACCTGTTATCGAGCTGATTTCACTGAGTTACAGCAGTGGATCGAGAAGCTCTTACTATAAGCTCTGTAAGAGTTTATTAGTACTTGTTTAATGTCTTGTGTTCTTTTCGCTTGGTGCACCCATTCCTTAGGGTGCACCCCTGTGCCGCGACACTACCTGAACAACAAAATTTAAAGCCTTGCTTAGAGCCAGTCCTGAGCTGATTAAAAAGCGAAACGTCTGCCATTTGAAATTGCATTCAAATAAGAGTGTTCAATGCAAAATAAGGCATTTAATGGGTACGGCAGGCGCCACGCTGGCGTTCCGGTGCCATTACGGGCACGAGTGGAATTGGCGAGGGTGAGCTGGCACGTCAATTCCGCGTTCCGGGCACAAGCGGAACTTGGCCCTCAGTCACTCACTCAGGTATTTTCTTATTTTTCTCACCCAGGGGTTCACTATTCAGCATGAAGACTGCCTCCGTTATCGTGTCTCGAGGGTGACGACGCGGCATCGTCACGTGACCATGCACACACCGCATCGCGCGTCAACTGAAAACGGTCGGTACTGCTCAGCACACGAGCGACCACGTGATGACTGATCGATGACTACCCCTGCCCCTGCCTGACCAGTACTTGACAACATCCACCGGTAAGCATCTGTTCCATCGATTGATGCAAGCTGGGCAGCTGGAAGTCTAGAATATCACATCATGAATGTGCATAACATAGTACACATGCGGTCTACACCCCCTGCCCACCTAAAACCTCCTCCACCCTCCCCCGCACCTGTATTGTCTGATACATACCGGTACACGAGCGAGGTGGACGACTAACTCGACTTGCGTCGTCAGATTTCCGAGTGCTTGCGTGTGTACACGAGCCTACCCGCTGTTTATTCAGTAGTTTGTAATAAGAAAACCTTGACATTCCCACCTGCCTTCCGAAGCATCCATTTCCTTTTGATCTCCGCCATGTAGTATCGGCCTGAAGTTTTCCCCGGCATACTCTGGATTCCAATTTGTGAGGGCCCTCGAGCAAAACTAGACAGCAAAAGCCTTTCATGCACTCGACTTTGCTCAAAGCAAGAAAGGCGGTGATGGGGCTTCCAGCTTTTCGAGAGCACCAATGATGGCTGTTCTCACATCGTGGCGAATCACTGCTCTCTACGTCCTCTTCTGGACACTGCTGGGCGAACATGGTGCGCGGTGATCTGGAAGAGCTCGTGCCCAGCGATTCCTGTTGTGGAGGGCCCTCCAATGGATTCGGGACCTCATAGAGCAGTCATGGACTCGGTGTCGACAATCACATCGAAAAGATAGACTCTCCTGCTCTGATACACAGGGGCTGTGAACAGGGGCAGCTATAATGCCCATGCTCGATTCAGGGTCGGAAAGGCCTGCATGGGGTCACCCACCCATTGGAAGGGTGGGTGGGCAGGAAGTCCAGGGACACCCTGCACAGGCATGAACAGCCATGAAACCATTTAACTGACACATAAGCTTTCAGCCATTTTCCGATCATGATTTTTAGTGCCATGCAGTTTCATTAAGAGTGCCGCAACAGAAGTGTTCTGTGCCGTGCGGTCATGCATCGCATGTCTCAGACCAGCGCGAGCGTATCAATCTGCTACGTCACCCCCAACACATTTGGAGACAGGAGGGGTGGACTAGGAGGGGGGACTAGGAGGGGGGAGGGGCTAAATATACACCGGCCTGTCTTGCCTGCCTGCACACTCACCTTGTCCCTGTCTGATTGAAAAGGAGTGCCCTCTGCTGTGGCCAGCTGGCCCTAGTGGAGCCCCTTAACCCTTCTCCCCCCCTTGCCCCTCCCTGGATCTTCCTCCCACCCCCCTGTCGTTGCCAAGTGACCCGGAGGAAGCTCCTCATCCCCACTCACCCCCTTGACCCTCCCTGGCCCTCCTTCTACCCCTTTTCGCGGTCAGGCCCTGGCAAAGCGCCTGCCCTCCCCCTTTCACCACTTTATGTCCCTCATCCCCCCCCGATCCTCTTTCTACCCCCCCCTACCGTGCCCGGGCCCTAGCAATGCTCTCCCTCTCTCCCTTGTGCCACTTTCTGTCCCTCTCCCCATTGTCCTGATACTCTTTCTACTCCTCCTGGCCAGGCTCTGGTGGGGCTCCTTGCAGAGCATTGGCACACCGCCGTCCACTAGCCACAGAGGGGGAGGCTGTGGGGCATCCCCTCTCCAGCCGTATCCAACAACAGACAAGAGGACCCAGCGGAACAGGCACCGCTCCCGTCCCTCAACCAGCCACAGAGGGGGAGGCTGTGGGGCATCCCCTCTCCAGCCGCATCCAACAACAGACAAGAGGACCCAGCGGAACAGGCACCGCTCCCGTCCCTCAACCAGCCACCTCTCTGCCCTGGGGCTCAAACTTCCCTAGGTTCGAGTCCATAGCCGAAGTGCCTCACAGCCGAGGAGCCCCTGAGCTCAAGCTGCCAGGCGCTGAAGCCCAAAGCGGGGGAGCTGCTCCACCAGCAACAGTCCGGGCATTTGGATCAGATTGGGGAGAAAAGGCCAGGGGTCAGAGACATCTGACATTACTTTTCGACCCACCTCCTCCATGGCCGCACCCTCCCCCTTCCCCTGCTCCTCCTTCCCCCCCTCCTCCACCTTCCCCCCCTCCTCCACCTTCCCCCCCTCCTCCACCTTCCCCCCCTCCTCCACCTTCCCCCCCTCCTCCACCTTCCCCCCCTCCTCCACCTTCCCCCCCTCCTCCACCTTCCCCCCCTCCTCCCTCCCCCCCTCCTCCTTCCCCCCCTCCTCCTTCCCCCCCTCCCCCTTCCCCCCCTCCACCTTCCCCCCCTCCTCCTTCCCCCCCTCCCCCTTCCCCCCCTCCCCCTTCCCCCCCTCCCCCTTCACCCCCCCCTCCCCCTTCACCCCCCCCTCCCCCTTCACCCCCCCCTGCCCCTTCACCACCCCCTCCCCCTTCACCCGCCCCTCCCCCTTCACCACCCCCTCCTCCTTTACCCCCCCATCCTCCACCACCCCCTCCTTCACCACCACCCCCTTCCCCCCCTCCTCCTTCTCCCCCTCCTCCTTCACCCCCCCCTCCTCCTTCTCCCCCTCCCCCTTCCCCCCCTCCCCCTTCACCCCCCCCTCCCCCTTCACCCCCCCCTCCCCCTTCACCACCACTACCTCCTTCACCCCCTTCCCCCACTCCTCCTTCACCCCCTCATCCTCCACCACCCCCTCCTCCTTCTCCCCCTCCTCCTTCACCACCCCCTCCTCCTTCTCTCCCTCCTCCTTCACCACCCCCTCCTCCCTTCCCCCCTCCCTCTTCACCACCCCCTCCTCCTTCTCCCCCTCCTTCTTCCCCCCCTCCTCCTTCCCCCCCTCCCCTTTCACCCCCCCCTCCTCCATCCCCCCCTCCTCCACCATCCCCCCCTTCTCCCCCTCTCCCCTCTCCCCCTCCTCCTTCACCCCCACCTACTTCACCCCCACCTGCTTCACCCAATCCTTCTCCCCCTCCCCCTTCCCCTCCCCCCCCTCCTTCTTCCCCTTCCCCCCCTCCCCCTTTACCCCCTTCCCCTTCACCCCCTCCTCCCTCTCCCCCTTCTCCTTCACCCCCCCCTCCTCCACCCACTCCTTCACCCCCCCCTCCTTCACCTCCCCCTTCACCTCCCCCTTCACCACCCCCTTCCCCCGATCCTCCTTCACCACCCACTTCTCCCAATCGTCCTTCACCACCCCCTTCCCCTGATCCTCCTTCACCACCCCCTTCCCCCGATCCTCCTTCACCTCCCCCTTCCCCCGATCCTCCTTCACCTCCCCCTTCCCCCGATCCCCCTTCACCTCCCCCTTTCCCTGATCCTCCTTCACCTCCCCCTTCCCCTTCTCCTCCTTCACCTCCCCCTTCCCCTGATCCTCCTTCACCTCCCCTTTTCCCTGATCCTCCTTCACCTCCCCCTTCCCCTTCTCCTCCTTCACCTCCCCCTTCCCCCGATCCTCCTTCACCTCCCCCTTCCCCTGATCCTCCTTCACCTCCCCTTTTCCCTGATCCTCCTTCACCTCCCCCTTCCCCTTCTCCTCCTTCACCTCCCCCTTCCCCCGATCCTCCTTCACCTCCTACTTTCCCTGATCCTCCTTCACCTCCCCCTTCCCCTTCTCCTCCTTCACCTCCCCCTTCCCCCGATCCTCCTTCACCTCCCCCTTTCCCTGATCCTCCTTCACCTCCCCCTTCCCCCGATCCTCCTTCACCACCCCCTTCCCCCGATCCTCCTTCACCACCCCCTTCTCCCCATCCTCCTTCACCTCCCCCTTCCCCCGATCCTCCTTCACCACCCCCTTCCCCCGTTCCTCCTTCACCTCCCCCTTCTCCCAATCCTCCTTCACCTCCCCTTTCCCCCGTTCCTCCTTCACCACCCCCTTCTCCCAATCCTCCTTCACCTCC
Organism: Limnomonas spitsbergensis; assembly: GCA_037349105.1. Classification (NCBI taxonomy): domain Eukaryota; kingdom Viridiplantae; phylum Chlorophyta; class Chlorophyceae; order Chlamydomonadales; genus Limnomonas; species Limnomonas spitsbergensis. The sequence continues at coordinate 2,463,990 of JAYJMM010000113.1, forward strand.
CCCTTCCCCCGATCCTCCTTCACCACCCCCTTCCCCCGATCCTCCTTCACCTCCCCCTTCCCCTTCTCCTCCTTCACCTCCCCCTTCCCCTTCTCCTCCTTCACCTCCCCCTTCCCCCAATCCTCCTTCACCACCCCCTTCCCCCGATCCTCCTTCACCACCCCCTTCCACTGTTCCTCCTTCACCTCCCCCTTTCCCTGATCCTCCTTCACCTCCCCCTTTCCCTGATCCTCCTTCACCTCCCCCTTCCCCCGATCCTCCTTCACCTCCCCCACCCCCTGCTCCTCCTTCACCTCCCCCTTCCCCCAATCCTCCTTCACCTCCCCCTTCCCCCGATCCTTTTTCACCACCCCCTTCCCCCGATCCTCCTTCACCACCCCCTTCCCCCGATCCTCCTTCACCACCCCCTTCCCCCGATCCTCCTTCACCACCCCCTTCCCCCGATCCTCCTTCACCTCCCCCTTCTCCCAATCTTCCTTCACCACCCCCTTTCCCTGATCCTCCTTCACCACTCCCTTCTCCCGATCCTCCTTCACCACCCCCTTCCCCTGATCCTCCTTCACCACCCCCTTCCCCTGATCCTCCTTCACCTCCCCCTTCCCCCGATCCTCCTTCACCTCCCCCTTCCCCCGATCCTCCTTCACCTCCCCCTTCCCCCGATCCTCCTTCACCTCCCCCTTCCCCCGATCCTCCTTCACCACCCCCTTCCCCCGATCCTCCTTCACCTCCCCCTTCCCCCGATCCTCCTTCACCTCCCCCTTCCCCCGATCCTCCTTCACCTCCCCCACCCCCTGCTCCTCCTTCACCTCCCCCTTCCCCCAATCCTCCTTCACCTCCCCCTTCCCCTGATCCTCCTTCACCTCCCCCTTCCCCCGATCCTCCTTCACCTCCCCCTTCCCCCGATCCTCCTTCACCTCCCCCTTCTCCCGATCCTCCTTCACCACCCCCTTCCCCTTCTCCTCCTTCACCACCCCCTTCCCCTGATCCTCCTTCACCTCCCCCTTCCCCCGATCCTCCTTCACCTCCCCCTTCCCCCGATCCTCCTTCACCTCCCTCCCTTTCTCCTCCTTCACCTCCCCCTTCCCCCGATCCTCCTTCTTCTCCCCCTTCCCCCGATCCTCCTTCACCTCCCTCCCTTTCTCCTCCTTCACCTCCCCCACCCCCTGCTCCTCCTTCACCCCCTTCCCCTTCTCCTACTTCACCCCCTTCTCCTTTACTACCCCCTTCACCACTTCCTCCATCACCTTCTCTGCCTTGTCCCGCTCCACCACCATCGCCTCCTCTTCCTCCTCCTTTGTTACCTCCTCTGTCCCCTCCCTCCTCCCCTCCTTTATCTCCCGCTCCTTTAACTGCACCTTCTCCTTCACTGCCCCCTTCTCCACCTTCCTCACCCTCATTATCTCCTCCTCCTCGTCTTCCTCCTCCTCCCTCTCCATCCCCATCCCCTCCCCCACCTTCTCCACCTCCCTCAATTCCTCCCTCTCTGCCACCTTCCCCGTCTCCACGGTCTCCTTCCTCTCCACCTCCCTCACCCCCTTTTCTCCCTCCCTCTGCTTCCCCCCCGCCCTTCCCTCCTTCTATTCCCTCGTCCCCCTTTCCCTTGCTGACCTTCTCACCACTTCCTTTGCCTCCTCCTACACCACACCCATCCCTTCCTCCATCGCCCCCGTTTCCCTCGCCACCCCCTTCCCCCCCTCCCTCACTTTCTCCATCTCCCCCTCCCTCACCTCCTCCATCACTATACCCTTCCCCCTCCCCCCCTGCCTTCCCCCCTCCCTCACCTCCTCCTTCTTCTTCTCCCTCGCCTCCCCCTCTTTCTCCTTCCACCGCCCTCCCTCCTTCTCTACCTCCTTCTCCTCCTCCTCCTTCTCCTCCTCCCCCTCCCCCGACCCTTCCCCCCTCTCTCCCTCCCTCCCCTCCCCCGTCCCCCCCTCCCCCTCCCCCCCCTCCCCAATTCCTCCCACCCTTTCTCCCTCCCTCCACTCCCCCTTCCCCCCTTTCCCCTTCTCCCCCTTCCCCTTCCCCCCCTTCCCCTTCCCCCCCTTCCCCTTCCCCCCCTTCCCCCTCCCCCCCTTCCCCTTCCCCTTCCCCCCCTTCCCCTTCCCCCCCTTCCCCTTCCCCCCCTTCCCCTCCCCCCCCCTTCCCCTTCCCCCCCTTCCCCTTCCCCCCCTTCCCCTCCCCCCCCTTCCCCTTCCCCCCCTTCCCCTCCCCCCCCTTCCCCTTCCCCCCCTTCCCCTTCCCCCCCTTCCCCTTCCCCCCCTTCCCCTTCCCCCCCTTCCCCTCCCCCCCCTTCCCCTTCCCCTTCCCCCCCTTCCCCTTCCCCCCCTTCCCCTTCCCCCCCTTCCCCTTCCCCCCCTTCCCCTTCCCCCCCTTCCCCTCCCCCCCCCTTCCCCTTTGCCCCCTTCCCCTTCCCCCACTTCCCCTTCCCCCCCTCCCTCACCTCCCTCCCCTCCCCTTCCCCCCCCTCCCCCATCTCTCCCCTCCCCCCTTCTCCCGTTCACCCCCCTTTCAGTATCTCTCTCACCTCCCCCTCCCTCACCTCCTCCTTCCCCTTCCCCTTATCACCCTCCACCTTCACCACCTCCCTTCCCTCCTCCTCCTTCACCCCTTGCACCCCCTATATCCTCCCCGCCTTCCCCGCCTCAGTTGCTCTCACTCCCTCTAAGTCCAACTCAACCTCTTCGACCCCCTAATCCACAAGCCTTGATGCCACCCCCATCTCCTGTACCTTCATGGCCAAATCCTCCCCTGCCTCTCCCACAATTACCACCTCCTACTCTGTCCCCTTTGCTTGCACCCTCTCCCCCTAAACCTCCATCACCCTCCCCACCCACTCCCTCCCCACGTACACCCTCCCCACCCCCACCAACTAAACCCTCCCCACCTACACCCCCACCACCTACACCCTCCCCACCTACACCCTCCCCACCCGTGCCCGCCCCAGACCCGACGCCCCCGCCCCCCTCCTCGGCCACTCCCGCCCCGCCCCCACGCCCTCCACCCAACACGGCGACCGGATACAAAACTCCAACCCTGGTTTTCCTCGGCAACGGAAACAGGTTCACCACACCTGCCGGAGGAGCAGGCCTGACAGTGAATCTCAACATTGGTGATGCTTTCTCCATGCCAGGTGGGAGGATGTGTGCTTACCTGCGAAACTTGTGACGCCATGTGGGAGGGTGCGCGCCCACCTGCAAAACTGTTAATGCCAGGTGGGATGGTGGCCTGTCTGCATTTCTTCTCCGTGCCAGGTGGGAGGGTGAGAGCCAGGCGGTGAGCGCTTACCTTGAAAACTGCTAATGCCCGGTGAGTGGACGGCCTCCTTGCCAATCTTTTCATGCCAGGTGAGTGTACTTGGCCATGGATGTGAAAATTGGTGACTGTTTCCCCGCGCCGGGTTAGAGGGTGGCTTACCCGCACAAGGGTTGTGTTGGCATCAATCCAGGCGAAAGGGCAGCTTACCCGCATTTCTGCAAGCCTGGTGAGAGCGCAAGCGCCTGCCCGCGAGTCCTCCGTGCCAGGCGAAGGGGTAGCGCACCACTGCTGTTGCCGTGACGACGTCAAGCCAGCGTTCACCTAACAGCCTTGCATGAAAGGGGGCGTGCAGGGTGGCGATGCGTGCCTCTGATCGAGCTGGGCTGCTGCATTCTTGGGTCCCACCCTAACATCGCTGGCCTCATAACGTTAACCCTCTCATGACATTTACCCCCTCATGACGTTTACCCCCTCATGACGTTTACCCCCTCATGACGTTTACCCCCTCATGACGTTTACCCCCTCATGACGTTTACCCTCTCATGACGTTTACCCTCTCCTCGTTACCTAGACCGCCGTCGCTACCCTCCTCCTTCTTCTCTGGATCGCTATCCTTTCCCTTGACCCTCATTCTCCTGACAGCTGTTTCCCCTCCCCCTCTTCCTCTGAACTGCTGCTGCCTTGCACCCTCGTTCTCTGGACACAGGCGTCCGCGCCACCGATTTCCAAGGCGGAGACATTTCCGCCAGTGTCACCATCACCTTGCCCCCTGGCCAACAGCTCCCCATCACCGCCGACAGCCCGACGCTCGACTCCACCCCCCGCCTGGTGTACTTTGACGTCACGGATGCTTCCGGTGGATCTGCACTGCAAGCTGAGCTGAAGGTGAGCTGCATGCTGAGCTGCATGTTGAGCTGTATGCTGAGCTGCAGGTGAGCTGCAGGTAAGCTGCATGCTGAGCTGCATGCTCTAGGCAGTATTGCCATGCAGCTCAGCTGCTCTCAGCTGCATTTCAGCTACCTCCTAGCCTCTGGCAGAAGGTGCCATGCGCTACCCGCCATGCGCTACCCGCCATGCGCTACCCACTAACTGCTACCCGCCATGCCGAACGTCAGATTGCCCGGAGGGCGTGACCAGCCAAAGGCCAGGGAAATGCCTCCCGATGAGGCGTCGCACCTCGAGCCCACTCACCTGCTACCCCAGTTTCTCACTGTTTCCTGATGATTGAAATTTCCCAGTGGCATTAACTTCTCGTTTGGCCTCTCTGCTATGGTTTTGTGCAGTACGTTTAATATTCAAAACCGTATATTTGAATGGCTTTATTTTGCCCCTGATAAACGAGATTTGTGTGCGGGTTTAGGGTCTAGGGTTTAATAAGGAAATGCAAAAGTACGGTACTTGCAAAAACTCTTTGCCTTCTCACCTGCCACCCCTGCATGGCAGTCCGCAGTTTTTTGACTGGCAAGCTGATAAAATGCAGTGTTTTCTGCACCATGATTAGCACGCCGCCGGCACGGCAGCTTTGACCCCCCCTATGTAACAAAAAACCTGAGCTATAAATTGTACCTCGCCACAGCACCACCGCTTCCAATCATTCCTCTCAACCCTCAAACCAGATATTATTTAATTCTCGCTTCCTTCCCAAGAAGGTATGCATGTATGGAATGAAGCCCCTTTAGTAAATAAGTTTATAACAATGCAAACAAGTTAAGGTCACGTCACAGGAATTGCATTTCTTTCCTTTCCCACTCCCAGTCTGTCCCTTCTTTCCCTGTTGTTCCCCCCCTCCCCCCTCCCCCCCCCTCCCCCCTCCCCCCCTCTCCTCCCCCCTCCCCGCCTCTTCCTCCCAGGAGCCTGGCCGCATACAAACTACCGTCCCCCAACTAGTTCTCCTCCCCCCCCCCCCCCCCCCCCCTCCTCCCCTCCTCCCCTCTTCCCCTCCTTCCCTTCTCCCCTCCCTCCCTCCCTCCCTCCCTCTCTCTCTCCCTCCCTCCCTCCCTCTCTCCCTCCCTCCCTCTCCCCCCCTCCCTCCCTCTCCCCCCCTCCCTCCCTCTCTCCCTCTCTCCCCCCCTCCCTTTCCCTGTCCCCCCCTCCCCCTGTCCCCCTCCCACTTACCTCTCCCTCACTGCTCCTCCTCAGGTATACGTCGCCTGTGGTGTGGATGAGGTTGCCTGCAGCTTGCCGAATGGAGGCCAAGGGGGCACGGCCAACGCATTGACTTGCCTTCCAGCGCTTCAGTGCCAAGCGGCAAATTTGAACTTAGGTGCGAGTGCTCAGGAGGCTGATGGACCTCAGGATTCAGACTGACCTCGGGATGCAGGAAATAGTTAAGTCTCTGGTCTCTTCCCGGTTTGCTCAGCCTGGCCTTTTCGCAAAAGGCTGTGGGTGGCTGCGTCAACTTTGTAACTACACTTCAACGCTTTAAATATTTAGATGGACTTCAGGATTTGGACAAACTGGATGATTAAGATCTTCAGGTTCACAATCCCGATGGAGTTCAAAAGTCGTATGGAAATCCTGAGTACACGAGTAGTAAGCATACAGCCAGTCGCCAGTCGCCAATGGTGCATGATGATGCACCTTTTGAGGCAAAAGGCACCTTTCTAGGCAAAAGGCACCTTTTGAGGCAAAAGGCACCTTTCTAGGCAAAAGGCACCTTTTGAGGCAAAAGGCACCTTTCTAGGCAAAAGGCACCTTTCGAGGCAAAAGGCACCTTTCGAGGCAAAAGGTGCATCATTATCTCCCCCCCTCCGAATATTGCCCAATGAATGTTCTTGCTTTTCCATGCACCACATAATTCGACCCTCGGCTCTTTCTCGCATTCCTCACGCCATCCGTGCCTAGGGTTTAGGGCTTCGGGTGCCTAACTGGAGAGAGCAATAAGGGGTAAGGGTTTAGGGTGCCTAGCAGGAGAGAGCACCAAAGGGATCATTCGCTTCGGGTCCTTGGTTTTCAAGAGCCTCTGTATGACTTGAACTCGTGATAATGTTGGATGGCAGCCTATTGTTCCTTGCCTCCATGGCCTCATCTGATGGCATTGTGTCCATATGTAGAAGGTGCGCCAGATTTTTTGCAGGGCCGCCGGGCAGCCTCCACTGGGAACCCACTCACAACCGGCCAACGGCCGGCTGTCCAACTGAAAAGCACATGATGTGCACCAGACCCGCCCGGCCGATGGCCGAGAGGTAGCAGAAGTGTAGCTGAAATGCACGGAGCTGCGCTGTTCCCTTATAACCCGCACGCCCCAGGGGACGTAGTTTTCTTTCTTTCTTTCTAGCTGAAAGGCACTGACAGCAACTCTGATGGTATACCACCGCCACTCTAGAGCCTCGTCAATGGTGAGTCCCGGTGCTGAAGCAAGAGATTAAGAAAGCTACGCCCCGAGAGGGGCGTGAGTTAAGGAAACAGCGCAGCCTGGGCCGAACTCACATCCGCGCCGGTGCCGAAGCAAGTAAGCGTTCCAGCAGCCACCACAGCTGCACTCCCTGCTGCGACGCCTTTACCACTACAGGGATGTAGCTGAATTGTAGTTGAATTGTAGTTGACATGTAGCTGAAATGCGCCGAGCCTCACTCTGCTGACGATATACCGGTGGAAGAGTCTTTGGCTGAAATGTGCATCCCTGTTGCTGTTGCAGGCAAGCCGGTGCCAGTCCCCATGGCGCTGCCCGGCGTCGTGCCTGCGCCACCTCTGGTCGTTCCCGTGCTCACCTTGGTCGGAGCGACCGCCGTCTCCCTGCCCGTTGGGGCGGTCTACAGGTAATGCTGCTCATTGGATAACTGGAGCCTCAGGCATGTGTAATGACGAATTCATAAATACATAAATGAATACACGATACGCCCTGAGGCGTGGAATAAGGAGTGTCCATGGATTCTGCTGTTCCTCTTTCAACCCTCTACTACCGCAGATTTGATTTGCCTTCCCTCGGGTACCAGTATGAAAACATGCTTTCTTTTAATGCTGTCCTCAGGGCAAACTTTCGACCCTAACTCTTATTTTCTGACTGCAACCCGGCATTGCCAATCGATGTCTAGCAAAATCCTGGATCATTTAACCCCAAACAACGTTAACTATGAGGGAAGGTAAATTAAATCTACAGTATGGAAGTATGCAGCGGGGGCGTATGCAGCATATGAACGGGAATGAGGGGCGGCCGACACTCCCTACAGGTGACCCTGTTTCGTGCCCGCTACTTCAGCCACCTTGAAGCTGCAACCCGGCCGTTACCACCTCAGGCCATTCCCATGCTCGTTCAGATGGGAACAGCAGCCCCCTTTCCCTGCCCATGGAGGGTTGAGGGTGAAAAGGGCTATACACCACTCTGTCCCGCTACGCAGCACCAACGCCCTCCCTTACCCCTCTGTCCCCACACTTGTGTGCACCTTCCTGGACAAGGTCCAGGGTTCAATAACACGCTGTCCCGCTACGCAGCGCCAACGTCCCCCCCCCACACACCTTCCCCCTTCTTCCCCCTTCCTCTCTCCCTCTCCTTCAGCGCCTGCACCCCCCAGGACACTCTCACTGCTGTCTGTGACTCCGGAGCCCTAGCTGTGGACCCAACCACCGGGGAGCCCCAGGCTCCTTGGTAGCTCCTGGTCCCGCCTCATACCGCCAGCGTCATCCCCCCTCCCCTTCTTCCCCTTCCTCTGTCCCTCCCCTGCAGCGCCTGCACCCCCCAGGACGCTCTCACTGCTGTCTGTGACCGCGGAGCCCAAGCTGTGGACCCAACCACTGGGGAAGACCTAGGCTATTTGGTGGCTGCATGCGCCCAGCAGCTGCAGGGGGGTACGGGAAGCAGCGGGGGCTCCGACATGCCGTTCAACGTGGCCGGCATCAGTGCCTGTGGCGTCAATACTGCAGTGGTGGGTTCCCGGGGGGGCTGAGGTCTGGGGATGGACTTTCGGGGGGCTGCCGATTCGGGAGCCAATCCATGATGAGGGTTTAGGATTTAGGGTTTAGGATGAGCCAGACCTTGTTCTGCTTCTTCAATGAAACGTCTCAAGAGGGGAGGGGGGAGTTAGGGTTGAGGGTTTAGGATGAGCCAGACCTTGTTCTGCTCCTTAAATGAAACGTCTTAAGAGGGGAGGGGGGAGTTAGGGTTGAGGGTTTAGGATGAGCCAGACCTTGTTCTGCTCCTTAAATGAAACGTCTTAAGAGGGGAGGGGGGGGGCATGTTTTCCATCTCAGGGAGTCTGCGTTCTTTACCTGTGCATGTCCTGACGAGCCGCTCGTTAAATGAACCCCGCAGGCGGGCACCTACGTCATTACCTTCACAATACTGGGTCCGAAAGGCGTGGGAGTTGTGCCGGTCAAGAGGTGGGTCCGAAGAATGTTCACCCCCGCGCGCACCGTCCGGCGAATGTGAAGTTTGTGAAGTCTTTACAGTCCAATAGAGCATCACATTTGATGCATTAGACATGCGCCCGTAAACCGGTTTGTTCACTCCTGTGCGCACCAGACTGCCTTTGGGGGGCCGATGGGCGGACACCGCTGGGCCAGCTGGGAAGAAACGTTGACTGGCCTACGACCGGTTGCCCAGGCAGCATGCACCTAGCTGCATGAAGCCCTGCTGGCCTTGGGCACTAAACCAAAGATTTGGATTGCCTTCTCTTGGGAAGGCGCATTTGTTTGTGTATTCCTTCCCTTGGGCTTAAACATCGTCAAGCGCTCTGCATTTTCCACTGCAACTGGCCTTGACAGTCGAGAATCCGTGTTTGTTAAGAATCCTTCGCCATTCTCATTTCGAGGAAAGGCAAGTCGAATCTACTGCAAGCTGACAAGCTTTGTTGGGGGTGGCTGCTGTGGATCAAATGTGGATTGCATGTGCCTTAAATTAAATTATAGTCTGGTGCGCCACACTGGTTTGCCATGCTGTTGTTTACGGAATCCCCGCTCCTGAATGACGGTTTCACATCTGATACTGATGCGCAGGAGGATCACATTCACATCGTCGGCCTGTGGCCTGCTGGCGTCCATGTCAGCGGGCGGGAACGCGGACGCACTTGTGGCTGGCTTGGCAGGCGAGTGAGGAAGAGGGAAATGACGTGCTGCACTCAACGTCGATGTTGACGGGCAGGCTGGGACATGGACACACTTTGTTTACCCTCAACCCTAAACCCTTAACCCTAAACCCTAGACCCTAGACCCTAAACCCTAGGTTTGTGGCGCCACACTGGTTTGTGATGCTCTTGTTTACGGAATCCCCTCCCAAACCTGAATGGCGGTTTCGCAGCTGTCTACCATCTCTTGGTTCGTTTGCAGCAAGCCTGTTGCCTATGAGCCAGTTACGAACGGTGCGGGCGCAGCCTCGGCCCATGCTGCCATGCTGGACCTTAGCACCTGCAAGCGACAGCTAGGCATAGCTTTATTGATCGGCTACCTTAAAGTGCAGAAGAAAGTTGTACGGCAAAAGTTCTGTACCCTGAAGGCGATGAAATACGGCAGCTTTAAATGTATCATGATGAAGAGTATTGTTTACGTTAGGCGGTCGGTTACGGAGCCTGTTCGCCGGGCCTTCCTCCACCCGCGAGACTCCTTTTTCACAAGTTAGGCTTTTGTAACTGATATAAAACTGTGGAATACAAGGAGGAAGCCCCGGCGAACCGGCTACGTAAGCAACCGCCTCAAAGTCACGGCGAACCTGGGCCCTCCCTGGGTCGGACACCCCTAAACGGGCACTGGTAAATAATTGATAAAGAATTAATAAATGTATGTTCAAGCCGTGAGGGTTAAGCTCCATTTTGATAGACTAGGTGCATAAAACCACGGCACCGGATGCTACAAATAGGCAGGTGTGATTGTGTGGACACACCGGTAATCCTGATATGTTTCACACTTTCACCCAACGTTTCCAGGTGCCTCCTCGTGCGAGAATACAGAATCCTCTCTACTGGCACCATCTGCTGGGAACAATCAGGAGGCGTTGCTGCTCGCCGCATCGGGTTTGCTCTCCTCTCTTGCACCTGTCACACCCCCCCGGGTAGGTTTTGGGTTGAAGTTTGTGTAGGTCAGTGATTTCGTGCGAAGGGGTCATCGAATCATCGGTTTTGCTGTCCTCTCTTGCACCCGTCACACCCACCCGGGTAGGTTTTGGGTTGAAGTTTGTGTAGGTCGGGGTTCAGTGATTCGGGGCAAAGGGGTCATCAGCTCATCAAGTTTGCTGTCCTCTCTTGCACCCGTCGCACCCACCCGGGTAGGTTTTGGGTTGAAGTTTGTGTAGGTGGGTGAGCTCAGTGATTTGGGGCCAAGGGGTCATCGACGCATAGGGTTGGCTGTCCTCTCTTACACTAGCCTTGAAACCTAAACCCTAAACCTTGACCCTGTTGACCCACCCCGGTAGGTTTTAACGATTTGAGTTACCTGTAAGTGATTTGGGGCGAAGGGGTCATCAGGTATGCTTTCCTCTCATGACTAGGTGCCGTTATCAGGGGATGATTTGGGTTTTAGTCTTCGAGGTTATAGTGGAGAGTTTAAGGGTTGAGGGGTCATCGGATTGTCTTTCCTCTTTTGGATTATGCGCACCCAACCTTTCACCGTTGAACCCATCCCGATTGCTTAAAAGGTGAAAGGTTGCAGGTTTTGCCATTCTGTGTTAGATTTGCCCTCATCTGGGTAAGCATCAGAAAGCAGCGGGCACACGCATGGGAATGGGTGGGGACAAGCATGCAGGTAGACATTTCTACTAAGCGCGAGTAAAAAATGTCCAACCCAGCAGGAAAATGAACAATGTCCAACCATGCAGGAAAATGATCAAAGTTGCCCTCCAACCTTGTTCACCCTGCAGGCCTCTGCCCAGTCGGATCAATTGAGCCAGAAGTCGGACCTGGGCGCGTACTCGATATCCCTGGTGACCTATCCAGGCTTTGGCCGCGCCGTCAACATCAAACAGGTCAGTGGTGGTGTGCTGTTGAACGTCAAACATCAACCCGGCCAGAGGGAGAGGGGGACTGTTTTCTGTTGCTGTCCTGCGGGGGTACCCGGGGTAGTGCTGGTTTTCTGGGTACCAGGGGGGGTCCTGGGTGGGCTACTGGTTTTCTGTTGCTGTCGTGCGGGGTACCTGGGGGAACGCTGGTTTTCTGCTGTAGGGTAAACCAGGAGGGAGGGGGGTACTGGTTTTCTGGGTACCCGGGGGGGCACCAGGGGGGGTGCTGAGTTTTTGTTCCTGTCCTGGGGAGGGGTACTTGGAGGGCTACTTGGGGGGTACTGGTTATCTGCTGCTGTCCTGTGGGGGTACCGGGGGGGGTACTGGTTTTATGTTGCTGACTTAACCAGGAGGGAGGGTGGTACTGATTTTCTGTTGCTGTCCTATCTCACTTGAGTGTCCTGAGTTTAACTTGCCCAGAAGGGGGGTACTGGTTTTATGTTGCTGTCCTATCTCACTTCAGTTTGACTAGCCTAGGAGAGGAGTATTGGTTGTATGTTGATGTGATATCGCACTTCATTTTATCTACCCCAGGAAGGGGGGCACTGGTTTTCTGTTGCACACTACCTAACTTCAGTTTGACTAGCCCTGTGTGTGTGGGGGGGGGGGTACTGGTTTTCTGTTGCTGTGATATCTGACCTCAGTTTAACTAGCCCTGCTTGGGGGGGTACTGGTTTTCTGTTGCTGTCCTATCTCAAATCAGTTGAAATAGTCCAGGAAGGGGGGGGCTGGTTTTCTGTTGCACACTAACGAACGTCAGTTTAACTAGCCCTGTGTGGGGGGAGGGCACTTATTATATGTCGCTGTCTGAGGGTTGCTCTGATGAGTCTTGGTTAAGTTCCGATGCTCGAACCGTTTGGCGCGCACCTGTGAAAGAAAGAAAGAAAATTGCGCCCCTCCTGAGGGCGTGCGGGTTCAGGGAACAGCGCAGCTCCAACCGGTAGGCGAGCACCTGTGAAGAGTGCATCAGCAGTGGTGCTCCGCTGAACTCTGAAGTTTGTGAAGTTTTCACAATCCAACGGGGCATTATATTTGATGCATGGGACTCATGCCCGTAACCCGGTACAGGCACTAAATATGCTAGGACAGCGAGCAAAAACCAGTGACCCCCCTGGGCCAGCAACCAACACACAAACACTGAGCCGCAGGAAATTATAAATGCGCAGTCACAGGCGGGGTAGGGTGGGAGGACGGAGAGGGCCCTGTATGTGTGTGGGCTGTGCATCGAAGGTTTTCTCAGTTATGGATTGAACTTTGGATTGAAGGATTTCTCAGTTAAGTTACAGCGCATTGGGCGCAAGGAAGGCATGTACGTGGCTTTTTGCGGTACGGGACAGCGCATTGGGCGCAGTAGATTGAAGTTACAGCATATTGGGCGCAGTGGATTTGTAAGCCACTAGGACATCTTGCGCAAGATGTCCTAGTTGCTTACGCCTCCTGCCTCAACATTGAAGTTACAGCGCATTGGGCGCAAGGAAGGCATGTACGTGGCTTTTTGCGGTACGGGACAGCGCATTGGGCGCAGTAGATTGAAGTTACAGCATATTGGGCGCAGTGGATTTGTAAGCCACTAGGACATCTTGCGCAAGATGTCCTAGTTGCTTACGCCTCCTGCCTCAACATTGAAGTTACAGCGCATTGGGCGCAAGGAAGGCATGTGCGGGACTTTTCGTATGCGAGAGTTGAGTCCCGTACATCACTCGAGGTGACCAACACTGTCTTCCAAGTGCTTCTTAAACCACCTGAGGGGGCTTAGCCCGGGCGGCCATCTCTGGGCCAGAGGGGACCTAACCTCGGCAGACCTATTACGGCATTGGGATTTGAACCCTGTACCTCCTGCCTCCCAGGGGTCTGCCGCTTATGTCGCCTGCGCCATTGGGCAGACACCCACCGTGGCACTCCCCTGCGAGCCTGGTGCCACTGCAAACGGTCCCCAGGCCAATGGACTGTCGGATGCTGCGGCCCTCACCCTTCAGGTAATTGGCCTCCCCCAGGCCGTTGGACTGCCGGCCCTTACACTTCAGGTGATTGCCTTTTCCAGGCCAATGGAGTGTCGGCCCTCACGCTTCAGGTGATTGCCTCCTGCTGACCCCGAGCATGGTGCTACCACCGCTGCCTGCTGCACAGTGCTATGCCCCTCAGCCAGTAACGATCCTGACAACCTTAAAGGACGTTAACTATATCTGGACCCTTTGGTCTAACTGGTAAGAAAGCAACACAGCCAGTTTTGGCCTCGTGAGTAAATCCCAGGTCATGGGATCCAGACAGGAGCAGCAGGAGCAGAGTAGGAGACGGTATGGGAGTGTGTGTGGGGGGGTATTCCCTAACATGTTATATAACATGGCACCAAGCAAAAAACCTGACAGCTGCTTACTGATGTACAATCTTGTCCTTTTTTGACATGGTTGTTAGACCCCGGAATTCCAAGATTTTGGGATTTTAGCCATGGGATTTTAATTTGGGTTAAGGGTTTGAGGCATTTCGGTGCCTGGTCTGTGTCTTCTGCTTACGCTAGGGTTACTAGTTTGCGCTGCCTCCCCATTGCTTTGTTTTTTTATGGATGTGCTGTCTGAAAGGCTGAAAGCGACGGGGTGATGGTGGGGCGTTGGGGGGGGACGTTAACCGCGCAGATGCAGCTGAGACCCATGCCGCTCTGCTGTTTCCTCAACCCTTGCGCCCCTACGGGGAAATCCGGTAGTTCCCTTTTTTTGTCCCGGGAATCATGGCCCGCTGAATGGCGTGCAACCTCGGTAACCCCCCCCCCCCCTTCATGATGATTGAGAGATTAGACTGCTTTGGGTAATTGATCTAAAATGTCCATTTTAGATGGCCCCATCTGATCAGGGGCCATCATCATACATTATTTGACACCTGCATGCCTTGAACGAAGTGGGCTCCTCAAACACAATACAGCATGAGCTCCAGTGTTTAGGATCATGAGGTCTGTGTTTATGAGCTCTGTGCTTATGAGCTCAGTGTTTGAGATCATGAGCTTGACAGTGAACCCTACGGGGTGTCCGGCGGCCATCTCTGGGCCGATGTAAACCAAAATTATACCTCATTTCAGGGCCGGCGGCTCAAGGGACATGGCTGGCTGCACCAAGCATTTTCAGGGATGTAGCTTAAGTGTAGCTAAAGTGTACCTTGTAGCTGAAGTGTAGCTGAAGTGCCCTAATATAAATAGTGATTCGCCTGTGCCGATTGAATGCCCTTGTGCTTGCTGTGCCGATGCAGATTCTTGCGTGCCCTCCAATGGCCTGCATCGAATCCGGCTGTCCTGGGTATCAGTTTTCAAATCAAGGCATCGGTACCTGCGGCATCGACACCAGCGCCCCTGTGGGGACGGTCAAAATGTGAGTTCATGGCTGCATACTTCAGCGGGATGCGGATCCAGAGCAGGATCCAGGTCCAGGGCGGGATCTAGGTCCAGGGCAGGATCTAGATCCAAGGCGCTCTTGCCCCACCTGGAACATGTTGAATGTTTGTTTATCTCATGAAGTGGAATAAAAGGCTGAATGCAAGACTATATAGAATGTTGCCACCATTAAATGGCTAAATAGAAGGGCTGGATGTTGGCTATCTAGAAGGCTAGGTGTAAGGCCTAAGGCTAGGCTAAATAGAGGGCTACTGCATGACTACACCCTGGAATTTGTGTGTCGCAAGCCCTCGTATTTTCATGCCGCCTAGGCGCCTACTCATCCCTGTTTACCCCACTCGGGTGGTGCTATCCAGAGGTCGTGGGTTCTGAATTGAACACCTGGACGCTTTGTACCACAATCCTAGCTTAGGGTTTATGGTTAAGGGATTAGACGGGTGGTGCGGTTGAGCGGTTTGGCAATATGGGTAAAGCTTCAATACAAACCCTTAACCCTTAGACCCTTAACCCTAAACCCTGAACCTAAACCATTAACCCTTAGCCCTAGACCCCTAACCCTTCACCTTGAAGCATACCGTGCACCTAAACCCTTAACATGAAGTCATGAACCCTGATGTGTTAGCCCGCTCGAGAAAAGATGTGCAGCTTTGTTGGACCGTCGCTGTGCATTCGCGGGATCCAACAAAGCAGGCCCGCGGTGGATGCGACACACATGAATAAGTTATAGTAATCGTAATTGACGGTTGGCAGGTTAGATATATAGTTGTCATCAATGGCTGGCAGGTTATATATATATTATTTGAATCGATGGTTGGCAGCTAAATATAATATTTGAATGGCAGGTTAAATAGATGGAGACGGTTGCTGCACCCCACCTGCTGCATCAGAGTGTACCTCACCCTGGTGGTGCTGTCGAGCGGCGGCCAGTTTTCGTCTCTGATCAACATCACGGTGCAGCGGGCGGTCAGCATCGTCAGCGCGTGCCCCCCCGGGCAGGTCCTCTGCGGCCAACCGCCTGCCTGCAGCCAGGTACGGCATGTTTAAGATCAGGTGCTGCAGACCAACCACCTAATGGCAGGCCAACCACCTCATTGCAGGCCAACTGCCTCATTGCAGGCCAACTGCCTCATTGCAGGCCAACCACCTAATGGCAGGCCAACTGCCTCATTGCCAGGTGCGGCATAGTTACAGCCACCTGTCTAGATAACCTGTCATACACGTCTTGCATGCAATGTCATTTGATTTGTCCTGATGCCTCCCATATTCTCCCGATGCCTCCTAAAATCTCCCGATGTCTCCCATATCCTCCCGATGTCGCGCACACGCTTCTTCGGTGCCAGCCCACAGGTCTTTGCAACGCTGTCCCATTTTTCGACGCGTGTCACGCCCTGCTTGTACCCACCTGCTTAAAGCTTGCTCACAACGCCAAAAGCAAGCTTTAAGCAGGAGGTGTCTGGAGAGGTTGAAGACGCCATCCCAACCTCTCCAGACCACTCTCACGCCCACCCTACACCTCAGTCTCCTCACCTGTCTCCTCGTGCCTTCTCCCTTGACTTTCGTAGCTGACTTTTTTTTTGCCGACGTGGCCGAGCTTCATTTCAGCATGGCCCAGAGGTGTAACGTCATTAACCCTGTCTCCTCATGACTGTCAGCCTGCTGACAAGGACCTCCCAACCTCTCCTTCCGCCTCTCACGCATCATGCTTATCAGCACACACGTTAAAATCTTGTATAAATATCTTCTGCACCGTAAAGATATTGTTTCAAATATCTGGCACGCGGGTGAGCTGCGCCCTGCTGGGAGTCTGAGAGGGATGTATGAATACATCCTCATCCCTAAATTCGTAGCCCTGAACGCAGGTATCCTGCGCCCAGTCGGGCACGGTGTGGGGCCTGCCGGGGGGCCCCTTTGCCGCACCCAAATGCCTCGCTGGATTTTTTTCTCGACACAGCTCCCGGTCTGTTATTGCATGCTAGCACGCAGGTCACCTGCACCTTGTCGGCCATGCAGTGTAGCCTGCTGGGGGCCGCCTCTACCGCACCCAGCGGTCCCTGTTGCTTTGTCCGCCCATCCAATTCCCTTTTGAATGTCGTCATGCAGGTCAGCTGCGCCTTGTCAGACGTGCTGTGGGGCCTGCCGGGGGGCCGCCTCTGCAGCACCCAGCGGTCCCTCCTGCATTGTCTCCCCTCCCAATCCCTTCTTGCTTGATGGCAGGTATGTCAGCTGCCCCCTATCGGACCTGCCGGGAGGCCGCCTCTGCAGCACCCAGCGGTCCCTCCTGCATTGTCTCCCCTCCCAATCCCTTCTTGCTTGCCGACACGCAGGTCAGCTGTGCCCTGTCGGACATGCTGAGGGGCCTGCCGGGGGGCTCCTCCGCCGCGCCCAGCGGCCCGGCCAACGTTTTCTCGGGCCCCGGCGCCGGCATGGCCCCTTCCATCAGCGTCTTCCTGAGCCCCTGGTTCAAGGCCCGGGCCTCGCCTTTCTTCTCAGGGGGCTCGTCGGGGAAGAGCGCGGCGGTGTCCGGGGAGATCGGCAGCGGCTTGCTGCCCCCCCTCGTAAACTTCACGGTGGGGCTGATCTCTTAACCCTAAACCCTTTAATTGCAGCTCTCGCTCTGTTCCCTAGAAAGTCGCCCCGAATCAGTAAGTCCATCAATCTAAACTTTTGCATAAAACCCACAACCCTTGGAGCCCAAGAACCCTAAATCCTTTTAAGCCCAAAGCCCTTAAACCGTTAAGTCCAAAACTCGAAACCCTTTAAAGTCCAAAGCCCTTAACCCATTATGCCCTAAACCCTCAACCCTATAAGTCCAAATCCGAACCCCTTAAGCCCAAGACTCGAAACATTTGAACCCTTAACCTAAACCCTTGAAGCCCTCGCCTTTCTTCTCGGATGGCACGCCCGGTCTTCCGGGGATAGGCCTGCTGCCGCCCCTCTTTGAGATCACGGTGGGCAACTGAACCCTCAGCCCTCAACGATTCAACCCTCCATTGGACCATGGCCGGATCGTCATCTGGTTCCGCATGGCAGCACATCGAAAGGATACTGCTGTTGCGTGGAGGTGCACCCTCTGGGCCAGCAAGCCGGTACCTGCTGCTTGGGCCGCTGGCCTTGGGCCTGCCACGGTCACCAATCGGCCCCCAGTGGTGGCAGCCTGGCTGTCTCCCCTCGAACTTAAGTCACTCATGGCTCTCTTCAAAGACCGTTGCGGTGTTGTTCCCTGTGGCATGTCAGCAGGAGGGCTTTGTGCTGTGATACGAAGATCCGTTTTTTTATTCACCATATACCGGTATTTATCGGTATCTATCTACCATTTATTTATTTACCACTTGTTTACCATATCTTTACTCGTCTTTATTTACCATTTACTTATCTACTTCTTTACCACTTGTTTACCATACATTTACCGATTTTATTTACCACTTGTTCACCATATACCGTACCGTAGTCACAGACGTTTTTCGTTGTTTTCGAATTTCGTTGTTGCTTAACAAGTCGCTGTTTTGGCGATTTTTTTCAAACCTCAAACCTTGGCAAACATTTTCACAGTCGATTTCGTTGCTCCCTGAAGAACGATCAAAACAACGAAATACGTCCGTGACTACGGTATATACCGATCTTCATTTATTTATTTATCACATGTTTAACATATATTTACCGGTATTTATTTACATTTATTCATCACATGTTTAAATCATATTTTCTGTACATCCATCTGTGTCATGTCCCGAGTGGTATCCTTGGTTGACGAGGGGCTGCAGCAGGCTGCGTCGCTGTCCTTGCTGCTTGATAGCTGTCGAAATCCACCCATGCCTGCAACCTTCATTTGACCCCCCTGGGGTCTGCCTTGAAGATCGACGAGAGGGGCCCCTGCAGGTTGACGGCTGCAGCAGGACATGAGAGGCTGCTGCAGCAGGAGAGGCTGAGGCATGAGGGGCTGCTGCAGCATGCCATGTCGCTGTCCTTGCTTCTTGATGACTGTCGAAATCCACACCTGCGCGCAACCTTCATTCCACGGGCCTTCTTTGTGTGCTGCAGGTTGACGAGGGCTGTCGCAGCAGGGCATACAATCCTACCTCTTGCTTGATAACTGTCGAAATCCACCCATACCTGCAACCTGCATTCACTCCCCCCCTGGAATTGCGACCTGCAGGGTGACGAGGGGCTGCTGCAGCAGGGCATGCCGCTGGCCTTGCTGCTGGACAACTCGACGACGGTCACGTCTTTCCAACAGAACGCCTCCAACACCACCATCATCTCACTGGGAACCCTCTATGTGCCTTTCGGCCACAAGGTGCGCTGGCCTTCTTTTTAAAAGACCCCGCCCTAGGTAGGAAAGCCCGCCTTGGGGAAAAAATCCCGCCCTGGGGTGTGGGGAAGCGTTTGAGGGTATGGGGAGATTGGCAGTTGAGCGACCTCTATGTGCCTTTCGGCCACGAGGTGCGCTTACCTTTCTTTTGAAAGATCCCGCCCTAGGGGAAAGATCCCGCCCTGGGGGAAGATCCCGCCCTAGGGGAAAGATCCCGCCCTAAGGGAAAGATCCCGCCCTAGGGGAAAGATCCCGCCCTGGGGGAAGATCCCGCCCTAGGGGAAAGATCCCGCCCTAAGGGAAAGATCCCGCCCTAGGGGAAAGATCCCGCCCTAAGGGAAAGATCCCGCCCTAGGGGAAAGATCCCGCCCTAAGGGAAAGATCCCGCCCTAGGGGAAAGATCCCGCCCTGGGGGAAAGATCTCGCCCTGGGGGAAAGATCCCGCCCTAGGGGAAAGATCCCGCCCTAGGGGAAAGATCCCGCCCTAGGGGAAAGATCCCGCCCTAGGGGAAAGATCCCGCCCTGGGGGAAAGATCCCGCCCTGGGGGAAAGATCCCGCCCTGGGGGAAAGATCCCGCCCTGGGGGAAAGATCCCGCCCTGGGGGAAAGATCCCGCCCTAGGGGAAAGATCCCGCCCTAGGGGAAAGATCCCGCCCTAGGGGAAAGATCCCGCCCTAGGGGAAAGATCCCGCCCTAGGGGAAAGATCCCGCCCTAGGGGAAAGATCCCGCCCTAGGGGAAAGATCCCGCCCTAGGGGAAAAATCCCGCCCTAGGGGAAAGATCCCGCCCTAAGGGAAAGATCCCGCCCTAGGGGAAAGATCCCGCCCTAGGGGAAAGATCCCGCCCTAGGGGAAAGATCCCCCCTGGGGGAAAGATCCCGCCCTAGGGGAAAGATCCCGCCCTGGGGGAAAGATCCCGCCCTAGGGGAAAGATCCCGCCCTAGGGGAAAGATCCCGCCCTGGGGGAAAGATCCCGCCCTGGGGGAAAGATCCCGCCCTAGGGGAAAGATCCCGCCCTGGGGGAAAGATCCCGCCCTAGGGGAAAGATCCCGCCCTAGGGGAAAGATCCCGCCCTGGGGGAAAGATCCCGCCCTAGGGGAAAGATCCCGCCCTAGGGGAAAGATCCCGCCCTAGGGGAAAGATCCCGCCCTGGGGGAAAGATCCCGCCCTAGGGGAAAGATCCCGCCCTGGGGGAAAGATCCCGCCCTAGGGGAAAGATCCCGCCCTAGGGGAAAGATCCCGCCCTGGGGGAAAGATCCCGCCCTAGGGGAAAGATCCCGCCCTGGGCGAAAGATCCCGCCCTAGGGGGTGAGGGAGTGTGTGAGGGTGTAGTGCGGTGTGCAATGGAGCGACCTTTGTATAGTTATGTGCCATTTGGCCACAAGGTGTGCTGAGGGGGGGGGGGGGGGGGCGTGGAGGGAGATGGGCACCCTGTACATGGACTACATGCCTTTCGGCCATAACGTGTGTGCTGTTGTGGCAGAGCGTCAAGGCATCTGCTAAATGCAGCCTTTTAGCAATACGTGTGCACATGGAGATGATTCGGGGTGTGAGGCTGGAGAGGAGGGGGTGGAGTGTGAGGATGTGGGAGGCTGGCATTGAGTTTTAACTGATTTGCCCCCTGTACTGTCTCTACTGTCAGTGTCTCCTCATCATATCATCGGGGATCTGTTACACTGTTCATGATATCTATGGACATAAGTGTACAGCCTTAGACGTTAACGTCCTGGGACGTTACACCTCTCCCCCCCCCTCTCCTCCTCCCCCTCTCCTCAACACCCCTCCCCCCAACACCCCTCCCCAACCCCCCCCCTCCCCCCACCCCTCGCGTCCCCCTGGTCTGCAGATGTCCTTTTCGTTGGACCCCTGCCCCCCCGGCCAGCAGCCCAATATCTCGTCCGCCACCGACTGCGGGATTTCCGCCACGGACTCTGCTGGCGCGGCGCTGGCTGTCACAGTGGACGTGAAGCAGATCATGCCGCAGCCGCGTGAGCCGGATGCGCTGGCGTTTGGTTGCGACCCTCCCTCCGCCATGCGCGGACACTGCTTCCCGGGCACGTACAACATCACGTGAGTGCTTATTAGGGTTAAGGAATGGATGGGATGTCTGACCTCTGGATTAGCATTGCTCTGATGTCTGGTTTTAGGGTCCTTGGTGAAAGGACGCGGCATGCTGTTGAGCTTGCACCAAATTAACATGTCATTTCCCCCTCTGCCGCGGCTGTCAGGTGCACTGATCCCAACCCATCCCAACCCATCCTGGCTGATGTTAACCAATATAAACCGATCCTAACCAATCCAAACCACCGTGTCCTCCTTTGCTTCAGCCTGAACAACCACTGATGTCAACCGATCCAAACCCTACACCCTAAACCGATCCAAACCCTAAACCGATCCAAACCCCAAACCCTAAACCGATCCAAACCCTAAACCGATCCAAACCCCAAACCTCAAACCGATCAAAACCCCAAACCCTAAACCGATCCAAACCCCAAACCGATCCAAACCCCAAACATTAAACCGATCCAAACCCCAAACCCTAATCCGATCCAAACCCTAAACCGAATCAAACCCCAAACCTTAAACCGATGCAAACCCTAAACCCTAAACCCATCCAAACCCTAAACCCTAAACCGATCCAAACCCTAAACCGAATCAAACCTTAAACTGATACAAACCCCAAACCCTAAACCGATCCAAACCCCAAACCCTAAACCGATCCAAACCCTCGTTTCCTCAGCTGCGGCGTCCAGGCACTCTGCGACCCACAGAGCCGGCATGAATATCTTGGTATGGATGCTCCTGGTGGGGGGGAGGTGTTCGACGGCTCATATTGCTGAGTCTGAACCCCTTAACCCATCATTACACAGATCCTTAACCCTGAACCTGAATCCTAACCTACATCCCAAACCCTGACAGGTACATGGTGTACAACGAGGCCGGCAGTAAGACCCTGGCGTGGTTGTTGCTAGTGGTCGAGCGCCGTACCGTGACGTCCCTGCAGCTTTCAATTGAGGAGGCGTGCTCAAAGGGGCCCGAGGCGCTGGTGGTGCAGGTGGGTTCAGGGTTTATGTATGGGAGTGTTTTCCAGCTGCAGTGCAGCTTCAGGCCGATGCACGGTGATGGCCCTGCATCTGCTGGTCGAGGAGATGTACTCGGAGGGGTCCTAGGCGCTGGTCCTGCAGTTTTTTTTTTGCTGCACAGAATCCACCTCACACAATGGTTCACAGTCAAAATCCCCTGTGTTCTCACGAGGGCACATTTGGGAAGGTGGCCAGGCCACAACTGGGGGCCAAATGGGGAATATGGTGCCTGGGCTGGCGGTTCAAGCAACCAGATATGCTGTACCAGAATCCCTTGTTGGCTGGCCAAAACGTAACGGAGGTGTAGTTGACGTGTGTTAGACATGGCGATGGTGGGCACATTTGATCTTGATCTCGATCTTGGTTTTATCTCGATTTTGCTTTTGATCTCGATCTTGGTTTCGATCTCGATCTTGGTTCAATCTCAATCTTGGTTTTGATCTCAATCCCAATCTCGATCTTGGTTTAGATCTCAACCTTGATACAGATGATGGCTTGCTTGTCATTCTTGTCAGTTGATCTTGATGTTGCTTTGCTTTGATCCCATAGGTGCAGAGTCAGGGCCAAATGCTTCTCCAGGAGCTAGTGGCTTCCTACCTCCCCGTCATCAGCATCCAGCCTTCAAGGCTGCGCTGGGCGACCCTCGTGGACCTCACTGCGGCATTGCGGCCCCAACCTCCTCAACCGCCACCTCAACCGCCCCAACTGCCAGCTGCACCCAGCGCCGTTTCATCTTTGAGCGTCGCCGCCCCCCCGCCCTCTGAGGTCCCCCTGTGCCTGCTTAACATCACGATCGAGGTAGAGGTCGGGGAGGTGCCGCAGCTGGTGCCGGGAGAGGGTCAGGCGGGCCAGATGATTGCCGCAGGGTTCAGCGCCGATAGGCTGGATGCTGCGGCGGACCTACCGCGGCCTTCTAGAAGGCTCAGCGGGGCAGCAGCTTCCGGTTCCGGAGGGCCAGCCCATGCAGCAGGGGCAGCAGATCTGGCTGCAAATCCAGATCCAGCATGGACAGATCCAGATCCAGCTGCACATCCAGATCCAGCACGGATGATGGCAGGAGCTGCATTATTGTTGGAGATTAGAGAGCTGGTGCTGGCTGGGGTTTCTGCAAGAGCAGCACAGACGCTGAAAGGCCGGATGCTCAGGCAGGCCGACTCGGCATCGAATGCGGGGGCAGCAGACCGATCAGAAGCGGAAGAGCTCGTACTGGCTGCCGCTGCGGCAGAGTCGGCCCGGGAGCTGCGTGGCCGGATGCTCATGCAGACCGACTCTGCCATATTCAACAATGGGTTATCCGGAGCTATTAAGGTACCAGTAGTGGGATGAGGGTTTGGGATGAGGGTTCAGAGTAAAGCCTACAACTGTCAACGCAATTTTCAGGGTGGCGTTCCTGGCAAGAGGTTGGAGCTAGGGTCGAGAGCTAGACCCTGTCGTTTTCAACAACGGGTTTCCCAGAGCTATGGAGGTAGAGGGATCAATGTCCGGGGTCAGATTTCCAAGTTAAGCGATTTGCGACAATGCGCTATCGGAAGCCATCAAACTAGGGTACCGGCCAGGGTCCCAGGTCAAGGTCCAGAGCTTAGACCCCGTCGTTTTAAGCAATGGTTTTCAGCAAAGCGTTTTCAGCAAAGGTTATCAGGGGCTATCAAGGTGCACATCTCTGGTTGGTATGAGCTCATTGATGCCACTCAGCCATGTCAGGTCCACACATTCTGTACCCAGCAACAAGTCCCTGATGTACATTCAACGGGCATGCCTTGAGATCCGGAAGGGTCACACCTTCAGTCACCGAGACGACATAATGGAGACCCGTGGGTTTACCTCGATGACCGCCTGACGCTCATGTTTGCACCGCACTAGCATTCTTTGAAGTCCATGTCCCCTAGGTTCAGTATTTAGGGTCAAGGGTTTAGGCTTGGAGGGACCTGCAGTGGAAGAGGCGTCTTGTGTGAAAGGGGGATGTCTTTGCCTCACAAAGTGTGGAAGAGGGATGTCTCCGCCTCTCAAAGTGTGGAAGAGGGTGTATTCGCCTCACAAAGTGTGGAAGAGGTATGTCTCTGCCTCACCAAGTGTGGAAGAGGGATGTCTCCGCGTCTCAAAGTGTGGAAAAAGGTGTATCCGCCTCACAAAGTGTGGAAGAGGTATGTATCTGCCTTACAAAGTGTGGAAGAGGGATGTCTCTGCCTCTCAAAGTGTGGAAGAGGGGTGTATCCGCCTCACAAAATGTGGAAGAGGGATGCCTCTGCCTCACAAAGTGTGGAAGAGGGATGTCTCTGACTCAGGAAGTGTGGAAGAGGGATGTATCTGACTCTCAAAGTGTGGAAGAGGGATGTCTCCGCCGCAGAAAGTGTGGAAGAGGGGTGTCTTCGCCTCACAACGTATGGAAGAGGGATGCCTCTGCCTCACAAAGTGTGGAAGAGGGATGTCTCTGACTCAGAAAGTGTGGAAGATGGATGTATTAGTCACACAAAGTGTGGAAGAGGGATGTCTCCGCCTCACAATGTGTGGAAGAGGGATGTCTCCGCCCCACAAAGTGTGAAACATGGTGTTTTTTAGCCACCCAAAGTGTGGAAGAGGGATGTCTCCGCCTCACAAAGTGTGGAAGAGGTATGTCTTCGCCTCACAAACGTCCACGTGGCTCTTCCATGCCACCCTGCTGGCAGGCACCCGCAGTTGAAGGGTTGACTCGAGGGGGCAAGGGATGCCTTCATCTGGACGGCCAACTAGTTTATGGTGGAAGACCCATTCAAAACCTCAACACCTCAACTACATGCACGCCTAGTTGTGCACACACACGCAGACCCTGAACCCGAAACCCTTCACCTCAACCCTTCACCCTTCACCTCAACCCTCAACCCCAAACCCTTCACCTCAACCCTCAACCCTAAAACCTTCACCTTAACCCAAAACCCTTCACCCTTCACCTGCCCTCAACCCTCAACCCTTCACCTGAAATCGCTCCTCGCAGGTCTTCGGACCTCTCTGTCCCGCACTCGATACTTCCAAGCTCCCCGCCGCCATGGCGCCCATCATCATCAGCAGCAGCAGCAGCAGCAGCGGGCGCTCTGCCCCGTCCCGGTTCATCAGTGCGTCCATCACGCCCGGACGGGCCGCCGCCGCGGGCCTGGGGTCCTTCCGGCAGCAGGTTTGCTCCGAGACCACGCCGGCGAT
The DNA here is from genome assembly GCA_037349105.1 of Limnomonas spitsbergensis. Lineage (NCBI taxonomy): Eukaryota > Viridiplantae > Chlorophyta > Chlorophyceae > Chlamydomonadales > Limnomonas > Limnomonas spitsbergensis. The sequence goes on from JAYJMM010000113.1 coordinate 2,489,104, forward strand.
CAGCGACACCATGGCGCTCGAGGCGATGCTGGAGGTGGGCCTGTCATCGAGCGGGGACGACCTGCTGAACGTGACGCTGGGACGCGTGAATGGCCTGCTTGGGATACTCCAAGACCTGGATATGGATTACGTCCCCTTGGTGAGCAGGGTCGTCGGAACAGGGCTGCCAGACATGTCAGCTACATTTCAGCTGCTTGTGTTAGCTACCATGCATCCTGGCCTGTGGCCGGCATGGGGGCCTCATGCTGTAAGACGCCTCCTGCTTGGCCTGTCGGCGGTAGGCCAGTCCAGACTTTGCTCTCCATGGGTCCAGACGTAGCTGCCCAGTAAGCTGCATAAAGGGACCTGGAGAGCTTTTAAATGAACAGGGTCGGGTGGTGCCACGGATTCACCTGCAGCATGTCCCAACCAGGGCCAGGGGGCGGTCCTGAGCCCCTGAATGGCCATGCGTGCAACTTAATAATGTTAATCATGTTAATCATGTTAATCATGTTAATCATGTTAACCATCTAGATCATGTTAATCATGTTAATCATGTTAACCATCTAGATCATGCTAATCATGTTAATCATGTTAATCATGTTAACCATCTAGATCATGCTAATCAGGAGTTTTCCAGAGAAGACCAGGAGCTGGGCTCAGCATACTTCTCCCGAAACAAAGCGCAATGGACTACATACCGGTATGAAAAACTTCATGGCGAATCCAGTCCCTTGACTTGACACCAAATGCTAAAAATACGGAGGGGTGGTGGTTTCGATCTTGAGTGTCTGCTATAATTGAATAATTCTTTAGTGTCCCCGTATGTACGCTGCGCTCAGGTCAAGGCATACATGCTGGCTGAGCTGACAGCCCAGGTGCAGGAGGCCAGGGCCATTGCTCGGCTGTGCACGGCCCTCCACATCAGTGACATAGAGTGCCCCTCTTCGCGACTGCCCTTTGAGAACGGAATTCCGTGAGTGTAATGGAAGGGGGGAGGGGGGAGGGGGGAGGGCGTTCAGGATCCATGCGTTGCCTTTGCGAGCCTGTCTTGGAGGGTCCCATTTCTATACCCTATCTATCCATCCTTCCATGTAAAATCGATCGATATCCCGCAACACACTTTTTCACACCTACAGACTTGTGTCCACACTTTCCCCCCACTTTCTCCCCACAGGCTGGATGTAGACCCCAACGATTCCGGCCCAAGCTTGATAGACAGAGCGCTGGCCCTGAAGGCGGACACGCAATACTCTCAAGTAGGTGGGGATTTAGGGTTAAGGGCGACGGCCCCTACTCCTGAACCCCAGAGGCAGACAAACAAGGCTCCCAGGCTCAGGGTTTTGCTTCACCCCAGGGTTCCCACTTTTTCAGGATTTTTTTTTGAAATGCCAAAATTTAAATGTGGTGCATCCTATCCGGCAAAAAAGAGACAGAGAGAATGAAAGAAATTGAGCAGTTCCTTGACACATTTCCAAGTGTTTTCTTGTAGGATGGGTGCCAACTCTGTTACCCATCCCAGAGTGCAAGTCACCCTCAAGGTCTCATTTTGAGCACATTTCTCCCCCGGGGCTTCAATCGAAATGGACACCCTGAAGCCACTCACTGAACCGCAACCCTTGGCAGCACCTGCTTCCATTACTGTAAATTTGATTTGCCCCCCCTCGGGCATCAAAACGTGATTTATTTCCATGCTGCCCTCAGGGCAAACTGTCGACAAAGACTTTAAATTTCCGACTGGAAACTGGCGTTGAGTAAACGATGATCAGTAAAATTATTGATCCCTCAAAACCCCAAACAACGTTAATTATGAGGGAAGGCAGAGCAAATCTACGGTACCCCCTCAGCAGTGATCTTATATATTAATGCGGGAAGGCTATTTTCATCTATCTTTTCATTAACCAGTACCGGTAATGGTAGCCGATATCTTAATTATGCCAGTGCTTGCCAGACAACCCGAAGGTGCCAGGCAGCCATAACGGGGGGCAACGGGGACCACCCTTGGGGGACCACCAACGGGGACCACCCTTGGCCCTTACCGGCCAAGGGCCGGAGGCCCGAGCAGCAGCGCATTCTGCACCAGCCTCCCCAACCCGAAGGCCGTGATCGAGCTTTCGTGTTTGCTGAAATACGTTGATTGAGGAGCGATGTGACCTGCCCCCCCGCAGTGCCTAAAAGGCCGTCTCCCGGTGTACCGCTCGGGCTTCATTGTGAACAGTCATGGCGCAAGGCCGTCCCCGTCTCCCTCCTCGAGCAGAAGGCGCGCTCTCCTCGCCGAAGATGCTGGCAGCGGCGTCCCGCTAGGGTACCCGGTGGGTGGTGGTTGAGCCACCATTCAGATACAATGCAGCAGCAGTTCAAATACAATCCAGGTGCATTTCAGATAGAATGCAGCTGCAATTCAAATAATTTGGATTCAAGTCGGATACGAATCAGATGCAAGCAAGATGCAATCTTGCCTTCAGCTGGAAAGACTAGTGCAGCAAGCCCTGCTGCTTGGGTAGTTGGGGTAGCGGCATGGATGTCTCGACGGATTACTTGGTTGGTGGTGGTTGAGGGGTAATCCAGCTTCATCTCCGACTATGGCCATAGGGAGCTCATTGAAGCAAGCCCTGCTGCTTGAGTGGCGGTGGCTGTGGTAGGGGACTTCCCTTGACCAGAGGGATCCCATTGAAACAAGCCTAAGGGTTTTCGTTAAGGGTTCCGGGTTCAAACCCTGAGCCCTTCAGTAGAAACAAGCCCTCCTGCTGATTTACGCTGATGCCCCCTCCGACTCCCCACTGACGGCTTTATAAACCCCCCCCCCCTCCGCAGGTAGTGGGCTCGGTATGAACACTGACCCTATTGAAACAAAACCTGCTGCTGCTCAACACTGCTTTAACCCCTGAACCCTACCGACGCCTCTTTTGACCCCTTCCTCCTGAACAGGCAGTGGGCTCAGTTCAGGCTGTTATGGTTCAGGCATGTGTGACAGTGTGATACTCTCCAACACCCAGCTTGGGATTTTGCATGGCCAGGAGTAGGCGTGTGGCCACCCATGCATGCCCCTCCCCCCCCGCCACCACATGATCCTCATGCATGGGCATGCTTGCATATTCTTCGAGGGGGCAAAGCCCTTCGGGAATCGAACTAGTTCAGCTTACGCGACACTGTCCAGCACGGAGAAGCTTGAGCAACACTGCCCAGCACACAGCACTCATTCAGCTCAACACTTCCTCTGCTCCTTTCCTGATCAGGGGGTGGGCCCCTGTGCCCCTACACCGCCATGCCCTCTTGTCCCTCCCTCCCTCACCCAGCACCCCCCTCCTGCTCAGGTGGAGGGCCACTGTGCCTCTTATTTGATCCTACACCGCCATGCCCCCTGCTCCCTCCCTCCCTCACCTAGCACCCCCCCCCCCCCCTCCTGCTCAGGTGGAGGGCACGGTAGACGCCGCAATGGTTAGGGAGCGGGTGCTGAGCAATACAGCTGAGGTACAGCGGCTGCGGTACGCCCTGTCCGGGGCAAGCCCCGTGAGGCGGCGGGTGGTGGCTACCTCCGACAGTGCTGTCATCGGTGGCCTTCTCATTAACCAGGTACAAGGTGATGTGGCGGTTTGAAAGCTTGTTACGTTGCCCAATTGTAATATTGTACCACCCCCCAACCAAAACATTGTACTGCCCCCCAACCAAAACATTGTACCGCCCCCCGACCAAAACATTGTACTGCCCCCCGACCAAAACATTGTACTGTCCCCCAACCAAAACATTGTACCGCCCCCCGACCAAAACGTTGTACCGCTTCCCGAACAAAACATTGTACCGCCCCCCGACCAAAACATTGTACTGCCCCCAGACCAAAACATTGTACTGCCCCCCGACCAAAACATTGTACCGCCCCCCGACCAAAACATTGTATTGCACCCAAAACCTGGACTCTTGTCCCTGAACCCTAGGACCGCGTGCCAGTGGAGGCGTTGGACGGTGCCTGCGATCGTTCCACGTCCCTTCTCTGCCTGCTGAACCCTAAATACTAAACCCTGGACCCTTTTCCCTATACCCTAGGACCGCATGCCAGTTCAGGCGTCAGGACGGTGCCTGCAACCAGTCCACATCCCAACTTTGCCTGCTGACCCCTAAATCCTGACCCCTGTCCCTAAACCTTAGGACCGCGTGCCAGTGGAGGCGTTGGACGGTGCCTGCAACCAGTCCTCGTCCCTACACTCCCTGCTGAACCCTACATCCTCAACCCTGGGCTCTAGTCCCTAAAACCTAGGACCGCTTGCCAGTCCCTACGCTGCTTGCTGAACCCTAAATCCTGACCCCTGTCCCTAACCCCTAGGACCGCGTGCCAGTGGAGGCGTTGGACGGTGCCTGCGATCGTTCCATGCCCCTCCGCTACGAGCTGACAATGTGCGACATGATATCACCGGCACTCTTGATCGCCCAGGCGGCGCAAAGGGCCAAGGTGCAGGCTGCGGCAGAGCCAGGCGCACGAGTGGGAATGGGCGTGGACCCTATCTTTCTACCCAGGTGAGGATATGTTTCTCAAGTACGTACTGCAGGTTTGGTTTGCCTTCCCTTGGGTATGCAAATACTATCGTTTCTCTTAATGCTGTCCTCACGGCAAATTATCGACCGAAATTTCTGACTGAAAACTGGCGTCGGTAACCAATAACTAGTGAATTCATGAATCCCTTATCCCAAAACAAAGTTAATCATGAGGGAAGACAAACCTGCGGTACTGCATATTTCCAAACCCGGGGCAGAAGTGCAAATAAACCTGTTTAGGCCATGTGAATCAACGCAAATCTATGTCCTTGCGCCATGGCACGAAGCTGTCCCAGTCCTCAACCCTCACGCTTCTGCCACCACCCTGGGGTCGGGGGAGATGTCCTTATTCGGGGATCCAGGGGGCTTCTTCTCATACCCACTCCCAGGTGGGTGATCTTAAGGCACAAATACAGATGTACAGTTGTACAGATGCGCGTATGTACAGATGTACAGATGTGCATATCTACCGATGTACATACGCTACGGCGGGGCGTTGCCAGACAGGGGCTGACCAGCTCGCATTTGCTTGTACGGTACGTTTCCTTCCTCATACATCAACCAAAGCCAATGTGCGGCAGATATCTGCTGGTCGGTGCATGGCCATGCAGGAGCTAACTGCCTATTTGGCTATTTCCTTTAACCTCACGTCCCCCCCGGCCGGCCGGGGCATGCCTTGCTTCCACCTCTCACCTGATGCTGAGCTGGCCACATGTCGCTGCACGCCCCCCCTCAGCTCTGTGCTGTACGATTTCGATCTGGCCTTTGCGGGGATACAAGACTTCTACAACATCACCCTGGGGTCGGGGGAGATGACTGCCAACGGGGATCCAGCGGGCTTCTTCTCATACCCGCTCCCAGGTGGGTGACCTCTAAGCACAAATATACAGATGTACAGATATGCATATTTACTGATGTACAGATGTACATATATGCATATCTACAGATGTACAGATGTACATATATGCATATCTACAGATGTACAGATGTGCAGCATTTGTATTGTGCTTTTCTTACTAACTCCCATGTTGATGACCTCCGAAGCATAAATACAGGTGTTCAGATGTACAGATGTACATATCTTCTGATGTACAGATGTACTTACGTACTGATGTGCAGATACACAGCAGTGTCCACTGCTGCGTGCAAATCTTTGCCATTTCATGATGTACCGGTACAGATGTTTCTGACGGCTGGACAGATGTACAGATGTACATATGTACACAGTCCATGGAGCTTCACTAATAGCACGTTTCACATTACTTGCAGGCAAGCCCCAAGGCTTCCCTGTGGTGCTGACCACTGGCCTGACGGAGGCGCGCCTGCCGGTCATTTTGGCGGCCTTGAAGGATGGAGTGTACCTCAACAGGCATCTCACGAAAGCCGTGACGGCAAAGGTAGGGATCAGGGGGTACGAATCAGGGTTTGGGGTTTCCTAAGACAGCCTTGAGGGATGGGGAGTACCTCAGCAGGCATCTCACAAAAGCTGTGACTGTTAAGGTAGGGATCAGGGGGTAGGGATCAGGGTTTGGGGTTTCCTAATGCAGTGATGGCTTAAGTAGGGATTAGGGTTCAGGGTTTCCTAACGCTGTGATAGGGAAGACAGGGTTCACAAAACCTGGTAGGGCAAAGGTAGGCCGACGATGTGTGGCCAGCATACTGAAGAGTGCTAAGGGTGTGCATGGCACTGCATGGGTCACTGGCATGGGCCACCGGCAAGGGCCACTGGCATGGGCCACCGGCATGGGCCACTGGCATGGGTCACGGGCATGGGCCACCGGCAAGGGCCACTGGCATGGGCCACTGGCATGGGCCACCGGCATGGGCCACCGGCATGGGCCACCGGCATGGGCCACCGGCATGGGCCACTGGCATGGGCCACTGGCATGGGCCACCGGCATGGGCCACTGGCATGGGCCACTGCTGGACGGGGGGGACTCATTACAGCCTGGAATCACAATAAAGCTTAACTGAATTATCATTGTGCCCCGCCCCCCCCCTCTCCAATGCACACAGCTGGCAGCTTTCAGCCCTGCGGTCGCCTCGTTTGGCCTCGTGACGACCTCCTGGAGCTGGACGGGGGGACTCATCACAGCCCGCTTTGACATGGAGGCGCTCCCTTACAAGCATCCATACAAATGGGGCAATACAGATGAACAGGTGAGGATATCAACTTGTAGATGGGAGGAGATGAAGTACAGCTAATAATTGTATCTGATATGGAGGCGCGGCAGGAGGCGCACATATTCAAGTGGGTGGAACACAGATGAACAGGTGGGGGGATCTGCCTAAAAAGAGAGCAGATGAAGGATAGCGAGCCAATGTATTGGATATGGGGGCGCGGCAGGAGGCGTACATATTCAAGTGGCTGGATTGGTGGAATACAGATAGGTGCAGTGTGGACTGAACAGTGTGAAGCGATATTCATTTTCCGGCTAAAAGCCTAACTTCGGCAGGCCGCCCAGCGGTCGCAAAGTGTGGACTGAAGAGCGTGAACCGGTATTTGTTTGTTCGGCTAAAAGCTCATCTTCGGTAGGCCGCCCAGGGGCCACCAAAGGCTGAGCTAGGACCAAACCTGGACCGGCTTGTAACTGGTGGCCAAAGGAGCACGGCTGGCCACAAATGGGTTCTCCGGCCAACGGCCGGAGTGTAGCTGACCTGTAGCTGAGTCACAAAAAAGGAAACCTTGTTGTGGATTCCGGGCTGTTGCAAGTCAGGGATACAGAGTTGACAGGGCTGCTTGTCGCGGAGGGAGGCGTTCCCGGATAAGTGGGGGAACACAGTAGCACAATCACACACTAACGCATGTCAGCAGGTGGAAAATAGCAATAGGTGGCACAGAGAAACGGCTGGCGTTTTTAGTTACTGGGAGACATGAGGTAGATGAGCAGGTGAAACGTTGTAACAGCTCCCCAGATCTAGTGCACAAGCTCATATGCCTGACCAGATCTAGTGCATAAGCTCATTTGCCTGACCAGATCTGGGGCACAAGCTCATATGCCTGACCAGATCTAGTGCACAAGCTCATATGCCTGACCAGATCTGGGGCACAAGCTCATTTGCCTGACCAGATCTAGTGCACAAGCTCATATGCCTGACCAAATCTAGTACCTAAGCTAGCACGCCTGACCAGATCTGGTGCATAAGCCCATGTGCCTGACCAGTTCCTTCTCCCCACCTCACCAGATGATGTGTGACATCGCTGTTATAGCACTGGTCACACTTTTCGCCTGTGTCTGGATCTGGGAGATGAGCCTCTGGAGCAGCCGGGCGGTATCCGCCGCGTACCGCTCCCTGCTGCTCCGAAAGCGCGTCAGCCCGGGGCTGGCAGATTTCGAGGACTTGGGCAGAGGATCCGCAGGCGGCCTCAATGCGGAGGGTGCGGATATCGACCCCACAACTGCCCTGCAGGCCTGGGCCTCAACCGGCATACCCATGACGCTGTCGGCTGGTAGCAGCGACGGCGAGCCGGATGAGCTCCTGCACTGCCATGCGGCTGGAGGTGGCGCTGAGTGGCAGGGGGAGGAGGAGGAGGAGGACTGGCATACAATTCCCGTCCCGAGGCAGTACGCTCCTGCCCCGAACAGCTCCCAAAGGGGCTCGCTGCAGCGGCGCTTTGGACCGGGGGATGCCGATGCGGGGGGGAGGAGCGGCAGCGGGAGCGCCCATGCGGAAATGAGGAGCAGCATGGAGGAAGCCAATGTGGGACGGGGTCGCAACGGAGGAGCCTCTGCCGGGGGGAGCGGCAATGGCTATTCTAGTGCAGGAGGCAGTGACAAGGGGTACAGCGGTGACAAGGGGAGCGACTTTGAGCACGGCAGTTGCAAGGGAGGGCTGGGGGCGGCTGGGCCACGCAACACTAGGAGCTCTTTTGGTGGCTGGAGTGGCCATGTGATCGGCGGCGGGCATGCGATTGGAAGCCCAAGCAGCTCGCATGGAGGATCCAGGCTACGGCGTGTCACCATTTCGGGGGTAGTGAGCAGTGGCACGTCCGAGGGCCCGCCTGTTGTTGCGTTGAAAGCTGTGCGTGTCGCGGTCTCTTTCGGAGACACGGCCGACGACGCGTCTTGCAGCCAGAGCGGCTCAGGGAGCGATACAACAAAAAGCCTGCCCGTGTCAGGCGGCTTGCATGGCGGCACTTTCGGTGGACAGCATGGCAGCGGATCTGGATGCTTGCATGGCAGCGCATCTGGAGGCTTGCATGGCAGTGCATCTGGACGCTTGCATGGCAGGGCATCTGGAGGGTTACATGGCAGCGCATCTGGACGTTTGCATGGCAGCTCATCTGGAGGCTTGCATGGCAGCGCATCTGGACGCTTGCATGGCAGCGCATCTGGAAGCCCATGCAGCCCGGTGAGAGATGCTTCGCGTTCCGTCGTCTCTTTCCGAGGCGCGTCTGACAACAACACACCTTATAGTCACAGCGGCTCAAGGAACGATGGCCCAACGTCAAACCTGCCCAGTCCTGAACGCGTGGGGGATGCCACGCACAACGGCGCGAGCAGCTTCAGGAATGGCCCAACAGCAAGCCTTTCCATCTCGGCTGGCTCGGGTGGTGCGGCATTGCCCATTGATGGAGATGCCGGCGGTGCGTCCCACAGCAGCGTGAGCGGCTTGAGGAACAGCCCATCGAGAAGCCTTTCTGGCTCTGCGAGCACGGGTCGTGAAACGCACAGAAGCCTGAGCGGCTCGGGGATTGGTCCAACGCACTTACCCGTTGGTGCAGACGTGAGCGTCAACATGTACAACGGCCGGAGCGGCTCCAAGAAATTCACGCCGGGCCTGGCCACTGTGGCCTCAGGGCGCCTTCTGAACCCAACCCACTTGAAAAACAGCCACGGGGTCATTGCAGAGGAGGAAGGGGCTCGGGCCAGGGCAGCATCGGCGGTACTGGATTCTGATGTGGGCAGCGTGCCTGGTGACTGCCCAACTGGCCCGTCCCCTCCCCGGTTATGTCCCCCCGACGCCGCGGCCATTCAGGTATCGATGGAGGCGGCGGTGTTGCATGCGGCGGCGGGTCAGGCAGGCGCCTTGGCGGAGCACTCTGAGGACGAGGAGGGTCCCTGGGGTCATCGGGGTGGCTGGCTGGCAGCGGGCCTGGCAGGCGGGCCGGTGGCGGAAAACACGGAGGAGGAGGAGGATGCCCTGCATGGCAGCTTGTTCAGTTGGCCTGCAGCGGGACCTGCCCGAGAGACGGCAGAGGAGGACAAGGAGGAGGCCCCCTTGGGGGTTTGGGGTGCCTGGCTTGCAGCTGGCCGGGCGGGCCCAGTAGCGGAAAACACAGAGGAGGAGGGGGCCCCATCAGGCCATCGGGGCATGTGGCCCGCAGCAGCAGGTCCTGCTGGAGAAGGGGCCGAGGAGGGGGGTCCCCTATCTGGCGATGCGAATCTGGGTAACATGGCGAGGGGAGCCGCTGCCATGCACACGGTGGACTCGATGGGCAGAGGAGGAATCCAACCCGGAGGAAGTTTGTGGTGGGGCGGTTTGAGCGGCCGCATGGCAGCGGCCGGCAGCGTCAGGTGAGAGAGCTAAACCCCGCAAAGCATACATTACACACCATGCGGTGGGGTGGTCTGAGTCGCCGCATGGTAGCGGCCGGCAGCGTCAAGTGAGAGAGCGAAACCCCGCAAAGCATGCATTACACACCATGCGGTGGGGTGGTCTGAGTCGCCGCATGGTAGCAGCCGGCAGCGTCAGGTGAGAGAGCTTAACCTCGCAAAGCATGCATCACACGCCATGCGGTGGGGCGGTCTGAGTCGCCGCATGGCTGCGGCGAGCAGCGTTAGACCATTGCACCTTGTTCCCACAACACCCACAACAGTGCCATTGCCCCTTGTACTCTTACCTCTCAAGCCTATCCGGGCTTTTAAAAGAGGCAGCCTCTTGCCGACCGGCCTATGAGACCTCTTGAGCAGTCAAGCTAACGCAATGCGCAGATTTTCCGGCTAGGCTCTGGGCACCTGCCATGGCCCCTGTTGCCAACAGCTCTCACTGAAGCATTATTGTTCTTTGTGTCCATCCCTGTTCAGTCTGACTGGGGTACCGGTTGGGCAACCTTCAGCCGACGAGCCCATGCCTCCATGCGTCCTCTGGGCAGTCAGACTGATGCAATGCACATGCACACCAGTGCTCTGAATTTCTTTCGCTCACACCGCTCACTCCAGCCTCATTACCCCTTGTGTCCATCCCATTTCAGCCAGTCTAGCTTACCGGTTGGGCAACCTCCAGCCGACCAGCGCATGACAGTTTGCGTCCTTTGAGCAGTCAAATTGATGCAATGCGCAGACACTGTGAACACCTTTTGCCCACAGCTCTCTGAATCCCATCTGCCCACAACTCCCACTCAAGCATTATCACCCTCCCTGTTCAGTTTGTCCGGCGTATCGTTCGTGCAACGTCCCTCGGACCAGCCCATGAGTCCGCTGGGCCGGCCAACCAGCGCCGCCCATCGGTATGCTGGCGAGTTGAGCCGGCGCAGGAGTATGCTGATCAGGCAGTCGAGTTGTGTGAGGCAGTGCAGAAGCCTGAAAGGCAGCATCGGGCGGAGTGCGCGGTTTGACGCAGGCAGCTTGCTGAGCAGCGACAGGGGGGCGAATCCGTCCCCAAGGCAAACCAGGGATGGGGCTGGCTCCTTGAGGCCAACCCGGGACGGGGCTGGCTCCTTGTGGCAAACCAAGGAAAGGTGCGTGAGGAGGACTGAAACTAAGGATGGCTCTGGCTAGGACAGGTACGTGACAAGCCAGGGACGGAACTGGATCATTGAGGCAAAGTAAGGATGGGACTAGTTTGTTGACGCCAACCAAGGATGGGGCTGGTTCGTTGAGGCCAACAAAGGATGGGGCTGGTTGGTTGAGGCCAACCAAGGATGGGGCTGGTTCGTTGAGGCAAAGTAAGGACGGGACTAGTTTGTTGAGGCCAACCAAGGATGGGGCTGGTTCGTTGAGGCAGAGTGAGGACGGGACTAGTCTGTTGAGGCCAACCAAGGATGGGGCTGGTTCGTTGAGGCAAAGTAAGGACGGGACTAGTTTGTTGAGGCGAAGTAAGGATGGGGCTGGTTCGTTGAGGCAGAGTAAGGACGGGACTAGTTTGTTGAGGCAAAGTAAGGATGGGGCTGGTTCGTTGAGGCGAAGTAAGGACGGGACTAGTTCGTTGAGGCGAAGTAAGGACGGGACTAGTTTGTTGAGGCAGAGTAAGGACGGGACTAGTTTGTTGAGGCAAAGTAAGGATGGGGCTGGTTCGTTGATGCAAAGTAAGGACGGGACTAGTTCGTTGAGGCGAAGTAAGGACGGGACTAGTTCGTTGAGGCCAACCAAGGATGGGGCTGGTTCGTTGAGGCCAACAAAGGATGGGGCTGGTTGGTTGAGGCCAACCAAGGATGGGGCTGGTTCGTTGATGCAAAGTAAGGACGGGACTAGTTTGTTGAGGCGAAGTAAGGACGGGACTAGTTCGTTGAGGCCAACTAAGGATGGGGCTGGTTCGTTGAGGCCAACCAAGGATGGGGCTGGTTCGTTGAGGCCAACCAAGGATGGGGCTGGTTGGTTGAGGCCAACCAAGGATGGGGCTGGTTCGTTGAGGCCAACCAAGGATGGGGCTGGTTGGTTGAGGTTAACGAAGGATGGGGCTGGTTCGTTGAGGCCAACCAAGGATGGGGCTGGTTCGTTGAGGCCAACCAAGGATGGGGCTGGTTCGTTGAGGCAAAGTAAGGACGGGACTAGTTTGTTGAGGCCAACCAAGGATGGGGCTGGTTCGTTGAGGCCAACCAAGGATGGGGCTGGTTCGTTGAGGCCAACCAAGGATGGGGCTGGTTCGTTGAGGCCAACCAAGGATGGGGCTGGTTCGTTGAGGCCAACCAAGGATGGGGCTGGTTCGTTGAGGCCAACCAAGGATGGGGCTGGTTCGTTGAGGCAAAGTAAGGACGGGACTAGTTTGTTGAGGCCAACCAAGGATGGGGCTGGTTCGTTGAGGCCAACCAAGGATGGGGCTGGTTCGTTGAGGCCAACCAAGGATGGGGCTGGTTCGTTGAGGCAAAGTAAGGACGGGACTAGTTTGTTGAGGCCAACCAAGGATGGGGCTGGTTCGTTGAGGCCAACCAAGGATGGGGCTGGTTCGTTGAGGCCAACCAAGGATGGGGCTGGTTCGTTGAGGCCAACCAAGGATGGGGCTGGTTGGTTGAGGCCAACCAAGGATGGGGCTGGTTCGTTGAGGCCAACCAAGGATGGGGCTGGTTCGTTGAGGCCAACCAAGGATGGGGCTGGTTGGTTGAGGCCAACCAAGGATGGGGCTGGTTGGTTGAGGCCAACCAAGGATGGGGCTGGTTGGTTGAGGCCAACCAAGGATGGGGCTGGTTCGTTGAGGCCAACCAAGGATGGGGCTGGTTGGTTGAGGCCAACCAAGGATGGGGCTGGTTCGTTGATGCAAAGTAAGGATGGGACTTGTTCGTTGAGGCCAACCAAGGATGGGGCTGGTTCGTTGAGGCAGAGTAAGGACGGGACTAGTTTGTTGAGGCCAACCAAGGATGGGGCTGGTTGGTTGAGGTTAACGAAGGATGGGGCTGGTTCGTTGAGGCCAACCAAGGATGGGGCTGTTTGGTTGAGGCCAACCAAGGATGGGGCTGGTTCGTTGAGGCCAACCAAGAATGGGGCCGGTTCGTAGAGGCAAAGTAAGGACGGGACTAGTTTGTTGAGGCGAAGTAAGGACGGGACTAGTTCGTTGAGGCCAACCAAGGATGGGGCTGGTTCGTTGAGCCAACAAAGGATGGGGCTGGTTCGTTGAGGCCAACCAAGGATGGGGCTGGTTGGTTGAGGCCAACCAAGGATGGGGCTGGTTCGTTGAGGCAAAGTAAGGACGGGACTAGTTCGTTGAGGCCAACCAAGGATGGGGCTGGTTCGTTGAGGCAAAGTAAGGATGGGGCTAGACGGGCCAGTTTATCAAGGCCAACTAAAGACGGCTCTGGCTAGGAAAGGTTTCTGCGGAACCAGGGACGGAACTAGAAAATTGAGGCAAAAATTAGGGAGCAGACTCTGGCCCATTGGGGGCAAACCGGGATGGGACTGGCTATAGCTCTGGCCATGCAAGGTAGGCGGCGTCTTGTCTGTTAGGAGGCTGGCGCCCTCTGGGGCGCCGAAGGATGGGGCCGAGGGATGGGACCGAGGGATGGGGCTGAGGGATGGGACCGAGGGATGGGGCGGAGGGATGGGACCGAGGGATGGGGCGGAGGGATGGGGCGGAGGGATGGGACCGAGGGATGGGGCCGAGGGATGGGGCCGAGGGATGGGGCCGAGGGATGGGGCCGAGGGATGGGACCGAGGGATGGGGCCGAGGGATGGGGCCGAGGGATGGGGCTGAGGGATGGGACCGAGGGATGGGGCGGAGGGATGGGACCGAGGGATGGGGCGGAGGGATGGGGCGGAGGGATGGGACCGAGGGATGGGGCCGAGGGATGGGGCCGAGGGATGGGGCTGAGGGATGGGGCCGAGGGATGGGACCGAGGGATGGGGCCGAGGGATGGGACCGAGGGATGGGGCCGAGGGATGGGGCCGAGGGATGGGGCCGAGGGATGGGGCCGAGGGATGGGACCGAGGGATGGGGCCGAGGGATGGGGCCGAGGGATGGGGCTGAGGGATGGGACCGAGGGATGGGGCGGAGGGATGGGACCGAGGGATGGGGCCGAGGGATGGGGCGGAGGGATGGGACCGAGGGATGGGGCCGAGGGATGGGGCCGAGGGATGGGGCCAAGGGATGGGGCTGAGGGATGGGGCCGAGGGATGGGACCGAGGGATGGGGCCGAGGGATGGGACCGAGGGATGGGGCCGAGGGATGGGGCCGAGGGATGGGGCCAAGGGATGGGGCCGAGGGATGGGACCGGCCCTTGAATGCATGTCATGCTGTGTCTGGATGCGCACTTTGTATGCAAGCGTGCTATGTCAGAGTGAAGTCACTGCTCCCCTGCAAGCCTAGGGTTTTGGGTTTAGGGTTAAGGGTTTAGGACTGTCCTCATCCACTGCTCCCCTGCAAGTCCCGCCCCAATTGAATGTAATTAAACAAAGGAAGTAGGAGCTAAACGCTGTGCAGGAGCGTCAAGGTGAAGGATGACAAGCACAACTGGGACATAGTGTACAACCTTGACCCCAATCCCTCAACCCTGAACCCTGAACCTTGACCCTAAATCCTTGACCCTGAACCTTGACCCCAAATCCTCAACCCTGAACCTTGACCCCAAACCCTCAACCCTTAACCCTTAACCTTGACCCCAAACCCGCAACCCTGAACCCTGAACCTTGACCCCAAACCCGCAACCCTGATCCCTGAACCTTGACCCCAAACCCTTAACCCTGAACCTTGACCCTAAATCCTTGACCCTGAACCTGGGCGCCCCTGCCGTAGGTCCATGAGGTCTCTTAAGTCGTTTTCTCACCGGATCCGGGATGCTGGATCTAGCCATGCTGACCTGGAATCCATCCGGGCCAGTGCCAAGGTGGTGGAGCATGCTGCGGCGGCGGCGGCGACGGTGGCGGCTGAGGCGGGTCTCGATGAGAATGATGTGATGGAGGCGGCAGACGCAGCAGCAGATGCAGCACATGCCAGGTGTTGTGAATGGGAGGGAAAAGCTAGACTGTGGTGGGAGAATAAAGGGATGCTGTAGCAACTAGGAGATGCAGGCCGCAGCGGCAGATGCAGGACATGCCAGGTGTTGTGAATGGGAGGGAGGGGAGTTGCAAAGGTGGGATGGAGCGATTAGGAAGCAAGGCTAGGCAGGTGCAACGGCAGATGCAGTGCATGCCAGGGGGGTATATATTTGCTTTGGTTGTTTCCTTTTCGTCTCTGTTCGCTCCATCGTGACTTCAAACCTGCTTGCTCCCACCCCGGCTTATTAGGGAGGTCGAGGCAACTCAGCGATTGGTAGCAACGGGCGTGGAGGGCGGCTCCTTGTCGGCCCTCCTTTTTGATCTTTGGCCGATGCTCGTGGACGGCGCCCTGGTGCTGGTCATGATGGCGGCTGTGGCCCTGATGGTCACATACGTGGACGTTTCGCAACAGGCGCTGCAGGCAGCGTTTGGCAGGTAGACTTGGTGATTCAAACAGCACTTGGGCAGTTAGGCTTGATCTGTTTGTTGTTGAATGGCAGGTAGGATTTGTGGCGGTCATGATGGCAGCTGTGGCTCTGATGGTCACGTATGTGGATATGGCGCAACAGGCGCTGCAGGCAGCGTTTAGCAGGTGGACTTGTTGATTTGAGCAACACTTCGGCTGCTGGCTTCGTCATTTGAACGGCAGGTACAGTTGGTGGCGGTTATTATGGCGTGTGTTGCTCTGATATCCACACAGTATGTAGGCGCATCGCAACAGGCGCTGCGAGCAGCGTTTGACAGGTATACTTACTAATCGGAACCACACTTTGGCAGTTACTGATGTCCTGGTCATTTAAATGGCAGTTAGTGATGTTTTGTGTTGCTCTAATGGTCACGCCTGCATCTGTGGACTTGTCGCAACATGCGTTGTGAGTGGCATCTGGTAGCTAGGCTTGGTAGTTGTAGCAGAAGGTTGTATTCATGATTTGACCAGCTGGTAGGTTGTTGATTTGAACAGCAGTTAGGCTGGCTCATGAGGACTGCGGGCAGGCTTGGTAGCTTGAAATCCAAGTAAAAAAAGATCGAGGAGCGCTGTTGACATGGCTCTGACCAAGAGCTGGTGACAGTGCACCATTGGCTGCTGATCCCGGTCTGAACGCTGAGCATCAAGTCTCCCTCCTCCCTCTTTTCCGAACCCCTCTCCTCCATCGTTTCCATGCCCCCCCCCTTCTTTTCCATGCCCCCCTTCCCCCCTCTTTGCCATGTCCCCATCCCCCCTCTTTGCCATGCCCCCCTCCTCCCTCTTTGCCATGCCCCCCGCCCCCCCCCATCTTTTTCATGCCCCCCACCCCCCTCTCTGCGCCCCCGCACAGCTTCACAGTCTACGATGCTGACGCCTTTGCAGCTGCTCGGTTCTTCATGCTCAGAAAGGCAAATGAGGGCGGCAGCAGCAGCAGTAGCAGCAGCAGCAGCAGCAGCACTGGAGAGAGCACTGCGACTGGCCAGCAGGCCTCTGAGTTGCACCCGGGTGACCCGGGGCGTTGGGCCCTGCCGGACGACCCCTCAGGCCTCCTGAACCTGGCGGGCTTGCACAACGAGCTAGGCTACCTGTCTAACCTGCAGGTGCGCGTGAAGCTTCATCCTGAGATATGATCCCTTTTTATTTCTGGTAGTGAACAGCCGGGGGGAACAGCGAGCTGAATTCCACACAAATGAGCCTACAGCATTTGCCTGCTTATTGAGTTGCAGTTACATTGGAGTCCTGGCAAGCTGCTGTTTGTATGCTGGTGTCTGAGTCCCTGCTAGCCACCGTTTGAATGCTGGTGCCCAATCCCTGCAAACCACTGTTTTAAAACTGATGCCTGAGTCCCTGCAAGCCACCGTTTGAATGCTGGTGCCTTGAGTGCCTGCAAACCACTGTTTTAATGCTGACGCCCGATTTCCTGCTAACCACCGTTTGAATGCTGATGCCCGATCCCTGCAAACCACCTTTTGAAAACTGATGCCTGAGTCCCTGCAAGCCACCGTTTGAATGCTGGTGCCTTCAGTGCCTGCAAACCACCGTTTTAATGCTGACGCCCGATTTTCTGCTAACCACCGTTTGGATGCTGATGCCCGATCCCTGCAAACCACCTTTTGAAAACTGATGCCTGAGTCCCTGCAAGCCACCGTTTGAATGCTGGTGTCTGACTGCCTGAAAACCACCATATGAATGCTGATGCCCGATTCCATGCAAACCACTGGTTGCATGCTGGCACCTGAGTCCCCCAAAACCTACTAGATGCTCCAGTGCACCGTGTTTGCAACCTGAAGCCTTGAACGCTTAACACTGGACTTGAACCAAGTCACCTACTGTATGCCCTTGTGTAGTGTGTTTGAAACATAATTACCCTGAACGTCCAACCCTGAACCCTGAACGTCCAACCCTGAACCCTGAACCCTGAACCCTGAACCAAGTCACCTACTAGATGCTCCAGTGAACAGTGTTTGCAACCATGCACAGTGAAACCGGAACCCTGTAACCTGAACTCCGAACCCTAAACCATGAACCATGACCTTGAACCCTGAACCCGTACCCTCATTTCTGATCCCCGAACCATGAACCCTGTACCATGAACCCGGTACCATGAACCCGGTACCATTTGCCCTGAATCCTGGACCCTGAACCATGGACCCCGTACCCTATACCCTGTACCCTGAAACATGTACCCTGAACCCTGAACCATTTACCCTGAACCATGTAACATGAACCCTGAACCATGTAACCTGAACCATGTACCCTGAACCCTGAACCTGAACCCTGAATCGAGTACCCTGAACCCCGTACCCTGAACCTTGTACCCTACTACCCTGTACCATGAACCCTGTACCCTAAACCCCGAATCAGGTCACGTACTGGATGCTTCAGTGCGCCGTCTTCATCGCCCTCCTGACGCGCATCATAGGCTTGGCGACCTTGCAACCAAGGATGGCCATCATACCGGTGGGAACAGATAGCACAGCGGATGCATTTTGAACGTTGCTTCTGATGCAGGCTAGGCCTCTTCTGACATGGCGCTGCGATGGCTTGTATTATTTTTGCGTTGAGTTTGTGTTGCCATTCTCTCTTATGCTGAGTACCGTATGTGCGCTTTGTTTCGCCCCACGTGCCCCAAATCAGCGTGATTGAGGTGAAGTGTTGTAGAGTTTTTACAGTCCAGTGGAACATCACATAAGATGCATGAGACATGTGCCCGTAAACCAGCACAGGCACTTGATACACGACGTGCCGGGAAGGACCTAGTCTGCTTCCCGGTTGCCATGGAGGGTAGGTGTAGCTGAAGCACTAATGTGATGCTCTGTTGGACTGTACAAACTTCACAAACTTCGAAAAAACGATGTGGCCCCCTCCTGCATCACCCCCACGTGCAAATCACTCTGATCGAGGTGGAGAAGGACATTGCATACCTCCTGGCTGTGACGGACAGTAAATGTAGCTGAAGCACTCTTACATAAACCATGTTCCCCCCTCCTGCGTCACCCCTACGTGTAGATCACCCTGATCGAGGTAGCCAGAGATATTGCATACCTCCTGGCCGTGCTTGTGCCTATAGCGCTGGTGTGGGCCATGATGAACGTCATTACGTGCGGCGACAGGTAAGTGATCTGGATCTGGATCTGCTGCCAAGCTTGCTTGCTTGCTCACGAGGCCTGAGGTTATTTGCCCAACATCAGCAAAGTACCTTTTACGTTTCATTGGTTTAACTTCGGCCGAGGTTCATCTAGTTTTTTGGTTGAGGTGCCACTGCACGTTACGTGCCTGCTGAATGGGTCCGAGGAATGTCCAAAATCAGCGGACTGGCTCTGAGAAATACTTGAGATTCACTTGTTAGGAAGCCTAGGAATCAGCCTAGTTAGGAAGCCTAGGAATCAGCCTAGTTAGGAAGCCTAGGAATCAGCCTAGGCCAAGATTCTTGCAGTCTTGCTGCAGCGCCAATGCCAGCTTGCCTTTTCCATGGAGAGGTGAGATGATCAGTGTTTCCTTGGTCTTGTGATTTAACTTCAATCTAGACTCAAAACCGTTTGTTTTGTGCACCTATCCATACGTGGCTTTTTGTCAGGCCTAAGGAAATCTTGTCAGATCTAAGGAAATCTCCAACATTCGCGATGACGCTTTCCACGCTTTGACCAAGACTGTCATGGTTTGTTTGAATTTAAAAAACGTGACTTTCCTTCTTTTTTGTCAGGTATAAGGAAATCTCAAACACTTGCGGTGACAATTTCCCCGTTTGACCAAGCCTGTCACCGCATGGCTTGTTTTGCACACACAAAAACGGCACTCTCCTTTTTCTTGTCAGGTCAATGAGCAAATGATGAACATGAGCCGCGCTTCTCACGTTTCCATGATGTAACTTTGACCCAGGCCGTCGTCATGCCATGGTTGGTTCTGTACACAAACAAGTATGACTTCTCCGCCTCTCCTTGTTCCACAGGTCTGAGGAGATGTCCACCATCATCGACGCTTTCTACGTCTTGATCTCAAGCATCGTGGCCAGCAACCCCAACATCTCTAGAGACATCATCCAGCAGGTAAATACATAATCAAACAATTAACAAAATAACAAAGGAGAATAAACTAAATAGATAAATAATGGATAAATACATAGATAAATTAATTAACCCAACCACATCTTGATCTCCAGCATTGTGGCCAGCAATCCCAACATCTCCAGAGATCCCATCCAACAGATATATAATCAGACAGTCAACAGATGAACAAAGGAGGAGAAACTAGATAAATAAATAGATCAATAAATGGGTAAATAAATATATTACTAAATAAACCCAACCACATCTTGATCTCCAGCATTGGGTTCAGCAACCCCAAAATCTCCAAAGATCCAATCCAACAGGTAAATAAATAATCAAATAAACTACAAATGAAGAAAGGAGCAGAAACTAAATAAATAAATAAACCCAACCACGCTTCACACATTGCAAAGCTTCCACTTCTGCCATGTCCACACTCAACTTGCAAGGGTGTCGGTAGTCCTTGGCTTCATACAAGTCGTGACATCAGTGTCCCTTGGTGCCCTGTTCACACATTAAGCTGGGATTTAAACAAGGGCATTCGCGTGGCATTTTTGTTGGTCGGTTACTCCCATGCCCATGCCCAACATCTACTCAAACTGCCCCTGATCCCCTGATCCCCTGACCCCCTGATCCCCTGATCCCCTGATCCCCTGACCCCCTGATCCCCTGATCCCCTGACCCCCTGACCCCCTGACCCCCTGACCCCCTGATCCCCTGACCCCCTGATCCCCTGATCCCCTGATCCCCTGATCCCCTGACCCCCTGATCCCCTGACCCCCTGACCCCCTGATCCCCTGATCCCCTGATCCGCTGATCCCCTGATCCCCTGACCCCCTGATCCCCTGATCCCCTGATCCCCTGATCCCCTGATCCCCTGATCCCCTGACCCCCTGACCCCCTGATCCCCTGATCCCCTGACCCCCTGATCCCCTGATCCCCTGACCCCCTGACCCCCTGACCCCCTGATCCCCTGATCCCCTGATCCCCTGACCCCCTGATCCCCTGATCCCCTGATCCCCTGATCCCCTGATCCCCTGACCCCCTGATCCCCTGATCCCCTGACCCCCTGATCCCCTGACCCCCTGATCCCCTGATCCCCTGATCCCCTGATCCCCTGCATGCTGACCACATGTTGAATATCGCTGCCTGCCTGTTGCAGTGCCTGGAGGACCTCCCCGGCCCCCAGGCCATGATGCTGTCGTTCCCCTTGTTGTGGATCGGCCCGCTGTTTTTCTTGATTGTCGGGTCCCTGATCCTGATCTCCATCCTCATCAGCAGCTTCAGCAAGCTCAAGGAGACGGTCAAGGAGGTGAGCCAGGGTTAAGGGAACCTTAACCCAAACCCTTAACCCTAACCCAAACCCTTAACCCTAATCTCAAATCCTTAACCCTATTCTCAATCCCTTAACCCTATTCGCAAACCCTAGACCCTCTTCTCAAACCCGAAACCCTATTCTCAATCCATTAACCCTATTCTCAATCCATTAACCCTATTATCAATCCATTAACCCTATTACCAAACCCTTAACCCTATTCTCAATCCGTAAACCCTATTATCAAACCCTAAACCCTAAGCTCAAGGAGACCGTCAAGGAGGCAAGCCACGGATCCAGGCCCCTTCTTTAGGGTTAAGGGTTTAGGGTTTCCCTCCCCCTGGTCCCAGAGGCTTGCTTCAGCAAGCTCAAGGAGACTCTCAAGGAGGTTGGCCGGGGTTAAGGGATTTCTAAACCCTTAACTGTAAACCTTAAACCTTAAGGTCAAGGCGACCGTCAAGGAGGTAAGCCACGGATCCGCATCTTTGGGGGGATCGACCATGCAAATCATGGGTGGCTCCCTACCCCCCTAAACCCTAAACCCTAAACCCTACTCCCTAAACCCTTAACTCAAGGAGACCGTCAAGGAGGTGGGCCACGGATTTGCATCGTTTTTATCGACCCTGCAAATCTTGTATCGGGCATGCAAGTCATTGGTGGCTCCTTGACCCCTGTGGTCCCAGCAGCTTGCTTCACCGTGAAGGGGGTGAGCCACGGATCCGTATCGTTTTT
The DNA here is from genome assembly GCA_037349105.1 of Limnomonas spitsbergensis. Classification (NCBI taxonomy): domain Eukaryota; kingdom Viridiplantae; phylum Chlorophyta; class Chlorophyceae; order Chlamydomonadales; genus Limnomonas; species Limnomonas spitsbergensis. The sequence continues at coordinate 2,510,794 of JAYJMM010000113.1, forward strand.
TATCGACCATGCAAAATGTGGTTCGCAACTTTGCACCCTTCCTGACTGGGAGGTTCACACCCTTCCTGACTGGGAGGTTCACACCCTTCCTGACTGGGAGGTTCACACCCTTCCCGACTGGGAGGTTCACACCCTTCCTGACTGGGAGGTTCACACCCTTCCTGACTGGGAGGTTCACACCCTTCCTGACTGGGAGGTTCACACCCTTCCTGACTGGGAGGTTCACACCCTTCCTGACTGGGAGGTTCACACCCTTCCTGACTGGGAGGTTCACACCCTTCCTGACTGGGAGGTTCGCACCCTTCCTGACTGGGAGGTTCACACCCTTCCTGACTGGGAGGTTCACACCCTTCCTGACTGGGAGGTTCACACCCTTCCCGACTGGGAGGTTCACACCCTTCCTGACTGGGAGGTTCACACCCTTCCTGACTGGGAGGTTCACACCCTTCCTGACTGGGAGGTTCACACCCTTCCCGACTGGGAGGTTCACACCCTTCCTGACTGGGAGGTTCACACCCTTCCTGACTGGGAGGTTCACACCCTTCCCGACTGGGAGGTTCGCACCCTCTCCGACTGGGAGGTTCACACCCTTCCTGACTGGGAGGTTCACACCCTTCCCCACTGGGAGGTTCACACCCTTCCCGACTGGGAGGTTCACACCCTTCCCGACTGGGAGGTTCACACCCTTCCCAACTGGGAGGTTCACACCCTTCCTGACTGGGAGGTTCACACCCTTCCTGACTGGGAGGTTCACACCCTTCCCGACTGGGAGGTTCACACCCTTCCTGACTGGGAGGTTCACACCCTTCCTGACTGGGAGGTTCACACCCTTCCTGACTGGGAGGTTCGCACCCTTCCTGACTGGGAGGTTCACACCCTTCCTGACTGGGAGGTTCACACCCTTCCCGACTGGGAGGTTCACACCCTTCCTGACTGGGAGGTTCACACCCTTCCCAACTGGGAGGTTCACACCCTTCCTGACTGGGAGGTTCGCACCCTTCCTGACTGGGAGGTTCACACCCTTCCTGACTGGGAGGTTCACACCCTTCCTGACTGGGAGGTTCACACCCTTCCCAACTGGGAGGTTCACACCCTTCCTGACTGGGAGGTTCACACCCTTCCTGACTGGGAGGTTCACACCCTTCCCGACTGGGAGGTTCACACCCTTCCTGACTGGGAGGTTCACACCCTTCCCAACTGGGAGGTTCACACCCTTCCTGACTGGGAGGTTCACACCCTTCCTGACTGGGAGGTTCACACCCTTCCCGACTGGGAGGTTCACACCCTTCCTGACTGGGAGGTTCACACCCTTCCCAACTGGGAGGTTCGCACCCTTCCTGACTGGGAGGTTCACACCCTTCCTGACTGGGAGGTTCACACCCTTCCTGACTGGGAGGTTCACACCCTTCCTGACTGGGAGGTTCACACCCTTCCTGACTGGGAGGTTCGCACCCTTCCCAACTGGGAGGTTCACACCCTTCCTGACTGGGAGGTTCACACCCTTCCCGACTGGGAGGTTCACACCCTTCCTGACTGGGAGGTTCACACCCTTCCCGACTGGGAGGTTCACACCCTTCCCAACTGGGAGGTTCACACCCTTCCTGACTGGGAGGTTCACACCCTTCCTGACTGGGAGGTTCGCACCCTTCCCAACTGGGAGGTTCACACCCTTCCCAACTGGGAGGTTCACACCCTTCCTGACTGGGAGGTTCACACCCTTCCTGACTGGGAGGTTCACACCCTTCCCAACTGGGAGGTTCGCACCCTTCCTGACTGGGAGGTTCACACCCTTCCCGACTGGGAGGTTCACACCCTTCCCAACTGGGAGGTTCACACCCTTCCTGACTGGGAGGTTCACACCCTTCCCGACTGGGAGGTTCACACCCTTCCCAACTGGGAGGTTCACACCCTTCCTGACTGGGAGGTTCACACCCTTCCCGACTGGGAGGTTCACACCCTTCCTGACTGGGAGGTTCACACCCTTCCCGACTGGGAGGTTCACACCCTTCCCAACTGGGAGGTTCACACCCTTCCTGACTGGGAGGTTCACACCCTTCCTGACTGGGAGGTTCGCACCCTTCCCAACTGGGAGGTTCACACCCTTCCCAACTGGGAGGTTCACACCCTTCCTGACTGGGAGGTTCACACCCTTCCTGACTGGGAGGTTCACACCCTTCCTGACTGGGAGGTTCGCACCCTTCCTGACTGGGAGGTTCACACCCTTCCCGACTGGGAGGTTCACACCCTTCCCAACTGGGAGGTTCACACCCTTCCTGACTGGGAGGTTCACACCCTTCCTGACTGGGAGGTTCGCACCCTTCCCAACTGGGAGGTTCACACCCTTCCCAACTGGGAGGTTCACACCCTTCCCGACTGGGAGGTTCACACCCTTCCTGACTGGGAGGTTCACACCCTTCCCGACTGGGAGGTTCACACCCTTCCTGACTGGGAGGTTCACACCCTTCCCAACTGGGAGGTTCACACCCTTCCTGACTGGGAGGTTCGCACCCTTCCTGACTGGGAGGTTCACACCCTTCCTGACTGGGAGGTTCACACCCTTCCCCACTGGGAGGTTCACACCCTTCCCAACTGGGAGGTTCACACCCTTCCTGACTGGGAGGTTCGCACCCTCTCCGACTGGGAGGTTCACACCCTTCCCAACTGGGAGGTTCACACCCTTCCTGACTGGGAGGTTCGCACCCTTCCTGACTGGGAGGTTCACACCCTTCCTGACTGGGAGGTTCGCACCCTTCCTGACTGGGAGGTTCACACCCTTCCTGACTGGGAGGTTGACACCCTTCCTGACTGGGAGGTTCACACCCTTCCTGACTGGGAGGTTCACACCCTTCCCAACTGGGAGGTTCACACCCTTCCTGACTGGGAGGTTCACACCCTTCCTGACTGGGAGGTTCACACCCTTCCTGACTGGGAGGTTCACACCCTTCCTGACTGGGAGGTTCACACCCTTCCTGACTGGGAGGTTCACACCCTTCCTGACTGGGAGGTTCACACCCTTCCCAACTGGGAGGTTCACACCCTTCCTGACTGGGAGGTTCACACCCTTCCTGACTGGGAGGTTCACACCCTTCCCGACTGGGAGGTTCACACCCTTCCCAACTGGGAGGTTCACACCCTTCCTGACTGGGAGGTTCACACCCTTCCTGACTGGGAGGTTCACACCCTTCCTGTCTGGACGCTGGCCTGCTGGCGCTTGTTTTTTGTGCCCGAACGACGGTTTCGTTGACTTGCAGGAGGTCGGCCTTGCGCATGAGGCCGGCGTGCTGCTTGGGTGGGCTGTCCAGAGGATCGTTCACGGGGCCCCCGGCAACGCAAGGATGAACAGCCTGCTGTCTGCACTGACGGCGGTGGTTAAGAAGCGGTTGAAACGCGGTGAACCAGCCCGGGGCAAATTCGGAAAGGTGCAGAAAATAGCTTTTATGAAATATGAATGACGGGTTTAGGGTTAAAGGTTAAGGGTTTAGATGCCCTGACAAGCATGGTGCTGATTTATGCATGCGTTAGTGATAGCTTGTGCGGGTGCACGGCATGCTGTCTGCACTGGCGGGGGTAGCCAAGAGGCGACGGAAAGGCGGTCAATCGCCTCGGGGAAATCTGGAAAGGTAGGTGGCAGCAATGATTTTAGTGGGTCAATAGGTGGGTGTTGAAAATGTTTTCATACATAAACGAAGCAAATGGGGTTGCCACCAGGGCACCTGGGCTTGCATGCATCAGTGATAGCTTGTGTGGGTGCACGGCCTGCTGCATGCACTCGCGAGGGGGGTCAAGGAGCAGGCTGAAAAGCGGTGAACCATCTCATGACTACTGAGAAAGGTGGGTGGCAGGGGGGAGGTAAATCATGGCCGGTGACCATTTAGAATAAAAGTAATTAAATAAACAAGTCAAATAATAATATTGCTGTTGCTGTTGCTGTTGCTGTTGCTGTTGCTGTTGCTGTTGCTGTTGCTGTTGCTGTTGCTGTTGCTGTTGCTGTTGCTGTTGCTGTTGCTGCTGCTGCTGCTGCTGCTGCTGAGCATTGCTAGTCAGTACTGAGGACGACTCGTAGTGGAACACGTTATCAAACAATTTATGGTCTTCGAGCCGAGCACAGTCGCTCATGACTGAAAAACACCCGGAAAAACACGCAACCATTCCGAGCATCGTCGCAAGTATCAAGTGCCCGCGGCGCGTCTTGGGGCGATTTCTGCACTGAACTATATATCCTCGAAATCACTGAATGAACCACTTGGGTGTCAATGCGCGTATTGGCAACTTGGTCGGTAGGGCATGTGCACTCCCCCCCTCGCTCACCATCAGGGCACCTCTCTTGTGTGAACAATCAAAATTGCTCTTTGCGATCGAATCGCATTCAATCGCCCTCATGCTGCTCTTTATATCAAACATGTCACTGAAATCCAACTTGCCGGTACCGATGCTGGTACAGTTTCGGCAGAGAGAGGGGGACAACACGGGCCCCAGCTGCCGTACCTTAAAATGGTTTTGGTCTGATATTCAGCAGTTCCCCTCCCGCTCAGCTTAGCCCTGTCACGGGCTCGAGGGCGTTCCTTTTGGCGATGGATGAGCCGCAGCTTGATATTAAAGCGCATTGCGGTATGCCTGTCCCTGTCTTGTGCATGCAGCTGTTTATGTCTCTCACGACCAAGACGGCTGCCGGGGCCCCCAGCCGCATGTCTGCGGCCATGCTGGCCAAGATCGGCCTCCTCAGCTTGCACCGCCCCTCCACCACCCTCCCTCCCTCCGGCCCTCCTTTGGGGGCCGACTCGCCTGGAAGCGGGACAGCTTTGCCTGCTCTGTCCCGCCTCCAGAAGGTCCGGGGGCTCGCGCTAGGCGGGGACCCCTGTTCCCGTAGCAGCAAGGAGCCGTTCTCAGCGGATTTTGAGCCTCAGTACTCCTGCCTGATCGACCTCCCGCGCGGTCGTCCAGCCAGCATGCAGGGCCTTGGGACGGTAAGGGTCATGCCCGCCTCGGCGTCAGGGGCAGAGTCGTCAAGGAGAGACTGTGGCTCGCCCTCGGCGGCCGCCTTACCCTTTCTGGGAGGATACGTCTCTGAGGAGAAGGAGGAGGAGCTGCGTTCCGGGGCCGCCAGTCCTAGCTGGGAGGCATACCAGAGGTCATGGTCACAGCTCCCGAAGGCGTCGCCACCCAGCAGAATGCAGATATCTTCGCTCTCGGGCCACGCTGCGTGGTCCCCGCCACAGGCTTCCTTGCAGCAAGCTCCCCCGCCGCGAGCCTCCTCGCCGTCGGGCTGCGTCAGACGGTCACCCCTCTCTTTGGTGTTCCCACCGCCCGCTACAAACGGAGTCGTCCGCGAGCCGGCGGAGACGATGTCGCCAGGGGCTGTGTATGGCAGGCAGTCTCGGTTGTTTTCGCCACTGAGCGCCAGCAGGTCGCCCTTAGTCTCCGGGAGCATACCAGGAGGACAGGCGGCCTCTCACGACATTGGCCGATCTCTGCTGGCCTCAATCGTTCCCGCAGCGGCCTTGCTCAATGAGCTGCGCCATCCGGGCACAAGGGCCTTATCCCTGCATGACAGCAGGGCTTGGTCTAACGGCAGGTCCGTGTCTTTGCTGACGGCCCCGCCCCGGGGCTCATTGCCGATGCACGTCCACGGCAGCGGCCGGGACAGCCCCGCCGCCTTCGATGCGCAGTCGGGCCCGCGGCCGCGGCCACGGCCGTGGAGCCTCATGCCGCAGTCTCCCTTCCGACACGCGTCGTTCAACGCCGCCGGGTCGGTCCCGGACAGGGCGAAGGTTAAGAAGCGCGCGTCCATGAAGGTCCTGGCCAACGGATGTGCCCCTCAGGGCATGTTTGGGAATGATGACGGCACGGGGCCGCGGCAACAGCAGGTCAGGGCGCTGCCCGGAGGCCTCGACAGGGCCGGCTCTGCCGGCAAAGACGATGAGCCCGCCAAGTTCTCCACGGATCTGCCGCCAATGCCCCGCGAACCGCCAGGCACAGCAGTGCACGGCGCCAACAGCCCAACGTGCATGGGCGGGTCCGGGGTCGCATGTAGGTTCCTTGGTTTGCCCTCGGCCGTCTCAACGGTCCTTGCAGATGACCATGACGCGGATTTCTTTGACTCCTTGCCGGGTGCCGAGTTGAATTGGCCGCCGCCACCCGATTTCGCTTTCGGAGGGATCACGCCTTTGCCGGGCCCGTCACCCCTCCGATGGACCAACGAAAGCGCGTACGGCACGAACAGCGCCCAGTCGTACAGATCCGACGCTTCGCTTTCCAGCCTCTCCCCGCTAGTCATCATGCCCGGCCTGACCGCGGCCCCGCCCCGTCCCGCCACTGACCGCCGCGGCCAAGGGGTGCCGCCCGCCGCGTCTGCAGCCTACCGTGCATTCACCCGAATGAGGTGTCGGCGGTGGATCTTCTTGGAAGACGGCAGGATCGCCAGCAGCACCAGCGGCGACAGAGCGGTCGTCGCGGACAGCCTGCAGAGCAGGGTCAGCTTCTTGGGTCAGGAACCTGCGGACCTCGCCTTGGACCTCCTGTCTCGGCAGCAGGATGTGGGTTCCTGGGAGCAGGCGGCTGGCCTTCGGCAGCAGCAGCATGCGGGGTCCCGGCAGCAGCAGCAGCAGCAGCATGCAGGGTCCCGGCAGCTACAGCAGCAGCAGCAGCAGGCAGCACCTGGCCCGCAGCAGTGCCGGCCCCGCACCGCAATCCAGGCCTATGAAATGGTCTTGGTAGACTCTGACCTGGACCTGGCGCCTGCTGCTCAAAGCTTGCAGGCCGGATCGTCGCGCTTGCGGGGCACTAGTGCGGCAGCTCAGATGCCGCTGACAAGGGACGAGACATTCTACGCCGACCGGTCCGGGTCAGGGCGCGCCGGCTCCTCCCCCTCCTCCGGGGGGCAACAGCAAGGCGGGACTGCACCTGCGGCCCAAGGCCCAAGATGGTCAGGTTCCCACAGCAGCCGTCGTGCCGGCGCCTCGGACGGCACTACACTGAGCCTAGATGGCACACTGCTGCGGCAGGCGCCCCACTCTACCCAGCGCTCCATCCTCAAGAGCTCCAGGTTCAACGCGCAGATGAGCAGTGGCCCTCGGTCTCAAGGGCGCATCGCGCCCGATTCGCCCGACAGCGCTGCTCCCGTTTCCGCGGGGGGCAACGAGCCCCGCTTAGCGTTTGCGTCCGTGGATCCAGGTCTAGATCCCGGCTTGCTGGGTGCCCGGCCACCCGGCGAGCAGGTGGACGCCCTGGCCGCGAGCAAGCATCAGCGGCTGCCGGCAGCGGCACCGCCTGCGAGGCGCAGCAAGAGCGGCGGCGGCGGCGGCAGCGGCGGCGGCAGCAGCGCCTCGCCCTCTCCGTCCGGGCGCCAGGGGGCGGTTAGCTCCCCGGCAGATGCCGTGGCGGCGATGCTGGCGAGGGGCGGCCTCCTAGGGCTACTCCGACGGCAGTCGCTGCTGGAGTCAATGGCGCACCTGACCTCCAAGGGGGGAGCTGCATCACTACGAGCCTACCCAGGTAATGCATTCACACTGTTTGTTCACACTGCATATTCACACTGTTTGTTCACACCGTTAATTAAAGGGTGCTGTAACTTGACTCAGCCTGCGGCCAGCTGGCTGGGATGACAGGAACGGTTGTTGTCCGCATTGGGAAGTGGCGATCGAAGAGAGACAAGGGCTAAAGGCTAGGGGCTAAGGCGCTAAGGGCTTGGGCCTAGGGCTTAGGGCTTAGGGCTAAGGGCTAGGGGTTCAGGGCTAAGGGCTTACGGCTTAGGGCTTCGGAACATCAGACTCCTTCAGCCAGGTGACGGCTGCTTGTTCCGTTGGCCGCAGGAGGCGGGTCAGGCTTTGACAACAATCACCCTCAGTGTCCGGAAAACCCTGAACCCTCCCAAGGCGGTCTTGCCGGCATGCAGGCCATCCCTGAACCATAACGCACTGAACCATAACGCACTGAACCATAACGCACTGAACCATAACGCACTGAACGATGACGCACTGAACCATAACGCACTGAACCATAACGCACTGAACCATAAAGCACTGAACCATAACGCACTGAACCATAACGCACTGAACCATAACACACTGAACCATAACGCACTGAACAATAACGCACTGAACCATAACGCACTGAACCATGATGCACTGAACCATAACGCACTGAACCATAACGCACTGAACCATAACGCACTGAACCATGATGCACTGAACCATGATGCACTGAACCATGATGCACTGAACCATGACGCACTGAACCATAACGCACTGAACCATGATGCACTGAACCATGATGCACTGAACCATAAAGCACTGAACCATAACGCACTGAACCATGATGCACTGAACCATGATGCACTGAACCATGACGCACTGAACCATGATGCACTGAACCATGACGCACTGAACCATGATGCACTGAACCATGATGCACTGAACCATAACGCACTGAACCATGATGCACTGAACCATAACGCACTGAACCATAACGCACTGAACCATAACGCACTGAACCATGATGCACTGAACCATGATGCACTGAACCATGACGCACTGAACCATGATGCACTGAACCATGACGCACTGAACCATGATGCACTGAACCATGACGCACTGAACCATGATGCACTGAACCATGATGCACTGAACCATAACGCACTGAACCATAACGCACTGAACCATGATGCACTGAACCATGATGCACTGAACCATAACGCACTGAACCATAACGCACTGAACCATGATGCACTGAACCATGATGCACTGAACCATAAAGCACTGAACCATAACGCACTGAACCATAAAGCACTCAACCATAACGCACTGAACCATAACGCACTGAACCATGATGCACTGAACCATAACGCACTGAACCATGATGCACTGAACCATGACGCACTGAACCATAACGCACTGAACCATGATGCACTGAACCATAACGCACTGAACCATAACGCACTGAACCATGATGCACTGAACCATGATGCACTGAACCATGATGCACTGAACCATGACGCACTGAACCATAACGCACTGAACCATGATGCACTGAACCATGATGCACTGAACCATAACGCACTGAACCATGATGCACTGAACCATAACGCACTGAACCATAACGCACTGAACCATAACGCACTGAACCATGATGCACTGAACCATGATGCACTGAACCATGACGCACTGAACCATGATGCACTGAACCATGACGCACTGAACCATGATGCACTGAACCATGACGCACTGAACCATGATGCACTGAACCATGATGCACTGAACCATAACGCACTGAACCATAACGCACTGAACCATGATGCACTGAACCATGATGCACTGAACCATAACGCACTGAACCATAACGCACTGAACCATGATGCACTGAACCATGATGCACTGAACCATAAAGCACTGAACCATAACGCACTGAACCATAAAGCACTCAACCATAACGCACTGAACCATAACGCACTGAACCATGATGCACTGAACCATAACGCACTGAACCATGATGCACTGAACCATGACGCACTGAACCATAACGCACTGAACCATGATGCACTGAACCATAACGCACTGAACCATAACGCACTGAACCATGACGCACTGAACCATGACGCACTGAACCATAACGCACTGAACCATGATGCACTGAACCATAACGCACTGAACCATAACGCACTGAACCATGACGCACTGAACCATAACGCACTGAACCATAACGCACTGAACCATGATGCACTGAACCATGATGCACTGAACCATGACGCACTGAACCATAACGCACTGAACCATGATGCACTGAACCATGACGCACTGAACCATAACGCACTGAACCATGATGCACTGAACCATAACGCACTGAACCATAACGCACTGAACCATAACGCACTGAACCATGATGCACTGAACCATGATGCACTGAACCATGACGCACTGAACCATGATGCACTGAACCATGACGCACTGAACCATGATGCACTGAACCATGACGCACTGAACCATAACGCACTGAACCATGACGCACTGAACCATAACGCACTGAACCATAACGCACTGAACCATGACGCACTGAACCATGACGCACTGAACCATAACGCACTGAACCATGATGCACTGAATCATAACGCACTGAACCATAACGCACTGAACCATAACGCACTGAACCATGATGCACTGAACCATGATGCACTGAACCATGACGCACTGAACCATGATGCACTGAACCATGACGCACTGAACCATGATGCACTGAACCATGACGCACTGAACCATGATGCACTGAACCATGATGCACTGAACCATAACGCACTGAACCATAACGCACTGAACCATGACGCACTGAACCATAACGCACTGAACCATGATGCACTGAACCATAACGCACTGAACCATGATGCACTGAACCATGATGCACTGAACCATAACGCACTGAACCATAACGCACTGAACCATGATGCACTGAACCATGATGCACTGAACCATAACGCACTGAACCATAACGCACTGAACCATAACGCACTGAACCATAACGCACTGAACCATGATGCACTGAACCATAACGCACTGAACCATAACGCACTGAACCATGATGCACTGAACCATGATGCACTGAACCATGACGCACTGAACCATGATGCACTGAACCATGACGCACTGAACCATGATGCACTGAACCATGACGCACTGAACCATGATGCACTGAACCATGATGCACTGAACCATAACGCACTGAACCATAACGCACTGAACCATGACGCACTGAACCATGACGCACTGAACCATAACGCACTGAACCATGACGCACTGAACCATAACGCACTGAACCATAACGCACTGAACCATAACGCACTGAACCATGATGCACTGAACCATAACGCACTGAACCATGATGCACTGAACCATGACGCACTGAACCATGATGCACTGAACCATGATGCACTGAACCATAAAGCACTGAACCATAACGCACTGAACCATAACGCACTGAACCATAAAGCACTCAACCATTACGCACTGAACCATAACGCACTGAACCATGATGCACTGAACCATGATGCACTGAACCATAACGCACTGAACCATAACGCACTGAACCATAACGCACTGAACCATAACGCACTGAACCATAACGCACTGAACCATAACGCACTGAACCATAACGCACTGAACCATGACGCACTGAACCATGACGCACTGAACCATGGACATGTTGCTGCTTCAGGTGTTGCCTCCAGCCTGAGGTCGCATGAGGGATCACTTTCCAGACCTCATGATCAGCTTCGAGAGGACCTGAACCAGCCCTCCCTCCGAGGCTTCCCGTCTGCTTCTGAGGACGGCGTTGGCTCGTCGATGAGGATGGCCGAGAGGCTGATGGATGTGGTGGCCATGCAGCGGGCACAGGTGGAGGCCATGTTGCTGCAGGTGAAGGTGAGGCAGGGGAGACAGGGTGAAGGGCTTGATGGTTTGAGGCGAGGCAGGCAGGTAGAATGCATGCTGAGTATGATGTTCATGTGAGGCGGCGAAATAGGGTGTAAAGCGTGATGATGTGTGCATGGCGTTTGACGAGAGGTTTTAAGTTGAAGAGGCGACCCAGCGCTTCAAATCAAGAGAATGCACCGGTTTATATGTTTATATAGGTTTGAGGCAGCCAGCTGGCCAGCAAGGCAGTCTGCATGACAGTCAGGCCGGCATGTGCGCACAATCCCTAACCCCCTGCATCTCATGCCCCCCCCCCCACCACCACCACCACCCCTGCACGCACTCCCCCCTTCTCCACACAGGCGGCCATCGCTTGGCAGCAGGCCACGAGCCGCCTGGTGGCCAAGTGGCTTGTTGGCAGGCCGCCCCAGCCTGTGAGCTGGCGCCCTCTGAGGCACCTGAGTGTCAGCATGCTGTCAGGCGGCCACCGCCCCAGAGGTGGCGGGTTCCCGCGGCGGCCTGGTGGCGGTTCCTTGACCATTACCCAAGCCCCGAACAGCGCCCTACTGGGCCTTGAAGGTTCAGTAAGTGTGAACTCGCGGGTGCCAGGTGTTAAACTGCCTGCGAGAAGTGTGGGCATGCCGGCTGGCAGTGCAAGGATGGAGAGCGACGTCGAGGCAGGCCACCTGCCTTACGCACGTGCGACGAGTGCGTCCCTCTCGGAGGCGTATGAGGAGCAGGGCATCAGCGGCGCCCTTAGAAACATCCAAGCAACGGCAGCCAAGCACAGGCAGCACGGTATGGGCTCGGCGAGCCAGGATGTGTTCAGTGCAGCCAGTGCGGCATCTGACATGCGCCTTGGCGGCAGCTACCTCTTGAGCGGCAAACAAGCTTCTGAATCCCAACATGGACAGAGCATGGGAAGAGCGGTGACGCGACAGGGTTTGTCGAGCAGCTCGGCGAGTGCGGCGCCTGGCATGCGCGGGGGTAGTACCAGCACAAGTGCCTGCAGCTTAGGGGACGGGCCTGCCCTGTATGACACCAGGAGCAGTCTCGTCGAAAGGCCTGGCTGCCGGTCCGCCGCAGGCGCCTTCCCAATGGTGGAGGCGCACGCGGCGAGATTGGAAGAAGCAGAGCAGCCGGACCCGTCGGGTGATGCTTGGGAAGCGCCAGGCTCTGAGGCCAGGGATGCACGGATTGGCCTTGGGCAGCAGGTCGGGTCAAGGCCGGGTGTTGGGCTGCCTGCCGCCGCCCCTGCTGCTTCCTGCTCGGACAGGCAGGTGCGGTTGCACCCTGCGAACCGCAGGTTTTAAATCCAGGGGAGAGAGAGGACCTGCTGATTTTTTTTTTCGACTGCTTCCTTTATGAGGGAATCTCCGAATCACACTGCAGGCTTTGGGGATTCAATTGTTTTTGCGGGCCGGCGTTGAGTAGGGGTATGACTGGTGGGGTATTTGGAGGGTTTGCAAAACTTCACGTGTGGGCATATGGCCTGTCAAGAAAACCCCGATTTTTTTTTTGCGTGTGTGAGCAAAAAATCGTTTCATGAAGTTTGAAATGCAGTTGTATGCAGTTTGTAATGCAGTTGATGAGCTCGCCATCGCCATCACAATGGTGCACACATTGTGGCTGAGGCTGAGGAGGGAGTGTGTTATTCGTTTATGTCATGGATTGGCTCATACCTGTTGAGAAAATTGAAGGGGGGGGGATCTGGTGCACCGGGATCTGGTGCACTGGGATCTGGTGCACCGGGATCTGGTGCACCGGGATCTGGTGCATCGGGATCTGGTGCACCGGGATCTGGTGCACCGGGATCTGGTGCACCGGGATCTATGTTTCGAAGATTTTAAGGATTTGTGAAAGAAAGAAAGAAATACTACTCCTCCGCCGAAGCAGGAGGCGTGAGAATTTGTGAAGCATTCATTGATTACTGACTTACCGTAGTATCGTACATATTTTCATTCTTTCTTGAAGGATGTATTGAAGAGAAAACAGAAAACAAACTCCAATATACATGGTGTACTGTGATATTTTTTTGAACCCTCTCGGGCAGTGCTGTCGAGACATGTCTTGCCTTTGATACGCGCACCATCCAATTTTTTTTTAATTACGAATTTATAACTGTTCTGCGAATCGGATTTAAGTTTGATCTAGTAGCCCTTTGCAAGGGTTAACCAACTGTGTAGGAGCAAAACACTATCAGGTAAGTAGTTTACTCTCGGCTTAATCCCCAGGCTGTTGCACTAACCTTCGATTCTTCTTCTTTACAGTTGACAGAAGCTAGAAGTAGTCATGATCTTGGAGGGAACTTGTAGACTCAATGACATTACACCTCTGGTCCCTGCTCAAAAAGGCTTGTAGACTGATGGTGATGGTTGGGCTGCTGGATGGCGACCTTGGTGAGCTTATGGACGAGAATGCCCGAAGTTCTGATGAGGGTGAGGTCGATAAGTCGACACAGATGATGGAGACTGGCTGGTAATTCAGCTGATCGACTCGATAGCCAGGGGAAGGCTTGGAGAGCATTGCTAGTCTCGGCTTATAGGCCCTAAGCAAGGCGAAAGAGGCTAGTGAGAGTGATGGCGATGCGATGACTTGAAGATTGTAAGATTGCATAGGGAGTCCTGAACAGTCAAGTCCCAAAGGCTCTCGACAGTCAAAAAATACTTAAAATTTGACAAGGGGCAAAAGGATACAACCGTCCAACCTGCCGTGAGACGCTGGAACCTCATGAAAATTTGCCTGACCTCCCTTGTACCAGGCCCTCCTGAGTGCGATTGAGACCCGTGCATACAACAGCATGCTAGGGCTCACACCGAGGATGAGGAGGAAGCATACCTGCCGCAAGACGCCAGAACAGGGGTTTGGTTTGGGGTTCCGTTCATAGGTATGCTTCAGGGGTTAGAGGGTTAGGGTTCCAAAAATTATGGGTGATGTGCCGTGCTGATGTGCCAGAACAGGAGAAGACCTATAGCTTGTCTCGTCACGTCGCCTTTGATTTCTTTAGCTGTCCAGTCTGGCGCCCATGCGGCGAGGCCTTCTTGGCATGTCCCAGAGGTGCAAGATCATTGACACTACGAGACGACCGAGATGCTGATTTGTGCCGTACACGTTTAAACTGCCATTCATCTGAATTTCGTCCACTTGAAACTTGTAAAACATTGCAAGTGTAGCCGTGGGACAGGTGCTTGCAAACTAGGTTGGGCCATAAATACATTGAAGACTGCAAATAAAGTGTGCACCAATATTCCTCGTAGGCTTTCTACCAACATGCAGCCACGCTAGTGTGGCATAGGTGTGAACCCTGGTAAAGAACACAATGCTGCCATGGATACACCACAGCAGCCAAACATGAATTTGAATTTTTGAAAATTTGAAGTTGCAATTTCCAGCTGATCTAAAACCTGTCGACCAGGGTTTTGACCGCCCCACTTTGGCCCACACCTGGTTCACACAATACGATTGCAGGATTCGAATATCGGTTCATGTCGGTTCAAGTTCCTTTGCTAGTACCAGAAGTAGTCTGCGGGTGCAAAACGCACAAAACCTCACGAAAGTGTGAACTATTTGGCCGAAATCCTGGTCGAGTTCCGAGGATCTCGACACCCAACCCATAGAATCTTTGCATACATTGCTACTAGACATCCGCTCGCTCATGCACCTGCCAATAAGCCTTCGAACAGCAATTGACGCCGTGTCCCCCACCCTCATGTGGGCTGCGAGTTGCTGAAATCATGCCCGTGCTATACCCTTCACATACAGCGCCCCCGAAGCCGTGTCTCCTACCCACCAGTGGGCCCCAAGTTGCTGCAATGCCACCCGTGCTGTATCCGTCAAACAGCCGCTGATGCCATGTCCCCCGCTCTCACGTCGGCCGCAAGTCGCTAAAATGTTGAGGGAGCCACGAGGGCATCGAAGCTCCCAGTCGATCTGCATTACCAGGCGCCCGCTCGCTCATGCACCCACCAAGAAATGCCATCCGTCACACAGCCGCAGATGCCGTGTCCCCCGCCCTCATGTGGGGGCAAGCCGCTGGCTGCAACGCTGCCTGTGCAATATCCCCCACACCGCCGCAGATACCATGGCCCCCGCCCTTATCATGTGGTTCGTAAGTAGCTGAACTGGTGCCAGTCAGGGTTGTGACCGGGGTCAGCCAGATAGCCGGTTTTGCCGGGTTGGGGTATGCTTTTTGGCCGGCTGCGCCAGCCGGGGGTTTTAAAATGGCCGCGGCAGGTGTGGACGGAGTTCTTCGGCCCATTTCCCCGGCGTCACTTCCCTGCTGCCAGTGCTACATCCGTCACACACTCACCCCCCCCTGATACCGTGACCATGTCCCCCACCCTCATGTGGGCCGCCACTTGCTGCAATGCTACCCGTGCTGTATCCGTCAAACAGCCGCTGATGCCGTGTCCCCCGCTCTCACGTGGGCCGCAAGCTGCTGAACTGGTGAGGGAGCCATGAGGGCATCGAAGCTCCCAGCTGTTCCCCGCCACCACTCGGCGCGCGCTCACTCGTTTCGCGGCAGATACGCGCCCATGTTGAGTCCAAAGCTCCACCGCCGCCGCCCTTGCGCCCGCTGCCTCCGCTGCCTGACGCCGCGTTGACCGCCGCCTCGGGCCCTTCAGCAAACCAATCCAGAGATCGTTGAAGGGTCAGCCTTTTTGCCCTCCCGACTGCCTAAAAGTTATTTTCGGTAGGGATTCGACCCCTGGACTGCTGTTGACCAGGTTTCATCTGAAGTTCATGTCTCTCAGCACAGGTCTTGACCCAGGGCCTGCCTGCCACACAAACATTAATAAATCACACACTTGAAGCGCACATACCTCCTCGCACTTTGGCAGTGTCAACATTTGTTTCAGAGCCTTAGAGGTCACCTCTCTAGTCCGGCATCCCAATTGGACGCAACCAGTGGGCATTCTTTTTGCAAAATCTTATTTTTGTGTTTAGATTAGATTTGCCTCACCATTGGGCAGGTCTTTCAGACTCGAGCCATGCAAGAGCTGCATGGCAAGGTCACCATGCAGGTCACCATACAGCGTGCCATGCGAGTCCCCATGCAGCACGCCATGCAAACTACCATGCAGGTCAACACAGCATGCACTCCTCTGCTTTTCCACACTTTCCATCCACACTGGGCACGCACATCCACACCCACACGCACATCCACACCTGAGAACGCGTCGTTGAACGAGCCCCAGTTGAACGAAGAAACCATGGACGAAAACGCGGCGTGCGGCAGCGCGGCATCGCCCAGCGCCAGGAAAGGCGCGGCGTCCACCATCAGCTTCCGCGGCCCGCCGCCCAGCGGGCCGTAGCGCTCACTGCCCCCGCCGCACTCGAGCGGAAAGGGAGGCCCGACGCTTGGCGACAGCTCGCCGGTCAGCCCCGCGAGCATTGCCTCACGCATGAACGATGCGGAGGTGCAGAGCGACTTCTCCATCTGTGTGCGTAGGGGAGAGGAACAAGCGCAGCTCTGGCGTGATTGTGATTGTGAGCGTGAGCGTGGAAAGCATGGCTCCTAAACAGCTTTGGGGCCTGTAACCCCTAACCCCTAACCCCTAAGCACCTCTGATGGTGTGCGGCAGGCGATGATGCTGGGGGGGTCTTCCAGCTGCGAGCGGAGCAGCTTTGGGGCCCGTATGTCCACTGTGGCCGCCAAGAGGAGCTCCTGGAGGATCGGGTGTGAAGAAAAGTGTGATACATGTGAGAAGACAAGAGTGAGGATGAGGGTCAATGAACATTGTACTGGGCGCCAGGTGGGAAAACGGGGCTTGCAACCTTCAGGTTTGGAAGGTGTGAAGACTGCAATGGGTGCCATGCAGGCAAACGGGGATCTTGCATCCTCCAGGCTTGAAAGGTTTAAAGACTGCAGTGGGCGCCAGGCGGGGCAAACCCCAGGCCACTTGAGGTGCCCTTAAGGTACACTAAAGGAAACAGGGCTTGACTGGCCACGTCTTAGTAAACAAAATCCACACACCAAGACGCTCCAGACACACTAGTTCAGACCTGTCCACACCTATGCCACATGTTCATACCCATTCACACCTGTGACACACATTCATACCTATCCACATTTGCGATGCACATTCATACTCATCCACACCTGCGACGCACTGTCATACCCATCCACACCCGTGACACACATTCATACCCATCCACACCTTTGACGCACATTCATACCCATCCACAACTGCGACACACATTCATACCCATCCACACCTGCGATGCACATTCATACTCATCCACACCTGCGACGCACAGTCATACCCACCCACACCCGTGACACATTCATACCCATCCACACCTTTGATGCAAATTCATACCCATCTCCACCTGCGACACACATTCATACCCATCCACACCTGCGACAAATCACGTCAGGCAAGAGAGGAAAGCAGGGCTACAACGGCTGCAGCATCGTGATGCCACATGGAGGCGCTCCATCCACGCGTATGTCACACGGATGCCTTCCCATCCAAACGAGCAAGGTTTGAGCTTATCAATGCACCAACCCGAAGGATTTGGGGGCTAAAAGAGTGGAAATGCTCAATCGTAACCCTTAACCCCTATATGAAGCGTAAAATATCTAAGCTCACGAAAGACCTTCAGTCGGAAAAGGGTTTCCTCTTCCGTCTCAGCTTGAAGCCCCTCTCACTCTTGAACCCACCCACCCTTACCTCTGCATAGCTTTTGATGCTTCTTGTTACCCTGGAGCACCCCTTTGGCCAGCGGCTATTGGGCTTTTGACTGCGCTCCAAACCGTCAGTTTGTCCCCTCTGAAGACTTGCGAGTCGTCTGCGGTTCAGTGCTAGCAGATCCATTTTTGCCCCGAAACCGGCCCCCCTGACACTGATTACATTTTCTGAGGGCTGGACCCTCAAATGAATTGTGAACTGCTTCTGCAAGCTTGAGGATTAGGATGACCGCAGTTTACAGCGCCGACTTTTCTGGCAGACGTTTTCACCCGACTCTTTACAAACGGCCAGTGGTGATACTGTAGTCTCAAACTTATTCTATATCGGAGACTATTTTGCCAATGTGAGCCCCCAAATCTGTGACATTTGGATTCAAACTCATCCACACCTGTGATAGAGGCGTCCACACCTATCCACACCTAAAACAAGTGGATTCATACTCATCCACGCCTGTGATACAGGCGTTCATACCCATCCACACCTTAGAGACTAGGATTCATACACATCCACACCTATGACACATGAATTTATGCACATCCACACCCGTGTCACAAGGATTCAGACCTATCCACACATGTGACACATGGATTCACACCCATCCACACCTATGACAGATGCATTCACACCCATCCACACCTGTGACGGCATACTCATGATGGAGTCTTCCAATTCTGACAGCCATTGCTCGTTTGCGCCCCCGCTGGCAGACGCCCCCTGCTGCAGCTGAGTCTGCAGGAGTGCATGTGGGTTTCAGGCTTAATGTCCAGGTTTCAGGTTTCAGGTTGTCACCGTTGTAACTCCCAAATGTAACCGACGTAACTGTTATCAATATATGCCTCACCACACAGCCGCATGCATGCCTGCATCCAAGGGGGCAGGTAGTGTGAACGTGGTGTGAATCCGACCCTGTGACGTCACAGACACCCCACCCACCACATCCACACCCAGCATTCATACCTGAAGGATGGTGCATTCATACTTCCAGGATGGCGCTTCATACCTGAAGTATGGTGCGCATAGTGGCCGAGGGGACGCGTTGCCCACAAGGCGGGCCGTCGAATTGCCCATGTGCCCGCTGCTGCCTCCCCCACGAGAAGCTCCGTCCACTCAGAAGCTGCATCAGGGCGCTTCCGCCTTTTTCTCCCTGCAGAGTAATAAGTGTGGAAGTGTGACATGTATAAGGGAAGGGGGGCGGGCAGTGCAGGAGCTGCATCAGGACACTTCCTCCGTTTCTTCCCTACAGAGTAACACGTGTGAAAGTGTGATGTGTCTGGGGGAGGAAGAGCGGTACAGGGTCTGCATCAGGGGCCTTTTCACAGCTTGCCTCCCTTCATCCACAGGCCACCACTGATTATGTTAGCGCACTTCAGCTACAATTCAGCTACATCATGGCCTACGGCCGTGGGGGTCTGGTGCAGGAAGCCCTGCTGAACGGGCCACCAGCCGTAGAAATGGCTGCCCGGTGGCCCCCGGAAGGCGATCTGTCATGTACTAAAATAGATACTACAGGCCACGCGTATGTGGTTGTTGGTTGGTTGGTTGCTTGCCCAGGGGGGGACACTGATTTTCACAAGCCGTCCTAGTTTATTTTGTGCTCGGACTGGTTGCACCTGTCTTGCAAGGTTTTGCGGGGATCGTCGCATTATGCATTATTGGTGATGCCAGGTGGACGGTAAAAACTTCAAAAAACTTCACACATGGAGAAGCAGCTATTGGGGGCGGGGACGGAAACATGAGCAGTTGCGTTTTTTAAACACTTTGTTTCGCCCCCTGCACTTCCCACCCGGTGGCCAACATCATTTCGTTCCGCACCTGCTGCTTCTGTTGCAGCTGCTGCTGTTGTTGATCTTGCTGTTGCTGCTGTTGTTGTTGCTGCTGCTGCTGCTGTTCTTTCTGTTTCTGATCTTGTTGCTGTTGTTGTTGCTGTTGTTGCTGCTGTCGTTGTTGCTGCTGTCGTTGTTGTTCCTGCTGTTGTTGTTGCTGCTGTTGTTGCTGCCGTTTTTGCTGTTGTTGCACGTACACGCTATGGCCAACAGAGTCATCCTCAGTTGCCTGCTGCAGGTATGAAAAGTATGAGACACAAGGGGGGAGCAGGTGTGAGAAGTGTGGCACCCAAAGTGCAGGTGCGTGGAGTGATGCAGGTGTGTCAGCTGTTTAACACAAAGAGGGGGGTAGCAGATACGAGAAGTGTGACACGTGAGGTGGACGGGATAGTAGGTGTAACAGGTGTGACCATCAGAGGGTAGTAGACAAGATAAGTGTAACATAAAAGGGAGAGGGGGGTGCATGGCAATTTGCATGGCTCAGACTAGCCCCAATTTTAACAGATTTTAGGGTGCCCTCGGCCCTCGCACATGCTGCTGCCCCGATGCCGCCTGTGAGCCTGAGGAGGTTGCTGATGTGGAACTGTACTGCTGCTGTTGAGAGCCGTAGTGCTGCTGTTGTGAGCTGTACTGCTGCTGCTGCTGCGAGCCGTACTGCTGGCTGCTGGGTGCTGCAGCGCCCCCGTACTGCTGCTGTTGCGAGCCGTACTGCTGGTTGCCGGATGCTGCAGCGCCCCCGTACTGCTGCTGTTGCGAGTCGTACTGCTGGCTGCCGGATGCTGCAGCGCCCTCGTACTGCTGCTGTTGCGAGCCGTACTGCTGGCTTCCGGACACTGTGGCGCCGCTGTACTGCTCCGATTCCCTAGGAGGGCACAGCTCACCGTCTCCATCATCCACACTGTTGGGACAGAAGTGTGGAAGAGTATCGGCTAAGGGTTTAGGCCTTTAATAGATCCCAGGGGGGACAGCTGGCTGTCACCACGGTCAACACTGCCGTGACAGAAAAGTGTGGAGGCTAAGGGTGAAGGCCTTAAGGATGAGATCCCAGAGGAGAACAACTAGCTGCCACAATTGTTCACACTGCTGGGACAAAAGTATGAAAAAGTGGAGGTCAAGGGTTTAGGCCTTCAGGTTAAGGGTTCAGGCCTGCAGGATAAGATCCCAGGGGGGGACAGCTGGCTATCACAATTGTTCATACTAGTGGGACAAAAGTATGAAATCGTGTAGGTTTAAGGTTTAGGCAGGATATGAACCCAGCTGGCTGGCTATCACCGCTGTCCACACTGCCTAGTGTTGGAGTTTGAGGCAGGGATGGGTGTTCAGAGCAGGGCTTGCCAAGTGCATGCGCTCGTGGGGATGTGTCCGCAACCGATCTGGGTTTAGGGTTAAGGGTTTCCCCTAAACCCTAAACACAGGTCTGTAGAGATGTGCCCGCAACTGATCCGGGTTTAGGGTCTCCCATAAACCCTCAACACAGGCCTGTGGGGATGTGTCTGCCCCCAATCCGGGTTATGGGTCAAGGATTTACCCTAAACCCTAAACCCAGGCCTGTGGGGATGAGTCTACCCCCAATCCGGGTTATGGGTCAAGGATTTACCCTAAACCCTAAACCCAGGCCTGTGGGGATGAGTCTACCCCCAATCCGGGTTATGGGTCAAGGATTTACCCCAAACCCTAAACCCAGGCCTGTGGGGATGAGTCTACCCCCAATCCGGGTTATGGGTCAAGGATTTACCCTAAACCCTAAACCCAGGCCTGTGGGGATGAGTCTACCCCCAATCCGGGTTATGGGTCAAGGATTTACCCTAAACCCTAAACCCAGGCCTGTGGGGATGAGTCTACCCCCAATCCGGGTTATGGGTCAAGGATTTACCCTAAACCCTAAACCCAGGCCTGTGGGGATGAGTCTACCCCCGATCCAGGTTAAGGATTTACCCTAAACCCTAAACCCAGGCCTGTGGGGATGAGTCTACCCCCGATCCGGGTTAAGGATTTACCCTAAACCCTAAACCCAGGCCTGTGGGGATGAGTCTACCCCCAATCCGGGTTATGGGTCAAGGATTTACCCTAAACCCTAAACCCAGGCCTGTGGGGATGAGTCTACCCCCAATCCGGGTTATGGGTCAAGGATTTACCCTAAACCCTAAACCCAGGCCTGTGGGAATGTATCGCCCTCAGTCCGGCCTGCGGCCGTGGGACTGCCTGTCAGGGTTGGCCTGAAAAACAACAAAAAATACACGCTGGCGCGTGCAGGACGTCGCAACAGGCGCTGCAGGCAGCGTATTAGCAGGTAAGCTTGCTGATTTGAACAACACTTCGGCAGTTAGCCTTGCCCGTCATTTGAACGGCAGGGCAGCGGGTACAGAGCCGACAAAGCCGCTTGTTGATGAGTCATCATCGTCTATACGGCACCTTGCCCACGCGACATCTTGCGAATAGATAATGTTGTCTAGTCAGCATCTTGCACATAAAGAATGTTGTCTAGTCAGCATCTTGCAAATACAGAATGTTGTCTAGTCAGCATCTTGCAAATAAAGAATGTTGTCTAGTCAGCATCTTTCAAATAAAGAATGTTGTCTAGTCAGCATCTTTCAAATAAAGAATGCTGTCTAGTCAGCATCTTGCAAATAAAGAATGTCGTCTAGTCAGCATCTTGCAAATAAAGAATGTTGTCTAGTCAGCATCTTGCAAATAAAGAATGTTGTATGGTCAGCATCTTGCAAATAAAGAATGTTGTCTAGTCAGCATCTTGCAAATAAAGAATGTTGTCTAGTCAGCATCTTTCAAATAAAGAATGTTGTCTAGTCAGCATCTTTCAAATAAAGAATGCTGTCTAGTCAGCATCTTGCAAATAAAGAATGTTGTCTAGTCAGCATCCTGCAAATAAAGAATGTTGTCTAGTCAGCATCTTGCAAATAAAGAATGTTGTCTGGTCAGCATCTTGCCGAAGAGGCATCTTGCCAATGCACCATTCTCCCAATTTACAGATTCATGCCAACCTCTAGCAAGGCGTGGCAGGCGAAGTATGAGATCTGCTCAGAGGGCAGGATTTGACACCTGACACTAAACCCTCAACTAGGTGTTGCCCGCACCTGGCCCTCTTGATGAGTGCATTGAAGTAGGAGATCTGCTCCGGGCTTAGGTTGGCGCTGTGGGCAGTGAACAGGTCGTTCATGTTACCGGCGCCATCAGGGAGCGCCTGGCAGCGGGGGGCAGAGGGGGGGAGAGGTGGGGGAGTAAGGGGATAAGGACAGTGGGGGGGAGAGGGGGGGAGAGGCAGGGGGGGTAAGGGGATGGACAGTGGGGGGAGAGGGGGGGGGGGGTAAGGGGATAAGGACAGTGAGGGGGGGAGAGGTAACGGGGGGAGAGGGGGGGGGTATGAGGATAAGGACAGTGAGGGGGGGAGAGGTAACGGGGGGATGGTGGGGGGGGGTAAGGGGATAAGGACAGTGGGGGGAGAGGGGTAACGGGGGGAGAGGGGGGGGGTAAGGGGATAAGGACAGTGGGGGGAGAGGGGTAACGGGGGGAGAGGTGGGGGGTAAGGGGATTTGGACAGTAGGGGGAGGGGTCAGGGGATTTGGACAGTAGGGGGACGGGGGTAGCAGGGGGAGAGGCTGGGGTCAGGGGATGAATGAACCAGTTGAGCGCTTCCAGAGGGAGGGCTGTAGGGCAGGTCAGGGGAGGAGGAAAGTAGGTGCAGGCAGCAGGGGACAACGGGAGGAGGCGGGGAGAAGGGGATGAACGTAAGTATGGAGCACTTCCTGCGTGAGGGCTGCGTGGGCGGGTCAAGGAAGGGGGGCAGTTAGGAGGACAGTAGGGGGGCAGCGCGGGGTGGCTGGGGCAGCAGGGGCAGCAGGGGCAGCAGAAATAGATGGACCTTGCGCGGGGGAGGAGCAGCAGGAGAAGAGCGGGGGGCAGCGGGGGGGAGGAGGGGAGGAGCAGCATGAGAGGGGAGGGGGGCAGCGGGGGGGAGGGAGGAGGAAATGAGGAGCAGCAGGAGAGGAGAGGGGGGCAGCAAGGGAGGGTGGTTCCATGTCTTTAACCCACCCACCCCCATGCCACCCAGCATCCACCCCCTCTCCCACCCACCCAACACTCACCTCCATGTCCTCTCACCCACCCACCTACATGCCACCCAGCATCCACCCCCTCTCCCACCCACCCAACACTCACCTCCATGTCCTCTCACCCACCCACCCCCATGCCACCCAGCATCCACCCCCTCTCCCACCCACCCAACACTCACCTCCATGTCCTCTCACCCACCCACCCACATGCCACCCAGCATCCACTCCCCTCTCCCACCCACCCAACACCCACCTCCATATCCTCTCACCCACCCACCTACATGCCACC
Organism: Limnomonas spitsbergensis; assembly: GCA_037349105.1. Classification (NCBI taxonomy): domain Eukaryota; kingdom Viridiplantae; phylum Chlorophyta; class Chlorophyceae; order Chlamydomonadales; genus Limnomonas; species Limnomonas spitsbergensis. The sequence continues at coordinate 2,535,061 of JAYJMM010000113.1, forward strand.
CAGCATCCACTCCCCTCTCCTACCCACCCAACACTCACCTCCATGTCCTCTAACCCACCCACCCACATGCCACCCAGCATCCACTCCCCTCTCCCACCCACCCAACACTCACCTCCATGTCCTCTCACCCACCCACCCCCATGCCACCCAGCATCCACCCCCTCTCCCACCCACCCAACACTCACCTCCATGTCCTCTCACCCACCCACCCACATGCCACCCAGCATCCACTCCCCTCTCCCACCCACCCAACACTCACCTCCATGTCCTCTCACCCACCCACCTACATGCCACCCAGCATACGCCCCCCTCTCCCACCCACCCAACACCCACCTCCATGTCCTCTCACCCACCCACCCACATGCCACCCAGCATACACCCCCCTCTCCCACCCACCCAGCACTCATCTCCATGTCCTCTCACCCACCCACCTCCCATGCCACCCAGCATCCACCCCCCTCTCCCACCCACCCAACACTCACCTCCATGTCCTCTCACCCATCCACCTCCCATGCCACCCAGCAACCACCCCCCTCTCCCACCCACCCAACACTCACCTCCATGTCCTCTCACCCATCCACCTCCCATGCCACCCAGCATCCACCCCCCTCTCCCACCCACCCAACACTCACCTCCATGTCCTCTCACCCATCCACCTCCCATGCCACCCAGCATCCACCCCCCTCTCCCACCCACCCAACACTCACCTCCATGTCCTCTCACCCATCCACCCACATGCCACCCAGCATCCACTCCCCTCTCCCACCCACCCAACACCCACCTCAATGTCCTCTCACCCATCCACCTCCCATGCCACCCAGCATCCATCCCCTCTCCCACCCACCCAACACTCACCTCCATGTCCTCTCACCCATCCACCCCCATGCCACACAGCATACACCCCCCTCTCCCACCCACCCAACACCCACCTCCATGTCCTCTCATCCACCCACCCACATGCCACCCAGCATCCACCCCCCTCTCCCACCCACCCAACACCCACCTCAATGTCCTCTCACCCACCCAACCCCATGCCACCCAGCATCCACTCCCCTCTCCCACCCACCCAACACGCACCTCCATGTCTTCTCTCTCACCCTCAAGCACCCACCTCTTTGAACCAAGGGTGTGCCATCAGCTGCTGCATGGTCATGCGACCTGCCGGGTCCGCCACCAACAGGCCTTTTATGAGGTGCACGCACGCCTGGACAGGAAGACCAGGGTTAAGGGTTAAGGTTTTAGGAAGACCAGGATTTAGGGTGTAGGAAGACCAGGGTTTAGGGTTTGGGGTTTAGGGTTTAGGGTTTGGGAAGACCAGGGTTAAGGGAGGGAGGGAGGGAAGGAGGGAGGGAGTTGGCACACATATGAACAAATCACTCTTTGCATTCTTCTTCGTGTTGTTCTTCCGCCTCTTGTTGTTGTTTTCATGAGGAGCCTAACATAGAAAGCAGGGAGACACACTCGTATGTTATATTCTTTTTATTCTTGCTGTCACGAGAAACCCAACAGAGACAGCAGGGAAGTTAGCCAGTACCTGCCAGCCAACATTTGATGATATCCTCCCATCCATCTCACATCTATCCCCTCCCCCCCCTCCATCCCTTCCATTCCCTCCACCCCTCAGTTTCCTGACTCAGTACCAAAGTGCATCTCCCCTCCCCCCCCACACACACCTGGCTCAATATCCCCCCCCCCCCCCCCCCCCCCCCACACACACACACCTGACTCAAGGGCTCTAGGGATTTCGCGGGGAAGTCCACATCACTCCTCAGCATCCGCTGCATCATGGCCACGAGCCTCTGCTGCGGAACCAGCTCCGAATCCCTATCTCTCATGAACGGGTGGCGCCCGTACAGCATGACGTACAGCACAACGCCGCACGACCACAGGTCTGCCAGCGAGCCATCGTAGCCCAAGGCGCTCTGCAGCACCTCCGGGGCCGCAAACAGGGCGCTGATCTCCGGCTGCGGCACACGCAGGGGTTAAAGGATTAAGGGGGTTTAGGTTTTAGGCTTTAGGTTTTAGATTGTAGGCTTAAGGTTCTACAGTTAGGTTTTAGGCTTTAGGTTAAGGCTTTAGGGTTAAGGTTCTAAGCTTCAGGTTTTAGGCTGAAGGTTCAGGCTTTGAGTTTTAGGCTTAAGGTTCTAAGCTTAAGGTTTTACGTTTTGGCTTCAAATTTAGAGTTGAGGTTTAAGGCTTAAGGTCTTAGGCATTAGGTTAAGGCTTAAGGTTAAGGCTTTAGGTTAAGGCTTGGAGTTTTAGGCTTTAGGTCAATGTTTAAGGTTATAGGCCTAAGGTTTTAGACTTTAGGTCAAGGCTTGAGGTTATAGGCTTAAGGTTTTAGGCTTTTGGTTTAGGCTTAAGGTTGTAGGCTTAAGGTTTAGGCTTGTGGTTTTAGGCTTGGGGTTTTAGGCTTAAGGTTTTAGGCTTAGGGTTTTAGGCTTAAGGTTTTAGGCTTAAGGTTTAGGCTTATGGTTTTAGGCTTAGGGTGTTAGGCTTAAGGTTTTAGGCTTAGGGTTTTAGGCTTAAGGTTTTAGGGGCAAGCAGAGGTGGAATAAGCTTCATTCCTCAACCCGCGCCCTAAACCCTGATCCAGCTGCATAAAATATTGAGGTGGACAAAAAGTCAACTACGTGTCCTCAGCTTAATGCCTGAGTCATAATCCAATACGCTTGGTGAGCTAGAGAAGGGATCGGGCGTTTTCATCCTTCAGTTGGTCTGACCCTTGTCGCTCGTCCAAACTTTGTCATGTGATCATGCACTGGACGGTCATGCCATGCCATCGTCTATTGACCACGATGCCGTATGAAGCTGTACATTTCGTCACAGCCTGTTCTATAGGAGTTAAGCTTACTCTGTACAGCAGCTATTTACAATCCACCTCAAGGTAGCCGATCAACTGAACCCTCATGCACCCTCATGCAACCTCATGCAACCTCATGCACCCTCATGCAACCCTCATGCAACCTCATGCAACCTCATGCAACCCTCATGCAACCTCATGCAACCCTCATGCAACCCTCATGCAACCTCATGCAACCCTCATGCAACCCTCATGCAACCCTCATGCAACCTCATGCAACCTCATACAACTCTCATGCAACCCTCATGCAACCTCATGCAACCTCATGCAACCTCATGCAACCCTCATGCAACCCACATGCAACTCTCATGCAACCCTCATGCAACCCTCATGCAACACAATCTCACATACACGCGGCTGCCTATATTGCTGTTGGTGAATAGTCGCAGACGCCGAAACCTGAAAAAACACCGTACATGCGTTGACCCGGTCCGAGTCGATATGTTACCATAGCATGTCACATACCTGCAGCTACAAAGATCATGATTCTGCTTGGTCGCGGTACTTTTGGCTGCTTTTGCATACGATTTGATCTCTCTTTTTATAAGGGGCCAATGCTCACGAGCATCTAGCATCACATCGTCGCTGACGGAGGAGTTGCACGCCTGCATGCCTGCACCCGCCCGACACGCCCCACCCATCCCGCTCACCCGACCTGCCCACCCTCACAGCAGCATGCCTACACCCGCCCGACGAACCCTGCCATAACGATGCTGATGAGCGTATCACATACAGTGCATGACTGCTTAGTAGGGTTTAGGGTTTGAACCTTACCCTATGACTACTCATTCACAACACCTGCTCGAGTACCCTACTCCGCCATGGTAGCCATGTCCCATGCTTCGGCCAAAATGGGCTACTTCCCCAATCCACACCTCAGGACGTTTATATTTGATTGATTTTATAGATTCATAGATTTTATTGATTTAATTATAGTTTGTTGATAGCGCCGTCCCGCCCCGTACCGGCGACTGTTCGTGCGCATCCCGCATCTGGTCCTTGCAGATGGAGAAGTCGCACAGCTTGACCAAGGGCAGCTGGCCCTCTGAGATGCTGAGCAGGATGTTACTGAGCTTGATGTCTCGAAGCAGCTTGCCACGCCTGTGGCAAAAGTCGACCTGAAACAGCGCGGGAGGAAGAAATCACTAACAAATGGATATGAATAAATGAAAGAATAAGTTAATAAATACCGGTGCCGTATCCGATACATGAATGAAGGGTAAATTGAATTCATTCGACGCTCTGCATACCGATAGTGTGGATTAAGGAAGCAACATGTTTGGCGTATCTAAGGGCAGGGAGTTAAAACAGGATGGGATGTGAGATTAACATAAGTGTGGGGGCAGGTTTCGAGGGTGTGAGAATGGAAGTGAAAGAGAGGGAGGGTGGAGGTGGGTCTAGCTGGAAAATGGTGGACGTGCTGGAGAGTGTAGGAATGGCATAGATCCAATCCGACATGGCATAGATCCAATCCAACATGGCATACATCCAATCCAACATGGCATACATCCAATCCGACATGGCATAGATCCAATCCGACATTTTATAGATCCAATCCAACATGGCATAGATCCAATCCAACATGGCATACATAGATCCAATCCAACATGGCATACATCCAATCCAACATGGCATACATCCAATCCGACATGGCATAGATCCAATCCGACATTTTATAGATCCAATCCAACATGGCATAGATCCAATCCAACATGGCATACATCCAATCCAACATGGCATACATCCAATCCAACATGGCATAGATCCAATCCAACATGGCATAGATCCAATCCAACATGGCATAGATCCAATCCGACATGGCATAGATCCAATCCAACATGGCATAGATCCAATCCAACATGGCATAGATCCAATCCAACATGGCATAGATCCAATCCAACATGGCATAGATCCAATCCAACATGGTATACATCCAATCCAACATGGTATACATCCAACCCAACATGGCATACATCCAATCCAACATGGCATACATCCAATCCGACATGGCATAGATCCAATCCGACATTTTATAGATCCAATCCAACATGGCATAGATCCAATCCAACATGGCATA